>PVNU02003299.1:0-1485000 GCA_003013855.2 Liriodendron chinense
TTAGATGGCCAGCCCAGCTCCATTGATCAGCCACTTCCCAAGTCTTCCTTACAAATGTTGCAACCTACCCGTGGCTTAAGAGAATTCTCCATCTTAAAATTGTTGACAACAACTTCCAACAACTGAAAAAAGAATTCTGAATAAGCAGAAATTTGAAAAACAAAATCACAAGTTACTGAAAGAAACTAAAGTCAAGGCTTAGAACCATCACAAGTTCTTTGTTGACTCAGTTGAGTCAGTCAAACTAGGATAATGGATATTCAAGTTTGAAAACACCCGTTGTAGAAGCATTCCTCTATAACAATATGACAGAGAAAAACTATCAGTTTAATGAAAGAAAATGTCTCGCCAAAGAATACAAGCTACTGCTTTCCATAAAAAGCAGAGGGCCTGAAGCAAATCTGTACTATCAAAATGCCAATCAGTGCAGACTAACACGCACAACTGTTAGAGTAGTTAATAAGAACAAACCCATTATCGGCATAACACAAAATGCCAAAAAACTACATGCGAACAAGGTTTCCTTCACAGCATCAATGGGCCAACAATGGCATACTTGTAAGAGATCCTAGCTACTCATGAAGTGGGAGTCAAGCTTGAACAAGCCCCAAGCAGCAGCCACACTGATCAGATCATCTTTGCACGGACTGAACCATCCAATGTCTGGACCATTGACAATTCATCTAGTGAGTAACATGATGGCTGTCCACAAATTGTACAGACTTAACCATCCAATGTCTGATGGGCAGACCTTTTCTAATTGCTAATATCCTTCTCTCATCCATTTGTAGGTCACTGATTAAAAACCCAAGATCATCTACTCAATCGCAGGAAATCCACAATTGCCCATCAAATAGACAGCCTAGATCACAAACCATCATGGCATGTGTCCAATTTTTGTGGAAGCACAAAGTAAATGACTGATAAACATTGTGCACGAGATGACCAACGTTGCAAAGACAAGCATTTCAGCCAGTACTGCTACAACAGCTACTAGAAGAAAAGCAGTAGCAACTAACAAGTGTTGTTTTTTTTTTAAAGGGCCACATACTCTGGACTAATTATACATCAAAATGATAGTCGAAAATGGTCAGATTGTGGCACATCTGGACGGCTAGAAATTGTCAAAATTTGGGCTTAACTTGAAGCCCAAATTAAGTCCCAAAACAGTCCAGATTTCTACTCTAATTGAGGCCCAACAATAGTTCAGATTTGGGCCCCAATTTCAGGCCCAAAGAGAGTTCAGATTTGATAGAAAATTTAGGCCCATCTTTAGTCCAGATTTGACAGAGAGATTTATAAATGTAATTGGCATACATTTACAAATTGAAATCTGTTAAACAGAGACATTTCATCAAACACATGCTATGCACACTTAAGCATTCACAACAAAAAATTAAAGGCAAGACTATTCTATACATGGCATACATTTATAAATTGAAAAATGTAAACAGAGACATTTCATCAAACACATGCTATGCAAGGCTATTATACATGGCATACATGTATCCTATAAAATGGCCTGACGCTATCCGGTCCAGGTTTTAAAATATTGGATTTAGACATTCGAAGTCTGAGGGAGAGAGAGATCTGCGCCAAATAAAGGGGCAGCAGTGGAACGGCTGAAGAAACCCTCTGTTTCTTCTGATCGGTGCAGGTTTCACGGCTGAAGGAACCTAGAATAAGTAAAATCAGATGAAGAGAAAACAGAAAAAAAATAAGTAAAAGAAAAAGAAAAGACATGAAGAGAAAATATACCGACAGTGGTAGATGGAGAGGGCCGCGTCCTTGACAGTGACGATAGACGGAGAAAGGGAGAGGGACGGAGATCGGACAGGGAGAAAGAGAGGGAGAGGGCCGCATCCTCGGCAGTGACAGAGACGGAGAGGCGGGAGATGGTTTGGGAAAAAACCCTTTTTCAGAGGGAGAGGCGGGAGATGAGTTTGGGAAAAAATACCCTTTTGCGCATTTGCAAAGGGACGCGGATTGCCTGCGAAAGCCTTCTGCAGGCATCTCCTGCGCTCGGAATCTATGTGGGGCCCACCATGATGTTTGTGAGAAATCTACGCCATCCAACTGTTTTGTGAGCTCATTTTAGGCGTTGAGACAAAAAATGAATGGGATTCAAGACTCAAGTGGGCAGCACAAAAGCAAAAGGTGGGTAGGGAAATTCCTACCGTTGAAACCTCTATGGGGCCCATAGTGATGTTTATATGCCATCCATACCATTCATTATGTCATTCCTACTGATATGAACTGAAAACACAAATATTATCCTGATTTGAAACTTCTATGGCCCCACGAATATTTCAACTGTGGAAGTTCAATCGTCACATTTTCGGCCCACTTGAGTCTTGGATCTCGTTCATTTTTTGTCACAGTGCTTAAAATGATCTCACAAAACGGTTGGACGATGTAGATTTCTCACAAACATCACAATGGGCCCCACCTAGATTCCGAGCGTAGTAGGCAATCCGCGTCCCTTTGCAAAAGCAAAGAAGGTTGACTTTAATTCACCCATGTGCGTTTTCCACCAAATATGCAGTAAAACGCATCATCAGCTGTATAATTCATGGCCCACTTATTTGATGGTTAAGATTGTCTTACATTCACAATTATTAACCTATACAAGTGGACCCACTATTTGGATGGTCTAGATAACCCTACATCAATGCCACAAGTGAAATGAAAGAGTCACCACCATTTAACATTATATCTAAAACTAACGTATTAATTTCTCTTGGTTTGGCTAGTGTCGCTAATCAGTGCCCTGCGGCCCCCACCATGATGTATGTGTTTTATCCATGTTGTCCATTAATTTCTACTTATCATTTCAGGGCTTTATCTAAAAAATGAGGCAGATATAAATCTTAGGTGGACCACACCATGAGAAAATAGTAGTGATTGAATGTCCACCAATGTTTATTTGACATCCAACCTCTTGATTAGGTCATGCATTCATGGATGCAAGGAAAAAACAAATATCAGCTTGATCCAAAACTATGATGGCCTCCAAGAAGCTTAATGGTGGGCATTTAATTACATTGTTTCTTGTGCTATGGTCCAGTTGAGATTTGGATTTACCATTACAATACATACCATTGGTAACATAGCAGTCCTACTGGGATGAACATGAAAAAACAAATATTAGCCTGATTGAAAACTTCTATGGTCCCACAAATATTCCAATTGTGGGCGTTCAATCCTCATGTTTTCAGCCCACATGAGTTTTGGATCCAGCTCATTTTTTTTTGTCTTACGCACATCCTAAAATGTTCTCACAAAACGGATGGACAGGTGGGTTTCTCACAAACATCACAGTAGGCCCCTCTTAGCTAGGTTCCCAGCAGTTTGGCTATTGACATTGGTCAAGTGGTGGGGCTCTGTGGACCCTACGATTATTGTGTTTAATCCATGTTGTCCATTCATTTCTCGAGATTAATTATTTTAGGGCTTGATCCTACAAATGAGCCATATCTAAATCTTAGGCGGACTACACCACAAGAAAACAGTAGTGATTGAAAGTCCACCATTAAAAACGTCCTAGGACCCTATAATGTTTAAGGCATGTTTAATGGATAAAACTTATAAATCACGGTGGGCCCCACAAGCACGGACTAGTACCTGCTACAGTAGTGGCAGGGTCAAAGACGATGTGCAAACCATCGTATAAGATATTCAACAATGTGTTTTAATGGCACGTTCTATTAATTAGTGAATGTCATTAAAGTAGATCTTTATAAACAATGCTAGATTGGTGCACACTGTTAAAAAAGGTTATTGGTGGCGTTCTAATATTGCACCATTAATACGTATAATTTTGTTGTAGTTGAATTAGAGGGTAACAGCTTAGTGGGTGTTACCTCTACCGTATGGAGCTTACCTTGATTTTTTATTTATTTATTTATTTTTGTATATCCATTCCATCCATCTGTTTTTCCATCTCATTTTAGAAAGCAATCCAAAATTATAAGAAGATCCAAATCTCAGGTGGACCATACCAAGAGTGATGAATAACCAATAAAAACATTGTTACAGGCCACAAAAGCTTTGGATCAATATTCTTTCTAATTTTCCGTCATATAGATCTTCTTGACATTATCAACAAGTTGGATTTCAAATAAACATTAAGAAAATGTTACAATGGGCCCTTTGAAAATTTTAATGGTGAGGCACTCAATCAACATTGTTTCATGTGGTGTAATTCACCTGAGATTTCTCTCTCTAAATTTTGGTATCACATCTTAAAATGGTCTATAGAAAACGGATGGACAGTGTGGATATACAGAAAATCATCAATGTGGGCCCCATGGTAGGGGTAACACCCACTAAGCTGTTACCTAGGTAACACCTAATTCGCACCCCAATTTGAGCGACGATTGGGGCGCTAAAGACTGGCGGTCCAGATAGGGGATCATGGGGCTCACTGCATGTGTTGTATGTGGTTCATCCACTCCATCCATCTGTTTTTAAATATCATTTTAGGGCATGATAAAAAAAAATGAGGCAGATTGAAGGTTAAGTGTACAACACTAAAATCAACAATTGACGGCATGGATCTAGCTCCTTACGGTGTGGTCCACTTGAGCTTTTGATCTAGCTCTTTCTTTGGCGTAAAACCCTAAAATGAGCTTTTAAAATCAATGGGTGGCATGGATATACATTAAATCATGAAGGTAGGCCCTAAGGTAAGGCTAACAGGGTGGGTACCCACGTATCTTTGCGTATTTTCGTTTTCCGACGGTTTCCGACCGTCGGAAAAAAAAGGCGGGACCGTCGGCGAAGATAATTTTTGGGTAGTTTTTCCCGACGGCCGATAGACATTCGCCGACGGTTTTAGACCGTCGGAAATTCCGACGGCTCATAGCCGTCGGAAAAAAAGGCGGGGCCGTCGGGAAAAGTCAATTTTTTGGTAGTGTATATCCCTAGATTCGATGTAGTTCATAAGAACATTTTATGAATAAAGTGGAAGATATCTTTTGGTCGCTACTCCATTTACTTGGACCTGAATAGCCCTGAAGAGGATGCATACAATCCCTTGGCCAATTGCCTACCTTTGGTAGGGTCGAATTCACCTAGGATGGTCGCATTTCCATTTTATGGATGACCATCCTTCTACCCCTGGTAGACTTAGCCTCAATCGATAGATCAGTCTATCTCCACGAGGGAATGGTCATCACGACCCCCCGAATTGAGCACAATTCATTTCTCAATCGATAGATCAGTCTATCTCCACGAGGGTATGGTCACTACGACCCCCCGGGTTGAGCATAACTCATTGAAACAGGAAAGCATTCAGTGCACAAAAGAAAAGAAACCAAGGCCTATACCCAGAAAAGAAAGGAAGAGAAGGAGCGCCGGAGGAAGAGGACTGAGAAAAGACTGCAAAAAATTCCTTTCGAAGAGCTTCTGTAGAAAACCAGAGAAATGGCGGACTCCGTATATTTATAGGCAATCATTCCGCCGCATCTGATGGCACGTGGCAGTCCCTCCTTCAGCGCAGCACTCGAGCAGGCACGCCCATTAACTCCTCAAACACGTGGCGAGCGCCCCTTCATTTTCTGTCTGCGGAAAGGCTGCGGAAAGCTGGCGCTCATTAATTCCAGCCCATCATGTGAGGTTCCATTCTCGATGAAGGCAGCGGGCGGTTACGTGTGGTAGTGAGCTAAGTCCTTCCCTTAAAAATTCTTGGCGGCAAGGACTTGGGGGGCATCTGTTATAGGCAAAATAATGGAGATCAACTCAGCTATTAAGATTGTACACGGACGCCCATTCGACTCTCGAGATCATCTGATCGAGAGTCGCAGATCGGGTAAATCCGGAAGTACCCACTCGACTCTCGAGATCATATGCTCGAGAGTCGCAGAATGGGTAAGTGTGGGACGCCCATTCGACTCTCGAGGGAGATAAGCTGATCAAGAGTCACAGATGGACAAATACGGAGCACCTATTCGCAAGGCCTCGAGCTCCCATAGCCGATAGTCAGATAAAGCAAAGCAGAGGTTCTCTTCTCGATCTGCGAGCAGACCTTCTCACAAGTCATTGAAAAGGGTTACATCCAAATGAGCGAGCACTAGGACTCACGACCATATTCCAACATACGAACACCTTTTTCTGTGGCGACACCATTTAGCCTTCAGTACCAGCACCCGATTCCCGTCGAGCAGCTTGTCCAATCCCTCTGCGACACCGAGCAAGGCTACACCCGGTTAGGTGGTTTCCGTCCCGTCGGCGTCTCCTTCCTTTTTCGCCGGCTATGACTCCAACTACGGCTTCCAGCTCAACATGGGCGATCAGCGCTACTACTACGCCTACCAGCAGCCTATATAGGTTGATTTTGGGCGTGGTTCCGAATCTCAAGGGATTGCTATCAAGGAACGTGATTGCCGAAATAGGTAAATGGGTTAGATCTCGCCTCTAAGATAAGGATCTTATCCCATGAAATCAGCAGGATCTCGTATCATACACGAAATCAGCGGGATTTCGATATCTTACGTAACAGATTGGATCGCTTCAGATCTATATAAAGGGATGACTCCATTAAGAGAAAGGTACACATAATATTCAATCTCTGGCCTGTTTTTGCCTGGTTATTCTTCTTCTTGCTTCGGCCTGACTTAAGCATCGGAGGGCTAACGGCTGGACACCAGCCACCCTTAGTTGCTTTCTGTCTTCTTTCAGGTCCGGCGGAGGAAGGTATCTGTTGGAGAGAAGGTGAACGTCCGGAGGATCCAGATACAAAATCTGATGTTAACAGGAGGTATGGGTTGTGATGATGGCTAGATAATGATGATGATGATGGGAGAGGAATGGGTTGGCTAGCATGAGAGGTGTCATGCCCCGAAATTCGGAACCCGAGTACAACGACCCAAAGCCAGAGTTGCAGGGTGTGAATATAAAATTCGAGCGTAGATTCCTTGAGATTCCATTCTACACATCGCATATCTAAAATAAATCCCAAATATAATTTTTTTTTTCACTAATGTCTTATTACATTGAATTTTACAAAACTAAAACAAATCGATTACATTCGACGCTCGTGTGATATGTGACCCTCTGAGTACTTTGCTCCGTCTATGTCTTTTTCTTCCTATGAACCTGCACGAACTGTGGTGATTTTGGTGAGCTAAAAGCCCAGTGAGGTCATTTCCATCACAGGTAATATTCCAGTTAATAAAAGATAGGACGGGAATCATTAACGGATAGTGTTGTATGAAATATACGAGGATAAGGTTATGATTGATACACTTTATGATTTATTATCAATAGAACATGATGATCATGATGTCATGTATGTCATGATACGTGTGAGAGAAATAAACGTCTAGGAACTCGTTGCCACTGAACATTAGGAACCTGTCGCAAATCAACCATGCTCACCTAACCAGTACAACGAGGCGGCAAATCAACCATGCACGCCAGTGGACAAATCAACCATGCACCACTGATCCAACCGAGCAAATCAACTATGCTCAATAAGTGAAATGACCAGAACTCGCTGCCACTGAACATTAGGAACCTGTCGCAAATCAACCATGCTCCTGTTCTGTCGTTGTGTATACAAGTTGTATATGAATGTCATGAATCATGGAAACATATCTTCAAGCATATAATGCATATCATTATTCAAACCCAATCACACCATGCATGTGTCATCTGTAATTAAATAATTATTCACCTGATTATTCATCATACATTAAGAGAATTGTTAAAGATGTAAGTCACATAATATGTTGTAACCACAACAATGTATCGTGCATCTACGTTTCGTTTAACTAGGGTTTTTATATTTGAAACCTAGGAAGCGAATTTGTAGGAAGTACGTTCAACCTATGTTTAACCTCTAGGTAGGGTTACGTAGGAAAGAGGAACGAGATCTACAAGAAAAGTAAAGAATGAAGTTGGAGAAAACGACAAGCGGTGGAATCCCTTACCTAGGATCAATTTAAGGACTTGAGGATAACTTAGAAGTTGCATAACTCAAACCAAAACTCGATAGATAGTTAAGAGAAATTATATGGGAGAAATTAACGGAACAACCATGCGAAGAATCACTCACCGCAGTTACGTGTCTTATGCTTTCAAAAACAATCCTGGTTCGAATCAGAGTCGACTCAGCGAGTCAACTCGCTAGGTTAGCTCAACAACAAGCTTTCTTCTTTGTTTCTTCTTCTTTCCCATACCTTCTTCTTCCTTTTCTTTCTTTCTTCCTTCCTTCTCTCTGATGTCCAGGAAGATTTCTGGACAGATCAGCATGGCTTTGATCGGTTCTGGAATCGACTCAACATACACAATAACGGCCTTCACAATTTCTCTCTCTGTCTCTCTCTCTCTCTCTCTCTCACAAACGCTTTCTCTCTCTAACGTTCCCTGTCAGAAACAGGAGCGGACGGATGGCAGGCTTTATAGCCAACCACCGTTGGTTAGAGACAGGTGTGCGCAGGCTATCTTCGAGTTGAGTTGGAGAAGGACTCTATTTCGAGGATTCTTTACACATACGAGCCATTGGGAAAGTAGGTGGGGTCCACACGAGGGTTTTAGAAGTGGTATCGGACGTCCATTCAAAACAGGTGAGCGGATGATAGGGAATTTTGGTGTTTTCCTGATTTTGGATGGTGATTTGAAGAGAGCCAAGAGGTCAACTGTTAAGAGAAATACTTGAACGGACGAAGAATATGAGGAGGAGGATACGGATGGACGGCTTGGATTTACGTTGAGACGCCCACCTGATGGACGGCGTGTATCCTGCAAAGCGGCAGCGGCAGCGCTGTCGCTGCATGGTTTGAGAAGAAGACGGAAACTTCCGTCCGTCTCATGTAATGCACGCAGTCAATGCGTGTTGACCAGACTCATACCGTGCACGTTGTGCACGTGGGTCCCACCATGATGTATTTGACGAATCTACTCCGCTCATTAGTTAGGCCAGAGAGTTTTAGGGTGTGACACAAAAAATGAGGCAGATCCGATATTTAGGTGGGCCGCAACATATTAGAGATGGATCATGAGTCACGTTAAAACGTTACTACGCTGTAGCAACAGATGCTAAGGGAGGTAAATGTATCATTAATTCCAAGTTTACCCTTTTCTTTAGTATCGACTTCCACCGCCTGTAGCGATCGCGTACACCGTTAATTTTCGATGAAACTTCATGAAGGCCTGTCATTTTTCGCACTCTTTATACAAGTTAAGTTTGGGCCTTGATCTCTTACATATGACCAAGATGCCTTTTTAGTGATCCATCACACTAGGTGATCCAAAGTGACATTTGTACATATCCAATAGAAAATTTAACCGGTAGCCTTAGTATATATCCTATGATCTTAGAAATGATCGGTTCAGTTTGATATTTGGGTGGCACAATTAGCGGATACGAATTCGATGGATGGTTATATGAAAGGCCAATTTTTTTCTAATTAGATGTTTATGTCCTTAAACACTAGTATGAGTTATTGTACGGTCAGTTTCTTAAATTGATATTCCTAATATGGTCTTTGGGCGGCCTATTGGTGAGACATATACACCGTTAGACTTTAATGACTTATCTACTCATGAAATTTCATCAAATCACAGTTTTGACGGTAGGTTAAGCATGTCAATGTATGATAAACAAGATGAACGGATCAGAATGTTAAATTGATTTGAGTATGAGCGGCTATGGAGATCAAAGGGTTTAGTTTACTATGATCGGCTTAATCAAAATCGAGGTGGACGGTTAGATATTCCTACCTAGCAATGATAGATCATTCTAACGGTCCGTCTATTGACTTAACTAAGTACACTAAGTTTTTAAAGTCTTAAAAGTGTTAGAATATGTATAAAAGTGTGGCGTGTGTGTATGCGTATGAACGACACGGCCAAAAAATTAAATTCTAACGTGTGAACTATAACACTCATGTACCTACTCGTGTACTAAATTTTCGGGGTATTACAAGAGGTATGGGTTGTGTTGACTTTGGAGGTGAGAGAATGATGGGGTGGGTATGGTGATTGATTTGACATGTTGTTGAGATTTGTGCAAGTGGTGCCCATGCCACACGCGCGTTGCGCGGCCCACCTCGGATTGCACAAAAGTACGCATCTTTCACACAGGGTATCGCAATGAGGCGTGCCACACGGCGTTGGAATCGCAGCGCCTACGCCGTCGCCGGGGTATAGGTCTTGGGTCGTTGCGATACTAAATCAGGGTCGCGATCAAGGCTCACTAATCTGGTCCATCCAGGACATACCGGTACCGAAAACTAAACGTACAGAGGGCAATCCAGGGTACGGGTCTTACAACTCTTCCCTCCTTATAAAAATTTCATCCTTGAAATTCACAACCAAACGAAGTCAAACCAAACCACACATATATATAGATAGAAGCTAAAAGTATACAAAAAATCAATGAAAGTTTGCAAACATCGCTAAGTCCACATAGCATGCGTACACCTCTTGATGGTGTCAATCTTCTCTGGTGTCTACCGCAAAATGTCAGGGTCGAGGGAACAACGCTCTAGTACTGCTGCTGATGGGATGGGCAGTCCCTAATTCGGTGTCCAATCTCGCCACACTCGAAACAAGTGCCCTTGAACGGCTTTTGGAGGTCGGGTGCTCCTGGTGTCGTAGGCGGCTTCTGCGGATGAACCTTCCTTTGACGCCTAGTTCTTCGAGGACCTACGATCGAAGGGATTGGTGCAATCGGTGCTCTGCGCCATGGTTGTTGTTTAGGTACTCTTGGTCGCTGAGGGCATTCCTTCCTTCGATGGCCAGCTTCACCGCACTCGAAACAGTGACCTGAGATCCGCGATGGGGTCTTCTCTGAAAACTGTGTCGTTTGGGAACTGCTAGGGGAGAACTTCCTCTTCCTGCTATCACTCGGGGGTGCTTGTTGTTGCTCGAACAAAGCGATCATCAACCGGAGCATCCCCTGGAATTGCTCTGCGCTTACTAGGGTGACAGGTGCTAACTCTGGCCGGGACGTACCAGCCTCAACTTCAGCTACTGGTGTCGCGTCCATCTTTAAAAAAAGAAGGGACAAGAAACCCTTAGCCTCAGAAAACTGCAAACATATTACGATTAAAGAACTATACCATTGGGAATTCTAGTGATTCTAAGTTCACAAATATCAACAAGTGAGGGGTGATCTAATCCTAAAATACTAAGTAGAAACATTGTGTTGTTCATAGGTAGCTCCCAAGTCATGCTCTGATACTAACTCCTGTCACGCCCCAAATTCGGTTCTCGACGTCCATTCGCTGTAACCCGAATTCAGAGGTGGCAGCCTCCGTAGTACCCTGATCTCGAATCCTAACCCCACACGCCAGGTTCCGATCCTGGGATACCACAAGGAGGATTTTAGGGTCTGAATTTTTTTTTTAAAACATGAGCATCACCATATGAGTACCATCAAAGACAAACACAATACTTCCACTAAATCATTTCGTTTACATACAGTACTGAAAGGTAAATACACAATGCGTAAATATAAAAACTGTGCACAATCCGGCACCTCCTGCTACTGCACTCCTAACTCCAACTCAACGTTGCTGATATACTCTGGTAGAACCTGCAGCGTAACAAACGCGCATAAGCTTCGAACGAAGCTTTGTGAGTGCGTGTGTGCGTGCACAATGCGTATGACAAGCATGATAAATATCAGAGTAAGTAGTAAAGCTGAGAACTTTAAACCAAGAATTCGCCTAATTAGGCTACTCGATCATGTGATATGAATAATCAATCTACCACGGCTATGCAAGCATGCAATACATATAACTAGCCTACCATGGCTATGCAAACGTGCAATACAGGTAACCAGCCTACCAAGGCTATAAACTCATACTATGCAATGGCCTACAGGGCCTAATGTCACATACAATGATTCAATGCATGTATGCAAATCACCACCTCTTAGTACAGTGGTCCAGATATGAACAGTCATAACGTAATCACGTAAGCAATGCAGGACTCAGAACTGGTAGCTCGCCCAGTGTGGTAGCTCGTCCAGGCTTACAGCCCCACCCACATCACACCTGCCCACGTCAAGACCGTCCCACACCATACAGAACATCAGTCACATCACTGATACCAATACCATCTCTGAAACGGAACATCACCGGGGTCTCACAGACCTCACTACTCACCAGTAGAATGCCAAAGCCTATCTGGTGCAATAGCAGACCTACTCACAGTTGGCCAAACTCAACCCACTTTGCCAACACTCTTCCGGCAGGTTAGGTCAGACCTCCTTCCAAACTGACCATGTGCAGTGGAAAACACCGCCGTTTGGTACTCGGCATACTGGTGTATGATTAAACCACCCGGTCCTTGAATGGAGCACCCACCTTGGTACCAACGGGTTCAGGGACTTTCACCCAGGGACATCTTTGGCATCCAGTTTAAAGATCACATATTTTCAGTGTTCTGCAAAACCCCGATGGAGCTGTGGTTGCAACGTAGTAACCATGCTATATGCGGCACAAACAGACGGTGCGAAATGCAACCATGCATACAAACGTGGGACGATATGCCCGTGCAAGTCTCCAAAGAGTACCATAAAACTATAAGGTCTCAAACACAATGTCACCGTCAGCTGGTAATGAACTACACGAAAATCACGACCGATATGGCCGGTTGATACAAGACAATCAGATGAGCCAAGCATTCATGATGCATGAGTCAAGTATACAGTATGAGTGCCAACAAGTAGTCCATCTACCACGATGGCTATAAATCAATCTAGTCCAACTTATTTGAGATATGATTAAGATGAGGGGACACATATGAATGATCGAGTCATAGTGCGGGATGTCGCTAGCCAGGGAATCTCGCACCAAGGGCTACAAGGTATGCTAAGTTATGCCTACCATACAGTGTAAGTCAGGATGATAGATTCCTGTCCTCGAATAGTCCCATACCTATTGGAGAGGTTTGCGATAGAGAGCTCGTGAATTACATTTGCGCGACTACATCTCGAATGCTTTATGAATGCGTTTATGCCCTAGTGGTCCCCAACTAACAATGGTGATTCGGGATGCATACTCATTACACATGCATGGTGGTCGTCGATGCATATAGTATAAAGATCACATATGAGTATTCCAACAACACTACTTGTGGCAACAAACATACTAAAAATAGCATAAAAAGATAATTCACTTATAATACAAGCAAACATAAAGAGATAAGACTCTAAATGGATGGTATACAACAACACAGATGGTCCAACAACTAAACAGTGTGGATTAACCTTCAACATTCAAATAACCCAAATGGAAAGAAAATAATTGAATACACTACCGACACATCAAAGGTAGAACCTACTTGAGCGGCAAGAGTAGAATACCCAAAATCATGCAGAGACCCATAATCCTGTAGTACAGTTGGGATAAACACAATAATGGTCCGTAAAAGGAATGTCATAGAACGGGTTGCAAGATAGACAGGTCATGACAGAGAAACATACATGGTAGAATAATCTGAGATAAATGGTCAATACAATGTGGTCCAAAAAGGGACGACAGGTCTAACCTCATACTACAAGATAGGCTCCATATAATGGATGGCCTAGATGACATACGAACGTCGAGGATGAGCCCCACACTCGTCCTAAAGGTAAACGGACGGTGTGGATGGGATGTACACGATATGGTGGTCTTTAATAGTTAGGTACAAGGGTAGAAGGGGTGAGTCATATGAGTATACAAGCTGAGTTACCAGGATTAATAAACATGGTGAGTCAACAAGGTGAGTCAATAAGGCAGGTTGACAAGGCGGGTAAACATGGTGAGTTAACAAGGTGAATTGACAAGACGGCTCAACAAGGTGAGTTTAAGAAGGTAGCCCTGTGACTTGGATTAAGCAAACTCTAAGGATGACCTTTCAATAAGGGTTTACACAACTAATCATCAAGGTGGATCCACGGGATGGACAAAGCGGTCATTCGAACATGCACACTAAGGTGGTCCCAAGGGCCATCCTGTACATAACATGCTAGGGTCCAGTCATTTGGATGGTTTGGATCAAGCACAAAAATTAAGGCGGTCTTTATGGATGGCCGACATACATATCGCACCATGGAGGCCAATGGCTGACGTGGATAGAACACATGCATAACAAGGTGGACCCGTGGTTGGGG
This sequence comes from Liriodendron chinense, assembly GCA_003013855.2. NCBI lineage: Eukaryota > Viridiplantae > Streptophyta > Magnoliopsida > Magnoliales > Magnoliaceae > Liriodendron > Liriodendron chinense. The sequence goes on from PVNU02003299.1 coordinate 14,114, forward strand.
ATAACCGTACAAAGGAGTGGGGAAGCCACATACATCAATGGGCCCCAACAGTTTGGGATCAACCCGATATTTGTGCTTTCCCACTAATCAAGTGAGATGGCAACCAAACACCATGGTGGGGCCCGCACACCACATGTGTGGAACCCTAGCCATGGTTGAGTGACTTAAGAACAAGGAGAATGGCAAATAAACATAACAGATGGGTCCTGTAAAGTTTCCAATGGTAGGCATTCAATCACCCTTATTTCTACATGTGGCCCACTCAAAACTGGGCCCACACCTCTGCCAAGAAGAAAGACAAGGTATACCCAACATTCATCAAGGTGGGACCCAAAGTTGGGCCTCATCACCTTTGGTTGGATGGAAAAATAAACATTACAATGGCCCCAAGGAAGGTTTCAAAGGTGGGCATCAATGGCCACGGTTTCTTACAATGTGGTCCACTTGAGGTTTGTATTTACCTCATCTTTTCTTGGAGTGCCCATGGACTAAAATAATATGGAAAAACAGATGGGCAGCATATATAAAACAGATACATCGTGGTGGGACCCACAGAGCGTAGCACCCAAATGGGCCCCAAGAGTTTTGAATCAAACTAACATTTTTATTTTCCCATTCATCCATATACATGTGATCTTATGAACAGGTTGAATAACAAATAAACATCACTGAAGGGTTGGGAAGATCTCAACGGTGAGGATCATTATTCCCACTGTCGTCCCATGGCATGGCCCACTTACCGTTTGGATATGCTTAAAATTTGGGCTCAGCCACTAAAATGAGCTGGAAAAAACATATGGACAGAATAGATGAAGTGCATACATTCTAGGTGGGTCCCATGAGTGGGCCACCTGCTGGGCAGCCCAGCCAACACACGTGTGTGAGCTATGACCAGGTTGGATCTCAAATAAACATCATGGTAGGCCGTAGGAAGGTTTCAACGTAGGGTCACTGTCCCTACTGTTTTCTTACCAGTGGGGGTCCACTGGAGATTTGGATCTGTCTCATTCGTCAGATCATGCCCTAAAATGATCTCCCCAAATGGATGGTCGGTGGGGATACAACACGTACAACACGGTGGGGCCTACTGAAGTTGGTGACGTCACAACAGTAGGTAGATACCTACTCAACCGGCTATCTACTCCTAGCGTCAGAGACGCTGGGAGCCTTATTTTATTTTTATTATTTTATTTTTTTTTGTTCCTGAGGTTTTGACCGAGTGGGGCCCACATAAGGGTGATCCACTCCGATTATCAGGTTCCCCAGCCCGTGGGGGTCCCAATAAGCCCTATATTGGGCGTATGATATGGCCCACAGACATCAAGGTGGGCCAAACAAATTCTGTCAGTAAACATCATTATTTCCACTGTTTCATGTGGTGCAGTCCGTTAAAAATTTGGATTGGCTTCATTCTTCGGCCCCGACCATAAAATGATCTGGGAAAACCGATAGACGGTGTGGATACAACAAAAACATCAAGGTGGGTCCCACGAGTGGGGACCCCATTCCAGCCGTCCTGACGCTAGACGGTTCCAGCGTCCCAGATGCTGTGAACGTCCAGCGTCTGGACGTTCTTTCACCTTTTTTTTTAAAGTTTATTTCAGGTGGGGCCCACTTAGTCAAGATCCAATACGTCCATCAGGTTCCCCATCTCATGGGGGACCCAAAGAACCCTATATTGGGTGTGCTACGGGGCCTACAAACATCAAGGTGGGCCAAAGAAGTTCAGCAGTCCACATTATTATCTCCAATGTTTTCCTATGGTGTGGTCCACCTACGATCTGGATCTGCTTCATTTTTTGTGTCCAGATCTAACATGGGCTGGAGAAACAAACGGACAGTGTGGATTAAGTCCATACATCAGGGTGGGTCCCACAAGTGGGGGCAACCGACAATGCCCAAAAAGGGGCTTCACCCCAGCGCTGCTGGGCAGCAGCGTCCTCTAGACGCTGGCTGTCCAGCGGCATCTCCTCATTCTTCTTTTCTATTATTATTATTATTATTATTATTATTATTATTATTATAGTTAAGTGGGGCCAATCATGGATGATCCAACTCATCCATCTCATTGCCCATCACAAGGTGGGCCCAAGGAAATAAGATGAAAGGTAAACGAGAAAAAGGGGGAAGATTGCACTCACAATGATGGTTGGACGGTTGGATTGCCGATCGGACGATCCGGATGATGATCGGGGTCCTCCAAGCTTGATCTCCTCCTTCAATCTCTCTAACTCTCTCTTTCTCTCTCTTGATCTCCCTCTAAATCTCTCTACTTCTCTCTCTTCTTTCTCTTCTCTCTCTCTCTCTCAAATCTTGGAATTGCAATGGACGAGTGGTGCTTGGGAAATTGGGGGGGGGGGGGGGGGGGGGGTTTCTTAGAAATATGGTGATGATGGCTAGCATGGGAGGTATGGGTTGTGATGATGGCTAGATAATGATGATGATGATGGGAGAGGTATGGGTTGGCTAGCATGAGAGGTATGGGTTGTGTTGACTTTGGAGGTGAGAGAATGATGGGGTGGGTATGGTGATTGATTTGACATGTTGTTGGGATTTTTGCAAGTGGAGCCCAGCCACACGCGCGTTGCGCAGCCCACCTCGGATTGCACAAAAGTACGCATCTTTCACACCGGGTATCGCAATGAGGCGTGCCGCGCGGCGTTGGAATCGCAGCGCCTACGCGGTCGCCGGGGTATAGGTCTTGGGTCATTGCGGTACTAAATGAGGGTCGCGATCAAGGCTCACTAATCTGGTCCGTCCGGGACATACCGGTACCGAAAACTAAACGTACGGAGGGCAATCCAGGGTACGGGTCTTACAGTGCCAGACTGTTTAAGTCTGAGGTCGGTGTCTTATGCCGATCTCTGATCCCCGCCACCACCCCCTGTTGGACTGACGTGACAGATGATGTGCGACAGCTCATCCGTCAGCGCCTTCAGGTAAAGTTTAGTAAATTGAAATTTTCTTTTGTGAAAGTTCATTTACGGTTAAGTCCTATTGTTAATAAGTTTATTGCCTTAATTTATTATTTACGAAACTGCAGGATAAATTTGAATTCGATTTGAATGTTCCCTACATTTCTCATGCCGTCACGACATGATTAGAGAGCGGTTCAAGGAGTACCGCGGAGAGTTGCACCAGCGGTACAAGCGGTGCAGGACACACGATGAGGCCGTACTGTCCGCACCGCCACACGTTACTACAGACGACTGGCGGATACTCTGTGAGAGATTTTCGTCGGAGGCTTTTCAGGTAATATTTACATGTACGATATCTTACGGTAACAATAAAATTCGCAATTAATTTCGCAATTAATAGAAATGTATTTTGTATAATGTGTTCAGAAGAGGAGTAGAATAAATTCTGCAAACAGGGAAAAGTTACAAGTGAACCACGTAGCTGGTTCAAAGTCATTTGTACGACATCGTTACGACATGGTAAGAAATTATTGATGATTATTAAGCTAATATATTATTTTGATTGGCATTTATTATAAGTCTTTTTTCCTTTCGATTGCGCAGCGAGATTCCGTCACCGGCCAGGAGCCTGGACCAGTAGACCTCTACAGAGGGACTCACTGTCGGCAGGCGACGGGATCTTGGGTTCATCCTAGAGCCAGTGAGCATTGGGTAAAAATCTTTACTTTGTAAAATTTAATTGCGCATTGATTGATAATAATGTCATTCATGTCATTTTTTTATGAAATTTCATATCTTTTCATTACAGGCGGCGATGGACACCATATGCAGTCAGCCCACTCCCGATGGTAGTCAGCGGAGTGAGCCAGAAATCCTGAGCGAGGTGCTTGGCACCCGTTCTGGATATGTGCGTGGGCTTGGCCATGGTGCCAAGCTCATGCCACAAACTAGAGCTGGCTCCAGTCGATCTGTAGCTGGTGAGAGCGCTCAACGCCGAGCTGATATCGTAGAGAGAGAGGTTCAGCAGCTACGGGTCATCGTCGATGAGATTCGAGAGCAGCTGGAGAGGCAGAGAGAGGAGCAGAGGCGACGGGAGGAGGAGGAGCAGAGGCGTAGGGAGGAGGAGGAGCAGAGGCGTAGGGAGGAGGAGGAGAGGCGACGGGAGGAGGAGGAGCAGAGGCGTAGGGAGGAGGAGGAGAGGCGACGGGAGGAGGAGGAACAGAGGCGTAGGGAGGAGGAGGAGAGGAGGATCGAGGAGTTGCGGCAGGAGCATGAGCGACGGATGCAGGAGATGTTTCAGGCCCTCGCTGCACGCCTTGGCGCCGATGCCCCGCCACCTCCGCCTTCATCTTCCTGATTATTTTTTTTACTATACAACTTTTAACTTATATGTATTTGTGTGTTGATGAATATTGTTTGTTTGTGGATGTGGAATGGATTATTTGTGTATGGATGGTGTAGTTTTTGTTTATTCGTATGTATGTGGATGTGAATAAGAGAAAAATGTATAGGTTTCTTTACAGGTGTATATCAGGAATTTTCCTGAATTTTGAAAACAAATAAAACCGGGACAGGGAAAACTTTTACCGACGAAATAATTCGTAGGTAAAAAGATGTAAAAAAATTTTACCGACGAATTTTTTCGTCGGTAATAAACTTTTACCGACGAAATATTTCGTCAGTAAAAGTTTTACATTTTTTATTACCGACGAAAAATTCATCGGTAAAATTTTTTTACATCTTTTTACCTACGAATTATTTCGTCGGTAAAAGTTTTTTCACCGACGTATCATTTTTATTTCTGACAAAAATTCACATGTTTTCACGATGAATTTTTTCGTCGGTAATGGTTTTATTATTACCTACGAAAAATTATTTCGTTGGTAAAAACCTTTACCGACGGCCTTTCTGCGACGATGTTAGCCGCGAAAAATTTCATCGGGAAAAAGATTTCCCGACGAAATTTTACTGATTCTCGACGAAATCATTCGTTAGTAAAAATGGAATTTCTTGTAGTGTCTCTCTCTCACTTTGAGGGATGGGATAAGGTGTTGGTGTGTTTTAAATGAGAAGGGGAGGTGGCTATTTTTAGCCTCTAGCCTTGGTATTCTAGTAATCCTATTCCTAGGTTGGATTGGGGTTAAAAGAGGGTTGCAATGGCTGAAATTTAAGATTGCCACGTGGTGGCATCTTATCAGTTGGATGGCTTGGTAAAATGGTAAATAGTAGAAAGGGGGAGGGGTAACTCCGGGGTTGACTTCTTTCACATCTACCAGAAAGGTAGAAGGTAAGGGGGACCCAGCTCACACGAGACTATTCCGAATGTCTGGACAGTGCCATGTGGGCGCCACCTGCCCACCTGGCTTTGAGCTTTGGCAAGGAGCCCCCCCACATGTGTGGAGGGTTCTTGTTTTGGTTTCTTTCAAATGCTTCTCGTTCACATGGCCTGATCTCGGCTCGGTTTGGGCTTGAGCTTTGGTTTAGGTGTGGAATTGACTAGGTGAGTTGACAGGGCTATGCGAACTGAATTGGCTGACAGGGTGAGTTGACTCAGCGGGTTTACTCAGAGGATTAATGTATAGAGTTGACTCAAAGAGTTAACTCGATGGGTCAACTAAAAAATTTGACCCAGAGAGCTAACTCAAAGAGTTAACTCAGAGAGATGACTCGCAGTCCATTTTTACGGGTTCTAGGATTGGATTGGCTAACCTAATTAGCTTGGGTTTTTCTAAGCTAGGTTCTAAGATTGTGGTTCTAGGCTGGGTTAAGCTAGGTTTTGGATTTGGATAGGGATTTAGGACTGAGTTAGGGTTTGGATTTGGATAGGGGTTTAGGACTAAGTTAGGGTTTGGATGGGTTTGGGACCGGTTAGGGTTTAGATAGGGGTTTAGGATTGGTTAGGGTTTGGATAGGGTTAGATGGGATATGGGTCACTATCCATCTTAGCCATCCAATCTTAATCATCTTGTTAGCCCGGAGTGGGGTGTCTACAAGCTGATATTTATGTTCATGATTTTTCCATGTCTCTCTAACCTCATGAACAAGTTGGATAACAGATACATATGATTATGGGCCCTGTTGGAATCAGCGCCAGCGCCTCACATCATTAAGCAACATAAGCCCCCAACCGATCGGTAGGGGTCCCTAACTATTTGGTGGTTTTGAACGACCGGTTGGCAGTTTTCTATTTTAAGTCAGTTTCTAATGCGATTTTGTGTGAGGTGTTTCCAATTTTGGTTTTTTTTTCTTATTTAAGGGGTGTAATGAGGGATTAGGGGTTGGGCTAAAAGGGGTTGGGTTTCCTAAAGGGTTTAAGAGAGTTCTAGGGCAAGGGAAAAAGCTAGGGGAAAGCTTGGAGTCTCTAGGATGAGGGAAAGGGATGTGTTTGTCCTTATCATGAGAGAAAAGCTTTGGGTTAGCTTTGGAATTTCTCTTGTGGGATGAGATCTGAGTTTTGTTTCTTCATTCTCTTATAACTTCTGAGATCATAGTGGAATTCGCTTTCTGCCGTGGTTTTTACCTGTGTTGGGATTTTTCCATGTAAAAATTGGATTGGCTTCTTGTGCATGTTGATTGTTGTATTATGATTGCCATTGTGGTTGCTCATTTTGATTCGCTTTCATTGACGGGATTCCCAACAGGTGGTATTAGCGCTAAGGTTGGTAAGTGGTATCAAAGCGAATGTTGGGAGTTAGATCAGAATCTGAGATGAGATATCAATGGCATGAAGCATGAGGTTCAATGTAGAGAAGGATTCCATGAAAGAAAAATATGGAAAGCGATCGGCATTTATGAAAGAAGTGGAGTGGAAGAAGGTGGATTGGTACGCCAATATCTCAATCAGGTACATCGGCTGCGATCGGGTTTGATCCGGAGCACCTCTTATGGTGGCACTATGGTGGTTGTAGCGGGATACATGGTTGCTCATATGTGGCTAGAGCGAAATGGCCACATGAGAAGAGCAAGGAGCCTAAAGTTGCAAGGATAAAGTCGATGAGGTACGAGAAGCGATGGAGCTATGATGATGACGAAGTAAAGATGGAAGACGGTGTGTGGTAAAGTGTTGCATGAAGATTGGAGTCATGGTGGCGATTGTTAGAATCACCGCCTCAAATCTTCAAGCAACAGGAGACACCGACCAGTCATGTAACACCCCTAATTTTTCTGAAGTGTCTTTGAAGCATAATATGCATGTTATGTGTAAAATCCCTTATTAATGGGAATTTTAACTTATTTTGTAAATAATTAATTATCCGTGATGAATTTGATATATGTTCTTTTGTAAGATATGCTTAGGATCATACATAGAACCTCGTAAAATTATTAGATTTTTCAAAAGTCTCAAATTAAAAATAATTACGATAATGCTATTAGACCCCAGATTCGCGATTCTGATCAATTGGGTAGATAACTTTTTAATCTATCCGGAAGGTAAGTATAGTTTTAAGTGTGTATCAAATCCATAAAGTTAGATTTTTAAATGGCCATTAGATCATAGAGATCATAACCTAGGAGCAGCTGTGGCCGTTGATCGAGGACGCTAGTCGAGAAAGCAACAGTACCAAACTGATTATCTTAGTGGTAAACCTTTATCCTAGAATTTGTGTGATTATCCAATGTATAAAAATAAGAAATCTTGAGTGCCCAAAAATGTTAATGTCTCACCTTAACCTAGATCCATGATTTCTAGTTCACATAGTTCCTATTATTTGATTGGTGTAAAATTTTATCCCATGCCTATATATCATAAATGAACCACACACATTGAATTTCAGCCTTTAGATTATAGTATAAATGACCTAATTAGGAAATCATCCCCTTAACCCTTGATCATAGTATAATGTCCATTGAGTGAGGAAAGTGGATAGTTAGTCATAGTCAAATATTTTCCTTCGTGTGAATGACTTAGATCGTCCATATCACAGACTAATATTGTGATTTGAGTGCCCCACCTTGATAATCATCTTTCTTAAGCACGGATTTATCTCGTTTTAGGAAATAATTGAGTTATCAACTCTTTTCAAATCTGTACGTTTCAATTAACACACTTTTCACCGTCAATCGCAACTCAAATTTGGAACATATATTGGCCTCATATAACTATGAGACTCTAGAAAATTTGGACCCCGATCTATGATTTTACACCGTTGAACCCTAAGGTCAGTACCTTTTTTTATCAACTAAAGGTGGAATTTCATATCTAAGCATTTCCTAGCTACCGTTGATCAACCACCAAATTTTACCCAATCATTTTCTTATCACGACTACGTATTTTCCATAATTTTAGACCTCAATCATCAGGCGTAGACCATTAATTAAGATTGAGTCCGTTTTGGTACCCACCAAGTCATTTTTTAAGATCGCCCAATATAGATTTCGGATCCTCAAGAAAATTATATATTCTAATTCTTCTCTTCATGTGAAGATTTTCTAAAACTAAATTTTAGAAGAAACACAATTGATATGGGAATGGGTGCACGCCCGCCCTTGTAATAATGGTGGTGCGCACTCCCATCTCCCTTCTCTTCCTTAAACCTCATATTCTCACAAAAAATTCCAGCACTACACGCCTAGAGAGAGAACTCACCCGGTGATCATCTTCTTCTTCTTCCTTCCTCATCAACATGTGCAGATATCTCCATTCCTTCCTTATGTTATTGTAGGTCGTGTAGAAATCTTCTCCATCAATTCGATATAGGATTTTCAAGTTTAGATTAAGGTGAGGATCCCTTGAAGCCTAGTTACAACAATATAGTATTATTAGTTAATTCCATGCCTAAAATTTAGGATTTTGTGTTGAGCTCTAACATGTGCATATTCTAACCCCATTTCATCACTAACATTACATGATTTCTATGCTTACAGACTTATTTAATACAATAGTTTTGTGATTGTAAGATGAGAGAAAGACTTCACTGAAAGGATGATTAAAAGACACTCTTAATATGCATTGAAGATCAAAGAAAAGAAGTAAGAAAAAGAGTGAAGAAAAGAAGCAAGAAGAAGAAAAGAAAAGAAGAAAAAATCACCCTAGCCGATTGATCGATTGGCCTGGTCGATTGATCTCCAAGGTGATCGATTGATCCCCTAGCTAAGCCGATTGATCGGCCACACTACATGTTCTGCTAGACTAAAAGATGAATGGTTGATTGATCGGTTGATCAAAACGATTGATTGCTCATTGATAAGTACCTAATATTGTATAATTAACCCTGGTTGTTAAGGGCATTATCATTGTTTTCCGGTTAATTATCCCTCATTAGATGAATTTTCTGTCTTCAGGTGATCAGGAGAGGTTGGACAAGATCCGAGCTAATCAGGGCGATTAAAGGCCCTAAAGTGATTAAGATAAAGTATGTGGCGATCCTGAAGGAAGTTGAACCGTAAAAGATCAAAGGACCATCATGTTCTATGGTTTAGACGGTCAAGATTGGATGTCCACATGTAGGGCCAACCGTATGTGCATCAAGCAAGAGGAAATATTTCCACCATCACACGTAAAGTGACCAGCCCTCACATGTACCAACATGGAGAAGGCTTCAACCTTCTTCATATGTCTAGCAAGGTGGGCCATCACACAATCATCTAGTAAGTGGACCCCACATCCCATCCATCTGTCCACTCCACTGTCTAGCACAAGTGGTCCCCACCTTCACACGTGCAAACCACTCCAAATTCTCAGTCGTCCAGTATTGCAGCACATCTGTTGTGCATCACCATCATCACCATCATCAATCAACATCTGGAGTAGCATCTTCACCATCCAATTACAGCAAAGATGGGCCCACACGTGCTCACCATTTACCCTTGCACGTACAGCAAACTTCAGCCGTCCAGCTGTTGGAGGCCCAACAGATCTGCCATTAGCCGTCCATTCCAAGCAGCAGTGGACGTTCACCATCTTCATCATCACAAGCCATCAGCCGTCCCTCCATTCAGCCAAGCATCAGTGGCTAGCAATCACCATCCATTCATCATCAGCAATGGACGGCTGATCTTCATCACCGACTCTCCATCACACGTGCAGGTGGACCCCGACCATGGTGCTGTATCCAAACACCTTCAGCACCATCAGTATCAGCCCTGCTTCATCTCCACCGTCAATCATCATCTAACCCATCCAGCAAAGCAAGCAGATTGATGTTGTAGCTGGTCTCCATCATCATCATCATCAACCGTCCAAGCTGCAAGGTGGGCCACACACTGCATCAACATCCAGCAGGATGACCGCTCCATCTGCCTCTCACATGTGCAAAAACATGCAGAGCGTTCAGCTGCAACAGATATCAGTCATCCAAAGTGGACCCCATAACCTCCAACAGCAACACATCAGCTGGACACCATTCATCCAACCTCAGCCATCCATCAATGATAGCTGCTTGATCTCCATACGTCCATCACCTCCAGCATCTCCACTCATGCCAACAATGGAGAAGTCTCCCATCTCCCAAACGTGCAAGAGAGGAGCTCTCTCTCTCTCTCTCTCTCTCTCTCTCTCTCTCTCTCTCTCTCTCTCTCTCTCTCTCTTTCTCTCTTCCCAACACATGTCTCTCTCTCTCTCTCTCTTTCTCTCTTCCCAACACATGTCTCTCTCTCTCTCTCTCTCTCTTTCTCTCTTCCCAACACATGTCTCTCTCTCTCTCTCTTTCCCTCTTCCCAACACATGTGTAAGGTTTGGAGTGCCACCTAGGCTTGGGAGCCTCTCAAAAGTCTATAAAAGGAGGCAATCCCTTCTCATTCTCATCATCCCATCCCTCAAATCTCATTCTCTACAACTCCTCTCTTCTTTTCTTTAGTTTTCTTTCTTTCTTTTGTAGTGTAGAGTAGTGTAGAATTTTCTTTCTTAGTGAGTTTTAGTCTTCCATTGTAGCATGGTTGGCTAAACCTCTAGCTAAGGCTAGGGGTGAAGCCTTTGAAGAAATTTACAAGCTTTGGTTCTTTTGGTTCAACATTGTGTGGTGTGAATGTTGGAGTTCTCTTTGGTTGATTGGTTCGGTTATCCACCTCGGCAAACGCTATTGTTGTGCTAGCCCCTTGATCCATCGTCGACTCCGGGCACGTTGGATGCTTGGGATCCCTTACACACCAATTAGCTAGTTCATGATCGATAAAGTCCCTTGATCCATCGTCGACTCCGGGCACGTTGGATGCCTTGGATTCCCTACGGTCATCGAGCTAGTGCAGGTAAAGTCATCGATCTATTAAATCCCTTGATCCATTGTAGACTCTGGGTACATTGGATGCTTTGGATTCCCTGCGATCGATAGACGAGATCTTAACGGTTGGATCGGTCAATCAAAGCCTCCTATCTTGTAAGTATGCATTTGATCGTATGAATTGTGATCTTATCGGTTGACTTGTTGATAAAGTTGTTGATCTGTACAATTCCTTGATCCATTATCGACTCTGGGCACAGTGGATGCTTGGAATTCCCTGCGATCAACTAACGAGTGCTTCATGGTCAAATCAATCGGTTTAGATCACCATCTTTTATGAAATATGCAAGTGGTTTAACCGTTTTATCTTCCGATTGGAACGGATCTTTATTCGATTCCAATTGAGTTATAGATGGACCAATGAATCAAACCTTGTGGATAAATCAAAGGTGGATCCCTAATGCCTTAGCCCCTTTTCTATTTCTGTCTTTCACCACACACAACTTGCTCCACTCTTGTGGATTAAACCAGATTTCATCTCTCTCACCTAAACTAATTCCTCTAAGTGTTCTTAACCCCAATCCCTGTGGATCGACCTCGGTCTTACCGAGTATTTTACTACTTCGCTACCTGCACTTGGGTGTGCAATCTTCGGATTGTAGCAAATTTTTGGCGCCGTTGTCGAGGATTGGCATCGGTTTAAGAATATTTTTAGAATTGGTTTATGTATATATATAGTTTACTAACTTGTTTGTTTTATTTTTAGGGATTATCCATAGCTGTACATTCTTCTTCTCGGGTAATATCCTTCCTTCTTTCCCTCTTTTACTATTCTTTCTAGATTTTCTTTTATTTGAGTGTTATCATGCCCATATATGATGAGTGGACACAGAAATACGCTAAAATTCTTCTAGAAGATGAAAGGCAGTCAAAGCACAATGTTAGGGAACGCTCCAAGCGTGATTACCTACATGAGAACAATGCATGTAATGTTTCACCGGTTAAAACACTGCGTTAGTATTGGAATGAGAACAATGTATATCATGTTCCACCGGTTAAAACGTTGCGTGAGTATTGGAATGAGAACAATATATATTATGATCCACCGGTTAAGTCGATGTGTGATTGTTTGTATGGCTATGCTTATCAACAACCATATAGTGCGCCATCATATAATGCGAACGAACCTAATTGGCGGAACTATCAAAATTCTAGTCGGAGAGATATACCAACAATGAATGTTAACTATCCCCAAGGGCCCCCTATTTATGTGTCTCCACCAAAAAAGACCCTCGAGGATACGTTGCAAATGGAAAGCACCTCGCAAATCATCAATGAGATGGAAACATTGACTGAGCACATGGAATCACACGTCACTAATGAGGAGGAAAGGACTCCCCTAGTCCAACCTCCGTTTAACCTAATTGAACAACTCGAGGTGATTGATTTCAATTCTCCCGCTATACTTGTTGAGCGTGACGGAGATACTATTACCTTTAGATATAATGAAGAGATTCTAATGAAAGTTGACGAACCTGAGGAATCTGAAAAATCTGAGGGTGATAATATGATTGGTGATGTTCAACAAGATGAAGACTCAGAGTGTGCTTATGAGCCCGTGGTCCTGTTTCCCCAAAGGTTAATCCCTTCTGAGCCTCTAGTTAATAATCATGCCATGAAAATTCCCCAACAAAGTGATTTTGATACAATCCACTAAGTCGACATGCCCAATTTCATTATTGATGAAGAGTTTTCCTGTATTGAGTGTCCTAGTTCTTTGGAAGATTGCTTGGCTCACTTTGAAGATTTAAATGATCCCATGATAGTGAACGCCTTGCAAGACCCGGTGCATGAAAAGATGTTTCCCACTGATTCTCACTTAATACCATCTATTGTGGAAGCACCGGGAGATTCTGATTGTATGGAGAAGACATCACCATTTGAAGAATTATTTGAAGTCTCTCCATCTCTTTGGTCTTTTCAGACTGAAGTGGACCATTACTGGGAAGATCCATTTTTGATAAACCATTGCCCAGTTAATGCATTAAGGAGATATTTTCTTGATAATGTCTCCTTTTCTCGTACATGTGGTGAGAATTTCTATTGGCCCATAATGATTAAGAATACCTATGTACATTGCTGAACAGGACTATGGATGGTCCTAATGCGAAATTTATTGAAATACATGATGATCCTGCTCCAGTCTATTCCCTTGATTGATCTCCTAGTTTGATGGAGATCCATTTCCCTACTTTCTTAGGATAGATTAGTTTAGATTAGGATTTCTTATCTTTGCTTATGATTAGGTATGAATAAACTCGCTCTTTGATAATTCTCTCAGGTACTCTCCACTCACTCCTCTTTTTGCTGTTGCTCTCATAGTATGTTACATTGCATATTTTTCAACATTGAGGACAATGTCGAATTTAGGTTGGGGGGTGGGAATTCCTGGGGAATTTTATTGAGAATGTTGTTAAATTTTTCTAGTTTTATGTTATTTAAAAAAAAAATTCCTATGAATTTATGTGATTTTGAAATCATTTGAATAGTAGAATGAAAAGGCATTTAGTGATGACAATGTTAAAGCTTAGAGTTTAGTTGCTTCAGTAAATTTCAAAATTGAGTTCTTTCCATTAATTTTCTATTGGAAAATGATAAACATTGATTGAGTCATGATTTTTCACAAGTTCACATTTAGCTTGCACTGCCAGGATTTGAGTTTGATACTATAATGTTGACTTGATGATTGTTGAGAGTGATAAAAACCAAGCCTGGAGATCCTTGTCTACTTTGGTTTAAAAAAAAAAACAAAAAAAAAGAAGAAGAAAAAGAAAAAGAAGATGAAGAAGAAGAATATTTATAGTAATTTGGGCAAGGATTTTCATCCATTGTCATTACCATTACAAAACATTACCATAGTACGAAGTGAGCCTTTTGGAGTCTTCGGCTATCGGTTCTTGATTGAAAAAAAAAAAAAATTCAAAAGCTGGAAAAATATTGAAAAGAACAGTAGCAAGGTTCGGAATCAGTGACTTGGTTGATCTCACCATTCTCTTCAATCATCAGCGTTAATATGAAAGTAGAAGACTGAACCCCTAGTTGTGTTAAGGCTAGACTTCACCGTACACCATGGAACTCAATGTTTAGAATATTTCTATTAGGTAAATTGATGCTTTGTACTCAATTACGTTGTTTACTAAGTGACTAGAATCTAGATTTAAATATTTTCAAAACTATATGCCTTGGAAACTCTACTGTTTAGATAGCTTGAAGGATCACATAAATATATTGAACCTTTTCTTCTCTTTATTTTTGTTTTACTAGGAAATAAGAGAAGTCTCGAGATTGTTTCCATTGGTGAAAACTGTCCAGGATAAAATTTCTTGCATTATTTTTGAAAAATCCTTAGATGATTTTCACATGTTTTGCTCGAGACTAGTAAAATGTTGGTTGGGGGGTGTGATAAGTACCTAATATTGTATAATTAACCCTAGTTGTTAAGGGCATTATCATTGTTTTCCGGTTAATTATCCCTCATTAGGTGAATTTTCTGTCTTCAAGTGATCATGAGAGGTTGGACAAGATCCGAGCTAATCAGGGCGATTAAAGGCCCCAAAGTGATCAAGATAAAGTATGTGGCGATCCTGAAGGAAGTTGAACCGTAAAGATCAAAGGACCATCATGTTCTACGGTTTAGACGGTCAAGATTGGATGTCCACATGTAGGGCCAACTGTATGTGCATCAAGCAAGAGGAAATATTTCCACCATCACACATAAAGTGACCAGCCCTCACATGTGCCAACATGGAGAAGGCTTCAACCTTCTTCATATGTCTAGCAAGGTGGGCCATCACACAATCATCTAGTAGGTGGACCCCACATCCCATCCATCTGTCCACTCCACCGTCCAGCACAAGTGGTCCCCACCTTCACACGTGCAGACCACTCCAGATTCTCAGCCATCCAGTATTGCAGCACATCTGTTGTGCATCACCACCATCACCATCATCAATTAAAATCTGGAGTAGCATCTTCACCATCCAATTACAGCAAAGATGGGCGCACACGTGCTCACCATCTACCCTTGCACGTACAACAAACTTTAGCCGTCCAGCTGTTGGAGGCCCAACAGATCTGCCATTAGCCGTCCATTCCAAGCAGCAGTGGACGTTCACCATCTTCATCATCACAAGCCATCAGCCGTCCCTCCATTCAGCCAAGCATCAGTGGCTAGCAATCACCATCCATTCATCATCAGCAATGGACGGCTGATCTTCATCACCGACTCTCCATCACACGTGCAGGTGGACCCCGACCATGGTGTTGTATCCAAACACCTTCAGCACCATCAGTATTAGCCCTGCTTCATCTCCACCGTCAATCATCATCCAACCCATCCATCAAAGCAAGCAGATTGATGTTGTAGCTGGTCTCCATCATCATCATCAACCATCCAAGCTGCAAGGTGGGCCACACACTGCATCAACATCCAGTAGGTTGACCGCTCCATCTGCCTCTCACACGTGCAGAAACATGCACAGCGTTCAGCTGCAACAGATATCAGCCATCTAAAGTGGACCCCATAACCTCCAGCAGCAGCACATCAGCTGGACACCATTCATCCAACCTCAGCCGTCCATCAAGGATAGCTGCTTAATCTTCATACGTCCAGCACCTGCAGCATCTCCACTCATGCCAACAATGGAGAAGCCTCCCATCTCCCAAACGTGCAAGAGAGGAGCTCTCTCTCTCTCTCTCTTTCTCTCTTCCCAACACATGTCTCTCTCTCTCTCTCTCTCTCTCTCTCTCTCTCTCCTCTCTCTTCTCTCTCTCTCTCTCTCTCTCTCTCTCTCTCTTTCTCTCTTCCCAACACATGTCTGTTGAACCTCTAATTTATACATTGCATTGCCCATTACGTCACATTATATGCATGGTTTTCATGATTAAAAGGCCCATCTAACGCATGTTTTGTGTTTGTAGGGATGAGGGAAGACTTCACTCAATTGGAGACCAAAAAGGGTCCATTTAGAACCTGTGAGTGAAGGTCCAAGGTGGACCAACAAAGGAAGAAGAAAGAGGGAGAAAAGAGAATAAAGAAAAGAAGAAAAAGAAGAAGAATAACAAGTCCGACCGGTCGGCTACACCTCTGGGAAACACTGAATGAAGGACCAGTTGGTCCGACTGGTCAAGACCGGTCGGCTAACCGGTCGGTGCCTCTACCGAGCTCGCTGGACGCATGACCAGTTTGGTCCGACCGGTCGTGACCGGTCGGCCAACAGGTCAGAGGCTGCTGGTAAACCCTCTGGACTAAAAACATAATGTGGTCCGACCAGTCGTGACCGGTCGGCCAGCCCAGTCCGACCAGTCATCCGACCGGTTGGCCATGCTGAAATTCAGGAAGTTTCTATTTTCGGTTCCAAAATTTGCTGCGCACTGTGTAACTTTACGCGGTTTTTGGAAGATTCCGACGCAACCGAGCGTCCTCACTATAAAAGGACACCTAGGGGCTCTTCCGGGGTATCATAGAAGCTAAGGGATGTGGTGCTAGGGAGAGGAAGCCGTCGTGGAGCGTCTGCAACCCTCCAAACTCCCGTTTTTCTAGTTTTTATGCTTTTTTACATGAGTTCTAGTTATAGTATGACAATGCTCGGCTGGAATCTCTCAGCTAAGGCTGAGAGGTGAAGCTTGTAGCTAATTTCCATGTTTGATTCAGTTTAATTCAAGTAATTTCAATTCAAGTTCAGGTTTTTAATCTTTTAGTCCCTTAAGTTGATAGTTTGAGATGTTTTATGAGAGTTCATGTCCGGACATGAATTCCTTGCAATTCTCTGAGATTATCATATGGTGTTTGTTTAGATTCGAATTATGGTAACCCTTGAGCAAGCCATAGTCCATAGGCATGGCTGTTACTCATAAGGCTATGATTTTGAAGTCTACATGTGTTGAATGGGACTAGAACTTGGAAGTTCAACTTGAACAGGATTGAATGTGTTTAATGCTTTATTTTCCAACTAGATGAGAGATAGGACTTCAAATCTAGTTGTGTATCTTGCTTGGATTGATTGGATTGACATGGGATTGCTACAAGTGGATCCTTGAATGCCTTAGTACTTTAAATTACTGGTTTTTGTTAAGTTACTGTTTTACCATAAGTATTCCAATTAAACCTCATATCTATTACAAACTGAGTTGCTGGAATAGTTTGAAGGTTGTTTCTAATTCCCTGTGGATCGACCTCGGTCTTACCGAGTTTTATTACTACATCGCAGCCTTACACTTGAGGCGAGCGAACAATCTCTCTCTCTCTCTCTCTCTCTCTCTCTCTCTCTCTCTCTTTCTCTCTTCCCAACACATGTGTAAGGTTTGGAGTGCCACCTAGGCTTGGGAGCCTCTCGAAAGTCTATAAATAGGCAATCCCTTCTCATTCTCATCATCACATCCCTCAAATCCCATTCTCTACAACTCCTCTCTTCTCTTCTTTAGTTTTCTTTCTTTCTTTTGTAGTGTAGAGTAGTGTAGAATTTTCTTTCTTAGTGAGTTTTAGTCTTCCATTGTAGCATGGTTGGCTAAACCTCTAGCTAAGGCTAGGCGTGAAGCCTTTGAAGAAATTTCCAAGCATTGGTTCTTTTGGTTCAACATTGTGTGGTGTGAACGTTGGAGTTCTCTTTGGTTGATTGATTCGATTATCCACCTCGACAGACGCTATTTTGTGCAAGCCCCTTGATCCATCGTCGACTCCAAGCACATTGGATTCTTGGGATCCCTTACACACCAATTAGCTACTTCATGATCGATAAAGTCCCTTGATCCATCGTCGACTCTAGGCACGTTGGATGCCTTGGATTCCCTAAGGTCATCGGGCTAGTGCAGGTAAAGTCATCGATCTGTAAAATCCCTTGATCCATTGTAGACTCTGGGCACATTAGATGCTTTAGATTCCTTGTGATCGATAGACGAGATCTTAACGGTTGGATCGGTCAATCAAAGCCTCCTATCTTGTAAGTATGCATTTGATTGTATGAATTGTGATCTTATCGGTTGACTTGTTGACAAAGTTGTTGATCTGTACAATTCCTTGATCCATTATTAACTCCGGGCACAGTGGATGCTTGGAATTCCCTACGATCAACTAACGAGTGCTTCATGGTCAAATCAATCGGTTTAGATCACCATCTTTTATGAAATATGCAAGTGGTTTAACCGTTTTATCTTCCGATTGGAACGGATCTTTATTTGATTCCAATTGAGTTATAGATGGACCAATGAATCAAACCTTGTGGATAAATCAAAGGTGGATCCCTAATGCCTTAACCCCTTTTCTATTTCTATCTTTCACCACACACAACTTGCTCCACTCTTGTAGATTAAACCATATTTCATCTCTCTCACCTAAACTAATTCCTCTAAGTGTTCTTAACCCCAATCCCTGTGGATCGACCTCGGTCTTACTGAGTATTTTACTACTTCGCTACCTGAACTTGGGTGTGCAATCTTCGGATTGTAGCACTCATGCTGCAGAAATTCAAAAAAGCTGTTGGACATAAAAGAGCATGGTGGATTGATCTCCTAAGCCTGATCGATTGATCCCTCAAGCAATCGATTGATCGCTCAACCTAGGCGATCAATCGCCCAAATCATAGAAAATTCTAGATTTTGAAGAAAGTTGCTGGAACTCTCTAGACACTTTTTGCACCTATCGATTGATCGCCTGACCTTGATCGATTGATCGCTAGCACTGATCGATTGATCTCCCAGCCAATCGATCAATGTCCCAATTGCCCAAAACAAAAATTGCTAATTTCAGCTCCGACTTTTGCTGCGCAAGTGCATAAATTTTACGTAAAATCTCAAATCTTCTGTGATGATGGGGCTTGAAAGCTATAAAAGGGCTCCTCCACTTCATTCCTAACAAACCTATAAGAGATTTATCAGAGTGGGAGGCGGAGAGAGCTAATTTTGGAGTTCTACACTTCCTCTTCTTAGTTTTCTTTCTAGTTCTTCATGTTTTCATTAATTTTTCTGTTCTTCCTTAACATGGTTAGCTAAACCTCTTAGTTAGGGCTAAGAGGTGAAGCTTGTAGTAGATCTAAGATGTTTTAATTCGTTTTTATTGGTTTCAAGTTGGATTGTTATTGATTGAACAATGGTTTATTGAGTTTGAATAAAGTTCTAAGTAGTATTTCTTAATCTTATGATGACTCATGAATGTTTGGAAGAATTGTCTTAGTTCTTAATTGTTTTCCGTGGATCTAGACCTGTACGCTCTGAGGAATCGGATTCAAGATGCTCTAGAACTTGGTTCTTCTTGTGGGAACTTCAAACCAAAGTTCTACTTTTTATGAGAAGTCTGAAATATGTGTTGCTTAGTTATGTGATTTAAATCAAGTTCAAACCACGATATAGCTAAACTTTATGACAAGGTTTAATGATTATCATAGTTGTGATCTTAATCTATTGGAACTAGGATTGACCTATGCAATTGAGTGTGCTCAAGTCCTAACTTGAATTGAGTGAATCATGTTGATGAACAACACATGTATTAGACTATTTTACTGAATTAATCGCTCCATATTCCAGCTAGATAGGATTTGATTTCGATTCTAGTTGTGTAATTGGGAAACCAAAGTGAATTATGCATCAAGGATCGCTATAAGTGGATCCTCAGCACCATAGTGCTTCTTTAGATTGTTAATTTCATCTCAAGTTACAGATTATTCCTGTACATTCAAATTTCAGATTATTGTAGTTTGATTTCAATTGGAGATTGTTAGAAGAAATTCTGAGAATTCCTACATCAGTCCTTGAGAACGATCTCGGTCTCTACCGAATTATTACAACATCGCCACCCTACACTTGTAAAGAGAACAAGTTTTTGGCATCACTGCCAGGGACTTGACAGTTTTTACAGAATTGCTGAAAATAATTTGCTATTGAAATTTGTAGGAATTTTTCTATTAGTACTAACTTAGTTTGTTTTATTTTGATTTTTCTTTTGCAGGAATTTTTAGGAAGTTGAAGTAGAAGTATGGTTATCTTAAGTTCTCAAATCATGTTTTGTCTTTCCAACCTTACTCTTCTTCTTTCCTATTCGTTCCTATCTTATTCATCTCTTGTAGAGTGGGTGGAGACTCCTTTTGGATCTCTAATAGGTTGGCCTCGAGCTGGCTTGATTCCTATTGGTCGGCATTGCCGTCTTGGATCACCTTATGCTTAAAGATTTCTCTTCTCAAATCTATTCCTCTTTCTTTTTTTTCTGAACTTTTCTCAAAAGATTCAAAGAGTGGGTGGGGAGTTCTCTGAACCCCTATTGATAGGAGAAATCGGTCTCTATCTTTGCTTCTGTCTTAGCCACTACAAGACACCTTGTGCTTCAGTCCTAGAGAGGAGTAAAGAAAAAAAGGAAGAATTCTTCTTTCTCTTTTATTTCTTTTCATTTTAAATTTGCATGCCCCATTGGGTCTAAGATTTGAAAAATCGTTTAATAAGTAAAGGGGGAATTGTTGAAGGGATTGATAAGGAACCACGCGCTAAGAAATGTTTAATTTTTCAAATTTTTTTTGAAAATATGGCTGAAAATCAACCCAATCTAAGGGCCAATCAAAATCTGGGCCAAAATCAAACAGAAATGGGAGATAACGAAGTTGAGAATGTTCCTCGACCAAGGACTCTACGTGATTATTTGCAACCTGCAAGAGCGAGCACTCCCTCATGCATAATTTTTCCATATAATGCAAGGAATGTAGATCTCAAACCGGGAGTAATCCAACTCCTTCTAAACTTCCATGGATTAAACAGTGAAAGTGCCTATCAACATTTTAAGGAATTTGATGAAGTGATAGCCACAATGCACTTTGCAAATGTATCGAATGACGTTGTGTGACTTAAGTTGTTTCCCCTTATCCCTTAAAGAGAAAGCTAAGGCTTGGCTTCATGCATTAAGGCCAAGATCAATTGGCACATGGACTGAAATGACTAGGGAATTCATTAAAAAGTTTTTCTCAACTCATAAAACCAATATGTTAAGGCACCTTATCATGAATTTTGCCCAAAAAGAGGACGAGACCTTCTTCCAATGTTGGGAGAGGTTTAAGGACTTATTGCACACATGTCCACATCATGGCTATGAAAGTTAGCGGGTAATAAGCTTTTTCTATGAAGAACTGACTTCACCCATGCGCCAATTCGTAGAGATGATTCGTGAATAAGGAAGTCAAGGAAGCATGGGATTACTTTGATGTCTTGGCTGAGAATGCACAATCTTGGGATACATCTAAACCAACAAATCCCAAGACAAGCCAACAAAGAGAAATTGAAGGAATTTATGTCCTTTTAAAAGAAGACAACATAAGTGCAAGTGTAGCTAGTCTCACAAGAAAAGTTGAGGCCATGGAATTGAAGAAAGGAGAAATGATTATACCCATAGAAGTTTGTTGAGCCTCTAATTTATACATAATCTAGCCCATTACATCACATTATATGCATGGTTTGCATGTTTAAAAGACCCATCTAATGCTTGCTTTGTGATAATGAGAGCGACTTCGCCCAATTGGCGACCAAAAAGATCCATTTAGAGCCCTTGGATGAAGACCTAAGGTGGGCCAAAGAACAAAGAAGAAAGCAAGGAAAGAAGTAAAGAGAGGAGCGAAGAAAGAAAGAAGAAAAACAAGGTCCGACCGGTCTTGACCGATCGGCTAACCTTACGAATCACTCCACCAACTGCTAGAGGACACTGCCAATAGGTCCGACCGGTCTTGACCGGTCGGCCATAGCCCCCAGGACCTCTTTGCACTCTCTGGACTGTTTAAGGACCAGTCCGACCGGTCGCCAGCCCAATCCGACCGGTCTAGACCAGTCGGCCACTTGTATTTCACTGAAATTTAGTAACTTCTTTGGCAAGCTTCGAGTTTTATGCGCAATTGCTAAGTGTTGCGCAATTCTGGAAGATTCTGAGGTAGTAGGGCCTCTCCACTATAAAAGGGGACCTAGGGATCATAGCTAAGGCATCCTAGAGGAGATTGGAGGTCGTGGGAAGTGAAGGAGAGCAACGTGGAGCGTCCGCAACTCTGTCGATTCTGGTTTTTCTAGTTTTTATGTCTCTTTCATTGAGTTCTAGTTGTAGTATGACAATGCACAACTAGAATCTCTCTGATGGGGCTGAGAGGTGAAGCTTGTAGCTAATTTTATGTTTAATTCAGTTTGATTCAAGTACTTTCACTTTAAGTTTGAATTTCGAATGTTCTAGTTCATATAAAGTTAATATTTTTAGAAGTTTTATGAGTGTTCATGTGCTCCGGACATGGATTCCTTACAATTCTCTGAGATTATCATGTTTTGCTTGATTAGATTCGAATTATGGTAATCCTTGATCATGCCATAGTCCATAGGCATGGTTGTTACTCCAAAGGCTATGATTTTGAATGCTATGTGGTTGAATGGGACTAGAACCTGGAAGTTCAACTTAAGTGGGATTGAATGTGTTTCAATGCTTTATCTTCCAACTAGATGGGAGATAGAACTTTAAATCTAGTTATGTTTTATGCTTGGATTGATTGGATTAATATGGGATTGCTACAAGTGGATCCTTGAAAGCCTTAGTTCCTTTAAATACTGATTTTTCTTAAGTTACTGTTTTGAGTTAGATATCTTAATTGAATATCCAAATTGTTTTAATACATGTTGCTGGAATAGTTTCAAATTTGTTTTCTAATTCCCTGTGGATCGACCTCGGTCTTACCGAGAATTATTACTACATCGCAGCCTTACACTTGAGGCGAGCGAACAAGTTTTTGGTGCCATTGCCGGTGAATTTAGATAACGGTTTTAGATTGTTTTAGTGGTTTTAGAGGTAGAAGTAGATAGGTTTTTCTGATTTCCTAGGACTAACAAATTGTTTTATTTTGTAGGACTTCTTCTCTAGTTCAAGTAAATCAGGTAATATTCTTCTAACTTAGTGCTTTTTACAGATTTTCAATTTTTAGATTTTTATTAAGTTCTGTTTTAGGACTTAAGATTAGTTTAATTCTTAGTTATGTAGTTTATGTCCCGTTGGGAACGTGACCACACCAACGTCTCCAATCCGAAGGTGGTTTAGTTAGACCATTAACAGTCCATAGACGAGTCCGAAAATACCAAGAGCATTGTGATAGTTTGGGGAGTATGGATCAAACACCTTTAAGGAATCCTCCCCCCCACTCCAACTATTAACGCAAATCAAAAGGGAGTAGGAGAGAATGAGGTACACAATGTTCCTCCAATGAGATCATTATGGGACTACCTACAACTGGCCCGTACAACTACACCCTCGTGCATGGTCTTACCACCAACCAGGGGAAATATCGATATAAAGTCGGGTGTGATTCAACTTTTACCAAAGTTCCATGGGCTAGACTCTGAAAGCCCATATTTACACTTAAAGGAATTTGAAGAAGTGGTAGCTACTTTGTAATACACTAATGTTTCAGAAAATGCTATAAAACTCAAACTTTTTCCCTTTTCATTGAAAGAAAGAGCTAAGACTTGGCTTCACTCTCTTAGACCACATTCGATAGGGTCATGAAACGAGATGACCCAGGAGTTCTTGAAAAAGTTCTTCCCAGCTCATAAAACAAACACCCTTCGAAGAGCCATAATGAACTTTTCGGTTAAAGAAAATGAGTCTTTCTTCCAATGTTGGGAAAGGTTTAAGGACCTCCTACTTGCTTGCCCACATCATGGTTATGAAAGTTGGCGAGTCATAAATTTCTTCAATGATGGATTAAGTTCCAACATGTGTCAATTCGTAGAGATGATGTGCAACGGCAGTTTATGAGTAAAAATCCAAATGAAGCTTGGAGTTACTTGGATATGTTGGTCGAGAAGGCCCAATCATGGGATACCTCGGACAAATCTAGTAATCTCAAGCCTCTTCAACAAAAGGAAAAGGAGGCATCTATATTCTTAAAGAAGAAGATAATGTGAATGCAAAGATAGCCAGCCTCATAAGGAAGATCGAGGCCATGGACTTAGTAAGAGTGGAGTTTCAAAGTCTAATGAAGCTATTAAGAACATGTGTGGAATTTGTTATACTAATATACATGCGACGTAAGATTGTCCTATAATTCCTGCATTTCAAGAAGTGTTACAAGAACACGCAAATGCCACATATGGTTATCAACGGCCTTTTAATGGACCGGTGGGTAACACGTATAACTCTACTTGGAAGAACCACCCAAATTTCAGTTGGAAGAATAATCCCACGGGAAATCCTAACAACTTTCAAGGAGGGCCACCCATGCAAAACATGGCCCCACCTCAATTCTCAATGGAAGATACTCTAAAGGCGTTTATGCAAGGGCAAACACAAATAAATCAAACAAATCAGCAAATGTTCCAACAGCTTAAAGTTTCAGTTGATGAGATTAAGGGACGCTTGAATGCTAGGGAAGGGACTTTTCCGGCCCAACCTTAGCCCAATCCAAAGCAAGTACATGAAGTAAGCATCCCTAATCTCCCCAACCAACATGTGGAGCAAGCCAAATCCATCACCACTCTTAGAAGTGATAAGCAAATTTACAAATATATTCCGGTGAAGGCCGACAAGCCTAAGGATCCGGTAAATTCTAAGGATGAGGACGGATCTAACTCTGCCCCATAAGAAACGAAACGCATTTATAAGCCCGTAGCACCATTCCCTTCAAGATTGGTTGCTCAAAATCTCTGCCAAACTCTCATGATATTTTAGAGATTTTCAGACAAGTCAAGATAAACATTCCATTGCTTGATGCCATTAAACAAATCCCCTCTTATGTCAAGTTTCTAAAGGACTTATGCACAACCGAACACAAATATAATGTGCAGCAAAAGGCCTTTTTGAATGAGCAAGTCAGTGCCATTCTCACTCAAAAGACCCCCCCCCCCCCCTCCCCAAAATTTAAGGATCCCGGTAGTCCCACAATTTCATGCATCATTAGTGACTATCGGATTGTATGTGCATTGCTAGACGTGGGGGCCAGCCTAAATTTAATCCCATACTTGGTATATGAGTAACTAGGCCTTTGTGAATTAAAACCCACCAAAACTATGTTGCAACTCGCTGATAGATCCATCCATGTACCAAGAGGGATAGTTGAGGATGTGCTAGTCCAAGGTTGATAAATTCTACTACTCGGTAGATTTCATCGTCTTGGACACGCAGCCGGTTATGGATGCTAGCACTCAAATACCAGTGATTTTAGGCCTCCCATTCCTATCTACATCAAATGCAATTATCAATTGCCGGAATGGAGTAATGCAATTATCCTTTGGAAAAATGACATTGGAGGTGAATGTGTTCCATTTGGGCAGAAGGCATAGGGATGATGATGATGAGCTCTTCGAGGTAAACATGCTCAAATCTTTTGAAGAAGAAGAGCTCCTCCAACTTGAATCACTAGAAAGCTTGGAGACATGCTTGGTACATTTCGAGGATTCCGAAGACCCCATTATTAGTGAAATTGTACAAGCATTGAACATTGAGAAACTAGTAGTTGATACTAGCCGGTGGAGGCCCCATTTTGAAAAATCGCCACCAACCACATGGAGGCCTCTACCGTCTAAAATCAAACCACCGAAGCTTGACCTTAAACCGTTCCCATCCGAGCTTAAATATGTATATTTGGGTCAAGAAGAAACATTCCTGGTTGTCATTGCCTCTCACCTAGGGAAAGACTAAGAGCTCAAGTTGATTGAGTTACTCAAAGAACATAGGGGAGCCATAGGTTGGACAATAGCTAACCTCAAGGGGATAGACTCTTCAGTTTGTACTCACCATATACACCTCGAAGAAAATGCGAAAACAACTAGACAACTTGATGGAGTTGTCAAAGCTGAGGTGTTAAAGCTACTAGATGTGGGTATCATCTACCCCATCTTGGATAGCCAATGGGTGAGTCCTACCCAAGTTATCCCTAAGAAATCCGGTATTACCATAGTAGAAAACGCCAACAACGAGCTTATACCGACTAGAGTGACCACCGGTTGGTGTATGTGCATCGATTATCAAAAGCTAAACACGGTCACTAGGAAGGACTACTTCCCTCTCCCATTCATGGATTAAATTTTGTAGAGGTTAGCGGGTCACTCCTATTATTGCTTCCTAGATGGCTATTCCGGTTACAACTAAATTGAGATAGCCCTAGAAGACCAAGAGAAGACCACCTTTATATGCTCGTTTGACACCTTCGCATGCCGAAGAATGTCATTCGGGCTATGTAATGCACCTGCCACATTCCAACGATGCATGTTGAGTATTTTCTCAGACATGGTGGGTGAATTTCTCGAGGTATTCATGGACGATTTTTTTATTTTTTGTTGTACTTTTGATGAGTACCTCAATCATTTGAAGTTGGTCTTGACAAGGTGTGAGGAGAAGAACCTCATTTTAAAATGGAAAAAGTGTCATTTCATGGTACAAAGAGGAATAGTCCATGGACATATCATCTCATCTAATGGAATAGAGGTAGACCGGGCCAAAATCGATATAATTTTCAATCTATCACCACCCAAAAGCATACGCGATGTACATTCCTTCCTTGGACACGCCGGCTTTTATAGAAAGTTCATAAAGGATTTCAGTCATACCTCAAGGCCCTTATGTAACCTTCTCCAAAAGGAGAACCAATTTGAGTGGAGTGCCGCATGTCAATTAGCTTTTTCAAAGCTTAAAGCCATGTTGACAACCGCTCCTATCTTGCAACCACCGAATTGGTCCGTACCTTTTGAGTGGATGTGTGACGCGAGCGATTATGCTATTGGGGGGTGTTAGGCCAAAAGAAAGATAAGAAGCCCCACGTTATCTACTATGCTAGTAGGACCTTGAATCCCGCCCAAGTCAATTACTCGACTACGGAGAAGGAGCTCTTAGCCGTCATTTTTGCCTTGGACAAATTTAGGCCTTACTTAATAAGATCCAAGGTCATTGTTTACACAGACCATGCGGCGATGAAATACCTTCTTTCTAAGAAGGATGCTAAGCCCCATTTTCTTACATAGATCCTACTCCTTCAAGAATTCAATTTGGAGATCAAGGAGAAGAGGGGAGTAGAAAATGTGGTGGCGGATCATTTATCCCGCCTGGTCCTACCCAATTCCATTGACGAGTCACCTATTGAGGACTCATTCCCTAATGAGCAACTCTTTGTTGCTATGCATCCACCATGGTACGCTGACATAGTCCATTATCTTTCCACAGGTGCGATGCCGATTCATTGGACTGTGTAGGACAAACGGAAATTTCTAAGGGAAGTGCGCAGTTTTTCTGGGATGAACCTTTACTTTTTAAATATTGCCCAGATCAAATAATTAGGAGACGTGTCCCTGATGATGAACATAATTCCATCATCTTCTTTTGTCATGATCAAGCATGTGGGGGTCATTTTTTCGCTAAGAAAACCACTGCAAAAATTCTGTAATGTGGTTTCTATTGGCCCACTCTATTTAAGGACACCCATGAGTTTTGCAAAGCATGCGAGCACTATCAAAAGCTAGGAGGATTGTCCCGTAGGAACATGATGCCTCTTACCCCTATTTAACATCTTGAAGTCTTCGATTGTTGGGGCATCAATTTCATGGGACCATTCCTCTCATCTTTTGGACATGTCTATATCTTGCTCGCCGTAGACTGTGTCTAAATGGATAAAGGCTATTCCATGTAGAACCAACGATCATCGTACGATTCTAAAGTTCTTAAGAGAAAACATACTTTCCAGATTTAGAACGCCTCGAGCCATCATTAGTGATGGCGGTTCTCACTTTTGCAATAGGCCATTTGAAGCCTTAATAAAGAAATATGGTATTTGACATAAAGTGAGTACCCCATATCACCCACAGACAAGTAGGTAAGCTGAAATTGTCAATCGGAAAATTAAACAAATTTTAAAAAAGACGGTGAGGCCGGATAAAAAAGATTGGTCACTCAGATTAGTCAATGCTCTTTGGGCTCACCATACCGCCTACAAAACCCCCATTGGAATGTCCCCTATAAACTTGTCTATGGGAAAGCGTGTCACTTGCTTATGGAGATTGAACACAAAGCCTATTGGGAAATTCGGGTATTGAACTTTAATGTTGACAAGGCTAGCTCGCTTCACAAACTCCAAATGAATGAGCTTGACGAGATCCGGAACGATGCCTACGAGAACTCGAGAATTTACAACAATGGGATGAAGGCCTTCCATGACAAGCACATCTTCAGAAAATCTTTCCATGAAGGTCAGAAAGTGCTCTTGTATAATTCTCGGCTTCATCTTTTTTCGGGAAAAATTACGATCTCGATAGACCATCCCATATTTTGTAAAAGAAGTTTTTCCACGTGGGGCTGTTGAGATAGAGAATGCAGCAAATGGTAACTGTTTTAAAGTGAACAGACAACGCCTTAAACCATTCGTTGAAAAATTTGATTCAGAGGACATGTCCATCACTCTGGATGATCCTGTGTATTAGGACGATTGATCTCCTAGTCTGACGGAGGTATATCGTAGGATTTTGTTTTGGTTGATTTTCTGTTTTAGGTTTATTTCATTAGTAGTTAGTTGACAGAGTTGTACACTTCCATGATCGACTCTCTCAGGTACTATCGTTCTTCCTCTCTCTTATTTTACCATTGCTCTCATGTTTGTGCTCATTACATATCTTTTACATTGAGGACAATGCAAGATTTGGTTAAGGGGTGAGATGAGATTCCTCATCTAGCAGTTTGTGGACATTTCAAGCATTATTTGTTGAAAAAATTTCAATTTTTCTAAAAATTCAAAACTCCTTTAACAAATTTTGTTTCTATGCATTCGGGATGATACGAGTATAAGAAAAGGAGATACGAAGTGAGTTGTTTACATCGGATTTGGTAAATGGGGCCTCCAGACTATTACCTTCCTTCAAGCCAGCTTCCTCCCAAACCTGAAAGAGCACAAGGGAAAACTAAGGGTGGCCGGCATCCAGCCGTTGGCCCTCCGAAGCTTAAGTTAGATGGGACATGGTTGTAAAGGAAAGGATGGGATTTGAGACTTAGAAATTGTGTACCCGTCTCATTGATGAAATCGTCTATTTATATAAATCCGAGTGATCCAATCTGTTATGTAAGGCGTTAAGATTACTCCTGATTTCTAAGGATAAGGTATTTATCCTTTTGATCCTTAGATGAGGGAAAGCCCTGGTCCAAATAGACATCTTGTCGATTACGTCCCTTGATGGTGATCCCCTGAAATCCAAAACCGCGTACAAAGATAAGCCCAGAATCGGTCTATATGGGCTACTGGTACTACAAAGGCGAAGGATGCTTAGGCTCGGAGGTAACTACTCGCATGCTAAGATGCGACCCCTTTCAGCAACCATGAGCCGAGCTGCTCGCATGTTAAGATGCGACCCCTTTCGACGACCATGAGCAGAGCTGCTCGCATGTTGAGATGCGACCCCTTTCGGCGACCACGATCTGAGCTGCTCGCATTCGGTTAGACTAGTCGCAACTTCCCTCAATTGTTCTCTGATCTCATCTTTCGATGACCAATTTTATCCTACAACAGATGCCCCCTAAATCCTTTGCGATTTGAAAAAGCTACGCTAAGGATTTTGTATATATATATATATATATATATATATATATATATATATATATATATATATATATATATATATATATGGGAAATGGTACTATGCGGTCGACCTCATAGGAAGTTCCCATGAGGTCGAGCTGTGTGGGCCCTACCGTGATGTTTAATGGGCATCCACACCATTAGTCAGATGCACCATACCGTGATGAGCCATGGGCCCAAAAATCAGGCCAATCCATGAATTTTGTGAGCGACACCATAAACATACGTTAAGAGTGGATATCCACCCGTTGAAAACTTTATAATCATTTATAGGATAGAATGAGAAGTGTTTGAGAAATCCAGCCCATCCATTGTCCATGTCCCACTTAATCAGAACGTCACACCAAGTTTCAACCATATCCAAAACTCAGGTGGGCCCCAACAAGTGATTTTAGATGTTGTGGGCATGATTTTGCACTCTTTCAGTTGGTATGGCCCACTTGAATTCCGGATTCAGTTGATTTTTTGGATATCCCATAAACAGTAGGGGACCCACCAAATGCATGGTGTGGATGCCCATCACACATCACAGTGGGGCCCACACTGCTCGACCTCATGGAAACTTCCCATGAGGTCGACCGCATAGTACTATTTCCCTATATATATATATATATATATATATATATATATATATATAACCACCTGGTAGGAGAAAGATCGTACGTAGCCTATCAGGGGTGACCTTGCATTTATGATTGCCAGCTTTCCGCAGCTTTCCTGCTGGGAGAGGTGAAGCGGCACTCGCCACGTGCCTTTGTAATTAATGCTTGTGCCCATTCGTCTGTCGTGCCGGATGAGAAACCGCCACGTGTTCAACCAAATCAAATGGAATGATTGCTTATAAATATCGAATTCTGCAGGAGTTTGCTTCATTTTCGAAATTCTGCTGCAGAGAGACCTTCCTTCTTCCCTCCCTTTGTTCTCGGTGCAAACCTCTTCGCAGAGGTATCTTCCTTGTCATTTTTTCTCAGCTCTTCCTTCTTTCTTATTCTTTTCCTTTACGATGGCGAGAGCTTCTAATGAAGACATCGTTCCTCTGGGGGATGATACTCTCGATTCTTCCGAATCAAATAATGCTCGAGTACTAGCGGGGAGATATTCTGCCGCCGGTTATCCCTCTATTATGACAGAAGAGCAACTCTCGACCTTACGAGAGAGATACCAGATCCCGGACTCCATTGTACTTAGGTTACCGGGGAGAGGAGAGACAGCCGATTCCCCGTCGCCAGGCTGTGTGGCTTTTTAGGAATATGCTTTCCGGCTTGGCATGCGGCTTCCCCTTCATCCCTTCATCCGGGACTTCCTCCATACATATAAGATTGCCCCTGGCCAACTCATTGTAAATGGCTGGAGGGTCCTTATAAGCGCCTTTGTCCTTTGGAAGCAAGTGGGGAATGAGGATCTGACCGCTGGGGATTTCTAAGGCTGTACTGGCTAAAAAAGGCCCCAGCCAGCAAGGGTTGGTACTACCTCTGTTTTTACCATCAGAATAACTTTATCTTGGGAAACCCATCCTCCAATTACCCTAGGTGGAGGAAGAACTGGTTCTTCATCTCCAGCAATTGGGAGTCTGATGTGGGCTCCGAACCTAAGGGCCACAATGTTAGTCGCTTCTTCGGTGAAGGTAGGTTGAACTTTTACCCTTTTTGCCCGAAGAAACACTGAGTTTACAATGCTCTGACGGACCTATCTTTCCCTTCTTCTCGCAGGTATTCCGATTGGAGCTAGTCCGAATTTGCGGGCAGGACTCAACCAAAAACTTATCAAAGTTTCCAAACTTCCTGTAGCTGCCCGCAACGTTAATTCCGCCTTGGACCCTAGCCGCCTCGCTGCCGCCGGTTTAATTCCTCAGGAAGAGATGGCAAACCTAGGAGAAAAAAGGGGGGCGCTTGGGTTGCTCCCTCGCCTGAAGGGTACGGCCTCGAAGAGGCAAAAGAAGTCCGCAGCTGGACCTTCAGCTGAGTCCACCCCAGCAGAGGGGTTTACTCGCGGCTCACAACCGCGTAATGCTCCTCAGGAGGAGGTTGTTGCGACCCCTCCCGCTGCTCCGACCCCTCTCGCTGGCTCTCGTGGTTAGCCAGTGATCAAGGTTATTGATAACTCACCGAAAGGCGATCGGACAGAACCAAGTCTTCCTCCGAGAAGAGCGTCTTACGAGCCTAATGCTGCTCACGAGTCGGCTACACCCGCTTCGGGGCCCACGGAGGCTCACGAGGCAGGTTCTGACGAGATGGTCGTGGCCCAACTTCAGGGTCAGGAGTCTACATCATCCCACCACACTTGCATCTGATATGCAAGTTCATGTTTGAGAACATTGCCCCCAACTCCTTTAGGGGTCTCCCTGAACCAAGTCCAGAGGCTCTCTCCACCGATATTGGAGTGAGATTGATTTAGGTGATAGCCCTTTCTCCCCCTTCTCCTTCTTTGAATAGTTAATCTAGTAGATTTCTTTTGACTTTTTCTTCTTTTTTGGGCAGAGTCTGGACCTCACATTGCGAGTCAAGCGCGACATCGATGCCGTCCGTCGCGTCATCGATGACACGGAGAAGAAGAAGAAAGCGATGGAGGGAGAGGTCCAGGGAAGGGACAGCATAATAAAGGCCCAGGAAGCCCAAATCGCCAAAATAAATGAGGAGAAGCAGATCCTCATCGCCAAGGTCCAGGCCTTGACTGATCGTTTTAGTCATTGAACCTACATTTTGTGAAGCTCCAAGAAGTCCACACCAAGAGCGAGAAAGAGAAGGAGATTTTTCGTTAGGACAAGATCTCCCTCGAGGAGCAGCTCAAGGATTGTCGGACTAAGCTTGAGGAGGCTAAGAAGACCCTCGCCCAGCTGAAGGACGATTCCATTCACTGGGAGGAGGAAAGAGTGACCCTCGTCAAGATGATATCTGAAGAGGATCCTCGCACTGTACTGGAGTTCCGAACCTCTCAACTCTACGACGAGGAGCGTTATGAGGCATATATTGCTGGTCACGACTTTATGGTCAGGGTTATGAAATAAATTACTCCTTCGTTCAATGTAGAGGAGTTCGAGAGGGTGGCCTTCGAGGTCGCAACTAGAGAACGAGCTGCAGCCGAGAATGAGGTCACAGGGGCTACTGACGCCGCGCTTACTCCCGAGGTGGGTCTTGAAGCAGAGAGTCGCGAGCCTGCTCCAGACGAGGACGACCGATCTTAGAGTCGTCGCCCTTCCCCTCTCCTTTGTTGTTGTTTTTTTTTTTTTAGAAAAAATGTATCTTTGTAAATGATTTGACTTTTGTATCACTTGAAATGAAAATTACCCTTTCTCCACGCTATGTATTTTTTCTTGCTTTTCTCCCTTTGTCGATCGCATGTTGAATGATTGCATACTTAACTCATGAAAAAATGAGTTAGGCTTAATCCGGGGGTCGTGGTGACCATGTCCGCGTTGAGATAGACTAATCTATCGATTAAGACTTGGATTCTACCAAGGGTAGAAGATTGGTCAAGAGAACGTGTGCATTCTCTTCAGGGCTATTTGGATCCAACAAAATGGAGAAGCAACCAAAAGATAATACATCTTTATTCGAATATTGTTTAAACTTTCATCGACTTAAGGGAAATATCGTAGCAAATGTTCTACGTGCCAAGGGCGACGTACGGGTCTTCCCTGCATGTTTTCGAGATAATAGGTACCGGGTCGTTCAATTTTGATGACTCGATATGGACCCTCCCAATTTGGGTCCAACGAACAGGCAGGAATTCCGAGGTTCTGTCTGAGAACCAAATCGCCGAGCTGAAAAGCTCTAGGTCGGACTTTGGCGTCACGATACCAAGCAATGCGCTGCTGGTATGCTGCTGCTCGAAGCTGGGATGCATCCCTCCTCTATTCCAAGAGGTTGAGATGAAGTCTCAAACCTTTTTTATTATAAGTGGGATCGTACTGCTCGATCTGATATGAAGGTACTTGAACTTCGACCGGAACCACTGCGTCGGTGCCAAATGCCAAGGAGAAAGGAGTTTCACCTGTTGATGTGCGAGTCGTAGTCCTACAGGCCCATAAGACTTCTGGCAAGAGTTCTGGCCACATGCCTTTACATTCATCGAGCTTGGTCTTTTGATGATGTTTGATGATCTTATTTACTACTTCAACCTGTCCATTAGCTTGAGGATGATATGGGGAGGTACGAACGCTGCGTATCTTCCATTTTTCACAAAATTCTGCGAACGCAGCGTTGTCGAATTGCTTTCCATTGTCGGTGATTATAGTATGGGGGAGTCCATAACGACATATGATGTTTCTCTATATGAACTTAGTGGTTTGTTTTTCAGTAATTTTGGCTAATGGTTCTGCCTCGACCCATTTGGTGAAATAATCAACTGCCACAATTGCAAATCTGTTCTGACCTTTCCCGGTAGGCAACGGTTCGATGATATTGACTCCCCATTGGGCGAAGGGCCAAGGGCCATCCATTGGCGTCATTTGCTCGGATGGCACACGAGGTATGGGAGAATATTGCTCGCACTTTTCACTTCTTTTGGAGAATTCGATCGCATCTGCCTTCATAGTGGGCCAATAATACCCTTGCCTTATCGCCTTATATGCTAAAGACCGTCCCTTAGGATGGTTACCACATGCCCCCTGGTGTATTTCATCCAGAACGCGATGTGCTTCTTCTGGGTGAAAACAACTTAAGTAGGGTAAAGTAAAACTCTTGCTTAACAACGTTCCGTTTTGTAAAGTATACCTGGCAGCGCGATGACGAATTTGTCGTGCAGATTTCTTATCATCTGGGAGATATCCATCTCTGAGATAGAGGACGATGTGGTCCATCCAACACTGGAGAGGGATGAACCACGATCACTTGCTCGGAGGTCGCTTGGTCGATACTTGGAGCATGAAGGTGCTCGATGGGAATAGATTGCGATAACTCAGATTCGGGTGCAGATGCTAGTTTCGCCAAAGAATTTGCGAGTTTGTTCTTCTCGCGAGGGATGTGAATTATTTCATACTTCTTCAGCCTTGCGAGCAGGATGAGCACTCGGGATTTGTATAAAACCATCCGTTCTTCTCTCACCTCAAATTCGCCGAGTACTTGATTGACAATGACCTGAGAATCGCTATGAACAAGTAAACTCTGAATCGAGAGGACGTTTGCTAATTCGAGGCTGACGATCAAAGCCTCATATTCTGCTTCATTGTTTGAGACATTAGAGTCAAATCTTAAGGCATATTGGAAGCGCGACCCGTTAGGAGCGACTAAGATTAAGCCCGCTTCGCTCCCGGTGGCCCGTGAAGACCCATCCACGAAGAGCGACTAGGGCGTCTGGTCGCTGGTCGTAGAGTTATCACCTGGGAGAGGAATATGTGAATTCGGTGATGAAGTCGGCCACGGCCTGCCCCTTGATGGCGGTCCTAGGACAAAACAAAATATCAGGCTCACTGATCTCAATCGCCCTGAAACCTCGGGTTTTTGGAGGACCTACCTTAACGGATGGTTTGTTTGCACCAATACAACGTGGGCTTGGAAGTAGGGTCGCAACTTTCGAACAGTAGCGACTAAGGCGAGGGCCAACTTCTCCATATCAAAATACCGAGTTTCGGCATCCACCATCGCTCGACTAATATAATAAACGGGCCTTTGTACCCCGGAATCTTCTCTTATTAAAGCGGCACTAACGGCCGTAGAAGCAAAGGTAAATAAAGAAGAAGTTGCTCATGCACCATAGGTTTTGATAAAACGGGGGGTGTACTCAGTATACTGCTTCCGTTGTTGGAACGCTTCCTCGCATTGCAGTGTTCACTCCTAATCAGATTTGGCGGTAGCTCAGAGGAGCTTAAAGAAGGGTAAACACTTATCAGAGGCTCGCGAAATGAACCTGTTCAGCGATGCGATGCGACCAGCCAGACATTGGACATCTTTGAGAGTAGACGGAGACTTCATCTTGATCAATGCCTTTATTTTTCAGGATTTGCCTCGATTCCTCATTGGCCGACCATAAATCCGAGAAATTTCCCAACGGACACTCTGAACGCACATTTATCTGGATTTAGCTTCATCTGATACCTCCTCATTAAGTTGAAGGCTTCTCATAGATCTGTAAGATGGTCGTTTTCTATGATGCTTTTCACGAGCATATCGTCGACATAAACCTCCATATTCCTACCGATTTGTACGGCGAATATTTTATTGACTAGGCACTGATAGGTGGCTCCTGCATTTTTAAGACCAAAAGGCATTACCTGGTAGCAATACAGGCCTTGGTCAGTGATGAAGGCGGTGTGCTGACTATCGAGCGGATGCATCATAATCTGGTTATAACCAGAATATGCATTCATGAAACTGAGCAGGGCATGCCCAGCCGTCGAATCAACCAGCTGGTCGATTCGCGGGGTCGGGAAGCTGTCTTTGGGACACGATTTGTTCAAATCAGAATAGTCAACACACATTCTCCACTTGCCGTTAGCTTTTCGAATGGGAACCACGTTCGCGACCCATTCTGGGTAATCGACTTCTTTTATAAAATTGACTGTGATCAACATTCAAACAATGCGCTATGACGCTGGGGTCGATACCCTGGCATATCTTTGTGAGACCAGGCAAACACATCTTGGTATTCGGTGAGGAATTGGACCAGATTTTCTCAAAAGACACTGCTTAAAGAGGATCCAACGTAGACAATTTTGGACGAATCATCTTCAGTTAATTGGATTGCAACTGTCTCTTCCCCTGGAGTTCCTGATTGGAGAGCAGTCTCCCTTGGGTCCAACGAGGTAGCCATCGGAGGACTTGATGAATCTTTTGTCACCATCATAACTGGTGTTGTCTGGGCCTTCTTTTGGTCCTGCACGACGATTTCATAACACGCTCGTGCTTCCTTTTGATTTCCTCGTACAACCCCGACTCCATTTGGAGTAGGGAATTTGATGCACAAGTACAGAGGGTGTAAAGCTGCCCCTACCCTATTGAGAGAAGGTCGGTCCAAAATGGAGTTATACGCTGATCTCCGATCTACCACGAGGAAATTTACGAAGATGGTCGTTTTCGCTGGGCTTTCTCCGAAGGTAACTGGAAGGTCAATGCTTCCTTCGGGTGTTACCACTTCGCCCCAGAAGCCGATGAGAGGATTATGAGATTGTTTTGAGCAGACTCCTGGCGAGTGTCATTTTGTTGAAAGCCTCCAGGTAGAGAATATCAGTAGGGCTACCTGTATCCACCATAATACTGATGAGTCAAATAATTTGATACCTTTAATGCGACCACAATGGAATCTTCGTGAGGGAAGTGAATCTCTCCTGCATCTTCGAGGGAAAAAGAGATCAGAGGGTAGCCGAGTTTTGTCGTATCGGGCGTCTTTTCCAACCAATAGATATGCTGGGGCTTCTAAGGTGCTTTGCGAGTATATGCTTTTCTTGAAGCTTGAGAATCTCCCCCGAAAGCCGGTTCTCCGGCGATGGTCCTGGATCTCACCAGTGGGTTCAACATCTTCTTATGAAGTATGACGATGAGGTGATTTCTTCTGGTGCTGTGGGGCTTCTGCCCTTTTAGGTGACCGACCTTGTCGGACAACATAATCTCGAAGATGACCTTTCCGAATAAGAGCCTCAATGTGATCTCGCAGATATATGCAATTTGAATGTTGTGCCCATGATCCTTGTGGAAATAGCAATACTTACTCTTATCTCTTTTTTCGGGATCAGATTTGATCTTTGAAGGCTACTTCACTTAAGGCTTGTGTTTGATCTCCATTAATACTTTCTCCGGAGATTGAATAAGAGGGGTATAATTACGATATTTACCAGAGTAAGGCCTCTTAGGGGAGCGGTCCTGCCGATCACGCCGGTATTTTTTGTCAGGAGGAGAGCTCTCCTCAGGCTTACGCTTCTTGCCCTGCACACCATGACGTGCTAAAGCGACCTCTTCCTCATTAATGTATTTCTGGGCTTTTGCTTGAAATTCCGCCATAGTTTTAGGAGGGTTTTTATATCAGGGCGAATCTGAATTTCTGGCTCGTAATTTCGGCTATGAGGGCGGTGAGGCCTTTATCTTCGGTATAACCTTCAGTCTGGACGGCTTCTGTAGTGAACCGAACTGTAAACTCCTTTATCGTCTCCCCGTGCTGCTGCTTCAAGTCCATTAGGTGAGATGCCAGCTTTTTGATACGGATGTTTCCCATGAATTGAGAAAGGAAAAGCTCTGATAGCTATGCGAAGAACCCGATGGATTGAGGCTTTAGCCCCCGGAACCATGTACGCCCGGCCTCCTTTAGGGTTAGGGAAAAAGCCCTACACATGATTTCTGAACCATCTCCTTCCAGTTCCATAATCGATTTATACGTTTTCAGGTGTTCGAGTGGATCGCCAGTACCGGTGTACGAGGCGATGATGGGTGTGCGATACTTCTTAGGTAAGGGTGCTTCCATGATCTCACGAGTGAAAGGAGATTCAGATCGATGTATTGACGCCACAACAATAGATGGTCGATTTGTCTGATATCATTGTTCTATATCGTCGAAGTGATCGTGGATTCTCTTGTGATCTCCTTCCCATGGTAAGGTATATCCTGACGTTTCAACGGCGGACCCCTGAGATTTCTGTTGCTTGGAAGTACTGCAGTGTATAGAATGTGGAGGAAGTACAGGGACTTAGTTACGAAATGGCACTCGATTTGATGGAGGAGGATTTTGCTGGACTCGTGGCTCGTCCGCAGAATGTCTGGAAGCCACTGGTATAGGTTGTGTCGGTGGTCCTTCTGAAGGTTGTCGCTGGGGCTCCGGGAAATGCTGATCAAGCTGATTAGATAAGGCTTGAAATCCGACTTTGAGAGTTAGGAGTGTGTTTCCGAGGAAACGCATGACATCTTCTTGACTACCAGAGGCATCGAATATTGGGTTTTGCGATGGCACGTTAGGATCTCCCTGAAGGATGCCCGTCGAAGTAGTCTGAGGGAGGCTGGGTGTTGGTTCGGTAATGTCAGGGGGGGGGGGGGGGGGGGTAGCGTCTGCCTTGAAGTGGAAGGATGAACCGTCTTCTTAAGAGGCATGGTGGGAGGACTTCGATCAGTGATTAGGGTGGCTAACCCTGATGATCGTTTCCCACAGACGGCGTCAATCGGTTTACAGTCGGATTTGGTAATAGGGGCCTCCAAACTATTGCCTTCCTTCAAGCCAGCTTCCTCCCAAACCTGAAAGAGCACAAGGGAAAACTAAGGGTGGCCGGCGTCCAGCCGTTGGCCCTCCAAAGCTTAAGTTAGATGGGACATGGTTGTAAAGGAAAGGATGGGATTTGAGACTTAGAAATTGTGTACCCGTCTCATTGATGAAACCGTCTATTTATATAGATCCGAGTGATCCAATCTATTACGCAAGGCGTTAAGATGACTCCTGATTTCTAGGGATAAGGTATTTATCCTGTTGATCCTTAGATGAGGGAAAGCCTTGGTCCAAATAGACATCTTATCGATTACGTCCCTTAATGGTAATCCCCTGAAATTTGAAACCGCAAACAAAGATAAGCCCAGAATCGGTCTATATGGGCTGTTGGTACTACAAAGGCGGAGGATTCTTAGGCTCGGAGGTAACTACTCGCATGCTGAGATGCGACCCCTTTCGGCGACCACAAGTCGAGCTGCTCGCATGTTAAGATGCGACCCCTTTCGGCGACCATGAGCCGAGCTGCTCGCATGTTGTGATGCGACCCCTTTCTGCGAACACGTGCAGAGCTGCTCGAATGTTGAGATGCGACCCCTTTCGGCGACCACGAGCCAAGCTGCTCGCATTCGGTCAGACTAGTCGCAACTTCCCTCAATCGTTCTCTGATCACATCTTTCGATGACCAATTTTATCCTACAACATGAATGATGATGCAAATTCTGAAAAGGGCTACCTATTACCAACCGGGGGATGGTCTACCATAACCAAAGCTGGAAATGGGATGTAGTGTGAAAGCCGTCAGAAGGACGGTAAGGCAAATTCCTGTCATTAGCTTGATTGTTGATCTGTACACCATGAGATTTATTGAGCCTCCAATTTATACATGATCTAACCCATTACATCACATTATATGCATGGTTTGCACGTTTAAAAGACCCGTCTAATACATGTTTTATGATTGTAGAAATGAGAGTGGTTTTGCCCAATTGGTGACCAAAAGGGCATATTTAGGAGCCTTAGATGAAGACCCAAGGTGGGCCAAAGAAAGAAGAAAGCAAAGAGAGAAGAAGGAGAGAAGAAAAGAAAGAAGAAAGAATGCAGAAAATGGGTCCGACCGGTCATGACCAGTCGGCCAAGAAGGCCCGACTGGTCATGACCGGTCAAGACCGGTAGGCAGCACTCC
The DNA here is from genome assembly GCA_003013855.2 of Liriodendron chinense. NCBI lineage: Eukaryota > Viridiplantae > Streptophyta > Magnoliopsida > Magnoliales > Magnoliaceae > Liriodendron > Liriodendron chinense. The sequence goes on from PVNU02003299.1 coordinate 54,090, forward strand.
CTGGACACCTAACAGACAGGCCAGACCGGTCAAGACAGGTCGGCCATGCAATTTCTTGTTTTCAGATTTCAAACAGCAGCAGTCCCGTTTTTGGATTTTCAGCCCCATTTTTAGGAGTCATCTTGATGAAATTTAGAAATCCAACACATCCATGTCGAAGAGGAGCTCGACGCCGAAATAAACCAAGTGGTTTCGTGTCGATCGGAGCTATAGATTGACCGTGGTGGCTAAAACAATACGAACTGTCTAGAAAGTTCCAGATTCCGCCTACTCCACTCTGGGCCGGTCCAGGTGGTCCATCATTGATGATATGAAGAATCTACTTTGACCATCTTCTAAACCACATCTATATATGAATAACCACTAAGTTTCAGATCAAAAGGATGTGTGGTTTGATCGTACCGGTTGAAGAAAGATGGACCATTCAGAAAGATTCAGCTGCGCAGATTTTATAAAAGGGCTAAGTGTTCTAATTTTCGGACCATATTCTAAAAAATTTTTTACAATCTAATCCATCTATCATGTAGAGGAGTAAGTTTTCTATCATTGTTCAAAATTTGAGATCAATCCGACCTCTGTACACTCCGTAGCATTGAAAGCAAGATGACTGGTTCTGAAGGTACACGAATTGCGCGATTTTGAGAGGCGGTCGCTGATCTGAATGGTGGGCCCATTCAGAAGATAATCTTGGAAATCTAAATCATCTATGAGGAAGATCACATTACAAGGAAGCTACAAATCAAATTTGAAGGCAATCTGACCATTGCTTAAGCCGTACGAAGCGAAACAAAATCTATTATGTTGCGGTACTCTTGTTGTATTATAAAACGAGGTGCTCTCTTCTATTCCAAATCAACCAGGGACGTGGGGAGCAAGGAGTTCAAGTCATATGAGGCTTCCTAGCATCCTCCAGCTAGTTTTTCTTCCTTTTCTTAGTTCTAGTTCTAGTTTTTAATATGCTTTTCATTGGCTAATCTCTTAGCTAGAGCTAAGAGGTGAAACTTATAGTTTTCTTAGATTGTTTAATTCGTTTTATTGGTTTCAAGTTGGATTTATTGAAGAGCAATGGTTTTTAGAAGTTTGAATAAAGTTCTAAGTAGTTTTTCTTAATCTTATGATGGCTCATTGATGTTTGGAAGAATTGCTTTAGTTCTTAATTGTTTTACATGACTCTAGACCTGTATGCTCCGAGGAATCGGATTTAATACGCTCTAGACTTGGATTTCCATGTGGGAACTTAAACCAAAGTTCTACCTTTTTGTTCTAAATTCTGAATTATGTGTTGATTGTTCATATGACTTGAATGAAGCTCAAATCATGATATAATTAAGCTTTGTGACAGGGTTTGATGAGTATCATGGTTATGATCTTAACCTATTAGAACTAGGATTGACCTATGCAATTGAGTGTACTCAAGTCCTAACTTGAATTGAGGGAATCATGTGTATTAATCACACATCTGACAAATTACTTTGATAATAAAACCGCTCTATCATCCGGCTAAATATGACTTAATTTCGATTCTAGTTGAGAAAGTGAGAAACCACAACGAATTATGCATCTAAGGAGAGCTATAAGTGGATCCTTGATGCTCTAGTTATCTTTTCATTATCAGATTTTTCTGTTTCATGTTCAAAACCGATTTCACAAACCTCTTAAGATTCTAGTTATTAGGATAGTTGGAATTGTTTACTTCCTTCCCTGTGGATCGACTTCGGTCTTACCAAGATTATTACTACATCTCAGCCTTGCACTTGAGGCGAGCGAACAAGATTCATGGTTTAGTTGATCTATGAGGAAGATAATCCTGGAAACTCATGAGATGAGTAGTCACTATGCACACTAGGTTGAATTTGTTCAAGTTCTTCTATTTATCAATCAATCAGCGGGAGTTTCATATAAACACTTATTATGTTTTGAGAGTTTAAGGTTTCAACTTCTATCACCTAATTTTTCTGACTTTTACACTTGTGCATCTTGGGATGTATAGAGGAATATGTTTTGAAGGAGAGTTGGTTTTTTGAGATTTGATCTAGCGTTACGCATGTTTTGCTCGGGACTAGCAAAATGCTGGTTGGGGGGTGTGTTGAGCCTCTAATTTATACATAATCTAGCCCATTACATCACATTATATGCATGGTTTGCATGTTTAAAAGACCCATCTAATGCTTGTTTTGTGATTGTAGGAATGAGAGCAACTTCGCCCAATTGGCCACCAAAAAGATCCATTTAGAACCCTTGGATGAAGACCTAAGGTAGGCCAAAGAACAAAGAAGAAAGCAAGGAAAGAAGTAAAGAGAGGAGAGAAGAAAGAAAGAAGAAAAACAAGGTTTGACCGGTCTTGACACGTCAGCCAACCTTACGAATCACTCCAGCAACTGCTGGAGGACGCTACCAACAGGTCTGACCGGTCTTGACCGGTCGACCATACCCCCTAAGACCTCTTTGTACTCTCTAGACTGTTTAAGGACCAGTTCGACCGGTCAAGACCGGTCGGCCAGCCTAATCCGACCGGTTTAGACTGGTCGGCCACTTGTATTTCGCTGAAATTTAGTAACTTCTTCAGCAAGCTCCGAGTTTTGTGCGCAATTATGTAAGTATTGTGCAACTCTGGAAGATTCTGAGGCGATAGGGCCTCTCCACTATAAAATGGAACCTAAGGATCATAGCTAAGGCATCCTAGAAGAGATTGGAGGTCATGGAAAGTGAAGGAGAGCAACGTGGAGCGTCCGCAACTCTATCGATTCTGGTTTTTCTAGTTTTTATGTCTTTTTCATTGAGCTCTAGTTGTAGGTATGACAATGCTCGGCTAGAATCTCTCAGCTAGGATTGAGAGGTGAAGCTTGTAGCTAATTTCATTTTTAATTCAGTTTGATTTAAGTACTTTCACTTTAAGTTTGAATTTTGAATGTTCTAGTTCATATAAAGTTAATATTTTTAGAAGTTTTATGAAAGTTCATGTGCTCCAGACATGGATTCCTTGCAATTCTCTGAGATTATCATGTTTTGCTTGATTGGATTCGAATTATGGTAATCCTTGAGCATGCCATATTTCATAGGCATGGCTATTGCTCCGAAGGCTATGATTTTGAATGCTATGTGGTTTATGGGACTAGAACTTGGAAGTTCAACTTAAGTGGGATTGAATGTGTTTCAATGCTTTATCTTCCAACTGGATGAGAGATAGAACTTCAAATCTAGTTATGTTTTATGCTTGGATTGATTGGATTGATATGGGATTGCTACAAGTGGATCCTTGAAAGCCTTAGTTCCTTTAAATACTAATTTTTCTTAAGTTATTGTTTTGAATTAGATTTCTTAATTGAATCTCCAAATTGTTTTAATCCATGTTGCTGGAATAGTTTCGAATTTGTTTTCTAATTCCCTATGGATCGACCTCGGTCTTATCAAGAATTATTACTACATCGCAGCCTTGCACTTGAGGTGAGCGAACAAAGTTGTTGAGAATGTTTGTGGAATTTGTGTTGGAAATCAACTTGAAACACAGGATTGTCCTACAATTCTTGTGTTTCAAGAAGTTTTGTAAGAACAATCCAATGCCATAAACAACTATCAATGACCATTTATTGCTCCAAACTCAAACATGTATAATTCTGGTTGGAAAAACCATCCCAACTTCAGTTGGAGGAATGGACCAACCGCGAATGCAAATAACACCCCCTAAGCTCAACATTTACTAGGTCCATCCTTGGTAATCACACCAAAAGTTACGCATGAAGAGATGTTGGGTGCATTCATATCGGTTCAAGCTGAATATAACAAGACTAATTCTCTGAAATTGATGGGTTCATGCAAGAACAACTAAGATTCAACCAAAACACATCTCAAGCCATTATTGATTTGGGAGAAAGGCACACTTCCTGCCCAACCTCTCCCTAACCCAAGAACCCAATTCGAGACACAAGATCCCAGCTCATCCTCCCAATATATGGAACATGTTAAAGCTATTACTACCTTGAGAAGCGGCAAAACAATTGACAAATCCAATCCGGTGAAGGCCCCTAAGCCTAATGATCCGAAAATGGCCAACAAAGATGATAGTTCTAACAATGTTCCACATGAGAAAGAACCAGAAAAGCAATATAAGCTGGTTGCTCCTTTTCCCCAAAGGTTGATTTCACCCAAACCTCTAGACAAAAATCTGAAATTTTAGAGGTTTTTAAGCAAGTGAAGATCAATATCCCGTTGTTGGATGCTATAAAACAAATGCCATCATATGCTAAATTTTTTAAGAAACTTTGTATGGTCAAAAGGAAACACAATGTGCATAATAAAGTACTTTTGATTGAGAATTTGAGCGCCATCATCAAACAAGAAGTGCCCCAAAAATACAAGGATCTGGGTAGTCCTACCATCTCATACATCATAGGTGATTGTTCGCTCGCCTCAAGTGCAAGGCTACGATGTAGTAATAAATCTCGATACAACCGAGGTCAATCCACATGGAATTAGAAAACAAATTCTAAATTATTCTAGCAACTAGGATTGAAATAATTAAGAGATTCAATTGAGAGAACTAACTTAAACAGTAATTTAGAAAAATCAGTATTTAAAGGAACTGAGGCTTTCAAGGATCCACTTGTAGCAATCCCATGTCAATCCAATCAATCCAAGCATAAAACACAACTAGATTTGAAGTTCTATCTCTCATCTAGTTAGAAGATAAAGCATTGAACCACATTCAATCCCCCTTAAGTTGAACTTCCAAGTTCTAGTCCTATTTAATCACATAGCATTCGAAATCATAGCCTTCGGAGTAACAGCCATACCTATGGACTATGGCATGCTCAAGGGTTACCATAATTTGAATCTAATTAAGCAAAACATGATAATCTCAGAGAATTGCAAGGAATCCATGTCCGAAGCACATGAACTCTCATAAAACTTCTAAAAATATCAACTTTATATGAACTAGAACATTCAAAATTCAAACTTAAAGTGAAAGTACTCGAATCAAACTGAATTAAACATGAAATTAGCTATAAGCTTCACCTCTCAGCCTTAGCTGAGAGATTCTAGCCGAGCATTGTCAAACTACAACTAAAACTCAATAAAAAATTAAAAAGCACAAAAGCCTGAATTCGGGAGAGTTGCAGACACTCCACGATGGCTCTCTTCACCTCCCACGAAGTTCTTCAGTTTCTATGATGCACTAGGAAGAGACCCTAGGTGTCCTTTTATAATGGGGAGGCTCTACCACCTCAGAAACTTCCAGAAGTGCGTAGCTCTTATACACCTGCGCAGAAAAACTCGGAACTCCAATTAGAAAGTGTTGTTTACACATGGCCAACCGGTCGTGACCGGTTAGAATGGTCAGTCCTTCATCCAGAGAGTGCACAGAGGTGGGAAGTGGGTGGCTGACCCATTGGCTGACCAGTCTTGACCGGTCGGACCAAGCTGGTCCTTTGTCTAGCGACCTCCAGAGGTGAGCAGCAGGGTGGCCAACCGGTCATGACCGGTCGGACCTTGTTCCTCTATTTTTTTTTCTTCCTTTCTTTCTTCTCTTTTATCCCTCTTTCTTCTTCCTTCTTTGTTCCACCTTGGGCCTTCATTCAAGGGCTCCTAAATATGCTCTTTTAGCTAAAATTTGTGCAAAGTCTCTCTCTCAATCTTACATTCACAGAACAAGCATTAGATGGGTCTTTTAAGCATACAAACCATGCATATAATGTGATGTAATGGGCTAGGACATGTATAAATTTGGAGGCTCAACACACCCCCAACCAACTTTTTGCTAGTCCCGAGAAAAACATGTGTGAAACAAGTTCAAATTTCTAAAACCAACTCTCTTTCAGAAACAATACTTCTATTCATTCCAAGACATACAAGTACAAAAATTATAGAACTGGGCAATAGAGGTTGCAACCTTAAATTGTCAAAACATAAAAAGTGTTCATATAGAATTCCCGCTGATTGATTGATAGATAGAAGAACTTTGAACAAAATTCAACCTAATGTGTATAGTGATAGCTCATCTCATGAGTTTCCAGGATCATCTTCTTCCTAGAACGACTAAACTATAGATCTCAAGGTGTACAGATCAACAACAAGCCTCTGACAGGAATTTGCCTTACCGTCCTTCCGATGGCTTTCACACTACGTCCCATTTTCGGCTTTGGTTACGGGTAAACCATCCCCCGGTTGGTAATACGTAGCCCTTTTCAGAATTTTCCACCATTTTCTCCATCATTCCCATATTTCCATCCTTCCTTTTCCTTTTTCTTTTATATTAGATAGGATTTTTAGAAATCCATATCTTTCGTTATTTTCACATGGACAAGGATGGACAAAGTACCCCGGCTCGGTTCCTCAATGCCTCAAATCTAAGTCTAGCCAATCCACAAATCAGATAATCCTTTCAAACCATAAAAATCGTGTAATGTGAACTAGGTGTAAACGTGTTCAAATTTTCTATCAATCACATAAATAGGGGAATTCACATATAAAACCATTATATTAAGAGTAGTTCAGGACTTGCAACATTCATCACTTCATATCTCCTTTTCATATACTTGCATCATCTCGAATGCATAGAAATAAGGTTTTCTAAAAGAGTTTTGAATTTTTAGAAAATTTAAAAAATTTTGGACATATGATGCTCGAAATGTTGCAAATTGCTGGATGAGGAATCTCATCTCACCCCCCAACCAAATCTTGCATTGTCCTTAATGTAAAAAGATATGCAATGAGCATGAACATGAGAGCAATGGTAAAATACAAGATAGTGAGATCAATAGTACGTGAGAGAGTCGATCATGGGAGTCTGCAACTCCAACAACTAAATCCACTAAAATAGTAGAACTAAAATAGAAAAAACAACTAACCCTAATCTACGCTATACCTCCGTCAGACTAGGAGATCAATCATCCTGATACACAGGATCATTCAGAGTGATGGACATGTCCTCTGAATCAAATTTCTCAACAAATGGTTTAAGGCGTTGTCCATTCACTTTAAATAATTACCATTTCCGGCATTCTCTATCTCGACAGCCCCATGAGGAAAAACTTCTTTAACAATATATGGGCCGGTCCATCGAGATTGTAATTTTTCTTGAAAAAGATGAAGCCGAGAATTATACAAGAGCACTTTCTGACCTTCATGGAAATATTTCCTAAAGATGTGCTTGTCATAAAAGGCCTTCATCCTACTCTTGTAAATTCTCGAGTTCTCGTAGGCATCGTTCCGGATCTCGTCAAGCTCATTCATTTGGAGTTTGCGAAGCGAGCTAGCCTTGTCAACATTAAAGTCCAATGCCCGAATTGCCCAATATGCTTTGTGTTCAATCTCCACAAGCAAGTGACAAGCTTTCCCATAGACAAGTCTATATGGGGACATTCCAATGGGGGTCTTGTAGGTGGTACGGTGATCCCAAAGAGCATCAACTAATCTAAGGGACCAATCTTTGCGATCCGGCTTCACCATCTTTTTCAAAATTTGTTTCATTTTTCGATTAGAAATTTCAGCTTGCCCACTTGTATGTGGGTGGTATGGGGTACTCACTTTATGTCTAATACCATAGTTCTTCATTAAGGCTTCAAATGGCCTATTGCAAAAGTGAGAACCGCCATCACTAATGATGGCTCGAGGCGTTCCAAATCTGGAAAGTATGTTTTCTTTTAGGAACTTTAGAACTGTATGATGATCGTTAGTTCTACATGGAATGGCCTCTATCCACTTGGACACATAGTCTACGGCAAGCAATATGTAGATATGTCCAAAAGATGAGGGGAACGGTCCCATGAAATCGATGCCCCAACAATTGAAGACTTCAAAATGTTGAATAGGGGTAAGAGGCATCATGTTTTGGCGGGACAATCCTCCTAGCTTTTGACAGCGCTCGCATGCTTTACAAAACTCATGGGAGTCCTTAAATAGAGTGGGCCAATAAAAACCACACTGCAGAATTTTTGCAGTGGTTTTCTTGGTGGAAAAATGACCCCCACATGCTTGATCATAGCAAAAGGAGATGACAGAGTTATGTTCATCATCAGGGACACATCTCCTAATAATTTGATTTGGGCAATATTTAAAAAGTAAAGGTTCATCCCAGAAAAATCTGTGCACTTCCCTTAGAAATTTTCGTTTATCCTGCGCAGTCCAATGAGTCGGCATCGCACCTGTGGAAAGATAATTGGCTATGTCAGCGTACCATAGTGGATGCATAGCAACAAAAGTTGCTCATCAGGGAATGAGTCCTTAATAGGTGACTCGTCAATGGAATTGGGTAGGACTAGGCAGGATAGATGATCCGCCACCACGTTTTCTACTCCCTTCTTGTCCTTGATCACTAAATTGAATTCTTGAAGGAGTAGGATCCATCTAAACAAATGGGGCTTGGCATCGTTCTTAGAAAGAAGTATTTCAAGCGTCAGCATGATCTGTGTAAACAATGACCTTGGATCCTATTAAGTAAGGTTTGAATTTGTCCAAGGTAAAGATGACAGCTAGGAGCTCCTTCTCCGTAGTCAAGTAATTGACTTGGGCGGGATTCAAGGTCCTACTCGCATAGTAGATAACGTGGAGCTTCTTATCCTTCTTTTGGTCTAACACCACCCCAATAGCATAATCGCTCGCATCAGCACATCAACTCAAAAGGTACGGATCAACTCAAATAGTATATTGGAAATTATATCGATTTTGGCCCGGTCTACCTCTATTCCATTAGACGAGATGATACGTCCAAAGACTATTCCTCTCTGTACCATAAAATGACACTTTTCCCAGTTTAAGACGAGGTTCTTCTCCTCACACCTTGTCAAGACCAACTTCAAGTGATTGAGGCACTCATCAAAAGTACAACCAAAAACAGAAAAATCAGTCCATGAATACCTCTAGAAATTCACCCATCATGTCCGAGAAAATACTCAACATGCATCGTTGGAATGTGGCGGGTCCATTACATAGCCCCAATGGCATTCTTCGATATGTGAAGGTGCCAAATGGGCATGTAAATGTGATCTTCTCTTGGTCCTCTAGGGCTATCTCAATTTAGTTGTACCCGAAATAGTTATCTAGGAAGCAGTAATAAGAATGACCCGCTAACCTCTTCAAAATTTGATCCATGAATGGAAGGGGAAAGTGGTCCTTCCTAGTGACCGTATTTAGCTTCTGATAATCGATGCACATACGCCAACCGGTCGTTACTCTAATTAATATTAGCTTGTTGTTGGCATTTTCTATGATGGTAATACCAGATTTCTTAGGGACAACTTGGGTTGGACTCACCCATTGGCTATCTGAGATGGGGTAGATGATACCCACATCTAGTAGTTTTAACACCTCGACTTTGACAACCTCCATCATGTTTGGATTTAGCCTTATTTGAGGTTGTCTAGTCGTTTTCACATTTTCTTCGAGGTGTATATGGTGAGTATAAACCGAAGAGTCTATCCCCTTGAGGTCCGCTATTGTCCAACCTATGGCTCCCCTATGTTCTTTGAGTAGCTCAATCAACTTGAGCTCTTGGTCTTTCCCTAGGTGAGAGGCAATGACAACCGGGAATGTTTCTTCTTGACCCAAATATACATATTTAAGCTTGGATGGCAATGGTTTAAGGTCAAGCTTTGATGGTTTGATGTTAGACGGTAGAAGGCCTTGATGTGGTTGGTGGCAATCTTTCAAAATGAGGCCTCCACCGGCTAGTACCAACTATCGGTTTCTCAATATTCAACGCTTGCACGATTTCACTAATGAAGGGGTCTTTGGAATCCTCGAAATGTACCAAGCATGTCTCCAAGCTTTCTAGTGGTTCAAGTTGGAGGAGCTCTTCTTCTTCAAAAGATTCAAGCATGTTTACCTCGAAGAGCTCGTCGTCATCAACATCCCTATGCCTTTTGCCCAAGTGGAACACATTCACCTCTAATGTCATGTTCCCAAAAGATAATTGCATCACCCTGTTCCAGCAATTTATGATTGCGTTTGATATAGCAAGGAACGGGCGGCCTAAAATCACTAGTATTTGAGTGCTAGCATCTATAATTGGTTCTGTATCCAAGATGATAAAATCCACCGGGTAGTAGAATTTGTCAACTTGGACTAGTACATCCTCAATTATCCCTCTTAGTACACGGATGGATCTATCAGCGAGTTGCAACGTGGTTTTGGTGGGTTTTAATTCACCAAGACCCAATTGCTCATATACCGAGTATGGGATCAAGTTTCCGCTTGCCCCCAAGTCTAGCAATGCACGCTCAATCCGGTAGTCTCCAATGATACATGAGATTGTGGGACTACCAGGATCTTTGAATTTTTTTTTTTTTTTTTTTGGGGGGGGGGGAGGGTTTTTTTAGTGAGAATGACACTCACTTGCTCATTTAAGAAGGTCTTTTGTTGCACATTATATTTGCGTTTGGTTGTGCATAAGTCCTTTAGAAACTTGGCATAAGAGGGGATTTGTTTGATGGCATTAAGCAATGAAATGTTGATCTTGACTTGTCTGAAAATCTCTAAAATGTCATGAGAGTTTGGGAGAGATTTTGGAGCAACCAATCTCGAAGGGAATGGTGATACGGGCTTGTAAACGCGTTCCATTTTTTGTGGGGCTAAGTTAGATCCGTCCTCATCCTTAGAATTTATCGGATCATTAGGCTTGTCGGCCTTCACCGGAATAAATTTGTCATTTGCTTACCACTTCTAATAGTGGTGACGGATTAGGGATGCTTACTTCATGTACTTGCTTTGGATTGGACTGAGGTTGTGCCGGAAAGGTCCCTTCCCTAGCATTCAAGCGTCCCTTAATCTCATCAACTGAGACTTTAAGCTCTTGGAACATTTGTTAATTTGATTGATTGATTTGTGTTTGCCCTTGCATAAACGCCTTTAAAGTATCCTCCATTGAGAATTGAGGTGGGGCCATATTTTTCATGGGTGGCCCTCCTTGAGAGTTAGTAGGATTGCCCGTGGGAGAATTCTTCCAACTGAAATTTGGGTGGTTCTTCCAAGTAGAGTTGTACGTGTTACCCACCGGTCCATTGAAAGGCCGTTGATAACCATATGTGGCATTTGCGTGTTCTTGTAACACCTCTTGAAACGCAGGAATTGTAAGACAATCTTGCTTAGTGTGTATATTAGTGAAACAAATCCCACGCGCGTTCTCAATAGCTTCATTGGACTTTGAAACTCCACTCTTACTAAGTTCCATGGCCTCGATCTTCCTTGTGAGGCTGGCTAGCTTTGTATTCACATCATCTTCCTCATTAAGGATATAAATCCCTCATTTCTCTTTTCTTGAGGAGGCTTGAGGTTATTAGATTTTGTCCGAGGTATCCCATGATTGGGCATTGTCGGCCAACATATCCAAATAACTCCAAGCTTCATCTAGATTTTTGCTCATAAACTCGTCGTTGCACATCATCTCTACAAATTGGCACATATTGAGACTTAATCCATCATTGAAGAAGTTTATGATTCGCCAACTTTCGTAACCGTGATGTGGGCAAGCAAGTAGGAGGTCCTTAAAACTTTACCAACATTGGAAGAATGATTCACTCTCTTTAACCAAAAAATTCATTATAGCTCTTCAAAGGGTATTTGTTTTATGAGCCAGGAAGAACTTTTTCAAGAAGTCTAGGTCATCTCGTTTCATGTCCCTATCGAGTATGGTCTAAGAGAGTGAAGCTAAGTCTTGGCTCTTTCTTTCAATGAGAAGGAAAAAAGTTTAAGTTTAATGGCATCTTCGGAAACATTAGTGTATTGCAAAGTAGCTACCACTTCTTCAAACCCCTTTAAGTGTAGGTGTGGGCTCTCAGAGTTTAGCCCATGGAACTTTGGTATGAGTTTAATTACTCCTGGCTTTATATCGATGTTTCCCCCGGTTGGTGGTAAGACCACGCACGAGAGTGTAGTTGCACGGGTCGGTTGTAGGTAGTCCCGTAATGATCTCATTGGAGGAACGTTATGTACCTCATTCTTTCCTACTCCCTCTTGATTTTCATTTGTAGTTGGAGTAGGGGGGGGGGGGGGGGGGGGGGGGGGGGGATTTCTAAATGGAATTTGATCCATACTTCCCAAAATTTTACGACGTTCAACATATTTTCGAACTCATCAATGAACAGAGAGTGGTCCAACTAAACCACCTTTGGATTAGAGACGATTGTTGTGGTCACGTTCCCAACGGGACATAAACCACATAATCCAAAATCTAAACTAATCCTAAGTCCTAAAATCTGAAATTAATGAAAACTCTAAAAATTGAAAATCTTCAAAAAGCACTAAGTTAGAAGGATATTACCCGATTCTACTTCTACAATTAATAAAGCACTAAGTTAGAAGTCCTACAAAGAAAAACAATTTGTTAGTCCTAGAAAATCAGAAAAACCTATCTACTTCTACTTCTACAGCCACTAAAACAATCTAGAATAGTTATCTAAATTTGTTGAACCTCCAATTTATACTTTGCATTGCCCCACTACATCACATTACATGCATGGTTTTCATGTTTAAAAGGTCCATCTAACATGTGTTTTGTGATTGTAGGGATGAGAGCGGACTTCACCCAATTGGAGCCTAAAAAGGACCATTTGAAGACATTGGATGAAGATTGAAGAAAGACTAAAGAGAGGAGAAGAAAGGAAGAAAGAAGTCCAAGGGAGAAAGTAGAAAACAGAGGCCAAGACCGGTCGACCATCGCCAGGACCGGTCGTCCGACCGGTCCGATTGTTCGCAGAAGAAGAAATTTTCACAGAAGGTCTCTGGACCATTCACGACCGGTCGTGCGACCGGTCGCCCGATGCCCAGACCGGTCGTCCGACCGGTCCTTGAATTAAAATTTTAAATCAGAATTTTGGCAAAACTCTCTGGACTGTTTTTGACTATTTGCGACCGGTCATGCGACCGGTCGTCTGCGTAATAAAGCTTCTCCGTGAAGCTCTGAGATTTTCTACGCAGTGCGTAACCTTGCTCAATTTCTGGATGTTTCCGACGCAAGGGGCTTCCACACTATAAAAGGACACCTAGGGGCTCTTCCTAGGGGAGGATAGAAGCTAAGGGACATGGTTCTAGAGAGAGGAAGCTGTCGTGAAGCGTATGCAACTCTCCAATTTTCGGTTTTTCTAGTTTTTATGCTTTCTATTATGAGTTCTAGTTGTAGTATGACAATGCTCGGCTAGAATCTCTCAGCTAAGGCTGAGAGGTGAAGCTTGTAGCTAATTTCATGTTTGATTCAAGTTAATTCAAGTAATTTTCAATTCAAGTTTGGATTTTTCATATTCTAGTGCTTAAAGTGGTAGTTTGAGATGTTTTATGAGAGTTCATGTGCTCCGGACATGAATTCCTTGCAATTCTCTGAGATTATCATATAATGCTTGTTTAGATTCGAATTATAGTAATCCTTGAGCAGGCCATAGTCCATAGGCATGGCTGTTACTCCGAAGGCTATGGTTTTGAATTCTACATTGATTGAATGGGACTAGAACTTGGAAGTTCAACTTGGTTTGGATTGAATGTGTGTGAATGCTTTATTTTCCAACTAGATGAGAGATAAGACTTCAAATCTAGTTGTGTTCTTTGCTTGGATTGATTGAATTGACATGGGATTGCTACAAGTGGATCCTTGAATGCCTTAGTACTTTAAATCACTGATTTTCATTAAGTTACTATTTTAGAATAAATATTTCAATTAAACTTCATATCTATTGCAAACTGAGTTATTGGAATAGTTTGGAATCTGTTTTCCAATTCCCTGTGGATCGACCTCGGTCTTACCGAGTTTTATTACTACATCGCAGCCTTACACTTGAGGCGAGCGAACAAGTTTTTGGCGCCATTGCCGGGGAACTTAGATAACGGTTTTCAAATAGTTTCAATGGCTGTAGAAGTAGAAGTAGATAGGTTTTCTGATTTTCTTAGAACTATCAAATTGTTCTATTTTGTAGGAATTCTTCTCTAGTTCAAGCGCATCAGGTGATACCTGTCTAACTTAGCTTTTTACAGATTTTTTTAGATTAATTTCAGATTTCAGATTTTTAGGATTTAGTTTTAGTCAGTTTTTGGTTGAGTGGTTTATGTCCTGTTGGGAACGTAACCACTCAAATTGTCTCCAATCTGAAGGTGGTTTAGTTGGACCATTGTCAGTCCATAGACGAGTCCGAAATTACCAAGAGCATTGTGAAAGTTTGGGGAGTATGGATCAAACACCTTTAAGGAATCCTCCCCCTCCCCCCCTACTCCAACGACAAACGCAAATCAAGAAGGAGTAGGAGAGAATGAGGTACATAATGTTCCTCCACTGAGATCATTGCGAGATTACCTACAACCAGCCCGTGCCATTACACCCTCTTGTGTGATTCTACCACCAAACGGGGGAAACATTTGTTAGTGCACTTTTCTATGGTATACTAGTGCACCTTGTTTGTCAATTACTTAGGTCAGTAGGTCTAGTGTCGGTTGAGCTTAATGAAGACGAAGACCGAAGACTCAAGTGGCCCGGCTGCATCAAGAAAGAAGAATCAGGTAAATGTGATGACTTGGTGTGCCTTGCCTTGACCACAACCTAACCCATAACCTCTTAAATGACTTGCACCACCTAGGTATACCTTTAGTCATCATCATTAGTCTTAGAACTCCATGAAAAACATGATAAATTAGACTAATTAAAGAGGTGGAAGCTGCTGCAATAAAAAAGGCCCAAACAGCAGTTTCCAATAGGACTCCGATCAATCGGACAGGTGCTTCGATAGGACTCTGATCGATCGGACAGAAATTTCGATCAATCGGAAATTGTCCCAGAAAAAATTGAAAACTCACTGGACATATTTCTGATCAATCGGACAATCTTCCGATCCATCGGAAGGGGCCGTCCGATCAATCGGACAGTGTTCCGATCAATCAGGAATTTCTTCCAGAGACTTCTCTGGATAGATTTCCGATCAATCGGACTTGTCTCCGATCAATCGGACTGGGCTCCGATCAATCGGACACTTTTTTCGATCAATCGGAGATGCACGAATCTGCCCCTTTTTTTACCGTTGGAAGAAAATCTATTTAAGAGGGGGATTCGATTTTTGAGCCATGAGAGGGGATTTTGAGGAGATAGAAGCCACCATTGCTAGAGATCATTAGAGGCTCTATCCCAAACCTATAGCAAGCCATTCTCCTTGTGTTTTCATCACAAGCTTGGGCCATTGAATGGCATCTTGAGAATAGGACTTGTTCCCTCTTGATTCCTAGGGTTTAGACACCTTGATGATAGTTAAATCCTTTGTCTAAACACTACCTAGGAGTCCATTTAGGTGCATTCCTCTAGGAAACCCATTTCCTACCATTTGTAGAGGTTTCACCATTCCCTAGCACCTTGGGCATCTCCAATGGAGCATCACATGCAAGGTAGCTGATCTTGGAGCTAAAGCCTTGGCAAAGCGGCGGCGTCAAAGATCGGGGGAGCACAAGGGGAGCTGATTCAAGCACGAGAGAGCGAGAAGAAGCAACCCGAAGCGGCGCTGAACAAGGGGTTCAATCCGACAAGTAGGTTGTCTTGTTAAGAGTCCATCCACTCAATTCCCTGTGGGAGTTGAGTGTAGAGTTTGTTTGACAAACTCGCCCCGGGGTCGTTAGCCGATCCTTGGCTTATTAGTTGGGCCTAAAATCTAGGGACGTCAGCCGTTCCTTGGCACGTTAGTCGGGCCTAAAATAAAGTCTCCAAGGGGGAGCCACCAACACGGGTGCAAACGTGTAGGTTGGGAGGAACCTGTAAACTCCCCGGTTGGGTGGATCCGAGTTAAAACACCTTGGTTGGGAGGAACTAGATTTAAACTCCCCAATGAATGCCGGTGTGCTCAAAGGGGTTGAGTACTTGAACCGGGAGTGGAGTAGACAAGTAGTCGAACCACTATACATCCTTGTGTTTGTGATTGTATTGGAGCACATTTCTCTCTTTATACATTATGTTTAATTGATTAATTATGAATGCTTAGTTAGGAATGCATGCTAGGCACTTGATAGGCACACACACACTCACAAGATGTACCTTCACTACCTCATGTGGACTTGGGCATTTCTTGATCCATCCCCTATAGTCCACATGAGTTATTTAGACTAGGTTGTTGATTGCACTTATCATTTGCTAGTCTTATAATTGGACCCACTTAGGCTTGGAAGCCGAAGTGTTATTCGCTTACTTAGCTTAATTTGTTGAATTGTCTAAGTAGGCGAAAAGATTTTTAAAAAAAAAGGTCCTAATCACCCCCTCCTATAGGTTTAGCCATAATTCTAGTTGCTCCTCAAGCTTCCGCACGCGTATGCGTAGGGTGTCAGTGTTAGGCTACCCGACGCAATTTCAACATTGACATAAAGCTGGGTGTAATTCAACTCTTACCAAAGTTCCATGGGCTAGACTCTGACCGCCCATATCTACACTTGAAAGAATTTGAAGAAGTGGTGGCTACCTTGCAGTATGCCAATGTTTCAGAAGATACCATTAGACTTAAACTTTTTCCCTTTTCATTGAAAGAAAGAGCCAAAGATTGGCTTCACTCTCTTATACCACATTCGATTGGGTCATGGATTGAGATGAACCGAGAATTCTTGAAAAAATTCTTCCCGGCTCATAAAACGAACACCCTTCGAAGAGCCATAATGAATTTCTCGGCTAAAGAGGGTGAATCTTTTTTCAATGTTGGGAGAGATTTAAGGACCTCCTACTTGCTTGCCCACATCATGGCTATGGGAGTTGGCGAATTATAAATTTTTTCAATTATGGATTAAGTTCTAACATGCGCCAATTTGTAGAGATGATGTGCAATGGCGAGTTTATGAGTAAAAATCCAGATGAGGCTTGGAGTTATCTGGACATGTTGGCTGAAAATGCCCAATCTTGGGATACCTCGGATAAACCAAATAACCCCAAGCCTACTCAAGAGAAAGGAGGAATCTACATCCTCAAGGAGGAAGACGACGTGAATGCAAGGATAGCCAACCTCACAAGGAAGATCGAGGCCATGGAACTTAGTAAAAGTGGAGTTCCAAAGTCCAATGAAGCCATTGAGACCATATGTGGGATTTGTCACACTGATTTACACGCTACGCAAGATTGTCCCACAATTCCTGCGTTTCAAGAAGTGTTACATGAGACTTTCAATGCCACATATGGTTATCAACGGCCTTTCAATGGACCGGTGGGTAATACGTACAATGAGAGTTGGAAGAACCACCCAAATTTTAGTTGGAAGAATGCTCCTACGGGCAATCCTACCAACTCTCAAAGAGGGCCACCCATGCAAAATATGGCCCCACCTCAATTCTCAATGGAGGATACCTTGAAAGCGTTTATACGAGGGCAAACGCAAATCAATCAAACGAATCAGCAATTGTTCCAAGAGCTTAAAGTCTCGGTTGATGAGATTAAGGGACGCTTGAATGCTAGGGAAGGGACCTTTCCGGCCCAACCTCAGCCCAATCCAAAGCAAGTACATGAAGTGAGCATCCCTAATCCTTCAAACTAAAACATGGAGCAAGCCAAATCCATCACCACTCTTAGAAGTGGTAAACAAATTGACAAATCTATTCCGGTGAAGGCCGATAAGCCTAATGATCCAGTAAATTCTGAGGATGAAGATGGATCTAACTTAGCCCCAAAAGAACCGGAACGCATTAACAAGCCCGTGGCACCATTCCCTTCAAGATTGGTTGCCCCAAAATCTCTTCCAAACTCTCATGATATTCTAGAGATTTTCAGACAAGTCAAGATTAATATCCCCTTGCTTGATGCCAAAAAACAAATCCCCTCTTATGCCAAGTTTCTAAAGGACCTATGCACAACAAAACGCAAATATAATGTGCAGCAAAAGGCCTTCTTAACTGAGCAAGTGAGTGCCATCCTCACTCAAAAGACCCCCCCAAAATTCAAAGATCTCGGTAGTCCCACCATCTCATGTATCATTGGAGACTACCGGATTGAGCGTGCCTTGTTAGATTTGGGGGTGAGTGTGAACTTGATCCCATACTCGGTATATGAGCAATTGGGTCTTGGTGAATTAAAACCCACCAAGACCACATTGCAACTCGCTGATAGATCTATCCGTATACCGATGGGGATAGTTGAGGATGTTCTAGTCCAAGTTGACAAATTCTACTACCCGGTAGATTTTATCGTCTTGGATACACAACCGGTTTTGGATGCTAGCACTCAAATACCGGTGATATTAGGCCGCCCATTCCTTGCCACATCAAACGCAATCATCAATTGCCAGAATGGGGTGATGCAACTATCTTTTGAAAACATGACATTGGAGGTGAATGTGTTCCACTTTGGGAAAAGGCATAAGGATGATGATGATGTCCACGAGGTTGATATGATTGATTCAATCGTGGAAGAGGAGTTCGCTTTAAGGCAGAATTTTGATCCTCTAGATGTTCTTAGCTTTGATCCCTTTGAGGATTGGGACTGACAATGACAGCCCCCATGAGGTAAACATGATAGAATCCATAGATGATGGGGGGTTTTCCCAACATGATCTACCTGAAAGTTTGGAGACATATTTGACACATTCTAAGGATAAATTTAATTCTCATTTTCTTAAGACCTTAGAAGTATCAATTTCTGGAAATTCAATTGATAAGTCACCAATTTCTGATTTTCACAAATTTGTTGTGCAGGATTTGGAAGAATTGGTGCTTAACTTGCCTACGGAGAGGCCAATTTCTGAAAGTGTAGAGGTTGAGGACCCACTCCAACCTACACAAAATTCTGAGAAGGAGGAAGACATAAAGGGTCCAAATCTAAGAAATTCCTCCGATGAGGTCTCTTGCCTAACGTACTTTGAGGATTGGGATGATCCCATGATTCAGGACATTGTACATGCTTTGAGAGAGACCCCTCCGGTGCCTAAAAAGTATAATTCCATAGAACACCAAACTGAAAATTCAATGGTGGAAGCACCGATGAAATCTGATTTTATGGAGATCATATCGACTTGTGAAGAAGAAATACAAGTCTCCACATTTCTTTGGTTTGTTCAAACCGAAGAACACTTCTGGGATGACCCATACTTTGAATAATTTTTGCCCAGACAAGAAGGAAAGGAGACCCATATCCCCTGATTTCCAACCAATGCAATTCTCCTTTCCTAGTACATGTGACAATTTTGTTGAAGAACCAACTGAAATTTTCCAGCAGGATTTTCAATGGGCTAGACTGGTTGATGTCACCAATGTACTTTCCAAAGTAGGATGGTGGATAGTTCTACTGAAAAATTTGTTACACCACTTGATGATCCTGCTCAACTTTGTCCTTTTGGATGTCATAATGATAATTAATCTCCTAGTCTGATGGAGATCCTCTTTTTAAAAGGACGGGTTAGGTATCTTTATTGCTTTCCGTAAATTAGGTTAGTTTAGTTTTACTGTTTTAGTAAGATTTAGTTGTTAGAGTTGCAGACTTCCATGATTGTTCGCTTCCCCAGTTGTAGGGTTGCGATGTAGTAATAAACTCGGTAAGACCGAGGTCGATCCACAGGGACTGTGTAGGGATCTCACAATTTCATCCACAAGTGTCTATTGAAGTCTACTAATCAGATTGTTGTATAAAGTTGATGTGAGTAACAAAAGCTGAATTAAATCGAGAGTAATTAATTATAAGAGGGTACTAGGGTTTCAAGGATCCACTTGTAGTAATCCTTGATGTTCAATCCGCTGTGGTTTCTTATTCTCTCAACTAGAATCGACATTCCTGTCCGACCAGTCGGATAGTAGAACTGTTAAACCAAATAGTCTGTAATATGTAAGTTCTATGCATAAGATTCACTCAATCTAGGCTGAGCTGAGCATGCTCAGTTGCATAGTTCATTCCCCTTTCCTATAGGTCCAGTTCTCCATCATAACCATCCCCAAGTCCTCTCACATGACAAGGTTAGATTAGGATTTGAACTAGATTCAAATCACCATCACAGTCCTTACATATTCTAGAAAATCAACTAAAATAGAACTGTGTCCTGAAGTCCCTTTATGAAGAGCTTAGTACTAGAGCGCACTCCGATTCCTCGGATCATACAGGTCTATACCGTTGCAAACAAATTAAGAAGTTAAGTAATTCATCCAAACATCCATGAGTCATCACAAGACTAAGAAAAATTACTTAAAAACTTGTATAAACTTCAAACCTTAGTTCATAATCATGAATTCCAAACTAAAACCACTTAACTACGAATTAAAACATCTTGGATTCACTACAAGCTTCACCTCTTAGCCCTAGCTAAGAGGCTTAGCTGCTCATGATCCAAGGAAACATGAAACAACTACAAAAAGCATGAAAATAGCAAAGCAAACCAAAAGGAGTTGTGAAACTCCAATCCCCACTTCCACAGCCTCCAACCTCGCTTGAACCCTTCTAGGATACCCTAGGAACGATCCCTAGGTGTCCTCTTATAGTCTGGAGGCTCCACAACGTCGGAATAATCGAGAATTTGCGAAACTCTTACGCAGCGCAGAGAAAATCGGGAAGAAATTAGAAGTTTCTAAGTTCATACGCAAGGCCGACCGGTCAAGACCGGTCGGCCTTGCTAGAGAGTCATTCCAGCAAGTATGCCCGACCGGTCAAGACCGGTCGGCCTTGCTAGAGAGTCATTCCAGCAAGTATGCCCGACCGGTCAAGACCGGTCGGGCCTATTTATCTTCAGTCCAGCAAGCCCCTCCGACCGGTCATGACCGGTCGGATGTTTTCATCCATATTACAGCAGCACTGACCGACCGGTCATGACCGGTCGGTCCTATTCATTGAAGTTCCAGTGACAATGACCAACCGGTCATGACCGGTCGGTCCTCTTCAGTAATGCCCAACATACATGGCTGACCGGTCACTGACCGGTCTGGCTTCCTTGGCCGACCGGTCACGATCGGTCAGCTTCATTTTCTTCTTATTTTTTTCTTTTCTTTCATCTGCTTTCTTCTCTGCTTTGGTTCTTTCTTTCTTTTCTTCTTTGGTCCTCACACATTCTTCATCAGAATGATCCCAAGTGAGCTCTTTATGTCTTCAATTGAGTAGAGTCCACCCTCAATCCTGTAGTCACAAAACATGCATTGAATTAGCTTACAAACCATACAAACCTTGCACAATGAGTGATGAATTGGGGTTAGAATATGCACAATTAAGAGCTCAGCACACCCCTCAACCAGCATTTTGCTAGTCCCGAGCAAAACATGCGTGAAGCTAATCCATTCTTCAAAAACTCAACTCTCTTTCAGAAACCATCCTTCTATACATTCCAAGGTTCATAAGTGTAAGATTCAGAAAGATTAGGCGTCAAAGGTTGGAACCGTAAATCCTCAAGGCATAATAGGCATTCATATGAGATTCCCACTGATTGGTTGACAAATAGAGGGACTTGAACAAATTCATCCTAGTGTGGGTAGTGAAAATTCATTCCACGAGTTTCTAGGATTATCTTCTTTATAGATCAACTAGACTATAAAACTTAAGGTACATAGAGCCACATCAAGCCAATGACAGGAGTTTGCCTTACCGTCCTTCCGACGACTTTCACACTACGTCCCATATCCGGCTTTGGTTACGGGTAGACCATCCCCCGGTTGGTAGTAGGTAGCCCTAATCGGAATTTTCCACCGTTTTTCCTCATTCCCAATTTCATCCTTCCTTTTCCTTTTTCTTTTTAAATTAGATAGGAATTTTAAAAATCCATATCTTTCATTATTTTCCCATGGACAAGGATGGACAAAGTACCCCGGCCTGATTTCTCAATACCTTAATTCAAAGTCTAGCTAATCCATAAATCACATAATCCCTTCAACTCATGAAAATCGTGTAATGTGAACTAGGTGTAAAAGTGTTCAGATTTTCTATCAATCACAAAAATAGGGGAGTTCACATATAAAACCATTATGCAATGAGAGATTCCAGACATCCAGCCTTATACACTTCATATCTCCTCCTCTTATGCTTATATCAACTCGAATGCATAGAACCAATGTTTTCCAAGAGAGTTTCGAATTTTTAAAAAAAATTGAAAAATTTCCACATAATTGCTTGAGATGTTGCAAAATGCTGGATTCATCCAAGCAGGTCCCCCCAACCAAATCTTGCATTGTCCTCAATGTAAAAGATGCACAATGAGCAAAACATGAGAGCAATTTGAAAATAAAAGGGAGTGAGGAATGATATTACCTGAGAGAGTGAACATTGGAAATCTTCCTCCTTCTAACAAACCTATGAAAACGAAAACAAAAGCAGCAAAATCCTAATCCTAACTACTCTATACCTCCATCAGACTAGGAGATCAATCATCTTGATACACAGGATCATTCAGGGGTATGGACATACCTTCTAAAGGAAAATTTTCAAAGAACGGCTTTAATCGCTGCCCATTTGCCTTAAAAATATTGCCGTTCCTTGGATTCAATAGCTCGACAGTCCCATACGGATAGACAGTTTGCACAATGTAGGGACCGATCCATCGAGATCTCAATTTTCCCGGAAATAGATGTAAGCGAGAATTATACATGAGGACTTTTTGATTGATCGTGAATGTCTTGCGAAGAATATTCTTATCATGGAATATCTTCGTCTTGTCCTTGTAAATTCTCGCATTCTCATAAGCTTCATTCCGGATTTCTGCAAGTTCATTTAATTGAAGTTTGCGTAGCAAGCTTGCCTTGTCAGAATTGAAATTCATTGTCTTAATAGCCCAATAAGCCTTATGTTCCAACTCCACAGGCAAGTGACAAGCCTTCCCATAGACAAGTCTATAGGGAGACATTCCAATAGGGGTTTTAAAGGCAGTACGGTAAGCCCAAAGCGCATCGGTAAGTTGAAGTGACCAATCCTTGCGATCGGGATTCACCATTTTCTCTAAAATGTGTTTAATCTCCCTATTGGATATCTCAGCTTGTCCACTAGTTTGTGGGTGATAGGGGGTGCTCACTTTGTGTGTAACGCCATATTTCTTCATTAGGGCTGCAAAAGGGCGATTGCAAAAGTGAGACCCTCCATCACTTATGATGACTCGAGGCGTTCCAAACCGGGAAAGAATATTTTCTTTTAAAAATCGAATGACCGTTTTATGGTCATTATTCCGGCAAGGAATGGCCTTGACCCATTTGGAAACATAATCAACAGCAAGTAAGATGTATCAAAAGAAGATGGGAATGGGCCCATGAAATCGATGCCCCAACAATAAAAAATTTCGATAATTAAGATGGGATTGAGTGGCATCATATTTCTACGAGAGATTCCTCCTAGTTTCTGACAAGGTTCGCATGCTTTGCAAAACTCATGTGTGTCTTTGAACATGGTGGGCCAATAAAACCCACATTGCAGAATTTTCGCTGTGGTCTTTTTAGCCGAAAAGTGGCCACCACATGCTTGAGAATGACAGAAGGAGATGATACTTTGTTGCTCATTATCTGGGACACATCTCCTTATGATTTGATCGGGACAGTACTTGAATAAGTATGGGTCATCCCATAGGAATTTTCGTACCTCCGAGAAGAATCTAACCTTATCTTGCTTTTTCCAATATGTAGGAATTGTACCTGTAGCAAGATAATTAGCAATGTTCGCATACCATGGCAATTGGGAAACAGCAAAAAGTTGTTCATCAGGGAACATGTCATTGATTGCAGTCGTTTCAAGGGAATCAGTGAGGACAAGCCGAGAGAGGTGGTCAGCTACTACATTCTCTACTCCTTTCTTATCATGTATTTCTAAGTCGAGAGTAGGAGGATCCATCTTAATAACCGTGGTTTAGCATCCTTCTTAGAAAGCAGATACTTAAGCGCGGCATGGTCAGTGAATATAATGATCTTGGATCCAATCAAGTAGGATCTAAACTTCTCCAAAGCAAAAACTACGGCTAAAAGTTCCTTTTCAGTGGTAGTGTAGTTTGCCTGGGCTGAGTTTAGGGTTCTACTTGCATAGTGGATGACACATGGCTTTTTATCTTTTCTTTGGCCTAACACGGCCCCAATAGCATAGTCGTTAGCATCGCACATAATCTCAAAAGGAAGGCTCCAATCAGGTGGTTGCATTATTGGGGCACATGTCAACATACCTTTAAGGGTGTTAAAGGCCTTTTGACATTCTTCATTCCACTCGAATGAATTTTCCTTTTGAAGTAGGTTACATAAAGGGCGAGAGAGTGAACTGAAATCCTTTATGAACCTTCTGTAGAACCCTGCGTGTCCTAAAAAGGACCGTATATCTCGTATGCTTTTAGGTGGTGGGAGGTTAGAGATAAGATCAATTTTCGCCTTGTCCACCTCAATTCCATTTTGTGAAACGATGTGACCAAGTACAATTCCCTTTTGAACCATGAAGTGACACTTTTCCCAATTGAGCACAAGGTTCTTCTCTTCACATCTTTTTAGCACAGATTTCAAGTGCTCAAGGCACTCATCAAAGTTACAACCGAATACGGAAAAATCATCCATGAAGACTTCGAGAATGGTCCCCACCATGTTAGAAAAGATGCTCATCATACAACGCTGAAAGATGGCAGGGGCATTACATAATCCAAACGGCATCCGTCGATAGGCGAAAGTGCCGAATGGACATGTGAATGTAGTCTTTTCTTGATCTTCACGGGCAATTTCTATTTGGTTGTACCCTGAATAGCCATCAAGGAAGTAGAAGTGGGAATGACCCGCCAACCGTTCTAAAATCTGATCAACAAACGGTAGGGGGAAGTGGTCTTTCCTCGTGACAGTGTTTAGCTTCCTGTAGTCAATGCACATTCTCCAACCAGTAGTGACTCTAGTTGGCACGAGTTCGTTATTGGCATTGGCTACGATGGTTATTCCGGATTTCTTAGGCACCACTTGAGTTGGGCTCACCCATTGGCTATCCGATATTGGGTAAATGATACCTACATCCAATAGTTTCACCACTTCGGCCTTAACCACATCCTTCATGTTTGGATTTAGTCGTCTTTGTGGTTGCCGAGATGATTTTGCATTTTCCTCAAGGTGTATGCGGTGAGTACAAATCAGTGGGTCTATGCCTTTGAGATCCGCAATTGACCATCCAATGGCACTCTTGTGCTCTAATAGAGTGGCTATTAGCCTACTCTCTTGTTCCTCATCCAAGTGGGAAGAAATCACCACTGGATATGTCTCATCTCGACCTAAATAAACATACTTTAGCTCACTTGGCAATGGTTTTAGGTCGAGTTTTGGTGCCTTGATGTTGGATGGGAGGGCCTTGTTCTCATTTACAGGCAAAGGTTCAATTGGGGCCCTCCATCTTTTATTCTCAAGCACCAGCATCACATCTAGAATGGCATCCCTCTCTTGTATTGTGTAATCATTTGTCTCATGAGAGTGGGCCATACATGCCTCCAAAGGGTTGGAAAATAGTGATAAGGGGACTGTATCCTCCACAAATGATTCGATCATGTTTAATTCGTGGATATCATCATCAACTTCCCGCGGTTGTTTGCATACTCAAATATGTTAAGCTCAAGGGTCATATTTCCAAAGGACATTTGTACAAGTCCGTTTCTATAATTGACAATGGCGTTTGAGGTAGCTAGAAACGGTCGTCCAAGTATGACGGGAATTTGAGTACCGGTGCCTATCACGGGATGTGTGTCCAAGATAATAAAATCTACTGGGTAGTAGAATTTATCAACTTGGACTAGAACATCCTCTACCATTCCTCTCGGTATCCGGATGGATCGATCAGCAAGTTGGAGTGTGGTTTTGGTGGGTTTTAATTCAACTAACCCAAGTTGTTCATAGACCGAGTATGGAATGAGATTCACACTTGCCCCCAAGTCGAGTAGGGCTTGTTTAATCTGGTAGTCTCCTATGATGCATGAGATGGTTGGACTACCTGGATCCTTGTATTTTTGGGGCACCTCTTGTTTGATGATGGCACTCAAATTCTCAGCCAAAAGCACTTTGTTGTGAACGTTATGTTTTCTTTTGATTGTACACAATTCCTTTAAAAATTTGGCATAAGATGGTATTTGTTTTATTGCATCCAACAATGGGATGTTGATCTTCACCTGCTTGAAAACTTCCAGAATCTCCAGATTTTTATCTAAAGGTTTAGGTGAAATCAACCTTTGTGGAAATGGGGCAACCGGCTTGTATTGTCTTTCCGGTTCTTTCTCTTGTGGAATATTGTTAGGGCTATCATCCTCTTTGGGAATTTTCGGATCCTTAGGCTTTGGGGCCTTCACCGGATTAAATTTGTTAATTTCTTTCCCACTTCTCAAAGTGGTGATAGCTTGGACATGTTCCGTATGGTGGGAGGATGAGCTTGCATCTTGTATCTCATATTGGGTCCTAGGGTTAGGAAGAGGTTGGGCAGGGAGTGTGCCCTTCTCTCTAACACTAAGGTGAGCTTCAACTCTAGCCAAAGATGTTTTCAATTCATTGATGGCTTGGTTTGAGTTTTGATTGAATTTCAATTGCTCTTGCATGAACCCATCTATTTTTAGAGAATTTGTCTTGTTATACTCATTATGGACCGATACGAATGCACCCAACATCTCTTCTAGTGATATTTTTGGAGTGTTGTTTGCATTTGCATTGGGCCCATTCTTCCAACTGAAGTTGGGATTGTTCTTCCAATTAGGATTATACGTGTTTGAGTTTGGAGCACCATATTGCTGCTGATAACTGTTTATGGCATTTGTTTGTTCTTGTAAGATGCCTTGGACTGCTGAAATTGTAGGACAATCTGGTGTAGCATGTTGATTTCCAGCACAAATTCCACAAACAGTTTCAACCTCAGTGGAGTTGATTGTTTCTCCTTTCCTTAATTTCATGGCTTCGACCTTTCTTGTAAGGCTAGCCAACCGTGCACTTATGCTATCTTCTTCTGATAAGACATACATTCCTCCCTTTTCCTTTTGTTGGCCAATCTTGGAATTTGTTGGTTTAGATGTGTCCCAAGATTGTGCACTTTCAGCCAATTCTTCCAGATAATCCCATCCTTCATCAGCTTCCTTATTCATGAACTCCCCATTACACATCATCTCTATAAATTGGCGCATGGATGGAATCAGTCCTTCATAGAAAAAACTTATAATCCGCCAATTTTCATAGCCATGATGTGGGCATGCGTTTAATAGGTCCTTGAATCTCTCCCAACATTGGGAAAAGGTTTCATCCTCCTTTTGGGCAAAGTTCATGATAAGGCGCTTAAGCATGTTCGTTTTGTGAGTAGGGAAGAATTTTTTTATAAATTCTCTGTGCATATCATTCCATGACCCAATTGATCTTGGCCTCAATGCATAAAGCCAACCCTTGGCTTTATCCTTAAGAGTGAAAGGGAAGAATTTAAGTCTTACTACATCATCAGTCACATTTGCAAAGTGCATGGTGGTGATTACCTCATCAAACTCCCTAAGGTGTTGATAGGCACTTTCACTGTCTAAACCATGGAATTTAGGGAGAAGATTGATCACTCCCGGTTTCAAATCCACATTCCCTGCATTTGGTGGAAATACTCTGCATGAGGGAGTGCTCGTTCTTGCAGGTTGCAAGAAATCACGTAAAGTCCTAGGTCGGGGAACATTCTCAACCACATTCTCCCCTGTTTCAGTTTGATTTTGAACCGGGTTAGGTTGATTTGTAGCCATACTTTCAGATAAAATTGGAGAATCTCGATGTCTCCTAACACGTGGCTCTCTATCAATGCCTTCTACTATCCCCCCTTCACTTATGAGTCGGTTATTGGAATCCCGAGCCCAATGTGGCATGCAAAAAAAAAATAAGAAACAGAAAGAAAGGAGAATTCTTCCTCCCTTTTCTTTACTCTTCTCTAAGATCGAAGCACAAGGTGTCTTGCAATGGCTAGGCCAGAAGCAAGGATAAAGACCGATTTCTCCTGGTCAATAGGGGTTCAGAGAACTCCCCACCCACTCTTTGAATCTTTTGAGAAAAAGTGCAGAAAAAGGAAAAAGAGGAGTAGAGATGAGAAAAGAAATCTCTGAGCACAAGGTGATCCAAGGTGGCTGAGCCGACCAATAGGAATCCAGGTGGCAAAAAGGCCGACCTTTTAGAGATCCAAAAGGAATCTCCACCCACTCTACAAGAGATGAATAGGAATGAATAGGAGAAGGAGAAGACTAAGGTTTAGAAAGATAGAACCTGATTCGCACTTG
The DNA here is from genome assembly GCA_003013855.2 of Liriodendron chinense. Classification (NCBI taxonomy): domain Eukaryota; kingdom Viridiplantae; phylum Streptophyta; class Magnoliopsida; order Magnoliales; family Magnoliaceae; genus Liriodendron; species Liriodendron chinense. Next base: position 82,172 of record PVNU02003299.1, read on the forward strand.
AAACTCTTGTATCTTCTTCAGCTTCCTAGAAATCCCTGAAAAGAAAAAAATCAAATAAATAAACTAAGTTAGTTCTAAAAATCTAAGAAAAATCCTAAATAGATACTAGTTTCAAAAATTTGTGAAAACCGTCAAGGTCCCCGGCAACGGCGCCAAAAACTTGTTCGCTTCCCCAGTTGTAGGGTTGCGATGTAGTAATAAACTCGGTAAGATTGAGGTCGATCCACAGGGACTATGTAGGATCTCACAATTTCATCCACAAGTGTCTATTGAAGTCTGCTAATCAGATTGTTGTATAAAGTTGATGTGAGTAACAAAAGCTGAATTAAATCGAGAGTAATTAATTATAAGAGGGTACTAGGGTTTCAAGGATCCACTTGTAGTAATCCTTGATGTTCAATCCGCTGTGGTTTCTTATTCTCTCAACTAGAATCGACATTCCTGTCCGACCAGTTGGATAGTAGAACTGTTAAACCAAATAGTCTGTAATATGTAAGTTCTATGCATAAGATTCACTCAATCTAGGCTGAGCTGAGCATGCTCAATTGCATAGGTCATTCCCCTTTTCTATAGGTCCAGTTCTCCATCATAACCATCCCCAAGTCCTCTCACAAGACAAGGTTAGATTAGGATTTGAACTAGATTCAAATCACCATCACAGTCCTTACATATTCCAGAAAATCAACTAAAATAGAACTTTGGCCTGAAGTCCCTTTATGAGGAGCTTCGTACTAGAGCGCACTCCGATTCCTCGGATCATACAGGTCTATACCGTTGCAAACAAATTAAGAAGTTAAGTAATTCATCTAAACATCCATGAGTCATCACAAGACTAAGAAAAATTACTTAAAAACTTGTATAAACTTCAAACCTTAGTTCATAATCATGAATTCCAAACTAAAACCACTTAACTACGAATTAAAACATCTTGGATTCACTACAAGCTTCACTGTTGAACCTCCAATTTATACATTGCATTGCCCATTACATGACATGGTTTGCATGATTTTCATGATTTAAAGGCCCATCTAACACATGTTTTGTGATTATAGGAATGAGAGCGGACTTCACTCAATTAGAGACCAAAAAGGGGCCATTTGGAGCCTTTGATGAAGGCCCAAGGTGGACCAAAGAAAGAAGGAAGCAAAGAAAGAAGAAAATAGAAGAAAGAAAGGAAGAAAACAAGAAGAAAAAGAGACTGACCGGTCTTGACCGGTCGGCCAAGGAAGCCCGAGCGGTCTTGACCGGTCGGCCATGCTTGCTGGAGTAATGCCAAAGAGGGCCTGACCGGTCATGACCGGTCGGCCAGCCCTGTCCGACCGGTCGTGACCGGTCGGCCATGCAAGTTTCAGATTCCAGATTCTAAAACAGCAATGTACTCCCGTACCTGATTTTTCTGGCCAGTTTTCTGAAGCCATCTTGATGATATTTAAAAATCCAACACATCCATGTCGAAGAGGAGCTCGACGCCGAACTAACCCAAGTGGTTTCGTGTCGATCGGAGCTACGGATTGATCGTGGTGTCCAAAACAATACGAACTGTCCAGAAAGTTCCAGATTTCGCTGTTCAACTCTGGGCCGGTCCAGAGGACTCATCATTGATGATATGAAGAATCTACTTTGACCATCTTTTAGAACACATCCATATATGAGTAACCACAAAAGTTTTAGATCAAAAGGATGTGTGGTTTGATCGTACCGGTTGAAGAAAGATGGACCATCTAGAAAGATCCAACTGCACAGAGTTTATAAAAGCCCTAAGTGTTCTAATTTTTGGACCACATTTTGGGATTGTTTTGGACAATCTAATCCATCTATCATGTAGAGGATGAAGTTTTCTATCAATGTTTAAAATTTGAGATCAATCCGTCCTTTGTACACTCCAGGGCGTTGAACGCAAGATGACTGGTTCTGAAGGTACCCAAAGTGCGCGATTTTGAGAGGCGGTCGGTGATGTGATTGGTGGGCCCATTCAGAGGATAATCTTGGAAATCTAAATCATCTATGAGGAAGATCACATTACAAGGAAGCTACAAACCAAATTTGAAGGCAATCCGACCATTGGTTAAGCCGTACCAGGCGAAACAAATTCTGCTATGTTGCTGTACTATTGCTGCACTATAAAAGGAGGTGCTCTCTTCTATTCCAAATCAACCAAGGACGTGGGAAGCAAGGAGTTCAAGTCCCAGGAGGCTACCTAGCCTCCTCCAGCTAGTTTTTCTTCCTTTTCTTAGTTCTAGTTCTAGTTTTAATATGCTTTTCCTTAGCTAACCTCTTAGCTAGAGCTAGAGGTGAAATTTGTAGTTGGTTCCAATGCTTTAATTCTTTTATTTCAAGTACCCTTTTCTTAATTTTGGATTTTGAAGTTCTAGTTTGAATAAAGTTTGGTTTTTTAGAAGTTTTGTGAGAGTTTGTGTGCTCCGGACATGAGTTCCTTGCAATTCTCTAAGATTACCATGATTGGGTTGTTTGAATTAGAATTGTAGTAACCCTTGAGCATGCCATAGTCCATAAGCATGGCTGTTACTCCGAAGGCTACAAGTTCAAGTTCAATGTGCTTCATTAGGACTAGAAATCTAATTTCCAGATTTAAGTGGGATTATTTGTGCTTGAATGTTATATCTTCCAATTAGATGAGAGATAGGACTTTGATTCTAATTGTGTTGTACTTGGATGAATGGATTGGCATTGGACTACTACAAGTGGATCCTTCATGCTCTAGTTCTTCTTATTTTCAGATTTTCCTATTTCATGTGAAAAATAACTTTCTTCAACTTCTTAGATTCTAGTTATTAGAGTACTTGGAATTGTTTACTTCTTTCCCTGTGGATCGACCTCGGTCTTACCGAGATTTATTACTACATTGCAGCCTTACACTTGAGGCGAGCGAACATTCACCTCTTAGCCCTAGCTAAGAGGCTTAGCTGCTCATGATCCAAGGAAACATGAAACAACTACAAAAAGCATGAAAATAGCAAAGCAAACCAAAAGGAGTTGTGAAACTCCAATCCCCACTTCCACAGCCTCCAACCTCGCTTGAACCTTTCTAGGATACCCTAGGAATGATCCCTAGGTGTCCTCTTATAGTCTGGAGGCTCCACAACGTCGGAATAATCGGGAATTTGTGAAACTCTTACGCAGCGCAGAGAAAATCGGGAAGAAATTAGAAGTTTCTAAGTGTATACGCATGGCCGACCGGTCAAGACCGGTCGGCCTTGCTAGAGAGTCATTCCAGCAAGTATGCCCGACCGGTCAAGACCGGTCGGGCCTATTTATCTTCAGTCCAGCAAGCCCCTCCGACCGGTCATGACCGGTCGGATGTTTTCATCCATATTACAGCAGCACTGACCGACCAGTCATGACCGGTCGGTCCTATTCATTGAAGTTCCAGTGACAATGACCGACCGGTCATGACCGGTCGGTCCTCTTCAGTAATGCCCAACATACATGGCTGACCGGTCACTGACCGGTCTGGCTTCCTTGGCCGACCGGTCACGACCGGTCAGCTTCATTTTCTTCTTATTTTCTTCTTTTCTTTCATCTGCTTTCTTCTCTGCTTTGGTTCTTTCTTTCTTTTCTTCTTTGGTCCTCACACATTCTTCATCAGAATGATCCCAAGTGAGCTCTTTATGTCTTCAATTGAGTAGAGTCCACCCTCAATCCTGTAGTCACAAAACATGCATTGAATTAGCTTACAAACCATACAAACCTTGCACAATGAGTGATGAATTGGGGTTAGAATATGCACAATTAAGAGCTCAACAATGATCGCTCTCTCAAGTATTCTCGTTCTCACTCTCATATTTTACCATTGCTCTCGTGTTCATGCTCACTTCATATCTTTGACATTGAGGACAATGCAAGAATTGGTTGGGGGGGTGAGATGAGATTCCTCATCTAGCAGTTTGCAACATTTCGAGCTTTATACGAGCAATTTTTTTTCGAATTTTCTAAATTTCAAAACACTTTTAGAAAACCTTATTTCCATGCATTCAAGATGATAGGAGTATAAGAAGAGAAGATACGAAGTGTGTGAGGTTGTAAGTCTTGAATTTCTCCCAACATAATGGTTTTATATGTTAGTACCCCTATTGTTGTGATCGATAGAAAATTTGAACACTTTTTACACCTAGTTCACATTATAGGATTTTCATGGGTTAAAAGGATTATGTGATTTATGGATTAGCTAGACCTTGATTTAAAGGTGTTGAGAAACTAAGCTGGGGTATTTTGTCCATCCTTGTCCATGGGAAAATAATGGAAGATATGGATTTTTAAAAATCGTATCTAAATCAAAAGAAAAAGGAAAAGAAAGGATGAAATCGAGAATGAAGGAAAAATGGTCGAAAATTCCGAAAAGGGCTACCTATTACCAACCGGGGGATGGTCGAACCGTAACCAAAGCCGGAAATGGGACGTAGTGTGAAAGCCGTCAGAAGGACGGTAAGGCAAATTCCTGTCATAGGTTTGTTGTTGCTCTATGCACCTTAAAATCCTCGGTTTACTTATTCTATGAAGAAGATGATCCCAGAAACTCATGAGATGAACTTTCACTATGCACACTAGGTTGAATTTGTTCGAGTTCTTCTATTTATCAATCAATCAGCGGGAATTTCATGTAGACACTTATTATGATTTGAGAATCCAAGGTTTCAGCTTCTATCACCTAATTTTTCCAAATTTTATACTTGTACATTTTGGAATGGATAGAAACATGGTTTCTGAAGGAGGGTTAGGTTTGGGGGTTTGAACTCATTCACGCATGTTTTGCTCGGGACTAGCAAAAAGCTGGTTGGGGGTTGTGTTGAACCTCCAATTTATACTTTGCATTGCCCACTACATCACATTACATGCATGGTTTTCATGTTTAAAAGGTCCATCTAACATGTGTTTTGTGATTGTAGGGATGAGAGCGGACTTCACCCAATTGGAGCCTAAAAAAGACCATTTGAAGACATTGGATGAAGATTGAAGAAAGACTAAAGAGAGGAGAAGAAAGGAAGAAAGAAGTCCAAGGAGAAAGCAGAAAACAGAGGCCAAGACCGGTCGTCCATCGCCAGGACCGGTCGTCCGACCGGTCCGATTGTTCGTAGAAGAAGAAATTTTCACAGAATGTCTCTGGACCATTCACGACCGGTCATGCGACCGGTCGCCCGATGCCCAGACCGGTCGTCCGACCGGTCCTTGAATTAAAATTTTAAATCAAAATTTTGGCAAAACTCTCTGAACTGTTTTTGACGATTTGCGACCGGTCGTGCAACTGGTCGTCAGGGAGCTCAGACCGGTCGTGCGACTGGTCGTCTGCGTAATAAAGCTTCTCCGTGAAGCTCCAAGATTTTCTACGCAGTGCGTAACCTTGCGCAATTTCTGGATGTTTCCGACGCAAGGGGCTTGCACACTATAAAAGGACACCTAGGGGCTCTTCCTAAGAGAGGATAGAAGCTAAGGGACGTGGTTCTAGAGAGAGGAAGCTGTCGTGGAGCGTCTGCAACTCTCCAATTTTCGGTTTTTCTAGTTTTTATGCTTTCTATTATGAGTTCTAGTTGTAGTATGACAATGCTCGGCTAGAATCTCTCAGCTAAGGTTGAGAGGTGAAGCTTGTAGCTAATTTCATGTTTGATTCAAGTTAATTCAAGTAATTTTCAATTCAAGTTTGGATTTTTCATATTCTAGTTCTTAAAGTGGTAGTTTGAGATGTTTTATGAGAGTTCATGTTCTCCGGACATGAATTCCTTGCAATTCTCTGAGATTATCATATAATGCTTGTTTAGATTCGAATTATTGTAATCCTTAAGCAGGCCATAGTCCATAGGCATGGCTGTTACTCCAAAGGCTATGGTTTTGAATTCTACATTGATTGAATGGGACTAGAACTTGGAAGTTCAACTTGGTTTGGATTGAATGTGTGTGAATGATTTATTTTCTAACTAGATGAGAGATAGGACTTCAAATCTAGTTGTGTTCTTTACTTGGATTGATTGAATTAACATGGGATTGCTACAAGTGGATCCTTGAATGCCTTAGTACTTTAAATCACTGATTTTCATTAAGTTACTGTTTTAGAATAAATATTTCAATTAAACTTCATATCTATTGCAAACTAAGTTATCGGATTAGTTTGGAATCTGTTTTCCAATTCCCTGTGGATCGACCTCGGTCTTACCGAGTTTTATTACTACATCGTAGCCTTACACTTGAGGCGAGCGAACAAAATTCCCCAGCAGCGGCGCCAAAAACTTATTCGCTTCCCCAAGTGTAGGGTTACGATGTAGTAATAATCTTAATAAGACCGAGGTCAATCCACAGGGACTTATGTAGGAATTCACAAAACACTTCCAATAGTTCTACTAAAGAGCTAACTACCAGATTTGTAGAAGATTGATGTAGATAGTTGTTGAGCTCTTAATTGTACATATTCTAACCCCAATTCATCACTCATTATGTACGGTTTATATGTTTAAAGGACTATTCTAAGGCATGATTTGTGATTGTAGGAACAAGATGGAGATGTCACCAATTGAAGTCTAAATGTAGCTCCTTACAAGCATTGAAGACCATAGGATGAAGAATTGAAGGAAGATCAAAGAGAAGAAAGCAAGGAGAGAAGAGAAAAGAAGAAAGAAAGAAAGAAATAAAGAAGAAAAGAAGCTAGACCGGTCGGCTGACCGGTTAGCCAAAGAAGCCCGACCGGTCAAGACCGGTCGGCTGCTCCCTTCTATGCACAACAGAGGATGGACAGTGTAGTCCGACCGGTCATGACCGGTCGGCTACACACACTGGAATAAATTCAACTTGGTTCGACCGGTCATGACCGGTCGACCATGTATGCTGGATTAATGGAAAGTCACTCCGACCGGTCATGACCGATCGGCTGTGCTCCTTGGACTATTGCAAGTGAAGACTGACCGGTCATGACCGGTCGGCCATGCGTAAAAACGGCTCTTTCTATTTTGGATCTCCGGATTTCACTGCGCAAGTGCGTAAGTTTATGCAATTTCTGGAGTTCTCTTGCGTTTTGGACTCCTCCAAGCTATAAAAGGACTGTCTTCCCTTCATACCAAAGGAGGCTAGAACGTGGGGATTGCTAAGGAGATGGATTCTACTTCAGATTTCTAGTTTTCTTCCTGTTTTAGTAGTTTTTCATGTTTTTAGAGGCTTCTAGTTCAAGGATGTTAGAGATGAACTAAAACCTCTTAGCTAGGGCTAAGAGGTGAAGCTTTTGATTCATTTTTTATGGATAAACACAACCTAGGTTTCTTTTTATGTTTTAATTGATGAATTTTAGTTCAATATGAGTTTGATTCAAGTACTATGTTGGTTTTTACTTTGATCTCTTGATGACTCCAGGCTCATGTGATTCTTAGTGATCCTAGCTTAGTATCTTAGCTTTTGAGCATTGTTTATGCTTGTGTAATGCATTGATCTACCATCGACTCCGGGCATGGTAAACGCTTTGATTGCCTTGTATACAATGGCCTGATTTTCATGTGGGAACTCATTCAACTAAAGTTCTTATTTTTGTGTATAATCTGGAATAGTTGCTTAGTGATTGATTTTGATTTAATTCGAGTTCAAATCATGAGTTGTAATCAGGTCTAGTGACAGGATTTGGTGAAAGCTATGGTTATGAATCTCAACTAGATTGGAAAGAGGCTTGGCCTATACAATTGAGTGTGCCCAAGGCCTGAGCATGGTTGTGGGAATCAAATCAATAAATAAGCACTTGTTCCAGATGATTGTTGGTTTAACCGCTCTATATTCCAATCGGATAGAGAAAGGAATTTGATTCCGATTGAGTCATGAGAGACCTAGTTGTGTTGATGCATTGAAACTTATCAAAAGTGGATCCTTGGCGCTCTAGTGCATTTTTAGATTAAAATTACCTTAACCATTCATTGTTTAAACTCAATTCACTATTTTCCAGTTTTAGCTCTTAATAGGATCTTAATTACTAGTTGTTTTAGACAAATTCTAAAGATACCCATACATAAATCTCTGTGGGAACGATACTCGGTCTTTTCGAATTATTACTACTTCGCAACCCTACACTTGGGGAGTGAACAAGTTTTTGGCGCCGTTGCCAGGGATTTCTATGCGGTATTTTTAGAATTTTCTGAAATAACTTTTAGTTGAGATTGTGTTAAGATAGATTTAGGATTTGTTTTGCTTTCTAGAATAGGTTTTCTTCTAATTACTAACTTACTTTGTTTTGATTTTTGCAGGATTCTAACATAGGTCTAATCCAGGGATTTTTAGGAAGTTGAAGAAGAAGAAGGCACCTTAAGTTACAAATCAGGTTTTATTATTCTAACCTTACTCTTCTTCTTCTCCTACTCATTCCTATCATATTCATCTCTTGTAGAGTGGGTGGAGACTCCTTTTGGATCTCTGAAAGGTAGGTCTTGTGCCACCTGGATTCCTATTGGTCGGCTCTGCCGCCTTGGATCACCTTGTGCTCAGAGATTTCTCTTCTTAACCTATTCCTCTTTCTTCTTTTTCTGTACTTTTTCTCAAAAGACTCAAAGAGTGGGTGGGGAGTTCTTTGAACCCCTATTGACTAGGAGAAATCGGTCTCTATCCTTGCTTCTGGCTTAGCCATTGCAAGACACCTTGTACTTAAGTTTTAGAGAGGAGTAAAGGAAGGAAGGAAGAATTCTTTTTCCTTTTCACTCATTCTTTTTGGTTTTGCATGCCACATTGGGCTAGGACTTATAATAACCAACTTGTAAGGGACGGAGTAATAGTTGAAGGGATTGATAGAGAGCCTCGTGCTAGGAAACGTTAAAATTTTCCTGAAATTACTAGAGAAATGGCTGAAAATCAACCAAATCAAAGGGTTAATCAAAATCCAGCCCCAAACCTTACTGAATTGGATGAGAATGAAGTGGGGGATGTACCTCAACCTAGAACTTTACGTGACTATTTACAACCAGCTAGGACGAGTACCCCCTCTTGCATAATTTTCCCTCACAATGTGGGGAATATTGATTTTAAACCGGGGTTGATCCAACTTCTTCCTAGATTCCATGGACTCGACTCTGAAAGCGCTTATTTACATATTAAGGAATTTGAAGAGGTTATAGCCACAATAAACTATGACAACGTAACCAAGGATACTATAAAACTTAAATTATTCCCTTTTTCCTTGAAAGAAAAGGCCAAATCATGGCTACATTCCTTAAGGCCGAGATCTATTGGGACATGGGCTGAGATGACTAGGGAGTTTCTTAAAAAATTCTTCCCTACTCATCGAACCAATGCATTAAGAAGGGCCATAATGAACTTCGCCCAAAAAGAAGAAGAAACCTTTTTCCAATGTTGGGAAAGGTATAATGAGCTTTTAAACGCATGCCCACATCATGGCTATGAACGGTGGAGGTTGATTAGTTTCTTTTATGATGGATTAAACTCAGCCATGCGCCAATTTGTGGAAATGATGTGTAATAGGGAGTTCATGAACAAGGAAACGGAGGAAGCTTGGGATTATTTTGACATGTTGGCTGAAAATACACAATCTTGGGATACATCTAAGCCAACAAGTTCAAAACAACCTCAAACTAAGGAAAAGGGAGAAATTTATGTTTTAGATGAGCAAGATGATCTAGGTTCTAGAGTGGCTAAACTCACACGAAAGGTCGAGGAGATGGAACTAAAGAAAGTGGACACAACCCAACAAAAGGGGGCTGTTGAAACTATTTGTGGTATTTGTGCTTCCAATGTGCATCAAACGCCGGATTTTCCAACAATCTATGCGTTTCGAGAACTTTTATTTGAACAATCGAATGCCTTGAATAGTTACCAACGACCTTTTAGTACTTCCAAATTCAAACACGAATAATTCTAGTTGGAGAAACAACCCAAACTTCAATTGGGCGAATGGAAACACGGCTAATCAAAATAATCCTCAAAGGGGACCCCAATGCAAATGGCCCCACCTCAAGTGCCTATAGAGGATACTTTGAAAGCATTCATGGAAGGACAAGCTCAAATTAATCAATCCAACCATACGATAATGCTTGAGCTTAAAAGTTCGGTGGAGGAAATTAAAGCTCGCTTAAACAGCAAGGGAAGGGATGCTTCCAGCCCAACCCGTACCAAATCCAAAACAATAATGCGAAATAAGCGTGCCTAGTTCTTCTAACCAACATATGGAACATGCTAACGCCATCACCACTCTTAGAAGTGGTAAAATTATTGAAAAATCTGATCCGGTGAAGGTTTCACCGCCTAATGATCCGGTATCTTCCAAAGAGGATGATGGACCTAGCATCACCATGAATGAAAAAGAGCCATTAAAAGAATATAGGCCTGTTGCTCCATTCCCTCAATGCTTGATTCCAGCCAAACCTCAGGATAAATATCAGGAATTTTTGGAGGTTTTCAAGCAAGTCAAAATCAACATTCCATTGTTGGATGCCATTAAACAAATACCGTCATATGCAAAATTTTTAAAAGACCTTTGCACGGTTAAAAGAAAAATACATGTTCAAAAGAAAGCATTTTTGACAGAGAATGTGAGTGCCATTATCAACCACGGGATGCCCAAGAAATACAAAGATCCCGGTTGTCCGACCATATCATGTATGATTGGAGATCACCGGGTGAAACATGCTTTACTTGATCTAGGGGCAAGTATGAACTTAATTCCGTTTTCGGTCTGTGAACAATTGGGTTTAGGTGAATTAAAACCCACCAAAACCACATTACAACTTGCTGATCGATCGATTCGTATTCCTAGAGGGGTGGTTGAGGATGTCCTTATCCAAGTTGACAAAGTCTACTACCCGGTGGACTTTATTGTCTTGGACACACGACCCATGGTTAATATTGGCCCTCAAATTCCTGTCATACTTGGCCGCCCATTCCTAGCTACATCAAACGCTATCATAAATTGTAGGAGTGGGGGCATACAAATGTCTTTTGGCAATATGACGATTGAGTTGAATGCTTTTAATATTGACAACCAATAAGAGGATGAAGATGAGGAGGTCCGCGAAATCAACATGATCAACTCTATCGTGGAAGATGAGTCCCTCTCACCTTTTTACTCCGGTCCCTTAGACGAAGAAGTGACTCACTCCCTTGATGAGAATGATGATATGATAAGGGATATGGTCACACTTTTTGAGTCGGTATCGGCATATGACGTTAGCCGAGAGAAGGATGTGGAAACAATACCTTTTTGCGCTGAAAAATCAATTTAGATTTCCACACCTTTGTGGATCATGCATACCGAACTCCACCAACCCTGGGATGATCCTTACTTGCAATATCATTGCCCAGGAAAATCTGATTGGAGACATATTTTTTCTGATAAATCTGATGATGTCTCCTCTTATACATGTGGTGAAAACATTAAGGAACCCACTGAGATTCCTTTTTAGGATTTTAAGTGGCTTATCTCGATCACTCACACACATGTACATTGTAAAGCAGGTTATTGGATGACCTTACTGTGAAACCTTTTGATCCATCTAATGATTCTGCTTGACTTTATGCTTTTGGATGAGTTGTTGGGATTAACCTCCTAGTCTGACGGAGGATGCTTTGCTAGAATGCTTTCCCATTAGGATTTGCTTTGATAGTTGATTTAGTTGTGAAGTAATCCATCTCCAAAAGCTAATCTTGCCATGGACTGTATGCTTCAGGTGATATCTTTCTTTCTCACTCTCCTTTGTTTTATGTCATTGCTCTCATGTCATACATATTGCATATCTTATCACATTGAGGACAATGTAAAGTTTTGATTGGGGGGTGAGAGATTCCTTTGATGAATCTGCTAGCTTTTGTGACATGTCGAGCAAAGATGTAGAAATTTTTCAATTTTTCTAAAATTCGAAACTCTTTTGGAAAACTTTGATTCTATACATTCGAGATAGCATGGGTATAAGAAGAAGAGATACGAAGTGAGGGATGTTGCAAGCATTGAATTTCTCTTAATATAATGGTTTTATATGTGAATTCACCTATTCTTATGATTGATAGAAAATTTGAACACCTTTTGCACCTAGTTCACATTACACGATTTTCATGATTTGAAAGGATTATGTGATTTGTGGATTAACTAGACCGTGATTGAAGGTATTGAGAAACCAAGCCGGGGTACTTTGTCCATCCTTGTCCATGGGAAAATAACGAAAGATATGGATTTCTAAAAATCCTATCTAATATAAAAGAAAAAGGAAAGGAATGATGAAATTGGGAAGGAAAGAAAAATGGTGGAAATTCCGATTAGGGCTACCTACTACCAACCGGGGGATGGTCTACCCGTAACCAAAGCCAGAAATGGGACGTAGTGTGAAAGTCGTCGGAAGGACGGTAAGGAAAATTCCTGTCATAGGCTTGTTGTCGCTCTATATACCTTGAGATCGGTAGTTTAGTTGATTTATGAGAAAGATAATCCCAGAAACTCATGAGATGAACCTTACTATGCACACTGGGTTGAATTTGTTCAAGTTCTTCTATTTATCAATCAATCAGCGGGAATTTCATATAAACACTGATTATATTCTGAGAGTTTAAGATTTCAACCTTTTTCACTGAATTTCTCTGATTTTTATGCTTATGTGTCTTGGAATGTATAGAAGAGTAGTTTCTAGAGGGGAGTTGGGTTTTGGAAAATGAAACTAGTTTCACGCATGTTTTGCTCGGGACTAGCAAAATGCTGGTTGGGGGGTGTGTTGAGCTCTTAATTGTGCATATTCTAACCCCAATTCATCACTCATTATGTACGGTTTATATGTTTAAAAGACTATTCTAAGGCATGATTTATGATTGTAGGAACAAGATGGAGATGTCACCAATTGAAGGCTAAATGTAGCTCCTTACAAGCATTGAAGACCATAGGATGAAGAATTGAAGGAAGATCAAAGAGAAGAAAGCAAGGAGAGAAGAGAAAAGAAGAAAGAAATAAAGAAATAAAGAAGAAAAGAAGCTAGACGGTCAGCCAAAGAAGCCCGACCGGTCAAGACCGGTCGGCTGCTCCCTTTTATGCACAATAGAGAATGGACAGTGTAGTCCGACCGGTCATGACCGGTCGGCTACACACGCTGGAACAAATTCAACTTGGTCCGACCGGTCATGACCGGTCGGCCATGTATGCTGGATCAATGGAAAGTCACTCCGACCGGTCATGACCAGTCGGCTGTGCTCCCTGGACTATTGCAAGTGAAGACCGACCGGTCATGACCGGTCGGCCATGCGTAAAAACGGCTCTTTCTATTTTGGATCTCCGGATTTCACTGTGCAAGTGCATAAGTTTACGCAATTTCTGGAGTTCTCTTGCGTTTTGGACTCCTCCAAGGTATAAAAGGATGTCTTCCCTTCATACCAAAGGAGGCTAGAACGTGGGGATTGCTAAGGAGACGGATTCTACTTCGGATTTCTATTTTTCTTCTTGTTTTAGTAGTTTTTCATGTTTTTAGAGGCTTCTAGTTCAAGGATGTTAGAGATGAACTAAAACCTCTTAGCTAGGGCTAAGAGGTGAAGCTTTTGATTCATTTTTTATGAATAAACACAACCTAGGTTTCTTTTTATGTTTTAATTGATGAATTTTAGTTCAATATGAGTTTGATTCAAGTACTATGTTGGTTTTTACTTTGATCTCTTGATGACTCCAGGCTCATGTGATTCTTAGTGATCCTAGCTTAGTATCTTAGCTTTTGAGCATTGTTTATGCTTGTGTAATGCATTGATCTACCATCGACTCCGGGCATGGTAGACGCTTTGATTGCCTTGTATACAATGGCCTGATTTTCATGTGGGAACTCATTCAACTAAAGTTCTTATTTTTGTGTATAATCTGGAATAGTTGCTTAGTGATTGATTTTGATTTAATTCGAGTTCAAATCATGAGTTGTAATCAGGTCTAGTGACAGGATTTGGTGAAAGCTATGGTTATGAATCTCAACTAGATTGGAAAGAGGCTTGGCCTATACAATTGAGTGTGCCCAAGGCCTGAGCATGGTTGTGGGAATCAAATCAATAAATAAGCACTTGTTCCAGATGATTGTTGGTTTAACCGCTCTATATTCCAATCGGATAGAGAAAGGAATTTGATTCCGATTGAGTCATGAGAGACCTAGTTGTGTTGATGCATTGAAACTTATCAAAAGTGGATCCTTGGCGCTCTAGTGCCTTTTTAGATTGAAATTACCTTAACAATTCACTGTTTAAACTCAATTCACTATTTTCCAGTTTTAGCTCTTAATAGGATCTTAATTACTAGTTGTTTTAGACAAATTCTGAAGATACCCATACATAAATCTCTGTGGGAACGATACTCGGTCTTTTCGAATTATTACTACTTCGCAACCCTACACTTGGGGAGTGAACAATAGTAACTTTGAATTAAACTGAAGGTAAACAATTAATAAAAGGCACTAGTGGTTCAAGGATCCACTTGTAGCAATCCTTGATGCTCAATTCACTGTGGTTTCTCACTTTCTCAACTAAAATCGAAATTAAGTTATATCTAGTCGGATGATAGAGCAGTTAAAACAAACAATCTGTCATATGCATGATTCATGTACATGATTCTCTTAATGCAAGCTAGGACATGAGCACACTCAATTGCATAGGTCAGTCTCAATTTCAATAAGTTAAGATCACAACCATAACCATCATTAAATCCTGTCACAAGATAAAATTAGATCATGATTTGAACTTGATCCAAATCACATACACAATCTTACATACTTCAGAATTTCCAAAATAATAGACTTTTGGTATGAAGCTCTCACATGAAGATCATAGATCTAGAGTGTATTGAATCCAATTCCTTAGATCATACAGGTCTAGACTAGCTCAAAACAATTAAGAACTCAAGCAATTCTTCTAAACATCCATAAGCCATCATAAGATTAAGAAAAACTACTTAGAACTTTATTTAAACTTCAAACCATTGTTCTTCACTAATAATCCAACTTGAAACTAAATCAAACAAATTGAAACATCTTAGATTCACTACAAGCTTCACCTCTTAGCCCTAGCTAAGAGGTTTAGCCGTTCATGATCCAAGGAAACATGAAACAAACTAAATAAAACATAAAACTAGAAAAAAAACTAGGAGGAGTTGTAGAACTCTAAATCCGACTTCCGCTGTCTCCCATCGTGCTCAATAACTTCTAGGATGCCTTAGGAAGAAGCCCTAGGTCCCCTTTTATAGCATAGTGCAGAAGGTTCCAGATTGCGCAAGAAATCCCGGACTACGCAGAGAAAATCGGAGCTTGTGGAACACGCCCTGTTACGCAGACGACCGGTCACACGACCGGTCTCAAAAGAGCAAAAACCTGTCCAAAGAGTTTTCATAATTTCAGATTCAAGGAACTTAATTCAAGGATCGGTCGCACGACCGGTCTGGGCAGTGGACGACCAATCGCACGACCGGTCCTAACAGGTCCAGTGAGTTTTGGCCGCAGGGCCCCTTCTGTTGAGTGTTCGGACCGGTTGGACGACCGGTCCTGGCCTATGGACGACAGGTTGGACGACCAGTCTTCAGTGTCTTCTTCAGCTTTCTTTCTTCTATCCTTCAACGCTTGGTCTTGTGATCTTCAATGCTTGTAAATAGCGCCTTTAAGCCTTCAATTGGCGAGTCCTTTCTCTCATTCTTATATCCACAAAACCATGCATTAGTTGGGTCTTTAATCATGTATTTCAAGCATAGTCAATGACAAAATGGGGTTAGAATATGCACATTTAAGAGCTCAACACACCCCCCAACCAGCATTTTGCTAGTCCCAAGGAAAACATGCGTGAAACCAACTTCATTCTTCAGAACCCAACTCTCCTTCAGAAACCATGTTTCTATATACTTAATGATATGCGAGTGCAAGAATCAGGAAAACTTAGTGATAGAAGTTGAGACCTTAACCTTCTCATAACATAACAAGTACTTATAGGAAATTCCCGCTGATTGATTGATAAATAAAAGAATCCAAACAATTTAACCTAGTGAACTCGGTGAATGTTCATCTCATGGATTTCCAGGGTTACCTTCCTCGTGAATTACTTAAGGTATGGATTCAAGGTGTATAGATCAACAACAAGCCTATGACAGGAATTTGCCTTACCGTCATTCCAACGGCTTTCACACTACGTCCCATTTTCGGCTTTCGTTACGGGTAGACCATCCCCCGGTTGGTAATAGGTAGCCCCTTTTGGAATTTTCCACCATATTCTCCATCATTCCCATATTTTCATCCTTCCTTTCCGTTTTCTTTTTCATTAGATAGGATTTTTAGAAATCCATATCTTTCATTATTTTCCCACGGACAAGGATGGACAAAGTACCCTGGCTTGGTTTATCAGCACCTCAAATCCAAACTTAATCAACCCACGATTCTACATAATCCTTTCAAAGCGTGAGAATCGTGTAATGTGAACTAGGTGTAAAAGGGTTTAGAAATTCTATCAGTCATAGAAATAGGGGAATTCTCATATAAGACTAGTATCTTAGAGATTGCTCAAGATATTTAACTTCACTCACTTTACTTTTCCTTTTTCTTATATTCACACCATCCCAAATGCATAGAAACAAAGTTTTCCAACGGAGTTTTGAATTTTTTGAAGAATTGAACAAGTTTCTACATAATTGCTCGAGATGTTACAAAACACTGGGTTCATCCTAGTGATCCTACACCCCCCAACCAAATCTTGCATTGTTCTCAATGTAAAAGATATGCAATGAGCAAAACATGAGAGCAATTCGAAAATAAAGGGGAGTGAGCAATGAAAGTACCTGATAGAATGAAAAGTGGAATTCTACCTCCTTCTATCAAACCTATGAAGAAGTAAACAAAAGCAACAAAATCCTAATCCTAACTACTCTATACCTCCATCAGACTAGGAGATCAACCATCCTGATACATAAGATCAGTCAGAGGTATGGACATACCTTCTGAAGGAAACTTTTCAAAGAATGGCTTTAACCACTGACCATTCGCCTTAAAGATGTTATCGTTCCTTGGATTCAACAACTTGACGGTCCCATATGGGTAGACAGTTTGAACAATGTAGGGACTGGTCCATCGAGATCTCAATTTCCCCGGAAATAAATGTAGGCGAGAATTATACATAAGGACCTTTTGATTAATCGTGAAGGTCTTACGAAGAATGTTCCTGTCATGGAACACTTTCGTCTTTTCCTTGTAAATTCTTGCATTTTCATATGCCTTGTTCCAGAGTTCCGCAAGTTCATTTAATTGAAGTTTGCGCAACGAGCTTGCCTTGTCAGAATCAAAATTCATCTTCTTTATTACCCAATACGCCCTATGTTCTAACTCCACAGGTAAGTGACAAGCCTTCCCATAGACAAGTCTATAGGGAGACATTCCAATAGGGGTCTTAAAAGCGGTACGGTAAGCCCAAAGTGCATCGGTAAGTCGAAGCGACCAATCCTTGTGATCAGGGTTCACCGTTTTCTCCAAAATATGTTTAATCTCCCTATTAGATATCTCAGATTGTCCACTTGTTTGTGGGTGATAGGGAGTGCTCACTTTGTGATTTACACCATATTTCTTCATTAACGTTTCAAATGGGCGATTACAAAAGTGAGACCCTCCATCACTTATGATGACTCGAGGTGTTCCAAACCGGGAAATGATGTTCTCTTTTAAGAAACGAATGACTGTTTTATGGTCATTATTCCGGCATGGAATCGCCTCGACCCATTTGAACACATAGTCAATGGCAAGCAAGATATATATAAGTTTTCAAAAGAAGATGGGAATGGACCCATGAAATCGATGCCCCAACAATAACAAAATTTCAATTGGTAAGATGGGATTGAGTGGCAACATATTTCAATGGGATATTCCTCCCAATTTCTGACAAGGCTCGCATGTTTTACAAAACTCATGGGTGTCTTTGAACATGGTGGGCCAATAAAACCCACATTGCAGAATTTTGGCTGTGGTCTTCTTAGCGAAAAAGTGGCCACCACACGCCTGAGAATGACAAAAGGAGATGATACTTTGTTGTTCATCATCTGGCACACATCTCCTTATGATTGATCGGGACAATACTTGAATAAGTATGGGTCGTCCCATAGGAAATTTCGCACCTCATTGAAGAACTTATCCTTATCTTATTTTTTCCAATGTGTAGGAATCGTACCTGTAGCAAGATAGTTAGCAATGTCCGCATACCATGGCAATTGGGAGACTTTAAAAAGTTATTCATTAGGGAACATGTCATTGATCGCGGTCGTGTTAGGGGAATCGGTGAGAACAAGTCGAGAGAGATGGTCAGCCACTACATTTTCTACTCCTTTCTTATCACGTATCTCTATGTTAAATTCTTGGAGTAGAAGGATCCATCATAACAACCGTGGTTTAGTATCCTTCTTAGAGAGAAGGTACTTAAGCGCGGCATGGTCGGTGAATATGATGATCTTGGATCCAATCAAGTAGGACCTAAACTTACGGCTAAAAGTTCTTTTTCTGTAGTAGTATAGTTTGCTTAGGCTGAGTTTAAGGTTTTACTTACATAGTAGATAACACATGGCTTCTTCTCTTTTCTTTGGCCTAGCACAACCCAATAACATAGTCGCTTGCATCGCACATAATTTCAAAAGGAAGGCTCCAATCAGGTGGTTGAATTATGAGAGCACATGTCAACATACCTTTAAGTTTGTTAAAGGCATTTTGACAATCTTCATTCCACTCGAAGGAGTTCTCCTTTTGAAGTAGGTTACATAAAGGACGAGAGAGTGAACTGAAGTCCTTTATGAACCGTCTATAAAATCCAGCATGTCCCAAAAAGGACCGCACATCTCGTATGTTCTTGGGTGGTGGAAGGTTAGAGATAAGATCGATTTTCGCTTTGTCCACCTTGATTCCGTTTTGTGAGACGATGTGACCAAGTACAATTCCCTTTTGAACCATGAAGTGACATTTCTCCCAATTCAACAGAAGGTTCTTCTATTCACATCTTTTCAATACAGATTTCAAGTGCATAAGGCACTCATCAAAGCTACAACCAAATACTGAGAAATTATCCATGAAGACTTCGAGAATTGTCCCCACCATGTCAGAAAAAATGCTTAACATACAGGCTGAAAAGTAGCAAGGTCATTACATAATCTAAATGGCATCCTCCGATAGGCGAAAGTGCCAAATAGGCATGTGAATGTTGTTTTCTCTTGGTCCTCTAGGGTGGTCTCTATTTGGTTGTACCCTGAATAGCCATCAAGGAAGCGAAAATGGGAATGACCCGCCAATCTTTCTAAAATTTGATCAACAAACAGTAGGGGGAAGTGGTCTTTCCTTGTAACTATGTTTAGCTTCCTGTAGTCAATGCACATTCTCCAACCGGTAGTGACTCTGGTTGGTACGAGTTCATTATTGGCATTAGCTACAATGGTTATTCTGGATTTCTTAGGCACCACTTGAGTTGGGCTCACCCATTGACTATCGGATATTGGGTAAATGATACCTACATCCAATAGTTTCACCACTTCGGCCTTAACCACATCCTTCATGTTTGGATTGAGTCGTCTTTATGGTTGCCTAAATGTCTTCGCATTCTCCTCAAGGTGTATGCGATGAGTACAAATCAGTGGGTCTATGCCTTTGAAATCCACAATCGACCATCCAATGGCACTCTTATGCTCTATTAGAGTGGCTATTAGCCTACTCTCTTGTTCCTCATCCAAGTGAGAAGAAATAACCACCGGATATGTCTCATCTTGACCTAAATATACATATTTCAGCTCACTTGGTAATGGTTTTAGGTCGAGTGTTGATGCCTTGATATTGGATGGGAGGGGCTTGTTCTCGTTTAAGGGTAAAGGCTCGAATAGTGCCCTCCATCTTTTGTTATCAAGTACCGGCATCACATCTAAAATGGCATCCATCTCTCGTATTGTGTCATCATTTATCTCATGAGAGTGGGCCACACATGCCTCCAAAGGGTCAGAATATAATGTCAAGGGGAATGTATCCTCCACGAATGATTCAATCAAATTTATCTCGTGGATCTTATCATTAACTTCCCGTGGTTGTTTGCATAAATCAAATATATTTAGCTCAAGAGTCATATTTCCAAAGGACATTTGTACAAGCCCGTTTCTACAATTGACCATCGCATTTGAAGTAGCTAGAAAAGGGCGGCCAAGTATGACTGAAATTTGAGCACCGATGCCTATCACGGGATGTGTATCCAAGACAATAAAGTCTACTGGATAGTAGAATTTATCCACTTGGACTAAGACATCCTCAATCACTCCTCTCGGTATACGAATTGATCTATCAGCAATTTGAAGTGTGGTTTTGGTGGGTTTCAATTCACCTAACCCAAGTTGTTCATAAACTGAGTATGGAATGAGGTTAACACTTGCCCCTAAATCAAGTAAGGATTGTTGGTTGGACTACCCGGATCCTTGTACTTTTGGGGCACCTCTTGTTTGATAATATCACTCAAATTCTCAGTCAAAAGTACTTTGTTGTGAACATTGTGTTTCCTTTTTACTGTACACAATTCCTTTAGAAATTTGGTGTAGGATGGTATTTGCTTTATGGCATCCAACAACTGGATGTTGATCTTCACTTGCTTAAAAACCTCTAAAATTTTCAGGTTTTTGTCTAAAGGTTTGGGTGAAATCAACCTTTGGGGAAACGGGGCAACCGGCTTGTATTGCCTTTCCAGTTCTTTCTTTTGTGGAGTGTTGTTCGGGTTATCATCCTCTTTTGAAATTTTTTGATCATTAGGCTTTGGGCCTTCACCGGATTAGATTTATCGATTATTTTCCCACTTCTCAAAGTGGTGATAGCTTAAACATGCTCCGTATGTTGGGAGGATGAGCTTACGTCTTGTATCTCAAATTGGTTCCTTGGGTTAGGAAGAGGTTGGGCAGGAAATGTGCCTTTCTACCAAACACTGAGGTGAGATTCAACCCCAGCCATTGAGGTTTTCAAGTCATTGATGGCTTGAGTTGAATTTTGATTGAATTCCAATTGCTCTTGCATGAACCCATCTATTTTCAGAGAATTAGTCTTGTTATATTCAACTTGAACCGATACGAATGCACCCAACATCTCCTCTAGCGTAACTTTTGGTGTAATGACTAGAGATGGACCTAGTAAAGGTTGAACTTGAGGACCATTGTTTGCATTCGCAGTGGGTCCATTCCTCCAACTGAAGTTGGTATGGGTCTTCCAACTAGAATTATACTGTGTTAGAGTTTAGAGCACTAAATTGCCATTGATAACTGTTTATAGCATTTGATTGTTCTTGTAAAATGTCTTAGACTGCTGAAATTGTGGGACAATCTTGTGTTGCATGTTGATATCCGGTACAAATTCCACAATCAGTTTCAACAGTCTTTTGAGTTGATCGTCTCTCCCTTCTTTAATTCCATGGCCTCGGCTTTTCTTGTGAGGCTAGCCACACGTGCACTTATATTATCCTCTTTTGAGAGGACATAAATTCCTCCTTTTTCCTTTCATTGGCTAGTCTTGGAATTTGTTGGTCTAGATGTATCCCAAGACTGTGCATTCTTGGCCAATTCCTCCAAATAGTCCCATGCTTCCTCGGCTTCCTTATTCATGAACTCCCCATTACACATCATCTCTACGAATTGGCGCATGGGTGAAGTCAGTCCTTCATAAAAAAAGCTTATAACCCGCCAAATTTAGTAGCCATGATGTGGGCATGCATTTAACAAGTCCTTAAACCTCTCCCAACATTGGAAGAAGGTCTCATCTTCCTTTTCGGGCAAAATTCATGATAAGGCGCCTCAACATGTTCGTTTTGTGAGTAGGGAATAACTTTTTAATGAACTCCCTAGACATCTCAGTCCATGTGCCAATTGATATTGGCCTTAATGCATGAAACTAACCTTTAGCTTTATCTTTAAGAGTAAAAGGAGGTAATTTAAGTCTCACCACATCATCAGTTACGTTTGCAAAGTGCATGCTGGCTATCACCTCATCAAATTCCTTAAGGTGTTGATAAGCACTTTCATTGTCTAATCCATGGAATCTCGGGAGGAGTTGGATTTCTCCCAGTTTCAAATATACGTTTCCTGCATTTTGTGGAAAAACTATGCATGAGGGAGTGCTTGCTCTTGCTGGTTGCAAGTAATCACGTAAAGTTCTAGGTCGGGGAACATTCTCAACCACAATCTCTCCCGTTTCGGATTGGTTTTGGCCCAGATTTTGATTGGCCATAGGATTGGGTTGATTTACAGCCATACTTTCAGACAAAATTGAAGAATTTAGAAGTCTCCTAGCACATGGTTCTCTGTCAATTCCTTCTACTATTCCCCCTTCACTAATGAGTCGATTATTAGAATCCCGAGCCCAATGTGGCATGCAAATCCTAAAAGAATGAAACAAAAAAAAATTCTTTCTTCCTTCCTTTACTTCTCTCTAAGACCGAAGCACAAGGTGTCTTGCAATGGCTGAGCCAGAAGTAAGGATAGAGACCGATTTCTCCTGGTCAATAAGGGTTCAGAGATCACCCCACCCACTCTTTGAATCTTTTGAGAAAAGTGCAGAAAAAGAAGAAAGAGGAATAAAGTTGAGAAGATAAATGTCTGAGCACAAGGTGATCCAAGATGGCAGTGCCGACCTATAGGAATCAAGGCAGCACAAGGCCAACCTATCAGAGATCCAAAAAGGAGTCTCCACCCACTCTACAAGAGATAAATATGATAGGAAAGAATAGGAGAAGAAGAATAATAAGGTTAGAAAGATAAAACCTGATTTGAGAACTTAAGATGCCTACTTCTTCTTCAACTTCCTAAAAATCCTGCAAAAGAAAAAAAATCAAAATAAAACAAACTAAGTTAGTATTATTCCTAAAAAATTCAGTAGAAACTATCTTCAAAAATTCTATAAAAACAGTCAAAGTTCCCCGGCAACGGTGCCAAAAACTTGTTCGCTTCCCCAAGTGTAGGGTTGCGATGTAGTAATAATCTCAGTAAGACCGAGGTCGATCCACAAGGACTTATGTAGGAATTCACAAAACACTTCCAATAGTTCTACTGAAGAGCTAACTAACATATTTGCAGAAGATTGAAGTAGATAGTAACTTTGAATTAAACTGAAAGTAAACAATTAATAAAAGGCACTAGGGGTTCAAGGATCCACTTGTAGCAATCCTTGATGCTCAATTCACTGTGGTTTCTCACTTTCTCAACTAGAATCGAAATTAAGTTCTATCTAGTCGGATGATAGAGCAGTTAAAACAAACAGTCTGTCATATGCATGATTCATGTACATGATTCTCTCAATGCAAGCTAGGACATGAGCACACTCAATTGCATAGGTCAGTCCCAATTCCAATAAGTTGCGATCACAACCATAACCATCATTAAATCCTGTCACAAGATAAAACTAGATCATGATTTGAACTTGATCCAAATCACATACACAATCTTACATACTTCAAAATTTCCAGAAAAAAAGACTTTTGGTATGAAGCTCCCACATGAAGATCATAGATCTAGAGCGTATTGAATCCAATTCCTTGGTTCATACAGGTCTAGACTAGCTCAAAACAATTAAGAACTCAAGCAATTCTTCTAAACATCCATGAGCCATCATAAGATTAAGAAAAACTACTTAGAACTTTATTTAAACTTCAAACCATTGTTCTTCACTAATAATCTAACTTGAAACCAAATCAAATGAATTGAAATATCTTAGATTCACTACAAGCTTCACCTCTTAGCCCTAGCTAAGAGGTTTAGCCGTTCATGATCCAAGGAAACATGAAACAAACTAAATAAAACGTAAAACTAGAAAACAAAATAAGAGAAGTTGTAGAACTCCAAATCCGACTTCCGCCGTCTCCCACCAGTGCTCAATCACTTCTAGGATGCCTTAGGAAGAAGCCCTAGGTCCCCTTTTATAGCATAGTGTGGAAGGTTCCAGATTGCGCAAGAAATTCCAAACTGTGCAGAGAAAATCAGAGCTTGTGGAACACGCCCTAGTTACGCAGACGACCGGTCGCACGACCGGTCTAAGCTTTTGAACGACCGGTTGAACGACCTGTCTCAAAATAGCAAAAACTGTCCAGAGAGTTTTCGTAATTTCAGACTCAAGGAATTTAATTCAAGGACTGGTCACACGATCGGTCTGGGCAGTGGACGACCGATCGCACGACCGGTTCTAACAGGTCCAGTGAATTTTGGCCGCAGGGCCCCTTCTGTTGAGTGTTCGGACCGGTCGGACGACCGGTCCTGGCCTATGGACGACCGGTCTTTAGTGTCTTCTTCAGCTTTCTTTCTTCTATCCTTTGACGCTTGGTCTTGTGATCTTCAATGCTTGTAAATAGCGCCTTTAAGCCTTCAATTGGTGAGTCCTCTCTCTCATTCTTATATCCACAAAACCAAGCATTAGTTAGGTCTTTAATCATGTATTTCAAGCATAGTTAGTGATAAAATGGGGTTAGAATATACACATTTAAGAGCTCAACACAAGGCTGCGATGTAGTAATAAATCTTGATAAGACCGAGGTCAATCCACAGGGAATTAGAAAATAAATTATAAATTATTCCAGCAACTAGGATTGAAATAGTTAAGAGATTCAATTGAGAGAACTAACTTAAATAGTAATTTAGGAAAATCAGTATTTAAAGGAACTAAGGCTTTCAAGGATCCACTTGTAGCAATCCCATGTCAATCCAATCAATCCAAGCATAAAACACAACTAAATTTGAAGTTCTATCTCGCATCTAGTTGGAAGATAAAGCATTGAACCACATTCAATCCCTCTTAAGTTGAACTTCCAAGTTCTAGTCCTATTCAATCACATAGCATTCGAAATCATAGCCTTTGGAGTAACAGCCATACTTATGGACTATGGCATGCTCAAGGGTTACCATAATTTGAATCTAATCAAGAAAAACATGATAATCTCAGAGAATTGCAAGGAATCCATGTCCGAAGCACATGAACTCTTATAAAACTAATAAAAATATCAACTTTATATGAACTAGAACATTCAAAATTCAAACTTAAAGTGAAAGTACTTGAATCAAACTGAATTAAACAAGAAATTAGCTACAAGCTTCACCTCTCAGCCTTAGCTGAGAGATTCTAGCCGAGCATTGTCATACTATAACTAAAACTCAATAAAAAAAACTAAAAAGCATAAAAGCCCGAATTCGGGAGAGTTGCAGATGCTCCACGACGGCTCTCTTCACCTCCCACGAAGTTCTACAGCTTCTATGATGCCCTAGGAAGAGACTCTAAGTGTCCTTTTATAGTGGGGAGGCTCTACCGCCTAAAAAACTTTCAGAAGTGCGTAGCTCTTACGCACTTGCATAGAAAAACTTGAAACTCCAATTAGAAAGTGTTGTTCACGCATGGCCGACCGGTCATGACTGATCGAACTGGTCAGTCTTTCATCCAGAGAGTGCACAGAGGTGGGAAGTGGGTGGCCAACCCGTTGGCTGATCGGTCTTGACCGGTCAGGACTAGGCTGGTCCTTTTCCAGCGACCTCTAGAGGTGAGCAGCAGGGTGGCCGATCGATCATGACTGGTCGGACCTTGTTCCTCTATTTTTTTTCTTCCTTTCTTTCTTCTCTTTTCTCCCTCTTTCTTCTTCCTTCTTTGGTTCACCTTGGGCCTTCATTCAAGGGCTCCTAAATATGCTCTTTTAGCTAACATTTGTGCAAAGTCTCTCTCTCAATCCTACATTCACAGAACAAGCATTAGATGTGTCTTTTAAGCATATAAACCATGCATATAATGTGATGTAATGGGCTAAGACATGTAGAAATTTAGAGGCTCAACAGTGATTACCAGATCGAACAAGTGTTACTTGATTTAGGAGCAAGTGTTAACCTCATATCATACTCAGTCTACGAACAACTTGGTTTAGGTGAATTAAAGTCCACCAAAACCACACTCCAACTTGCTGATCGATCCTTTCGTATACCAAGAGGAATGATTGACGATGTACTTGTACGAGTTGATAAATTTTACTATCCAGTGGATTTTATTGTTTTAAATACACATCCTATGATTTGGTACCGACTGCTCAAATTCCCGTCATATTTGGCCGCCCTTTCTTACCCACTTCAAATGCAATCATCAATTGTAGAAACAGGCTTGTACAAATGTCCTTTGAAACATGACACTTGATTTGAATATTTTCGATTTATGTAAATAACCACGAGATGGTGATGATGAGGTCCATGAAATAAATTTGATTGACTCATTCATGGAAGATACATCCCTCTTAACATTTTTCTCCGATCACTTAGAGGCATATTTAGCCCACTCACATGAGATTGATGATGACATGATACGAGAGATGGATGCCATTTTGGACTCTGTGCCGGTACTTGAAACTAACCGATGGAAGAACCCATTTGAACATTTACCTTTAATTGAAAACAAGCCTCTTCCATGTAGTATCAAGGCCTCGAAGCTCGACCTAAAAACTTTGCCTATAGATCTCAAATACGTATACTTAGGTCGAGATGAGACTTATCCAGTGGTGATTTCTTCCCACTTGAATCAGGAACAAGAGAATAGGTTGATTGCCATTCTCAAAGAGCATAAGAATTCCATCGGGTGGTCAATTGTGGATCTCAAAGGCATAGACCCCTTGATTTGTACTCATCACATACACCTTAAAGAGAATGCGGGAACATCTAGGCAACCACAAAAACACCTCAATCCAAACATGAAAGAGGTGGTTAAGGCCGAGGTGTTAAAATTATTGGATGTGGGTATCATTTATCCAATATCCGATAGTCAATGGGTGAGTCTAACTCAAGTCGTGCCTAAGAATCTGGAATAACCATCGTAGCCAATGCCAACAATGAACTCGTACCAACTAGGGTCACTACCGGTTAGAGAATGTGCATTGACTACCAGAAGCTAAATAGTGTCACGAGGAAAGACCACTTCCCTTTACCTTTTGTTGATCAAATCTTAGAAAGGTTAGCGGGTCATTCCCACTTTTTCTTCTTCAATGGATATTCAAGGTATAAACAAATAAAGATCGCCTTAGAGGACCAAGAGAAGACAAAATTCACATGTCCATTCAGCACTTTTGCTTATTGAATGATGCCGTTTAGACTGTGCAATGCCCCTGCCACTTTTCAGCGTTGCATGTTAAGTATCTTTTCAGATATGGTGGGGAAAATTCTTGAAGTTTTCATGTATGACTTCTTTGTATTTGGTCACGACTTTGATGAGTGCCTTGGGCACTTAAAAACTGTTTTGAAAAGGTGTGAAGATAAGAACCTTGTGCTGAATTGGGAGAAATGTCACTTTATGGTTCAAAAGGGAATAGTCCTTGGTCACATTATCTCAGCTAAAGGAATCGAGGTGGACAAGGCTAAAAATCGATCTTATCTTTAACCTTTCACCACCCAAGAGTATACGAGATGTGCGGTCTTTTTTAGGACATGCCGGATTCTATAGGAGGTTCATCAAGGACTTTAGTACTCTCTCTCGTCCTTTATGCAACCTCCTCCAAAAGGAAAACTCATTCGAGTGGAATGAGGAATGCCAAAATACCTTTGTCAAACTTAAAGGTATTTTGACATGTGCTCCTATAATGCAACCACCTGATTAGAGCATTCCTTTTGCGATCATGTGTGCTGCCAGTGATTACGCTATTGGGGCAATCTTAGGCCAGAGAAAAGAGAAGAAGCCATACGTCACCACTACGAAAAATGAACTCTTAGCCGTAGTATTTGCTTTGGACAAGTTTAGGTCCTACTTGATCAGATCCAAGATCATAATATTTATCGATCATGCCGCACTTAAGTATCTTCTTTCGAAGAAGGATGCTAAACCGCACTTGTTGCGATGGATCCTCCTACTCAAAGAATTTGACATAGAAATACAAGATAAAAAGGGAGTAGAGAACGTAATAGCTGACCATCTCTCATGACTTGTTCTCACCGATTCCTCTGAGACGATTGTGATCAATGATATGTTCCCTGATGAACAACTTTTCCAAGTCTCTCAATTACCAAGATATATGGACATTGCTAACTATCTTGCTACAGGTACCATTCCAACACATTGGAAAAAGTAAGATAAAGATAAGTTCTTCAGCGAGGTAAGAAAGTTCTTGTGGGACGACCCATAATTGTTCAAGTACTATCCCGATTAGATTATAAGGAGATGTGTGCCGGATGATGAGCAACACAGTATTATCTCCTTTAATCATTCTCAAGCGTGTGGTGGGCACTTCTTGGCTAAAAAGATGACAGTCAAAATTCTTCAATGTGGGTTCTATTGGCCCACCATGTTCAAAGATACGCATGAATTTTGTAAGACTTGTGAGCCTTGTCAGAAATTGGGAGGAATATCCCATCGAAATATGATGCCACTCAATCGCATCTTAACAATAGAAATTTTTTATTGTTGGGGCATCGATTTCGTGGGCATATTCCCATTTTCTTTTGGATATTTATACATCTTGTTTGTCATTAATTATGTTTTAAAATAAGTCGAGGCAATTCCATGCCGGACAAATGACCATAAAATAGTCATTCATTTCTTAAAAGAAAACATTCTTTCCCAGTTTGGAATCCCTCGAGTCATTATCAGTGATGGAGGGTCTCACTTTTGTAACCGGCCATTTGAAACATTAATGAAGAAATATGGCGTTAATCATAAGGTGAGCACTCCCTATCACCCACAAACAAGTGGACAAGCTGAGATATCCAACAGGGAAATTAAACATATTCTAGAGAAAACAGTAAACCCTGATCACAAGGATTTGTCACTTCAACTTACCGACGCGCTCTGGGCATATTGTACAGCTTTCAAGACCCCCATTAGAATGTCACCCTATAGACTTGTCTTTAGGAAAGCTTGTCACTTACCTGTGGAGTTGGAACATAGGGCATATTGGGTGTTAAAGAAGATGAATTTTGATTCTGACAAAGCGAGCTCGCTACGTAAGCTTCAGTTGAATGAACTTGCAGAACTCCGAAATGAAGCATATGAGAATTCAAGAATTTACAAGGACAAGACGAAGGTGTTCCATGATAAGAACATCCTTTGTAAGACTTTCACGATCAATCAAAAGGTCCTTTTGTATACTTCTCGATTATATTTATTTTCGGGTAAATTGAGGTCTCGATGGACCGGTCCATTCATTGTCAAAACTGTTTATCAATATGGGACTGTCGAGTTGTTGAATCCAATGAACGGAAACATCTTTAAAGTGAATGGTCAGCGTTTAAAGCCGTTCTTTGAGAACTTTCCTTTAGAAGGTTTGTCCATACCTCTGACTGATCCTGTGCATCAGGATACTTGATCTCCTAGTCCGATGGAGGTATAGTGTAGTTTATGATTAGGATTTCTCCTTTTGCTTTATTTGTCTTTCAGTAGGTATGTTAGATGGAGGTAGAATCCCACTGTTTTGCTCTCTCAGGTACTCTCATTCCTCAAACCCCTTGTTTTTGTCATTACTCTCATGTCAGCATTACATTCATATCTTGTTAAATTGAAGACAATGTAAGATTTGGTTGGGGGGTGTGATTCATCATCTAGTATTTTGTACATTTCGAGCAATCATGTAGAAAAAAATTTGATTCTCTAGAATTTCAAAAGTCTCTTGGAAAACTTTATTTTTATACATTTAAGATGATATGAATATAAAAGGAAGAGTGATGAAGTTTTGTGATTTTGAAATCCTTGAATTCTTTTGAATATAGTAAATTCCCATGTGAATTCCCATATTGAATGATTGATAAAAGTTTTAAACATTTTGAGTCTAGCTCACATTGCACGATTTTCATGATGGAGGGAATTATTAGATTTGTGGATTGATTAAACTATGATTTAAGGTGTTGAGGAACCAAGCCAGGGAAGTTTTGTCCATCATGTTCAAATGTAATTAGGGGCAAGGATTTTTATCCTATGTCATTACCATTACATGATTATTGCTTTAGTTCGACGTGAGCCTTTTGGATTTTTCGGTTATTGATTGTTGACCTCTTAAAAGTGTATATTCTAACCCCATTACATCACTAACTATGCACGATTCGCATGTTTGAAGACTATCATAATGCATGGTTTTGTGATTATAGGAATGAAAGAGACTTCACCCAATTGGTGACTATAAAGGTACATTTAGAGCCCTTGGATGAAGACCCAAGGTGGGCCAAAGAAGAAAGAAGAAAGTAAGGAAAGAAGTGAAGAGAGGAGAGAAGAAAGAAAGAAGAAAAAAAGAAGAAAAACAAGGCCCGATTAGTCTTGACCAGTCGGCCAAGGAGGCCACGACCGGTCTTTACCGGTCAGCCAACCTTATGAATCACTCCAGCAACTGCTGGAGGACGCTGCCAACAGGTCTGACCGATCTTAAGCGGTCGGCCATAACCCCCACGACCTCTCTGCACTCTTTGGATTGTCCAATGGACAAGTCCAACCAGCCATCTTAACCGATCAAGACCGGTTGGCCAACAAGTCGGCCAGTGTATTTCTGCTGATTTTCAGCAACTTCTTCAGTAAGTTCCAAAAATCCATGCGCTGTGCGTAAGTGTTGCACAAAATCTGAAAGTTTCAGAATCGGTGGGACTCTAAATCTATAAAAGGACACCTACGGATCGTAGCTAAGGTATCCTAGAAGAGATCTACGAAGGTAGGAGGCGGAGAAATGCGTATTTGGAGTTCTACAACTCTCTCTAGTTTGTTGCTTTCTAGTTCATGTTTTCAGTTGATTTCATGTTTCCTTGGATCATGATCGGCTAAACCTCTTAGCTAGGGCTAAGAGGTAAAGCTTGTAGTGAATCTAAGATGCTTTAATTCATTTTATATGGTTCCAAGTTTGAATTTTTATTGAAGAACAATGGTTATTTGAAGTTTGAATAAAGTTCTAAGTAGTTTTTCTTAATCTTATGATGACTCATGGATGTTTGGAAGAATTGCTTTAGTTCTTAGTTGTTTTGCATGGATCTAGACCTGTATGCTTCGAAGAATCAGATTCAAGACGCTCTAGACTTGGATCCTCATGTGGGAACTTCAAACCAAAGTTCTACCTTTTGTTCTAAGGTCCAATTTAGGTGTTGCTTATGCATGTGATTTGAATGAAGTTCAAATCATGGTATAGTTAAGCCTTGTGATAGGGTTTGATGATTATTGTGGTTATGATCTTAATATATTGGAACGAGGATTGACCTATGCAATTGAGTGTGCTCAAGTCCTAACTTGAATTGAAGGAATTATGTTTATGAACAACACATGAATTGGACTATTTTGATGAATTAACCGCTCTATCATCCGACTAGATAGGATTTGATTTCGATTCTAGTTGTGTAATTAGGAAACCACATAGAATTATGCATCAAGGATTGCTACAAGTGGATCCTTGAACACCTAATGCTCTTTTAAATTAATTACATTCACTTTTAATTACAGATTACCATCTACATTTAAATTCTAAAATCTGTTTAGTTTGATCTCAATTAGAGAATATTAGAAGTAGTTTTGTGAATTCCTAACAATTCCCTGAGAACGATCTCGGTCTCTACCAAATTATTACTACATCGCAATCCTACACTTGGGGAAGCGAACAAGTTTTTGGCGTCGTTGCCGAGGACTTTATATGGTTTTCCATAAAATTTCTGAAAATAGTTTCTACTTGATATTTTTAGGAGTCTTTACTAACTTAGGTTGTTTACTTTGTTTTATTTTTACAGGGATTCTAGGAGTCGAAGTAGTGACTTTAAACAGGTTTTTCTAACCCTTTTTAATCTTTTACTTTTCTAAGATTTGCATGCCACATTGGGTTCAGGATTTAATAACTGACTGATTTGTGAAGGAGGGATTGTTGAGGGGATTGATAAGGAACTCAGTGCTAAGAAACGTTTAAATTCCCAAATTTTTCCTAAAATTATGGCTGAAAATCAACCCGAACCAATGCCCAATCAAAATATAGGCCAAAACCAAACTGTAACGGGAGAGAATGAGGTTGAGAATATTCCTCGACCTAGAACTCTACATGATTACTTACAACCTGTAAGAGCGAGTACTCCTTCATGCATAATTTATCCATACAATGCAAGGAATATTGATCTAAAATCGGGAGTAATCTAACTCCTTCCCAAGTTCCTTGGTTTAGACAGTGAAAGCGCATATCAACATCTTAAGGAATTCGATGAGGTGATAGCCACGCTGCAATTCGCAAACGTATCTGATGATGTCATGAGAATTAGGTTATTCCCTTTCTCTCTAAAAGAGAAGGCTAAGGCTTGGCTTCATGCATTAAGGCCAAGATTAATTGGTACATGGACTAAAATGATTAGGGAATTCATTAAAAAGTTTTTCCCTATTCATAAAACAAACATGTTAAGGCGCTTAATCATGAATTTTGCTCAAAATGAGGATGAGACATTCTTCCAATATTAGGAAAGGTTTAAAGACTTATTAAACATATGCCCACATCATGGCTATGAAATTTGGCGGGTAATAAGCTTTTTCTATGAAGGACTGACTTCGCCCATGCGCCAATTCGTAGAGATGATGTGCAATGGAGAATTCATGAATAAGGAAGCCGAGGATGCATGGGACTACTTTGATATCTTAGCCAAGAATGCACAATCTTGAGATACAACTAAACCAGCAAATCTTAAAATAAGCCAACAAAGAGAAAAGGGAGGAATCTATGTCCTCTCCGAAAAAGACAACATAAGTGCACGTTTGGCTAGCCTCATAAGAAAAGTTGAGGCCATGGAATTAGGGAAGGGGAAAAAGACTAAGGAAGTTGAGAATATTTATGGAATTTGTTTCGGTAACCAACATGCAACACAGGATTGTCCTACAATTTCTTCATTTCAAGAAGTTCTACAAGAACAATCAAATGCCATAAATAATTATCAATGACCATTTAATAATCCAAACATGAACATGTAT
Organism: Liriodendron chinense; assembly: GCA_003013855.2. Classification (NCBI taxonomy): domain Eukaryota; kingdom Viridiplantae; phylum Streptophyta; class Magnoliopsida; order Magnoliales; family Magnoliaceae; genus Liriodendron; species Liriodendron chinense. The sequence continues at coordinate 115,012 of PVNU02003299.1, forward strand.
AATTCTAGTTGGAAGAACCATCCCAACTTCAGTTGGAGGAATGGGCCATCAGAGAATGCAAATAATAACCCAAAAGCTACGCTTGAGGAGATATTGGGTACATTCGTCTCGGCCCAAGATGAGTACAACAAGAATAATTCTCACAAAATCGATGGGTTCATGCAAGAACAATTAAAATTCAACCAGAATTCATCTCAAGCCATTAATGATTTGAAAACTTCAATGGCTAGAGTTGAATCTCATCTTAGTGTTCGAGAGAAAGGCACACTTCCTGCCCAACCTCTCCCTAACCCTAGAACTCAATTTGAGATACAAGACCTCAACCCATCCTCCCAAAATACGGAGCATGTTCAATCTATCACCACTTTGAGGAGTGAGAAAACTATTAATAAATCCAATCCGATGAAGGCCCCAAAGCCTAATGATCCAGAAATTGCTAATAAGGATGATATCTCGAGCAACACTCCATATGAGAAAGAACTGGAAAGGCAATACAAGCCGGTTGCCCCGTTTCCCCAGAGGTTGATTTCACCCAAACCTTCAGATAAAAATCTGAAAATTCTAGAGGTTTTTAAGCAAGTAAAGATCAATATTCCGTTGTTGGGTGCCATAAAAAAAATACCATCATATGCCAAATTTCTAAAGGAATTATGTATAGTCAAAAGGAAGCACAATGTACACAACAAAGTACTTTTGACTGAGAATTTGAGCTCCATCATCAGACAAGAGGTACCCCAAAAATATAAGGATCCAGGTAGTCCTACCATCTCATGCATCATAGGTGATTATGGGATCAAATAAGCGTTACTCGATCTTAGGGCAAGTGTTAACCTCATCCCATACTCGGTATATGAACAACTTGGGTTAGGTGAATTAAAATCCACCAAAACCACACTTCAACTCGTTGATATATCTATTCGTATACCGAGAGGGATGGTTAAACATGTCCTTATCCAAGTCAATAAATTCTACTATCCAATGGATTTTATTGTCTTGGATACACATCCTGTGATGGGAACCGGTGCTCAAATTCCTGTCATACTTGGCCACTCTTTCTTAGCCACTTCAAATTCGATTATCAATTGTAGAAATGGGCTGGTACAAATGTCCTTCGAAAATATGACACTCGAGCTGAATATTTTCGATTTATGCAAACAACCACGGGATGTTGATGATGAGGTCCACGACATAATTCTAATTAAATCATTCGTGGAAGACACATCCCTCTTAACATTCTATTCCGATCCTTTGGAGGCATGCTTGGCCACTCTCATGAGATTGATGATGACATGATAAGAGAGATGGATGCCATTTTGGATTCTATGCCGGTACTTGATAATGAAAGATGGAATACACTATTTGAGCCATTGCCTCTAACTGAAAATAAGTCTCTTCCATCTAGTATCAAGGCTCTGAAGCTCGACCTAAAACCTTTGCCTACTGATTTGAAATATATGTACTTAGGTTGAGACGAGACATATCCGGTGGTGATTTCTTCCCACTTGGATGAGGAACAAGAGAGTAAGCTGATAGCCACTCTAATAGAGCATAAGAGCGCCATTGGATGGTCAATTGCGGATCTCAAAGGCATAGACCCCCTGATTTGTACTCATCGCATACACCTTAAGGAAAATGCAAAGACATCTAGACAACCACAAAGACGCCTCAATCCAAACATGAAGGAGGTAGTTAAGGCTGAGGTGTTGAAACTATTGGATGTGGGTATTATCTACCCAATATCCGGTAGCCAATGGGTGAGTCCAACTCAAGTGGTACCTAAGAAATCCGGAATAACCATCGTAGCTAATGCCAACAATGAACTCGTTCTAACCAGAGTCACTATCGGTTGGAGAATGTGCATTAACCACAGGAAGCTAAACACAGTCACAAGGAAAGATCATTTCCCCTTACCATTTATTGATCAAAATTTAAAAAGGTTGGCGGGTCATTCCCATTTTTGCTTCCTTGATGGATATTCAGGGTATAACCAAATAGGGATCGCCCTAGAGGATCAAGAGAAGACAACATTCACATGTCCATTTAGCACTTTTGCCTATCGAAGGATGTCATTTGGACTATGCAATGCCCCTGCCACTTTTCAGCGTTGTATGTTGAGTACTTTTTCTGATATGGTGGAGATGATTCTCGAAGTTTTCATGGATGAATTCTCGGTATTTACTTGTAACTTTGATGAGTACCTTATGCACTTAAAACTGTTTTAAAAAGATGTGAAGAAAAGAACCTCGTGTTGAATTAGGAGAAATGTCATTTGATGGTTCAGAAAGGAATTGCCTTGGTCACATCATCTCACAAAATGGAATCGAGGTGGACAAGGCTAAAATCGATCTTATCTCTAACCTTCCACCACCCAAGAGCGTACAAGATGTACGGTCCTTTCTAGGACACGCCGGATTGTATAGACGGTTCATAAAGGATTTTAGTTCACTCTCTCGTCCTTTACCTCCTTCAAAAGGAAAACTCATTTGAGTGGAATGAGGATTGTTAAAATGCCTTTGTAAAACTTAAAGGTATTTTGACATGTGCTCCCATAATGTAACCACCTGATTGGAGCCTTCCTTTTGAAATCATGTATGATGCGAGCGACTACGCTATTGGGGCTGTGTTAGGCCAAAGAAAAGAGAAGAAGCCATAATCGTTGGTGAAAGTCTTTTACTGACTAATAAATTCGTCGTGAATTATTCTTTCAAAAAAAAAAAAATTTCAACGAAAACATTCGTCGATGAAATTAATTTCACCAAAATGCCAAATGAATTCTGTCTTTTACCGATGGATATATTCGTCGACAATAAATTTTTTACCAACGATAACTAATATCGTCGGTAAAAGTCTGCTTTCCGTCATTATAAATGATGGCGGGAAGATATATGGCGGTGACGGGATCGGTAAAAATACTATTTACCTGCAAAACTTATTTCGTTGAAAATAAGTTCGTCAGTAAAAAAACAATTTCTTGTAATGATTGTATAGGCCAAACCTCTTTCCAATCTAGTTGAGATCACAACCACAACTTTCATTAAATCCTGTTAGTAGACTTGACTACAACTAATGATTAGAACTCTAATTAAACTAATTTCAACAAGCAACACAACCTATCTCAGATTCTACAAAAAATACAAGAACTATCCATCATAAGTTCTAATAAAAATTCCATTGTTTTGATTCATGGAGAACTCAAAGCATTTACCGTATCCAAAAATCATGACAAATCAAATGCTTCCATCAATCAATAACCCATATACCAATCTAATTAATATCAGAAATCCAACAAGAACTCATGTATTTAGCACACAAATTCCCTGAATTATCTAAAATTATCAATTTTATTCACACTTTAATGAATCATTCAACACTTAAAACATAATTCGAATTCAAGGGATTAAAGCATAACTAAAAACTAAGAAGATTCACCTCTCAGCTCTAGCTGAGAGTTAATTAGTAGAAAACATATATAAAACTAGAACTAGAAGAAGCTAAAGAAGTTGTAGAAGGCAAGGAAGCCTCCTGGGTCTTGATCCCTTTGCTCCCCACATTGTTCGATGCCTTAGGAAAGGAGTGGATGAGTCCTTTTTAGATTAGAATAGCCACCGACTTGGAAGAATCGAGAAACCGCGTAGCATCATCGCATTAGCAAACTCAGATTCGAAATAGAAATCCGCAACTTCCACAGACTGTATGTGGCCGACTGGTCATGACCGGTCAGACTGACCCTGTCTTGGTCCAGCAAGCTCCAATGGTAGGGGCCTTTAGTGGCCGACTGGTCTTGACTGGTCGAACCGCTCCATTGGCCTGAGTTTTCATTTCTTTCCTTCTCTTCTCTTTGTCTCGTCGCTCCACCTCTTAGTCTTTCTTTGCTTGTTCTTTAATGATGTTTAGAAGGGGCCTTTTAACACTAAATTAGTTCTCTCTCTCTCTCTCTCTCTCTCTCTCTCTCTCTCTCTCTCTCTCTTTCTTTCCTACAATTACAAAAACATGCATTAGATGGGTCTTTTAGGCTTAGAAATCATGCGATATGTGTGATGAAAAGGGGTTGGAATATGTATAATTGAAGGCTTAACACCTAGTGACTTGTTTGAAGAATAGAGAGAGAAATCATTTTTCATTATTAATGAAAAAATGGATTAAAGTAAGTCTATTTATGGACCTTGATTAGGTGATTAAAGGACCGTGTCAAATAGTTTAGGTCTGTTGGGTTTAAACCAAACAGATGCAACCACTTAAACAGACTGTCTTTAGTTAAAAAGTTTGTGCAAAAATGATAATGCGAGTATACTAGCGAATCAAAACCATTAAGTCGAGTGTACTCTTAGTCTACACATAAACCCTGACTCACATCCAAAATCAAACCTGGCACGACACGGTGTGATGCGCACGCACATCACATGTTCGTGGCCATAGCTCGGCTCGACTCATCGCGTTTGTGTGTGGTCAAAGGCATTTTCAATGTCCTCAAGGAGAGTCATTAAAACGAAAAAACTGCTTTTTTCAAATTAAACAAAACAAGAAGAGAAAATTTGAAACACCAATTTTATTTAAAAAATTCTTTTAAATACAACAATCTCTCATATGTTTCAAATTCAAAATACTTCTGTCTAATATAGAAGAGTTGTGCAATAGTGTTGATGTTTATTGAACTTTAATTGATATTTAGAGTCAGGAAGATAGGTTTATAGGGTTCAGGTGATTATTGGTTTTTAACCTGACCCTTCAAGTGCAAACTGTTATACATGCCACTCATACAACTTTTCCACTACATTTGGTTCTATGGATTAGTGCATTTTTGCCATGCGCCTTTACTTAAATTTTCATGAGTGCTCTAGAGAAAAAACCCTATATATTTTCTTAGGAAGTAGCCCCTAGGTGAATTTCATCAAGTGTGCACAACAATTGAATACATACCACATATGGTCATGAATTCATTAAGAGTTTAAAAACTCATCCTCCTTCACGTTGCTCCTTGTATTGCGTACACTATAGGAAGGGCAAGTTTTATGTAGTGCTTCTCAGTCTCCTCATGTCTTGTTGTTTACCCATTGAATCTATCAAATGAGATCTTCATTTGCAAAGGTTGAGCTACTAATACTCATAACTTATTCAGTTAGGCCCAACCCTATTCCCTTCAATGTTTTCATGACTAATCCTTTAGATAGCTCTTTGGTAAGAAATCTTCTTAATTCTTTTCTGATCTGATGAAATCAATAGTTATGATTCCATCATTCAATAAATGTCTCACAATATCATATCAGAATTTAATGTGTCTCCTTTTACCATCATATATTTTATTTTTAACCCTAGTAATAGTTGTTTGACCGTAATAGTTAATAAATATAGGTAACATGGGTTTTGACCATAGAGGGACATCTGTTAAGAGATTCCTAAACCATTCAACTTCTAATCCTATCTTTTCTAAGGCAACGAACTCGGATTTCATAGTAGACTGAATGATACAATTCTCTTCAGTGAACTTTCAAAATACTACACTTCCACCAAGGTCAAAATATATCCACTTACGAATTTTTTTTCATCTAAATTAGTACTGATTTAATTGACATCATTATATATATCCTTCTAACATAAGAGGATAACCTCTATAACGAATACCTTATGCTACAATACCTTTCAAATATCTCAATATTCTATTCAATGCATTCTAATAATCATATATAGGATTGTGTGTATATTTACTTAATCTATCTACTGCAAATGGAATATTAGGTCTAGTGTAGTTCACTAGATACATTAGGCCATGTTACTTAAGAATACTTAAGCTAAGATATACTATTACATATATTCTTCTTAAGGTGCACAATGTGATCATAAGGTGTACTAACAGATAAGAAATTAAAGTCATCAAACCTTTTTAATATTTTTTAACGTAATGAGATTGAGATAGAGTAATACTATCATCTTTTATGATTACTTGAATGCCTAGTATCATACTTGCTTCTCTTAAGTCTTTTATATCAAAGTTAGAAAATAAGAGCTTATTAGTCGATTTGACTAACTTAACATTCAATCCAAAGATAAGCATATCATCTACATATAAGAAGATTACAACATCATCATTATTAGAGAATTTTCTATATACACACCTATTCGTATCATTAACTAGATATCTATTTAACTTTAAAACATTGTTAAATTTCTCATTCCAGTGCTTAGGAGCTTGTTTTAAGCCATGTAGAGACTTGATTAATCTACACACTTTGTTTTCTTTTCTTGAGATCCTATAACCTTCCAGTTTCTCCATGTAGATTTCTTCTTCTAACTCTCTATTTAGCAAAGTCATTTTCACATTCTTTTAATATACTACTAGCTTGTATATGGATACTATTGCAACAAAAACCCTGACTATTGTGGTTTTTTTTAAATACTAACATTAATAGTATTATATTTTTTTACCCATACAAACTTTTTTAGTGCTAAATGCTAAAGGCCCTCTGATCTTTTTTTTTTTTTTTGTGAACATTTGGCATCCCTTTTTTCCTATTAAATACTCTTAGACTTCATCCCATCTCTCTAAAAGTACCCAATCCTACCTTATTGAGGAGAAGGTTTCCTCGGATGTTAGCGGGTAATTCATTCAAGCTCTAGAAAACTGACCTCCTTTGGGTTGTGCTTGCCATACACGTCAATCCATCGATGACTCCATTAACCTCTATAGGCACAAACACAACTTTCGCCTCTACCTAGCACAAGAGGGATCAGAGATTCGGGCCCACCAATACCTGAATGTCGAGTTGGTCGGGCTATCCTTGTTGATTATAGTCACTACCATATTCGAGTCGCTTTCCAACACAATCCTAGGAATCTCCCTGAGCAATACATAGGGATAGACCTTCCTCCAATGCTTTTACCTCCGCTCGGACATTAGAGCCAATGCCATATCCATTAGAAAAGGCAAACAAAAGACCCTCGTTCTCATTACGACATGTGCCTCCCCCTCCTAAAGGACCAAGGTTTCCCAATGCCGACCCATCCACGTTCATCTTAATGATTATTGTGATTCTAGTTATAGGAGAACAAGTATGAAAGAAATCATATCTCAAGCTTCTTTTTAAACGCCCACTTACATCTTATAAGCTTATTCCTAGGAGGAAGGTCTATAAGTTTCCAAGTGTTGTTGGATGCGATCTTAATTCATCATTTATAGCTTCTTTCTCAAAGGATGTATTAGGAGAATTAATGAATTATGAATAGGTTTTAGAATCATCTTCGACCAAGAAAGTGAAAAAGTCATATCCTAGGTTATGTTAGTGCACTTTTCTGTGGCATACTAGTGCACCTTGTTTGTCAATTACTTAGGTCATTGATTCTAATGTCGGTTGAGCTTAATGTAGACGAAGACCGAAGACTCAAGACAGGACTGGCTGCATCAAGAAAGAAGAAACAGGTGAATGTGATGCCTTGGTGAGCCTTAACCTCGAACCTGCCAAAACTATAAACCTCTAGATGATCATGATCCAATGGGCATACCTTTAGTCATCTTAGATTGGCCTTAGGTGTCCCAAAAGACCACCAAAAGAATGGCCAAGAGTTTGCATGTTTTGCTGAAAAACATAAAAACAAACAGCAGAAAAACATGCATGGTCGGGTGCCTGACCCAATGTCCACTCGGCGCCCGACCTGTAGAGGAATCCATCCAGAGAGTTGGCCATATATCCAGATGGTCATTGGGCACCCGACCCAGTGTCCACCGAGCACCCGACCAGTGCAAAACATGTCCAACAGCACAGACCCAATTCTGGACTGAATTCCGGACGCCCGACCAAAGTGACCACCGGGCGCCTTGACCAGTGAAAAGTATGATCATCGGGCGCCCGACCACACCTTGACCGGGCGCTCAACCAACTCCAAATTTGTCCAGGATTTAAAAAAAAAATTTGGACCGAATTCCGGACGCCCAACCCAAGTCGACCAGGCGCCCGACCCTACACGAATCTGTCCGTTATTTGACCGTTGGGAGAAACTTTATTAAAGTGAGGGGTTCGTTTTTAGGGCAAAGAGAGGGGATTTTGAGGAGATAGAAGCTACCATTGCTAAAGACCATTAAAGGCTCTATTCTAAACCCATAGCAAGACATTCTCTTTGTGTTTTCATCACAAGCTTAGGCCATTCAATGGCATATTGAGAATGGACTTGTTCCCTCTTGATTCCTAGGGATTTAGACATCTTTATCATAATTAAATCCCTTGTCTAAACACCACCTAGGAGTCCAAATAGGTGTATTCCTCTAAGAAACTCATTTCCTACCATTTACAGAGGATTCACCATTCCCTAGCACCTTGGGCATCTCCAATGGAGCATCACATGCAAGGTAGCTGATCTTGGAGCTGAAGCCTTAGTAAAGCAGCAGCGTCAAAGATTAGGGGGAGCACAAGGGGATCTGATTTAAGCTGGGGAGCAAGAAGAAGCAACCCAAAGCGGTGCTTCAAAGGGGCTCAATCCGACAAGTAAAGTTATCTTTGTTAGGAGTCCATCCACTCAATTTCCTATGGGAGTTGAGTGTAGAGTTTGTTTAACAAACTCGAATGAGGGTTGTTTGCTGATTCTTGGCCTGTTTGTTGGCTTAAAGTATAGGGATGTTAGCTGTTCCTTGGCCTGTTTGTCGGCCTAAAGACTAAGGGTTGTTCGGCACTCCTTGACTCGTTTGCTGGGCCTAAATTTAAGAACGTTTGTTGTTTCTTGGCACATCTGTCGAGCCTAAACAAAGTCTTCAAGGGGAGCCACCAACACGGGTGTGAACGTGTAGGTTGGGAGAAATCTGTAAACTTCCCTGTTGGGTGGATCCGAGTTAAAGCACCTTAGTTGGGAGGAACCAGATTTAAACTCCCCAGTGAATGGTGGTATGCTCAAAGGGGTTGAGTACTTGAACCGAGAGTAAAGTAGACAAGTAGTCGAACCACTATACATGCTTGTGTTTGTGATTGTTCCTGAGCACATTTCTCTTTATGCATTGTGTTTAATTGGTTAATTATGAATGCTTAGTTAGGAATGGATGTTAGGCACTTGATAGGCACATCCACACACACAAAATGTACTTTCACTCCTTCAGTAGACTTGAGCTTCATTGATCCATCTTCATTTAAGTCTACTTGAGTTGCATAGATTAGGTTCTTCATTAGTTTAATCATTTATTAATTTATGCTTGCTTAGACTAGGTTGTTTATTCTTTGAAACCATATGCTAGTCTTTTGATTGGACGCACTTAGGCTTGGATGCCGAAGTGTTAATCGCTTAGTTTAATTTGTTAAAATTGTTAAGTAGGCGAAAAGGTCTTAATCACCCCCCTCTAAGACTTAGCCATAATTCTAGTTGCTCCTTAAGCTTCCACACGCGTATGCGTAGGGTGTTGTGTTAGACTACTCGACGTAATTTCAATTGGTATCAGAGTGGGTTGCTCTTCAAGGACTTAACCGTCTAGAGTGAGATCCGATACCGGAGCACTATCATCATGTCTACCAGAGATGGAAATACTGTCAACCATCCACCATACTTTGATAGATCCAACTACAGCCTATTGGAAGGTTAGAATGAGGATTTTTCTCCAATCCATCGACCGATCCATATGAGCAGCAACCTTAAATGAATATTTGTTGCCTACTGAACAAGTGGAGGTTGATGGTAAGATCATTTCCATTCCCGAAGATGATGAGAAATGGATTGACAATGAGAGAGCTCAATATGTGGCAAATACCAAAGCTCTCAATGCGATTTGCCGTGTGATTTTTCTGAAAGAATTTGAATGCATTCTCACATGCGCAACTGCAAAAGAAGCGTGGAATATATTTGAGGTAACTCACGTGGGAACTAGCATAATAAGACGCTCGAAGCTTCAGCTCTTAACCACCAAACTTGAAAGCATTAGGATGGAAGAGACTGAAACCTTTATGGAGTTTTATACTAAACTTTCTGAATTTGCAACTCCATGTTTGCCTTGAGGGAAAGAGTTCCGGAAGGAAGGATATGTAGAAAACTACTTAGGTCCCTCACAGAAAGGTTCAATACCAAGGTAGTAGCCTTAGAGAAGTATAGAGACATAGATAACATGAAAGTAGAAGAACTTATTGGTTCCCTATAAACTCATGAACTACACTTTAGGGCCCCCTCTAAGAAGAAAGACGTCGCATTGAAATCTTTGCATAGACACTCACATAGGCAAAAGAAAATTAAGAGTGAATCGTCTAAAGATAGCGATGACGAGGATGATGATCTTAATAAAAGATTCAAGAGATTCATCAAATTTGATAGAGGGAGTAGCCGTGACAAGAAGGACAAGAAGGGTGATAAACATAAAAGAAAATCTTCCAAAACTTCATCTGTCAATGTTATGGTTGCAGTCAATGTGGCCATATTGCCCTGGATTGTCCGGAAATGCCTAAACCGAAAGGTAAAAAGGCCATGGTAGCCACGTGGGATGACACGGGGGGTTAAATTTTGAATCTAGTGACTCCAATAGTGATGAGAGCCAAGATATAGTGAAAGCTCTCATGGCTTCCACCACTACCTTTCTTCATCCTAATTTAAGAGAGGATCCCGACCGCTTTCCCTTATAGGAGAAGAAAGAGTTCCCAACCCCTCACCTCATGCTATATTTTATGAGGGTGTTGTGGAAATTAGTTACCCTTAGGCTAATCAAACTAAACATAGTTAGTAAGGATAACTAGAAATGCTTCTATAGAAAAATTTAAGGATTTCAGCCTCATTTCTGTGTGTATGGGCAAATTAGAGGATTCAAGTCTCATTAGCCCAAATTTTAATAATCTAGCCTTGCTTTTATTTGATATATTTGTTGCTAGATTATCTTCTTGCTTAAATTAGTTGATCTTGTAGAATTTCATGCATTATTGTATGATAATCTTTGCTTAGGTTTGGTCATGATGTACATTTATTAGGGAGGTTGGTTGATTGGGCTCTAAGCCCTTGAGCTTTCAATGCATAATGTATATCATAGATTACCAATTATGCATGATTAACTATACTTAGATAGTTACATTTTCTTGTTAATCATGTTCCCATGCATGCTCCATGTTTTATATGTTCATGCACCCTATACTCTCTTTAGTTAACATGTTTTTAAAGTTATAACTACGACATACTATCTACTCTTACCTTAACCTTAATTGATGTATTAGTAAGGGGGAGAGAATAGTTTGTCAATTCTGACAAAAAGGGGGAGAAAGATCAAATCCCACTAAAATAATTTTCTGTTTTCTGTTACAAGGTTTGACAGGTTATGGGGGAGTAATCAAGAGGAGTTTGCTTAGTTACATGTCTTAGTGTTTCGAGTTGTAAAATTTATTTGAATTTTGACTATGTAATGTATTTTTTTTTGGTAGGTTAGGTATTTGTAAGTAATTGACAAAGGGAGAGATTGTTAGTACACTTTTCTATGGCATACTAGTGCACCTTGTTTGTCAATTAATTAGGTCATTGAGTTTAGTTGAGCTTAATGAAGACGAAGATCGAAGACTCAAGACGGACCGGCTACATCAAGAAAGAAGAAACAGGTGAATGTGCCTTGGTGAGCCTTAACCCTGAACCTACCCAAAACCATAAACCCTAGATGACCATGACCCAATAGGCATACCTTTAGTCATCTTAGATTGGCCTTAGGTGTCCCAAAAGATCACCAAAAGAATGGCCAAGAGGTTGCATGTTCTGCTGAAAAACATAAAAACAAACAGCAGAAAAACATGCATGGCTGGGCGCCTGACCCAATGTCCACCGAGTGCCCGACTTGTAGAGGAATCCATCTAAAGAGTTGGCCATATATCCAAATGGTCATCAGGCGCCCGACCCAGTGTCCACTGGGTGCTCAACCAGTGCAAAATTTGTCCAACATCACAGACCCAATTCTGGACTGAATTCCGTATGCCTGACCAAAGTGACCACCGTGTGCCCGACCAGTGAAAAGTATGGTCATCGGCACCCGACCACACCTTAATTGGGTGCCCGACCAACTCCAAATCTGTCCAGCGTTTAAAGATGTAAGACCCATACCCTTGTTTGCCCTCCGTACGCTTAATTTCTGGTGCCGGTATGTCCCGGACGGATCAGATTAGCGAGCCTTGACCGCGACCCTATTTTAGTACCGCATCGACCCAAGACCTATACCTCGGCGACCGCGTAGGCGCTGCGATTCCAACGCCGCGCGGCACGCCCCATTGCGATACCCGGTGTGAAAGTTATGATCGATTGCGTAATTCGAGGTGGGCCACGCAACGTGCGTGTGTCGTGGGCCCCACTTGCACAAATTCCAAGATATGTCACATCAATCAAATCCATCATCATCACCTCACCCATACCTCTACCCATACCCCTACCCTACACACCCCATACCCCCATCCCTCTCTCTCCTCCCAAAGTCAACTATAGCCCATACCCCCCATCCCTCTCTCCCATGCACCATCATCACCACACCATCACCTCATGATTCCTCTCTCTCCCCCCCCCCCCCCCCCCATACAAGTCCATACGTAGGGGGAGAGAAGAGTTCATTTTGCAAAAGAGATTTGAGAGAGAGAGGAGAGAGAAAGAGAGAAAGAGATTTGAGAAAGGAGAGAGAAAGAGAGAGATTTGAGAGATTTAAGAGAAGTAGAGAGAGGTTAGAGAGATTGAGGGTGTAGATCCTTGCTTGGAGGGCCCCAACCATCATCCGGACCGTCCGGATCATCCGATCATCAACTCGATTCAATCCAACCGTCCATTATTTGAGGTGAGTGTAAGGGGTACATAAATCCCCCATTTTCTTCTTTCCTTTCATTTTTCCTTTTCTTTTGGGCCCACCTGATGGTGGACAACCTGATGGATGGATTGGATCATCCATGAATGGGCCCCACTTTGTAATAATAATAATAATAATAATAATAATAATAATAATAAAATTAAAAAAAAAGGAGAGAGGAAGCTAACCCGCTGGACAGACAGCATCCAGAGGACGCTGCTGCCCAGCAGGGCAAGCCCCTTTTGGGCGTTGGGTGTTGGGCAGGGTCCCCACACGTGGGACCCACCTTGATGTATGTATTAGATCCACGCCGTCCAGCTATTTCTCCACCCCATTTTATGGCTGGACGCCAAAAATGGAGAAGATCCAGATCTCAGGTGGGCCACACCATCGAAAACAAATGAGGCTAATGAAGCCGACTGTTAAGACTTCCTGGACCCACCGTGGTGTTTGTGGACCACATCACCTGCCCAATATTGGGCTTGTTAGGACCCCAACGACTAGGGGAACATGATGAATGGGGTGGATTGTCCCTATGTGGGCCCCATTAGAGATAAGCACAAAAAAAAAAAGAAAACAAAGAAAATAATGTGCTGGACGTCCAGCGTCTGGACGTCCTGACGCTGGGACGTCCAGCGTCACTTGAAGCTCTAATTGGGGTCCCACTCGTGGGACCCACCTTGATGTTCGTGTTCCATCCACGCCGTCCATCGGTTTTCCCAGATCATTTTAGGGCCAGGGCCCAAAGATGAACCAGATCCAAATCTTCAGTGGACCGCACCGCTTGAAACAGTGGGAATAATGATTCCTACTGTCAGAATCTCTTGGCCCACCTTAGCATTTCTAAATTGATTTTCATACCCCATATTGGGCTTGTTGGGTCCCCCACGAGATGGGGAACCTGATGAACGGAGTGGATCAGACCCATGTGGGCCCCACTTGATATGAATACAAAAAAAAAAGAAAGAAAGAAATTAAGAAGAAGAGTCAGCGTCAGCGACGCTGACGCCGGGCGTACCAGCGTCCTGGCACGCTGGCTCGGCCAGCAGGTGGCCCACTTGTGGGTCCCATGATGCATGTGATGTATCCACACCGTCCATCTAGTTGGGGAGATCATTTTAGGGCATGACCCCAAGAATGAGTCAGATCCAAGTCCCGAGGGGGCCCCACCACAGAAAACAGTAGGGACAGTGCCCTACCGTTGAAACCTTCTTATGGGCCACCATGATGTTTATTTGAGATCCAACCTGTTCATAAGTTCACACATACATGGGCGAAGGGAGAACAAAAATGTCAGCTTGATCAGAAACTTCTGTGGGCCCCACTTGATGCGTTTAAAAATAATAATAAAAAAAAAGAGAAAAAAAAAGAAAGAAAGTGAGCTGGACAGACAGCGTCCAGGGGACGCTGCTGCCCAGCAGCTTGTGGTGACACCCAATGGGCCCCATTCGTTGAGCCCACCTAGAATGTATGGGCCTTACCTATTCTGTCCATATGTTTTCCCAATTCATTTTAGTGGCTGGGCCCAAAATTTAAGCATATCCCCATGACAAGTGGGCCATGCCACGGTTCAACAGTGGGAATAATGATCTCTACCGTTGAAACCTTCCCAGCCCTACAGTGATGTTTAATTGACATCCAACCTATTTCATAAGTGGCCGAGCCCAAAAATCTTAGCATATCCACATGACAAGTGGGCCATGCCATGGGACAACAGTGGGAATAATAATCTCCGCCATTGAAACCTTCCTAGACCCGCAATGATGTTTATTTGTCACCCAACCTATCCATAAGTGGCGGGGCCCAAAATTTAAGCATATCCTAATGTCAAGTGGACCATGCTATAGTGGGGATAATGATTTCCAACATTGATACCTTTCTAGGTTCTACAGTGATGTTTATTTGCCATCCAATCTGTTCATAAGATCACATGGACATGGACGAAAGAGAAAACACAAATATCGGTTTTATTCATGATGCCTATCTATTTTTCTATATTATTTTGGATACGGCCCCAAAAATGAGGCAAATTCAGATGTTAGATGGACCACACCCGTAGGGAATAGTGGTCATTGATGTCCACCATGGTTTCTTCTTGATGTATATGTTTTATCCATGCCGTACATGTATTTTGGCGGCCTATCTTGTATGTGCAGGCCCAAGTATGGGTCCGATGTGGTCTCAAGTGGGCTATGCCACGAAGACCTTTACATTTCCAATGGGACCCACAGTCCGAGTCCCACTCTCTTTAGATATATATTGGGCCTTTTAAGGCCAATGTTACATGATATGTTTGGTAACGTGCTAGTATGATTAGCTTGATATGTCACACTGATAACATGCTTAGTATAATGAATGCCATGCTCATTCATATACCCATACGCATCATTTGTATGCCTGTTATGGATCATGATTAACCATAGCATATGCTAGTTGGCTTGTTATACTTAGGGGACCCGTGTGAGACAGGGTCGCCCCACATGATTGCGCAGTATGCGTAAGTTGGTGCATGATTTGGATTGTATGACTCATGCATTTCGCATTATGTATGTTACGATCGCTTTCACACCCTAGCAGCATCAGGGTAGTGGCCACCATAGTCACATCATGGTTGGCAGTATTGGACACCGGAAACTTGTTCTAGTACGTGGGCGCTATGGATGTCCTTGGGTGAAAGTCCCTAAACCCTGTGGTACCAGTAGGATGCTCCAACGTCGAGACCGAGTGGATAACACGAGCGCCCGTGTGCCAAATACCAGTAGGCCGCGTCTCCCACTGTGTCGAGGTCGGTTGGAAAGGGGTGTGACCTTATCCGCCCGGGTGAAGTGGGCTGTAAGCTAGGTCGAGTCTGACCAGCTCATGGAATGGGTCCGCTATCGGCGAGCCGGGTGGGCATTGGCATACCACTGACGAGGCGGATAGTGAGGTCTTTTCTACTCGCTTGGTTACGCGCGCGATGTGCGGCGGCCAATATGAGAGTATACTAGACCCCGGTGATGTCCCAGATGATAACTATTTTGATATGTGGATCAGTTGAGGATTGACGTATTTGCATTGCATCTCTAGCATGTAACACTCGGCCATGTAGGCCCTTGCATAGCATAGCCTTGGGATGGCTGATAGCATTCATGAATTTGGTAACTTAGCCCTCTACTGCTTTCGCTTACTCTGATATCTGCATACTTGTCATATGCATCACACGCGCACACACGCACTCTACTGGGCTTCGTAGGAAGCTCATGCGTGTTTGTTTACACTGCAGGTACTATAGCCTATCAGCAGCATTGAGGGCGGTTCATGTATCTGATATTTTGGACTTCTACTTTATGTTGTATTTCCCTTTCCAATATTGTACTCAACAAACTTTTAGTGGATATGTGATGATGTTTATGGTTTTGATTATGCTCATATAAAAAAAAAAAAAATTTACCCTGAAAATCCTCCTGGTAGGATCCCAGGATCGGAACCTGGCACATGAGAGCTAGGAGCCGAGAATGGGGTACTACGGAGGCTGTTGGCACCAAGGTTGGCGATCGGGAATTTGGTGAGCCCGGTCCCCGGGTTTGGGGCGTGACAAAAAAACTTTTTATGGACCGAATTTCAGGTGCCCGACCCAAATCGACTGGGCGCCCGACCATGCATGAATCTGCCCGTTATTTAACCGTTGGTAGAAACTTTATAAAAGCGGGGGGTTCATTTTTAGGGCAAAGAGAGGGGATTTTGAGGAGATAGAAGCCACCATTGCTAAAGACCATTGGATGCTCTATTCCAAACCCATAGCAAGACATTCTCCTTATGTTTTCATCACAAGCTTAGGCCATTCAATGGCATATTGAGAATGGACTTGTCCCCTCTTGATTCCTAGGAGTTTAAACACCTTGATCATAGTTAAATCCCTTTTCTAAACACCACTTAGGAGTCCAAATATGTGTATTCCTCTAGGAAACTGATTTCCTACCATTTGTAGAGGATTCACCATTCCATAGCACCTTGGGAATCTCCAATGGAGCATCACATGCAAGGTAGATGATCTTGGAGTCGAAGCCTTGGCAAAGCAGCGACGTCAAAGATTTGGGGAGCACAAGGGGAGCTGATTCAAGCATAGAAAAACAAGAAGAAACAACCCAAAGCGGTGCTTCAAAGGGGCTCAATCCGACAAGTAAGGTTGTCTTTGTTAGGAGTCCATCCACTCAATTCCTGTGAGAGTTGAGTGTAGAGTTTGTTTGACAAACTCGAACGAGGGTCATTTGCTGATCCTTGGCCCATTTGTCAGCCTATAGTCTAAGGATGTTAGCCATTCCTTAGCCTGTTTGTCGGCCTAAAGACTAGGGGTTGTTCGGCACTCCTTGACTCGTTTGCCGAGCCTAAATTCAGGGACGTTTGTCGTTTCTTGGCACATCTGTCGGGCCTAAAGTCTCCAAGGGGAGCCACCAACACGGGTGTGAACATGTAGGTTGGGAGGAACCTATAAACTCCCCGGTTGGGTGGATCCGAGTTAAAACACCTTGGTTAGAAGGAACAGGATTTAAACTCCCTAGTGAATGCCAGTGTGCTCAAAGGGGTTGAGTACTTGAACCGGGAGTGGAGTAGACAAGTAGTCGAACCACTATACATGCTTGTGTCTATAATTGTTCTTGAGCACATTTCTCTTTATGCATTGTGTGTGATTGGTTAATTATGAATGCTTAGTTAGGAATGTATGCTAGACACTTGATAGTTACATCCACACACACAAGATGTACTTTCACTCCTTGAGTAGACTTGAGCTTAATTGATCCATCCTCATTTAAGTCTACTTGATTTCTATAGATTAAGTTCTTCATTAGTTTAATCATTTATTAATTTATGCTTGCTTAGACTAGATTGTTTATTATTTTGAACCATATGCTAGTCTTTTGATTGGACCCACTTAGGCTTGGAAGCCGAAGTGTTAATCGCTTACTTAGTTGAATTTGTTAAAACTGTTAAGTAGGCGAAAAGTTTTTAAAATGTCCTAATCATCCCCCCTCTAGGACTTAGCAATAATTCTAGTTGCACCTTAAGCTTCCGCACGCGTATGCGTAGGGTATCGTGTTAGACTACCCGACGTAATTTCAGGTTATTCTCTTTTTGAGTTCTCGTGGTCCTTCTAAGTTCTGGTTCTACTTCACTATTTTTCTCATTGTTTCTGCTAGTTGAAGTAATATCTGATTTACTAATATCATTCACTTCTATGTTAAAAGGCAAATTTATACAAAAGATATTTTTCTGAAACTTTATATCTCTAGTTTCTATAATAGTGTTTGAATCTAAAAGGTTATCGTTGGATTCCAAAACTAGAAACTTATATGCTACACTATTTTTTACATATCCTATAAATACACAATCAGCTGTTTTAGGATCTTGTTTTCTTTTTTTAATTTTATAACTCCACTTTAGTTAGATACCCCCACACTTTACTGTATTTATAACTAGGAGTATGATTTTTCTATAATTAATATGGTGTCTTACTAGTATTCTTATAGGATATTCTATTTTGAATATAACACGCAGATAGTATGGCTTCTCTCCCATATATTAGAAGATAAACCAAAACTATTTAACATAGCATTCATCATTTCTTTCAACATTCTATTCCTGTGTTCAACTATTCTATTTTGTTTTGGTGTAAATGGAGTAGTAGTTTCCTATATTATCTCATTCTTTTCATAAAGTTTTTTAAACTGAGATATTCATACTCTTTTGCTCTATTTAATCTGTCTTTTAATATTTTTGCTAAGTTTGTTTTGAATTTGGATCTTGTGCTTAATGAAAGCTTCTAAAGCTTCATCTTTATTCCTTAAAAATTACACTCTAGTGTATCTAAAAATGGTCATCTAAAAATGTTACATAATACCTTTTGCCACTTTTTGACATGTGATTTCTAAAGTCACGTAAGTCACTATGAATCAACTTTAATAATTCAAAATTTGTACTAAGAAGTTTTAAAGATTCTCCAATGAACTTGAATTTTATACAAGTTTCACATTTTTCAAAATTATTAACTGAAAGATCAGGTAACAATCTTATTCTTTTCATTCTTTTTAAGGATATTATGTTTATGTGACCTAATCTACTATGCCATAATGAAAAGGATTCAACAATATAAGCAGAGTTGGATGATATTTAATTATTATTATATGAAACATTTACAACAAACAGATCATCACTATAGTAACTCTTTTTAATAAAGGTTTTGTTTTTTTTGTCATTACAAGTTTATCAAAATCAATTACTATCTTAATTTCAACCTTGTTGAGGAGCAAACTAGAGACTAAATTGTGGTGAATGTCAGGCATATACATCAAAGTCTTTCCCGGTGTGAGCTTTAGAAGAACATTTCCCTTTTCAACAACTTGAGGGAATTAATCATTTTTCATGAAAACTTGTTCTTATCCCATGTCGCCTGATAAGAGGTAAACATGATTCGATCCATACACACATCTTAAGTTGCTATGATGTCTAATACCCACTCCATGATATTTACTAAAAGCACTAAGGACACCACAATGATAATCATATTTGGATTATCTTCAGCATTAGCGAGATTAACTTGAGCCTTCAATTCGTTTTCTTAAGCATATATTCATTTTCATAATGTTTAGGTTTTTTTTATACTTGTTATAAGACCTCTTTTTTATTGAATTGTCCATTTGTTTACATTTTTAGCCTGTACCTCTTAGTATGATGTTTGGGCTTTCCACAATTGTAACAATTTTCTTTTTTTTTATCCTTTTGTGCCTAACTTGTTTCTGTTATATTTGCTTTTAAGATTGATCCATTTTCATTATCTATGTGGTCTTTGTTTCTATTGGCCTCCTCTATCCTTATATGTATGATTATATTTAAAAAAATACTAATTTTCTTATATTTCATTTGATTTTTACATTCTTTTAAGGATTTAGCTTTTCAATTAGCAATCCCGACAAGAATACCTCGTACTGTTTCGTTCCCTCATCAATCAGATCATGTACTAGATTACGATAATCTAGATTATGATAATCGTGAATCTAATTCATGACAAGTTTATCGTCTGTTATTTTAAAATGAAAAAAAATATATGATAGCATGTTTAATAGATCCTACATCTTCAAGAACATATATATTTCTTTTCTATTGTAGCCCAAATATCCTTGAAAAATTCATAAAAAAAATATAAATATCATACATGTCATTAAACAAGGTATTTAGTATGTATTGTTTATAATTATTTGCATCTTAAGTTCATTTTGGTTGGCTGGATCAACTATAATTAATGAACCAAAAAGTATGTGAAAGACCTTTAATAGTTCCAATGCAAAATTGATTTTTCGTTTCCATCTTTTGAAGTTGTCCAGAGAACGGTTCAATTTTCTACAGTTCAGTTGTAGGGCTGATTATGATGGTAGCCATGATTTACACCTTTTTACAATTAAAATCTAGTTGTAACAAGATTTTTAATTAGTTTGAAAAACAGTTGAACACTGGTTACAAAAAAAGGATCAAAAGAAGAAGAAAACAATTTTTTGTTTTCGAATAGATATTGAACTGTACAAATTGATCTACTGATTGCAACAAGGTTTGATTTCAAGATTTTTTTAATATAGATGCTGAAAACAATAGAAAGAAATTAAAAAACATGAATAAAAATAGACAATTAAATTGAAGAAAGAAGAACTAATTGCTGGAAGTCAAGGCATGACTGAGTCACTCAGCTTGAAACCAAATTTTTTCAAGTGCAATAGGAAACACAGGCAATTATCCTATAGGATACAATGACTATGACCTGATGCCAACGGTGGACTCATCATACATGGGCTCGAACCAGCATGAAGAACTTAAATAGCAGCACAAGTATACTCACAAAGAAAAACTGTTAAGGCGAATTCATTCTCAGTCCGTACATATATAGACATAGACCCAGACCTGACACCGCGTGGCACGCACATGTGTAGTTAAAGGCATAGGTTAGAGCTAATGGCATAGCGCCTCCCAAAGGACCAAATTCACATGCCCTTTGAAAGAGTCTCAAGCCCTATGCAAAAGTCATCTATTATAAACTTAAATTTTTTTTTAGCCATTTTCGATGTAGGACAAGGAGAGTTATTAAAAGACAAAATTGTTTTTCCAAATGAAACAAAACAAGGAGGGAAAATTTTGAAACACCAATTTTATTTAAAAGTTCTTTTTAAATCTAACACACATCTCCATCAAAAGCTAAGTTGTATTTGAGTGATGAAAAGAGGAGTACTAACCATAGACTCAACTATTGATCGAAGAATAAAAAATTACTTGTGACTCAATGATTGGAGACTAACAAGTTACTAGGACCAGATAGAGTGCTTTACACATTGCCATTTAATCATTATTCATATTCATATATAATTCTCATGCATATGAATGTGAATCAGTAACAGTGTTTCTTCGTAAACAATCTTCTTATTTTCAATCAACATCTTCTGGAACTTTTCTTGAGTGAACACATTTCTATGAAAAAATAAAACATCTTTTTAAATTTTGTATTCATTATTTTATTGAACTCAAATTCATTTAGCATGTAAATTCTGAAAAATAGTGATAGTATAATAATATCTCTATTGTATATATAATGCGAGTAGCCTGTGACAATTTTGCCCATCTTAACTAGTCATAGGAAAGTCATGAACTTTTAAGATATAAAGAAGTATTGGAAGGGATTTTGAAAAAATAGAGACGGGTGCTTAGGTCCTTCCACATTTTTAGTGCATTTATAGCCCGTACTCCTATTTTACTCCTTCAGGTCACTTGCAGTAATGAATATAATTGCTAATGGTACGTATTTTTCCTATTTTTAATGTGAGGAGCCTGAATCGTATTCTCTCCCAGCTTGTAGGCCCGCACCATCTCCCACCAAATGAGGTCTCAAGTCAAATCAGTTGGACCATACGTTATGGTCCACGGAGTGGATAACTTCCAATCTATTAAGGCCCCATCTACTCGTCAGGTGGTCCACACCGTAGAAAATCATGTGCAACTATTGATAAATAGCAAAATACGATTATGTTCACACTGATTTTTGCACAAGGCAATACTCATTGTGGGGCTAGCTAGACTATTCCAAGGATTGGATGACCCACGTATTTGAAAAGTTGGTAGTCGTCCACTGGGTGGACCATAACTTATAGGCCAATTAATTGGAAGTGAGACATTCTCAGTAACAACAACAATAACAATGGAATTAAAAGTGGGCTGGCGGATTTCATCCCTTAAGAGGGTAAGAGGGTCAGAGCATTCCATAGAAGACGAGCCAATATCATTTCCGGGCTATCGAGTTAAAGTTCATTGGCTCATTTCATTCTTTTTCTGATTTGTATAGGCGTATTAATCTTCTTCTAGTTGAGCAAGTAGGTCTCTCCCTATCTGGGTGTAATCTTATTTTATTTTATTTATTATTATTATTATTTATTTTTTTTCCTTTTTAATGTGATACACAGCCCAGTGGCACCAATCCACACCAGACGCAGCTTCGGTCTATCCCTGATTGTGGAACCCACATTGATGTGTCTTATATGTACGCAGTTCATCTGTTTCTCCATATTATTTTAAGTTATGAGCCCAAAAATGCAGCAGATCCAAATCTCAAGTGGACCATACCACAGGAAACAGTGGTGATTGAACGTCCACAATTAAAAACTTCTGGAGACCACCAGAATGTTTATTTGCCATCAAACCTGTTGATAAGGGCGCAAAGACCTAGATGACAGGATCTCACAAATATCATCTTCATCCAAAAATGTCATGCCTAAGAAGTTTTTAACGGTCAATCATCACCGTTTCCTATTGTGTGGTCTACTTGAGATTTGGATCTGCTGCATTTTCAAGTTTATACCTTAAAATGATTGGGCGAAAAGGATAGACAGCTTGGATATGATACACATACATCAAGGTGGGCTCCACAGTAATGGATCCTTGCGTCCCAATCCAACTTCCAAGAGGAGAAAAAAAGAATAATCTGACCTACGGACGTCTTCTTGTTAACCTGAACGGGTTAGAATTAGTACGCGGGAGTATTCAAGTTGTCTTCTTGCCAACCTTTATTCGAAGTTGGTCGCATCTGATGGTTCACTCAGATTCCAGCACAATGCTTATACTGTCTCGTGATGTTCAGGTCGGCTACCGCTTGGGTAGTGACCCTTCCAGTGCCCAGGTTGGTACTGTCGTGCTCCAAAATATATGTGGGCCTAAGTGTCTTATCTATACCGTCCATTTATTTTGCCAGCTCATTTTAGTGCACGAGCCCATAACTAAGATAAATTCAAATCTCAGGTGGACCACTCCACAAGATACAGTAGTGATTGATCACCCATCATTAAAAATTATCCTAGAGCATACTATAATGTTTACTTGTCATTCAACTTGTTTATTAGGTGATCATATAGACCTGTATGAAGGCAAAACAAAATTATCAGCTTGATCTAAATTAAAACTTTTTGTGACCCTAAGAAATTTTTAATGATGGGCGTGCAATTACTACTGTTTCCTATGGTGTGGTCCCCTGATGTTTGAGTCTGCCTCATTTTTATGGGCCCTTGAATGAGTGGACTGCCTGAATAAAATATATACTTCGTAATGGGCCACCGAACATTTTTCAGTGACGACAAGTACGGGTCCCTACCGAATCCAAGGCCGATCAGGTCACCTTGCCAATCTTTATGCATGAGAATCGCCTTTTTTTCCTCGCGAATACGACAACAACTACCAACCGCATCAGCATTTGCACCGCAGCAACGACAATAAATCATTATTTCAGCACCAATATCGGTGACGATGATGGCACGGTGTTGACGTGGCAAGGTTCTCTGCGCTTCACCATGATGTCATGGGTTGGGAGCGTATTGCGTATTGCGTATTGTGTATCGAGTAAATTCCGTGGGCCCACCGTGGTTTATATACTTTATTCACTCTGTCCATCATTTTACCAGGTAAATATTTTAAGTTGTGCTTGAGCTAAAAAATGAAGCATACAAAAAGCTCAAGTGTACCACACCACATGGAACAGTGTGAACTGAAGTTTTGGATCAAAATGATATTTGTGATATAACTACATCTATGCTTGTGTGATCTAATAATTATGAACAACTTGAATGACAAATAAATATCACTGTGAGCCCTAGGAAGGTTTCAACGGTGGAAATCATTATTCCCACTGTTTCTGTGGTACGGTCCACTTGAGCTTTGGATATGCTACAATTTTGGGTTCAACCTCTAAAATGATCCGACAAAACAGATGGAGGGCATGATAAAACCACATACATTCGAGGTGAGTCTAACAAAGTCGGAAACTGTGGATCGGACCCACCTCATCACTGGGCTGGCATGACTTTTCTTCCCACTCATCTATGAAAGAAGGCCCACTTCACAGATGTGGCTCTGATTAGCCACATATGTGTCAGTTTCACTGCGTGCATGCTACGTGTAGAG
This sequence comes from Liriodendron chinense, assembly GCA_003013855.2. Classification (NCBI taxonomy): domain Eukaryota; kingdom Viridiplantae; phylum Streptophyta; class Magnoliopsida; order Magnoliales; family Magnoliaceae; genus Liriodendron; species Liriodendron chinense. The sequence goes on from PVNU02003299.1 coordinate 139,214, forward strand.
GTTTTGTGCCCTCTCAACTTGAAGAAGAGAATCCCAGAAAGGAGAATTCAAGAGAAGTGCACTCCTTCTTCTCTATTCTACTTTCTAATTTGACTGGGTTTTGTCGCCAATCTAAAATCACACGGAAGGAAAGATCCAAGGAAGCGAAAGGCAGGAAAGAAAGGAGAAAAGCACAAGATCCTCTAGGACATTTATATTTTATAAAACTGGTAGTAATGATTATAGCTAGGGCTCTCAATGGAGCGGGTTAGATCCGAGATCCAATTCGCTCTGAATCCGTATAATGCTGATTTGGATCTTAAAATAGGTCCGACTAGTTAAATGGACCGGATTTGGATCTTAAAATAGATCTGATTACTTATATGGACCAGATTTGGATTCACAGGAACATATCCGAGTTCGATCCGAATTCGATTAAGATCAGACTCATTGTCACCTTACTGTATATGTTATATTCATGTTGGCCATCCGTTTATTTTAGGCATGCCACTCTTAAGTTGACCGTACCACAGTAGATAGTGGGATTTGCATCATTTTTCTACTAAATTAAATATATTGTTGATGCCAAAAATTGGCTAACAGCTGTTGGTCAGGGACCAACTTCGATTCTTCGTCGTCTGATCTCCACTCAGAGATAAATGGTGTAGATTGAGGGACCTGCAATCACTAACAAAGGTTAGGACCGCCGCCGGTTGGCCCGGCTTACGGCCCTCCGATGGCAAAGTCAGTACAGGTACTGAAAGAGAAGGCTGATAGAGGTTTAATGGCAGTGGATTGCTTACCTCTAGAGAGAGTGGGAGTCCTCTTTATAGATAATTTTTGGAGAGATTTAAGTTGGGATAATCCTTATCCTTATTTGGATCAGTGGTTATCCTTATCCTTATCTGGATCAATGGTTATCCTTATCTGGATCAATGGTTATCCTTATCCTTATCTAGAGGGATAAGCTTTATTCAAACCAAGGCAGATGAGGCCAGGTCTCTTGCCAAGATGAGGGCCAGATGTTGAGCTGAGGTGGGCCAAGGTCGAGAAGGCTGAATGCCGAGCCCGAGTGGGTCGAGGCCTGACTTAGCTTCCTCTCTTAAATAATCGGTCCATGACCATTGTAGATGAGCCCCAGTGGGAAGCTTTCCAAATTCGAGCTCAGCCCGAATTTACCCATAACATATATTATATTATATATTTTTTTAGATTTGTAATGGGGGTGGATTTGGACCTAGATCCGACCCGAATCCAATGGATATATGGATTTTGGATCGGAAATGGATCTAACAATTTATAAATGGATCGGATATGCATATCACCTTTTGGATCCGAGTTGGATCCGAACCGGATCCGAATCCGTCTACAGATATGGGCTTGGAGCCGGATCCAACTAGATCCGATCCAGATCCGACCCATTGAGAGCCCTAATTATAGCTATTGATGGTATTCTTCCTGTTTTTCATCTCTCCCAGCTTGTAGGCCCGTACCATCTCCCACACAATGAGGGTCGCAAGTTCAACCGGATGGACCACAAGTCATGGTTTACCCAACGGATAACTTCCAACCTATTGAATAATGTGACATCACCCCTTTCAAAAGGTTGGCCCCTTCACGAAGATCATCTTATGTAAAAGTCAGCCCCATCTACTCATCCTGTGGTCCACACCATAGATAACAATATACAACCATTGATAAATAGCAAAATACAAGTGTGTTCACTCAATAAGTGAGTGTGGCTGATTTTTTACATGAGGTAATACTTATGGTGGGCCCAAACTATTTGAAGGATTAGATGACCCACACACCACAAGTTATTCAAGGGGTGGACCTCAAGTTATAATCGATATTCTCAATAACAATAAAAACAACATAATTAAAAGTTGAATGGCGGATTTCATTCATTCACAGAATCTAGCATTTGGTAGAGGGGTCAATATCATATAGCTAGGCCAATTAAGATCCTTTTTGTTTCTCCAACCTTCAAGTTATTATTATTATTTCGTAACATTTCTTAAATAAGTATTAAAACACTTGTTTTGTGGTCAAATGCCGATGAAATAGGAAGTATGTAAAGAAATTTATAATTATTACAAATTTACATAGTATTAGAATTAAAACTATAATCCAAACATCAATGCTAGTTTATTTTAGTGTTGATTTGACATTGTGATGTAGGACAAGAACCCCCCTGATGAAGGGCATGGATCAAGCATATTCCTATCGCACATGAATTAGAAAAAGATCAAGGAAAAGTTGACAATTTTCGCATTGATATACCAGAAGGTGGTAAATCGGCCATAACTTTTGATCTGGGAGGAGTTACGGGACAAGCAACATATGGATTCGTACTGGAATTACGTTTTGTGGTGAATCGACCCTCATATGTGGGTCGCATCCATCCGTTTCGCCAGAAAATGCACGGTTATAGTAGAGAAATGAGATTTTTAGGAAAAACTACATTTTTAATAATTTCAATTTTAGTGTGTTTCCTTCTTTTTAGAGTTTTGTTTATTTAAGAGTTTCTACTTTTGCTGAATTATGAGTTTTAGAAGGACTCTACTTAGTAGTAGTATTTAATTAGGAGTTTACTATTTTTAGTAATTTTCTATTTTGAGAAACTTACTATTTTTAATAAATACAAATTAGGATTATTTTATGGATATATAAGGTTGTTAAATTCATTTTCAATGTTATATCTTATTATTAATTAATAAAATTTTAGTTTTTACCAATTTTCTCTCGTGGATTCGAGGAAGTCCGGTTGAGGAGTCCCGGAAGTCTTGCCGATTCAAGGTGGTTATCCTGTGAGAAAGACGACGATCGACCTTACCACGTCCTGCCTACGTCAATTGGTATCAGAGTGAGGATACCCCTCAGACCGATGTCTATTTACGAAGGTATGGACAAAATTCATGTTGATGGTGATCAAGCGATTCTTTATTCTTCGGAGAGAATGAAGCTTTCCACTAGGAGAGACAGAAGGTGATGCAAGGGTTGTAGGCTTCCCTCAACTGTTTTTCGGATGCGCTAATTACGCCACGTGCTCAAAGTGATATTCAGCCTCCTGTGGTCATTGGACAGAATCGTAGAGACAACATACGCTTATGGTGGTAATCAGGTATATTGGGTGAATCAGATAGATCAATCCTATAAGGAGATGATGGATCTTCCTAGCTACGATGGTCGGAGTCACATCGACGAATGACTCTTTAAAGTCGAACGCTTCTTCAACTACATGCAAATGCCTGAGGAGAAGAAGGTTCAATACATAGTATTAAAGTTGAAAGGTGGGAGCAACTTCAAAATCAACAAATGCGATAGAAAGCACCAATACGTTCATGGCCATGAACGAGGCAACGAATGCTGGCACATTTCCTATACACCATTAATCATGAAGATCAGGTACTATATTAGTAACCTATGCAAGGTCAGAAACTTGTGCAGAGGAAGGGAGGTCAGGTTTTTCTTCACCACAAGTGAAGCCAATGGTGCTACAGATGCATTAGCTAGGCCGGGAAGTGAGTCCTAGGTCAGTAGAAGGTTCAATAGCAGCTTGGATCTCTCACCTTCCGCTCATGGAGAGTTCTTCTTAGATCGAGTGGGATTTGGCCAAATCAGGGAAGTTTCTCCCAACTCTATTTGATTCTGTTTTCCTTGGTTGTTCGTTTCCTTTCCTGTTCAGAAGTTAGGAATGCCTGGTGGTTTAGGCAGAAGCATGGGTAGCCTTTGTTCATATGGTAGGGAAGGTTAGTTTTTTTCCTGTGATAGTTGGCGGTGGACTGTTTTCCATGCTTCTGTATAGGCCATATGGGCTTAGTGTAAATGATAGGTGTGTCCTAATCCTTTTTGGGGCCACCCGAATAGATGTAAAGCCTCTTCTTTATCTTTAATAAAACTATTTCTTAATTAAAAAAAGGTACTATATTAGCAACTCTGAACATTACTGTAATAAACCCGATTAGTGCAGGATTCTATAGAGAGATCCTGCTATTTTTCGACAAAGGAAAATCTGTTTGAGATGGGATCGCGGTAGGTCCTCAAATCCATCAGTGGCATACGTATGGCTCCTGTGGAGACGAAAGACCTACCCAAAACTCTTAAAGTGGAGGGGCTATCTTCTGTAATTGTGCATGATTCTGTAATCGTTCATGATTCCATAACTGTACATGATTTCGCAATCGTACATAAATCGTCCAAGATGTCTAAAGATGATGCGAATGAATGTAATGAAATTTCATATAGAGTAATGAGGGTGATCACTTGGCTGGTGAAGGCTTGAAGATTTTTTATGATGTGGCCTCACATGTTCCACCACCTAGCGAGCATAATGAAGAATAGGCATGCCTCATGTCACAGGATGCGAAATTGTCTCTTGTTGAGACACCCCCCTCATTCATCTAGGAAGAATTGGTTGACGGCAGAAAAATCAAGACAGTAATAACCAAGGCGTTAGTTGAGCAAGCAACTGATGTGGATCCCTTAGCACCAGGATTTTTAGAGTTCATAATTACTATGTTTGATCATTCTCTTATGTGTAAGGAAAAGACGAGTAAATGAAAGCGTCTGAAGTTGAGTGTGTGTCGTGGATCGATTTCAACGCATAACTCGCGGACGAGTTATTTTGAAGGTGGAGGGTTTTGAAGTAGGATAAGAACCCCTTGATGAAGGGAGTGGATTAAGAACATTCTTATCGCACATGGACTAGAAAAAGATTGTTCGCTCGCCTCAAGTGTAAGGCTGCGATGTAGTAATAAAACTCGGTAAGACCGAGGTTGATCCACAGGGAATTAGAAACAACTTCCAAACTATTCCAACAACTTAGTTTTGCAAGAAAATCAGATTTAATTGGGTGATAAAACTAAACAGTAACTTAATGGAAATTCAGTGATTTAAAGTACTAAGGCATTCAAAGATCCACTTGTAGCAATCCCATGTCAATTCAGTCAATCCAAGTAGAGAACACAACTAAATTTGAAGTCCTATCTCTCATCTAGTTGGAAAATAAAGCATTCACACACATTCAATCCAAATCAAGTTGAACTTCCTAGTTCTAGTCCCATTCAATCAATGTAGAATTCAAAACCATAGCCTTCGGAGTAACAGCCATGCCTATGGACTATGGCCTGCTCAAGGATTACTATAATTCGAATCTAAACAAGCATCATATGATAATCTTAGAGAATTGCAAGGAATTCATGTCCGGAGCACATGAACTCTCATAAAACATCTCAAACTACCACTTTAAGAACTAGAATATGAAAAATCCAAACTTGAATTGAAAATTACTTGAATTAACTTGAATCAAACATGAAATTAGCTACAAGCTTCACCTCTCAGCCTTAGCTGAGAGATTCTAGCCGAGCATTGTCATACTACAACTAAAACTCATAATAAAAGCATAAAAACTAGAAAAATAGAAAATTGGAGAGTTGCAGACGCTCCACGACAGCTTTCTCTCTCTAAAACCACGTCCCTTAGCTTCTATGATGACCTAGGAAGAGCCCCTAGGTGTCCTTTTATAATAGGAAAGCTCCCTTGCGTCAGAAACATCGAGAATCCGCGTAAGGTTACGCAGTGCGCAGCAAATTTCGGAGTCCCGTTTTAGAAAGGTCTCTATTTACGCAGAGCCGACCGGTCTAGACCGGTCGGACTGGGCTGGCCGACCGGTCATGACCGGTCGGGCTTGTCTTAGAGTTAGTCCAGCGTGCATGGCCGACCGGTCAAGACCCGTCGGTCCTTCTTCCATTTGTCCAGTGTGCATGGCCGACCAATCAAGACCGGTCAGTCCTTCTTCAATTCCATTTTTCTTCCTTTCTTTTCTCCTCTTTCTTCTTCTCTCTCTTCTCCTCGCTTTCTTCTTTCTTTGGTCCTCTTTTAACCTTCATCCAATGGCTCTAAATGAATCCTTTTGGTCCCTAATTGAGTGAAGTCCGCTCTCATCCCTACAATCACAAAACATGCATTAGATGGGCCTTTTAATCATGAAAATCATGCATACCATGTCATGTAGTGGGCAATGCAATGTATAAATTGGAGGTTCAACACACCCCCCAACCAGCTTTTTGCTAGTCCCGAGCAAAACATGCGTGAAACAATTTCAAACCTCCAAACCCAACTCTCCTTCAGAAACCATGATTCTATCCATTCTAAAATGTACAAGTATAAAATTTTGAAAAATTAGGTGATAGAGGCTGAAACCTTAGACTCTCAAAACATAATAAGTGTCTACGTGAAATTCCCGCTGATTTATTGATAAATAGAAGAACTCGAACAAATTCAACCTAGTGTGCATAGTGAAAGTTCATCTCATGAGTTTCTGGGATCATCTTCTTCATAGATTAAGTGAACCAAGGATTTGAAGGTGCACGGAGCAACAACAAGCCTATGCCAGGAATTTGCTTTACCGTCCTTCTGACGGTTTTCACACTACGTCCCATTTCCGGCTTTGGTTACGGTTAGACCATCCCCCGGTTGGTAATAGGTAGCCCTTTTCGAAAATTTCCACCATTTTTCCTTCATTCCCGATTTCATCCTTTCTTTTCCTTTTTCTTTTAAATTAGATAGGATTTTTAAAAATCCATATCTTTCGTTATTTTCCCATGGACAAGGATGGACAAAATACCCTGGCTTGGTTTCTCAACACCTTTAAATCAAAGTCTAGCTAATCCACAAATCACATAAACCTTTCAACTTATGAAAATCGTGTAATGTGAACTTGGTGTAAAGGTGTTCAAATTTTCTATCAATCACAACAATAGAGGAACTAACATATAAAACCATTATGTTGGAAGAAATCCAAGACTTACAACATCACACACTTCGTTTCCCCTCCTCTTATACTCACATCATCTCGAATGCATGGAAATCAGGTTTTCTAAAAGAGTTTTGAAATTTTAGCAAATTCGAAAAAAAATTGCGCATGTGAGGCTCGAAATGTTGCAGCATGCTAGATGAGGAATCTCATCTCACCCCCCAACCAAATCTTGCATTGTCCTTAATGTAAAAAGATATGCAATTAGCATGAACATGAGAGCAATGGTAAAATAGGAGAGAGTGAGAACAATAGTACCTGAGAAAGCAATCATGGAAGTCTCCAACCCGACAACTAAAACCTAATAAAATAGTAAAACTAAATAAAACCTACCTATGCTATGCCTCCATCAGACTAGGAGATCAATCATCCTGATAGATAGGATCATTCAGGGTGATGGACATGTCCTCTGAAGCAAATTTCTCAACAAATGGTTTAAGGCGTTGTCCATTAACTTTAAAACAGTTACCATTCGCTGCATTTTCAATCTCAACAGCCCCATGAGGAAAAACTTCTTTGATAATATATGGGCCGGTCCATCGAGATCGTAATTTTTCCCGGAAAAAGATGAAGTCGGGCATTGTACAAGAGCACTTTCTGTCCTTCATGGAAAGATTTCCTTAAGATGTGCTTGTTATAAAAGGCATTCATTTTACTCTTGTAAATTTTTGAATTCTCATACGCATCATTCCGGATCTCATCAAGCTCATTTAATTGAAGTTTGCGAAATGAGCTAGCCTTGTCAATGTCAAAATTTAAAGCCCGAATTGCCCAATAGGCTTTGTGTTCTATCTCCACAGGCAAGTGGCAAGCTTTCCCATAGACAAGTCTATAAGGGGACATTCTAATGGGTGTCTTGTAGGCGGTACAGTGAGCCCAAAGTGCATCATCTAATCTTAGGGACCAATCCTTGCGATCTGGTCTCACCGTCTTTTCCAAAATCTGCTTGATTTTCCTATTGGAGATTTCAGCTTGCCCACTTGTTTCTAGATGGTATGTGGTACTCACTTTGTGCCTAATACCATATTTCTTCATTAAAGTTTCAAAAGGTCTATTGCAAAAGTGAGAACCACCATCACTAATGATGGCTCGAGGCGTCCCAAATCTAGAAAGTATGTTTTCTTTGAGGAACTTGAGAACCGTACGATGATCGTTGGTTCTACATGGGATAGCCTCTATCCATTTAGACACATAGTCTACGGCAAGCAAAATATAGACATGTCCAAAAGATGAAGGGAATGGTCCCATGAAATCGATGCCCAACAGTCAAAGACTTCAAGGTGCTGAATTGGGGTGAGAGGCATTATATTTCGACGGGATAATCCTCCTAACTTCTGGTAGCACTCGTATGCTTTGCAAAACTCGTGGGTGTCCTTAAATAGCGTGGGCCAATAAAAACCACACTGCAGAATTTTTGCAGTTGTTTTCTTGGCTGAAAAATGACCCCCACATGCTTGATCATGACAAAAGGAGATGACGGAATTGTGTTCATCATCAGGGACACATCTCCTTATAATTTGGTCTGGGCAATATTTAAACAATAGAGGTTCATCCCAGAAAAATCTGCGCACTTCCCTTAGAAATTTACGTTTGTCCTGCGAAGTCCAATGATACGGCATCGCACCTGTGGAAAGATAATTGGCTATATTAGCGTACCATGGTGGATGCATAGCAACAAAGAGTTGCTCATCAGGGAATGAGTCCTCAATAGGTGACTCGTCAATGGAATTAGGTAGGACTAGGCGGCATAGATGATCCGCCACCACATTTTCTACTCCCTTCTTGTCTTTGATCTCCAAGTCGAATTCTTGAAGGAATAGGATCCATCTAAGCAAATGGGGCTTAGCATCTTTCTTAGAAAGAAGGTGTTTTAGCGCCGCATGATCCGTGTAAACAATAACTTTGGATCCTATTAAATAAGGCCTAAATTTGTCCAAGGCAAAAATGACAGCTAGGAGCTCTTTTTCCGTAGTCGAATAATTAACTTGGGCGGGATTCAAGGTCCTACTTGCGTAGTAAATAACATGAGGCTTCTTATCCTTCTTTTGGCCTAACATCGCCCCAATAGCATAATCGCTCGCATCGCACATCAACTCAAAAGGAATGGACCAATCTGGTAGTTGCATAATAGGAGTGGTTGTTAACATGTCTTTTAGCTTTAAAAAGCTAATTGACATTCGGCACTCCACTCAAATTGGTTCTCCTTTTGTAGAAGGTTACATAAAGGCTTTGAGATATGACTAAAATCCTTTATAAATCTTCTATAGAAACCGGCGTGTCCAAGGAAGGACCGCACATCGCGTATGCTTTTGGGTGGTGGTAGATTGGAAATTATGTCAATTTTTGCCCGGTCTACCTCTATTCCATTGGACGAGATGATATGTCCAAGGACTATTCCTCTTTGTACCATGAAATGGCACTTTTCCCAATTGAAGACGAGTTTCTTCTCCTCACACCTCATCAAGCCCAACTCCAAGTGCTTGAGACACTCATCAAACGTACAACCAAAAACAGAAAAGTCGTCCATGAATACCTCAAGAAACTCACCCACCATGTCCGAGAAAATACTCAACATGCATCGTTGGAATGTGGCGGGTGCATTACATAACCCGAATGGCATTCTTCAGTAAGCGAAGGTGCCAAACGGGCATGTAAATGTGGTTTTCTCTTGGTCCTCCGGAGCTATCTCAATTTGGTTGTATACGGAATAACCATATAGGAAGCAATAATAGGAATGGCCTGCTAACCTCTCCAAAATTTGATCCATAAATGGGAGAGGGAAATGGTCTTTCCTAATAACTGTGTTGAGCTTCCTATAATCAATGCACATACGCCAACCGGTGGTCACCCTAGTCGGTATAAGCTCGTTGTTGGCGTTTTCTATGATGGTTGTCACGCCCCAAATTCGGTTCTCGACGTCCATTCGCTGTAACCCGAATTCAGAGGTGGCAGCCTTCGTAGTACCCCGATCTCGGATCCTAACCCCACACGCCAGGTTCCGATCCTGGGATACCACAAGGAGGATTTTAGGGTCTAATTTTTTTTTTAAAACATGAGCATCACCATATGAGTACCATCAAAGACAAACACAATATTTCCACTAAATCATTTCGTTTATATACAGTACTGAAAAGTAAATACACAATGCGTAAATATAAAAACTGTGCACAATCCGGCACCTCCTGCTACTGCACTCCCAACTCCAACTCAACGTTGCTGATACACTCTGGTATAACCTGCAGCGTAACAAACGCGCATAAGCTTCGAATGAAGCTTTGTGAGTGCGTGTGTGCGTGCGCAATGCGTATGACAAACATGATAAATATCAGAGTAAGCAGTAAAGCATGATGAGAAAACTAAATCAAAACTTAGCCTAATTAGGCTACACGATCATATGATATGAATAACCAGTCTACCATGGCTATGCAAGCATGCAATACATATGACTAGCCTACCATGGCTATGCAAGCGTACAATACAGATAACCAGTCCACCAAGGCTATATACTCATACTATGCAATGGCCTACAGGGCCTAATGTCACATACAATGATCCAATGCATGTATGCAAATCACCACCTCTCAGTACAGTGGTCCAGATACGAACAGTCATAACGCAATCACATAAGCAATGCAGGACTCGGAACTGGTAGCTCGCCCAGTGTGGTAGCTCGCCCAGGCTTACAGCCCCGCCCACATCACACCCCCGCCCACATCAGGACCGTCCAACACCATACAGTAATACTAATACCATCTCTGAAACGGAACATCACTGGGGTCTCACAGACCTCACTACTCACCAGTAGAATGCCAAAGCCTATCTGGTGCAATAGCGGACCTACTCACAGTTGGTCAAACTCAACCCACTTTGCCAACACTCTTCCGGCAAGTTAGGTCAGACCTCCTTCCAAACCGACCACGTGCAGTGGAAAACACCGCCGTTTGGTATTCAGCATACTGGTGTATGATTAAACCACCCAGTCCTTGAATGGAGCACCCACCTTGGTACCAACGGGTTCAGGGACTTTCACCCAGGGACATCTATGGCATCCTGTTTAAAGATCACATATTTTCGGTGTTCCTGCAAACCACGATGGAGCTGTGGTTGCAACGTAGTAACCATGCTATATGCGGCACAAGCAGACGGTGCGAAATGCAACCATGCATACAAACGTGGGACGACAAGCCCGTGCAAGTCTCCAAAGAGCACCATAAAACTATAAGGTCTTAAACACAATGTCACCGTCAGCTGGTAATGAACTGCACGACAATCACGACCGATATGGCCGGTTGATACAAGACAATCAGATGAGCCAAGCATTCATGATGCATGAGTCAAGTATATAGTATGAGTGCCAACAAGTAGTCCATCTACCACGATGGCAATAAATCAATCAAGTCCAACCTATTTGAGATATGATTAAGATGAGGGGACACATATGAATGATCAAGTCATAGTGCGGGATGTCGCTAGCCAGGGAATCTCGCACCAAGGGCTACAAGGTATGCTAAGCTATTCCTACCATACAGTGTAAGTCAGGATGATAGATTCCTGTCCTCGAATAGTCCCATACCTATTGGAGAGGTTTGCGATAGAGAGCACATGAATTACATTTGCGCGACTACATCTCGAATGCTTTATGAATGCGTTTATGCCCTAGTGGTCCCCAACTAACAATGGTGATTCGGGATGCATACTCATTACACATGCATGGTTGTCGTCGAAGCATATAGTATAAAGATCACATATGAGTATTCCAACAACACTACGTGTGGCAACAGACATACTAAAAATAGTATAAAAAGATAATTCACTTATAATACAAGCAAACATAAAGAGATAAGACTCTAAATGGATGGTATACAACAACACAGACGTTCCAACAACTGAACGGTGTGGATTAACCTTCAATATTCAGATAACCCAAATGGAAAGGAAATGATTGAAAACACTACTGACACATCAAAGGTAGAACCTACTTGAGCGGCAAGAGTGGAATACTCAAAATCATGCCGAGACCCATAATCCTGTAGTACAGTTGAAATAAACACAATAATGGTCCGAAAAAGGAATGTCATAGAACGGGTCGCAAGATAGACAGGTCATGACAGAGAATCATAAATGGTAGGGAAATCTGAGATAAATGATCAATACGATGAGGTCCAAAAGGGACAACAGGTCTAACCTCATACTACAAGATAGACTCCATATAATGGATGGCCTAGATGACATACGAACGTCGAGGATGAGCCCCACACTCGCCCTAAAGGTAAACGGACGGTGTGGATGAGATATACACGATATGGTGGTCTTTAATAATTGGGTACAAGGGTAGAAGGGGTGAGTCATATGAGTATACAAGCTGAGTTACTAAGATCAATCAACATGGTGAGTCAACAAGGTGAGTCAACAAGGCGGGTCAACAAGGCGGGTCAACATGGTGAGTTAACAAGGTGAATTGACAAGACAGTTCAACAGGGTGAGTTTAAGAAGGTAGCCCTGTGACTTGGATCAAGCAAACTCTAAGGATGACCTTTCAATAAGGGTTTACACAACTAATCATCAAGGTGGGTCCACGGGATGGACAACGCGGTCATTCGAACACGCACACTAAGGTGGTCCCAAGGGCCATCCTGTACATAACATGCTAGGGTCCAGTCATTCGGATGGTTTGGTTCAAGTACAAATTTAAGGCGGTCCTAATCGATGGGCAACATACATATCGCACCATAGTGGCCAATGGTTGACGTGGATAGAACACATGCATAACAAGGTGGACCCGTGGTTGGGTATAACCGAACAAAGGAGTGGGGGAGCCACATACATCAATGGGCCACAACAGTTTGGGATCAACCCGATATCTGTGCTTTACCACTAATCGAGTGAAATGGCAACCAAACACCATGGTGGGGCTCGCACACCACACGTGTGGAACCCCACCCATGGTTGGGTGACTTATGAACAGGAAGAATGGCAAATAAACATAACAGATGGGTCCTGTAAAGTTTCCAATGGTAGGCATTCAATCACCCTTATTTTCTACATGTGGCCCACCCAAAACTGGGCCTCACGCCCCGGCCAAGGTGGATAACAATGTATACAACACATCTATCAAGGTGTATCAAGGTGGGAGCCCAAGATGGGCCCCATGGCCTTTGGTTGGATGGAAAATTAAACATTACAATGGCCCCAAGGAAGGTTTCAAAGGTGGGCATCAATGACCACTGTTTCCTACAATGTGGTCCACCTGAGGTTGGGATTTACCTCATTATGAGGGCCCCCGGCCCTAAAATAATATGGAAAAACAGATGGGTGGCATACATAAAACAGATACATCGTGGTGGGACCCATAGAGCGTAGCACCCAAATGGGCCCCGAGCATTTTGAATCAAACTAATATTTTTATTTGCTCCTTCATCCATATACATGTGATCTTACGATCAGGTTGAATGACAAATACACACCACTGTAGGGCCTGGGAAGGTCTCAACGGTGGAAATCATTATTCCCACTATTTCCTGTGGCATGGCCCACTTGAGGTTTGGATATGCTTAACTTTTGGGCTCAGCCACTAAATGAGCCGGAAAAACATATGGACGGAATTGATAAGGCACATACATTATAGGTGGGCCCAACGAGTGGGGCCCATTGCCATGCCCAGAGGGCTGCGCCGCTGGGCAGCAGCGTCCCCTGGACGCTGTCTGTCCAGTGGCCAGCTTTCATATATATATATATATATATTTTTTTTTTTATATCCTCTCCTCAAGTGGGGCCCACAAGCTTTTGATCAAGCTGATATTTTTGTTTTCCCTTCTTACATGCATGTGTGAACTTACGAACAGGTTGGATCTCAAATAAACATCATGGTGGGGCCATTGGAAGGTTCCAACGGTAGGGTTGCTGTCCCTACTGTTTTCTGTGGTGGGGCCCCCTTGAGACTTGGATCTGACTCATTCTTGTGGTCGTGCCCTAAAATGATCTTCCCAGATGGATGGACGGTGCGGATATGACACATACAACACGGTGGGACCCACAGGGTGGCCCAACTGCTAGCACCCCCACGAGCCCAGCGTCCACGGACGCTGGGTACTTCCAGCGCGTCAGACCCCTCCTCCTTTCTTTCTTTCTTTCTTGTTTTTTTTTTTCAATGGTTATCGTCGAGTGGGGCCCACATAAGCGTGATCCACTCCGTTCATCAGCTGGGCCATCTCATGGTGGGCCCAATGAGCCCAATATTGGGTATATTACGAGGCCTAAAAACGTCGAGGTGGGCCGAGGAAGTTTCGACAGTGTACATCATTCACCCCACTTTCATGCGGTGCGGCCCACTTAAGATTTGGGTTGGTTTCATCCTTGGGTCTTAGCCCTAAAATGATATGGTAAAATAGATAGACGGTGTGGATGGAACACAAACATCAAGGTGGGTCCCACGAGTGGGGACCCCACTAACCCCTCCAGCGTACGCTGGACGTTTCCAGCGTCTCTAACGCTGGGACGTCCAGCGTCCATGTTTTTTTTTCTCTTTCTTTTTTTTTTCTTTTCTCTAGTTTATTTCAGGTGGGGCCCACTTAGGGGAGATCCAATCAGTTCATCGAGTTTCCCAGCTCGTTGGGGACCTAATGAGCCCAATATTGGGCAGCCTACGGGGCCTACAAACATCAAGGTGGGCCCAAGAAGTCCAGCAGTCCATAACATTGTCTCCACTGTTTTCGATGTTGTGGTCCACCTACGATCTGGATCTGCTTCATTTTTTTATACCCAGCCTTAAAATGGGCTGGAGAAACAGATGGACGGCATAGATCAAATATATGCATCAAGGTGGGTCCCACGAGTGGGGACCCCACTCAACGCCCAAAAGGGCTCTCTAGCCGACCCCTGCTGGGCAGCAGCGTCCCCTGGACGCTGGCTGTCCAGCGGCATCTCCTTCACTCTCTCTTTTTTTTTTCTTTTTTTTTGTTTTGTTTTTTTTTATATACTTACAAGTGGGGCTCATATGTGTAAGATCCAGCCCATCCATTTCATTGCACATCACAAGGTGGGCCCAAGGGAAGAAAATGAAAAGTAAACGAAAAGAAGGGGGGAAGGTTTGCACTCACAATGATGGTTGGACGGTTGGATTGCCGATCGGACGGTCAGGATGATGATCGGGGTCCTCCAAGCTAGATCTCCTCCTTCAATCTCTCTAACTCTCTCTTTCTCTCTCTTGATCTTCCTCTAAATCTCTCTACTTCTCCCTCTTCTCTCTCTCTCTCTCTCTCTCTCTCTCTCTCTCTCAAATCTTGGAATTGAGAAGGCCACCCCCCCCACGTATGGCTCTTTTATGGGAAGAGGGGGGTGCATGATGTAATGATGATGATGATGATGATGGGAGAGAGCATGAGAGGTATGGGTTATGGTTGACTTTTGGAGGTGAGAGAGTGATGGGGGTGGGTATGGTGATGATGGCTAGATAATGATAGGGGTATGGGTGAGGGTGATGGTGATTGAGTTGACATGTTGTTGGGAATTGTGCAAGTGGGGCCCACGCCACACGCGCGTTGCGTGGCCCACCTCGAATTGCACGAACGTATGCATCTTACACACCGGGTATCGCAATGGGGCGTGCCGCACGGCGTTGGAATCGTGGCGCCCGCGCGGTCGCAAGGGTATAAGTCTTAGGTCGTTGCGGTACTAAATCAGGGTCGCGATCAAGGCTCTCTAATCTGGTCCGTCCGGGTCGTATCGGTACCGGAAACTAAACGTACAAAAGGGCAATTCAGGGTACGGGTCTTACAACTGTAATACCGGATTTCTTAGGGACAACTTGGGTAGGACTCACCCATTGGCTATCTGAGATGGGGTAGATGATGCCCACATCTAATAGCTTTAACACCTCGGTTTTGACAACCTCCATTATGTTTGGATTTAACCGTCTTTGAGGTTGTCTAGTCGTTTTTGCATTTTCTTCAAGGTGTATACGGTGAGTGCAAACCGAAGGATCTATCCCTTTGAGATCCGCTATTGTCCAACCTATGGCTTCCCTATGTTCTTTGAGTAACTCAATCAACTTGAGCTCTTGGTCTTTCTCTAGGTGAGAGGCAATGACAACTGGGAAAGTTTCCTCTTGACCCAAATATACGTATTTAAGCTCAGATGGCAATGGTTTAAGGTCAAGCTTCGGTGGTTTGATGTTAAACGGTAGAGGCCTTGATGTGATTGGTGGCAATTTTTCAAAATGGGGCCTCCACCGGCTAGTACCAACTACCGGTCTTTCTATATTCAATGCTTGCACAATTTCACTAATGATGGGGTCTTCGGAATCCATGAAATGTGCTAAGCATGACTCCAAGCTTTCTAGTGGTTCAAGTTGGAGGAGTTCTTCTTCTTCAAAAGTTTCAAGCATGTTTACCTCGAAGAACTCATCATCATCGACATCCCTATGTCTTTTGCCCAAGTGAAACACATTCACCTCTAGTGTCATGTTTCCAAAAGATAGTTGCATCACCCCATTCCGGCAATTGATGATTGCGTTTGATGTGGCAAGGAATGGGCGGCCTAATATTACCGATATTTGGGTGCTAGCATCCAAAACCGGTTGTGTGTCCAAGACGATAACATCTACCGGGTAGTAAAATTTGTCAACTCGGACTAGAACATCCTCAACTATCCCCCTCGGTACACGGATAGATCTATCAGCGAGTTGCAATGTGGTTTTGGTGGGTTTTAATTCACCAAGAGCCAATTGCTCATATACCGAGTATGGGATCAAGTTCACACTCACCCCCAAATCTAGCAAGGCACGCTCAATCCGGTAGTCTCCAATGATACATGAGACGGTGGGACTACCGGGATCTTTGAATTTTGGGGGGGTCTTTTGAGTGAGAATGGCACTCACCTGCTCAGTTAAGAAGGCCTTTTGCTGCACATTATATTTGCGTTTTGTTGTGCATAAGTCTTTTAGAAACTTGGCATAAGAGGGGATTTGTTTGATGGCATCAAGCAAAGGGATATTAATCTTGACTTGTCTGAAAATCTCTAGAATATCATGAGAGTTTGGAAGAGATTTTGGGGCAACCAATCTTGAAGGGAATGGTGCTACGGGCTTGTAAATGTGTTCCGGTTCTTGTGGGGCCAAGTTAGATCCATCCTCAACCTCAGATTTTACCGGATCATTAGGCTCATCGGCCTTCACCGGAATAGATTTGTCAATTTGTTTACCACTTCTAAGAGTGGTGATGGATTTGGCTTGCTCCATGTTTTGGTTGGAAGGATCAGGAATGCTCACTTCATGTACTTGCTTTGGATTGGGCTGAGGTTGGGCCGGAAAGGTTCCTTCCCTAGCATTCAAGCGTCCCTTAATATCATCAACCAAGACTTTAAGCTCTTGGAACATTTGCTGATTTATTTGATTGATTTGAGTTTGCCCTTGTATAAATGCTTTCAAGGTATCCTCCATTGAGAACTGAGGTGGGGCCATATTTTGCATGGGTGGCCCTCTTTGAGAGTTGGTAGGATTGCCTGTAGGAGCATTCTTCCAACTAAAATTTGGGTGATTCTTCCAACTCTCATTGTACGTATTACCTACCGGTCCATTGAAAGGCCGTTGATACCCATATGTGGCGTTTACATGTTCATGTAATACCTCTTGAAATGCAGGAATTGTGGGACAATCTTGCGTAGCGTGTAAATCGGTGAGGCAAATCCCACATATGGTTTCAACAGCTTCATTGGACTTGGGAACTCCACTTTTACTAAGTCCATGGCCTCAACCTTCCTTGTGAGGTTGGCTATCCTTGCATTCACATCGTCTTCCTTCTTAAGGACATAGATCCCTCATTTCTCTTGAGTGGGCTTGGGGTTATTGGGTTTATCCGAGGTATCCCAAGATTGGGCATTTTCAGCCAACATGTCCAAGTAACTCCAAGCCTTATCTGGATTTTTACTCATAAACTCGCCATTGCACATCATCTCCACAAATTGGCGCATATTGGAACTTAATCCATCATTGAAAAAATTTATAATTTGCCAACTCTCATAGCCATGATGTGGGCAAGCAAGTAGGAGATCCTTAAATCTCTCCTAACATTGAAAAAAAGATTCACCCTCTTTAGCCGAGAAATTCATTATGGCTCTTCGAAGGGTGTTCGTCTTATGAGCTGGGAAGAACTTTTTCAAGAATTCCCGGTTCATCTCAACCCATGACCCAATCGAATGTGATCTAAGAGAGTGAAGCCAATCTTTGGCTCTTTCTTTCAATGAAAAGAGAAAAAGTTTAAGTCTGATGGTATCTTCGGAAACATTGGTGTAATGCAAGGTGGCTACCACTTCTTCGAATTCTTTCAAGTGTAAGTATGGGCGATCAGAGTTTAGCCCATGGAACTTTGGTAAGAGTTGAATTACACTTGGTTTTATGTCAAAGGTTCCACCATTTGCTGGTAGCACCATGCAAGAGGGTGTAATAGCACGGGCGGGTTGTAGGTAGTCCCGTAGTGATCTCATTGGAGGAACATTATGTACCTCATTCTCTCTTACTCCTTCCTGATTTGCGTTTGTAGTTGGAGTAGAGGGGGAAGATTCCTTAAAGGTGTTTGTTCCATACTCCCCAAACTTTCACAATGCTCTTGGTAATTTCGGACTCGTCTATGTACTGACAATGGTCCAACTAAACCACCTTCAGATTGGAGACGATTTGAGTGGTTACGTTCCCAACGGGACATAAACCACTCAACCAAAAACTAAAGCTAGTCCTAAATCTTAGAAATCTGAAAAAATAAAAAATAAAAAAATCTGCAAAATGCTAAGTTAGAAAGGTATCACCTGATGCGCTTAAACTAGAGAAGAATTCCTACAAAACAGAACAATTTGTTAGTTCTAAGAAAATCAGAAAACCTATCTATTTCTACTTCTACAGCCACTGAAACTATTTGAAAACCGTTATCTAAATTCCCCGGCAGCGGTGCCAAAAACTTGTTCGCTCGCCTCAAGTGTAAGGCTGCGATGTAGTAATAAAACTCGGTAAGACCGAGGTCGATCCACAGGGAATTAGAAACAACTTTCAAACTATTCCAACAACTCAGTTTTGCAAGAAAATCAGATTTAATTGGGTGATAAAACTAAACAGTAACTTAATAGAAATTCAGTGATTTAAAGTACTAAGGCATTCAAAGATCCACTTGTAGCAATCCCATGTCAATTCAGTCAATCCAAGTAGAGAACACAACTAAATTTGAAGTCCTATCTCTCATCTAGTTGGAAAATAAAGCATTCACACACATTCAATCCAAATCAAGTTGAACTTCCAAGTTCTAGTCCCATTCAATCAATGTAGAATTCAAAACCATAGCCTTCGGAGTAACAGCCATGCCTATGGACTATGGCCTGCTCAAGGATTACTATAATTCGAATCTAAACAAGCATCATATGATAATCTCAGAGAATTGCAAGGAATTCATGTCCGGAGCACATGAACTCTCATAAAACATCTCAAACTACCACTTTAAGAACTAGAATATGAAAAATCCAAACTTGAATTGAAAATTACTTAGAATTAACTTGAATTAAACATGAAATTAGCTACAAGCTTCACCTCTCAGCCTTAGCTGAGAGATTCTAGCCGAGCATTGTCATACTACAACTAGAACTCATAATAAAAGCATAAAAACTAGAAAAACCGGAAATTGGAGAGTTGCAGACGCTCCACGACAGCTTTCTCTCTCTAAAACCACGTCCCTTAGCTTCTATGATGACCTAGGAAGAGCCCCTAGATGTCCTTTTATAGTAGGAAAGCTCCCTTGCTTCAGAAACATCCAGAATCCGCGTAAGGTTACGCAGTGCGCAGCAAATTTCGGAGTCCCGTTTTAGAAAGGTCTCTATTTACGCAGAGCCGACCGATCTAGACCGGTCGGACTGGGCTGGCCGACCAGTCACGACTGGTCGGGCTTGTCTTAAAGTTAGTCCAGCGTGCATGGCCGACCGGTCAAGATCGGTCGGTCCTTCTTCCATTTGTCCAGCGTGCATGGCCGACCGGTCAAGACCGGTCGATCCTTCTTCAATTCCATTTTTCTTCCTTTCTTTTCTCCTCTTTCTTCTTCTCTCTCTTCTCCTCGCTTTCTTCTTTCTTTGGTCCTCTTTCAACCTTCATCCAATGGCTCTAAATGAATCCTTTCATCCCTACAATCACAAAACATGCATTAGATGGGCCTTTTAATCATGAAAATCATGCATAGCATGTCATGTAGTGGGCAATGCAATGTATAAATTGAAGGTTCAACAAAGATTAAGAAAAAGTTGACAATTTTCGCATGGATGGACCAAAAGAAGGCGGACTTTAAATCGGCCCATAACTTTTTATCCGAGATGAGTTACATGATGCACGACATATGGATTCTTACTAAAATTACATTTTGTGGTGAATCGACCCATTAAAATGGATCTTATTTGTCCGTTCCACCAGAAAACGGACGGCTACAGAAGAAAAAATGAGATTTTAAGGAAAATTACAATTTTAGTAATTCCGATTTTATTGTGTTTCTTTTTTTTTTTAGAGTTATTTATTTATTTATTTAGGAGTTTCTACTTTTGTTGAATAATGAGTTTTAAAAGGACTCTACTTAGTAGTAGTATTTAATCAGGAGTTTACTATTTTTAATAACTTTCTATCTCGAAAAACTTATAATTTTAGTAAATACGAATTAGGGTTTATTTAGGGAGATATAAGGTCGTTAAATTCGTCTTTATTAGTATATCTCATTATTAGTCAATAAAATTATAGTTTTTACCAATTTTCTCTTGTCAATTTGAGATTTCCCTCGTATATTTGAGGAAATTCAGTTGAGGAGATCCGAAAGCCTTGTGGATTCAAGGTAGTTATCCTGTGAAGAAGACAACATCACATTGATGTAATGTAAAATTGTCATAATTATATTTTTATTAGGATAGACAAATCAATATAATCGATGTAATTCCTAGCAAGAAGATGCCTAGCGTTTCAACAACAGGTCTCAGGTTCAAGTGCTAAGGAGACACTAACCCCACTAGTGGATGGGTGCATCATGTGACTAACTAGTGGGTGCATTGCCCAGCTAATAGGGTGGTGCGTTGCATGACTAACTTAAAAATGAAAATTTATAATCATTGCTCGTTTCTTTTAGTCCAGAAGTTCGTAAACCAGGTCCAAAAGTTGTTTTGCTTGTTTAATTCTTTTTGTTACTTGAGTAAGTATATTAATTTACAGGCTCTAAGGTCATTATTATTTTTTTTTTCTTATTTCATTCTTTCTGTGATTTGCATAGGTATATTAATTTTTCCTCTAAATGGTTTTCCTTTTTCCTTTATTTCTTTATTATTATTTTTTTGACGTGATATCTCAACCCACCTTCTATAAAGATTAAAAAAACAGGAAAAAAAAAAAAAACCGAAAATTTGACCCCACCAATCAACTTGACTTTTATTTGAGGTTGGCCCACCTGATGAATCACTTAGATTCCACGCACGATGCATGTTGTCACGTGAAGTCCTGATCACCTCCTCGATCCTTATCCATGAGAATCGCCTTTTTCCCAACGGAACAATAAATTGCCGACAGCAGCACCAAAATGTGTTTTAGCAGAATAATGATGAACACGATGACGAAGATAATGGCAATCAGAATCTGTTCATGTCTTACCACAGCATTAGTTATGACGACGATGACGACGACAACAATAGTAATACTAGTGATAATAACGATGATGAAGACGACGCTATCGGTGATGAAGGTGGTCCTTAGCCTAAAAGACATTTCCATGGCTACAAATGATCGCTGGGTGCGTGGGGACATCTAATCCATGCAAAATGTTTCCAGACCCGCTGCAAAAACTAGGCCAACTCTGGATGAACGGTCTCAAGCCCAACAAAAAACAATTGAAGATTTTAAAGAACTTGCTAATGATGCACAATCAACATGCAGGTTGGACCCACCTGATCATAAGGCGGGTCCGACTTTTCTTGCCACTCATCAATGCAATGAGGCCCACTGCATGGATGGCTCTGATCAGCGACATATTCGCCAATTTCATGCACATGCAGCGTGTAGATTTGTGCGTGGGGTTATGGAACTTCGTCAACTTATGATGAGAATGAATCCCAGAAAGGGGAATTCAAGTGAAGTTCACACACATTTTTCTTCATCCTACTTTCTCAATTGACTAGGGTTTTGTCTGAAGTCTAAAATCAAACTCTGAAGAAGTCAAAAGAAGCAAAAGAAAAGTAAATCAAGCACAAGATCCCTTGGGATATTTATTCACTATTGGTAGACCACTAGGGTCTGACAAGGACACTAAAGGGCTAAGAACAATTGTGGGCCCCAATTTCCTTCCATGGTGCAGAATCTTCCGCGTGGAGCTTTGGTAGCCACAACTTCATCATGCAGGATAGATCCTTCGGTCCCATGGCCAGCTCTTTATAAGGGTAGGATGAACACTCCTTTGCTCCATAAAAGGCTGAGCTCCTTACACACCAAAACATGAAAAGAATCATATATTTTTTACGTTATTTCTAGTTCCAATTGCATTTGCAAAGATGATGTGTGGAGAGGTAAGCTGTGGACATTGCCTTTGACATGTGTATTTGATGATCATGTGAGAATTGAGTTCGTTTACCCCACGTGGCCCACTTGGGGTCGTCAATAATGGATTGCCTCATGGGGCCCATATGGAAAGATGGTTTGATGATCGCAGCCATCCATCTTCCTGGAGTTGTGTTGAGTTGGTCGGGGACCACTAAAAGATAATTTTCATCTTAATGACAGTAATTTTATTTCGCTCAACAGATCAGTGGGAAGAAATTGATGGTCCATCCATAGTAGTGGCCAGAAGATGGAAGGCTTGGATTATCTGACCATCTTTGCATGTGGGCACGTACGAAGTGACACGTATTGGCAAGCGCAAGTGGCTACGACTTATGCAAGACGACTTCCTAGAATAGTTATCTTGATTGATTATACTGTTAGTGATAATTATACTGATAATATCTATTTTGTTGATGATTGATACTGTTTGGTAGAGAATTAGAGCAATTATCATTTGCTAATTGTATAGAATTAAATGCACTTTTAATGTTCGTAAATGATGATTAGTCATTAATGGGACAGATTGCGGAGTGAGAATACACTCTGTGGAGCCCACTGTGATGCATGTCTCATTATCCATGCCATCTATACGTTTTTCCAGCGCATTTTAGGATATGGACTCAAAACTGAAGTATATCCAAAGCTGAGGTGGACCACACCACGGGACACAATGCAGATAATGGCACGCACCGTTGAGACCTTCCTAGGGCCCCACAATGATGCTTATTTGTCATCGGACTTGTTCATAAGGTCACACAGGCATGGATGAAGGGAAAATATAAATATCAACTTGATCCAAAAGTTCTGTGTTTCTCAAGAAGTTTCAATGATAGGCGTTGAATTCCCACTGTTTCATTTGGTGTGGTCCACTTGAGCATTGGATATGCTTCAATTTTGGAGTGACACCCTAAAATGACCTAAACAACGGATGGATGGCATGGATAAAACACATACATGATGGTGGCCCTACAGAGTTTGCTTAGCGTACGTAGTGAGTTACTACACAATCACGTCCTTATTAATGATTTTTTTGGTCACCCAAGAATCATCCCAGTTGGGTGTGAACCGGTGCCCCTTGTACATCCAACGTGGAACATTGGCTGACCTTCCCAGCCGTCCATTTGTTTACTGCATTGTGGCCCACCTGATGATGAGTGGAACGGGCTGAATTTTTGGTGGGGCATGTAAAGATTATGACCCACTGAAATGGCCTTACCCGTGTGCAACATTGACACATGAAGAACATGTATATCTTTAGAGTACTTTTCCAATTACATTGAGAACTTGTTTTGATAGCTGGACCCATTGTTGCAGTGATGTCTGGGAATGGAGAACATGGTGATGAAGTTTGCACACAGCGCTTTTGATTTTTCTGATCAAGCCTGTGAGACTTGAGGAGCTGAAAAATGCATGGCAGCATGTGTTACGTAGGGCAAGGAGAGAACAATCAATGAATGGATTGAAAGGGACCGTGGCAACGAGTTTTAATCCAAAGCCATCGAAAGCTGTAGAAAGAGGAGTGGACCATCTTTGCTATCCATTGAAGAGGCCCACAAGGTCATCCATGATGTTCGTCACCTCAACAAAGCTAGGTTACAGTGGACCACGCAGCTCCATCATCAGTTTGGCCTGCATTGAATGCACTTGGACTTGACAGTAAGTATCCATATATCAAATATCAATGGGCCATTGTAGCAGTCCATCGGCTGTACTCTAGCAAGCACACGCAAATTAATCTTGACCATCCAAATCATGGGCCACATGGTGACGAGAATAGCCAAAAATCCACTTTGATAGAATGATCATAACCCTCCATTTGGTGGCCAACAAATAAAGATTTTGAAGGTGGCAATCAAATGAAGAGTTAGAAGAAACAGTCAGTGGCCTAAGATTGAAATGTCAAAAAACAGATCCTTTAGCTTCTCTAACCGGTGCAACTTCGGGTGATATGCTCAGTCGATGATTGGGCCCACAATTTGGACAGCTTGGACTGTTGAACATGACACCACATGGAGTCTACATTGGTTTCCACCATTTAATAAATGGTGCCTAATGCACACCTTAGCAGGTTGAATTGTCCATCCATTCTTATAGTTTCATATGCTTGCTAGTAATGTTTGAGGAATGAGTTTATCATCTAGACAAGATGGCCATCGTCCGGTGAGTAAGATTGTCAGTCACATGGTTTGAATATCCTAGCCGTGAAAAGATTGGCCTTCATTTGATTGAACATGGAAGGGTTGTCACATTTTCTTTCTTAACAATCTATTTGCAGGCTGCTGTTCGCCAATCTGATCCACGCCCTGGATGAGTAAATCATGGGCCCCACTTGCACTAACAGAAGGTCTGAGGATACTGAATACTGTAGACGTATTTGTATGATGATCTGAACCGTCCATTCACCAAATTAAAACTTAATATGATCTGAACGATGCATTATATTTAGTTCTAACTGTTGAGAGAGTGCATTTAAAACTAAGCTAAATAAGGGAGTGAGAGGAGTTGAATAGCTTAGATGGGCTTTGGCCCAACCCATGTAACAAAACCCACTAAGGGCTACACGGTTTATACACGTTGTAGTACCATTTTAACCTAAGAATGAAAGTTAGAGTTTGCTAACCCAAGAAACCCTCCTCTTCACGTCTTCTCCTTGCTCTCTCCTCCATTACATCCTATCTCTTTTTACTCTTCGTTGCATCTTCTCCATTGTCGTTCTTCACCGGACCCTAAGTTCTCTTGCACGTTCCGGACCATCTACTGGTGTAATATTGCTAGATCCTCTACCATACAGGCCCACCTTACTGTATCTCTGGCCTTCGCTAGATCTCTCTGGTGGGCCTGTGCATGCTGCAAAGCGTCCTAGTTTGCCGCTGGATGAGGGCCCTTGTTCTGATCTGCATCCAAATGTTATTGGCATGCTAACGTGCTAGTTGCTAGGATCTTCTGTACACATGTTGCCTGGCCCACTTGTTTTTATAACGTGTTGCTGTGGGACCATTTCTAACCCATCTCATCTGAGGCTGGCGTGCGATTGAGATCTTTCAACCTTTTTTCATCTTCTACGTGATTTTCTGGATTGTCATTGCAGTAGGACCGGACCGTTGATTTACTGGAACTTAGACACATCTGACGTTATAAGCCCTGCGTTTGGAAGTATCTTCTACCCTGCTTTGATCTATTGTTCGTGGATGTTTGGCAGTATCTGTGCCGTTCCTCCGTCCTAGTGGTTGTGGCCTTGGTCATTGTTAGTGGGCTAGCTTGTTTTAGACGTAGTGAGCCATTCGTTCTGTGACCAGTTGGGTCAGAGTGTTTTCCAAGTATTGCTAGCCATTTTCTTTTCAGTATTGTCGTTATTTGGCCCTGATCAAACATCTTTCTGTGGGCCGTCACTAGTGGGCCTGTTCTAAAATTGTTGGGCTTGTTTGGCTGTTTGATCGCGTGTAGTTTGGCATGCTTGTGGCACCGTTTAATGCGGTGTAGTTCGTTGTCTACAAAAATATCTATGTAATCTCTAGTTCTTCATAAGTTTGCATGGGCCCGGTTATTGATAGGCTATTTCTTTGCTGCTTCTTGGAGTGTATTTTGCAGGCTCATCTTTTCTTCACCATGGTCGTAGTAACTTTTTTCATATAAGGCTCTTCTTGCCAAGATGCGAGATGTAACCAGTTTTTATATAGGACAGTTGGCTTGTCTCGTTTATTTACCGAACAATTGGTTCAGACTTGTCTTTGGGCTGGGTGTTTGTCCCAGCCTCACTTACTCCAGGCAGTTGGCTCAGACTCATTATTTATATTGGATAGTTGGTCTATTCTCAATTGTACCGGATTGTTCATGTTACTCATAGTTGCTAAAGTGTATGCTCGCTTGATGTTTTTCGACGTCTCGTCGCCTGTACTAATCACTTGTGACTTTCCTGCTTGCCATTCATCTCACAACCATGTTACCTTTTTATTTTATATTATGCTTTTAACTAAATGTTTTATGTGCCTCCAAACTTAATTTCTCTTTTTAGAGCACCTTAAGTTTGAAGGGAGGATGTCATAGAAAAATTTCTATATTTCTTAGGTTTGATTATAGTGACTCCTATCCCAAACTGAGCATCGTTAGGATAGTCCAGCTTGACAACGAGTGTTGAGAGAGTGAATTCAGAACTGAGTTATATGAGGGATTAAGAAGTTGAATAGATCAAATGGCCATTAGCGCAACCCATGTAATAAATCCCACTAAGGGCTATGTGGTTTATACACGTTGTAGTGTACCATTTTAACTTAAGAATGAAAGTCAGGGTTCACTAACCTAAACAACCTTCCTCTTCACATATTCTCCTTCTCTCCACCATAACATCCTATCCCTTTCACTCTTCGTTGCATCTTCTCCATTGTCATTCTTCACTAGACCCTAAGATTGGCGTCATGTAATCGATCTACACTAACCAGCCTAAGGCATAATGTAAACGATCTACACTAACCATCTCAAAAAAAAAGAAAAAAAAAAAAGAAAAAAAAAGAAAAAAAAAACATTAAAATGATCAAAATACCATGTTATCCCATCACAACAATAAACACATTTTAAGATTTGGTTATAAGATTTAATTTTTTTCCTTTTTTGGTTCTTTTGGGCGAAAGGTGGGAGCGCACCACCAGTAATTTTACTTACACAGGCTGGTTGAAAAGCTAACTCTTTAGGCTAGTTGATAAACTAACTCTTTAGGCTTTTAATTGGAACCAATTTAATGTTCTTATGTTGTTTTATGTCCGCAAGATAAGTGATGGAAATTACAGGTATACTTAACTAAAAACCTAGGACAAAATTTGGAAAGATAAAGTATGTTGATCTGGTATCAAGGCAAGAAAAGGGGTGTTGTATCTGATAGACAGGGTGGATTTCATGCACAAAGCTTTTGGTCTCATAGAAGTTGTAGGCATGCATTGTTGCATTTCCTAATTTTAAAGAGTCAGGTGAGTTATTAGTACTGTGCGACCGTGGATAAGCAGGTACCACAGTATTGTCATGGTGCAAGAATAAAGAATTAAACCTTAGATAATCAAAGCAGAATGGCCGGGCAATCAACATGACTTGGAGCTATATATGCATAGGCTAGGAGCAGAGAAGCAATACAAGGTTAAAAGAACTGACATAGGGTGGAGTACATGAAGGATTTAGGTTCAAGATCTACGATCTAGTTTCAACTTTTATTTGGCTTCAAAACTAAATTTATTATGGTTCATGTGAGAAACGATGTTTCAATTATGCATGATGATTGGTTGAGATTCCTACTTTATTACTTCTACCTGATGCTTTACTATAACCTTATGATGTGAGATAGGATGTAAAGTGATTGGTTCTTTTCACTCTCTCAAGAGAATCTTGTACTGGGGATTCAACCTTGAGTTCCATCCATAGGCCTTAGATTTGATACAGTAGTCACATAATTCCATCACAGGACATCAAAGTATGAAATGATCATAATAAAAGACTAGTGTTGATCCCTCATTGGGATTCCTAGGATGATAGAACTAGATGAAAGTGCTTAGTTCATTGATTTGAATCTAATCATTGTACACAGTTTGATCAATGTGAAAGGATTGTTGCCATCACCCATGTGCAGTAATACGTTATGAATACATAAGAGAAATATTTCCACATAACACAATAGTGTGATTTATGAATGAATGACATATTAATCTCACCCTGATCATGAACATTAGGGACAAAGATGTTAATCACATTGGATGTGATGGGAGGATGCTTTCCTGGTATGCTTATTTTCCTGTATGATAAAGGTAGTTTCTTAAGTGTCGCTTAGATGATATTGACCTAGTAGTGAACTTAGGGATAGGTATCGGAAGGCATGGTTAAACTTCTCATCATCAATCCCTATAGTGAGTTATTCCTTACCCTCGAGATGATGCAAACTTGGTACAATACATGTATCAGATATGACTTGAAAAATGCATGTCTTACTTATTGGGAGAAAAATGGACATCATAATCACCTTGGTTTAAAGCTTGCACTAGAGGATGTTCATATTAGAACAATCTTTGTCTTTGTCTGACACTGGATCCACTTATGTGGATCCACAACTTCTCGTAATGGTGTATTAAATATTAGTTTGTCTGAGTCACTCTTGTGGTAACACTAGTTGGTTCAACATGAGACATGCTAATCAATTATGTGATTATCCAAGTGTTTCATATGCTCAAGTTTACTCTCTTAGTGGATCATGGAATTATGAAGTGAATTGAAATTGTCAAGTGTTCAAGTTATAATCATGGGTTAAAATATGTGTTATAGATGTGGAAACTGTGGAGCCGATATTATGCACAAGTATACTTGATCTTTGATTAAATGTGTGTATTAGATATTGCGAATTACCATTGAAGAGATTGTGTGGACCTTAAGATGACCAGTATGACTCCTTAATCGCATTGGCTAAGAAGTCATGTTCAAGATGTGTACTTAAGGATTTAAGAATGGATTAGTTTTAAGGCAAGTGGAAGATTTTTAGAGTTATACCCTGGAAAATCAACGTGAGCCCAATCCACTGGCATGTAGATGAAATGATGGTTATCTCAGACGTAAATCATGATGACCAAGGGATCGAATGGGACACATTATCATGCCTTAATTATTATATAGTATGACCTTAAACATACATGAATATGAGTTAAGTGGAGGTCCTTTAGTTGTACTTAGGAACTCGAGATTGGATGCGATGGTCATTGACCAAGGGAGAGTTATGGCCCATGGATCTCAGTACCCTGTTCCACCATGACTATCATGGGTTTTAAGACAATTGTGGTCATCACGTGATGATGAGTATGGTCATCCTATGTGAGGGAAAAGACTCAGATCAAGATGAAAAGTCTCCACTATTAGGCACAACTTGGAATTTATTTGCCTTAGTCGTACCCACATAGGAGTGTGATGTTATGAATACAGAATATTATTAGACCTATTATACATTTGCGTTGGTGGATTAAGGTCAAGTCTCTAGTCTTGGGGCTCATTTCCCACGATTGTTAAACTTGAGGATGCATTGGAACTTGATTACTCCTTGGACCTAAGGACGTGTGAGGGTTAAGGCTTTGGTTATATGTGCTTTAGCTAGTTTTATGAGGCTACCGCATGACCAATAAAAGTGGGTATGGTGCGTAAATGTATCTATCAAGGTCCATTGGCTTCCTAGGGACTTGTTTATAGTAGAGATGTAAGAGACCAGAGGTTCTTGAAGTGTTTTTTCCATTCGACCTAACACTAAAAAATGTGTTAAATGGCTTTACAAAGTTTTTCAACTATTAAAATTTTATTTTGACTAGTAAAATTGTTTTGAACACACTTGATGATAATCTGATGGTCTACATTTGATGGTTCACACTTGATCGGCATGAGCTATGAATCTTTAATGGATGGCTATGGTAATGGAAGGATTGAATCAAATGTGCATGCATGGATAAGGCAAGTTTACAGGGTTCCAAGATGTGGAGCATATGGGAAACTATAAGGTGTTGAAGTACGACACACACAAGCGTGATGAGAAGTGAGATGAGAAATGAAGATCCCTCTCTTTCATTTTCTCTCTTTCTCTTTCTTTAAAATTCACGTCAAGAGGGACATCCTAGTTCTCTATATTATGATGCTTTTCTCTCTAAGAAAGATCTATTTATAAAGAGAGCTTAGGTTTTTAGGTTTATGATACTCCACCATCCTATAGTTTTCCATTTTCCCTAGATGAATGAAATCATGTGTTCATGTCTTATTGATGCATGTATATGCAATCCATACCCACCACTACCATGGCCATCCCCTAAAGACCTTATAACCATGTTGATCAAGTGGTGGACTCTCAAATCTTGACCATTAGATTAACATTAAGTGAGATCAAAATACTTTTAAAGATCAAGATTAAAAACATTTGTAAAGCATTTTAAAACCTTTTAGGTGTTGGCCAAGTGAAAAAAAATACTTGATGAACCTCTAATCTTATCAATCTATGCCATAAACAAGTTCTTAGGTAACAAGTAGATCCTTTATTAGCCATTTCAAGGATCAAAGAACCTTGATAAATGCTCCCAACCAAACCCACTTTTATTGGCTATGTAATGACCTCATAAAGTAAGCTAAAGCACATATAATTAAGACTAAGAGTCTCATAGGTGCTCAAGTTTAAGGATTAGTCAAATTCCAATTCATCCTTAAGTTTATCATAATCTAGGCAAATGAGCCCTCAGAATAGTTACTTAACCTCGATTGACCAATGCAAGTGTTAAAGAGGTCTATAATGGATCCTTTATTTATGACACACTCACAGTCCTATGTTCGGTAGGATGAGGCATACCGACTCGAAGTTGTGCCCAATCTTAAAGACTTTCGATCTTGACTTACTGTCAGTCCCCTCACATATGATGGCCATATCCATCATCGTATGATGACAATAAACTACAGGTTTGTCGTATAACTATTAGATTGTCATCGTATAACAGGATACTAAGATCAATGGACCATCATTCTCCCTTGGTCAGTGACCATTTTCCAATTTCAAGTTCTTAAAGACAACTTGAGGAGTCTCTCCTCTACTTAATGGATGTTACATGTATGTTTAAGGTATTACACATATTAAGTTAAGCAGAAGAATCCATGCAACTAGGTTGCTTGGTCAACATGATTCACAACAGAGATCATCACTATCACATCCATATGACCAGTGGATTACACTCACATTGGTTTTCCAAGACAACTCTAAAAAAAAAAAAAATCACTTGCCTTAAAACCAATCATACTCAAATCCTTTCAGCACATATGTCAAATAGGACTTCTTATATGAGAAGATTACGGAGTCATGCTTTCCTCTCATGAAAGTACACATGGTCCCTCTCTTCATATTGTTTAGCATACGTAGCCAATAATAGACTATGAATAGTTGCACACAACATCTGTTCCAATGTTATCACATCTACAGGATGGCATTTAATGCGTGATCATAACCCTAACACCTAATTACTATAGTTCATTTAATAATTACTTGATCCATTAAAAGATTGAATTTGTGTTTCTTGCACACTGGAATCATCATGAAATTAATCAACTTATCTCATGACAAACCCAATAGGGTTATGATAAGAGTCACATTATCAATAAAGTATTCGCTACATTACAATGAGAAGTTGTACATCAACATGAGTAGATGTAGAATCATACATAAATCGAGGTCATTCTAACATGAACATCCTTAGTATGAGCTCTAAACGAAGGTGATTATTGTGTACATTTTTCTCCCATTGACTAAGACATCCCTTCTCAAGTCATATCTAATACATGAAGTATACCAAGTTCCCTTCATTTTAGAGGCAAAGAAATAACTCATTATTAGGGATTCAATGCAAGCAGACTAATCCTGCCTTTTGGCATCCATCCATAATTGATCTTATTATAAGTTACTCATTGAGTGACACCATAGAACCAACCTTTCCAACGGTAGGAAAATAAGCACACCTATAATGTAATCCTTCATCACATATAATGTGATCAACATCTCTAACCCTAGTGGTCATGATCATGGTAACATCAATATATCATTCATTCATATAATAAGTTGTTGTGTCATGTGGTAATATGTCTCTTACGTGATTCATAAAGTATCATTATGTGAAACCAACAGAGCTTCGAACAACACCTAACACATGGGTGATGATTGCCATCCTTCTCAAGAATTGTGATGTTTATAGTGATTGGACTCAAGTTAATGTGAGAAGCACCTTGTGGAAGCTAGATCCTGGGATTTCTCTGACGGATCGGGGATTTTTCATGGGTTTCACCTCTTTCGAGGGTTTTCCATTCGGTGTGTATTGAGATAGCTGATTAAACTAGAGTCACCACCATCAAATTACTTTGTCTCTACAATTGACTAGACCCTATAGAAATGTTAAAGAAGAGGATCCAAAGATTCCCTCCTTTAAAATGACTCATTGATCTATAGTCAGAGATTTGATATAAGGGACCACGGTTACAGAGAGGGAAAGTGTTAGGTAGTCACTCTGCCTATACAAACGTACGGTCTTTACTTCACTAAATCTTGTTAATTTTTGAGGTTATAGTCAATTCTCGTGTACTCACAATGGGTTGATATATGTAATAAGATGATGTATGATGGTGGGTCTGTTCAGTCTGAGTTTTTAATGGGCAGGATCTGATTAAATTGCCAAGCCAAAGAGCATACGCTCAAACTGATCAGGTGACGAAAGTGGTGTAATGCTATGATAATGGATGTAATGAACAGGGGGGTTGGAAAAATAAAGAGTATTGTTGCACTATGGTAATATATGAACTAAATGAAGATGATATTGGATGGTCAGATGGACGGTCGTGTCGCGTAAGCTAGCTCAAGTGGCTTGGATTAGAACTTGGGTGGCCTCAGAGGCTTGAACCTTGGTTAGACCAGGCTAGACTAGGGCTAGGCTCTTATCACTCACTCTCACTCTCTTAAGTGGAGGAATGGGTTAAGATTGAAGGAGGATGAGTCACTACTCAAGGAGGACTCTTGATTTCTAGATGATGGAAAGCGAAGGCGCGAAAGGGGGGGGGGGGGGGGGGGGGGGGGGGGGGGGGTATTTATAGCAACTCCAAGTGGCAACTCTTGTAATTAAGGGCAGGAGGCACCCAGGGTGTCACTTTCTTTGGGCAGCTGGACTCTGGGTCTGTATGCTTTTTCTCTCTCAATTTGGAGTACTTTGTTGTCCAACTTATCTTGGCGCTTAAGGTTTGGACCTAGGCTTGATTTTAGGTTTGGTTTGGACTTTAACTAGGTGAGTTGATTGGGTGAAAGGGCTTAGTTGACTAGTGAGTTTACTTAGTGAGTTGACTCATCGCGTTGACTCATTAGGTTGACTCATTTAGAAGTTTTGGCTTGGTTTTTCCTAAGGGTGGTTTTTTAAGTTTATGGTTCGGGGTGAGTTAACTGAGTTTGGGTTAGGGTTTTAGACATGATCAGGTTTTTAGTGTTAAAGTTTGGATATGGATCAGGGTTTGGGAAAATGATTAAGGTTTAGATATGAGTTTAAATTAAGGGTACGGATCACCATCCATCATAACCATTTAAACTTAATCTTCCTTTCGGCCTAGGGTGGGGTGTCTACAGATGCCCCACTTTAGTAGAGTTTGTGCGCAACTAAATGCCAAAGCAAGTGGACACCCTACCCTTAACTTGGTCAATAATAGATCGTGGTGTGGAATCATTGTTTGTCTTTGTGTTTGTGTCATCTAGTTATTCAGAAATAGATAACTCGCACATATCATGAGGGTTCGGAGAAAATGTTGTGATTATCTCTGCACTGGCTACAATTTGAGTTCCCAATCATAACCCTTTCATTCCCAATCAGTACTAACATCGAAAGAACACAGTAGTAGAGCCCCTGCACTTTTTGTGGCCTTACGAAGTTACCGACTGAAAATGGAATGTCTGTTGTTTTTTGGATCACCGTAGCAGTACTTATTTTGCTTGATCATCAAAGTGTTTAGTTTCCCTGCACTTATTGATGCTTTAAGGGGATCTCACTACGCTGACTTTGACTTAATTAAGTTCTGCAAACATCCTCAACTAAGTATGTATGGGTAACCTTTTTCCATGCAACCTTCTTGTTTTAACACTTAGGTTACACTTCATCATTTTCACCATTCATATGGTTTCTTATGACCGAGTTTTGACCTTCATCTTTTCATACCTTAGCATTTGGTACGACTGCCCTGACATTGGAGTTCAGGTCGATCGTACTCTAAATGCATTGGGATCGGATGATCTTCAACGAAACTATGAGATATCAAATCTTTTTTTATTTTGCATTGACCCCCACCCAGAGATATGGAAGCTCTTAGTGCCTCGGGAGCCTAACTGTCATTGGGGAAAATCTTTTTGATGCTTCTTAGGAAAAGACCCACTATGGGAAGTGATACTTTGTGGGGTTTTTATTGTAAAAAGGCTTTTGGAAAAGAGAATCTAGCTTGCACGCAACTCCACTGGGGATACCTGTGGTGTTTCAGCAAGCTTGTTTTTATTGAAAACATGTAAAAGGATTTATCTGTCTTCTTGCAGTCGATGGCTACAATCGAGATCATCATGATAGAAGGACAAATTTAATGATGGATGCATAAATTTAGCTCATTATCTTGCAGTCCAACAGTTATGATTGAGATTTTTACCATCAAGGACGTAGAGAGTCTGAGCTTTATTGCTTTTTAAGGCCATACTACTCTAGAGATTGGTTTTGAGGAGATTAAGACCGTTGCGGTGATTTAGTTGGCGATGTTTGGTTGAAATCTCAATCCGTGGTCGATCAGGTTGTTCACTCACCTCAAGTGCAAGGCTACGATGTAGTAATAATTCTTGGTAAAACCGAGGTCGATCCTCAGGGATTGTCGTAACAATTCCAAACTTTATAACTAAGATTGACTAAATTCGGATTTGTATCGATGGATGAAATTTAATAACATAAAACTATCTACTTTAGACTTAAATTAGGGAAATAAGCACTAGAACGCCAAGGATCCACTTATAATCATCCGCAATGCCAATTTAAACAATTAAAGCAATAACCCAATCGGAATCGAAGTTCTATCCCTATCAAATCGAAATATAGAGTAATCAAATCATCATAACATATCTAACATAGATAGATCATCCACTGATATGGTTTTCTCATACCAACTAAGGCAATGGGCGTGTCCAATTACACAACTCAATCCTTCACAAAATAATCGAGATCACATCCAAATTCTTCCTCAAGTCTTGTCATTAGACTTGATTTAGAAGCATGAATTGAACTTCTATTAAACTAATATCAATACATGAACATCTATCTCAGATCAATCCCAAAGAAAAGAACTTCTTCTAGTTTTGTTCAAGATAATCACTTAGGAAACTTGGTTTGTAAGATCTACTAGCATCCAACATATCATAATGATCTAAGATCTCTGTAACCCAAAATCCTATCAATCAACACCCCATTAAGTAATCTCGGTAATCAAAACATCCCATGTAAGAGAAATAACAAGAGATAAAAGATTAACTAAAAATACTAACTTTATTTCAAACTTGAGCTAGAAGTGTTCTTTATTCTTCATTAACTCCAAAAATACTTGAACTAATTCGAATTAAGCTTTGCAAACAACTATAAGCATCACCTCTTAGCCCTAGTTAGAAGGTTTAGCCAACCATTAATAGATTAAACTAAAACTAAAAAAAAAAACTACTATAAAAGCATAGAAAAACCATAAAAACCCTAGTTGGAGGAGTTATGAATGCTCCATGACACTCTTCTCCACCTCCCACAAACTTTCTAGCCTTCTATAATAAGTTTAGATCCACCCTTAGGTGTCCTTTTATAACATTAAAGCTCCACCACTTCAGAATCTTCCATAAGTGCGTAACAACTTACGCAGCGCATTATTTCGGAGCTTGAAGAACAAGTTTTTGTAACTTTTTTGTATGGTCAATCGGTCTAGCGACTGGTTGTCGACCTACTTTTTTAGTCCAGCGAGTGGTGCCCAAAAAAGGTAGAAATTCGCCTATCTTGACCCAAGGGCCGATCGGTTGGTTCTGGCCACCGATCGGTTGTTCCCTCGCCTCAAGTGCAAGGCTTTCGATGTAGTAATAACTTGGTAAGACCGAGGTCGATCCACAGGGAATTAAGGTAAATCAATTCAAACCATTCTAACAACTTTAAATTCAGCAATTTTGAAGTTTGATTTTAAAAACTAACTAAAAACAGTAACTTTTGTAAAAATCTGATAATTTATGGAACTAAGTCCTCAAGGATCCACTTGTAGTAGTTCCATGTGAATTCATTCATCCAAGCATAAACACAACTAGATTCGAAGTTCTATCTCTCATCTAGTCAGAAGATTAAGCATTCAAACACAAACAATCTCACTTAAGTCAAAAAATAAGATTCTAGTTCTAATGAAGCACATAGAATTCAAACATGTAGCCTTCAAAGTAACAATCATGCTAAGAGACTATGGCATGCTTTATGGTTACTATAATTTGAATCTAATCAATCCAAACATGATAATCTCAGAGAATTGCAAGGATCCCATATATGAAGCACATGAACTCTCATAAAACATCCAAAAATACCAACTTTATTCAAACTAGAACTTAAAAATCTAAACTTTAAGTAAAAGTACTTGAATTAAACAATAATAACTAGCTACAAGCTTCACCTCTTAGCCTTAGCTAAGATGTTCTAGTCGAGCATCATCATGCTACAACTAAAAGTAATGAAAAACAACTAGAAAACATGAAAAATCGAATTTGGGAGAGTTGTAGATGCTCCACGATGATCCTCTTCACCTCCCACAAGTTCCCAAGCCTTCTATAATACCTTATGCACGAACCCTAAGTGTCCTTTAATAACAATGAAGCTCCACCGACTTGGAAACTTTCAGAATCTGTGTATTACTTACGCAGCTGTAAACAATTGTGATTGATATTCCGATCGATCGGAACTATTTTAATCGATCGAAAATTTTGTCCAGGGAGTGCAGAAGTTTTTAGTCCTGAAATTCTGATTTTTCGATTGATTAGAACTAATTTTTTATCAATGAGAAGATCGGAACTAATTTCGATTGATCGAAATTTCACTCCAGCAACATTTCAGGGCTGTTTTCTGAACTTTCTGCGTCTTACTTTTCTAGCTCTGCAGTTTTGCACTTTAATTTTTCAGCCATTTCAGGTTATTAACTTGATTTCTCTAGGGATTTTTCTTCACTTCTTTGGCTCATTAAAGCTTGGTCTTCTAATCATTCTAAATCCTTTAAATTAACAATAAATCAATGAAACCACTCTCTTTTACCTACAAATACAAAACAAGCATAAGTCCTTAACTTTAACAATTTAAACTATACAATTATACTATGAATTGGGGTTCAGATATGCACAATTCATGGCTCAACACACCCCACAACCAGCATTTTGCTAGTCTTAAGCAAAACATACGTGAAACTATTTAGTTCTTTAAAATCACAACTCTCTCTTGGAAACTATACTTCTATAAACTTCAAGACTGATAAGCATAAAATTCATAAAAACCTAGTGATAAGAAATTGAAGTCCTATACTCTCCAAATATAATAGGTGTTCACATAGAATCTCCACTAATTGATTAACAAATAGAATAATCCGAACATTTATGATCTAGTGTGCATCGTGAAAGTTCATCTCATTAATTTTCAGAATTACCTTTTTTTATAAATCAGTTAAAATAAGGATCTAAAAGTGTACAGATCAATCAATTGCCTATGACAAGAATTTTTCTTACCTTTCCTTTGACGGCTTTTACACTACTTCCCATTTCTAACTTTGGTTATGGGTAGACTATCCCCTGGTTGGTAATAGGTAGCCCTTTTCAGAATTTTCACAAATAGTCAATGCATAACCATATTTTCATTCTCTTTTTCATGTACATTAGATAGGATTTTTAGAAATCTATATCTTTTGTTCTTTTCTCTTATTTCACATGAACAAGGATGGACAAAGTTCCCCAGCTTGGTTCCATAACACCTTAAATCTCAATTTAGTCAATCTACAAATCTTCATAATCCTTTTAAACCATGAGAATCGTGTAATGTGAACTAGACTCAAAAGTATTCAAATGTTCTATTGATCACATAAATAGGGGAATTCATATAGAAACTATTATATTTAAGAAAATTTAGAAATCTTAAAATCATATCAATTAATCTCTCATCCTTTCATACTTATAGCATCTCAAGTGCATAGAAACAAGGTTTTTCAAAAGAGTTTTGATGTTTCAGAAAAATTGAAAATTTTCTATAAAAATTGCTTGAAATGTCACAAAGTACTAGATTCATCTATGAATCTCTCACCCCTAACCAAATCTTGTATTGTTCTCAATGTAAAAAGATATGCAATGAGCAATAACATGAGAGCAATGATAAAAATAAAAGAGGGTGAGGATGAGAATACCTGAGAGAGTCTATCTTAGAAATCTACCTCCGACAACTAAATCTACTAAAGCAATGAGACTAAAACAGAAAAAACAAACTAAACTTAATCTACTCTATACCTCCGTCAGACTAGGAGATTAATCATCATTATAATATTCAAAAGAACAAAGTTGAGCAAATCATCAAGTAGTGTAATAAAATTTTCAACAGAACAATCCACCATACCTCTTTGAAAAGTACATTGGTGACATCAACCATTCTAACCTATTGAAAATCCTACTGAAAAATTTCAGCGGGTTTCTCAATAATTTTGTCACATGTAGTAGGAAAGGAGAGTTGCATTAGTTGGAAATCAGTAAATATGGATTTCCTTTCCATCTTGTCTAGGAAAAAAAATTGTCAAATATAGGTCATCCCAGAAGTGGTGTTATTCAGTTTGAACAAACCAAAAAGATGTGGAGACTTCAACCACTTCATCCACACAAATTGGGATGGTCTTCACATAATCAACTTTCACCGGTGCTTCCACAATCGATTTTTCAGTTTGGCACTTTATGGAAGGAAGCTTTTTAGACACCGAAGGGGTCTCCCTTAAGGCATGCACTATGTCCTTAATCATGAGATCATCCCAATCTTCAAAATAAGTCACTCTCCTCTAGAGTGTAGGAGACCTCAGGGGAGAAATTTTTCAGATTTGAACCCTTCACGTCTCCCTCCTTCTCAGACTTTTGTGTAGGTTGGAGTTGATCCTCAACCTCTATACTTTCAGAATTTGGCATCTCCATAGGCAAATCAAGCACCAATTCTTCCAATTCCTGCATAACAAATGTGTTTAAATAAAAAATTGGTATCTTGTAAAGTAATCTTTCAAAAATTGGCTCTTTCAAGGCCTCCTTAATAATCAAATTTAATTCATCCTTGGAATGTGCCAAACATATCTTTAAACTTTGAGGTAGATTGGATTGGAAAAACTCTCCTTCTTCAGGAGATTCTATCATGTTTGTCTCATGAGGATCGTCATCATTGTCCCAATCCTCAAAATGATCGAAGCAAACAATATCTAGAGGATCAAAATTCTGATTTAAAACAAACTCCTCTATCATAATGGACTAGATGAAGTCTACCTCATGGACATCATCATCATCCCTATCCGTTTTGCCCATATGGAACACATTCACCTCTAATGTCATGTTCTCAAATGACAATTGCATCACCCCATTCCAGCAATTGATTATTGCGTTTGATATAGACAAGAATGGGTGGCCCAAAATTATCGGTATTTAACTGGTTACGTGTCTAAGACAATAAAATCCACTGGATAGTAGAATTTGTCGACTTGGACCAATACATCCTCTACTACTCCTCTCAGCACACGAATAGATTGATCATCGAGTTGCAATGTGGTTTTGGTAGGTTTTAATTCACTAAAACCCAATTGCTCGTATACCGAGTATGGGATCAAATTTACGCTTGCCCCTAAATCTAGTAATGCATGCTCGATTCGGTAGTCACCAATGATACATGAGATTGTGGGACTACTGAGATCCTTATATTTTGAGGGGGTCTTTTAAGTGAGAATGGCACTCACTTTCTCATTAAGGAAGGCCTTTTATTACACATTATATTTACGTTTTGTTGTACATAGGTCCTTTAGAAATTTGGCATAGGAGGGAATTTGTTTAATGGCGTAAAGCAATGGAATGTGGATCTTAACTTGTTTGAAGACCTCTAAAATATCATGAGAGTTTGGGAGAGGTTTTGGAGCTACCAATTTCGAAGGGAATGATGCTATGGGTTTATGAATGCGTTCCGTTTCTTGTGGGGCTAAGCTAGGTTCATCCTCATTCTCAGGAATTATCGGATCATTAGGCTTATCGACTTTCACCAGAATAGATTTGTCCACTTACTTACCACTTCTAAGAGTGGTGATGGATTTTGCTTGCGCCACATGTTGGTTGGGGGGGTTAGGGGCGCTGCTTTTATGTGCTTGTTTAAGATTGGGCTGAGGTTGGGCTGGAAAGGTTCCTTCCCTAGCATTCAAGCGTCCCTTAATCCCATCAACTGACACTTTAAGCTCTTAGAACATTTGTTGATTTGATTGATTAATTTGTGTTTGCCCTTGCATAAACGCCTTTAAAGTGTCCTCCATTGAGAATTGAGGTGAGGATATGTTTTGCATGGGTGGCCGTCCTTGAGAGTTGGTGGGATTGGCCGTGAGACTATTCCTCCAACTGAATTTTGGATGGTTCTTCCAAGTAGATTTGTACGTGTTACCTACTTGTCCATTGAAAGGCCGTTGATAACCATATGCGGCGTTTGCTTGCTCCTGTAACACCTCTTGAAACACATGAATTGTAGAGCTATCTTGCATAGAGTGTACATTAGCAGCATAAATTCCCCACACACTTTCAATAGCTTCCGTGGACTTAGAAACTCCACTTTTGCTTAGTTCCATGGCCTCGACTTTTCTTGTGAGGTTGACTATCCTTGCTTTTACATTATCTTCCTTCTTAAGGATGTAAATCCCTCCTTTCTCTTTTTATTGAGGAAGCTTGAGGTTAGTAGACTTGTTCGAGGTATTCCATGATTGGGCATTCTCAGCCAGCATGTCTAGGTAACTTCATACCTCATTTAGATTTTTGCTCATAAACTCGCCATTACACATCATCTCTACAAATTGGCCCATGTTGGAATTCAATCCATCATAAAAGAAGTTTATAATTTAGCTACTTTCATAGCCATGATGTG
The DNA here is from genome assembly GCA_003013855.2 of Liriodendron chinense. Classification (NCBI taxonomy): domain Eukaryota; kingdom Viridiplantae; phylum Streptophyta; class Magnoliopsida; order Magnoliales; family Magnoliaceae; genus Liriodendron; species Liriodendron chinense. The sequence goes on from PVNU02003299.1 coordinate 180,303, forward strand.
GGCAAGTGAGTAAGAGGTCCTTAAACCTTTTCCAACTTTGAAAGAACGACTCACCCTCTTTACCTAAAAAGTTCATGATAGATCTTCGAAGGGTGTTAGTTTTATGAGCCGGGAAGAACTTTTTCAAGAATTCTCTGATCATTTCAGTCCATGTCCTTATCGAATGTGGTCTAAGAGAGTGGAGCCAGCCTTTGGCTCTTTCTTTCAATGAGAAGGGAAACGATCTAAGTTTGATGACATCCTCTGACACATTGTTGTATTGCAAAGTAGAAACAACCTCATCAAACTCTTTCAAGTGTAGATATGGGCTCTCAGAATCTAGCCTATGGAACTTAGGTATAAGTTGAATTACCCCCAGCTTTATATCAATGTCTCCCCGGTGGTTAGTAGAACCACACATGAGGGCGTAGTCATACGGGCCGATTGTAAGCAGTCATGTAAGGCTCTCATTGGAGGAGCATTGTGCACCTCATTCTCTCCTACTGCCTCTTGATTCGCGTTTGTAGTTGGAGTAAGAGGGGGATGATTCCTTAACGGTATTTGATCTATACTCCCCAAACTTTCACAATGTCCTATGTATTTTCTAACTCGTCTATGGACGGAGAGTGGTTCGATTGAACCTCTTTCGGTTTGGAGACGATTTGTGTGGTCACGTTCCCAATGGGACATAAACCACATAAACAAAAATCTGAATTAAATCCTAAATCCTAAAAACAAAATCTAAAAATAAAATTAAAATTCTAGTAAAGCTAAAAACTGAGAATTGAAAGAGTCTAAGTTTAGAAGGATAGTACCCGATTTGCTTGAACTAGAAGAACTTCCTACAAAAATAAAAATAAAAACTTTGTTAGTTCTAGAATTCAGAAAAAACTAGCCCTAGAAAAGCAATAAACCTTAATTAATTCAACTTTATAGTCACTAAAATAATTTAGAACCGTTTAACCTAGATTCCTCGGCAACAGCACCAAAAACTTGTTCACTCGCCTTAAGTGCAAGGCTTGCAATGTAATAATAACTCGGTAAGACTGAGATCGATCCACAAGGAATTAAGGTAAACTAATTCAAACCATTCTAGCAACTTCAAATTCAGTAATTTTGAAGTTTGATTTTAAAAACTAAGTAAAAACAGTAACTTTTGTAAAAATCTAATAATTTATGGAACTAAGTCCTTAAGGATCCACTTGTAGTAGTTCCATGTGAATTCATTCATCCAAGCATAACACAACTACTAGTTGGAAGATTAAGCATTCAAACACAAATAATCCCACTTAAGTCAGAGAATGAGATTCTGGTTCTAATGAAGCACATAGAATTCAAACATGTAGCCTTTGAAGTAACAACCATGCCAAGAGACTATGTTATGCTCTAGGTTACTACAATTCGAATCTAATCAATCCAAACATGGTAATCTCAGAGAGTTGCAAGGAACCCATGTCTGAAGCACATGAACTCTCATAAAACATCCAAAAATACCAACTTTATTCAAACTAGAACTTAAGAATTCAAATTTTAAGTGAAGGTACTTGAATTAAAGAAATTCTACATGATAACTAGCTATAAGCTTCACCTCTTAGCATTAGCTAAGAGGTTCTAGCTGAGCATTATTATGCTACCACTAAAAGCAATGAAAAGCAACTAGAAAACTTGAAAAATGAAATTTAGGAGAGCTGTAGACGCTCCACGACCATCCTCTTCACCTACTACAAGTTCTCAACCCTTCTATGATGCCTTAGGAACAAACCCTAGGTGTCTTTTTTATAATAATGAAACTCCACCGATCTAGAAACTTTCAGAATCTGCGTATTACTTACGCAGCTGTAAATAGTTCTGATTGATGTTCCGATCAATCGGAACTATTTTGATCGATCAGAAATTCTGTCCAAGGAGTGCAGAAGTTTTTAGTCCTGAAATTCTGATTTTTCGATTGATTAGGACTAATTTTTTATTGATCGGAATTCACTCCATCAATATTTCAAGGTCGTTTTCTGAACTTTTTGCGTCTTAATTACTTCTCTGGCCCTGCAGTTCTGTACTTTTATTTTTCTAGCCATTTCAGGTCGTTAACTTGATTTCTCTGAAACTTTTTCTTCACTTCTTTGGCTCATTAAAGCTTGGTCTTCTAATCACTCCAAATCCTTTAAATTAATAATAAATCCATGACACCTCTCTCTTTTACCTACAAACATAAAAATAAGCATAAGTCATTATCTTTAAGAACTTAAACTATGCATTATGCTATGAATTGGGGTTCAGATATGCACAATTCATGGCTCAATTTTCACAAATTCATGGGGTTCAGATAGGTAGCCCTTTTTTGAAAAATTTCACAAATTTTCAATAATAATCATTTTTCTCTTTTTTCATATACATGAGATAGGATTTTTAGAAATTCATATCTTCCATTCTTTTATCTTATTTTCACATGAACAAGGATGGACAAAGTTCCCCGGCTTAGTTCCTCAACACTCTGAACCTTAGTCTAACTGATTTACAAATATACATAATCCCTTCAATCATGAGAATTGTGTAATGTGAATTAGAGTCAAAAGTGTTCAAAATTTCTATCGATAATATAAATAAGGGAATTCATATAGAAAACTCTTATATTTTAGGTGATTAAAGGATTTCAAAATCAATCACTTCATCCCTCTTTTTCTCATACTTGTAACATCCCAATTGCATAGAAGCAAAGTTTTTTAAAATAATTTAGAAATTTTAGAAAAATAAAAAAATTTCATACAAAAATTGCTCAAAATGTCATAAAATACTAGATTTATCTAGGAATCTCACCCCTAACCAAAATCTTACATTGTCGTCAATGTAAAAAGATATGCAATAAGCAATGACATGAGAGTAATGATAAAAATAAAGGAGAGTGAGAACAAGAGTACTTGAGAGAGTCGAATATGGGAGTCTACAACTTTCGACAACTAAACAATTAAAACAAATAAAATAATAAAAACTACTCTATACCTTCGTCAGACTAAGAGGTCAATCTTGATACATGATTATCTAAAGGAATGAAAACTAGCAGGATTAGTAGGTGGAGTAAAAGGTTTTTCAGTAATACCATCCACCGTCTTGCTTCATAATACACATGGGTGATGTTTGTCATTCTAATCCATTGAAAATCCTGTCAAAAAAGTTTAATAGGTTTCTCAAAGCTATCACCCCATGTATTAGGAAAGGAGAGTTTCTTCGATTTGAGATCATCAAATATGAATTTCCTTTCCAACTTGTCTGGGAAAACATTAATCAAGTAAGGATCATCCTAGAGATGGTGCACTTCGGTTTGAACAAACCAAAGGAATGTGGAGACTTGTATTTCTTCTTCACAAGTCGGTATGGTCTCCACATAATCAGATTCTACTGGTGCTTCTACAATTGATAAATCGGTATTACACTCTATGGAAGGAGTCTTTTTAGGCACCGGTGAAGTTTTCCTTAAGATATTAATAATGTCACAGATCATATGATCATCTCAATCCTCAAAATATGTCAAACACTCTTTTAGAGTGTAGAAAATATCGACCTTCTCAGTCACTTGTCTAGGTTGGAATAACTCCTCAACCACTACACATTCAGAATTTAGCCTCTCCTTAGGCAAATCAAGCAAAAATCCGTCAAATTCCTGCACAACAAAATTGTTCAAATTAGTGATTGGTGTCTCGTCAATCAAATTTTTAGATTTTGGCTCTCCAAGGCCTCACAATATCTAAAATTGCTTCTTCCTTGGAATGAGCCAAGCAAACTTCTAAGGTTTTGATAAATTTAGCCAAGGGTGGCTCATCATCATCCACAATTGTATCTATGAAGTTAATCATGTGGATCTCATCTTCATCCTCCTCCTCATCCTCTTGTTGTTTATGCAAATGAAACACATTCAGCTTCATTGTCATATTTCTAAAGGATATTTTCATAATCCCATTCCTACAATTGATTATAGCATTGGCGGTTGTTGGGAATGGTCGGCCTAGAATAACGGGAACTTGAGTGCATAAATTTGTAACCGCTTGGTATCCAAAATGATAAAGTCTATCGGGTAGTAGAACTTATCGATTTGGACTAACACATCTTCAATCACTCCTTTTGATATTCTAACGGAGTGATCCGCAAGTTGTAAAGTTATCTTAGTGGGCTTTAATTCACTAAGTCCAAGTTGCTCATATGCCGAGTAGGGAATCAAGTTAACACTATCCCCTAGATCGATAAGTGCTTTATTGATCCAGAAGTTACCTATTATGCAAGAGATTGTACGGCTTCTGGGATTTTTGAATTTGGTGGGAGTATTTTGTTACATGATAACACTCACTTATTCCATAAAAAATGTCCTCTTGTGCACATTTTACTTACGCTTTACAGCACATAGATCCTTTAGAATTAATTGACGTATGAAGGAATTTGCTTAATTGCATCCAACAAGAGAATGTTGATTTTAACTTGTTGAAAGACTTCTAAGATGTCCTGATTTTTACTTTGCCTTTTGTTTGAGATAAGACATTGGGGGAATGGGGCCATAGGTTTATACACACGCTCTGGCTCTTCATCTTGTGGAGTATTGCTTAATTCACCATCACTCTTAGAATCAACCAGATCATTAGGCTTTGTGGCCTTTATTGGTTCAGATTTTTCAATTGTTTTACCACTTCTAAGAGTGGTGATGGCTTGAACATTTTTCACATGAGGATGGGTTGAAGAATTGGTATTTGTTTCCAATTGTTCCTTAGGGTTAGGATGAAATTGGACCAAAACAGCCCATTGCTCCCTAACTCCTAGGTGTGTCTCAATTCTTTCAACCGAGATTTTAAGTTCATTCATAGTCTGCATGTTGGACTGATTTATCTGAGTTTGTCCAATTATGCATGTGTTCAATGTATCCTCAAGAGTGCTCTTTTGAGGAGGCCTTTGGGAAGCATTATTTGTATTTACCATGGGTCCATTCTTCCCATTAAGATTCGGTTTACACTGCCAATCAAGATTATTCGAGTTAGAATTTGGTCCACTAAAGGGGCGTTGGTAAGTGTTTGTAGCATTCAATTGAGTTTGTAAAATATCTTGAAATGTAGGGATTGTTGGGTAATCCTTTGTTAAGTGAACATCACTCTCACAAATACCACATACACTTTCTACAGCCTCACCGATGGTTATCATATTAACACTCCTTAATTTTATAGCCTCAATCTTCTTTGTGAGACCCACCACCTTTGAATTTATATCATCCTCTCCATTTAATGCATTTACACCTTTCTCTTTTGGGGCCGACGTGGGATTACTAGTTGGAGTGGAGATGTCCCAAGATTGGGCATTCTCGGCTCACATGTCAAAGTAATCCCAAGCATCATCGGGCGCTTTGTTAAAAAATTTACCATTACACATCATTTGGACAAATTGGCGCATGTTTGAACTCAATTCGTCATGGAAGAAGTCAATCAAGTGCCACTTTTCATAACCATGATGTGAACACTCTAATAAAAGATCTTTGAACCTCTCCCAACATTGAAAAAATGTTTCATCTTCTTTTTGGGAGAAGTTCATGATAGTCAGCCTTAGTGCAATAGTTTTGTAAATTGGGAAGTACTTTTTAAGGAACTCCCGGGTCATCTCAGTTCATGTCCCAATGCCTCTAGGTTTAAGTGATTGAAGCCATGATTTGGTTTTTTCCTTAAGAGAGAAAGCGAACAATTCAGTTTGATTACATCCTGGGAGACATCATTAAATCGAAAGGTGTTGCCTATCACCTCAAATTCACTTAAGTGTGCATATGGATTTTCAGAGTTAAGTCCATGAAATTTTGAAAGTAACTTAATAATTCCCGGTTTAAGATCCACGTTTCCTGCATTAAGTGGAAAAATAATGCAGGAAGACGTGGTTGTTCTCTCCGGTTGTAGATAATTTCGTAATGTTTTAAATGGAGGAACATAGCGTTCCTCATTCTCATTATATTCCGTCTTATTTGGTGGTGCATCATGCTCAACATTTTCAACATTGTGTAGTTCATTTTCAGCCATGATTTCAGACGGTTTAGAATTTTCTAGATGTTTTTTAACTCATCTGTGATTGATTAATCCTCCAACTAAACCTCTCTTACTTAAAAGTCGCGATGTATGATCACGCCCCTAACGGGGCAAAAACCATACAAAAACTAAACTAAAACTAAAATCTAAAAATAAAAAATAAATTAAGATGTCTAAGTTAGAACAATATTACCGAATTTGAAGAACTAAGTTAGTGAAGAAAATCCTACAAAATAAACAAAATCTTTTAGTAGTTAAAAATTCTGAGAAAAACCTACTAAAGCAATAAACCCTAACCTAACCTATCTAACCTAACCATACCTTAATTAAAAAATTCAAACCGTTAACTTAATCCTCGGTAACGGCGCCAAAAACTTGTTCGCTCGCCTCAAGTGTAAGGCTACGTTGTCATAATGATTCTCGGTAATACCGAGGTCGATCCTCAAGGATTGTCGTAACAATTCCAAACTTTATAACTAAGATTGACTAAATTCGAATTTGTATCGATGGAAGGAATTTAATAACATAAAACTATCTACTTTAGACTTAAATCAGGGAAATAAGCACTAAAGCGCCAAGGATCCACTTATAATCATTCACAATGCCAATCCAAACCATTCAAGCCAACAACTCAATCAGAATCGGAGTTCTATTCCTATCCAATCGGAATATAGAGCAATCAAATCATCATAACATATCTAACATAGATGGATCATCCACTGATATGGTTTTCTCATACCAACTAAGGTATTGGGCGTATCCAATCACACAGCCCAATCCTTCACAAAACAATTGAGATCACATTCATGATTCTTCCTCAAGTCTTGTTGCTAGACTTGATTTAGAAGCATGAATTAAGCTTCTATTAAACCAATATCAATACATGAACATCTATCTCAGATTAATCCGAAAGATAAGAACTTCTTTTAGTTTAGTTCTAGATAAGCACTTAGGAAACTTGGTTTGTAAGATCTCCTAGCATCCAACATATCATGATGGATCTAAGATCTCTACAACCCAAAATCCTATCAATCAGCACCCCATTAAGCAATCTTAAAAATCAAAACATCTCATGTAAGAGAAATCACAAGAGAAAAGATTAACTAAAAATACTAACTTTTTTCAAACTTGAACGAAAAGTGTTTTTCATTAAACCCCAAAGTACTTGAACTAATTCAAATTAAGCATTGGAAACAACTATAATCTTCACCTCTTAGACCTAGCTAATAGGTTTACCAACCATTAACCAATTAAACTAAAACTCAAAAGGAAAAATACTATAAAAGCATAAAAAACCATAAAAACCCTAGTTGGAGGAGCTGCAAATGCTCCACGAAGCTCCTCTCCACCTGCTACGAACTTTTTCAGCCTTCTATGATGAGTTTAGATCAACCCCTAGGTGTCCTTTTATAGCATTGAAGCTCCGCCGCCTCAGAATCTTCCAGAAGTGCGTAATAAATAGCGCATCGCATGATTTTTTAGAGCTTGAAGAACAAGTTTTGTAACTTTTTTGCATGGTTAATTAGTTTGGCAACCTATCGTCGACGTGCTTTTTCAGTCCATTGAGTTTTTCCCCAAAAAGTTAGAAATTCGACTTGTCCCGACCCTAAGGCCGACCGGTCGGTTCTGGCCACCGACTGGTTGCACGTGAAACAGTGGGGCTGTTTTTTACATTTTCTGCATTTTACTTTTCTGGCCCTGTAGCTCTGCACTTTAGTTTTTTCAGCCTTTCCAAGTCTTTTAACATGATTTCTTCAAAATTTTTCTTTGTTTTTCAACTCCATCTTCCATAACTTCTTTCTTCCATTCTTGGCATTTCTTCCTTTAATCCTTAAGGTGTCTTAAAGTGGTCTTTTAGCATTGAATTCATAAGGTCTCTCTCTCATTCCTACAAACACAAACACATGCATAAGATGCGTCTTTAACACTATAAATCATGCGTATAAAGTGATGAATCGGGGTTAGAATATGTATAATTGAGGGCTCAACACAGATCCATTGTCCCAATATGCTGATGGGGATGAAAGGATAAGTTCTCAAATCCCAGTCATCTGATCATGACTCGAATGGTTGAAATTAATGCCGATTTTTCTTTGAAATATTTTTGGAATTTTTTTGAAATGAACCAGACCATTGGATCATGACTCAGACGATCGGGATCGATGTTGGTTCTTTTTAGAATTATTTTGGAGTTTTTGGAAATGATCCGGACCATCGGATCATGACTCGAATAGTCGGGATTGATGCAGGTTTTTATTGGAAATATTTTTGGGACTTTTAGAAATGATCTAGACCATCGGATCATGACTCAGACGGTCGAGATAGATGCTTGTTTTTATTGAAAATATTTTTGGATTTTTTGGAAATGGTCTGGATCATCGGATCACGACTCAGATAGTCAATATTGATGCCGATTTTTATTAGAAATAATTTTAGAATTTTTTAAATGATTCGGACTGTCAGATCATGACTCGAATGGTTGCGATCGATGCCAATTTTTATTGGAAATATTTTTTACCTCTTTGAGATTTCAAAATTTCATTGAATTCTTTCTCCTCTACTGCATCCCTTCAATTTCTCTTCATTTTCTCATGAGATGATATTTTTTATAAAAAAAATTGAATTTTCCCTCACTTTTCTCTATTCTCTCTTACATCACCTCATTTCTTACACAATGACAAGGTTCCTTGCAATTACACTTCCCAATGGAGTTTTTCTTCCCAAGGAGAGGAGAGAGGCCAAGTCACATGAAAGGTCGAAGGACGAATGACCCCTTGGGTGTTGCCCGTCCCTCCCTTTACACTTTGGTTTCTCCAATGTGTTGGGTAATAGGGGAAACTCCCCTCTTCTATACAAGTAAGGAATGGGGCCTTTCCCCAACATGCAACCTCTCTCTCTCTCTCTCTCTCTCTCTCTCTCTCTCTCTCTCTCTCTCTCTTTGTTCTCTTTTTTCAAGTTCTTTCTTTCCCTTTGGCTATTCTTTCTCCATTTTCAAGTTTGAAAGTTTTCAGAGTTCTTTGGGTAGCAAGGTGGGCCACTTGAGTGAGGTAAGCGGTGAAGGTATGATACCTTTTCTTTTTTCCTTCCTTTATTTCTTTCATTTTCTTTCAATTTTATACTTCTTGTTCCTTCACTTGTAGGTGCTTTCCAAGAGTGGCAGTAGGCCCAAGTTGGTGGATCTTCAAGTGCTTTCTCAAGTGTCCAAGGTGGTGTATGGAGTGGACCCTTCAAGGTTCCCATTTCTTTCATGTTCTTATCTTTCAAACTCCCTTTCACTTATACAAGAGTGTGATATTTTCCATGTCCATCAAGTGTGCATGGAAAAGATTCCATCTCTTCTTCTTTTGGGAGTTGGGCTTGTTTTGTATGAAATGGAACAAAAGTGCAGTTTTGTCCCTTTGTGCATTTGGATGGGTTCAAAACTTCATTTTGGCTCCTCACTTTATGCCTCTTTTTAAGTTTTCATTCCTTTCTTTCTTCCCTTCATGCTTTCTTTCTTTCTTTTTCTTTCTTTTCATGTTTGGGACCATGAAAGTAAGTGGGGCCCACATCATATTTTTAGACATCCCATACACTTAGGGTGGTCCCACTTTTTATATAAATCCATGTGGACAAGAAAGATTAGCCCATGCACTATTGGTAACTTTTATCTTTCAGGTGGGCTAGATCTCTTTGGTTGGGCCCATGTGGATGGCATGGATGATACCTTTGATGGGTTGGATCTCCTTGATAATGGCCAAGATGGGTGATTCATTTGCTTGGGTGTACTTGATGTGATCGTTTATTGCATCCCTTTAGCGATGGTGGGTGTGGATGGCCACAGGATTCCCTTAGTTGGACAGGATGATAATCAGACGCCTACTTTTGCTAGGAGGAGTTGATCGGTGTAGATTCGGCCATTGATTCTTTGATCAAGGCTGTCGAGATTCTTTTGTATGGTTCAAATCTTCACATGGATGGTTCAGATGCTTATCCAATGACCATAGTTGGTTCGAATGTCCTTCCTGACGATCAAAATTTCCCAGATTCTTTGACATGCAATGTGATCTTTCTGGATAGTTAGCTTGTTGGCCTTGATGGCGGAGCTCGCTAGTTGTCTCTTGATTCTTGAATTTTTTAGCTTACTCCATTGCCTGTTTCTTTAGGTTCCAGTGGACCTAGTTGGGTGTGTGCACAGTCTTTATATGAGGTTAGCGAGTCTTCCCAAGATGTAGAGGAGAGATCAATTTCTTCCAAGCTGCCTGCCCTGCCCTACGATCCATCAGGGGATGTTGCAGTGTTTTATAGTGAGGCGACTGTATCAGACAAAACCGCTGTCAAAGATGGTTCAGATGATGAGACCGCCTTTATCGACTTTCTTCATAAGACCACGGGGGTGCTAGATTTCTTCCAGTCAATACCTATTGACCTTCCATTTTTTGAGGAACCAACGAGTTCCTCCGATCATTCTGTTATCGAGGGAGTATCCATACAGACCTGTCAGTTGCTTTCATGTCCTTATGGTACACCATGGCTACTTGAGTGGCTTGGTAGGTTGTCGTCTTATGAGCTTCATGAGCTAGAGTCATATGATTTTGGTGGATTCATCCATATATATGGCTCGAGTAGACATAGACTAGAGGATGCTTGGTGCTGCATTGGCTAACTAGGTCCCATCCTTAAACCTTTTTACGTTCAATGATATAGAGATGGGGCCTTCCTTGAAGGAGCTTGCACTTTTGATGAGTCTTCCTTGGGATCGTATGTCGCACATTCTGCCAAAGCGATTACTGAAGACTACTATTCCACAAAGATGGTTCAAGATGCCTTATCTTCCTCGGGTTGCAGCTGGTGGTCAAGATGTTGTGGTGTTCTCACTAGATGTGATGTATGATATATTCTCGTGGCCTGAGAGGATTTCAAGGTCCCCTATTCTCAGACTGCACTAATGTTCTGTCTGATTACAAAGGTGTTATTTTTTAGGTGGCGTCGACCTTTGACTCCACTGCTTTTTGAGGCTTTGGGGTGAGCCACCCGTCACTAGAGCATCATTTCGCTAGTCCTGGCCTAATTGTTTCACAGATTGACCGACTATACACTGGGGCATACCCGCATTCTCTATGGTTGTTGTGCCTTTCTCTAGGTATTCATCTTTTGCATCCTTTTCTTTTTCACCTGTTTGTCTTAATATTGCATGCTTTGTTGAGCCTTGGCCTTTTACTATTGGCAGGTCTGATTATGGGAGCATCTTGCGATTACTATTCCCATGTTGTATCCTCACACCTGTCACACTAATCTCATGCGCGATATCATGGGGTCGCCTCCTCGCACCACTGGGATGAGCGAGTCGTTGTACCGTAGGATGTTCTTAGAGTTGTGCAATTGGGAGGTTCATTGGGAGTTGGCTTGGCTAGTGAGTCCTCCTGTCATTTGCAGCATCCAATACCTTTCCTTGATTGTGGTAGGCCTTTGATCCTACTTCTTGTATTATCATATCCATTTCCTGTAGCAGTTTGGGTATGAGCAGGATATCCCTCGTTTTGCATATTTAGGTGTCAGATACCGATCCTTCCCCTTGAAGATGTCTGATCGTAGGACCTAGGTTAAGGTATATGGGTAGGTTGCTTGACTATAGACATGTTAGGATTCGAATCATGAGTTCTCTATGGAGACTGCCCAATATTAGTGTTGGGAAGCCGAGCAGTCATTCTAGCATCGCATCCTGGGCTAGCATTTGACAATAGAGGAGGACAAGATGGGTATCCTTGGAGATGCGAGTCTTCTTTTGTTTCTTATGAGCCTTTTGAGGAGCATCCATTCATTGATCTCGACTTTTTACTTGCCACTCATGGCCATCTGTTGTCGGAGATCTCCACACTCGAGTATCATTGCGAGGTGATGTTGAGGAGATTAGTTGTTGACCCTTAAGACATTTAATGATGAGATCACCCTTTGTTGTTTGGAGCGAGATGAGGTGTATTACCTATGCATGGAGCTGAGTAGGCTGAGAGAGAGAGATTGATCTATTATGAGTAAGGGAGAGACACTTGCCTGGAGAGGATTCCGAGGAATATGATTGAGGCTATCTTAATCTAACTTTTGGATGTTATTGGCCATTTGTAAGTCCCTTTTTGTATGATACATGAATGATGACAAAACACTTGTATTTTGTTTTGTTTTGTTTTTTCTAAACGAAAGACATAAACATGTAAAAGAAAATATGATGCAATGAAAGAAACCTTTTTGAAAATTTGGTTCATGTGTTGTATTTGTTGTGTGTGTCTGAGTTTTTTGCTAGGATGCAGGAATTAGAACTGGGGCTCGGCCAATATTTTGACTGATGACTCAAGGTTGACCCTTGGGAGGAATCCTTAGTTCCCTAGAGATGTATGTGTTAGTTCACTTTTCTATGGAATACTAGTGCACCTTATTTGTCAACCACATGCATCCTTGTGTTGTAACGTCGGTTGAGCCTTGACAAGCTGAAGATCGAAGATTCAAGTGGAAAAGAAGCATCAAGGAAGAAGATTGTTGGGGTCCCAAAAAGTTGGGATCCTCAAAACAAGGATTATAAGTAGGATATCCATCACATCATTGGATTTAAGGCTAGTGCATTAGGAATCTCAACCAGAAACCCAATACACATTAAACTTTACTAAAAATAGAAAGTTGACCCAAGGGTGGGCCCCACCATCCATCATGACCGAAATCTTCCAAATTTGGGTGGTAAGTACAATCATGAATAAATATTGCTAGTGCATAAACATTCATCACAAAGCGGGCCACACAAACCATTATTTTACAAGATTATCACAAATAACCAAAATAGAAGTCCGTCAGCGCATCACTAAATTCATGGTTAGTGCGTCATGAAATTCAGGCATTTTTAGAAATGAATTTCAGGACGCACCTTCCTCCAACGCATCGAGAAATTCAGACAGTTTTCATAAATGAATTTGAGGATGCACTGACCCTCAATGCATCAGTAAATTCCTCCAGCGCATCAAGAAATTCAGACAGTTTTCAGAAATGAATTTCAGGACACACTGATCGTCAGCGCATCTAATAAATCAAGCATTTTCAATGAATTTTAGGACGCACTATGCGTCCCAAAAATCAACTATTTAAACCAAATCATTTTAAGACGCGTCGACCTATTTTCTCGACGGGATACACGTGGCAGCCTCATATTGGCCGACTTTCGGTATTTTTGGGTATAAATACCCCTCCTTTATTGTTCATTTGGACGGATCTAGAGAGAGATAGCTTTGTACATTGGGTATTTTGAGAGATCACCGGAATCCCTTGCCTGAACCCCTTTTTCGACCACCGGAATCCTTTTTCGATCACCGAAATTCCTTTCTGAGGGACGGAACCCTTCACCGAAAATCACATTCCCGACCACAGTAGGTCGAGTGAAGAAACAACCTAAAAATTGCATAAGTACACTAGCACATCATAAAAATACCTTAAATCAAACTTAGCTTATTTTATCGACGTATTGGCCCCAATACATCAGAAAAACAGGCCTAGGGCATCATGAAAATCAACCATTTCCAAAACAAGTTATTTATCAACGCACTGGCCCCAGCGCATCAGAAAAATAAGCTAGCATATCATGAAAATCAACTATTTTTTAAACAAGTTATTTTTTGACGCACTGGCCCCAACGCATTAGAAAAGTAAGGCTAGCGGATCATAAAAATACACATTTTAACAAAGTCATTTTTCGATGCACTAACCCCAACACATCAATAAAATCAGACCAGCGAATCAGAAAAATCAGCACTTCAAACATTTATTTCAGCAACCCCAAATCTTCATTTTGTAATGTTTTTGGCCCCCATTTTAGCATTTTGAGCGTTCCGGACGCAATGGAACAGTCAAATAACTCGTCTGGTATACCTAATGAGCAAAATTCAAGCCTTCGTAGTCCAATCCGTTCCAACACGATGAAAGGAGTAATTTCTCGAAAAGAGGCCGCCAGTATTCAGAATCATACCGATGTATCATCCTTACATGTACTATCATAATATGACCCGAAATCAAGTCCGGACTAAGCAAATGGGATTATGGTTAACACAGTAAACCATATCAAGAGAGTTCTAAACTATCACATGAAATTTGTTAAGGATTGACGCTTCAAGAACAGTCGATGCTCTACCCATTCAAAAGGCATTTGTTCGCTTCCCCAAGTGTAGGGTTGCGATATAGTAATAATCTCGGTAAGACGGAGGTCGATCCACAGGGACTTATGTAGGAATTCACAAAACACTTCCAATAGTTTCTACTGAGAAGCTAACAAATAAGTTTTTAAGGAGATTGATGTGAATAGCAATTTTGAACTTAAACTGAAGTAATCAATTGATAAAAGGCACTAGGGGTTCAAGGATCCACTTGTAGCAATCCTTGATGCTCAATTCGTTGTGGTTTCTCACTTTCTCAACTAGAATCGAAATTAAGATCTATCTAGTCGGATGATAGAGCAGTTAAACAAAACAACCTGTCATATGTATGAACAATGTATAGGATTCACTCAATGCAAGCTAGGATGAGCATGCTTAACTGCATAGGTCATTCCCAATTCCAATAGATTAAGTCCACAATCATAATCACCATTAAGTCCTGTCACAAGACAAAGCTAGATTATGATTTGAAGTTGACTCAAATCACATATATAGTCCCATATATACTACAGAAATCCAGAAAAGTAGAACTTTGGTAGGAAGTTCCCACATGAAGATCATAGTATTAGAGTGTACTCCAATTGCTCGGATCATACAGGTCTAGACTAGCACATAACAATTAAGAACTCAAGCAATTCTTCCAAACATCCATGAGTCATCCTAAGACTAAGAAAAACTACTTAGAACTTGAATTAAACTTCAAACCATTGTTCTTAAACATGAAATCCAATCTTAAAACCAACTTAAACGAATTGAAACATCTTAGATTCACTACAAGCTTCACCTCTTAGCCCTAGCTAAGAGGTTTAGCCGTTCATGATCCAAGGAAACATGAAACAACTAAGAAAAACATAAAAATAGCAATAAACTAGGAGTTGTGGAACTCCGAAATCCACTTCCGCCGCCTCCCACCTTGCTCCAACTCTTCTCAGATACCCTAGGAACGATACCTAGGTGTCCTTTTATAGTGGGGAGGCTCCGCAGCGTCAAAATCTTCCAGAAATTACGTAAGAGTACGCAGTGCGCAGAGAAATTCGGGGCTTGTAGAACACACCTCATTATGCAGATGACCGGTTGCACAACCGGTCTGAGCTACTGGACGACCGGTCGCACGACCGCTCTCAAAAACGTAAAAAACGTCCGGAGAGTTTTAGAAATTTTTAACCCAAAAAATTAATTCACGGACCGGTCGCAGCAGTGGACGACCGGTCACACGACCGGTATTAGACAGTCCAGTGAGTTGTAGCCTTTGAGCCCCTCTATTAAGTGATTGGACTGGTCGGACGATCGGTCCTGGGCCTTGGACGACTAGTCTTGGGTGTCTTCTTCTTCCTTCTTTTCTTCTCTTCTTTGCTTCTTTCTTCCACCCTTTCACACTTGGTCCTTTAATCTTCTTTGCTTCTAAATAACGTCTTTAAGTCTCCAATTGATGAATCCTCTCTCTCATCCTACAATCACAAATTCATGCATTAGATTAGTCTATAAATCGTGAAAACCTTGCATAATGAGTGATGAATTGGGGTTAGAATATGCACAATTAAGAGCTCAACACACCCCCCAACCAGCATTTTGCTAGTCCCGAGCAAAACATGCGTGAAATCAATTCCATTCTCCAAAATCCAACTCTCCTTTAGAAACCCTTCTTCTATACATTCCAAGACACACAAGTGTAAGATTTAGAGAAATTAGGTGATAGAAGGTTGTAATCATAAACTCTCAAGACATAATAAGTGTCCATATGAAATTCCCGCTGATTAGTTGATAGATAGAAGAACTTGAACAAATTCAACCTAGTGTGCATAGTGACAATTCATCTCATGAGTTTCCAGGATTATCTTCTTCATAGGTTAACTAAACTATAGATTTCAAGGTATATAGAACAACATCAAGCTAATGACAGGAATTTGCCTTACCGTCCTTTCGACGACTTTCACACTACGTCCCATTTCGGCTTTGGTTATGGGTAGACCATCCCCAGGTTGGTAGTAGGTAGCCCTAATTGGAATTTTCCACCAATTTTTCCATCATTCCCAATTTCATCCTTCCTTTTCCTTTTTCTTTTAAATTAGATAGGATTTTTAGAAATCCATATCTTTCGTTATTTTCCCATGGACAAGGATGGACAAAGTACCCCGGCTTGGCTTCTCAACACCTTAAATCAAAGTCTAGCGAATCCACAAATCACATAATCCTTTCAACTCATGAAAATCGTGTAATGTGAACTAGGTGTAAGAGTGTTCAAATTTTCTATCAATCACATAAATAGGGGAATTCACATATAAAATCATTATACTATAAGAAGTTTATGACTGACAACCTCATACACTTCATATCCTCTCCTCTTATGCTCATATCATCTTGAATGCATAGAACAAAGTTTTCCAAAAGAGATTTGAATTTTTTCAAAATCGAAAAATTTCTACATAATTGCTCGAAATGTTACAAATCGCTGGATTCATCCAAGTGATCCTACACCCCCAACCAAATCTTACATTATCCTCAATGTAAAAGATGTGCAATGAACAAAGCATGAGAGCAATTTGAAAATAAAAGGGAGTGAGGAATGAAAGTACCTGAGAGAGTGAAAAGTGGAATTCTTCCTCCTCCTAACAAACCTATGAAAAAGCAAACTTAAAGCAAAAAAATCCTAATCCTAACTACTCTATACCTCCATTAAACTAGGAGATCAGTCATCCTGATACACAGGATCAGTCAGAGGTATGGACATACCTTCTGAAGGAAACTTCTCAAAGAGTGGCTTTAATCGCTGACCATTTGCCTTAAAGATGTTGCCATTTGGTGGATTTAACAACTCGACGGTCCCATATGGGTAGGTAGTTTGTACAATGTAGGGACCAGTCCATCGAGATCTCAATTTTTTCGAAAATAAATGTAGGCGAGAATTATACAAAAGGACTTTTTGATTGATCGTGAATGTCTTACGAAGAATGTTCTTATCATGGAATATCTTCGTCTTGTCCCTGTAAATTCTCGCATTCTCATAAGCTTCGTTCCGGATTTCTACAAGTTCTTTCAATTGAAGTTTGCACAACGAGTTCGCCTTGTCAGAATCAAAATTCATCTTCTTAATTGCCCAATATGCCCTATGTTTCAACTCCATAGGCAAGTGACAAGCCTTCACATAGACAAGTCTATAGGGAGACATTCCAATAGGGGTCTTAAAAGCGGTACGGTAGGCCCAAAGTGCATCGGTAAGTTGAAGTGACCAATCCTTGCGATCGAGGTTCACCGTTTTCTCTAAAATGTGTTTAATTTCCCTATTGGATATCTCAGCTTGTCCACTAGTTTGTGGGTGATAGGAAGCACTCACTTTGTGTGTTACGCCATATTTCTTCATTAAGGATTTAAATGGACGATTAAAAAAGTGAGACCCTCCAGTCACTTATAATGACTCGAGGTGTTCCAAACCAGGAAAGAATATTCTCTTTTAAGAAGCGAATGACCATTTTATGGTCATTATTCTAGCAAGGGATGGCCTCGACCCATTTGGATACATAGTCAACAGCAAGTAAGATGTATGCGTTTCCAAAAGAAGATGGGAATGGACCCATGAAATCGATGCCCCAACAATAAAAAATTTTGATTATTAAGATGGGATTGAGTGGCATCATATTTCGACGGGAGATTCCTCCCAATTTCTGACAAGGCTCACATGTTTTACAAAACTCATGTGTGTCTTTGAACATAGTGGGCCAATAGAACCCACATTGCAGAATTTTTGCTATGGTCTTTTTAGCTGAAAAGTGGCCACCACATGCCTGAGAATGACAAAAGGAGATGATACTTTGTTGTTCATCATCTGGCACACATCTCCTTATGATTTGATCGGGACAATACTTGAATAAGTATGGGTCATCCCATAGGAATTTTCGTACCTCAATGAAGAATTTATCCTTATATTGCTTTTTCCAATGTGTAGGAATTGTACCTTAGCAAGATAGTTAGCAATGTCTACATACCATGGCAATTGGGAGACTGCAAAAAGTTGTTCATCAGGGAACATGTCATTGATCGCGGTTCGTTCTAGTGGAATCGGTGAGAACAAGTCGAGAGAGGTGGTCAGCCACTACATTTTCTACTCCTTTCTTATCACGTATCTTTATGTCAAATTCGTGGAGTAGAAGGATCCATCTTAACAACCGTGGTTTAACATCCTTCTTAGAGAGAAGGTACTTAAGTGTGTTATGGTCAGTGAATATGATGATCTTAGATCCAATCAAGTAGGACCTAAACTTGTCCAAGGCAAAAACTACGGCTAAAAGTTCTTTTTCTGTAGTAGTGTAGTTTGCTTGGGCTGAGTTTAAGGTTCTACTTGCATAGTAGATAACACATGGCTTCTTCTCTTTTCTTTTGGCCTAGCACGGCCCCAATAGTATAGTCGCTTGCATCGCACATAATTTCAAAAGGAAGGCTCCAATCAGGTGGTTGCATTATGGGAGCACATGTCAACATACCTTTAAGTGTGGTAAAGGCATTATGACAATATTCATTCCATTTAAAAGAATTCTCCTTTTGAAGTAGGTTACATAAAGGACGAGAGAGTGAACTGAAGTCCTTTATGAACCGTCTATAAAATCCTACGTGTCCTAAAAAGGACCGCACATCTCGTATGCTCTTGGGTGGTGGAAGGTTAGAGATAAGATCAATTTTCGCTTTGTCCACCTCGATTCCATTTTGTGAAACGATATAACCAAGTACAATTCCCTTTTGACCCATAAAGTGACACTTTTCTCAATTCAGCACAAGGTTCTTCTCTTCACATCTTTTCAGCACAGATTTCAAATGCACAAGGCACTCATCAAAGCTACAACCAAATACTGAGAAATCATCCATGAAGACTTCGAGAATTGTGCCCACCATATCAGAAAAAATACTCATCATACAACGCTGAAAGGTGGGAGGGGCATTACATAGTCCAAATGGCATCCGTTGATAGGCGAAAGTGCCGAATGGACATGTGAATGTAGTCTTTTCTTGGTCTTCACGAGCGATCTCTATTTGGTTGTACCCTGAATAGCCGTCAAGGAAGCAAAAATGGGAATGACCCGCCAACCTTTCTAGAATTTGATCAACAAACGGTAGGGGGAAGTGGTCTTTCCTTGTGACAGCGTTTAGCTTCCTGTAGTCAATGCACATTCTCCAACCGGTAGTGACTCTGGTTGGTACGAGTTCATTATTGGCATTGGCTATGATGGTTATTCCGGATTTCTTAGGCACCACTTGAGTTGGACTCACCCATTGACTATCGGATATTGGGTAAATAATACCCACATCCAATAGTTTTACCACTTCAGCCTTAACCACATCCTTCATGTTTGGATTGAGTCATCTTTGTGGTTGCCTAGATGTCTTCACATTCTCCTCAAGGTGTATGTGATGAGTACAAATCAGTGGGTCTATGCCTTTGAGATCCGCAATCGACCACCCAATGGCACTCTTGTGCTCTAATAGAGTGGCCATTAGCCTACTCTCTTGTTCCTCATCCAGGTGGGAAGAAATCAACACCGGATATGTCTCATCTCGACCTAAATAGACATATTTCAGCTCACTTGGTAATGGTTTTAGGTCAAGTGTTGGTGCCTTGATATTGGATGGAAGGGCTTTGTTTTCGTTTACGGGTAAAGGCTCAAATATGGCCCTCCATCTTTTGTTATCAAGTATCGGCATCACAAATAACATGGTGTCCATCTCTCGTATTGTGTTATCATTCATCTCATGAAAGTGGGCCACACATGCCTCCAAAGGATCGGAATATAATAACAAGGGGAATGTTTCTTCCACGAATGATTCAACCATATTTATCTCGTGAATCTCATCATCAACCTCCCGTGGTTGTTTGCATAAATCAAATATATTAAGCTCAAGAGTCATATTGCCAAAGGACATTTGCACAAGCCCGTTTCTATAATTGATAATTACATTTGAAGTAGCTAGAAAAGGGCGGCCAAGTATAACAGGAATTTGAGTACCGATAACTATCACGGGATGTGTGTCCAAGACAATAAAGTCTACTGGGTAGTAGAATTTATTAACTTGGACTAAAACATCCTCAATCACTCCTCTTGATATACGAATGGATCTATCAGCAAGTTGGAGTGTAGTTTTGGTGGGTTTCAATTCACCTAACCTAAGTTGTTCGTAAACCGAGTATGGAATGAGGTTCACACTTGCCTCCAAATCGAGTAAGGCTTGTTTAATCCGGTAGTCTCCTATGATGCATGAGATGGTTGGACTACCTGGATCCTTATATTTTTGGGGCACCTCTTGTTTGATGATAGCGCTAAAATTCTCAGTCAAAAGTACTTTGTTATGAACATTGTGTTTCCTTTTGACCGTACACAATTCCTTTAGAAATTTGGCATAGGATGGTATTTGTTTTATGGCATCCAACAATGGAATGTTGATCTTCACCTGCTTGAAAAATTCTAAAATTTCTAAATTTTTGTCTAAAGGTTTGGGTGAAATCAACCTTTGGGGAAACAGGGCAACCGGCTTGTATTGCCTTTTTGGTTCTTTCTCTTGTGGAATGTTGTTTGAGTTATCATCCTCTTTGGAAATTTTTGGATCCTTAAGCTTTGGGGCCTTCACCGGATTAGATTTATCAACTATTTTCCCACTTCTCAAAGTGGTGATAGCTTGAACATGCTCCGTATGTTGGGAGGATGAGCCTGCGTCTTGTATCTCAAATTGGGTTCTTGGGTTAGGAAGAGGTTGGGCAGGAAGTGTGCCTTTCTCCCTAACACTAAGGTGAGATTCAACTTTAGCCATTGAGGTTTTTAATTCATTGATGGCTTGAGTTGAATTTTGATTGAATTTCAATTGCTCTTGCATGAGCCCATCTATTTTCAGAGAATTAGTCTTGTTATACTCAGCTTGAACCGATACAAATGCACCCAACATCTCCTCTAGTGTAACTTTTGGAGTAATGACTAGAGATGGACCTAGTATAGGTTGAGCTTGAGGGATATTGTTTGCATTCGCAGTGGGTCCATTCCTCTAACTAAAGTTGGGATGGTTCTTCCAACTAACATTAAACGTGTTTGAGTTTGGAGCACCAAATTGCCGTTGATAATTGTTTATGGCATTTGATTGTTCTTGTAAGATGTCTTGAACCGCTGAGATTGTGGGACAATCTTGTGTTGCATGTTGATTTCCGACACAAATTCCACAAACAGTTTCAACGTCATTAGAGTTGTTCGTCTCTCCTTTCCTTAATTCCATGGCCTCAACTTTCCTTGTGAGGCTGGCCACCCGTGCACTTACGCTATCCTCTTCTGATAAGACATAAATTCCTCATTTTTCTCTTTGTTGGCTAGTCTTGGAATTTGTTGGTTTAGATGTATCCCAAGACTGTGCATTCTCAGTCACTTCCTCCAAATAGTCCCATGCTTCATCAGCTTCCTTGTTCATGAACTCCCCATTACACATCATCTCTACAAATTGGCGCATGGGTGAAGTCAGTCCAGTCATAGAAAAAGCTTATAACCCGCTAAATTTCATAGTCATGATGTGGGCATGCATTTAACAAGTCCTTAAACCTCTCCCAACATTGGAAGAAGGTCTCATCTTAATTTTGGGCAAAGTTCATGAGAAGGCGCCTCAACATGTTCGTTTTGTGAGTAGGGAAGAATTTTTTTATGAATTCCCTATGCATATCAGTCCATGCACCAATTGATCTTGGCCTTAATGCATGAAGCCAACCTTTAGCTTTATCTTTAAGGGTAAAAGGAAATAATTTAAGTCTTACCACATCATCAGTAACATTCGCAAAGTGCATGGTGGTTATTACCTTATCAAACTCCTTAAGGTGTTGATAGGCACTTTCACTCTCTAATCCATGAAATTTTGGAAGGAGTTGGATCACTTCCGGTTTCAAATCTACATTCCCTGCATTTTATGAAAAGATTATATATGAGGGAGTGCTTGCTCTTACTGGTTGCAAGTAATCACGTAATGTTCTCGGTCGGGGAACATTCTGTTAGTGCACTTTTCCGTGGCATACTAGTGTACCTTGTTTGTCAATCACTTATAGCAGTGAGTCTAGAGTCGGTTGAGCCCAAAGAAGATGAAGACCGAAGACTCAAGACGTCCAGCTGCATCTAGGAAGAAGATTCAGGTATATGAGATGCCTTGGTGCCTTAACCTCGACCAAAACCTATCCCCTTTGTATCCTTGATGACCTTGACCATATTTAGAACCCTTTAGGCATCATTGATAGGCCCTAGGTCTCCCTTTTGATCACCCTAACCTTGGCCTAAAACACCAAGCTGAATCATGAGGAGTTCAGCTTTATGGAGGGGAGAACCAGGCTGGTCCGACCGGTCATGACCGGTCGGCCAGCAGCCCTGCTGCTTTGCATAAGGACAGCCGACCGGTCATGACCGGTCGGCCTTCACATGGCATGTGGATCAGCGAGCCTGACTGACCGGTCAAGACCGGTCGGCCTTCACATTCGGCCTGGAGGCTTCATATGGCCAGCAAAGGGGTCCGACCGGTCATGACCGATCGGCCAGCATGGTTTAGCCTGTCCAGCAATGGTGGTCCGACCGGTCATGACCGGTCGGCCAGTATATTTGGCTTGTGCTTGTGTCCTTCTTCAGCAAGGGGGTCCCACCGGTCATGACCGGTCGGGACAGGTCGGCCAGAGCCGTTTTATGGCCACTTTCTGCCCGTTTTGTGACCGTTGGAGCTGCCTTTTCTATATATATGGAGCTCCATTCTTGGGCAATGGGAGATGCTTTTGAGAACCCTTTACCCTCACCATTTGCAGATCTTTTGGGGCCTCAAAGAAGAGGGTTTCAAGTCATATCCCTTGTGTTTCAAACACAAGTGTGGGCATTCAAATGCTATCAAGAGATGACTTGATTCCTCTCTCATATCTAGAGGTGAGACACCTTTTCATATAGGTATATCCTTCTCCTAGACCTCTAGAAGAACCTTTAGGTGAATCTCCTAGTTAGAACAACCTACATATCCCATGTAGGAGATTCACCCATCCTCCTAGCACCTTGGGCATTTCAAGGCATCGCATGCAAGGTGTTTGATTGAATGTGGCTGAGGCATTGGCGACGCAACGGCGGCACGATCGAGGGAGCAAAGGGAAGCTGATTGAAGCACGGGAGAGCGGAGATCAAGCAACCCAATCCGGCGCTAAACAAGGGGCTCATCCGACAAGTAGGTTGTCTTATTTGAGAGTCCACTTTAGAGTTTGTTTTCGAACTCGACCTAGGGACGTTAGTCGTTCCTTGGCCCGTCAGCCGGGCCTAAACTAAGTCTCCAAGGGGGAGCCTCCGACATAGGAGTAAACGTGCGATAAGGTTGAGAGTTAGCCTATGTCTAAAACTCCGGATACGGTTGAGAGGTGAACCGATAAAACCTCCGTGTAAAGGTTGAGAGGTGAACCTCATTTAAAACCTCCGATAGTGAATGCCGGTGTGCTCAAAGGGGTTGAGTACGTGAACCGGGAGTGGAGTAGACACGTAGTCGAACCACTATACATTCTTGTGTTTGTGATTGTTCTTGAGCACATTCATATCTTCACATTGTTAGTTTAATTGCTTAATTATGCATGTTTGATAAGAATGTATGCTAGGCACTTTTTAGACATCCCCACACAAGATGTACCTTCACTACTTGTGTAGACATGAGCTCATTGATCCACTCTCATATGTCTACACAAGTTGCATAGGATAGAAGCTTTATTAGTTGTATCATTCTCTTGCCTATGCATACTTAGACTAGGTTTGGTTATTGCTTAACTCTTGCTAGTCTTTTGATTGGACCCACCAAGGCTTGGAAGCCGAGGTGTTCTTGCTTACTTTGTTATATTTGTTGAATTGCATAAGTAGGCGAAAAGAATTTCAAAAAGGTTCATATCACCCCCTCTAAGTCCATAGACATATCTCCGAGTATCTCTACAAGCGGTAAAACCGCAATTTCAATTGGTATCAGAGAGGGTTCCTCTTTAAGGGCTTAATTGCCTAGAGGTAGATCCTAAAGAGAAACTTGAAAATATGTCTAGAGAGTACTCTTCATCCGTCACTAAGCCTCCTTTCTTTGATGGGTCAAATTATCCATACTGGAAAGCCCGAATGCGCATCTTCTTGGAATCCATTGATTCGGATGTGAGGGACATGGTTGATTTTGGATATGAACCCCCAATGGTCACTATTTCTAAGGAGGGTGAGCCGGATGTTCTCAGGCCAAAAGACAAGGCATTGTGGACTGCTCATGAAAAAGCTCAACGTATTAATAATGCCAAAGGCCTGAATGCCATATTTTGTTCAGTATCAAGAGAAGAATTTGGTCGGATCCAAAATTGCACTACCAGTAAACAAGCATGGGATATTCTTGAAGTTACCCATGAAGGAACAAATGTTGTTAAAAATTCCAAACTCCAGCGCCTCTCCACTCTATTTGAAAATATTACTATGGAGGAGGATGAAACGTTTACTGAATTTTATACCAAGTTGAACAAAATCACTAATGATATGTGGGGCTTAGGGGATCCGGTTTCGGAACATAGGCTTTGTAGGAAAATTCTAAGATCTCTTCCGGAACGGTTCTCTTCTAAAGTCACCACCATTGAAGAGTGTAGGGATCTTAATATAATGAAAGTTGAAGAACTCATAGGTTCCCTACAAACCTTTGAGTTAGGCTTTAAAGCCCCCTCTAGAAGGAAAAACATCGCCTTTAAGTCCTCTCACAAATACAAGAAAATCAAAAGTGAGTCGGAGGAAGATAGCGATGATGAGGATGATGAGGAAGAGAAATTAAACAAAAAATTCAAGAGATTCCTCAAATTTGATAGAGGGAATAGCCGTGACAAGAAGGACAAGAAGGGTAATAAACGTACAGGAAAATCATCCATACCTTCATCTGTCCATTGTTACGGTTGCGGTCGTCGCGGCCATATTGCCTCGGAATGTCCGGAAGGGCCTAAACCGAAAGGAAAAAAGGCAATGGCTGCTACTTGGGATGATACGGAGGAGTCCGAATCTGATGATGAGAGCCAACACAAAGATCTCGCTCTCTCGGCCTCCATCACGACCCCTTTACCAGATTATCTAAGAGGGGATCCCAACCGCTATCCCTTCTAGAAGAATGAAGAGTTCCCAACCCCTCACCTCATGTTACATTTTATGAGGGTGTTGTGGAACTTTGCTACCCTTTGGCTTTTTAATCTCATCATGGTAAGAGAGGGTAGCTAGTTATGTTTTTATAGGAATATCTGAGGATTTCAGCCTCATTTCTAAGTGTATGGGCAAATCAGAGGATTCCAACCTCATTCGCCCAAATTTTGATGATTTAGCCTTTCTTTTAATTAATACATTTGCTTGTTAGATTGTCATCCTGCTTAGATTAGCTAATCATCTTGAGTTTTATGCTTCATGTATGCTAATCTTTGCTTAGTATTGGTCTTGATATACCACTAGGGGAGGATGGTTGATTGGGCTATAAGCCCTTTGTGCTTCATCGCAAATGTATGTCCTTGACCAATATTGCATGATTACCTATGCTTAAATAGTTATATCTTCCTGTTAATCATGCTTCTTAGCTTGCTCCATGTATTTATGATTCATGCACCCTATACTCTCATTTTTAGCATATGCTTATAGTTATAACTGCGACACACTATCTCCTCTTACCTTAAAAACTCATTGGTACATCATTAAGGGGGAGAGAATAGTTTGTCAATTGCTAACAAAAAGGGGGAGAAAGATCAAATCCCACCAAAACTAGTTTGCTATGTTTTGTGATACAGGGATTGACAGGTTATGGGGGAGCAAACTAAAGAGGAGCAGCTTAGTTTAGGCATGTCAAGAGTCCCGTATTTTATGTTTTATCAATGTAATCTCTTGCTCATGTAATTTGTTTTGGTAGGTTAAGTTTTTGTAAGTAATTGACAAAGGGGAAGATTGTTAGTGCACTTTTCAGTGGCATACTAGTGCACCTTGTTTGTCAATCACTTACAGCAGTGAGTCTAGAGTCGGTTGAGCCCAAAGAAGACGAAGACCGAAGACTCAAGACGTCTAGCTGCATCTAGGAAGAAGATTCAGGTATATGAGATGCCTTGGTGCCTTAACCTCGACCAAAACCTATCCCCTCTATATCCTTGATGACCTTGACCATATTTAGAACCCTTTAGGCATCATTGATAGGCCCCAGGTGTCCCTTTTGATCACCCTAACCTTAGCCTAAAACACCAAGCTGAATCATGAGGAGTTCAGCTTTATGGAGGGGAGAACCAGGCTAGTCCGACCGGTCATGACCGGTCGGCCAGCAGCCCTGCTGCTTTGCATAAGGACA
Source organism: Liriodendron chinense (assembly GCA_003013855.2). Taxonomy (NCBI): domain Eukaryota; kingdom Viridiplantae; phylum Streptophyta; class Magnoliopsida; order Magnoliales; family Magnoliaceae; genus Liriodendron; species Liriodendron chinense. Next base: position 206,812 of record PVNU02003299.1, read on the forward strand.
GCCGACCGGTCATGACCGGTCGGCCTTCACATGGCATGTGGATCAGCGAGCCTGACTGCTACAATCCGAAGATTGCACACCCAAGTGCAGGTAGCGAAGTAGTAAAATACTCGGTAAGACCGAGGTCGATCCACAAGGATTGGGGTTAAGAACACTTAGAGGAATTAGTTTAGGTGAGTGAGATGAAATCTGGTTTATCCACGAGAGTGGAGCAAGTTGTGTGTGGTGAAAGACAAAAATAGAAAAGGGGCTAAGGCATCAGGGATCCACCTTTGATTCATTCACAAGATTTGATTTATTGGTCCAACTATAACTCAACTGGAATTGAATAAAGATTCATTCCAACCGGAAGATAAAACAGTTAAACCATTTGCATATTTCATAAAAGATGGTGATCTGAACCGATTGATTTGACCATGAAGCACTCGTTAGTTGATCGTAGGGAATTCCAAGCAGCCACTGTGCCCGGAGTTGACAATGGATCAAGGAATTGTACAGATCAACAACTTTGCCAACAAGTCAACCGATAAGATCACAATTCATACGATCAAATGCATACTTACAAGATAGGAGGCTTTGATTGACCGATCCAACCGTTAAGATCTCGTCTATCGATCGCAGGGAATCCAAAGCATCCAATGTGCCCGGAGTCTACAATGGATCAAGGGATTTTACAGATCGATGACTTTACCTGCACTAGCTCGATGACCGTAGGGAATCTAAAGCATCCAACGTGCCCGGAGTCGACGATGGATCAAGGGACTTTATCGATCATGAACTAGCTAATTGGTGTGCAAGGGATCCCAAGCATCCAACGTGCCTGGAGTCGACGATGGATCAAGGGGCTTGCACAACAATAGCGTCCGCCGAGGTGGATAACCGAACCAATCAACCAAAGAGAACTCCAACATTTACACCACACAATGTTGAACCAAAAGAACCAAAGCTTGTAAATTTCTTCAAAGGCTTCACCCCTAGCCTTAGCTAAAGGTTTAGCCAACCATGCTACAATGGAAGACTAAAATCTCTACAAAGGAAAAACTACACTACTCTACTTCTACAAAGAAAAAGAAGAAAAGAAAAGAAGACTTGGATTGTGGGATTTGAGGGATGATGAGAATGAGAGGGAGATGAGCTTCTTTTATAGCCTTATGAGGAGCTCCCAAGCCTAGGTGGCACACCAAAAGTTTCTTTAGGTTTAGGAATGGAGTTAGGCTTGGAGTGCCCAAAGCAAACTTTGCTTTTAGGTTTGGGCTTGGAGTTAGGCTTGGATGGTAATGTGGTAAGAAAAGTACTCCAATCCTAGGTGTCACTCCAAGCCTAAAGCAACTTTTCTTTTAGGTTTGGGCTTGGAGTGAGGCTTGGATGATGAGGTGGCATTCCATGCCTTACACATGTGTTGGAAGAGAGAGAGAGAGAGAGAGATAGAGAGAGAGAGAGCTTCTCTCTTGCAGCCATGGGAAAGAGAGATGCTGATGCTGGTGTGAGGTGGGGTCCACCATAGATGGCTGCTGCTGTATGCCATCTGCTGCACGTGTGAGAGGAAGATGGAGCTGTCCACCCGCTGGATGTTAAAGATGGAGTTGCAGCACTGCTGCTGCACGTGCAGGCTGTGGGGGCGTTGGACGTTGAAGCTGCTGGATGGTTGGAGGATGGACGGCTGAGCTTTGCAAATCAGCTGGACGTTGAAGGTGTCCAGCAGGTGGAGCTGATGGTTGATAACGTGCTTGCTGCAGATGTGGTCCACCATCTAGACGGTTGAAGCTGGACCGTGGATTGGATGGGACCTTTGCACGTGTGGTGACTGGAGGAATAGACGGTCAGATGGAATTGCAGCTGGGACGTCCAACCTTGTTAATTACACGTGAGGTGGGGAACGTCCATTTGCTGGATTGCATTAAATGGAGGGCTGATGATGGATGGCTTGATGTGAGATGGACGGTGGAGCTGACTGCACGTGCAAGGTGGGTCCACTTGCTGACAGATGATGGAGCTTGCAGGTGGGTGGTATGATAGTGAAGAGCTTCATCATGTTGGGGGCCCACCTTGCTGTTACACAATTGAAGGATGTTGGACATCCTTTGATGGCACGTGTGGGGATGGACTGCTTGAGATGGACGGTCCAATGAAGTAGCAGCTGCATGAAGCTGCTGCAGATGGGTTGGACAACCGATGTAGGTGCTGGTAGCCGTTCCACGCATGCAAGGCATGGCCCACTTGATGGACGTTGCTGGCCTTGGACGGCTGGAAGGATGGAGGGATCAGCATCAGCTGTGGGGTCCACCTGATGAACGGCTGGAAACAGTCCAGCCATTGATGATTGCTGGATGCTGGTAGTGGACGGTGGGAAATTGAAGATGGTGGATGGCTGCTGACGTAGGTGGACAAGTGCTGCTGATGTACGTGTGAACTGTGGGCTTGGAAGATGGATTGTTGATGAAGGTGGGCTCCACTGTTGTGCAGATGGACAGCTGCTTCTCATCAGATGTGTAGCTGGTACACACGTGTCGGTCACTCATGATGGATGGTTGGAGGATGGACGCTGGTCCTGATGGATGGACGACTTGGGATTTCAATGTTGTTGGTCCTCTCATGTCGTGCATGTGCATGGGCTTCATTAAATGGTTGATAGTTGAATGGATGGTGAAGATGATGGGATCTCCATCTGATCTGCACACAGCCTGGACCTCCAAAATGTGTGACCTTGATGAGGTCCTTCGGGGCATCTTCTTCTATCTCAATCATACAATATGGTCCGGCCTTCGACCTTTACAGCCCGATTTCTTGCAGGACCGCTTCACACTTGATCTTGATCACTTTGAGGCTCTAAGAAGTCCTAATTGGCTCACATCTTGTCCAACTTCTCCTGATTACCTGAAGACAGAAAATTCACCTAATGAGGGATAATTAACCGAAAAAACAATGATAACGCCCTTAACAACCAGGGTTAATTATACAATATTATGTACTCATCACTGACCGACCGGTCAAGACCGGTCGGCCTTCACATTCGGCCTGGAGGCTTCATATGGCCAGCAAAGGGGTCCGACCGGTCATGACCGGTCGGCCAACATGGTTTAGCCTGTCCAGCAAGGTGGTCCGACCGGTCATGACCGGTCGGTCAGTATATTTGGCTTGTGCTTGTGTCCTTCTTCAGCAAGGGGGTCCGACCGGTCATGACCGGTCGGGACAGGTCGGCCAGAGCCGTTTTATGGCCGCTTTCTGCCCGTTTTGTGACCGTTGGAGCTGCCTTTTCTATATATATGGAGCTCCATTCTTGGGCAATGGGAGATGCTTTTGAGAGCCCTTTACCCTCACCATTTGCAGATCTTTTGGGGCCTCAAAGAAGAGGGTTTCAAGTCATATCCCTTGTGTTTCAAACACAAGTGTGGGCATTCAAATGCTATCAAGAGATGACTTGATTCCTCTCTCATAAATAGAGGTGAGACACCTTTCCATATAGGTATATCCCTTCTCCTAGACCTCTAGAAGAACCTCTAGGTGAATCTCCTAGTTAGAACAACCTACATATCCCATGTAGTAGATTCACCCATCCTCCTAGCACCTTGGGCATTTCAAGGCATCGCATGCAAGGTGTTTGATCGAATGTGGCTGAGGCATTGGCGACGCAACGGCGGCACGATCGAGGGAGCAAAGGGAAGCTGATTGAAGCACGGGAGAGCGGAGATCAAGCAACCCAATCCGGTGCTAAACAAGGGGCTCATCCGACAAGTAGGTTGTCTTATTTGAGAGTCCACTTTAGAGTTTGTTTTCGAACTCGACCTAGGGACGTTAGTCGTTCCTTGGCCCGTCAGCCGGGCCTAAACTAAGTCTCCAAGGGGGAGCCTCCGACACAGGAGTAAACGTGCGATAAGGTTGAGAGTTAGCCTATGTCTAAAACTCCGGATACGGTTGAGAGGTGAACCGATAAAACCTCCGTGTAAAGGTTGAGAGGTGAACCTCATTTAAAACCTCCGATAGTGAATGCCGGTGTGCTCAAAGGGGTTGAGTACGTGAACCGGGAGTGGAGTAGACACGTAGTCGAACCACTATACATCCTTGTGTTTGTGATTGTTCTTGAGCACATTCATATCTTCACATTGTTAGTTTAATTGCTTAATTATGCATGTTTGATAAGAATGTATGCTAGGCACTTTTTAGACATCCCCACACAAGATGTACCTTCACTACTTGTGTAGACATGAGCTCATTGATCCACTCTCATATGTCTACACAAGTTGCATAGGATAGAAGCTTTATTAGTTGTATCATTCTCTTGCCTATGCATACTTAGACTAGGTTTGGTTATTGCTTAACTCTTTCTAGTCTTTTGATTGGACCCACCAAGGCTTGGAAGCCGAGGTGTTCTTGCTTACTTTGTTATATTTGTTGAATTGCATAAGTAGGCGAAAAGAATTTCAAAAAGGTTCATATCACCCCCTCTAAGTCCATAGACATATCTCCGAGTATCTCTACAAGCAGTAAAACCGCAATTTCACATTCTCAACCACATTCTCTCCCATTTCGGTTTGGTTTTGGCCCAGATTAGGATTAGTCATCGGATTAGGTTGATTTGCAGCCATATTTTCAGACAAAATTGAAGAAGTTAGATGTCTCCTAGCACGTGGTTCTCTATCAATTCCTTCAACTATTCCCCCTTCACTAATGAGTTGGTTATTGGAATCCCGAGCCCAATGTGGCATGGAAAACCAAAAAGAATGAAACAAAAAGGAAAAAAGAATTCTTCCTTCCTTTCTTTACTCTTCTCGAAGACCGAAGCACAAGGTGTCTTGCAATGGCTAGGCCAGAAGCAAGGATAGAGATCGATTTCTCCTGGCCAATAGGGGTTCAAAGAACTTGTTCGCTCGCCTCAAGTGTAAGGTTGTGATGTAGTAATAAATCTCAGTAAGACCGAGGTCGATCCACTGGGAAAGAAGTAAACAATTCCAACTACTCTAATAACTAGAATCTAAGAAGTTTAGGAAAATGATTTTTCACATCAAATAGAAATATCTGAAATTAACAAGAACTAAAGCATCAAGGATCTACTTGTAGTAGTCCAATGCCAATCCATTCATCCAAGTACAACACAATTAGAATCAAAGTCCTATCTCTCATCTAATTGGAAGATATAACATTCAAGCATAAACAGTCTCACTTAAATCTGAAAATCAAATTTCTAGTTCTAATGAAGCATATAGAACTTGAACTTGTAGCCTTCGGAGTAACAGCCATGCCTATGGACTATGGCATGCTCAAGGGTTACAACAATTCGAATTCAAACAACCCAATCATGGTAATCTCAGAGGATTGCAAGGAACTCATGTCCGGAGTACACAAACTCTCACAATTCATCTAAAAATCCAAACTTTATTCGAAGTAGAAGTTCAAAATCCAAAATTAAGAAAATGGTACTTGAAATAAAAGAATTAAAGCATTGAAACCAACTACAAATTTCACCTCTAACTCTAGCTAAGAGGTTAGCTAAGGAAAAGCATATTAAAACTAGAACTAGAACTAAGAAAAGGAAGAAAAGCTAGCTGTAGGAGGCTAGGTAGCCTCCTAGGACTTGAACTCCTTGCTTCCCACGTCCTTGCTAGATTTGGAATAGAAGAGAGCACCTCCTTTTATAATACAGCGAGAGTACCGCAACATGACAGATTTTGTTTCATTTCGTATGGCTTAACCAATGGTCAGATTGCCTTCAAATTTGATTTGTAGCTTCCTTGTAATGTGATCTTACTCATAGATGATTTAGATTTCCAAGATTATCGTCTGAATGGGCCCACCAATCAGATCAACGACCGCCTCTCAAAATTGCGCAATTCGGGTACCTTCAAAACCAGTCATCTTGCTTTCAACGCCCCGAAGTGTACAGAGGTCGGATTGATCTAAAATTTTGAATATTGGTAGAAAACTTCATCCTCTACATGATAGATGAATTATATTGTCCAAAACAATTCCAGAATTAGGTGCAAAAATTAGAGCACTTAGGCATTTTATAAAGTCTGCGCAGTTGGATCTTTCTGAATGGTCCATCTTTCTTCAACCGGCACGATCAAACCACACATCTTTTTGATCTGAAAATTTTGTGGTTATTCATATATAGATGTGGTCTAAAATATGGTGAAAGTAGATTCTTCATATCATCAATGATGGGTCACCTGGACCTGCCCAGAGTAGGAGTAGGCAGAATCTGAAACTTTCTGGACAGTTCGTATTGTTTTGGCCACCACAGTCAATCCGTAGCTCCGATCGATACGAAACCACTTGAGTTATTTTGGCGTCGAGCTCCTCTTCGACGTGGATTGTTGGATTTCCAAATATCATCAATATGGGCCCAGAAAATTGAGCTGAAAAACCAGACATGGGAATAGCCTGCTGTTTGGAATCTAGAAGTGTGAAATTGCATGGCTAACCGGTCAAGACTGGTCGGACAGGGCTGGCCGACCGGTCACGACCGGTCAGACTTTCTTGTCTCAAGGTCCAGCGTGTATAACATGTTTGGCCGACCGGTCTTGACCGGTTGGGCTCCTTTGGCCGACCAGTCACGACCGGTCAGACCTTCTTTCTTTTCATATTTTCTTCCTTTCTTTCCTCCTCTTTCTTCTTCTCTCTCCTCTCCTTGCTTTCTTATTTCTTTGATCCTCCTTCAACCTTCATCCAATGGCTCTAAATGGCCCCTTTTGATCTCCAATTGGGTGAAGTCCGCTCTCATTCATACAATCACAAAACATGCCTTAAATGGGCCTTTTAAACATTCAAACCATGCATATAATGTGATGTAATGGGTTATGACATGTATAAATTGGAGGCTCAACAGAACTCCCCACCCACGCTTTGAATCTTTTGAGAAAAGTGTAGAAAAAGAAGAAAGAGGAGTAGAGGTGAGAAGGGAAATCTCTGAGCACAAGGTGATCCAAGATGGCAGAGCCGACCAATAGGAATCCAGGTGGCACAAGGCCTACCTTTCAGAGATCCAAAAAGGAGTCTCCACCCACTCTACAAGAGATGAATATGATAGGAATGAATAGGAGAAGAAGAAGAGTAAGGTTTAGAAAGATAAAACCTGATTTCGCACTTGAGATCCATATATCTTCTTTAGCTTCCTAGAAATCCCTGCAAAAGAAAAATCAAACAAAATAAACTAAGTTAGTACTAAAATCTTTAAAAAAAATCCTAAATAGACACTATTTTAAGAAATTTTGTGAAAAACCTATCAAAGTTCCTGGTAGCAGCGCTAAAAACTTGTTCGCTTCCGCAAGTGTAGGGTTGCGATGTAGTAATAATCTCGGTAAGACCGAGGTCGATCCACAGGGACTTATGTAGGAATTCACAAAACACTTCCAATAGTTTCTACTGAGAAGCTAACAAATAAGTTTTTAAGGAGACTGATGTGAATAGCAATTTTGAACTTAAACTGAAGTAATCAATTAATAAAAGGCACTAGGGGTTCAAGGATCCACTTGTAGCAATCCTTGATGCTCAATTCGCTGTGGTTTCTCACTTTCTCAACTAGAATCGAAATTAAGATCTATCTAGTTGGATGATAGAGCAGGTAAACAAAACAACCTGTCATATGTATGAACAATGTATATGATTCACTCAATGCAAGCTAGGATGAGCATGCTCAACTGCATAGGTCATTCCTAATTCCAATAGATTAAGTCCACAATCATAATCACCATTAAGTCCTGTCACAAGACAAAGCTAGATTATGATTTGAACTTGACTCAAATCACATATACAGTCCCATACATACTACAGAAATCCAGAAAAGTAGAACTTTGGTAGGAAGTTCCCACATGAAGATCATAGTATTAGAGCGTACTCCAATTCCTCGGATCATACAGGTCTAGACTAGCACATAACAATTAAGAACTCAAGCAATTCTTCCAAACATCCATGAGTCATCATAAGACTAAGAAAAACTACTTAGAACTTGAATTAAACTTCAAACCATTGTTCTTAAACATGAAATCCAATCTTAAAACCAACTTAAACTGAATTGAAACATCTTAGATTCACTACAAGCTTCACCTCTTAGCCCTAACTAAGAGGTTTAGCCGTTCATGATCCAAGAAAACATGAAACAACTAAGAAAACTATAAAAATAGCAACAAACTAGGAGGAGTTGTGGAACTCCGAAATCCACTTCCTGCCGCCTCCCACCTTGCTCCAACTCTTCTCAGATACCCTAGGAACGATCCCTATGTGTCCTTTTATAGTGGGGAGGCTCCGCAGCATCAGAATCTTCCAGAAATTGCGTAAGAGTACGCAGTGCGTAAAGAAATTCGGGGCTTGTAGACCTCCGGTTTGAGCTACTGGACGAGCGGTCACACGACCGGTCTAAAAAACGTAAAAAATGTCCAGAGAGTTTTGGGAATTTTCAACCTAAAAAATTAATTCAAGGACCGGTCGCCCTGAAAGTACGTCGGTAGTCTAACACAACACCTACGTATGTGCGGAAGGTTAAAGAGCAACTGGAATTATGGCTAAACCTATAAGAGGGGGTGAATAGGACCTTATACCCCTTCTTTTCGCCTACTTACACAATTCAACAAATTAAACTAAGTAAGCAAAAACACTTCGGCTTCCAAGCCTAAGTTGGTCCAATCACAAGACTAGCATATGGTTAAGCAATAAACAATCCTAGTCTAAGCATGCATAGGTAAATAAATGATTTAACTAATCAAGCTCCTAACCTATGCAAACTATGTAGACTTATGAGAATAGATCAATGAGCTCAAGTCTACACACTTAGTGAAAGTACATCTTGTGTGTAGATGTGCCAATCTAGTGCCTAGCATACATTCCTATAAAGCATTCATAATTAAACAATTAAACATCCAATGCTAAGATATCAATGTGCTCAATACAATCACAAACACAAGCATGTATAGTGGTTCGACTTTGGGTCTACTCCACTCTCGGTTCAAGTACGCAACTCCTTTGAGCACACCGACATTCACTATCGGAGGTTTTAAATGAGGTTCACCTCTCAACCTTTACACGGAGGTTTTATCAGTTCACCTCTCAACCATAACCGGAGTTTTGGACAAATGGCTAACTCTCAACCCAAACGAAGTGTTGAACATAGGCTAACTCTTAACCCAACGCACGTTCACTCCCGTGTCGGAGGCTCCCCCTTGAAGACTTAGTTTAGGCCCGACTAACGGGCCAAGGAATGGCTAACATCCCTAGAACGAGTTTGACAAACAAACTCTAAATGGACTCTCAATAAAGACAACCTTACTTGTCGAATGAGCCCCTTGTTCAGCGCCGGTTTAGGTTGCTTGATCTCTGCTCTCCCGTGCTTCAATCAGCTTCCCTTGCTCCCTCGATCGTGTTGCCGTTGCGTCGCCAATGCCTCAGCCACACTTGATCAAACACCTTGCATGTGATGCCTTTGAGATGCCCAAGGTGATAGGAGGGTAGGTTTGAGAACTCTACAACTAATGGGAATGGGTTGCCTAGAGGTTCTCTCCTACACTAATCTAATCTTAGAGTTTTAGACAAGGATTTGCCAATCAAGAAGGTTCCTAACTCTAGAGATCAAGAGGGGATGTAGGTCATCTTCTTCATGAGCTTGGAATACTCCAATCTTGTGTTAAAGCACAAGAAAGATGCCTTACATAGGTTGGGAATGAGCCTCAAATGGTCTCCAACAATGGTGGCTTCACTCATCTTGAAATCCCTCTACTTGCCCCTCAAAACAAGCTAAGCCCTTTAATAAAAGGTTGCACAACGGATACAAAACGGACAAATAACGGCTAGTGCCGACCGGTCGCGACTGGTCGGCCAGGGGTCCACGACCAGTCATCCATAGGCCAGTGTAAAGACAGAGCTTGCTGTCTTAAGGGGAATGGTCTGCTCGACCGGTTAAGACCGGTCGGACCATCCCAGCCGACCGGTCACGACTGGTCGGTCCTTAGCCTGATCAACACAGCAAGGATGCTGTTGGGACCGGAGGCCTTTCCGACTGGTCGGACCAGTCCAGCCGACCGGTCGTGACCAGTCAGTCAGGCTTGGGTTCAGCTAGTCTGATTGCTGACCCATCTATTCTCCAACCCCCTTACTTTAGCCAAGGTCTGGGTGTTCTTTTGGGACACCTAGGGGCAATCTTAGATGACTAAAGGTTTTCCTAAGATGGTCAAAGTCATTAAAGAGGTTTAGGGTTGGGTTTTGGTCAAGGTTAAGGCACATCAAGGCATCACTTTTACCTGAGTCTTCTTCCTTGATGCAGCAGGGCCACTTAAGTCTTTGGTCTGCATCTTCATTAGGCTCAACCGACACTAGACTCACTGATGTAAGTGATTGACAAACAAGGTGCACTAGTATGTCATAGAAAAGTGCACTAACAATCTCCCCCTTTGTCAATTACTTACAAAAACCTAACCTACTAAAACAAAATACATGTTCAAGATATTACATTGATAAAGCATTAAATACAGGACTCTTGACATGCCTAATCTAAGCTGCTCCTCTTCAGATTGCTCCCCCATAACCTATCAATCCCTGCATCACAAAACATAGCAGACTAGTTTTGGTGGGATTTGATCTTTCTCCCCCTTTTTGTTAGCAATTAACAAACTATTCTCTCCCCCTTAATGATATATCAATAAGGTTAAGGTAAGAGTAGATAGTATGTCGCAGTTATAACTATAAGCACATGCTAACATGGAGAGTAAATGGTGCATGAACATAAAAACATGGAGCATGCTAACGAACATGATTAACAAGAAAATGTAACTATCTAAGCATAGTTAATCATGCATAATTGAAAATATACAAAAAGCATAGTTAAGCATAGTCATCGATAATTCGATGTAATTAAAAGCTTGTGCCAGACCACGTCCTAGAATGTATAAAATCTCCGAATCTCTGGAATAAAATTCGCCTTGCGATATCTTTCCTCTTGTGTACTTTTGTGAATGCTTGTGATTGTGTATGAATGTTTTTAATACTTAGAACCCCAGAATAATAAAATACAAGAAAATGTCCTTGTAACATTTTTCTAGTTCTAACAAACTTGCAACTCTACTTGGGATCGAATCCAAAATCTCTAATTACTTCTGAGAAAAAGAAACACTCTGAGACTATTATTTGTAAACACGGACCTACACATAGGAAAGTTACCACGAGGCGTAATGTTTCGGCGCTCCTCAGGTGCCAAACTGGTGACTCTCAATAGGAACGTTCTTTCCTTCATCTTTAAAGCAATAGACAATAAATGAAAAGGATTTCAAAACACACAGATTTCTGTGCTTCCCACATATTTCTCCTCTCTATTCACTTATTCTTGTTAATCTATTATCGTGATCAGGAATTTACATTCCCGACCGCATTTGTGAAATGTTCTAATGAGTGCGTGATCACAACAGACAAGATTAACAAAAGTACTAACAAAGACAGGAGAGATGACAACCGCAACAATCAGTCCATGCACTTTCCTCACTGTAGGGGGTTTAGTTTTCCCCGCTTTACCGTAGCTGTGACAGTCACACCTGACTCAGATTGGCAGGTGGTCCGCACACCCCAGCAGAAGAAAGATCTAAGGAAAGCAGCGATAAAGGCCACATATGCGAAGAAGAACGTTGTCAAGACATATCAGTGGCAACTGAAGAGGAATCAGGCAACCTTCGTCGTCTATCGAACCTCAACTATTAAGCCTTCAGTTCCCTTACTCTAAGCTGAACACTTTCCATCGCTGCCCAAAGCGGTGCATCGTCAACAAGGGCAGATCAAGAAAACACCTGAGAAAAACTCCCAGTCCACGAATGTCGCATTAGCTATAGAGGTAACACATGGGTAGGTTTAGAAGGTACGACCGGTGCAGATCGTAATGGTTCAAGTAGCAGAGGAAGAAGAAGGACCGTATGAAGCAGAAGAATTTCCTACAGTCAAAGATCAGATCAACAGATTAGTTCAGGCTAATCAGTGAAACGAACGAGTGAATGAAGACCATTCAGGAAGCGTTGACTACTTTGATAGCTTAGAACACTACTAGAAGTGCCATACCACCCATGCGTCAGTCAGCCAAAGAGTTCCAAGGGGCAGCGGAAGGACCAACTGACACTGAACTACTTACCCAGACTAGGAGAGTTTCAACAAAGCGAATGCCCGTTCTGACTGCGTAAATGTCAAGAGAGGAATTGTCGCAAACGATCACGAATCTCATGCAGGTAAGAGAAAGAGAAAGAAAAAGGAACTAGCTATAAATATCGAGTTCCGTATTCGCTGGAGATAGAAGAAATATCATTTTCGATTAACTTCAAATGTCTGGACTTTAAAAAATTCAATGGTAGAGGATCATCAGAGGAGCATATCACTCATTTCTTATAGCATTAGGGAACTGGTCGGCCATTCCACAGTACTGTATGCGATTATTCGGGTCAACGCTGACAGGGAAGGCTTTCCAATGGTACATGTCACTACCAGCCGGATCAGTAAGATCGTGGGAACAAATGCGAGACAGCTTCATCTCGAAATTCTTCGCTACAGAAAGAGAAACATCAGTGACAGATCTGGCCTTGATCAGACAAAGACAGGGTGAACCTATGGAAAAGTTCATGGATCGTTGGGGGACGATAGCTGCTCAATGCCAAGAGATACCAAGTGAAAAGGAGCAAATGAAGATGTGTATGCGAGCCCTAGACCCAATGATATCATATGGGTTATCTGGGAATAGTTTTCACTCTTTCCGAGAACTAGCCACTAAAGCACATTTGGTGGAAGAAGCCACGACACGGGTGAACTTCAGGCCTGAAAGACAAAGAAGAGAAGGAGGAAGATTGCAAAAGCACATAATGTAAACAACGGCAAAGAGTTAAGAGATCAGAAGCGGCCGGTCATAGAATCTAAGCTAGACATGAAAGTAGTGCCTACCCAAGACAAAGGCAAAAGGCCTTATGTTTCCCAAGGAATAACGATAGCCAAGAGAGAAAAGGCCAATGGCCCCATACACATTAAATATGGCTGATTTGGTCCTTATCATGGAACAGCTAGTGGAAGAGGGTATACTCCGCTTGCCAGAACCAGTTCGTCCACATGAAGTTAGGAGAGTGAATGATCCCCGATATTACAAATACCATCGATGTCTAAGCCACAAGACAGAAGATTGCTTTAGTCTAAAGGGAAGAATACAAGGGTTGATCAATCAAGTGGTGATCAGTATGAAATCATCGGAAGCGATTAGGAAAGAAACATCTAGGGCAGTTTCAGCATTTCCCTCAAAAGGAAATGTTCACTTGCGCACTTCATTCCCCGAACCCGAAGAGCCGTGGACTCTGGTCAGTGGCAAAAGGAAACTCGAGAATAGACAAAGACTCCTCAACCGCAAGAACAAAGGGATGAGAAGAGAGGAAAGAACAAGCCAAGGGAAGAGCCGACTTATCGAGGCTCAGGTACACTACGTGATGGTATTATTCACCAAACCACCATCAATGGGAGAGACATCACGAGCAAGTGAGGATGAAGTCGACGCCATCACCCTCCAATGCGAAAAACAGTTGCTAGAACACGTTCTGCCAGAACTAGTTGACCCGATATAAGAAGATGAAAATCTAGATAGACCGTTGACAAGGCCCCAAGGGCAGAAGTTGAAAGAGAAAGTTGTTGAAGCCATGTCTAGTTGGTCAAAGCTAAGACAAGGAGCAACACCGATAGCATATGATGTGGTGTCACATCTGCAAAAGGTCCCGACCCGCTTGAGCATATACGATGCCTTATATCTCTTAAAGGTATATAGGGAGATGTTGATCAATGCTTTACTAGACAGTGAAGCCAGAGAAGTAATGATGATAGAGATTAAAACATAAATGAAAAACCCAGATGAGTTCTGGGAAGGACATGTACCAGTTCAGCAAGCAATATAGATAGATCACCCCTCTACAATCACATTTTCTGAGGAAGACCACATGGTCGAAGCGACAGACCACAATCGTACGTTGATGGTTACAAGGATGATTAGAGACACAGAAGTCAAGTGATGTATGCTTGACGATGGATCCACAGCAAATATCATGCCATTGAAAACACTACAGAGGTTGGGTTACAAACCGTCGGCCCTGCGTCCCAGCACCTTGGTTATTTAAGGGTTTAATCAAGATAGCCAGTGCACTCTAGGGTCAATCACCGCGATACTAGAAATTGAAGAGCTAAAGAAGAAGGTAACATGTCAAGTAGTCGATGTGGTAACAACATACAATCTTCTGCTAGGAAGACCAGGCTCCATCAGAACCTCGTCATTCCCTTGACGATCATCAATACTTCAAGTATGTTGAGCTCTTAATTATGCATATTCTAACCCCAATTCATCACTCATTATGCAAGGTTTTCATAATTTATAGACTAATCTAATGCATGGATTTGTGATTGTAGGGATGAGAGAGGATATTTCATCAATTGAAGACTTAAGGACACCATTTACAAGCAAAGAAGATCAAAGGACTAAGTGTCAAAAGATGAAAGAAAGAAGCCAGAGAAAAGAAGAAAGAAAGCAGGAGAACATGCCCAAGACCGGTTGTTCGACCGGTCGTCCATAGCCCAGGACGGGTTGTCCGACCGATCCGATCACTCAACAGGAGGGGCCACATGGCAAATCTCACTGGACTGTCCAAGATCGGTCGTACGACCGGTCGTCCACTACTCAGATCGGTCGTGTGACTGGTCCTTGAATTAAATCTCTGGGGCTGAATTTTTCAGAAACTCTCTGAACAGTTTTTTATGCCTATGTGTGTTCTACAAGCCCCAATTTTCTCTGCACACTGCGTAACCTTACGCAAATTCGAGAAGATTCCGACGCTGCGGAACTTCCCCACTATAAAAGGACACCTAAGGATCGTTCCTAGGGTATCTAAGAACAGATTGAGCATAGTGGGAGACGGCGGAAGTGGATTTCGGAGTTCCATAACTCCTAGTTTGTTTGCTATTTTTATGTTTTCTTTAGTTTGTTTCATGTTTCTTTGGATCATGAACGGCTAAACCTCTTAGCTAGGGCTAAGAGGTGACGCTTGTAGTGAATCTAATATGTTTCAATTCGTTTAAGTTGGTTTTAAGTTGGATTTCATGTTTAAAGACAATGGTTTGAAGTTTAATTCAAGTACTAAGTAGTTTTTCTTAGTCTTATGATGACTCATGGATGTTTGGAAGAATTGCTTGAGTTCTTAATTATGGTGAACTAGTCTAGACCTGTATGATTCGAGGAATTGGAGTACGCTCTAGTACTATGATCTTTATGTGAGAAATTCTTACCAAAAGTTTACTTTTATGGAAATTCTGTAGTATATGGGACTATGTATGTGATTTGAATTAAGTTCAAACCATGATCTAGTTATGTCTTGTGAAAGGATTTAATGATGGTTATGATTGTGTTCTTAGCCTATTGGAATTGGGACTGACCTATGTAATTGAGTATGCTCATCCTAACTTGCATTGAGTGAATCATATACATTGATCTTACATGTCGCAGATTGTTTGGCTTAATTGTTTTATCATCCGACTAGATAGATCTTACTTTCGATTCTAGTTGAGAAAGTGAGAAACCACAACGAATTGAGTATCAAGGATTGCTACAAGTGGATCCTTGAACCCCTAGTGCCTTTTAATAATGGTTTACTTTCAATTTAGTTCAAAGTTACTATTTACATCAATCTTCTACAAGTCTCTTTGTTAACTTCTCAGTAAAACTATTGGAAGTGTTTTGTAGATTCCTACATAAGTCCTGGTGGATCGATCTCGGTCTTACTGAGATTATTACTACATCGCAACCCTACACTTAGGGAAGCGAACAAGTTTTTGGCGCTGTTGCCGGGGACTTTGACGGTTTTTCATAAAATTTCTGAAAATAGTATCTATTTAGGATTTTTAGGATTCTAATACTAACTTAATTTGTTTTGTTTGATTTTTCTTTTGCAGGGATTTTTAGGAAGCTGAAGAAGACATAAGGATCTTAAGTGCCAAATCAGGTTCTATCTTTCTAACCTTACTCTTCTTCTTCTTCTAATCATTCCTATCATATTCATCTCTTGTAGAGTGGGTGGAGATTCCTTTTTGGATCTCTGATAGGTAGGCCTTGTGCCACCTTGATTCCTATTGGTCGGCACTGCCGTCTTAGATCACCTTGTGCTCAGAGATTTCTCTTCTTACCTCTACTCCTCTTTCTTCTTTTTCTGCACTTTTCTCAAAAGATTCAAAGAGTAGGTGGGGAGTTCTCTGAACCACTATTGACCAGGAGAAATCGGTCTCTATCCTTACTTCTGGCCTAGCCATTGCAAGACACCTTGTGCTTCGGTCTTAGAGAAGAGTAAAGAAAGGAAGGAAGAATTCTTCTTTCTTTCTTGCTTCATACTTTTAGGATTTGCATGCCACATTGGGCTCAGGGATTCCAATAACCGACTCGTTAGTGAAGGGGGAAGTAGTTGAAGGAATTGACAGAGAACCACGTGCTAGGAGACATCTAAATTCTCCAATTTTGTCTGAAAGTATGGCTGTAAATCAACCCAATCCTATGGCCAATCAAAATCTAAGCCAAAACCAAACTGAAATGGGAGAGAATGTGGTTGAGAATGTTCCCCAACCAAGAACATTACATGATTACTTGCAACTAGCAAGAGCGAGTACTCCCTCATGCATAGTTTTTCCACAAAATGCAGGGAATGTAGATTTGAAACCGGGAGTAATCCAACTCCTCCCGAGATTCCATGGATTAGACAGTGAAAGTGTCTATCAACACCTTAAGGAATTTGATGATGTAATAACCACCATGCACTTTGCAAACGTAACCGATGATGTGGTGAGGCTTAAATTATTTCCTTTTACTCTTAAAGATAAAGCTAAAGGTTGGCTTCATGCATTAAGGCCAAGATTAATTGGTGCATAGATTGATATGCATAGGGAGTTCATAAAAAAATTCTTCCCTACTCAGAAAACGAACATGTTGAGGCACCTTATCATGAACTTTCCCCAAAAGGAAGATGAGACCTTCTTCTAATGTTGGGAGAGATTCAAGGACTTATTAAATGCATGCCCACATCATGGCTATGAAATTTGGCGGGTTATAAGTTTTTTCTATGAAGGACTGACTTCACCCATGCGCCAATTCGTAGAGATGATGTGTAATGGGGAGTTCATGAATAAGGAAGCCGACGAGGCATGGGACTATTTGGAGGAATTAGCTAAGAATGCACAGTCTTGTGATACATCTAAACCAACAAATTCCAAGACTAGCCAACAAAAGGAAAAAATGAGGAATTTATGTCCTATTAAAAGAGGATAGCATAAGTGCACGGGTGGCTAGCCTCACAAGAAAAATCGAGGCCATGGAATTAAAGAAAGGAGAGACGATCAACTCTAATGACGTTGAAACTGTTTGTGGAATTTGTACCGAAAATCAACATATAACACAAGATTGTCCCACAATCTTAGCGGTTCAAGACATCTTACAAGAACAATCAAATGCCATAAACAGTTATCAACGGCAATTTGGTGCTCCAAACTCAAACACGTTTAATGCTAGTTAGAAGAACCATCCCAACTTCAGTTGGAGGAATGGACCCACTACGAATGCAAACAATATCCCTCAAGCTCAACCTTTACTAGGTCCATCCCGAGTCATTACACCAAAAGTTATGCTAGAGGAGATGTTGGGTGCATTTGTATCGGTTCAAGCTGAATATAACAAGACTAATTCTCTGAAAATAGATGGGTTCATGCAAGAGCAATTGAAATTCAATCAAAATTCAACTCAAGCCATCAATGAATTGAAAACCTCAATGGCTAGAGTTAAATCTCACCTCAGTGTTAGGGAGAAAGGCACGCTTCCTGCCCAACCTCTTCCTAACCCAAGAACCCAATTTGAGATATAAGACGCAAGCTCATCCTCCCAACATACGGAGTATGTTCAAGCTATCACCAATTTGAGAAGTGAGAAAATAGTTGATAAATCTAATCCGGTGAAGGCTCCAAAGCCTAAGGATCCGAAAAATTCCAAAGAGGATGATAGCCCAAACAACACTCCACAAGAGAAAGAACTGGAAAGGCAATACAAGCCGGTTGTCCCGTTTCCCCAAAGGTTGATTTCACCCAAACCTTTAGACAAAAACCTGAAAATTTTAGAGGTTTTCAAGCAGGTGACGATCAACATCCCATTGTTGGATGTCATAAAGCAAATACCATCCTATGCCAAATTTCTAAAGGAATTGTGCACAATCAAAAGGAAACACAATGTTCACAACAAAGTACTTTTGACTGAGAATTTGAGCGCTATTATCAAACAAGAGGTGCCCCAAAAATATAAGGATCCGGGTAGTCCAACCATCTCATGCATCATAGGAGACTACCGGATTAAACAAGCCTTACTTTATTTAGGGGCAAGTGTGAACCTTATTCCATACTCGGTTTATGAACAACTTGGGTTAGGTGAATTGAAACCCACTAAAACCACACTCCAACTTGCTGATAGATCTATTAGTATACCAAGAGGAGTGATTGAGGATGTTTTAGTCTAAGTTGATAAATTCTACTACCCAGTAGACTTCATTGTATTGGATACACATCCCGTGATAGGTACCGGTGGTCAAATTCCTGTCATACTTGGCCGCCCCTTTCTAGCTACTTCCAATGCGATTATCAATTGTAGAAACGGACTTGTACAAATGTCCTTTGGAAATATGACACTTGAGCTGATATATGTGATTTATGCAAACAACCACGGGAAGTTGATGAAGAAATCCACGAGATAAACTTGATTAAATCATTCGTGGAAGAGACTTTCCCCTCAACATTATATTCCGACCCTTTGGAGGCATGTGCTGGCCCACTCTCATGAGATACATGATAACACAATACGAGAGATGGATGCCATTTTAGATGTGATGCCGGTGCTTGATAACAAAAGATGGAGGGCCATATTTGAAACTTTACCCATAAATGAGAACAAGCCCCTCCCATCCAATATCAAGGCACCAACACTTGACCTACAAACATTACCAAGTGAGTTGAAATATGTCTATTTAGGTCAAGATGAGACATATCCGGTGGTGATTTCTTCCCACTTGGATGAGGAACAAGAGAGTAGGCTAATTGCCACTCTAATAGAGCACAAGAGTGCCATTGGGTGGTCGATTGCGGATCTCAAAGGCATAGACCCACTGATTTGTACCCATCGCATACACCTTGAGGAGAATGCGAAGACATCTAGGCAACCACAAAGACGACTCAATCCAAACATGAAGGATGTGGTTAAGGCCAAAGTGGTGAAACTATTGGATGTGGGTATTATTTACCCGATATTCGATAGTCAATGGGTGAGCCCAACGCAAGTGGTGCCTAATGCCAATAATGAACTTGTACCAACCAGAGTCACTACTGGTTGGAGAATGTGCATTGACTACAAGAAGCTAAACACTGTCATGAGGAAAGACCATTGTTGAACCTCCAATTTATACATTGCATTGCCCAGTACATCACATTATATGCACGGTTTTCATCCTTAAAAGGCCTATCTAATGAATGTTTTGTGATTTCAGGAATGAGAGCGGAATTCACCCAATGGGAGACTAAAAAGAGCTATTTGAAGCCATTGGATGAAGAAGGAAGAAGGACCAAAGAAAGTAAAAAGAGAGGAGAAGAAAGGAAGAAAGAAGCAAAAGGAGAAAGCAGGAAACAGAGGCTAAGACCGGTCATGCGACCGGTTGTCCATCGCTAGGACCGGTCGTGCGACCGGTCCGATTGTGCACAGAAGAAGAATATTTCACAGAAGGTCACTGGACCATTCATGACCGGTCGTGAGACCGGTCGTGCAACTGGTCCTCGAATTAAAAATTTAAATCGAAATTTTGGCAAAACTCTCTGGACTAAAAAGTTACGTTTTGCGACCAGTCGTGCGACCGGTCATCAGGGAGCTCAGACCGGTCGTGCGACCGGTCGTCTGCGTAATAAAGCTTTTCCGTGAAGCTCCGAGATTTTCTGCGTAGTGCGTAACCTTACGCAATTTCTGGATGTGTCCGACGCAAGGGGCTTCCACACTATAAAAGGACACCTAGGGGCTCTTCCTAGGTCATCATAGAAGCCAAGGAAGGTCGTGGGAGAGGACGAAAGTCATCGTGGAACATCAGCAACCCTCCAATTTTCGGTTTTTCTAGTTTTTATGCTTTCTTATTTGAGTTCTAGTTGTAGTATGACAATGCTCGGCTAGAATCTCTCAGCTAAGGCTGAGAGGTAAAGCTTGTAGCAAATTTCCATGTTTGATTCAGTTTAAATTCAAGTAATTTCAATTCGAGTTTGGGTTTTTAATCTTTTAGTCCCTTAAGTTGATAGTTTGAGATGTCTTATGAGAGTTCATGTGCTCCGGACATGAATTCCTTGCAATTCTCTAAGATTATCATATGATGTTTGTTTAGATTTGAATTATGGTAACCCTTGAGCAAGCCATAGTCCATAGGCATGGCTGTTACTCCGAAGGCTATGATTTTGAAATCTATATGTGTTGAATGGGACTAGAACTTGGAAGTTAAACTTGAATAGAATTGAATGTGTTTGAATGCTTTATTTTCCAACTAGATGAGAGATAGGACTTCAAATCTAGTTGTGCTCTATACTTGGATTGATTGGATTGACATGGGATTGTTACAAGTGGATCCTTGAATGCCTTAGTACTTTAAATTATTGGTTTTTATTAAGTTATTATTTTAGTTTAATTGCTCAATTGAATCCTCATATCTATTGCAAACTGAGTTGCTAGAATAGTTTGTAAGTTGTTTCTAATTCCCTACGGATCGACCTCGGTCTTACCGAGATTTATTACTACATCGCAGCCTTACACTTGAGGCGAGCGAACAAGTTTTTGGCGCCGCTGCCGGGGAATTTAGATTACGGTTTTCAAATTGTTTTAGTGGCCGTGGAAGTAGAAGTTGATAGGTTTTCTGATTTTTTTAGAACTAACAAATAGTTTTGTTTTGTAGGATTTCTTCTCTAGATCAAGCACATTGGGTACTACCTTTTTAACTTAGCTTTTTACAGATTTTCTATTTTCAGATTCAGTTCATATTTCTAGGACTTAGGACTAGTTTAGTTTTTGGTTGAGTGGTTTATGTCCCGTTGGGAACGTAACCACTCAAATCGTCTCCAATCTGAAGGTGGTTTAGTTGGACCATTGTCAATCCATAGACGAGTCTGAAATCACCAAGAGCATTGTGAAAGTTTAGGGAGTATGGATCAAACACCTTTAAGGAATCCTCCCCCCCCCCCCCCCCCCCCCCCCCCCTCACTCCAACTACAAACGCAAATAAAAAAGGAGTAGGAGAGAATGAGGTACATAACGTTCCTCCAATGACATCACTGCGGGATTACCTACAATCAGCCCGTGCAATTACACCCTCTTGTGTGGTTCTACCACCAAATGGGGGAAACATTGATATAAAGCCGTGTGTAATTCAACTTATACCAAAGTTCCATGGGCTAGACTCTGACCGCCCGTATCTGCACTTAAAAGAATTTGAAGAAGTGGTGGCTACCTTGCAGTACACAAATGTTTTAGAAGATACTATTAGACTTAAACTTTTTCCCTTTTCATTGAAAGAAAGAGCCAAAGATTGGCTTCACTCTCTTAGACCACATTCGATTGGGTCATGGAATGAGATGACCCGGAAATTTTTGAAAAAGTTCTTCCCGGCTCATAAAACGAATACCCTTCGAAGAGCCATAATGAATTTCTCGGCTAAAGAGGGTGAATCTTTCTTCCAATGTTGGGAGAGATTTAAGGACCTCCTACTTGCTTGCTCACATCATGGCTATGAGAGTTGGCGAATTATAAATTTTTTCGATGATGGATTAAGTTCCAATATGCGCCAATTTGTAGAGATGATGTGCAATGGCGAGTTTATGAGCAAGAATCCAGATGAGGCTTGGAGTTACCTAGACATGTTGGCTGAAAATGCCCAATCTTGTGATACCTTGGATAAACCCAATAACCGCAAGCCTATTCAAGAGAAAGGAGGGATCTATATCCTTCAGGAGGAAGACGACGTGAATGCAAGGATAGCCAACCTCATAAGGAAGGTCGAGGCCATGGAACTTAGTAAAAGTGGAGTTCCAAAGTCCAATGAAGCTATTGAAACCATATGTGGGATTTGTCTCACTGATTTACACGCTACGCAAGATTGTCCCACAATTCCTGCATTTCAAGAAGTATTACATGAATATGCAAATGCCACATATGGGTATCAACGGCCTTTCAATGGGCCGGTGGGTAATACGTACAATGACAGTTGGAAGAACCACCCAAATTTTAGTTGGAAGAATGCTCCTACGGGCAATCCTACCAATTCTCAAAGAGGGCCACCCATGCAAAATATGGCCCCACCTCAGTTCTTAATGGAGGATACCTTGAAAGCATTTATACAAGGGCAAACGCAAATCAATCAAACACATCAGCAAATGTTCCAAGAGCTTAAAGTCTCGGTTGATGAGATTAAGGGACGCTTGAATGCTAGGGAAGGGACCTTTCCGGCCCAACCTCAGCCCAATCCAAAGCAAGTACATGAAGTGAAAATTCCTAATCTTTCCAACCAACACATGGATCAAGCCAAATCATCACCACTCTTAGAAGTGGTAAACAAATTGACAAATCTATTCCGGTGAAGGCCGATAAGCCTAATGATCCGGTAAATTCTGAGGATGAGGATGGATCTAACTTATCCCCTCAAGAAACGGAACGCGTTTACAAGCCTGTGGCACCATTCCTTCGAGATTGGTTGCCCCAAAATCTCTCCCAAACTCTCATGATATTCTAGAGATTTTCAGACAAGTCAAGATTAACATCCCTTTGCTTGATGCCATCAAATAAATCCCCTCTTATGCTAAGTTTCTAAAGGACCTATGCGCAACAAAATGCAAATATAATGTGCAACAAAAGGCCTTCTTAAATGAGCAACTGAGTGCCATTCTCACTTAAAAGACCCCCCCAAAATTCAAAGATCCCGGTAGTCCCACAGCCTCATATATCATTGGAGACTACTGGATTGAGCGTGCCTTGCTAGATTTGGGGGCGAGTGTGAACTTGATCCTATACTCGGTATATGAGCAATTGGGTCTTGGTGAATTAAAACCCTCCAAAACCATATTGCAACTCGCTGATAGATCTATCCGTGTACCGAGGGGGATAGTTGAGGATGTTCTAGTCCAAGTTGACAAATTCTACTACCCGATAGATTTTATCGTCTTGGACACACAACCTGTAACACCCCAACCTTGGATATCCGAATTCTATCAATTCGGGTATCGAGTTCGAGGTATTAGCTATCATATTGTACTAAGATTAAACCGTAACACATTCACCCACTAAAATAAATGTTTAATCATCATCATAGCATATAACTAATTATTAATTGTCTCAAAGTATCAAATGGCCCTAAGGCTTATGTCCGAACTAAATCACTCAAAACATAAATAACTTCATAGATATAAAGACTAAATTCTCTTATTTTCTTCTGGCTCCTCCACCAGTTATTCTGTCGAAATCATCTTCATAGAGACGCCTTCACTATGTCTTTTCCTAGATGGTTTCCATATACAACATCGTGAGCTAGAAGCCCAATAAGTAATAATAATTTGCATGATTCAATCCATATCATGTTTACTAAAATAACAATAAAATATGCCATCTATCATATAAACAACTCCATACTCAGGAATCACCAGGGCCATGGCTACGCACAGCTTCCGGCCTGCCAACACCCATTCAATGATGAGTAGTCTATTCTAGAGCTGACTATACTCCTTCTCCAGCCCTGAGCCGCAGCCTTGGGAGGAGGCCCTATTAGTACCAACTCGGGTTCCGGTTGGGAACTCTGCTCGAGAATTTAAGGAATTTCTATCCCCGAGTTGTCTGGTGTTCAACTTCAACATCACATTTCCGATAATGACATATATCAAAGAAGCAGTTTATATCATAAGATTCATGAATGCATAATGAATGCATGCTGGAAATACCATCCTGGTGTAGTGTTACTTACTCAAAGTTTTATTCTGCTTGAGCTCCTTGGATACAATCCTCTGTGACTAGTTGACGGGTTCTCGATTTTCGTTCTCGTTGGGTTTCCCTTTTAAATGTTATGCGAATAGGGTTACTTTCATACTTAATTTCATGATATAATTAATAATTATCCGTTAATACACAATTATGACCATTGATTTAACAATTAGATCATCAAGCTAACGATCCACACCTTTGGTTTAGTCATATTTCACATTTAGTTCATGATCTACCAATCTTAACCGTTCATTTTGGCTTTATTTTCATATAAACCCGAGATCCTTTTGATCCGACCGTTAAACTTTAATTAGAATCGTTCATTTAAGATATGGTCGGTTGGATTTAGGTTCCTATATACTTAATCTTCCATTTTGATCAATTCGCCACTTGATGGACGGTTATGACTAGTTGAATTGCTAATCCAAGGGTTTAGACATATTTTATATGGTTTAGATGGAATTGATTCATAATCTGATAATCAAGATCAATATCAGATCATATTGGTTTTAAGATGGTCCACTTGTGACCTTAAGTGAATAATCGAGTCCATTCACTAGTCAAATCTTACTCATATCTCAAGAATCATGGGTTTAAATCATGATTTATGTGGGTCTAAGGTCAAGATCAACCTTTATAACAATTATGTGTTAAGATCCATCCGATCCGACCGTTCATTTCCTTATTTTTCACAATTTTGGTCCAACGACCCTATTTGATCCTTGATCAGATGATCCGATCTAGATCTGGGTTGGGTGGATCTTATTATTCCCAAATTCAATTCGTTAATTGGTTTATTAGACTCTTGATCAACGGTTGGATTGGACCTGATCATTGATTTAACAATCCATATCATCATTTTTATCTTTTATTTAAACTTTAGTGGTTTAAATCTAAGATTAAATTAAGGATCTTGATTAACTAATGAAGATAAAGATTTATAAGACTTTCAATAAAGATCCATACTTTGTTGAATAAGATCCATCGTTCATTCGAATAAATGCAGTGGGGCCCACTTAAGGATGCCTTTAATGTTGGTGGGGCCCAACATTATTACTTGTCAATGATGGATCTTTCATCTAAAACTCATTTGTCATGTTTCTAATGACAAGATCTTAAGGTAGGGCCCTTTTTAGAGAGGTGTTAGTTTTTTTTTATATATAGGCCCACCATAAGTCTAATGATAAGATCTCTAAACTAATTGATTCATTTATATTGTTAAACATGATAACAACAAATAAAGTAAATAAAAATTCAAATCTAAACAGAAAAACCCACATGTACAAAACCTTATAAAAGAGTGGGGCCCATTCTTGCCATTCATTATGTCCGCATAAGGGGCCCATGCGTTTGCCCACGTGAGGCAGCGTGTCGGGTACCATGTGGGGCCCACTCATGCTGACTAATGGTCAACTCATGGTTCATCTTAGTTTTATACTTTGTGGGGTCCACTTGGATTTGATAAAAAATATCTAAGAGATATAGTCTTAGAGTACTCACTTGATAAATGGTTTGGATCAGAAGATAAGCTCACAGAACTCTCTCTCTCTCTCTCTCTCTCTGTTTAAAGTGTAAGTGTTTACGAGAAGAGACTTGGCATTGCTTTATATTGATGAGTACCTAATATTGTATAATTAACCCTGGTTGTTAAGGGCATTATCATTGTTTTTCTGGTTAATTATCCCTCATTAGGTGAATTTTCTGTCTTCAGGTGTTCAGGAGAGGTTGGATAAGATCCAAGCCAATTAAGGCATTTTCGGACGTAAAAGTGATCAAGATCAAGTGTGCGATAGTCTTGAAGGAAACTAAATCGAAAAGGTTAAATGATGGATCACATGCTACAATGGACTGCACCACATCTTCTCATTTGGAAATCTAGGTTCTGGTGATTAGGCAAGCATGCAAGTTTGAATGATCAAGATTAGATGGCCACATGTGGATCAACCGTACATCAACCGACAAGTGAAGGACATCTCCACAATCCATGTTACCATGTAAACGTGCAGCCCAACTTCTATCACCTGGACCGCCTTACACGTCAGCAGACCATCCAGTGGACCATAGCAACGGACAGCACCTGCACAATCATCCATCAGCCAGATGGGTTGTCAACGTCCAGTAGTGGACGTCCGTCCATCAATCCATTCAGCCATCTAGTTCTGCTCACACATGTAACACAAGTGCTGCATCCAGGCCATCCAATCAATGGCCAGCACACCAGTCTTCAACCTCCATCAACACGTGCATCCTGCAAGAAGAAAAAGATGATCAGCCGTCCATCAATCATCCAGGCCCACCTTCATCTTCAATTAACGTCCATTAGATCCAAGCTCCAGCTGATCTCCACCGTCCATATCATGCAATCCATCTCCAGCTACATCATCCCTCAAAATCCCATCTCATCCCATTCTCTACAACTCCTCCCTTCTCTTCTTTAGTTTTCTTTCTTTCTTTTGTAGTGTAGTGTAGTTTTTCCTTTGTAGAGAATTTAGTCTTCCATTGTAGCATGGTTGGCTAAACGTCTAGCTAAGGCTAGGGGTGAAGCCTTTGAAGAAATTTGCAAGCTATGGTTCTTTTAGTTCAACATTGTGTGGTGTAAATGTTGGAGTTCTCTTTGCTTGATTGGTTTGGTTATCCACCTTGGCGGACGCTATTGTTGTGCAAGCCCCTTGATCCATCGTCGACTCCGGGCACGTTGGATGCTTGGGATCCCTTGCACACCAATTAGCTAGTTCATGATCGATAAAGTCCCTTGATCCATCGTCGACTCCGGGCACGTTGGATGCTTTGGATTCCCTACGGTCATCAAGCTAATGCAGGTAAAGTCATCGATCTGTAAAATCCCTTGATCCATTGTAGACTCCGGGCACATTGGATGCTTTGGATTCCCTGCGATCGATAGACGAGATCTTAACGGTTGGATCGGTCAATCAAAGCCTCCTATCTTGTAAGTATGCATTTGATCGTATGAATTGTGATCTTATCGGTTGACTTGTTGGCAAAGTTATTGATCTGTACAATTCCTTGATCCATTGTCGACTCCGGGCACAGTGGATGCTTGAAATTCCCTGCGATCAATTAACGAGTGCTTCATGGTCAAATCAATTGGTTCAGATCACCATCTTTTATGAAATATGCAAATGGTTTAACTGTTTCATCTTCCGATTGGAATGAATCTTTATTCAATTCCAGTTGAGTTATAGTTGGACCAATAAATCGAATCTTGTGAATGAATCAAAGGTGGATCCCTGATGCCTTAGCCCCTTTTCTATTTTTGTCTTTCACCACACACAACTTGCTCCACTCTCGTGGATAAACCAGATTTCATCTCACTCACCTAAACTAATTCCTCTAAGTGTTCTTAACCCCAATCCCTGTGGATTGACCTCGGTCTTACCGAGTATTTTACTACTTCGCTACCCGCACTTGGGTAGCTCAGAGTACGTACACGTGCCACTCTCAAAAGGTTACGAGAGGGATTTTAAAAAAAATTCTTATTTAAGAGTATAACTCAGAGTACGTACACGTGCCACTCTCAAAGTGGGTCCCACATAGGTGGTCATCATCATCTAAAACATTTATCTGCTCCTTAAAAGTGAGCACATCCTATTAAAATTTGTTTCACTCTCAAAAGATACTGGGATAACGAGATATGATGTATTACCGTTCATAGCCATGAGGGCACACATATCAAAGGTACTCTCTCAATATCATGGGTGGGAGTTGTTATAGGCAAAATGGTGGAGATAAGATTTCACGCAGAAGTGCCCATTTGACTCTCAAGATCATCTAATCAAGAGTCGCAGAACGGGTAAATGCGGAGTGCCGGTTCGACTCTCGAGATCGTAAGCTCGGGAGTCGTAGAATGGATAAGTACGGGACGTCCATTCGACTCTCGAGATCATCTGATCGAGAGTCGCAGATTGGATAAGTGTGGGACACCCACTCGACTCTCGAGCTCACCTGATCGAGAGTCGCAGATTGAAAAATACGAAGCAACTATTCGCAAGTCTCGAGTTCTCATAACCGATAGTCAAATACGGCAAAGCTCGATCCGCGAGCAGACCTTCTCACAAGTCGTTGAAAGACGTTACGTCTAAATGAGCGAGTACTTGGACTCGCGACCATATTCCGACATGAGAGCAGCTTTCCTGCGGTAACATCTCTTAGCCTTCAGTACCAGCACCCGATTCCCGTCGAGCAGCTTGTCCAATCCCTCTGCGACACCAAGCAGGGCTACACCCAGTTCGGTAGTTTCCGTTCCGTCAACGTCTCCTTCCTTTTCACCGGTTATCACTCCAACTACGGTTTCCATGAGTGATCAGCGCTACTATTACGCTTACCAGCAGCCTGTATAGGGCGATTTTGGGCTTATCTTCCCCGCTGATTCCGGATCTCAAGGGATTACCATCAAGGAACGTGATTGCCGAAATAAGTAATTGGGCTAGATCTCGTCTTTAAGGATAAGGATCTTATCCCATGAAATCAGCAGGATCTCGTGTCATACCCGATGTTGTAGGCAAATATAGTCTGATTAAGAGGTGAAGGATCGCGGCAATGTGGATGCGAGCAGCTCGGCTCGTACTCACTAGAAGAGGTCGCATTCCCCGGATGCGAGTAGCTCCGCTCGTACTCACTAGAAGAGGTCGCATTCCCCGGATGCGAGCAGCTCGGCTCGTACTCACTAGAAGAGGTCGCATTCCCCGGATGCGAGCAGCTCGGCTCGTACTCACTAGAAGAGGTCGCATTCCCCGAATGCGAGCAGCTCTGCTCGGGCTCGTTAGAAGGGGTCGCATCTCCTGGATGCGAGCAGCTCTGCTCGGGCCCGTCAGGAGGGGTCGCACATCACGAATGCAAGCATCCCTGACACAAGCAGCTCCCGACGTCAGAATAGTCCTGAGTCTTTTGGTTCGGATGGTCTTCATACTTCCAGCACCCGGTTCTCGTCGAGCGGCTTGTTCAATCCCTCTGCGACACCAAGCAGAGTTACATCCAGCGCGGCGATTTTCTTCCTTTCGGCTCTCTTTCCTTTTCGGTAGCTATGACTCCAACTACGAGCAATCAGCACTATTACCATGTCGATTAGCGGCCTGTATAAGTCGGTCTTTGGGCTTATCTTCTTTGGTGGTTCCGAGTCACAGGGGATTGCTATCAAGAAACGTGATTGCCGGAAGGAGTTATTGGGTTAAATACTGCCTCTAAGGATAAGGATCTTGTCCCACGAAATCAGCGAGATTTCAATATCGTACGCGACATCATCAGGATTTCGATATCTTACGTAACAAATTGGCTTGCTTCAGATCTATATAAGGGGGTGACTCCATTAAGAGAAAGGTACACACATAGAACATTCAATTTCTATCCCGTCTTACTTGGCTTTTTTCTTGCTTTGGCCTGACTTAAGCATCGGAGGGCTAACGGCTGGTCCCCAGCCACCCTTAGTTGCTATCTTCTTTCAGGTCTGGTGGTGAAAATCCCTATTGGAGTGAAGGAGAAAAACCGGAGGATCTCGTTACAAAATCTGACATTAACACCCGAGATCAACGGGATCTCGATATCTTGCGTAACAGATTGGATCATTTCAGATCTATATAAAGGGATGGCTCCATTAAGAGAAAGGTACACACAACATTCAATCTCGATCCCGTTTTGCTTGGCTACTCTTCTTCTTGCTTTGGCCTGACTTAAGCATCGGAGGGCTAACGGCTGGTCCCCAGCCACCCGTAGTTGCTGTCTGCCTTCTTTCAGGTTTGGCGGAGGGAAATCTCTGGTGAAGAGAAGGTGAACATCTGAAGGATCCAACTACAAAATCTGACGTTAACAGTTTGGCGCCATCTATGGGAACGACTTGATCACCAAAATCAATCGTTCTACCAATCAAAATCCTTCGGCGATGCCTCCTAAAAAGGCTGTTCATCCTTCAACTTCAAGGCAGGCACCACCTCCGCCTGATGAGACGGAATCCGTACCTGCCCTTCCACCTGCCTCGACGAACATCCCTCAAGGAGCCCCAACTATGCCATCACCAAACCCATTATTGGAAGCTTCTGGAAATCAAGACGATGTCCTACGTTTCCTCGGAAACACTCTCCTAACTCTAAATGCCGGAGTTCAGGTGCTGTCAAATCGGCTTGATCAGCATTTCCCTGAACTTCAGAGACAAGCCTCCGAAGGGTTACCACCGCAGCCCATACCAGTGGCATCTAGACATTCTATGGATGAACCACAGGTCCCACCACTTGGCAGCCATCTCCCTGTACCGTCTCCACATTCTATACATTCTAGTTCGTCTCGACAACCTCAACCTCAGGGCTCCACTGCTGAAACATCAAGCTATACCCTACCATGGGAAGGAGATCTCAAAAGAATCCATGATTGTTTTGATGTCATGGAACAGCGATACCAGGCAAATCGGCCATCTGCCGTCATGGCGGCGATACATCAATCCGAGTCCCCCTTCACCAGCGAGGTTATAGAAGCCCCATTACCTAGAAAGTATCGAACGCCTGTTATCACCCCGTACACAGGTATTGGCGACCCTCTTGAACATCTGGAAACATACAGGTCCCTCATGGAGTTGGAGGGACATGGTTCAGAAATCATGTGTAGGGCTTTTCCCTTAACATTGAAGGAAGTAGCTCATACGTGGTTCCGGGGGTTAAAGCCTCGTTCCATCAGTTCCTTTTCCCAGTTATCGGAGATATTCCTTTCTCAGTTCATGGGAAGCATTCGCATTAAGAAGCCAGCCTCCCATCTGATGAATCTAAGACAGCAGCATGGGGAGACAATAAAGGAGTTCACAGTACGGTTCACTGCCGAAGCCGTCCAAACTGAGGGTTACACTAAAGAAAAGGGTCTTACAGCTCTCATTGCCAGAATAACGAGCGAGAAATTCAGGTTTGCCTTAGATAAAAGCCCTCCGAAAACTATGGCAGAGTTCCAAGCCAAAGCTCAGAAATATATCAATGCAGAAGAAGTCGCATTGACACGCCATGAAGTACAAAGTAAGAAACGCAAGCCAGAAGGAACCTCTTCTACAGATAAGAAATATCGTCGTGATCAGCGCGATCGTTCTCCCAAGAAGGCTTACTCTGGTAAATATCATAACTACACTCCTCTTAATCGGTCTCATGAAAAGGTTCTAATGGAGATTAAACACAAGCCATATGTGAAGTGGCCTGCAAAGATCAAATCCGATCCCGAGAAGAGGGACAAGAGCAAGTTCTGTTACTTCCACAAAGATCACGGGCATAGGACCCAGGATTGCATCTCTCTACGAGACCATATCGAAGCCCTTATTCGAAAAGGCTATCTCCAGGATTATGTTGCTCGTAAAAATTGATCACCAGAAAGGGCGAAGACCTCATCTCGCCAAAAGGAACCGCCTCATCATCAAACCGACCAAGAGGACGCCGAGCCCACGGGAGAAATTCGCACTATCGTCGGGGGACCAGCTTGCGGGGGCGACTCTCAAGCTTCAAGAAAGGTATACGCTCGAAAGGCGTCCAAAGAACCCCAGCAAATCTATTGGCTGGAACAGACGTCCAGCTCATCGAAAGCAAGCCATCCTCCAATTTCTTTCACCCTCGAAGATGCAGCGGGAATTCACTTCCCTCATGAAGACTCCATTGTAGTCACATTAAAGGTATCGAATTATCTAACTCATCGAATTATGGTGGATACAGGTAGCTCAGCCGACATTTTATATTTAGAGGCTTTCAATAAAATGGCTCTTGCCAGAAACCTCCTCAAGCCAGTATCAACCCCCCTCGTCGGCTTTGGAGGAGAGGTAGTAACACCTGAAGGGAGCATCGATCTCCCAGTTACGTTTGGAGAAAGTCCAGCGAAGACCACCGTCTTGGTGAACTTCCTCGTGGTGGACCAAAAATCAGCATATAACGCCATTTTGGGGCGGCCGTCTCTAACTAAGATTGGGGCAGCCTTACACCCTTCATATCTGTGTGTTAAATTTTCTACCCCAAATGGTATCGGGGTCGTGCGAGGAAGTCAACAGGAGGCACGGTCTTGCTACCAGATAGCCCTCCGAGATCGAAAGAAGGCTCAAGCGACACCCGTCATGGAGATAGCTCAAGGTTCACCCGACGTTCCCCCCACCACCTCGTTGGATCCGAGAGAAAATGCTCTGAAGTCAGGAACTCCGGGGGAGGAAACAGTGACAATTCACCTGACCAAAGGTGACCCGTCTAAGATCGTGTACATCGGGTCCTCCTTAACCAGTGACCACCGCGAAGATTTGATCCGTTTCCTCACTGAATACTAGGACGTGTTTGCTTGGTCTCATAAAGATATGCCAGGCATCGATCCCAGTGTCATCGCACATCATCTCAACATCGACCCGAAGCATAAACCCGTACACCAGCGTCGATGTGCCTTCACTGCAGAAAGGCAAATGGCGATCAAAACTGAAGTCGAGAAGCTGCTCGCGGCCAATTTCATAAAAGAAGTTGACTACCCAGAGTGGGTCGCGAACGTAGTTCTCGTCCGGAAAGCTAATGGCAAATGGAGAATGTGCGTCGACTATTCAGACTTGAACAAAGCATGTCCCAAAGATAGCTTCCCGACACCGCCGATCGACCAGCTAGTCGATTCAACAGCTGAACACGCTCTGCTTAGCTTTATGGATGCTTATTCTGGTTACAACCAAATCATGATGCATCCACCTGATAGCCAGCATACCGCCTTCATCACAGATCGAGGATTATATTGCTACCAGGTAATGTCGTTCGGTCTTAAAAATGCAGGGGCCACTTATCAACGTCTCGTCAACAAAATATTCGCTGCTCAAATTGGTAGGAATATGGAAGTTTATGTTGATGACATGCTCGTGAAAAGCACTGAAGAAGGTGATCATATTTCTGATCTTCGAGAAGCCTTCGACCTAATGAGGAGGTATCAAATGAAATTGAACCCAGAAAAATGTGCGTTTGGTGTGTCTGCAGGAAAATTTCTTGGGTTCATGGTTGGCCAGAGTGGAATTGAGGCAAATCCTGAAAAGATTAAAGCATTGATAGAGATGAAATCCCCCACCACTCTGAAGGACGTCCAGCGTCTGGCTAGTCGCATCGCATCGTTGAACAGGTTCATCTCGCGAGCATCTGACAAATGTTTACCATTCTTCAAACTCCTTCGTGCAACGGCCAAATCTGATTGGAAGTGGACACCTCAGTGTGAAGAAGCTTTCCAACAACTGAAGCTATACATGAGCACACCCCCCATTTTATCTAAACCTGTAGCACATGAGCAGCTCATTCTTTATTTATCTGTGTCCTCTACGGCCGTTAGTGCCGCTTTAATAAGAGAAGATTCCGGGGTACAAAGGCCCGTTTATTATGTTAGTCGAGCAATGGTTGATGTGGAAACTCGGTATTCTGATATGAAAAAACTGGCCCTAGCCTTAGTCATGGCGGCTCGAAAACTGCGACCATACTTTCAAGCCCACGCTATTTTAGTACCGACAAATCATCCGCTACGACAAGTCCTTCAAAAACCTGAGGCTTCTGGACGGTTAACTAAATGGGCGGTCGAGATCAGCGAGCACGATATCTCATTCTGTCCTAGGACCGCAGTCAAGGGTCAGGCCGTAGCTGACTTCATCGCAGAATTTACATATTCTTCTAAAGATAATATCATGACCAGCGACCAGCCTCCTTGGTCACTCTTCGTGGACGGGTCGTCGCGGGCCACTGGCAGCGGAGCGGGCCTGATTTTAGTGGCTCCCAACGGGTCGCATTTTCAATATGCTCTGCGTTTCGAATCACGCGTCTCCAATAATGAAGCAGAATATGAGGCCCTGATTGTTGGCCTCGAACTGGCCATTGTCCTCGCAGTCCAGAATTTGATAATTCATAGCGACTCCCAGCTCATTGTCAACCAAGTTCTTGGTGAATTTGAAGCCAAAGAAGAAAGAATGGCCTTATACAAGTCTCGTGTCCTCATCCTGCTCGCCAAACTGAAGACTTATGAAATAACCCATATTCCTCGCGAGAAGAACCAACTTACCGATTCCTTGGCAAAGCTCGCCTCTGCACCAAAATCTGAGTTATCGCATTCGATCCCCATCGAGCACCGTCAGGTTCTGAGTATCGACCAAGCGACTCTCGAGCATGTAACATCGATACAATCATCTTCATGTTGGATGGATCCTATCATCCTCTATCTCCGAGACGGATACCCACCAGAGGACAAGAAAGCTGCAAGGCAAATTCGTCTTCGGGCTGCCAGGTATACTTTGCAAGACGGAATATTGTTGCGCAAAAGCTTTTCCTTGCCTTATTTGAGGTGTCTTCATCCAGAAGAGGCACTTCGTGTTCTAGACGAAGTACACCAGGGGGCATGTGGTAACCATCCCAGGGGGCGATCCCTAGCGTATAAAGCGATGAGGCAAGGATATTATTGGCCCACTATGAAAGCAGACGCCATCGAATTTTCTAAAAAATGCGACAAGTGTCAACGATATCTACCTATACCTCATGTACCGTCCGAGCGGATGACCCCAGTTGATAGCCCCTGGCCTTTTGCTCAGTGGGGGATTGATATCATCGGGCCCTTACCCATGGGGAAGGGACAGAATAGGTTCGCAATCGTGGCGGTTGATTATTTCACCAAATGGGCCGAGGCAGAACCATTAGCCAAGATTACTGAGAAACAAACTACTAAGTTTATATGGAGAAATATCATATGCCGTTTCGGACTTCCTCATACTATAATTACCGATAACGGAACGCAGTTCGACAACGCAGCCTTTGATGAATTTTGCGAAAAATGGAAGATACGTAATCTTCGCACTTCTCCATATCATCCTCAGGCGAATGGGCAGGTCGAGGCAGTGAATAAGATCATCAAGCACCATTTAAAGACCAAGCTAGATGAATGTAAAGGGGTGTGGCCAGAGCTTCTGCCAGAAGTATTATGGGCATATAGAACCACGGCTTGTACATCAACAGGTGAAACCCCTTTCTCCTTTGCATTTGGTGTCGACGCGGTGGTACCAGTGGAAATTCAAGTGCCCTCATATCGGATCGAGCAGTATGATCCCGCGAGTAATCAGGAAAACCTCCGACTTCATCTCGATCTCTTGGAAGAGCGAAGAAATGCTTCTCAAGTACGAGTGGCAGCGTATCAACAACGTATTGCTCGTTATCGAAATGCTAGGGTTCGGCCTAGATCCTTCCAACCCGGAGATTTGGTACTAAGGCAAAATCTCGGAGTTCCTGCTCGTTCATTGGATCCAAATTGGGAAGGCCCGTATCGGGTTATTAGGGTTGTGCGACCCGGTACTTATTATCTTGAAGACATGCAAGGGAAGCCCGTACGTCGCCCTTGGCACGTGGAGCATTGGCTACGATACTACCCCTAGATTCGATGTAGTTTATTACAACATTTTATGAATAAAGTGAAGGATATCATTTGGTCGCTACTCCATTTACATGGACCTGAATAGCCCTGAAGAGAATGCATACACATCCTCTTGGCCAATTGCCTACCCTTGGTAGGACTGAAATCATTACCAGTTGGTTGCTTCTCCATTCTATGGATTAAAAATAGCCCCGAAGAGAGCATACGTGCTCTCTTGACCAACCTTCTGCCCTTGGTAGAATCAAAATCTCAATCGATAGATCAGTCTATCCCAACGTGGACACAGTCACACGACCCCCAGATTGAGTCTACTTCATTTTTTCATGAGTTAGTTGCTCGCGACTGATGAAAGGGATCGCACTTCCAGAATGCGAGCACCGCAGCTCGTCTCGAATTATGGGGTCGTACACCCTAAATGCGAGCAGCGCAGTTCGTGTTCGAATTAAGGGGTCGCATCCTCTGATGAGTCAACATGAGACCAACACAAAGCACAAATGAAAGATAAAGAGAAAACAGCAACAAAACAGTAACACTTCCAAAAATATCTTTTCATTAATGTTTAAACGATTACAGATACATGATCGCGAGTACAAAAGAGAAGAAAATAAAAGGAAATCAATCTCTTGGAGGAGGAGCCACGCTCTCGACTTCAGGGCCCGTTTCAGGAGCCCCTCCAGCCTGTGTGACTTCAGTCACCTCGTTCTCGGCAGCAGCTTGTTCTTCTGCAGCTATGATGGTCGCGACTCGACCGAATTCCCCCATATCGAAGGATGGGATCATTCGTTGCACTACTCTTAGCGCAAAGTCTCGACCAGCATCATATGACTCATATCGTTCATCGTCATATAGTTGCGCAGTCCAAAACTCGGAGATTGCCCGAGGACCTTCCTCCGAGAGCATTTTTACAAGGGCGACTTTCTCCTCGTCCCAATGGATCGAGTCGTCCTTAAGCTGTGCAAGAGCAGAGCGCTCTTTCTCCAAGTTCTCGTTGGCTTCCTTGAGCTGCGACCTGGCCTCCGCAAGCCGCTCCTCCAATGAGATCTTGTCTTGGCGAAAGATCTCCTTCTCTCTCTCCGCCTTCTCCTTCAAGTCGGCGGTCTTCGCGAACTTAGTGTCCAAAGCTTGATACCTTTCGGTCAACACTTGGACTTTCTCTATGAGGATTTTTATCTCCTCATCTCTCTTGGAGATCATTGCCTCACGGGACTTGAGGATTTGATCTCGTCCCTGGACCGCCTTCTCCAAAGCGATCCTCTTCTCATCTGCCTCATCTATTACGCGGCGAGCGGCAACGATGTCTCGCTTCGTCCGCAAGATGAGGTCCAAGCCCTGCAAACAAAAAAGAGGGGTGAGAAAAAAATACTTAAGAAACCCCAAAATAATAAAAGTTTGGGCTAGGAGGTTCTACCTGAGCCATCCTTATCCCTGCCTCAAGGAAGAGGCTCTCGGGGCTTGGCTCGGGAAGAGAGCCGAAGGATTGGGGTGGGACGTTCTCAAATAAGAATTTACATATTGGGTGGAGGTGGCGAGGAACAGAATATGTCCCACTACCAGAAGGTTGGGCAACGATTAGTCCAGACGGCTCGCGAGGAGGGGCCATCGTCTCGCGAGCAGGTCCCTGCTCGACAGCAGGAATCAGCTCGCGAGCAGGAGCTGACTCACGAGCAGGAGCCATCTCTCGAGGCTCCGTTTGCTCACGAGCTTCTTCAGCTGGGGGGCAGCTGGACCCTGCCCCATCTGGGGAATTGTCAACGATATTAATCACTGGCGGCCCGGGTGCGACCACCAGTGAAGGAATAGCGAGCCCTGCTGGAGCCCCCGCCCTGCTCGCGAGAGGAGCAGGCTGATCGTTACCCTTTTCGATGGATGGTTGAGATGGTCCGGCAGATGTTTTCTTCTGTCTCTTGGAGCTCGTGCCCTTCAGCCGGGGCAACAGACCTCTCTTCTCTCCGACCTGCGTCATCTCGACTTCTCTTCTGGGTATTAAGCCCGCTGCTGCAAGACGTGAGGGAGACAAGCAAGTCTCGACGTGCCTATCACCAATAGGCACCTTGTACACCTTTATAATTTTTTCGTTGATCCCTCCTTTCAAATTCGGTTTTCTCAAGGCCGGGATACCTGCGAGCACAAACAAGGGTCAAATGAAGTAAAACCCTAAAACCCTAATTGAAGAAAAACTGCACAATGCGGGATTGTGCCTACCTTCACAGAAAAAGCGGTTTACTCTTGGGCCCCTGGAAGAAGCAAATTCCCAGTTCCCGGATGCATAAAACCAGCGCTTCCTCCAGCCGGGATAATTCGATGAGGGCTTTCCCAACACGAAGTTATCCCGGTGCCAATAACACAGATAATACCAGCCTTCGCTGGAGGTTGCCTTCTTCAAGCGGAACATGCGGAGGAACTCATCAGCTGTAAGCTCCCCGTTCCCGGCTTGAGCCCAAAGGACGAATGAGCTTAGGACCACCCTCCATCCATTCACGATAAGTTGCCCAGGGGCAATCCTATAGTATCGAAGTACATCCCGGATGAAGGGATGGAGGGGAAGGCGAACCCCCAGAATGAGTTGATACTCATAGAAGGCCACACACCCTGGGGGAGGGGAGTCTGGCGTCTCTCCATCTCTGGGTAACCGGAGAGCGACTAAGTCAGGGATTGAAATCTCTCCCGCAACTCCAGCAGCCGGTTCTCCGATAGAATGGAGGGATATCCGGCCGCTGTATACTGACCTGCCGGAACCCTTGCGTTACTAGAAGCAGAGGATTCCGGGGTGGCATCTCCTAAGGGAACGGTAGTCTCCTCAGAATCACCAGCCATGGGGTATTTAAGAAGAAAAAGAAAGAAGAAATACCACAGTACGAGAGGAAAGAAAGAGCACCAAAAGAGATCGAGGAAGACACCAAGGAACTCCGGAGGAAGATGATTGAAAGGCAAAGGAGAATTCTGAAACTTCTGTGAAAATCAGAAGATATGGCGGACTCCGTATATTTATAGGCAATCATTTCGCCGTATATGGTAGCACGTGGCGATCTCTCGTTCGGCACAGCACTCGAGCAGGCACGCCCATTAAATACTTGGACACGTGGTGAGCGTCTCTTCATTTTCTGACTGCGGAAAGGCTGGCGCTCATTAATTCCAGCCAATCATGTACGGCTTCTCAGTAAAGGCAAGAGGCAGCCGCGCATGACAGCAAGCTAAGTCCTTTCCTTAAGAATTCTTGGCGGCAAGGACTTGGGGGGCATCTGTTATAGGCAAAATGGTGGAGATAAGATTTCACACAGAAGTGCCCATTTGACTCTCGAGATCATCTAATCAAGAGTCGCAGAACGGGTAAATGCGGAGTGCCAGTTCGACTCTCGAGATCGTAAGCTCGGGAGTCGTAGAATGGATAAGTACAGGACGTCCATTCGACTCTCGAGATCATCTGATCGAGAGTCGCAGATTGGATAAGTGTGGGACACCCACTCGACTCTCGAGCTCACCTGATCGAGAGTCGCAGATTGAAAAATACGGAGCAACTATTCGCAAGTCTCGAGTTCTCATAATCGATAGTCAAATACGGCAAAGCTCGATCCGCAAGTAGACCTTCTCACAAGTCGTTGAAAGACGTTACGTTTAAATGAGCGAGTACTTGGACTCGCGACCATATTCCGACATGCGAGCAGCTTTCCTGCGGTAACATCTCTTAGCCTTCAGTACCAGCACCCGATTCCCGTCGAGCAGCTTGTCCAATCCCTCTGCGACACCAAGCAGGGCTACACCCAGTTCGGTAGTTTCCGTTCCGTCAGCGTCTCCTTCCTTTTCGCCGGTTATCACTCCAACTACGGTTTCCATGAGTGATCAGCGCTACTATTACGCTTACCAGCAGCCTGTATAGGGCTATTTTGGGCTTATCTTCCCCGCTGATTCCGGATCTCAAGGGATTACCATCAAGGAACGTGATTGCCGAAATAAGT
Organism: Liriodendron chinense; assembly: GCA_003013855.2. Lineage (NCBI taxonomy): Eukaryota > Viridiplantae > Streptophyta > Magnoliopsida > Magnoliales > Magnoliaceae > Liriodendron > Liriodendron chinense. The sequence continues at coordinate 246,172 of PVNU02003299.1, forward strand.
AATTGGGCTAGATCTCGTCTTTAAGGATAAGGATCTTATCCCATGAAATCAGCAGGATCTCGTGTCATACCCGATGTTAACGGGATCTCGATATCTTGCGTAACAGATTGGATCGTTTCAGATCTATATAAAGGGATGGCTCCATTAAGAGAAAGGTACACACAACATTCAATCTCGGTCCCGTTTTGCTTGGCTACTCTTCTTCTTGCTTTTGCCTGACTTAAGCATCGGAGGGCTAACGGCTGGTCCCCAGCCACCCTTAGTTGCTATCTGCCTTCTTTCAGGTTTGGCGGAGGGAAATCTCTGGTGAAGAGAAGGTGAACATCTGGAGGATCCAACTACAAAATCTGACATTAACAGGAGTATATCCATGTTTGTGTGTGTGCCAACCTTGTATGTTACACATGGTTATAAAATATTAAATTCTAACCACACAGAATCATAGACCATGATATACATGTACATGGAAAATAGTGGCAATGTTCAACTATGTATGATAGATGAGGTAATGGGTGGTCATGATGATGCAATATACACATGCACATGATTAGAAAGATCTAAGTATATATATGATATGATCAAATCAGATAGCATGATGGGTCTACTTAAGATGAATCATATGAAAGTAATTTTACACAAATCAGATTACTAGATTGGTTAATATCTTCGATAAATTATGGTCATCCATATATCCGGCCTCACATCTCAAGTTCTATTTAGGAAAAATTATCATACTTATACCATTTTGAACGTTATAATACGATTTACAAGATGATCAGCACACATTGGATGAATCATTCTCTAAGATAGTCAATTTAGAGGATTTAAGTCATCCGTCCATCGATCGGACCATTTATAGTACTCGAATTGACAATCCAACTGTAAGTTTACGTTTTATATGACATGGATGTACGATCCATGGTTTAGATCGGTATTTCATAAAACAAATTGATCTATATTTATGTTCAAGTGTCAAATGATCCACTCAATGGTAAGATTTTATCTTAATTTTCTAAAAAAAAATTTTATACACCTAAAATTTATAGTGTATATTACACAATCGGTTTTGGATGCTAGCACTCAAATACCGGTGATATTAGGCCGCCCATTCCTTGCCACATCAATGCAATCATCAATTGCCGGAATGGGGTGATGCAACTATCCTTTGGAAACATGACATTAGAGGTGAATGTGTTTCACTTGGGCAAAAGACATAGGGATGTCGATGATGATGAGTTCTTCGAGGTGAACATGATTGAATCTTTTGAAGAAGAAGAGCTCCTCCAACTTGAACCACTAGAAAGCTTGGAGACATGCTTGGCACATTTCATGGATTCCAGAGATCCCATCATTAGTGGAATTGTGCAAGCATTGAACATAGAAAGATCGGTAGTTTGTACTAGCCGATGGAGGCCCCATTTTGAAAAGTTGCCACCAACCACATCAAGGCCTCTACCGTCTAACATCAAACCACCGAAGGCTTGAACTTAAATTACCATTGTCATCCGAGCTTAAATATGTATATTTGGGTCAAGAGGAAACTTTCCCAGTTGTCATTACCTCTCACCTAGAGAAAGACCAAGAGCTCAAGTTGATTGAGCTACTCAAAGAACATAGGGAAGCTATAGGTTGGACAATAGCGGATCTCAAAGGGATAGATTCTTCGGTTTGCACTCACCGTATACACCTTGAAGAAAATGTAAAAACGACTAGACAACCTCAAAGACGGCTAAATCCAAACATGATGGAGGTTGTCAAAGCAGAGGTATTAAAGCTATTAGATGTGGGTATCATCTACCCCATCTCAGATAGCCAATGGGTGAGTCCTACCCAAGTTGTCCCCAAGAAATCCGGTATTACCATCATAGAAAACGCCAACAACGAGCTTATACCGACTAGGGTGACCACCGGTTGGCGTATGTGCATTGATATCGGAAGCTCAACACAGTTACTAGGAAAGACCACTTCCCTCTCCCATTTATGGATCAAATTTTGGAGAGGTTAGCAGGCCATTCCTATTATTGCTTCCTAGATGGCTATTCCGAATACAACCAAATTGAGATAGCTCCGGAGGACCAAGAGAAAACCACATTTACATGCCCGTTTGGTACCTTCGCTTACCGAAGAATGCCATTCGGGCTATGTAATGCACCCGCCACATTCCAACGATGCATGTTAAGTATTTTCTCGGACATGGTGGGTGAGTTTCTTGAGGTATTTATGGACGACTTTTCTGTTTTTGGTTGTACGTTTGATGAGTGCCTCAAGCACTTGAAGTTGGTCTTAATGAGGTGTGAGGAGAAGAACCTCGTTTTAAACTGGAAAAAGTGTCATTTCATGGTACACAGAGGAATAGTCCTTAGACATATCATCTCGTCCAATGGAATAGAGGTAGACCGGGCAAAAATTGACATAATTTCCAATCTACCACCACCCAAAAGCATATGCGAAGTGCGGTCCTTCCTTGGACACGTCGGTTTCTATAGAAGATTCATAAAGAATTTTAGTCATATCTCAAGGCCTTTATGTAATCTTCTACAAAAGGAGAACTAATTTGAGTGGAGTGCCGAATGTCAATTAGCTTTTTCAAAGCTAAAAGACATGTTGACATCCGCTCCTATCATGCAACCACCAGATTGGTCCATTCCTTTTGAGTTGATGTGCGATGCGAGCGATTATGCTATTGGGGCGGTGTTAGGCCAAAAGAAGGATAAGAAGCCCCATGTTATCTACTACGCAAGTAGGACCTTGAATCCCACCCAAGTTAATTATTCGACTACGGAGAAAGAACTCCTAGCTGTCATTTTTGCCTTGGACAAATTCAGGCCTTACTTAATAGGATCCAAGGTTATTGTTTGCACGGATCATGCGGCGCTGAAACACCTTCGTTCTAAGAAGGATGCTAAGCCCCATTTTCTTAGATGGATCCTACTCCTTCAAGAATTCGACTTGGAGATCAAAGATAAGAAGGGGGTAGAAAATGTGGTGGCGGAGCATCTATCCCACCTAGTCCTACCTAATTCCATTGACGAGTCACCTATTCAGGACTCATTCGCTGATGAGCAACTCTTTGTTGCTATGCATCCACCATGGTACGCTGATATAGCCAATTATCTTTCCACAGGTGCGATGCCGATTCATTGGACTGCGCAGGACAAACATAAATTTTTAAGGAAAGTACGCAGATTTTTCTGGGATGAACCTTTACTGTTTAAATATTGCCCAGACCAAATTATAAGGGGATGTGTCCCTGATGATGAACATAATTCCGTCATCTCCTTCTGTCATGATCAAGCATGTGGGGGTCATTTTTCTGCCAAGAAAACTACTGCAAAAATTCTGCAGTGTGGTTTTTATTGGCCCACGCTATTCAAGGACACCCATGAGTTTTGCAAAGTATGCAAGCGCTGACAAAAGTTAGGAGGACTATCCCGTCAAAATATGATGCCTCTCACCCCAATTCAATATCTTGAAGTCTTTGACTGTTGGGGCATCGATTTCATGGGACCATTCCCCTCATCATTTGGACATGTCTATATATTACTTGCCGTAGACTATGTGTCTAAATAGATAGAGGCTGTCCCTTGTAGAACCAATGATCATCGTACGGTTCTCAAGTTCCTTAAAGAAAACATACTCTCTAGATTTGGGACGCCTCGAGCCATCATTAGTGATGGTGGTGCTCACTTTTGCAACAAACCTTTTGAAGCTTTAATGAAGAAATACAGTATTAGGCACAAAGTGAGTACCCTCATTCCACCCACAGACAAGTGGGCAAGCTGAAATCTCCAATAGGGAAATCAAACATATTTTGGAAAAGACGGTAAGACCGGATCGCAAGGATTGGTCCCTAAGATTAGATGATGCACTTTAGGCTCACCGCACCGCCTACAAGACACCCATTGAAATGTCCCCTTATAGACTTGTCTATGGGAAAGCTTGCCACTTGCCTGTAGAGATAGAACACAAAGCCTATTGGGCAATTCGGGCTTTAAATTTTGACATTGACAAGGCTACCTCGCTTCGCAAACTTCAATTAAATGAGCTTGATGAAATCCGGAACGATGCATATGAGAACTTGAGAATTTACAAGAGTAAGACGAAGGCCTTCCATGACAAGCACATCTAGAGGAAATCTTTCCAGGAAGGACAGAAAGTGCTCTTGTATAATTCCCGACTTCATCTTTTTTTGAAAAAATTACGATCTCGATAGACCGGCCCATATATTGTCAAAGAAGTTTTTCCTCATGGGGCTGTGGAGATTGAGAATGCAGCAAATGGTAACTGTTTTAAAGTCAATGGACAACGCCTTAAACCATTTGTTGAGAAATTTGATTCAGAGGACATGTCCATCACTCTGAATGATCCTGTGTATCAGGATGATTGATCTCCTAGTCTGATGGAGGTATAGCATAGGTAGGTTTAGTTTTATTTAGTTTTACTATTTTAGTATTTTTAGTTGTTGGGTTGTAGACGTCCATGATTGCTCTCTCAGGTGCTATTGTTCTCACTCTCTCATACTTTACCATTGCTCTCATGTTCATGCTCATTGCATATTTTTTTACATTGAGGACAATGCAAAATTTGGTTGGGGGGTGAGATGAGATCCTTCATCTAGCATGACGCAACATGTCGAGCCTCATATGCGTAAATTTTTTTTGAATTTTCTAAAATTTCAAAACTCTTTTAGAAAACCTTATTTCCATGCATTCGAGATGATAGGAGTATACGAAGAGGAGATATGAAGTGTGTGATGTTGTAAGTCTTGAATTTCTCCCAACATAATGGTTTTACATGTTAATTCCCCTATTGTTGTGATCAGTAGAAAATTTGAACACTTTTTACACCTATTTCACATTACACGATTTTCATGGGTTGAAAGGATTATGTGATTTGTAGATTAGCTACACTTTGTGTTGAGCTCTTAATTGTGCATATTTTAACCCCAATTCATCACTCATTATGCACGGTTTACATGTTTAAAGGACTACTCTAATGCATGATTTGTGATTGTAGGAACAAGATGGAGATTTCACCAATTGAAGGCTAAATAGAGCTCTTTATGAGTATTGAAGACCATTAGATCAAGCATGAAGGAGGACCAAAGAAAGACAAACCAAGGAGAGAAGAGAGAAGAAGAAACAATGAAGAAATGAAGAAGAAAAAGAACTCAGACCGGTCGTGACCGGTCAGCAAAGGAAGCCAGACCGGTCAAGACCGGTCGCCCACACAATTGAAGCTGCTGGACAAGAGGAATTATATCGTCCGACCGGTCGTGACCGGTCGGCCAGATCAGTCCGACCGGTCAAGACCGGTCGGCTAATAGGTTTTTATTATTCCAGAACTCGCTGGACTATCGGATTAACAGGCCCGACCGGTCGTGACCGGTCGGAGCTCTTAATTGTGCATATTTTAACCCCAATTCATCACTCATTATGTACGGTTTACATGTTTAAAGGACTACTCTAATGCATGATTTGTGATTGTAGGAACAAGATGGAGATTTCACCAATTGAAGGCTAAATAGAGCTCTTTATGAGTATTGAAGACCATTGGATCAAGCATGAAGGAGGACCAAAGAAAGACGAACCAAGGAGAGAAGAGAGAAGAAGAAACAATGAAGAAATGAAGAAGAAAAAGAACTCAGACCGGTCGTGACCGGTCGGCCACACAATTGAAGCTGCTGGACAAGAGGAATTATACCGTCCGACCGGTCGTGACCGGTCGGCTAGATCAGTCCGACCGATCAAGACCGGTCGGCTAACAGGTTTTTATTATTCCAGAACTCGCTGGACTATCGGATTAACAGGCTCGACCGGTCGTGACCGGTCGGCCAGGCCAGTCCGACCGGTCGTCCGACCAGTCGGCCATGCAAAAACACAACCTTCTATTTTGGGACAGCGAAATTCTCTGCGCAAGTGCGTAAGTTTACGCACAATCTGGAAGTTTCTTGCGTAATGGAAACCTCCAAGCTATAAAAGGATGTCTTCCCTTCATACCAACGCATGCTAGGTCGTGGGGATTGCTTAGGAGATGGATTCTACTTCGAGTTTCTAGTTTTCTTCCTGTTTTAGTAGTTTTTTATGTTTTTCTAGGCTTTTAGTTCAAGGATGTTAGAGATGAACTAAAACCTCTTAGTTAGGGCTAAGAGGGGAAGCTTTTGATTCGTTTTTGATGGATTGATGCAACTTAGGTTTCCTTTTTATGATTTAATTGATGAATTTTAGTAAATGTGAGTTTGAATCAAGTACTAGTTGGGTTTTTACTTTGATCTCTTGATGACTTTGGGCTCATGTGATTCTTAGTGATCCTAACTTAGTAATTTAGCTTCTGAGCATTGTTTATGCTTGTGTAGTTCATTGATCTATCATCGACTCCGGGCATGGTGGATTCTTTGATTGCCTTGTATGCAATGGCCTGATTTTCATGTGGGAACTCATTCAACTAAAGTTCTTATCTTTTGTAGTAATCTGAAATAGTTGTTTGTTGATTGATTTTGATTTAATTAGAGTTCTAATCATTAGTTGTAATCAAGTCTAGTGACAGGATTTGATGAAAGCTATGGTTGTGAATCTCAACTAGAGTGGAAAGAGGCTTGGCCTACACAATTGAGTGTGCCCAAGGCCTGAGTATTATTGTGGGAATCGAATCAATGAATGAGCAACTGTTTTAGATAATTGTTGATTGAACCGCTCTATATTCCGATCGGATAGAGATATGAATTCGATTCCGAATTAGTTATGAGAGACCTAGTTGTGTTGATGCATTGAAACTTATCAAAAGTGGATCCTTGGCGCTCTAGTGCCTTTTTAGATTGATATTACCTTACACATTCACTGTTTACACCCAAATCACTATTTTCTAGCCTTAGTTCTTAATAGGATCTTAATTACTAGTTGTTTCAGACAAAATCTGAGAATACCCATTCATAAATCTCTGTGGGAACGATACTCGGTCTTTCCGAATTATTACTACTTCGCAACCCTACACTTGGGGAGTGAACAAGTTTTTGGCGCCGTTGCCGGGGATTTCTATGCGGTATTTTTAGAATTTTCTGAAATAACTTTTAGTTGAGATTGTGTTAAGATAGGTTTAGGATTTGTTTTTCTTTCTAGGGTAGGTTTTCTTCTAAATACTAACTTACTTTGTTTTGATTTTTGCAGGATTCTAACATAGGTCTAATTCAGGAATTTTTAGGAAGTTAAAGAAGAAGTAGGCATCTTAAGTCACAAATCAGGTTTTATCATTCTAACCTTACTCTTCTTCTTCTCCTACTCATTCCTACCATATTCATCTCTTGTAGAGTGGGTGGAGACTCCTTTTGGATCTCTGATAGGTTGGCCTTGTGCCACCTGGATTCCTATTGGTCGGCTCTGCCGTCTTGGATCACCTTGTGCTCAGAGATTTCCCTTCTCAATCCTATTCCTCTTTCGTCTTTTTCTGCACTTTTCTCAAAAGACTCAAAGAGCGGGTGGGGAGTTCTCTGAACCCCTATTGACCAGGAGAAATCGGTCTCTATCCTTGCTTCTGGCTCAGCCATTGCAAGACACCATGTGCTTAAGTCTTAGAGAGGAGTAAAGGAAGGAAGGAAGAATTCTTTTTCCTTTTTGTGTCATTCTTTTTGGATTCGCATGCCACATTGGGCTCGGGATTCTAATAACCGACTCAATCGTGACGGAGTAATTGTTGAAGGGATTGATAGAGAACCTCGTGCTAGGAAACGTCAGAATTTTTCTGAAATTACTATAGAGATGGCTGAAAATCAACCAAATCAAGGGGCTAATCAATATCAAAATCCAGCCCCAAACCTTACTGAATTGGATGAGAATGAAGTGGGGGATGTACCTCAACCTAGAACTTTACGTGACTATTTACAACCAGCTAGGACGAGTACTCCCTCTTGCATAATTTTCCCTCACAATGTGGGAAAATTGATTTTAAACCGGGGTTGATCCAACTTCTTCCTAGATTCCATGGACTCGACTCTGAGAGTGCGTATCTACATATTAAGGAATTTGAAGAGGTTATTGCCACAATAAACTATGACAATGTGACCAAGGATACAATAAAACTCAAATTATTCCCTTTTTCCTTGAAAGAGAAGGCCAAATCATGGCTACATTCCTTAAGGCCGAGGTCTATTGGGACATGGGCTGAGATGACTAGGGAGTTTCTTAAAAAACTCTTCCCTACTCATCGAACCAATGCACTAAGAAGGGCCATAATGAACTTCGCCCAAAAAGAAGAAGAAACCTTTTTCCAATGTTGGGAAATGTATAATGAGCTATTAAACGCATGCCCACATCATGGCTATGAACGGTGGAGGTTGATTAGTTTCTTCTATGATGGATTAAACTTAACCATGCACCAATTTGTGGAGATGATGTGCAATGGGGAGTTCATGAACAAGGAAACAGAGGAAGCTTGGGATTATTTTGACATGTTGGCTGAAAACACACAAGCATGGGATACATCTAAGCCAACAAGTTCAAAACAACCCCAAGCCAAGGAAAAGGGAGAAATTTATAGTTTTAAATGAGCAAGATGATCTAAGTTCTAGAGTGGCTAAACTCACACGAAAGGTCAAGGAGATGGAACTAAAGATAGTGGACACAAACCAACAAAGGGGGGCTGTTAAAACTATTTGTGGTATTTGTGCTTCCAATGTGCATCAAACGCCGGATTGTCCAACAATCTATGCGTTTCGAGAACTTTTATTTGAACAATCGAATGCCTTGAATAGTTATCAACGACCTTTTAATACTCCAAATTCAAACACGAAAAATTCTAGTTGGAGAAACAACTTAAACTTCAATTGGACGAATGGAAACACGGTTAATCAAAATAATCCTCAAAGGGGGCCACCAATGCAAATTCCTATGGCCCCACCTCAAATGCCTATAGAGGATACTTTGAAAGCATTCATGGAAGGACAAGCTCAAATAAATCAATCCAACCATACGATAATACTTGAGCTTAAAAATTCGGTGGAGGAAATCAAAGCTCGCTTAAACGCAAGGGAAGGGATTCTTCCAGCCCAACCCATATCAAATCCAAAACCACAATGCGAAATAAGCGTGCCTAGTTCTTCTAACCAACATATGGAACATGCTAAGGCCATCACCACTCTTAGAAGTGGTAAAATTATTGAAAAATCTGATCCGGTGAAGGTTTCAACGCCTAATGATCCGAAATCTTCCAAAGAGGATGATGGGCCTAGCACCGCCATGAATGAAAAAGTGCCATTGAAAGAATATAGGCCTGTTGCTCCATTCCCCCAACGCTTGATTTCAGCCAAACCTCAAGATAAATATCAGGATTTTTGGAGGTTTTCAAGCAAGTCAAAATCAACATCCCATTGTTGGATGCCATTAAACAGATACCGTCATATGCTAAATTTTTAAAAGACCTTTGCACGGTCAAAAGAAAAATACATTTACAAAAGAAGGCATTTTTGACAGAGAATGTAAGTGTCATTATCAACCACGGGATGCCCAAGAAATACAAAGATCCCGGTTGTCCAACAATATCATGTGTGATTGGAGACTACCGGGTGAAACATGCTCTACTTGATCTAGGGGCAAGTGTAAACTTAATTCCCTTTTTGGTCTATGAACAATTGAGTTTAGGTGAATTAAAACCCACCAAAACCACATTACAACTTGCTGACCGATCAATTCGTATTCTGAGAGGGGTAATTAAGGACGTTCTTGTCCAAGTTGACAAAGTTTACTACCCGGTGGACTTTATTGTCTTGGACACGAGACCCATGGTTAATATTGGCCCCCAAATTCCTGTCATACTTGGCCGCCCATTCCTAGCTACATCAAACTCTATCATAAATTGGAGGAGTGGGGTCATACAAATGTCGATTGAGTTGAATGCTTTCAATATTGACAACTAACAAGATGATGAAGAAGAGGAGGTCCACGAAATAAACATGATCAATTCTATCATGGAAGACGAGTCCCTCTCACCTTTTTACTCTGGTCACTTAGATGAAGATATGACTTACTCCCTTGATGAGAACGATGATATGATAAGGGATATGGTCACACTTTTCGAGTCGGTATTAGCATATGACGTTAGCCGAGAGAAGGATGTGGAAACAATACCTTTTTGTGTTGAGAAATCAATTCATACTTCCACACCTTTGTGGATCATGCACACTGAACTCCACCAACCCTGGGATGATCCATATTTGCAATACCAAAGCCCAGGAAAATCTGGATGGAGACATATTTTTTCTGATAAATATGATGATGTCTCCTCTTATACATGTGATGAAAATATTAAGGAACCCGCTAAAATTCCTTTTTGGGATTTTCATTGGGTTATTTGGATCAATTACACACATGTATATTGTAAAGTAGGATATTGGATGACTTTACTGCTGAAACCTTTTGATCCATCTAATGATTCTGCTTGACTTTATGCTTTTGGATGAGTTGTTGGGACTAACCTCCTAGTCTGATGGAGGATGATTTTAAATACTTTTCTAGAATGCCTTCCCATTAGGATTTGCTTTGATTAGTTGATTTATTTGTGAAGTAATCCATCTTCAAAAGCTAATCTTGCCATGAAAATATATGCTTCAGGTGATATCTCTCTTTCTCACTCTCTTTTCTTTTGGCATTGCTCTCATGTGTTGCATTCATTGTATACATTCTTACATTGAGGACAATGTAAAGTTTTGGTTGGGGGGGTGAGAGATTCCTTAGATGACGAATCTGCTAGCTTTTGTGACATTTCGAGCAATGATGTAGAAATTTTTGATTTTTTAAAATTCAAAACTCTTTTGGAAAACTTTGATTCTATGCATTCGAGATGGCATAAGTATAAGAAGAGGAGATATGAAGTGAGGGATGTTGCAAGCTTTGAATTTCTCCTAATATAATGGTTTTATATGTGAATTCACCTATTTTTATGATTCATAAAAAATTTGAACACCTTTTGCACCTAGTTCACATTACACGATTTTCATGATTTGAAAGGATTATGTGATTTGTGGATTAACTAGACCTTGATTTAAGGTATTGAGAAACCAAGCCGGGGTACTTTGTCCATCCTTGTCCATGGGAAAATAACGAAAGATATGGATTTCTAAAAATCCTATCTAATGTAAAAGAAAAAGGAAAGGAAGGATGAAATTGGGAATGATGGAAAAATGGTGGAAAATTTCGATTAGGGCTACCTACTACCAACCAGGGGATGGTCTACCCGTAACCAAAGCCGGAAATGGGACGTAGTGTGAAAGTCGTCGGAAGGACGTTAAGGCAAATTCCTGTCATAGGCTTGTTGTTGCTCTATACACCCTAAGATCTATAGTTTAGTAGATCTATGAAGAAGATAATCCCAGAAACTCATGAGATGAACCTTCATTATGCACACTAGGTTGAATTTGTTCAAGTTCTTCTATTTATCAATCAATCAGCGGGAATTTCATATAAACACTTATTATGTTCTGAGAGTTTAAGGTTTCAACCTTTGTCACTGAATTTCTCTAATTTTTACGCTTATGTATCTTGGAATGTATAGAAGAGTAGTTTCTAGAAAGGAGTTGGGTTTTGGAGAATGAAACTTGTTTCACGCATGTTTTGCTCGGGACTAGCAAAATGCTGGTTGGGGGGTGTGTTGAGCTCTTAATTGTGCATATTTTAACCCCAATTCATCACTCATTATGCACGGTTTACATGTTTAAAGGACTACTCTAATGCATGATTTGTGATTGTAGGAACAAGACGGAGATTTCACCAATTGAAGGCTAAATAGAGCTCTTTATGAGTATTGAAGACCATTGGATCAAGCATGAAGGAGGACCAAAGAAAGACAAACCAAGGAGAGAAGAGAGAAGAAGAAACAATGAAGAAATGAAGAAGAAAAAGAACTCAGACCGGTCGTGACCGGTCGGCCAAGGAAGCCAGACCGGTCAAGACCGGTCGGCCACACAATTGAAGCTGCTGGACAAGAGGAATTATACCGTCCGACCGGTCATGACCGGTCGGCCAGATCAGTTCGATCGGTCAAGACCGGTCGGCTAACAGGTTTTTATTATTCCAGAACTCGTTGGACTATCGGATTAACAGGCCCGACCGGTCGTGACCGGTCGGCCAAGCCAGTCCGACCGGTCGTCCGACCGGTCGGCCATGCAAAAACGCAACCTTCTATTTTTGGACAGTGAAATTCTCTGCGCAAGTGCGTAAGTTTTCGCACAATCTGGAAGTTTCTTGCGTAATGGACACCTCAAAGCTATAAAAGGATGTCTTCCCTTCATACCAAGGCATGCTAGGTCGTGGGGATTGCTTAGGAGACGGATTCTACTTCGAGTTTCTAGTTTTCTTCCTGTTTTAGTAGTTTTTTATGTTTTTAGAGGCTTCTAGTTCAAGGATGTTAGAGATGAACTAAAACCTCTTAGCTAGGGCTAAGAGGGGAAGCTTTTGATTCGTTTTTGATGGATTGATGCAACCTAGGTTTCCTTTTTATGATTTAATTGATGAATTTTAGTAAATGTGAGTTTGAATCAAGTACTAGTTGGGTTTTTACTTTGATCTCTTGATGACTTCGGGCTCATGTGATTCTTAGTGATCCTAACTTAGTAATTTAGCTTCTGAGAATTGTTTATGCTTGTGTAGTTCATTGATCTATCATCAACTCCGGGCATGGTGGATTCTTTGATTGCCTTGTATGCAATGGCCTGATTTTCATGTGGGAACTCATTCAACTAAAGTTCTTATCTTTTGTAGTAATCTAAAATAGTTGTTTGTTGATTGATTTTGATTTAATTAGAGTTCTAATCATTAGTTGTAATCAAGTCTAGTGACAGGATTTGATGAAAGCTATGGTTGTGAATCTCAACTAGATTGGAAAGAGGCTTGGCCTACACAATTGAGTGTGCCCAAGGCCTGAGTATTATTGTGGGAATCGAATCAATGAATGATCAACTGTTTTAGATAATTGTTGATTGAACCGCTCTATATTCCAATCGGATAGAGATATGAATTCGATTCCGATTGAGTTATGAGAGACCTAGTTGTGTTGATGCATTGAAACTTATCAAAAGTGGATCCTTGGCGCTCTAGTGCCTTTTTAGATTGATATTACCTTACACATTCACTGTTTACACCCAAATCACTATTTTCTAGCCTTATTTCTTAATAGGATCTTAATTACTAGTTGTTTCAGACAAAATCTGAGAATACCCATTCATAAATCTCTGTGGGAACGATACTCGGTCTTTCCGAATTATTACTACTTCGCAACCCTACACTTGGGGAGTGAACACTTTGATTTAGAGGTGTTGAGAAACCAAGCTGGGGTATTTTGTCCATCCTTGTCCATGGGAAAATAACGAAAGATATGGATTTTTAAAAATCCTATCTAAATCAAAAGAAAAAGGAAAAGAAAGGATGAAATCGGGAATGAAGGAAAAATGGTGGAAAATTCTGAAAAGGGCTACCTATTACCAACCGGGGGATGGTCAAACCGTAACTAAAGCCGGAAATAAGACGTAGTGTGAAAGCCGTCAGAAGGACGGTAAGGCAAATTCCTGTCATAGGCTTGTTGTTGCTCTGTGTACCTTCAAATCCTTGGTTCACTTAATCTATGAAGAAGATAATCCCAGAAACTCATGAGATGAACTTTCACTATGCACACTAGGTTGAATTTGTTCGAGTTCTTCTATTTATCAATCAATCAGCAGGAATTTCATGTAGACACTTATTATGTTTTGAGAGTTTAAGGTTTCAGCTTCTAGCACCTAATTTCTCCAAATTTTATACTTGTATCTCTTGGGATGGATAGAAACATGGTATCTGTTGGAGGTTTAGTTTGGAGGTTTGAAATTGTTTCACGCATGTTTTACTCGGGACTAGCAAAAAGCTTATTGGGGGGTGTGTTGAACCTCCAATTTATACATTGCATTGCCCAGTACATCACATTATATGCATGGTTTTCATGCTTAAAAGGGTTATCTAATGCATATTTTGTGATTTCAGGAATGAGAGCGGAATTCACCCAATGGGAGACTAAAAAGAGCTATTTGAAGCCATTGGATGAAGAAGGAAGAAGGACCAAAGAAAGTAGAAAGAGAGGAGAAGAAAGGAAGAAAGAAGAAAAATGAGAAAGCAAGAAACAGAGGCCAAGACCGGTCGTGCGACCGGTCGTCCATCGCCAGGACTGGTCGTGCGACCGGTCCGATTGTGCACAGAAGAAGAATATTTCACAGAAGGTCACTGGACCATTCACGACCGGTCGTGAAACCGGTCGTCTGATGCCCAGACCGGTCGTGCGACCGGTCCTCAAATTAAAATTTTAAATCAAAATTTTAGCAAAACTCTCTGGACTAAAAAGTGACGTTTTGCGACCGGTCGTGCGACCAGTTGTCAGGGAGCTCAGACCGGTTGTGCGACCGGTCGTCTGCGTAATAAAGCTTCTCCGTGAAGCTCCGAGATTTTCTGCGCAGTGCGTAACCTTACGCAATTTCTGGATGTTTCCGACGCAAGGGGCTTCCACACTATAAAAGGACACCTAGGGGCTCTTCCTAGGTCATCATAGAAGCCAAGGAAGGTCATGGGAGAGGACGGAAGTCATCGTGGAACATCAGCAACCCTCCAATTTTCGGTTTTTCTAGTTTTTATGCTTTCTTATTTGAGTTCTAGTTGTAGTATAACAATGCTCGGCTAGAATCTCTCAGCTAAGGTTGAGAGGTGAAGCTTGTAGTTAATTTTCATGTTTGATTCAGTTTAAATTCAAGTGATTTCAATTCAAGTTTGGATTTTTAATCTTTTAGTCCCTTAAGTTGATAGTTTGAGATGTCTTATGAGAGTTCATGTGCTCCGGATATGAATTCCTTGCAATTCTCTGAGATTATCATATGATGTTTGTTTAGATTCGAATTATGGTAACCCTTGAGTAAGCCATAGTCCATAGGCATGGCTGTTACTCCGAAGGCTATGATTTTGAAATCTATATGTGTTGTATGGGATTAGAACTTAGAAGTTCAACTTGAATAGAATTGAATGTGTTTGAATGCTTTATTTTCCAACTTGATGAGAGATAGGACTTCAAATCTAGTTGTGCTCTATACTTGGATTGATTGGATTGACATGGGATTGCTACAAGTGGATCCTTGAATGCCTTAGTACTTTAAATTACTGGTTTTTATTAACTTACTGTTTTAGTTTAATTGCTCAATTGAATCCTCATATCTATTGCAAACTGAGTTGCTGGAATAGTTTGTAAGTTGTTTCTAATTCCCTGTGGATCGACCTCGGTCTTACCGAGATTTATTACTACATCACAGCCTTACACTTGAGGCGAGCGAATAACCACTTCCCCCTACCGTTTGTTGATCAAGTTTTAGAAAGGTTAGCGGGTCATTCCTATTTTTGCTTCCTTGATGGCTATTCAGGGTACAACCAAATAACGACCGCCCTTGAAGACCAAGAAAAGACTACATTCGCATGTCCATTCGGCACCTTCGCCTATTGACGGATGCCGTTTGGACTATGCAGTGCCCCTGCCACTTTTCAGCGATGTATGATGAGTATCTTTTCTGATATGGTGGGGACAATTCTCGAAGTCTTCATGGATGATTTCTCAATTTTTTGTTGTAGCTTTGATGAGTGCCTTGTGCACTTGAAATCTGTATTGAAAAGATGTGAAGAGAAGAACCTTGTGTTGAATTGGGAGAAATGTCACTTCATGGTTCAAAAGGGAATTTTACTTGGTCATATCGTTTCACAAAATGGAATCGAGGTGGACAAAGCGAAAATCGATCTTATCTCTAACCTTCCACCACCCAAGAGCATATGGGATGTGCGGTCCTTTTTGGGACACGCAGGATTTTATAGAAGGTTCATAAAGGACTTCAATTCACTCTCTCGTCCTTTATGTAACCTACTTCAAAAGGAGAATTCATTTGAGTGGAATGAAGATTGTCAAAATGCCTTTACCATACTTAAAGGTATGCTGACATGTGCTCCCATAATGCAACCACCTGATTGGAGCCTTCCTTTTGAAATTATGTGCGATGCAATCGACTGTGCTATTGGGGCCGTGTTAGGCCAAAGAAAAGAGAAGAAGCCATGTGTTATCTACTATGCAAGTAGAACCTTAAACTTAGCCCAAGCAAACTACACTACTACAGAAAAAGAACTTTTAGCCTTAGTTTTTGCCTTGGACAAGTTTAGGTCCTACTTGATTGGATCCAAGATCATCATATTCACTAACCATGCCACACTTAAGTACCTTCTCTCTAAGAAGGATGCTAAACCACGGTTGTTAAGAAGGATCCTTCTACTACAGGAATTTGACATAAAGATACGTGATAAGAAAGGAGTAGAAAATGTAGTGGCTGACCATCTCTCTTAACTTGTTCTCACCGATTCCCCTGAAATGACTGCGATCAATGACATGTTCCCTGATGAACAACTTTTTAAAGTCTCCCAATTGCCATGGTATGTGGACATTGCTAACTATCTTGCTACAGGTACAATTCCTACACATTAGAAAAAGGAAGATAAGGATAAGTTCTTCAATGAGGTGCGAAAATTTCTATGGGACGACCCATACTTATTCAAGTATTGTCCCGATCAAATCATAAGGAGATGTGTGCCAGATGATGAACAATAAAGTATCATCTCCTTTCGTCATTCACGGGCATGTGGTGGCCACTTTTCGGCTAAGAAGACCACAGCCAAAATTCTACAATGTGGGTTTTATTGGCCTACTATGTTCAAAGACACACATGAGTTTTGCAAAACATGTCAGCCTTGTCAGAAATTGGGAGAAATCTCCCATAGAAATATGATGCCACTCAATCCCATCTTAATAATTGAAATTTTTTATTGTTGGGCATCGATTTCATGGGTCCATTCCCATCTTCTTTTGGAAACGTATATATCTTGCTTGCCGTTGATTATGTGTCTAAATGGGTCGAGGCGATCACGTGCCGGAATAATGACCATAAAACAGTCATTCGTTTCTTAAAAGAGAATATTCTTTTCCAGTTTGGAACACCTCGAGTCATCATAAGTGATGGAGGGTCTCACTTTTGTAATCGCCCATTTGAAACCTTAATGAAGAAATATGGCGTAACACACAAAGTGAGCACTCCTTATCACCCATAAACTAGTGGGCAAGCTGAGATATCCAATAGGGATATTAAACATATTTTAGAGAAAATGGTGAACCCCGATCGTAAGGATTGGTCGCTTCGACTTACCGATGCGCTTTGGGCTTACCGTACCGCCTTTAAGACCCCTATTGAAATGTCTCCCTATAGACTTGTCTATGGGAAGGCTTGTCACTTGCTTGTGGAGTTGGAACATAGGGCGTATTGGGCAATTAAGAAGATGAATTTTGATTCTGACAAGACGAGCTCATTGCGCAAACTATAATTGAATGAACTTGCGGAACTCCAGAACGAAGCTTATGAAAATGCGAGAATTTACAAGGACAAGACGAAGGTGTTCCATGATAAGAACATTATTCGTAAGACATTCACGATTAATAAAAAAGTCCTCCTGGATAATTCTCGCCTACATTTAGTTCTGGAGAAATTGAGATCTCGATGGACCGGTCCCTACATTGTGCAAACTGTCTACCCATATGGGACCGTCAAGTTGTTAAATCCAAGGAACGACAACATCTTTAAGGCGAATGGTCAACAATTAAAGCCGTTCTTTGAGATGTTTCCTTCAGAAGGTATGTCCATACCTCTGACTGATCCTGTGTATCAAGATGATTGATCTCCTTGTCTGATGGAGGTATAGAGTTTTTAGGATTAGGATTTTGTTGCTTTTGTTTCCTTTTTCATAGGTTTGTTAGAAGGAGGAAGAATTTTACTTTTTGTTCTCTCAGGTACTATCATTCCTTACTCCCTTTTATTTTAGAATTACTCTCATGTTTTGCTCATTAAACATCTTTTACATCGAGGACAATGCAAGATTTGGTTGGGGGGTGTATGTTAACGTCAGATTTTGTAACTGGATCCTCCAGACGTTCACCTTCTCTCCAATAATGCTTCCTCCGCCGATCCTAAAAGTAAACAGACAGCAACTAAGGGTGGCTGGGATCCAACCGTTAACCCTCCGATGCTTAAGTCAGGTAAAGCAAGAAGAATAGCAAGGCCAAACGGGACAGAGATTGAATATTGTGTGTACCTTTCTCTTTAATGGAGTCATCCCTTTATATAGATCTGAAGAGATCCAATCTGTTACGTAAGATATCGAAATCCCGCTGATTTCGTGTACGATACTGAGATCCAGCTGATTTTCTGTACGATACTGAAATCCCGCTGATTTCCTGGGATAAGATCCTTATCCTTAAAGGCGAGATCTAACCCAATGACTTATTTCGGCAATCACATTTCTTGATGGCAATCCCTTGAGATTCGGAACCACCAGAGAAGATAATCCCAAAATCGACCTATCCGGGCTGCTGGTAGGCGTAGTAGTAGCGCTGATTGCTCATGTAGAGCTGGAGACCGTAGTTGGAGTCATAGCCAGCGAAAAGGAAGGAGACGCCGACGGGGCGGAAACCACCGAACTAGGTGTAGCCCTGCTTGGTGTCGCAGAGGGATTGGACAAGCTGCTTGACGGGAATCGGGTGCTAGTACTGAAGGCTAAGGGGTGTCGCCACAGAAAAAGCTGTTCGTATGTTGGAATATGGTCGCGAGTCCTAGTGCTCGCTCATTTGGATGTAACCCTTTTTACTGACTTGTGAGAAGGTCTGCTCGCAGATCGAGAAGAGAATCTCTGCTTTGCTATATCTGACTATCGGCTATGGGAGCTCGATGCCTTGCGAATAGATGCTCCGTATTTGTCCATCCTGCGACTCCTGCTCAGCTTATCTCGAGAGTCGGATGGGCACTCCGTATTTACTCGATCTGCGACTCTCGCTCAAATGATCTCGAGAGTCGGATGGGCGTCCCGCACTTACCCAATCTGCGACTCTCGAGCATATGATCTCGAGAGTCGAATGGGTGTCCCGCACTTACCCAATCTGCGACTCTCGAGCATATGATCTCGAGAGTCGAATGGGTGTCCCGCACTTACCCAATCTGCGACTCTCGAGCATATGATCTCGAGAGTCGAATGGGGGTCCCGCACTTACCCAATCTGCGACTCTCGAGCATATGATCTCGAGAGTCGAATGGGTGTCTACATAAAATCTTAATAGCTTAGTTGATCTCCATTATTTTGCCTATAACAGATGTCCCCCAAGTCCTTGCCGCCAAGAATTCGTAAGGAAAGGACTTAGCTCACTATCACACGTAACCGCCCGCTGCCTTCATCGACAACGGAACCTCACATGATGGGCTGGAATTAATGAGCGCTAGCTTTCTGCAGCCTTTCCGCAGACAGAAAATGAAGGGGCGCTTGCCACGTGTCAGGGGAGTTAATGGGCGTGCCTGCTCGAGTGCTGCGCCGAAGGAGGGGCTACCATGTACCATCAGATGCGGCGAAATGATTGCCTATAAATATACGGAGTCCGCCATTCCTCTGGTTTTCTATAGAAGCTCTTCGAAAGGAATTTTTTGCAGTCTTTTTTCAGTCTCCTTCCTCCGGTGCTCCTTCTCTTCCTTTCTTTCTTTCCTGGGTATAGGCCTTGTTCTTTTCTTTTTCTTAATCTTCTTAAAACCTCTTCATGGCTAGGAACTCTGACGAGACCACCGTTCCTCTAGGCGATGCCACCCCGGAATCCTCTACTTCTAGCAGTGCGAGGGTTCCGGCAGGGAGATATACAGCAGCCGGATATCCTTCTGTTTTATCGGAGGACCGGCTGGCTAAGTTACGGGAGAGATACTGATCCCCGACTCAGTCATTCTCCGATTGCCCGGAGATGGAGAGACACCAGACTCCCCCCCCCCCCCCCAAAGATGTGTAGCTTTTTATGAGTACCAGCTCATCCTCGGGGTACGCCTCCCACTCCATCCCTTCATACGCGATGTTCTCCGGTGTTACAAGATTGCCCCCGGGCAACTCATCGTGAACGGATGGAGGGTAGTTCTGGGCTCCTTTGCCCTCTGGGCTCAGGCCGGCAATGGGGAGCTTACGGCGGAGGAGTTCCTCCGTATGTTCCGTCTGAAGAAAGCACCTTCCAGCGAAGGCTGGTATTACCTGTGTTACTGGCACCAGGATAACTTCGTGTTGGGGAAACCCTCCTCGAACTATCCCGGCTGGAAGAAAACGCTGGTTTTATGCATCCGGGAACTGGGAGTCTGCTTCTTCCAGGGGCCCAGGAGTAAACCGCTTTTTCTGTGAAGGTAGGCACAATCCCACATTGTGCAGTTTTCTCCAGTTTAAGTTTTTAGGGTTTTACTTCATTCTTTGACCCTTGTTTATGCTCGCAGGTATCCCGGCCTTGAGAAAACCAAGTTTGAAGGGAGGGATCAACGAGAAGATAGTCAAGGTGTACAAGGTGCCTGTTGGTGATAGGCACATCGAGGCTTGCCTATCTCCCTCGCGACTTGCAGCAGCGGGCCTAATATCCAGAGGAGAAGCCGAGATGACGAAGGCCGGGGAGAAGAGGGGTCTGCTGCCCCGACTGAAGGGCACAAACTCCAAAAGGCAGAAGAGAACACCTTCCGAACCATCTCAGCCACCCGTCCGTAAGGGTAGCGATCAACCTGCCCCTCTCGCGAGCACGGCGGGGGCTCAGGCAGGGCCCAATATTTCCTCACTGGTGGTCGCACCTGGACCGCCAGTGATTAACATTGCTGACAATTCCCCGGATGGGGCGGGGTCCAGCTGCCCCCTAGCTGAAGAGGCTCGAGAGCAGATAGAGCCTCAAGAGCTGGCTCCTGCTCTCGAACTGATCCCTGCTGCAGAGCAGGGACCTGCTCGTGAGTCGATGCCCCCACCTCGCAAGCCGGCTGGGTTGGTCATTGCCCAACCGTCTGGGAGTGGGACATATTCTATCCCCCGCCACCTCCATCCAATATGTAAATTCTTGTTCGAGAACGTTCCCCCCTAAACCTTCGGCTCTCTTCCCGAGCCAAGCCCTGAGAACCTTTTCCTCGAAGCGGGGGTGAGGATGGTTCAGGTAAGACCTTGCCAAGGCCCTGCTTTAATCTGTTGTTACATTCCAGAATACTTTCTCACATTCTCCGTTACTTTTGCAGGGCTTAGATCTTATCCTGCAAACGAGGCGTGATATCGTTGCCGCCCGTCGCGTGATAGATGAAGCTGAGGGGAAGAGAACTCCCTTGGAGAAGGCAGTTCAAGGAAGGGATTAACTCCTCAAGTCCCGTGAGGCAGTGATCTCTAAGAGAGATGAGGAGATAAAGATCCTCATAGAGAAAGTTCAAGTTTTGACCAAGAGGTATCAAGCTTTGAACTCGAAGTTCGCGAAGCTCGCCGATTTGAAGGAGAAGGCAGAGAGAGAGAGAAGGAGATCTTCCGCCAAGACAAGATCTCATTGGAGGAGCGGCTTGCGAAGGCCAGGTCGCAGCTCAAAGAAGCCAACGAGAACCTGGAGAAAGAGCGCTCCGCTATCGCACAGCTCAAGGACGACTCGATCTACTGGGACGAGGAGAAAGTCGCCCTTGTAAAAATGCTCTCGGAGGAAGGTCCTCAGGCAATTTCTGAGTTCCGGACTTCGCAGCTATATGACTGATGAAAGATATGAGTCATATGATGCTGGGCGCGACTTTGCGCTACGAGTAGTGCAACGAATGACCCCATCCTTCGATATGGGGGAATTTGGTCGAGTCGCGACCATCATAGCTGCAGAAGAGCAAGCTGCTGCTAAGAATGAGGTGACTAAAGCTACGCAGACTAGAGGGGCTCCAGAAATGGGCCCTGAAGTCGAGAGCACTGCTCCTCCTCTAAGAGATTGATTTCCTTTTGTTTTCCTTTCTCCTGTACTCGCGAGCAGCTATTTTGTAAACATTTATCATTAATGAAAAGATATTTTTGGAAGTGTTGTTCTTGTTTACTCTTTCCCTTTCATTCAATGAATGCCTTCTCATTGTTGTTTACTTTCTTTTCCTTTGTACACTGAATGCCTTCCTGTTGCAATGAGTTATGCTCAACCCGGGGGGTCGTAGCAACCATGCCCTCGTGGAGATAGATTGATCTATCGATTGGGAAATGAATTGTGCTCAATCCGGGGGGTCGTGATGACCATTCCCTCGTGGAGATAGACTGCTCTATCGATTGAGAAATGAATTGTGCTCAATCCGGGGGGTCGTGATGACCATACCCTCGTGGAGATAGACTGATCTATCGATTGAGAAATGAATTGTGCTCAATCCGGGGGGTCGTGATGACCATACCCTCGTGGAGATAGACTGATCTATCGATTGAGACTAAGTCTACCAAGGGTAGAAGGATGGTCATCCATAAAATGGAAATGCGACCATCCTAGGTGAATTCAACCCTACCAAAGGTAGGCAATTGGCCAAGGGATTGTATGCATCCTCTTCAGGGCTATTCAGGTCCAAGTAAATGGAGTAGCGACCAAAAGATATCTTCCACTTTATTCATAAAATGTTGTTATGAACCACATCGAATCTAGGGATAGTATCGTAGCAAGTGTTCCACATGCCAAGGGCGACGTACGGGCTTTCCCTGCATGTCTTCAAGGTAGTAAGTACTGGGTCGCACAATCCTGATAACCTAATACGGGCCTTTCCAATTTGGATCCAGCGAATGAGCGGGAACTCCGAGTCGCTGCCTCAGGACCAAATCTCCAGGCTGGAAGGATCTAGGTCGGATCTTAGCATTTCGATAACGAGCAATACGTTGTTGATATGCTGCCACTCGTACTTGGGAGGCATTTCTTCATTCTTCCAAGAGATCAAGATGAAGTCGGAGGTTTTCCTGATTACTCGCGGGGTCATACTGCTCGATCCGATATGAGGGCACTTGAATTTCCACTGGTACCACTGCGTCGACACCAAATGCTAAGGAAAAAGGGGTTTCACCTGTTGATGTACAAGCCATGGTTCTATATGCCCATAATACTTCTGGCAGAAGTTCTTGCCACACACCTTTACATTCACCTAGCTTGGTTTTTAAATGGTGCTTGATGATCTTATTCACTGCCTCGACCTGCCCATTCGCCTGAGGATGATATGGAGAAGTGCGGAGATTACGTATCTTCCATTTGTCACAAAATTCATCAAAGGCCGCGTTGTCGAACTGCGTTCCGTTGTCGGTAATTATAGTGTGAGGGAGTCCGAAACAGCATATGATATTTCTCCATATGAACTTGGTAGTCTGTTTCTCAGTAATCTTGGCTAATGGTTCTGCCTCGGCCCATTTGGTGAAGTAATCAACCGCCACAATTGCGAACTTATTTTGTCCCTTTCCCATGGGCAAGGGTCCAATGATATCGACTCCCCACTGAGCGAAAGGCCAAGGGCTATCAACTGGAGTCATCCGTTCGGATGGTACATGAGGTATAGGTGAATAACGTTGGCACTTGTCACATTTTTTAGAAAGTTCAATTGCATCTGCTTTCATAGTGGGCCAATAATATCCTTGCCGCATCGCCTTATATGCTAGGGATCGCCCCCTGGGGTGATTACCACATGCCCCCTGGTGTACTTCGTCTAGAACACGAAGGGCTTCTTCTGGATGAAGACACCTTGAATAAGGCAAGGAAAAGCTCTTGCGCAACAATATTCCGTCTTGCAAGGTATACTTGGTAGCCCGAAGGCGAACTTGTCTTGCAGCTTTCTTGTCCTCTGGTAGGTATCCGTCTCCGAGATACAGGATGATGGGATCCATCGAGCATGGAGATGATTGTACCGATATTACTTGCTCGAGAGTTGCTTGGTCGATACTTAGGTTCTGATGATGCTCGATGGGGACCAAATGTGATAACTCAGATTCTGGTGCAGAGGCGAGCTTTGCCAGGGAATCGGCAAGTTAGTTCTTCTCACGAGTAATATGAATTATTTCATAAGTCTTTAGTTTTGCGAGCAGGATGAGGACACGAGACTTGTATAAGGCCATCCTTTCTTCTTTGGCCTCGAATTCACCAAGGACTTGGTTGACAATGAGCTGGGAGTCGCTATGAATTGACAGATTTTGAATTACAAGGACAATGACCAATTCGAGGCCAACGATCAGGGCTTCATATTCTGCTTCATTATTCGAGATACGAGAATCGAAACGCAGAGCATATTGGAAATGCGACCCGTCGGGAGCCACTAAAATCAGGCCCGCTCACTGCCACTAGCCCGCGATGACCCGTCCACGAAGAGTGACCAAGGAGGCTGGTCGCTGGTCATGGTATTATCATCAGGAGAGTATGTGAATTCGGCGATGAAGTCAGCCACGGCCTGGCCCTTTACCACGGTCCTAGGGAAGAATGAGATATCGTGCTCGCTGATCTCGACTGCCCATTTAGTTAAGCGTCCGAAAGCCTCAGGCTTTTGAAGGACTTGCCGCAGTGGATGATTCGTTGGTACTAAAATAGCGTGGGCTTGAAAGTATGGTCGCAGTTTTCGAGCTGCCGTGACTAAAGCCAGGGCCAGCTTCTCCATATCAGAATACCTAGTTTCTGCATCAACCATTGCTCGACTGATATAATAAACGGGCCTTTGTACCCCGGAATCTTCTCTTATTAAAGCGGTGCTAACGGCCGTGGTGGACACAGAGAGATAAAGAATGAGTTGCTCATGTGCTACAGGTTTAGATAAAATGGGGGGTGTGCTCATGTATAGCTTCAATTGTTGAAAAGCCTCTTCACACTATGGTGTCCATTTCCAATAAGACTTGGCCATTGCACGAAGGAGTTTGAAGAATGGTAAGCACTTGTCAGATGCTCGCGAGATGAACCTGTTCAATGATGCGATGCGACCAGCCAGACGCTGGACGTCCTTCAGAGTGGTGGGGGATTTCATCTCTATCAATGCTTTTATCTTTTCAGGATTTGCTTCAATTCCGCGCTGGCCGACCATGAACCCGAGAAACTTTCCTGCAGACACTCCAAACGCACATTTTTCTGGGTTCAATTTCATTTGATACTTCCTCATTAGGTCGAAGGCTTCTCGAAGATCAGAAATATGATCATCTTCTACGGTGCTTTTCACGAGCATGTCATCAATATAAACTTTCATATTCCTACCGATTTGAGCAGCGAATATTTTGTTGACGAGACGTTAATAAGTGGCCCCTGCATTTTTAAGGCCGAACGGCATTACCTGGTAGCAATATAATCCCCGATCTGTGATGAAAGCGGTATGCTGGCTATTAGGTGGATGCATCATGATCTGGTTGTAACCAGAATAAGCATCCATAAAACTGAGCAGAGCGTGTCCAGCTGTTGAATCGACCAACTGGTCAATCCACGGGGTCGGGAAGCTATCTTTGGGGCATGCTTTGTTTAAATCTGAATAGTCGACTGCACATTCTCCATTTGCCATTAGCTTTCCGGACGAGGACCACGTTCGCGACCCACTTTGGGTAGTCTACTTCTTTTATGAAATTGACCGTGAGTAGCTTCTCGACTTTAGCTTTGATCGCCATTTGTCTTTCTGCAGTGAAGGCACGTCGACGCTGGTGTACGGGTTTATGTTTCGGGTCGATATTGAGACGATGTACAACGACATTGGGGTCGATGCCTGGCATATCTTTATGAGACCAAGCAAACACGTCCTGGTATTCGGTGAGGAAACAGACCAAATCTTCACGATGGACATTGGTTAAAGAGGATCCAATGTACACGACCTTAGACGGGTCGTCTTTGGTTAGGTGAATCACCGCCTGTTTCTTCCCCAGGAGTTCTTGATTTAAGAACATTCTCCCTCGGATCCAACGAGGTGTTGGTGGGAAAGTTGGGTGAACCTTGTGCTATCTCCATGACGGGCGTTGCCTGAGCCTTCTTTCGATCTTGTAGGGCTATCTGGTAGCAAGACCGTGCCTCTTGCTGACTTCCTCGTACGACCCCGATACCATTTGGGGTAGGAAATTTGACACACAGATATGAAAGGTGCAAGGCTGCCCCAACCTTAGTAAGAGACGGCCGCCCCAAAAATGGCGTTATACGCTGATTTTCGGTCCACCACGAGGAAGTTTACGAAGACGGTGGTCTTCGCTGGACTTTTTCCAAAAGTAACTGGGAGATCGATGCTTCCTTCAGGCGTTACTACCTCACCTTCGAAGCCGACGAGGGGGGTCGATACTGGCTTGAGAAGGCTTCTGGCAAGTGCCATTTTGTTGAAAGCCTCCAAGTATGGAATATCGGCTAAGCTACCTGTATCCATCATAATTCGATGTGTCAGATAATTTGATACCTTCAATGTGACTACGATGGAGTCTTCGTGAGGGAAGTGAATTCCCTTTGCATCTTCGAGAGTGAAGGAAATTGGAGGATGGCTGGTTTTTTACGAGCTAGACGTCTGTTCCAGCCAGTAGATTTGCTGGGGTTCTTTGGACTGCCTTTTGAGCGTATGCTTTTCTTGAAGCTTGAGAATCACCCCCGCAAGCTGGTCCTCCGATGATGGTGCGGATTTCTCCCATAGGCTCAGCGTCCTCTTGGTCAGTTTGATGATGAGGTTGTTCCTTTTGGCTAGACGAGGTGTTCGCCCTTTCTGGTGATCGATTTTTACGAGCAACATAATCCTGGAGATGGCCTTTTCGAATAAGGGCTTCAATATGATCTCGTAGAGAGATGCAGTCTTGGGTTCTATACCCGTGATCTTTGTGGAAGTAACAGAACTTGCTCTTGTCTCTCTTCTCGGGATCGGATTTGATCTTTGCAGGCCACTTCACATATGGCTTGTGTTTAATCTCCATTAAAACCTTTTCATGAGATCGATTCAGAGGAGTGTAGTTATGATATTTATCAAAATAAGGCTTCTTGGGAGAACGGTCGCGCTGATCACGACGATTCTTTTTATCTGCAGTAGAGGTTCCCTCTGGCTTGCATTTCTTACCTTGTATTCCATGACGCGTCAATGCGACTTCTTCTGCATTGATAAATTTCTGGGCTTTAGCTTGAAATTCTGCCATAGTTTTCGACGGGCTTTTATCCAAGGAAAACCTGAATTTCTCGCTCGTTATTCCTGCTATGAGGGTTGCGAGCCCTTTTTCTTCAGTATAACCTTCAGTTTGAACGGCTTCAGCGGTGAACTGTACTGTGAACTCCTTTATTGTCTCCCCATGCTGCTGTTTTAAATTCATTAGATGGGAGGCTGGCTTCTTAATGCGAATGCTTCCCATGAATTGAGAAAGGAATATCTCCGATAATTGGGAAAAGGAGCTGATGGAACGAGGCTTTAATCCCCGGAACCACGTACGAGCTGCTTCCTTCAATGTTAGGGAAAAAGCCCTACACATGATTTCTGAGCCATGTCCCTCCAACTCCATGAGAGACCTGTATGTTTCTAGGTGTTCAAGAGGATCACCAATACCTGTATACGGGGTGATAACGGGCGTTCGATACTTCTAGGTAACGGCGTCTTCATGACCTCGCTGGTGAAGGGGGATTCGGATTGATGTATCGCTGCCATGATGGTAGATGGCCGATTTGCCTGATATCGTTGTTCCATGACGTCAAAACGATCATGGATTCTTTTGAGATCTCCTTCCCATGGTAGGGTATAGCCTGATGTTTCGGCGGTGGAGCCCTGAGGTTGAGGTTGTCGAGACGAACTAGAATGTATGGAATGTTGAGACGGCACGGTATGATGGTTGCCAAGTGGTGTCCGGTTTGATGGTGGATGGTGTGGCGGGACTTGTGGTTCGTCCATAGAATGTCTGGAAGCCACTGGTATGGGTTGCGGTGGTAACCCTTCGGAGGGTTGCCTCTGCGGTTCAGGGAGATGCTGATCAAGCCGATTCGACAGGGCCTGAACTCCGACATTTAGAGTCAGAAGAGTATTTCTGAGGAAACGCAAGACATCGTCTTGATTTCCAGAAGCTTCCAATAATGGGTTTGCTGATGGCATATTTGGGGCTCCTTGAGGGATGTTCGTCGAAGCAGGTGGAAGGGTAGGTACGGATTCCGTCTCATCGGGCGGAGGTGGTGCCTGCCTTGAAGTCGAAGGATGAACAACCTTTTTAGGAGGCATCGCCGAAGGATTTTTATCGGTGGTTAGAACGATTGATTTCGATGATCAAGTCGTTCCCATAGACGGCTCCAAACTGTTAACGTCAGATTTTGTAACTGGATCCTCCAGACGTTCACCTTCTCTCCAATAATGCTTCCTCCGCCGATCCTGAAAGTAAACAGACAGCAACTAAGGGTGGCTGGGATCCAGCCGTTAACCCTCCGATGCTTAAGTCAGGTAAAGCAAGAAGAATAGCCAGGCCAAACGGGACAGAGATTGAATATTGCGTGTACCTTTCTCTTTAATGGAGTCATCCCTTTATATAGATCTGAAGCGATCCAATCTGTTACGTAAGATATCGAAATCCCGCTGATTTCGTGTACGATACTGAGATCCCGCTGATTTCCTGTACGATACTGAAATCCCGCTGATTTCCTAGGATAAGATCCTTATCTTTAAAGGCGAGATCTAACCCAATGACTTATTTTGGCAATCACGTTTCTTGATGGCAATCCCTTGAGATTCGGAACCACCAGAGAAGATAATCCCAAAATCGACCTATCCGGGTTGCTGGTAGGCGTAGTAGTAGCGCTGATTGCTCATGTAGAGCTAGAGACCGTAATTGAAGTCATAGCCAGCGAAAAGGAAGGAGACGCCGATGGGGCGAAAACCGTCGAACTAGGTGTAGCCCTGCTTGGTGTCGCAGAGGGATTGGACAAGCTGCTTGACGGGAATCGGGTGCTAGTACTAAAGGCTAAGGGGTGTCGCCACAGAAAAAGCTGTTCGTATGTTGGAATATGGTCGCGAGTCCTAGTGCTTGCTCATTCAGATTTAACCCTTTTTACTGACTTGTGAGAAGGTCTGCTCGCAGATCGAGAAGAGAATCTCTGCTTTGCTATATCTGACTATCGGCTATGGGAGCTCGATGCCTTGCGAATAGATGCTCCGTATTTGTCCATCCTTCGACTCCTGCTCAGCTTATCTCGAGAGTCGGATGGGCACTCCGTATTTACTCGATCTGCGACTCTCGCTCAGATGATCTCGAGAGTCGGATGGGCGTCCCGCACTTACCCAATCTGCGACTCTCGAGCATATGATCTCGAGAGTCGAATGGGTGTCCACGTAAAATCTTAATAGCTTAGTTGATCTCCATTATTTTGCCTATAACAGTGTAGGATCACTTGGATGAATCCAACGTTTTGTAACATTTCGAGCAATTATGTAGAAATTTTTTGATTTTTCTAAAATTCAAAACTCTTTTGGAAAACTTTTTTTCTATGCATTCAAGATGATATGAGCATAAGAGGAGGAGATATGAAGTGTATGATGTTGTAAGTCTTGAACTTCTCTTAACATAATGGGTTTATATCTGAATTCCCTTATTTATGTGATTGATAGAAAATTTGAACACTCTTACACCTAGTTCACATTACCCGATTTTCATGGGTTGAAGGGATTTTGTGATTTGTGGATTAGCTAGATTTTGATTTAAGGTGTTGAGAAACCAAGCCGTGGTACTTTGCCCATCCTTGTCCAGGGGAAAATAACGAAAGATATGGATTTCTAAAAATCCTATCTAATTTAAAAGAAAAAGGAAAAGGAAGGATGAAATTGGGAATGATGGAAAAAAATGGTGGAAAATTCTGATTAGGGCTACATATTACTAACCGGGGGATGGTCTACCTGTAACCAAAGCCGGAAATGGGACGTAGTGTGAAAACCGTTGGAAGGACAGTAAGGCAAATTCCTGTCATTGGCTTGTGTTGCTCGATATACCTTGAGATCTATAGTCTAGTTGATCTATGAAGATGATAATCCTGGAAACTCATGAGATGAAGTTTCACTATGCACACTAGGTTGAATTTGTTCAAGTTCTTCTATTTATCAACCAATCAGCGAGAATGTCATATGGATACTTATGATGTTTTGAGAGTTTATGGTTTCAACCTCTATCACTTAATTTTTCTAACTCTTACACTTGTGTGGATCGGGGTGTATAGAAGAATAGTTTCTGAGGGAGAGTTGAGTTTTGGAAGAATGAATGGTTTTACGCATGTTTTGCTCGGGACTAGCAAAATGCTAGTTGGGGGGTGTGTTAAGCTCTTAATTGTGCATATTCTAACCCCAATTCATCACTCATTCTGCAAGGTTTTCATGATTTATAGACTAATCTAATGCATGGATTTGTGATTGTAGGGATAAGAGAGAGGATTCATCAATTGAAGACTTAAAGACGCCATTTACAAGCAAAGAAGATCAAATGACTAATGGGAAGGTGGCCTAGTTGGACCATTATCAGTCCATAGACGAGTCCAAAAATACTAAGAGCATTGTGATAGCTTGGGGAGTATGGATCAATCACCTTTAAGGAATCCTCCCCCCTACTCTAACTACAAACGTAAATCAAGAGGGACTAGGAGAGAATGAGGTACATAACGTTCCTCCAATGAGATCATTACGGGACTACCTACAACCAGCCTGTGCAACTACACCCTCGTGCGTGGTCTTGCCACCAACCGGGGGAAATATTGATATAAAGCCGAGTGTGATTCAACTTATAGCAAAGTTCCATGGGCTAGACTTGGAAAGCCCATATTTGCACTTAAAGGAATTTGAAGAAGTGGTGGCTACGTTGCAATACACAAATGTTTCGGAAGATGCCATTAAATTTAAACTTTTTTCCTTTTCATTAAAAGAAAGATCCAAGACTTGCCTTCACTCTCTTAGACCACACTCGATAGGGTCATGGAATGAGATGACCCGAGAATTCTTAAAAATCACTTGAGGTTTTGTTGTGATAAGCCTGTAAAAATCACAATCTCTCTAACAGGTTTTAAAGGTAAACCTATGAAAACCTTTATATAATGGAAAGCCAAAATTACAAGGAGAAGTAATTTTGAGAGTGGAGTAGGTGCAAGTTGTTTTAGTACCGAACCACTATAACTCTTTGTATCGTGGTGATTATTCTATTGTTTATCTTCCTATGTGCTTAATTAGTTTTGAAACCTTAAATTGTGACATAAGGTTGTCCTACTAAGATTTCTAAGTGATATAAGGTTGTCCTACTTAGTTTACTAAGTGGAAGGTTTCCTACTTAAATTCTAACTGAAAAGTTGTCCTAAGATTGTTGAACCTCCAATTTATACATGCATAACCCATTACATCACATTATATGCATGCTTTACATGTTAAAAGGCCCATCTAAATGCGTGTTTTGTGATTATAGGAATGAGAGGGGAACTTCACCAATTCACAGTTATAAGAGTCATTTTGGACACATTAAAGACTCAAAGACGTTATTGAAGATCACAGGACTAAGCATGAAAGGGTAGAAGAAAGAAGCAAAGGTGAGAAGAAAAGAGGACAGGAAAAAGCAGCCAAGACCGGTCATCCATAGCCCAGGACCAGTCGTCCGACTGGTCCGAACACTCAACAAAAGAGACTTTACTGAAAACCTTGCTGGACTATCCACGATCGGTCGTGCGATCGGTCGTCCACTGCTCAGACCATTCGTCCGACCGGTCCTTGAATTAAAGTCTTAGGTTTGAATTTCTGGAAAACTCACTGGACTATTTTTGCGTTTTTGAGACCGGTCGTATGACCGGTCGTCCAGGAGCTAAGACCGGTCGTGCGATCGGTCATCTGTGTAACAGAACGTGTCCTACAAGCTCCGATTTTCTCTGCGCAAACTGAAACCTTCCGCACTATACTATAAAAGGACACCTAGGGCTTCTTCCAAAAGCATCATAGAAGCTAAGGGACGTCGTGGGAGAGGAAGCCATCGTGGAGCATCTGCAACCCTCCAAACTCTGATTTTTCTATGATTTCTAGTTTTATTTATGAGTTCTAGTTGAAGTATGACAATGCTCGGCTAGAATCTCTCAGCTAAGGCTGAGAGGTGAAGCTTGTAGCTAATTTCAATTTTAATTCAGTTTAATTCAAGTAGTTTTATTTCAAGTTTGGATTTTGAATGTTCTAGTTCTTAAAGTTAGTAGTTTTAGATGTTTTATGAGAATTCATGTGCTCCGGACATGGATTCCTTGCAATGCTCTGAGATTACCATGTTTTGTTTGTTTAGATTAAAATTATGGTAACCCTTGAACAGGCCATAGTCCATAGGCATGACTATTACTCCGAAGGCTATGATTTCGAATTCTACATGTGTTGAATGGGACTAGAACTTGGAAGTTCAACTTTAGTGGGATTGAATGTGTTTAATGTTTTATTTTCCAACTAGATGAGAGATAGGACTTCAAATCTAGTTGTGTATCTTGCTTGGATTGATTGGATTGACATGGGATTACTACAAGTGGATCCTTGAAAGCCTTAGTGCCTTTAGATCACTGTTTTTCATTAAGTTACTGTTTTAGCATAATTATTCCAATTGAACCTCTTATCTGTTGCAAACTAAGTTGCTGGAACAACTTAGAACTTGTTTTTCAATTCCCTGTGGATCGACCTCGGTCTTACCAAGATTTATTACTACATCGCAACCTTGCAGTTAAGGTGCGCGAACAAGTTTTTGGCACCGCTGCCAGGGAATTTAGATAACGGTTCTAAATTGTTTTTAGTGGCTATAGAAGTAGTTAGGATTTATTGTTTTCTTAGGATTAGTTTTTTTAAATTCTAGAACTAACAAAGTTTGTTTGTTCTGTAGGAAGTTCTTCTAGGTCAAGAAAATCGATACTATCCTTCCAACTTGAACTCTTTTAGTTTTTGGTTTTTGTTCTTCAGATTTTAGGATTTAGGATTAGTTCTGATTTTGGATTTTGTGGTTTATGTCCCGTTGGGAACGAGACCACAACAATCGTCTCCAATCCGAAAGTGGTCTAGTTGGACCATTGTCAGTCCATAGACGAATCCAAAAATCTATAGAGCATTGTGATAATTTGGGGAGTATGGATCAAACACCTTTAAGGAATCCCCCCCCGGCTCCAACTACAAACACAAATCAAGAGGGAGTAGGAGAGAATGAGGTACATAACATTCCTCCAATGAGATCACTACGGGACTACCTACAACCGGCCCTTGCAACTACACCCTCTTGTGTGGTTCTAACACCAACCGGGGGAAATATTGATATAAAGCCGGGTGTGATTCAACTAATACCAAAGTTCCATGGGCTAGATTCTGACAGCCCATATTTGCACTTAAAGGAATTTGAAGAAGTGGTGGCTACCTTGCAATACACTAATGTGTCGGAAGATACCATTAAACTTAAACTCTTACCTTTTTCATTGAAAGTAAGGGCTAAGAATTGGCTTCACTCTCTTAGACCACACTCAATAGGGTCATGGAACGAGATGACCCGAGAATTCTTGAAAAAGTTAGTCTCGGCTCATAAAACGAACACCCTTCGACGAGCTATAATGAATTTTTCGGCTAAAGAGGGTGACTCTTTCTTCCAATATTGGGAAAGATTTAAGGACCTCCTACTTGTTTGCCCACATCATGGCTATGAGAGTTGGCGAATTATAAACTTCTTCAACGATGGATTATGTAAGACCCATACCCTTGTTTGCCCTCCGTACGCTTAATTTCCGGTGCCGGTACGTCCCGGACGGATCAGATTAGTGAGCCTTGACCGTGACCCTATTTTAGTACCGCATCGACCCAAGACCTATACCTCGGCGACCGCGTAGGCGCTGCGATTCCAACGCCGCGCGGCACGCCCCATTGCGATACCCGGTGTGAAAGTTATGATCGATTGCGTAATTCGAGGTGGGCCGCGCAACGTGCGTGTGTGGTGGGCCCCACTTGCACAAATTCCAAGATATGTCACATCAATCAAATCCATCATCATCACCTCACCCATACCTCTACCCATACCCCTACCCTACACACCCCATACCCCCCATCTCCCTCTCTCCTCCCAAAGTCAACTATAGCCCATACCCCCCATCCCTCTCTCCCATGCACCATCATCACCACACCATCACCTCATGATTCCTCTCTCTCCCCCCCCCCCCATACAAGTCCATACGTAGGGGGAGAGGAGAGTTCATTTGCAAAAGAGATTTGAGAGAGAGAGGAGAGAGAAAGAGAGAAAGAGATTTGAGAAAGGAGAGAGAAAGAGAAAGATTTGAGAGAAAGAGGGAGATTTGAGAGAAGTAGAGAGAGACTAGGGAGATTGAGGGTGTAGATCTTTGTTTGGAGGGCCTCAACCATCATCCAGACCGTCCGGATCGTCCGATCATCAACCCGATTCAATCCAACCGTCCATCCATCGAGGTGAGTGCAAGGGGTACATAAATCCCCCATTTTCTTCTTTCCTTTCATTTTTCCTTTTCTTTTGGGCCCACCTGATGGTGGACAACCTGATGGATGGATTGGATCATCCATGAATGGGCCCCACTTTGTAATAATAATAATAATAATAATAATAATAATAATAATAAAGAGAGAGAGGAAGCTAACCCGCTGGACAGACAGCGTCCAGAGGACGCTGCTGCCCAGCAGGGCAAGCCCCTTTTGGGCGTTGGGTGTTGGGCAGGGTCCCCACACGTGGGACCCACCTTGATGTATGTATTAGATCCACGCCGTCCATCTGTTTCTCCACCCCATTTTATGGCTGGACGCCAAAAATGAAGAAGATCCAGATCTCAGGTGGACCACCCCATTGGAACAAATGCGGCTAATGAAGCCGACTGTTAAGACTTCCTGGACCCACCGTGGTGTTTGTGGACCACATCAGCTGCCCAATATTGGGCTTGTTGGGTCCCTAATGATATGGGGAATCTAATGGACGGATCAGATCTTCACTAAGTGGGCCCCACATGAAATGATCGCAGGAAAACAAAAAAAAAACAAAAAAAATATTATATGAGAACGCTGGACGTCCAGCGCCTGGACGTTTTGACGCTGGAACGTCCAGCGTCACTTGACAGTGAATGGGTCCCCACTCGTGGGA
Organism: Liriodendron chinense; assembly: GCA_003013855.2. Lineage (NCBI taxonomy): Eukaryota > Viridiplantae > Streptophyta > Magnoliopsida > Magnoliales > Magnoliaceae > Liriodendron > Liriodendron chinense. Next base: position 281,094 of record PVNU02003299.1, read on the forward strand.
CCCACCTTGATGTTTGTGTTCCATCCGCGCCGTCCATCGGTTTTCCCAGATCATTTTAGGGCCAGGGCCCAAAGATGAGCCAGATCCAAATCTTCAGTGGACCGCACCGCTTGAAACAGTGGGAATGATGATTCCTACTGTCAGAATCTCTTGGCCCACCTTAGCATTTCTAAATTGATTTTCATACCCCATATTGGGCTTGCTGGGTCCCCCATGAGATGGGGAACCTGATGAACGGAGTGGATCAGTCCCATGTGGACCTCACTTGATATGAACTCAAACAAAAAAAAAAGAGAAAAGAAGAAGAAAACGGAAGGAAGAGGGTTACCTCTGACGCTGGGCGTACTGCCAGCAGCTGGTGGCCCACTCGTGGGTCCCACCATGAGGCATGTGCTGTATCCACACCGTCCATCCAGTTGGGGAGATCATTGTAGGGTATGACCCTAAGAATGATTCAGATCCAAGTCTCGCAGGGGCCCCACCACAGAAAACAGTGGGGACAGTGGGCCTACCGTTGAAATCTTTTTATGGCCCACCGTGGTGTTTATTTTAGATCCAACCTGTTCATAAGTTCACACATACATGGACGAAGGGAGAACAAAAATGTCAGCTTGATCAGAAACTTCTGTGGGCCCCACTTGTTGAGATAACAAAAAAAAAGAAAAAAGAAAAAAAAAGGGGGCACTGCCGCTGGACAGGCAGCGTCCAGGGGACGCTGACGCTGCTGCCCAGCAGCCCACAAGGCATCTCCATGGGCCCCATTCGTTGAGCCCACCTAGAATGTATGGGCCTTACCTATTCTGTCCATATGTTTTCCCAGTTCATTTTAGTGGCTAGGCCCAAAATTTAAGCATATCCCCATGACAAGTGGGCCATGCCACGGTTCAACAGTGGGAATAATGATCTCTACCGTTGAAACCTTCCCAACCCTACAGTGATGTTTAATTGTCATCCAACCTATTTCATAAGTGGCTGAGCCCAAAAATCTTAGCATATCCACATGACAAGTGGGCCATGCCATGGGACAACAGTGGGAATAATAATCTCCACCATTGAAACCTTCCTAGACCCAAAATGATGTTTATTTGTCACCCAACCTATCCATAAGTGACTGGGCCCAAAATTTAAGCATATCCTAATGTCAAGTGGACCATGCTATAGTGGGAATAATGATTTCCAACATTGAAACCTTTCTGGGTTCTATAGTGATGATTATTTGCTATCCAACCGATTCATAAGATCACATGGATATGGATGAAGGAGAACACACAAATATCTGCTTGATTCAAAACTTATTGGGACTAGATGGGTACATCGCTGCCCAGCAGGTGGCCCACCCTATGGGTCCCAACGTGATGTATCTATTAGCTCCACCATGATGTATATGATTTATCCATGCCGTACATACATTTTTGACGGCCTATCTTGTATGTGCAGGCCCAAGTATGGGCCGATGTGGTCTCAAGTGGGCTATGCCACGAAGACTTTTACATTTCCAATGGGACCCACAATCCGGGTCCCTCTCTCTATGGATATATTGGGCCTTTTAAGGCCAATGTTACATGATATGTTTGATAACATGCTAGTATGATTAGCTTAATATGTCACACTGATAACATGATTAGTATAATGAATACCATGCTCATTCATATGCCCATACGCATCATTTGTATGCCTGTTATGGATCATGATTAACCATAGCATATGCTAGTTGGCTTGTTATACTTAGGGGACCCGTGCGAGACAGGGTTGCCCCACATGATTGCGCAGTATGCGTAAGTTGGTGCATGATTTGGATTGTGTGACTCATGCATTTCACATTATGTATGTCACGATTGCTTTCACACCCTAGCAGCATCAGGGTGGTGGCCACCATAGTCACATCATGGTTGGCAGTATTGGACACCGGAAACTTGTTCTAGTACGTGGGCGCTATGGATGTCCTTGGGTGAAAGTCCCTAAACCCTGTGGTACCAGTAGGATGCTCCAGCGTCGAGACCGAGTGGATAACATGAGCGCCCGTGTGCCAAATACCAGTAGGCCGCGTCTCCCACTGTGTCGAGGTCGGTTGGAAAGGGGTGTGACCTTATCCGCCCGGGTGAAGTGGGCTGTAAGCTAGGTCGAGTCTGACCAACTCATGGAATGGGTCCGCTATCGGCGAGCCGGGTGGGCATTGGTATACCACTGACGAGGCGGATAGTGAGGTCTTTTCTACTTGCTTGGTTACGCGCGCGATGTGCGGCGGCCAATATTAGAGTATACTAGACCCCGGTGATGTCCCAGATGATAACTATTTTGATATGTGGATCAGTTGAGGATTGACATGTTTGCATTGCATCTCTAGCATGTAACACTCGGCCATGTAGGCCCTTGCATAGCATAGCCTTAGGATGGCTGATAGCATTCATGAATTTGGTAACTTAGCCCTCTACTGCTTTCGCTTACTCTGATATCTGCATACTTGTCATATGCATCACACGCGCACACACGCACTCTATTGGGCTTCGTAGGAAGCTCATGCGTGTTTGTTTACACTACAGGTACTAGAGCCTATCAGCAGCATTGAGGGTGGTTCATGTACCTGATATTTTGGACTTCTACTTTATGTTGTATTTCCCTTTCCAATATTGTACTCAACAAACTTTAGTGGATATTTGATGATGTTTATGGTTTTGTTTATGCTCCTGTACAAAAAATTTTACCCTGAAAATCCTCCTAGTAGGATCCCAGGATCGGAACCTGGCACATGAGAGCTAGGAGCCGAGAATGGGGTACTACGGAGGCTGTTGGCACCAAGGTCGGCGATCGGGAATTTAGTGAGCCTGGTCCCCGGGTTTGGGGCGTGACAGATTAAGTTCCAATATGCGCCAATTTGTAGAGATGATGTGCAACGGTGAGTTTATGAGCAAAAATCCAGATGAAGCTTGGAGTTATTTGGATGTGTTGGCTGAGAATGTCCAATCTTGGGATACCTCGGATAAACTCAATAACCCCAAGCCTACTCAAGAGAAAGAGAAAGGAGGGATCTACATCCTCAAGGAGGAAGACGACATGAATGCAAGGATAGCCAGCCTCACAAGGAAGATCGAGGCCATGGAACTTAGTAAGAGTGGAGTTCCAAAGTCCAATGAAGCTATTGAAACCATATGTGAGATTTGTCTTACCAATTTACACGCTACGCAAGATTGTCCTACAATTCCTGCATTTCAAGAGGTGTTACATGAACATGCGAATGCCACATATGTGTATCAACGGCCTTTTAATGGATCGGTGGGTAATACGTACAATTCTACTTGGAAGAACCACCCAAATTTCAATTGGAAGAATGCTCCCACGGGCAATCTTACCAACTCTCAAGGAGGGCCACCCATGCAAAATATGGCCCCACCTCAATTCTCAATGGAGGATACTTTGAAAGCGTTTATACAAGGGAAAACACAAATTAACCAAACGAATCAGCAAATGTTCCAAGAACTTAAAGTCTTGGTTGATGATATTAAGGGACGCTTGAATGCTAGGGAAGGGACCTTTCCGGCCTAACCTCAGCCCAATCCAAAACAAGTACATCAAGTAAGCATTCTTGATCCCTTCAACTAACATATGGAGCAAGCCAAATCCATCACCACTCTTAGAAGTGGTAAACAAATCGACAAATCTATTCCGGTGAAGGCCAAGAAGCGTAATGATCCTGTAAATTCTGAGGATGAGGACGGATCTAATTTAGCCCCACAAAAAAAGGAACGCATGTATAAGCCCATAGCACCATTCCCTTCGAGATTGGTTACTCCAAAATCTCTTCCAAACTCTAATGATATTCTAGAGATTTTTAGACAAGTCAAGATAAACAATCCTTTGCTTGATGCCATCAAACAAATCCCCTCTTATGCTAAGTTTCTAAAGGACCTATGCACAACTAAACGTAAATATAATGTGCAGCAAAAGACCTTCTTAAATGAGCAAGTGAGTGCCATTCTCACTCAAAAGACCCCCCCAAAATTCAAAGATCCTGGTATTCCCACAATCTCATGTATCATTGGAGACTACCGGATTGAGCATGCATTGCTAAATTTGGTGGCAAGTGTAAACTTGATCCCATACTCAGTATATGAGCAATTGAGTCTTGGTGAATTAAAACCCACCAAAACCACGTTGCAACTCGCTGATAGATCCATCCGTGTACCGAGAGGGATAGTTGAGGATGTTTTAGTCCAAGTTGACAAATTCTACTATCCGGTAGATTTTATCGTCTTTGATATACAACCGGTTCTAGATGCTAACACTCAAATATCGGTGATCTTAGGCCGCCCATTCCTTGCTACATCAAACACAATCATTAATTGCCAGAACAAGGTGATGCAATTATCCTTTGGGAACATGACATTAGAGGTGAATGTGTTCCACTTGGGCAAAAGGCACAGGGATGTTGATGATGACGAGCTCTTCGAGGTAAACATGCTTGAATCTTTTGAAGAAGAGGAGCTCCTCCAACTTGAACCACTAGAAAGCTTGGAGACATGCTTGGCACATTTTGAGGATTTCAAAGACCCCATCATTAGTGAAATTGTATAAGCATTGAATATTGACAGACTAGTAGTTGGTACTAGCCGGTGGAGGCCCCATTTTGAAAGATTGCCACCAACCACATCAAGGCCTCTACCATCTAACATCAAACCACCGAAGCTTGACCTTAAACTATTGCCATCCGAGCTTAAATATGTATACTTGGGTCAAGAAGAAACATTCCCGGTTGTCATTGCCTCTCACTTAGGGAAAGACCAAGAGCTCAAGTTGATTGAGCTACTCAAAGAACATAGGGGAGCCATACGTTGGACAATAGCGGATCTCAAAGGGATAGATTCTTCGGTTTGTACTCACCGTATACACCTTGAAGAAAATGCAAAAACGACTAGACAACCTCAACGACGGCTAAATCCAAATATGATAGAGGTTGTCAAAACCGAGGTATTAAAGCTATTAGATGTGGGTATCATTTACCCCATCTCGGATAGCTAATGGGTGAGCCCTACTCAAGTTGTCCCTAATAAATCCGATATTACCATCATAGAAAATGCCAACAACGAACTTATACCAACTAGAGTAACCACCGATTGGTGTATATGCATTGATTATCGGAAGCTCAACACAATCATTAGGAAGGACCACTTCCCTCTCCCATTCATGGATCAAATTTTGGGGAGGTTAGCGGGTCATTCCTATTATTGCTTCCTAGATGGCTATTCCGGCTACAACCAAATTGAGATAGCCCTAGTGGACCAAGAGAAAACCTCATTTACATGCCCGTTTGGTACCTTCGCATACCGAAGAATGCCATTCGGCCTATGTAATGCACCCACCACATTCCAACGATGCATGTTGAGTATTTTCTCGAACATGGTAGGTGAATTTCTTGATGTGTTTATGTATGATTTTTATGTTTTTGGTTGTACTTTTGATGAGTGCCTCAATCACTTGAAGTTGGTCTTAATGAGGTGTGAGGAGAAGAATGTTGAGCTCTTAATTGTGCATATTCTAACCCCAATTCATCACTCATTATGCATGGTTTTCATGATTTAAAGACTAATCTAATGCATGGATTTGTGATTGCAGGAATAAGAGAGGATTTATTAATTGAAGACTTAAAGAGGCTATTTACAAGCATTAAAGATCACAAAACCAAGCGTGAAAGGGTGGAAGAAAGAAGCAAAGGAGAGAAGAAAAGAAGGCAGAAGAATACACTGCAGACCGGTTGTTCGACCGGTCTGAACATTCAACAGAAGAGACTTTTACTGAAAAGGTTGCTGGACTATCCACGACCGGTCATCCATTACTCAAACCAGTCGTGCGACCGGTCCTGGAATTAAATCTCTGGATTCTAAATTCCTGAAAACTCACTGGACGAATTTTGCATTTTTGAGACCGGTCGTCCATAGGCTCAGACCAGTCGTGCGACCGGTCGTCAGCGTAACAAAGTGTCCGTGAAGTTTCAATTTTCTCTGCGCAATTCCGTAACCCCTTGCGCAATCTAGAATCTTCCACGCCAATCTATAAATATTTCAAGTTTTCCTAGTTTTTCTTCCAGTTTTAGTAGTTTTTTTTTATGTTTTTAAGGCTTTTAGTTTAAGGATGTTAAAGATGAACTAAAACCTCTTAACTAAGGCTAAGAGGTGAAGCTTTTGATTTGTTTTTGATGGATTGATGCAACCTAGGTTTCCTTTTCATGTTTTAATTGAAGAATTTAGTTTAATATGAGTTTGAATCAAGTGCTAGTTCAATTTTACTTTGATCTCTTAATGACTCCGGGCTCATGTGATTCTTAGTGATTCAAAACTTAGTAGCTTATCTTTTGAGCATTGTTTATGTTTGTGTAGTTCATTGATCTATCATCGACTCCTGGCATGGTAGACCCTTTGATTACCTTGTGTACAATGACCTGATCTTCATGTGGGAACTCATTCAACTAAAGTTCTTATATTTTGTTATAATCTGAAATAGTTGTTTGCTGATTGATTTTGATTTAATTAAAGTTCTAATCAGTGGTCATAGTCAAGTCTAGTGACAGGATTTGATGAAAGCTATGGTTGTGAATCTCAACTAGATTGGAAAGAGGCTTAGCCTATACAATTGAGTGTGCCCAAGGCCTGAGCATTGTTGTGAGAATTGAATCAATGAATAGGCAACTGTTTTAGATAATTGTTGATTGAACCGCTCTATATTCCAATCGGATAGAGATATGAATTCGATTTTGATTGTGTTGTGAGAGACCTAGTTGTGTTGATGCATTGAAACTTATCAAAAGTGGATCCTTGGCGCTCTAGTGCCTTTTAGATTGATATTACCTTTCATAAATCACTATTTAAACCCAAATCACTATTTTCCAGCTTTAGTTCTTAATAGGATCTTAGTTATTAGTTGTCTTAGATAATTTCTGAGAATACCCATACATAAATCTCTGTGGGAACGATACTCAGTCTTTTTGAATTATTACTACTTCGCAACCCTATACTTGGGGAGTGAACAAAGAACCTCGTTTTAAACTAGGAAAAGTGTCATTTCATGGTACAAAGAGGAATAGTCCTTGGACATATCAACTCGTCCAATGGGATAGAGGTAGACCGGGCAAAAATTGACATAATTTCCAATCTACCACCACCTAAAAGCATACGCGATGTTCGGTCCTTCCTTGGATACGCCGATTTCTATAAAAGATTCATAAAGGATTTTAGTCATATCTCAAGGCCTTTATGTAATCTTCTCCAAAAGGAGAACCAATTTGAGTGGAGTGCCGAATGTCAATTAGCTTTTTCAAAGCTAAAAGACATGTTGACAACCGCTCCTATCATGTAACCACCGGATTGGTCCATACCTTTTGAGTTGATGTGCGACGTGAGTGATTATGCTATTGGGGCAGTGTTAGGCCAAAAGAAAGATAAGAAGCCCCATGTTATCTACTACGCAAGTAGGACCTTGAATCCCGCCCCAGTTAATTACTCGACTACGGAGAAAGAGCTCCTAGCCGTCATCTTTGCCTTGGACAAATTCAGGCCCTACTTAATAGGATCCAAGGTCATTATTTACACAGATCATGCAGCGCTGAAACACCTTCTTTCTAAGAAGGATGCTAAGCCCCGTTTACTTAGATGGATCCTACTTCTTCAAGAATTTGATTTAGAGATCAAGGACAAGAAGGGAGTAGAAAATGTGGTGGCGGATCATCTATCCCGCCTAGTCCTACCTAATTCCATTGACGAGTCACCTATTGAGGACTCATTCCCTGATGAGCAACTCTTTGTTGCTATGCATCTACCATGGTACGCTGACATAGCCAATTATCTTTCCACAGGTGCGATGCCGATTCATTGGACTGCGCAGGACAAACGTAAATTTCTAAGGGAAGCGCGCAAATTTTTCTAGGATGAGCCTTTACTGTTTAAATATTGCCCAGACCAAATTATAAGGAGATGTGTCCCTGATGATGAACATAATTCCGTCATCTCCTTTTGCCATGATCAAGCATGTGGGGGTCATTTTTCCACCAAGAAAACCACTGTAAAAATCCTGCAGTGTGGTTTTTATTGGCCCACGCTATTTAAGGACACCCACGAGTTTTGCAAAGCATGCGAGCATTGCCAAAAGTTAGGAGGATTATCCCGTTGAAATATGATGCCTCTCACCCCAATTTAACATCTTGAAGTCTTTGACTGTTGGGGCATCGAATTCATAGTACCGTTCCCCTCATCTTTTAGACATGTCTATACATTGCTTGCCGTAGACTATGTGTTTAAATGGATAGAGGTTATTCCATGTAGAACCAACGATCATCGTACAATTCTAAAGTTCCTCAAAGAAAACATACTTTCCAGATTTGGGACGCCTCGAGCCATCATTAGTGATGGTGGTTCTCACTTTTGCAACTGGCCTTTTGAAGCTTTAATGAAGAAATATGGCATTAGGCATAAAGTGAGTACCCTATACCACCCACAAACAAGTGGGTAAGCTGAAATTTCCAATCGGGAAATCAAACAAATTTTGAAAAAGATGGTGAGGCCGGATTGGAAGGATTGGTCACTAAGATTAGATGATGCGCTTTGGGCTCACCGTACCGCCTACAAGACCCCCATTGGAATGTCCCCTTTTAGACTTGTCTATGGGAAAGCTTGCCACTTGCCTGTGGAGATTAAACACAAAACCTATTGGGCAATTCAGGCTTTAAATTTTGACATTGACAAGGCTAGGTCACTTCACAAACTCCAATTACATGAGCTTGATGAGATCCGGAACGATGCTTATGAGAACTCGAGATTTACAAGAGTAGGATGAAGGCTTTTCATGACAAGCACATCTTCAGGAAATCTTTCCATGAAGGTCACAAAGTGCTCTTGTACAATTCCCGACTTCATCTTTTTTCGGGAAAATTGAGATCTCGATGGACCGGCCCATACATTATTAAAGAAGTTTTTCCTCATGGGGCTGTCGAGATAGAGAACTGTTCGCTCACCTCAAGTGTAAGGCTGCAACGTAGTAATAAATCTCGGTAAGACCGAGGTCGATCCACAGGGAAAGAAGTAAACAATTCCAAGTACTCTAATAACTAGAATCTAAGAAGTTTAAGAAAGTAGTTTTTCACATGAAATAGGAAAATCTGAAAATAAGAAGAACTAGAGCATCAAGGATCCACTTGTAGTAGTCCAATGACAATCCATTCATCCAAGTACAACACAATTAGAATCAAAGTCCTATCTCTCATCTAATTGGAGGATATAACATTCAAGCATAAACAATCCCACTTAAATCTGGAAATCAAATTTCTAGTTCTAATGAAGCACATAGAACTTGAACTTATAGCCTTCGGAGTAACAGCCATGCCAAGAGACTATGGCATGCTCAAGGGTTACTATAATTCGAATTCAAACAACCCAATCATGGTAATCTCAGAGAATTGCAAGGAACTCATGTCCAGAGTACACAACTCTCACAATTCATCTAAAAATCCAAACTTTATTCAAACTAGAAGTTCAAAATCCAAAATTAAGAAAATGGTACTTGAAATAAAAGAGTTAAAGCATTGAAACCAACTACAAATTTCACCTCTAGCTCTAGCTAAGAGGTTAACTAAGAAAAAGCATATTAAAACTAGAACTAGAACTAAGAAAAGGAAAAAAAAAAAAAACTAGCTCTAGGAGGCTAGGTAGCTTCCGAGGACTTGAACTCCTTGCTTCCGACGTCCTTGCTTGATTTGGAATAGAAGAGAGCACCTCCTTTTATAATACAGCAAGAGTATCGCAACACAACAGATTTTGTTTCGCTTCGTACGGCTTAACCAATGGTCGGATTGCCTTCAAATTTTACTTGTAGCTTCCTTGTACTGTAATCTTCCTCATAGATGATTTAGATTTCCAAGATTATCTTCTGAATGGGCCCACCAATCAGATCAGTGACCGCCTCTCAAAATCGCGCAATTCGGGTACCTTCAGAACTAGTCATCTTGCTTTCAACACCCCGGAGTGTACAGAGGCCGGATTGATCTCAAATTTTGAAAATTAATAGAAAACTTCCTCCTCTACATGATAGATGGATTAGATTGTCCAAAAAAATTTCAGAATGTGGTCCGAAAATTAGAACACTTAAGGCTTTTATAAAATCTGCGCAGTTGGATCTTTCTGGATGGTCCATCTTTCCTCAACCGGTACGATCAAACCACACATCCTTTTGATTTGAAAATTTGTGGTTATTCATATATTGATGTGGTCTAAAAGATGGTCAAAGTAGATTCTTCATATCATCAATGATGGGTCACCTGGACCGGCCCAGAGTGGAGTAGGCGGAATCTGAAACTTTCTGGACAGTTCGTATTGTTTTGGCCACCACGGTCAATCCGTAGCTCCGATCGACACGAAACCACTTGGGTTATTTCGGCGTCAAGATCTTCTTCGACATGGATGTGTTGGATTACCAAATATCATCAATATGGGCTCAGAAACTGGTCCGAAAAACCAGAAATGGGAATAGCCTGCTGTTTTAAGTCTGCAAACCTGAAATTGCATGGCCGATCGGTCTTAACCGATCTAGCCTGTCTTGCAGGTGTCCAGGGAGTGCAGCCGACTGGTCTAGACCAGTCTTGACCAGTCGGACCCAGTTTCTGCATTCTTTCTTCTTTCTTTTATTCTCTTCTTCCTCTCTCTTTGCTTTCTTCTTTCTTTGGCCCACCTTGGGTCTTCATCCAAGGCTCCTAAATGTCTCCTTTTGGTCTCCAATTAGGTAAAGTCTGCTCTCATTCCTACAATCACAAAATAAGAATTAGATGGGCTTTTTAAACATGAACACCATGCATATAATGTGATGTAATGGGTTGGCAAATGTATAAATTGGAGGTTCAACAAGAACGCCGCAAATGGTAATTGTTTTAAAGTAAATGGACAACGCCTTAAACCATTTGTTGAAAATTTTGATTCAGAGGACATGTCCATCACTCTGAATGATCCTGTGTATCAGGATGATTGATCTCCTAGTCTGACGGAGGTATAGCATAGGTAGGTTTCATCGTTTTAGTTTCACCTACCAAGTAGCTTTAGTTGTTAGGTTGTAGACTTCCATGATCGACTCTCTCAGGTAATATTGTTCTCATTTCCCTTTTATTTTACCATTGCTCTCATGTTCATGCTCATTGAATATCTTTTTACATTGAGGACAATGCAAGATTTGGTTGGAGGGTGAGAAGAGATTCCTCATCTAGCATGTTGCAACATTTCGAGCATTCTATGTGAATTTTTTTTTCGAATTTTCTAAAATTTCAAAACTCTTTTAGAAAACCTTATTTCTCTACATTCGAGATGATATGAGTATAAGAAGAGGAGATACGAGGTGTGGATGTGGTAAGTCTTGAACTTCTCCTAACATAATGGTTTTATATGTGAATTCCCCTATTTATGTGATTGATAGAAAATTTGAACACTCTTACACCTAGTTCACAGTACACGATTTCCATGGTTGAAAGGAGTATGTGATTTGTGGATTGGCTAAACTTATATTTGAGGTGTTGAGGAATCAAGCCGGGGTATTTTTTCCATCCTTGTCCATGGGAAAATAATGAAAGATATGGATTTCTAAAAATCCTATCTAATTTAAAAGAAAACGGAAAAGGAAGGATGAAAATTGGGAATGATAGAAAATGGTGGAAAATTCCGAAAAGGGCTACCTATTACCAACCGGGGGATGGTCTACCCGTAACCAAAGCCGGAAATGGGACGTAGTGTGAAAGCCGTTGGAAGGACAGTAAGGAAAATTCCTGTCATTGGCTTGTTGTCGCTCTGTACACCTTGAGATCCGTAGTTTAGTTGATCTATGGAGAAGATAATCCCAGAAACTCATGAGATGAACTTTCACTATGCACACTAGGTTGAAATTGTTCGGGTTCTTCTATTTATCAATCGATCAACGGGAATTTCATATGGAAGCTTATTATGTTTTGAGAGTTTGCGGTTTCAACCTCTATCAGCAAATTTTGTCCAAATTTTATACTTGTATGTCTTTGAATGGATAGAAACATGGTTTCTGAAGGAGAGTTAGTTTTGTAGGTTTGAACTTGTTTCACGCATGTTTTCCTCAGGACTAGCAAAAAGCTGGTTGGGGCGTGTGTTGAACCTCCAATTTATACATTGCATAACCCATTACATCACATTATATGCATGCTTTGCATGTTAAAAGGCCCATTTAAATGCGTGTTTTGTGATTAAAGGAATGAGAGGGGAACTTCACCAATTCACGGTTATAAGAGTCATTTTGGACACGAAGAAGACTCAAAGATGCTATTGAAGATCACAGGATTAAGCATGAAAGGGTGGAAGAAAGAAGCAAAGGAGAGAAGAAAAGAGGAAAGGAAAAAGCTGCCAAGACCGGTCGTCCATAGCCCAGGACCGGTCGTCCGACTGGTCCGAACACTCAACAAAAGAGACCTTACTGAAAACCTTGCTGGACTATCCATGACCGGTCGTGCCACCGGTCGTCCACTGCTCAGACCGGTCATCTGACCGGTCCTTGAATTAAAGTCCTGGGTTTGAATTTCTAGAAAACTCACTGGACTGTTTTTGCATTTTTGAGACCAGTCGTGCGACTAGTCATCCAGGAGCTCAGACCGGTCGTGCGACCGGTCGTCTGCGTAACAGAACGTGTCCTACAAGCTCCGATTTTCTCTACGCAATCCAGGATTTCTTGCGCAATCTGGAACCTTCCGCACTATACTATAAAAGGACACCTAGGGCTTCTTTCAAAAGCATAGTAGAAGCTAAGGGACGTCGTGGGAGAGGAAGGAAGCCGTCGTGGAGCGTCTGCAACCCTCCAAACTCTGGTTTTTCCATGTTTTCTAGTTTTATTTTATGAGTTCTAGTTGAAGTATGACAATGCTCAGGCTAGAATCTCTCAGATAAGGCTGAGAAGTGAAGCTTGTAGCTAATTTCATGTTTGATTCAGTTTAATTCAAGTAGTTCTATTTCAAGTTTGGATTTTGAATGTTCTAGTTCTTAAAGTTGGTAGTTTTAGATGTTTTATAAGAATTCAGTGCTCCGGACATGGATTCCTTGCAATGCTCTGAGATTACCATGTTTTGTTTGTTTAGATTCGAATTATGGTAACCCTTGAGCAGGCCATAGTCCATAGGCATGGTTGTTACTCCGAAGGCTATGATTTCGAATTCTACATGTGTTGAATGGGACTAGAACTTGGAAGTTCAACTTGAGTGAGATTGAATGTGTTTAATGTTTATTTTTCAACTAGATGAGAGATAGGACTTCAAATCTAGTTGTGTATCTTGCTTGGATTGATTGGATTGACATGGGATTACTACAAGTGGATCCTTGAAAGCCTTAGTGCCTTTAGATCACTGTTTTTCATTAAGTTACTGTTTTAACATAATTATTCCAATTGAACCTCTTATCTATTGCAAACTGAGTTGCTGGAACAACTTAGAACCTGTTTTCCAATTCCCTGTGGATCGACCTCGGTCTTACCGAGATTTATTACTACATCGCAGCCTTGCACTTGAGGTGAGCGAACAACGATTTAATTCTAGGTTTTCATATTGGTCTCTATTTGCTTTCAGATTGGTTAATTGCATATTCATTTTTGTTAGTCTTGTGATTGATACTCTGATTGATTTTTCATATTTCAAGAGGCAGAATTGAATTGAGTTGTCCTATTCACCCCCCCCCCCCCCCCCCCCCCCCCCCCCCCTCTAGGATATTTATAGCTCCATCTTTTTTCAACTGGTATCAGAGCGGGTTTCCTCTTTTGTGAATTTTCAATCTAAAGAGTTAGATTCGGAGCTATAAGATGTCTAAATTTGAAAGCTTATCTGTTTCTAAGCCACCTCCTTTTGATGGTACTAACTATTCTTATTGGAAAGCTAGAATGAGGATATTTCTAAGATCCATGGATGAAAGTGTGTGACAAGCCACATTAGTAGATGGACACCTCCAATTATTGAAGTAACAGATAATGATGAAATTAAATCTATGAGACAAGTGTCTTATAACCAATGGACCACTACTCAGAAAAATGAAAGTAGTGCAAATGCTAAAGCATTGTATGCTATAATTTGTGCTCTTTCACCTGATAAATTCAAAAGAATTACTTCATGTGAATCAACTAAGCAAGCCTGGGATATACTCGAAATGACTCATGAGGGCACTAATATTGTAAAGAAGTCTAAAATCCAACTCCTAACAATCAAATTTGAGGAAATTCATATAGATGAAAATGAAACATTTATGGACTTCTATACAAAATTAAATGATATAGTGAATTTTATGTAGGGTCTTGGAAAGCGTATTCCATAAAGTAAAGTCTGTACTAAAATTCTGAAATCTCTACCAGATCGATTCAATTCCAAAGTCACTGCTATTGAAGAATTGAGGGATACTGATATATGAAAGTTAAGAAACTAGTTGGATCCATTCAAATATATGAATTGACATTCAAAAGTTCTAAGAGTAAGTCGATTGCTCTCAAATCTTTAATATCCGTTTCAATCAATGAAAATTCATATAATGAAGAAGATGAGGATGATATAGCATTGTTGGCTAAGAAGTTTTACAAGATTTTCAAAAATAAAAAGAAATTTGAGATTAAAAAACCTTTGGAAAAGAAGAAAGGTAAATCAGGTTTTTGAAAAAACAAAACCAAGGATACACAATCCTTTAACTGTTCAAGTTATGGGCACTTAGCTACAAATTGTACTACAAAGGAAAAATCAAAGAAGAAAGAAATGGTTGCAACTTGGAATGATTCATTAGAATCTGAATTTGATTCAAACTCCGATGAATCAGATCAGGAAGGATAAAAAATTCAGAATGCATTTATGACCATTGCTAAGATTTTCCCTTTTGAAGACAATGATAACTCTAGATATAAGACATCCAGAAGTGAATCAAAAAATGAAGAAGATCTTCAAGAAGCTTACAAAGCTCTGTATAAGGAAAGTTGTAAGATTACATCCAATCTTAGAGTTTCAAAGAAAAGGTGTGATGAATTGCAATATGAACTTAACAAATGTATTTTGGAAAAATCACATTTTTCTGATTGTTTTGAAAAATGTAAACTAGACTTGAAAATCAGAAATGAAGATTTTGAAAAACTTCAAACTGATTTTAACTCTTTAAAAACTGATTTTCTCATTCTTAAGAAGTCGAAGAATTTTGAAAACTTCAAAGACATAATAGAAGAGATTCTTCATTTTTCCAGATCTCATGGTGATAGATCAGGTCTTCGCTATAACAAGTACAAACCAAAGCTAAAGACATCACCTACCATCTTTGTAAAATGTGAATCTTCGCATTCCAAGAATGAAATTCAAAATGATTTTAAAAGGTCTATTTCCAAAAGTCCAAAACCTTTTCAAAGACTTTGAAAATCTCAGCCAACAACAAAAGAGATTCTTCTTCACTTATTCTAAGAATCATTGACTTACTCAAAGATCTCTTGATACAAAGTAGGAGAAAAGAAAGACTTGTGTCTAATTCTCCTCAAGGAACACCTAAGTCTAAAACCATTATGAAGTGGGTTCTAAAAACAAATGTTTGGTGATCCATACTGTTGTAGACAAGTTTGGCTTTAAAGAGAAGTGAGGAATCGCGGTCACATCTCCAAAATGCGACCAGCCCGGCTCGTGCTCGACGAAAGGGGTCGCGTCTCCAAAATGCGACCAGCCCAGCTCGTGCTCGACGAAAGGGGTCGTATATCAAAAATGCGACCAGCCCGGCTCGTGCTCGACAAAAGCGGTCGCATCTGCAAATTGCAACCAGCCCGGCTCGTGCTCGACGAAAGGGGTCGCATCTGCAAAATGCAACCAGCCCGGCTCGTGCTCGACGAAAGGGGTCGCATATCAAAAATGCGACCAGCTCGGCTCATGATCGTCGAAGGGGTCGCACCCAGAATGCGAGCACTCTTGATATGAACAGCTCCCGACATATGAGCGGTCGTGGTTTCTGATCTCGGGCATGGATGGCCCTCATCTCATAGTATCAGCAGCCCGTATAGGCTGATTTTGGTTTATATCTATTCATAGTTCTGAATATCTAGAGACGTAATCAGCTAGACGTCTAGAATGTTTTGACTACTTCCTTATCCAAGGATTAACAAGATAAGCTTCTTATCCCATGAAATCAGTACTAATCTTAACAGCTTGCGTAGCAGGTTGGATCATTTAGATCTGTATAAATAGATGACTCTATTGATGATAAAGGTACACAATACTCAATCTCTTAACCCCCGTCCTTTATTTGTTCTCTTTTCAACCTCACCCTATCTAACTTAAGCATCGGAGGGCCAACGGCTGAACGCCGGCCACCCTTAATTACTTTCTGTCTCCTTTCAGGTCCAAGGAGGAAATTGCTTGGAGAGAAGGTGAACATCCGAAGGACCCTATTACAAAATTCGACGTAAAAAGTTTGGCGCCGTCTGTGGGAACGATTTGATCATCACAGTCAATCGTTCTTACCACTGATCAAAATCCTTCCACCATGCCTCTTAGACTGTTCATCCTTCCACATCAAGGCAAACATTACCTCCACCTGACGTTACGGAATCAGTGCCTGTTCCCCAAACCACTTCAATAAACATCCCTCAAGGAGCTCCAAACGTGCCATCAGTGAACCCGTTATTTGAGGTTTCCGAAAGTCAAGAGGACGTCATGCGTTTTCTCGAAAATACCCTTCTAACCCTCAACGCCGGAGTTCAAGCTCTGTCTAATCGGCTTGATCAGCATTTCCTGGAGCCGCAGAGACAACCTTCCAAAGGGTTGCCAGTGCAACCCATACCGGTGGCTTCGAGACATTCTGTGGATGAGCCACAGGTCCAACCAAGTCATCCTCCATCAAATCGAACGCCGCTTGGCAACCAACCCCCTGTGCTACCTCCACATTCCATACATTCTAGTGCTTCTCGTCAACATCAATCTCAGGGGTCCACAGTCGAAACGTCAGGTTATACTTTACCATGGGAAGGAGACCTCAAGAGAATCTATGATCGTTTTGATGTCATGGAGCAGCGATATCAGGAAAATCGACCATCAGCTATGGTGGCGTCGATACATCGATCAGAGTCTCCTTTCACCAGCGAGGTCATGGGAGCACCTTTACCTAGAAAATATCGTACACCTGTCATCACTCCATATACAGGTATAGGCGATCCTCTCGAACACTTGGAAACTTATAGGTCTCTTATGGAGCTGGAGGGACATGGGTCGGAAATCATGTGTAGAGCTTTTTCCCTAACCTTAAAGGAAGCAGCTCGTACGTGGTCCCGGGGGCTGAAGCCTCAATCTATCGGCTCTTTTTCACAGTTATCGGAGCTTTTCCTTTCTCAATTCATGGGAAGCATCCGCACCAAGAAGCCAGCGTCCCACCTAATGGATTTGAAACAGCAGCATGGGGAGACGATAAAGGAGTTCACAGTACGGTTCACTGCCGAAGCCGTCCAAACTGAAGGATATACCAAAGAAAAAGGCCTCACCGCCCTCATAGCCGGAATTACGAGCGAAAAATTCAGATTTACCTTAGATAAAAACCCTCCAAAAACTATGGCAGAATTCCAAGCTAAAGCTCAGAAGTACATTAATGCAGAAGAAGTTGCTCTGGCACGTCATGGTATACAGGGTAAGAAGCGCAAGCCGGAGGAAATCTCGCCCCCAGATAAAAAATATCGACGTGATCGACGAGACCGCTCTCCCAAGAAGCCTTATTCTGGTAAATATCATAACTACACTCCTCTCAACCGATCCCATGAAAAGGTGTTAATGAAGATTAAACATAAACCATATGTAAAATAGCCGGCCAAGATCAAATCTGATCCTGAAAAGAGAGATAAGGGCAAGTTTTGTTACTTCCACAAAGTCATGGGCATAGAACCCAAGACTGCAAATCTCTGCGAGATCATATCGAAGCTCTCATTCGAAAGGGCCGTCTCCAAGATTATGTTGCTCGTCAAGGTCGATCACCAGAAAGGGAAAAAGTCTCACCCCACCAGAAGAAGTCGCCTCACCATCATACTTCACAAGAAGACCTTGAACCTACTGGCAAAATTTGCACCATCGTCAGGGGACCAGCTTGCGATGGCGATTCTCAAGCTTCAAGAAAAGCATACACTCGTAAGGCGTCCAAGAAGCCCCAGCATATTTACTGGCTGGAACAAACGCCCAATGCGTCAAAAACCAGTCATCCTCCAATTTCCTTCTCCCTTGAAGATGCAGAGGGAATTCACTTCCCTCACGAAGACTCTATCGTAGTCGCACTAAAGGTATCAAATTATTTGACTTATCGTATTATGGTGGATACAGGTATCTCTGTTGATATTCTATACATGGAGGCTTTCAACAAAATGGCACTCGCTAGAAGCCTACTCAAGCCAGACTCAACTCCCCTCATCGGCTTTGGGGGCGAAGTGGTGACACCTGAAGGAAGCATTGACCTTCCAGTCACCTTTGGGGAGAGTCCAGCGAAGACGACTATCTTCATAAATTTCCTCGTGGTGGACCGAAGATCAGCATACAACGCCATTTTGGGGCAGCCATCTCTTAATAAGGTTGGGGCAGCTTTACATCCTTTGTATTTGTGCATCAAATTTCCTACCCCGAATGGTGTTAGGGTTGTACGAGGAAACCAAAAAGAGGCCCTGTCTTGTTATGAGATAGCCCTACAAGATCGAAAGAAAGCACAAGCGACACCGGTTATGATGGTAGCACGAGGTTCATCCAACTCCCCAGCAAATACCTCGTTGGACCCAAGAGAGGATGCTCTCCAATCAGGAACTCCCGGGGAAGAGACAGTAGCGATTCCTTTAAATGAAGATGACCCATCCAAAGTTGTTTGTGTGGGATCCTCTTTGAGGAACGTCTTTCGAGCAGATTTGATTTGCCTCCTCACTGAATATCAAGATGTGTTTGCCTGGTCTCACCAAGACATGCCTGGCATTGATCCTAGTGTCATCGCACACCGTTTGAACATCGACCTGAAATATAAACCCGTCCACCAGCGCCGACGTGCCTTCACTGCAGAAAGGCAAATGGCGATTAAGGCTAAAGTCGAGAAGTTACTTAAGGTCAATTTCATAAAAGAAGTTGACTACCCAGAATGGGTCGCGAATGTAGTTCTCGTTCGAAAATCTAATGGCAAATGGAGAATGTGTGTCGATTATTCGGATTTGAACAAAACATGCACCAAAGATAGCTTCCCGACCCCGAGAATCGACCAGTTGGTTGATTCAACAGCTGGGCATGCTCTGCTCAGTTTTATGGATGCTTATTCTAGTTATAACCAGATCATGATGCATCCGCCCGATAGCCAACATACTGCCTTCATCACTGACCGAGGTCTATATTGCTAACAGGTAATGCCGTTTGGTCTTAAAAATGCAGGGGCTACCTATCAGCGTCTCGTCAATAAGATATTCGCTGTGCAAATTGGAAGGAATATGGAAGTCTATGTTGATGACATGCTCGTAAAAAGTGTCGTAGAAGATGATCACCTTTCAGATCTTCGAGAAGCTTTCGACCTGATGAGGAAATATCAGATGAAGCTAAACCCAGAAAAATGTGCGTTTGGAGTGTCTGCTGGAAAATTTCTTGGATTTATGGTTAGCCAGCGAGGAATTGAGGCAAATCCTGAAAAAATAAAAGCATTGATAGAAATGAAATCCCCAACCACTCTTAAGGACGTCCAACGTCTGGCTGGTCGCATTGCATCGCTAAATAGGTTCATCTCATGGGCATCTGATAAATGCCTACCCTTCTTCAAGCTCCTCCGTGCCACAGCCAAATCTGATTGGGAGTGGACACCATAGTGCAAAGAAGCTTTTCAACAACTGAAGCAATATATGAGCACTACCCCCTGTTTTATCTAAACCTGTGGCGCACGAGCAACTCATCATTTATTTATCTGTGTCCTCCACGGCCATTAGCGCCGCTTTAATAAGAGAAGATTTCGGGATACAAAAGCCCGTTTATTATATCAGTCGAGCAACGGTGGACGCTGAAACTCGATATTCTGATTTGGAGAAACTAGCCCTTGCTTTAGTCACGGCAGCCCGAAAACTGCGACCATACTTTCAAGCCCACGCTATTTTAGTACCAACAAATCATCCGCTACGACAAGTCCTTCAAAAACCTGAGGCTTCCGGACGATTAACTAAATGGGCGGTCGAGATCAGTGAGCATGACATATCGTTCTGCCCCAGGACCGCAATCAAGGGCCAGGCCGTAGCTGACTTCATCGCCGAATTCACATACCCCTCTTCCGATGATAATGCCGCGATCAGCGACCAGCCCTCTTGATCACTCTTCGCGGACGGGTCCTCACGGGCCACCGGAAGTGGAGCGGGCCTAATTTTAGTTGCTCCAGATGGGTCGCATTTCCAATACGCCTTACGTTTCGATTCTTGCATCTCGAATAATGAAGCAGAATATGAGGCCCTGATCGTTGGCCTCGAACTAGCAAACGTCCTCTCAATTCAGAATCTGCTCATTCACAGCGACTCTCAGCTCATTGTCAATCAGGTTCTCGGTGAATTCGAGGCAAAAGAAGAAAGGATGGCCTTATACAAATCTCGAGTGCTCATCTTGCTCGCAAAGTTAAAGAATTATGAAATAATCCACATCCCTCGCGAGAAGAATAAACTCGCTGATTCGTTGGCAAAACTCGCCTCTGCACCAGAATCTGAGTTATCATATTCAATTCCTATCGAGTATCTTCAGAACTCGAGTATCGACCAAGAAACTCTCGAGCAGGTGATTGCGATACATCCGTCTCCATGTTGGATGGACCCCATACTCCTTTATCTTAGAGACGGATACCTCCCAGACGATAAGAAAGCCAGCCCGACAAGTTCGTCATCGAGCCGCCAGGTATACCTTACAAGATGAAATATTGTTACGTAAAAGTTTTTCCTTGCCCTATTTAAGGTGTCTTCACCCAAAAGAAGCACATCGTGTTCTAGATGAAATACACCAGGGGGCATGTGGTAACCACCCAAGGGGGCGATCCCTAACGTATAAGGCGATGAGGCAAGGATACTATTGGCCCACTAAGAAGGCAGACGCAATTGAATTCTCTAAAAAATGTGACAAGTGCCAGCGATACTCTCCTATACCTCATGTACCGTCCGAGCAAATGACTCCAATTGATAGCCCTTGGCCCTTCGCTCAATGGGGGGTCGATATCATCGGGCCCTTGCCTAATGGAAAAGGACAAAATAGGTTCGCGATAGGCCGGGTCGATTACTTCACCAAATGGGCCGAGGCAGAGCCATTAGCTAGAATTACTGAGAAACAGACCACTAAGTTCGTATGGAGAAACATCATATGCCGTTATGGACTCCCCCATACTATAATCACCGACAATGGAAAGCAATTCGACAACGCTGCTTTCGATGAATTTTGCGAAACATGGAAGATATGCAATATCCGCACTTCTCCCTATCATCCTCAAGCAAATGGGCAAGTTGAAGCAGTGAATAAAATCATCAAGCATCATTTGAAAACCAAGCTCGGTGAGTGTAAAGGCATGTGGCCAGAACTCCTGCCAGAAGTCTTATGGGTGTATAGGACTACGACTCACACGTCTACAGGCGAAACTCCCTTCTCCTTGGCATTCGGTACTGACGCGGTAGTACCAGTTGAAATTCAAGTACCCTCGTATCGGATCGAGCAGTACAATCCCACTTGTAATCAGGAAAGTCTTCGACTTCACCTCGATCTCTTGGAAGAACGGAGAATTGTCTCCTAGATGCGAGCAGCAGCGTATCAGCAGCGCATTGCTCGCTACCGTAACGCTAAAGTTCGGCCTAGAGCTTTCCAGCTTGGCGATTTAGTTCTCAGACAGAACCTCGGAAGCTCGTACTCGTTCGTTTGACCCAAATTGGGAAGGTCCGTATCGAGTCATCAAAATAGTGCGACTCGGTACTTATTATCTTGAAGACATACAGGGAAGACCCGTATATCGCCCCTGGCACGTGGAACATTTATTACGGTATTTCCCTTAATTCGATGTAATTCCGAATGACATTCCGAATGAATAAAGAATTAAAATCATTCCTTTTGGTCGCTACTCCATTTAATTGGACTCAAATAGCCCCGAAGAGAATACATACATTCTCTTGGCCAATTGCCTACCCTTGGTAGGATTAAGATCATTCTTGTTGGTTGCTTCTCCATTTTATGGATCAAAAATAGCCCTAAAGAGAACATACATGTTCTCTTGACCAATCTTCTACCCTTGGTGGAATCAAAATCTTAATCGATAGACCAGTCTATCTCAACGCGGACATGGTCATACGACCCCTGGATTGAGTCTAATTCACTTTTTCATGAGTTAGTTATGCGAGTAGTCAGTATACGATCAAAACAAGATAAAAAAGAAAAGATGAGAGGACTACCTCTGCGAAGAGGTTTGCACCGGAAGCAAAGGAGAAGAAGAAAGAAGAATACCCTGCAGCTGAAAATTTGAAAATGAAGGAAATTCTGCAGGATCTGATATTTATACGCAATCATTTCGTTTGATTTGGTTGACACGCGACAGCCTCTCATCTGGCACGATAGACGAATGGCCACAAGCATTAAATACGGAGACACGTGGCGACCGACGCCTCATTTCTTGAGGTAGGAAAAGCTGCGTAAAAGCTGGCCATCATAAATGCAGAATCATGTTAAATGAATCATACGCGATTCTCTCCCAGCAGTCAGCTACACATACAAACAAAACCCTTGGCATAGTTCCTCAACGCCAAAGGTTTGGGGGGGCACTTGTTGTAGACAAATTTGGCTTTAAAGAGAAGTGAGGAATCGCGGTCGCATCTCCAAAATGCGACCAGCCCGGCTCGTGCTCGACGAAAGGGGTCGCATATCAAAAATGCGACCACTCCGGCTCGTGCTCGACGAAAGCGGTCGCATCTCCAAAATGCGACCACCCCGGCTCGTACTCGACGAAAGGGGTCGCATCTCTAAAATGCGACCAGCCCGGCTCGTGCTCGACGAAAGGGGTCGCATATAAAAAATGCGACTAGCTCGGCTTGTGATCGTCGAAGGGGTCGCACCCAGAATGCGAGCACTCTTGATATGAACAGCTCCCGACATATGAGCGGTTGTGGTTTCTGATCTCGGGCATTGATGACCCTCATCTCATAGTACCAGCAGCCCGTATAGGCTGATTTTGGTTTATATCTATTCATAGTTTTGAATATCTAGAGACGTAATCGGCTAGACGTCTAGAATGTTTTGACTACTTCCTTATCTAAGGATTAACATGATAAGCTTCTTATCCTATGAAATCAGTACTAATCTTAACAGCTTGCGTATCAGGTTGGATCATTTAGATCTGTATAAATAGATGACTCTATTAATGATAAAGGTACACAATACTCAATCTCTTAACCCCCGTCCTTTATTTGTTCTCTTTTCAACCTCACCCTATCTAACTTAAGCATCGGAGGGCCAACGGCTGGACGCCGGCCACCCTTAATTACTTTCTGTCTCCTTTCAGGTCCAAGGAGGAAATCGCTTGGAGAGAAGGTGAACATCCGGAGGACCCTGTTACAAAATTCGACGTAAACACACACTGCTTTCAAAGCCAGTAGCCATTCTAAATGGTACTTGGATAATGGTTGTTCAAGACATATGATAGGAGATAAAGGTATATTATCAAACATTAACGAGATTGATGGAGGCGCTGTCACTTTCGGAGATGGTAGCCATTGTAAAATCATTGGCCAAGGTAATGTCCAACTCCCTAATCTTCCTTTGTTTAAAAATGTTTTATATGTTGATGGATTAAAGCATGACTTGCTTAGTATTTCACAAATCTGCGACAATAATCATAGTGTTAAATTTTTTATCGTGGATGTGAAATTCTGAATAATTCAGGAGATGTAATTTTACATGCTCGCAGGAGCTCTGAAAATTGCTATATAATTGATCAAAGTTGCTCAATGAAATATTCATGTTACATGGCCCAACTTGATGAATCTGAACTTTGGCATCAACGACTTGGACATGTGAATTTCGGAGACTTATATAAATTGAGTAAAAGGGATCACTTACGTGATTTACCCAAATTAAAAAAGAAAGAAAACAAAGTATGTGGCTTATGTCAAGTTGGCAAACAAATAAGAAGTTACCATAAAAAAGTAAACTCCCTAGCCACATCTAGATCCCTTGAACTTCTCCACATGGATTTAGTTGGACCAACTCGAATGGAGAGTAAGGGTGGTAAAAAATATTTCTTAGTTATTGTTGAGAATTTTACTTGATTCACTTGGGTAACTTTTCTAAGAGAAAAGTCTAAAACTTTTGATGAAGCCAAAAAGATCATCAAACGAATTCAGATTAAAAAACAAATGTGTGTAAATAGAATCAGAAGCGATCATGTAATTGAATTTGAAAATATCAATTTTCAGAAGTACTATGAAGATGATGGAATCTTACTTAAGTTTTTAGCTTCAAAAACACCTCAGCAAAATGTTGTTGTGTTGAGCTCCTATTTTATACATATTTTATCCTATTGCATCACATTATATGCATGGTTTACATGCTTAAAAGACTCATCTAATGCATGTTTTATTGATGTAGGAATGAGAGAGAGAGAGAGAGAGAGAGAGAGTGCACTCAATTGATGATAAAAAAAAAAGCACATTTAGGAGCCCTTGGATGAAGACCCAAGGTGGACCAAAGAAGGAAGAAGAAAGAAGGAGAGAAGAGAAGAAAAGAAGAAAGAAAAATGGAGGAAAAATGGCCATGACCGGTCAAGACCGGTCGGCCTTGGTGGTGCCCACCTTTTGAAGACACTGGAGGAGGCCTTGTACAGGTCCGACCGGTCAAGACTAGTCGGCCATGAGGTCAACCCCCTCTCTATACTCTCTAAACTCTTATCAAACAGGTTCGACCGGTCTTAACCGGTTGGCCAGCCATCTTTGACCGGTCGGCCAGTGTAAATTCAGTAAGACTCCAGCAAACTTGCTCAGCAAGCTCCGAAAATCATGCACTGCAGGAGTCCTTATGCAATTATAGAAGTTTTTGAGGTGGTAGAGCCTCTCTACTATAAAAAGACACCTAGGGTCTCTTCCTAAGAGATCATTAAAGGCTTGGGACTTCATGGGAGGTGAAGGAGATCGTTGTGAAGCGTCTGCAACTCCTTCGAATTGATTTTTTCATGTTTTTATTTAGTTTTCTTTTGAGTTTTAGTTTAACCTATTAATGGTTGGCTAAACCTCTTAGCTAAGGCTAAGAGGTGAAGCTATTAGTTGTTCATAATGTTTAATTCGAATTAGTTCAGGTTCTTTTTTATTTTATGAAGAACACTTCTGGTTCAAGTTTGAAATAAAATTAGTATTTTTACTTGATCTTCTATCGCTTGTGATTTCTCTTACATGAGATGTTTTGATTACTGAGATTGCTTAATGGGGTGTTGTGTTGAACCTCCAACTTATACCTAATTTAGCCCACTACATCACATTATATGCATGTTTTGCATGTTTAAAAGGCCCATCTAAATGCTTGTTTTGTGATTGTAAGTGTGAGAGTGACTTTGCTCAATTGGTGACCAAAAGGAGCCATTTAGAACCATTGGATGAAGATTGAAGGAGGACCAAAGGAAGAAGAAAGCAAGGAGAGGAGAGAGAAGAAGAAAGGAAGAAAGAAAATATGAAGAGAAGAAGGCCCGACCGGTCATGACTGGTCGGCCAAGGGAGCCAGACTGGTCAAGACCGATCAGCCACCCTGCTGGGAGTTACTGGAACAAGGACCAGTATGGTTCGACCAGTCTTGACCGGTCGGCCAACGGGTCGGCTGCCTCTGTTTACTCTCTAGGACTAACTACAAAGTAGTCCGACCGATCAAAACCGGTCGGCCAGCCTAGTTCGACCGGCCGTGACCGATCAGCCATGCATTAAACAACGAGTTTCTATTTTTGAACTCTGATTTTCTCTGTGCATGTGTGTAACCTTACGCAAATTCTAGAAGATTCCGACGCTACAAAGCTTCCCCACTATAAAAGGACACCTAAGGTCTCTTCCTAGGGCATCATAGAAGCTGAGGAACTTCGTGGGAGAGGAAGGAAACCGTCATGGAGCGTGTGCAACCCTCCCAACTCCGGGCTTTTATGTTTTCTAGTTTCCTTTTATGAGTTCTAGTTGTAGTATGACAATGCTAGGCTAGAATCTCTCAGCTAAGGCTGAGAGGTGAAGCTTGTAATCAATTTCATGTTTAATTCAGTTTAATTCAAGTAGCTTTACTTCAAATTCGAATTTTGAATGTTCTAGTTCTTAAAGTTTATATTTTTAGAAGTTTTATGAGAGTTCATGTGCTCCGGACATGGATTCCTTGAATTCTCTGAGATTATCATGCTTTGCTTGATTAGATTCGAATTATGGTAACCCTTGAGCATGCCATTGTCCATAGGCATGGCTGTTACTCCGAAGGCTATGAATTCGAATTCTATGTGTAGTTGAATCGGACTAGAACTTGGAAGTTTAATTTAAGTGAGATTGAATGTGTTTAATGCTTTATCTTCCAACTAGATGAGAGATAGGACTTCAAATCTAGTTGTGTTTATGCTTGGATTAATTGGATTAACATGGGAATGTTACAAGTGGATCCTTGAAAGCCTTAGTGCCTTTAAATTACTATTTTTCTTAAGTTAATGTTTTAGCATAATTCTCTCAATTGAATCTCTAAATTGTTGCAATCTTAGTTGCTGGAATAACTTAGGAATTGTTCTTTAATTCCCTGTGGATCGACCTCGGTCTTACCGAGATTTATTACTACATCGTAACCTTGCACTTGAGGCGAGCGAATAAGTTTTTGACGCCGTTGCCGGGGAATTTAGATAACGGTTCTAGATTATTTAGTGGCTGTAGAAGGAGAAGTAGATAGTTTTTCCTGATTTTCTAGAACTAACACATTGTTTGGTTTTGTAAGATTTCTTCTCTAGTTCAAGCGAATCGGGTAATATTCTTCTAACTTAGTGCTTTTTGCAGATTTTTAATTTCTAAATTAATTTCAGATTTTTAGGACTTAGGATTAGTTTAGTTGTTAGTTGAGTGGTTTATGTCCCATTGGGAACGTGACCACTCCAATCGTCTCCAATCCGAAGGTGGTCTAGTTGGACCATTGTTAGTCCATAGACGAGTCCGAAAATACCAAGAGAATTGTGATAGCTTGGGGAGTATGGATCAAACACTTATAAGGAATCCCCCCCCCCCACTCTAACTATAAAAGCAAATCAAGAGAGTGTAGGAGAGAATGAGGTACATAACGTTCCTCCAATGAGATCATTACGGGACTACCTACAACCGGCCCGTGCAACTACACTCTTGTGCGTGGTCTTACCACCAACTGGGGGAAACATTTATATAAAGCCAAGTGTAATTCAACTTATACCAAAGTTCCATGGGCAAGACTCTGATAGCCCATATTTACACTTAAAGGAATTTGAAGAAGTGGTGGCTACCTTACAATACACTAATGTTTCGGAAGATGCCATTAAACTTAAACTCTTTCCCTTTTCATTGAAAGAAAGAGCCAAGACTTGGCTTCATTATCTTAAACCACACTCGATAGGGTCATGGAACGAGATGACCTAGGAATTCTTGAAAAAGTTCTTCCCAGCTCATAAAACAAACACCCTTCGAAGAGCCATAATGAATTTTTCAGCTAAAGAGGGTGAATCTTTCTTCCAATGTTAGGAAAGGTTTAAGGACCTCCTACTTTCTTGCCCACATCATGGTGACGAAAATTGGCGAATCATAAACATTTTCAATGATGGACTAAGTTCCAATATGCGTCAATTTGTAAAGATGATGTGCATCGGCGAGTTCATGAGCAAAAATCCAGATGAAGCTTGGAGTTATTTGGATATGTTGGCTGAGAATGCCTAATCATGGGATACCTCAGATAAATCTAATAACCCCAAGCCTACTCAAGAAAAAGAGAAAGGAGGAATCTATATCCTCAAGGAGGAAGACGATGTGGATGTAAGGTTAGCCAACCTTACAAGGAAGATCGAGGCCATAGAACTTAGTAAGAGTGGAGTTTCAAAGTCCAATGAAGCTATTGAGACCACGTGTGGGATTTGTTTCACCAATTTACACGCTAAGCAAGATTGTCCTATAACTCTTGCATTTCAAGAGGTGTTACATGAACATGCAAATGCCACATATGGTTATCAACGGCCTTTTAATGGACTGGTGGGTAATACGTACAATTCTACTTGAAAGAACCACCCAAATTTCGGTTGGAAGAATCCTCCCATGGGCAATCCTACCAACTCTCAAGGAGGGCCACCCATGCAAAATATGGCCCCACTTCAATTCTCGATGGAGGACACCTTAAAAGTGTTTATCCAATGGCAAACGCAAATCAATCAAATGAATCAGCAAATGTTTCAAGAGCTTAAAGTCTTGGTTGATGGGATTAAGGGACACTTGAATGCTAGGGAAGGGACCTTTCTGGCCCAACCTCGTCCCAATCCAAAACAAGTACATGAAATGAGCATTCCTAATCTCTCCAACGAACATATGGAGCAAGCCAAATCCGTCACCACTCTTAGAAGTGGTAAACAAATTGACAAATCTATTCTGGTGAAAGCTGACAAGCCTAATGATCCAGTGAATTCTGAGGATAAGGACGAATCTAACTTAGCCCCATAAGAAACGAAATGCGTTTACAAGCCCGTAGCATCATTCCCTTCGAGATTGGTCGCTCAAAAATCTCTTCCAAACTCTCATGATATTTTAGAGATTTTCAGACAAGTCAAGATAAACATTCCCTTGCTTGATGACATCAAAAAAATCCCCTCTTATGCCAAGTTTCTAAAGGATCTATGCATAACTAAACGCAAATATAATGTGTAGCAAAAGGCCTTCCTAAATGAGCAAGTGAGTGCCATTCTCACTCAAAAGATCCCCCCAAAGTTCAAAGATCCCGGTAGTCCCACAATCTCATGTATCATTGGAGACTACCAGATTGAGAGTGCACTGCTAGACTTGGGGACAAGCGTAAACTTGATCCCGTACTCAGTATATGAGCAATTGGGTCTTCGTGAATTAAAACCCACCAAAATCGAGAGGGATAGTTGAGGATGTTCTAGTCCAAGTTGACAAATTCTACTATTCGGTAGATTTTATCGTCTTGGACACACAATCGGTTATAGATGCTAGCACTCAAATACCGGTGATTTTAGGCCGCCCGTTCCTTGCTACATCAAATGCAATCATCAATTGCCGGAATGGGGTGATGCAATTATCCTTTGGGAACATGACACTAGAGGTGATTGTGTTCCACTTGTGCAAAAGGTACAGGGATGTTAATGATGACGAGTTCTTCGAGGTAAACATGCTCGAATTTTTTGAAGAAGAAGAGTTTCTCCAACTTGAACCACTAGAAAGCTTGGAGACATGCTTAGCACATTTCGAGGATTCTAAAGACCCCATCATTAGTGAAATTGTGCAAGCAATGAATATCAAGAAACTGGTAGTTGTAGTAGCCGGTGGAGGCCCCATTTTAAAAGATTACCACCAACCACATTAAGGCCTCTACCGTCTAACATCAAACCACCGAAGCTTGACCTTAAACCATTACCATCATAGCTTAAATATGTATACTTGGGTCAAGAAAAAACATTCCCAATTGTCATTGCCTCTCACCTAGGAAAAGATCAAGAGCTCAAGTTAATTGAGCTACTCAAAGAGCATAGGGGAGCCATAGGTTGTACAATAGCGGATCTCAAGGGGATAGACTCTTCGGTTTGTACTTACCGTATACACCAAGAAGAAAATGCGAAAACGACTAGAAAACCTCAAAGAAGGCTAAATCCAAACATGATGGAGGTTGTCAAAGCTAAGGTGTTAAAGCTACTAGATGTGGGTATCATCTATCCCATCTCGGATAGCCAATGGGTGAGTCCTACCCAAGTTGTCCCTAAGAAATCCGGTATTACCATCGTAGAAAATGCCACCAACGTGCTTATACCGACTAGAGTAACCACCGGTTGGCATATGTGCATTGATTATCGGAAGCTCAACACGGTCACTAGAAAGGACCACTTCCCTCTCCCATTCATAGATCAAATTTTAGAGAGGTTAGCGTGTCATTCCTATTATTGCTTCCTAGATGGCTATTCCGGCTACAACCGAATTGAGATAGCCCTAGAGGACCAAGAGAAAACCACATTTACATGCCCATTTGGTACCTTCGCATACCGAAGAATGTCATTCAGGCTATGTAATGCACCCGCCACATTCCAACGATGTATGTTGAATATTTTCTCAGACATGGTGGGTGAATTTCTTGAGGTGTTCATAGACGATTTTTCTGTTTTTGGTTGTACTTTTGATGAGTGCCTCGATCACTTGAAGTTGGTCTTAATAAGGTGTGAGGATAAGAACCTCGTCTTAAACTGAGAAAAGTGTCATTTCATGGTACAACGAGGAATAGTTCTTGGACATATCATCTCGTCCAATGAAATAGAGGCAGACCGGGCAAAAATTGAAATAATTTCCAATCTACCACCAACCAAAACCATATATGATGTTCGGTCCTTCCTTCGACATGTTGGTTTTTATATAAGGTTTATAAAGGACTTTAGTCATATCTCTAGGCCCTTATGTAACCTTCTCCAAAAGGAGAACCAATTTGAGTGGAGTGCCAAATGTCAATTAGCTTTTTCAAAGTTAAAAGACATGTTGACAACCGCTCCTATCATGCAACCACCGGATTGGTCCATACCTTTTGAGTTGATGTGCGACGCAAGCGATTATGCTATTGGAGCGATGTTAGGCCAAAAGAAGGATAAGAAGCCCCATGTTATCTACTACTCAAGTAGGACCTTGAATCCCGCCCAAGTTAATTACTTGACTATGGAGAAAAAGCTCCTAGCCGTCATCCTTGCCTTGGACAAATTCAGGCCTTACTTAATGTTGAGCCTCCAATTTATATATGTCATAGCCCATTACAACACATTATATGCATGGTTTTCATGTTTAAAGACTAATCTAATACATGTTTTTGTGATTATAGGAATGAGAGAAGATTTCACCAATTCATGGTTAAAAGAGTTACTTTGTATGCATTGAAGATCAATAGAACAAGTGTTAAGGAATGGTGAAGAAAGAGAGGAGAAAAAAGAAGAAAGAAAAAAGGAAAATGAAGAAAATAGAAGGCTCGACCGGTTAAGACCGGTCGGCCAACAAGTAGTCCACTCTCTGGACTGTCAAAGGATAGGTCAAGACCGGTCAAGACAAGTCAGCCAGCCCAGTCCGATCGGTCAAGACCAGTCGGCCACATGCAAACAGCGAGTTACAACCTTCTAAATCCGATTTTTAGGTTTCCTAACTGCGGGAGGACTCCAAAGTTCCGCAATTCTTCCAAGTTGGTGACGCCTCTAAGCTATAAAAGGACACCTACAGCTTCTTCCTAACCCATCTAGCAACATGGGGAACAAAGAGATCAAGACCTAGGGGGGCTTCCTAGCCTCCTACAACTAGTTTTCTTCTTCTTCTAGTTCTAGTTTCTAGTTTTTAATGCTTTCTTCTAGTTAACCTCTTAGCTAGAGATAAGAGGTGAAGTTTGTAGTTTGTTTCAATGCTTTAATTCGTTTCTTCAAGTACCCATTACTTTAATTATGGATTTTTAAGTTCTAGTTTAAATAAAGTTTGGTTTTTTTAGAAGTTTTGTGAGAGTTTGTGTGCTCCGAACATGAGTTCCTTACAATTCTCTGAGATTACCATGATTAGGTTGTTTGAATTCAAATTGTAGTAACCCTTGAGCATGCCATTGTCTCTTGGCATGGCTATTACTCCGAAGGCTACAAGTTCAAGTTCTACGTGCTTCATTAGAACTAGAAATCTGATTTCCAGATTTGAGTGGGATTGTTTGTGCTTGAATGTTATATCCTCCAATTAGATGAGAGATATGACTTTGATTCTAATTGTGTTGTGCTTGGATGAATAGATTGGCATTGGATTACTACAAGTGGATCCTTGATGCTCTAGATCTTCTTAATTACAGATTTTTCTATTTTATGTGAAAAACTATTTTCCTAAACTTCTTAAATTCTAGTTATTAGATTAGTTGGAATTGTTTACCTCTTCCCCTATAGATCGACCTCGGTCTTACCGAGATTTATTATTACATCGCAGCCTAACACTTGAGGCGAGCGAATAAGTTTTTGGAGCCGTTACCAGGGAAAAGGTTAAACGGTTTTAATTATTCTAATAGCTATGGAGTAGTTTTAGTTAGATAAGATTTTCAGTTTTATAGAAGTAGATTTTCTGATTTTTTCTAGATTACTAATAATTTTTGTTTGTGTAGAACATTGTTGCTGAGATAGTTCTCACCTTTACAGGTAACATCTCCCCATCTCCCTTCTTTTTGTTCTTTTTCTAAATTAGGGTAGTTTTCAATTCCTTAAAATTTCATCATGAATGATTGGACGAATGGTGCATACAAGTACCTTTTGGAGGATGAGACGTCAGATTGGGGGACCCTAACTCATTATGATCGGGATCCCTCCAAGCATGAGTATTTTTATGAGATTCAAAGAACCTCCACTATCCCCCCACGTAAGACGATGCGTGATTACATTAATGAAAGCAATACACATGTTGAGACATGATGTAAGATGATGGAGGAACACCAGAATGAAGCAAAATTGAATAATGATCATCCGGGGAAAACATTACGTGATTACCGGATTGAAAATAACATGAGTGTTCCACCGGTTATGGTAGGAGGTGTGTGTTGAGCTCTTAATTGTGCATATTCTAACCCCAATTCTTCACTCATTGTGCAAGGTTTATATGGTTTGTAGGCTAATCCAATGCATGTTTTGTGACTACAGGACTGAGAGTGGCCCCACAGAATTGAAGATAAAAAGGGCTGATTTAGAACCTGAAATGAAGATCCAAAGAGAGCCGAAGGAAGAAGGGAACAAAGAAAGAAGTAAGGAAAGAAGAAAGCAGAAGAAAGAAAGGAAGAACACAAGAAGAAAAGGGAGCTGACCGGTCGTGACCGGTCAGCCATGTACATGGGGGAAGTGCTGAAGACATCCGATCGGTCATGACCGGTCGGACACAGTCACTGGAGGAAGGTTTTACAAGGCCGACCGGTCATGACCGGTCGGCCATGGCTACTGGAGTATAAAGGAAAACGTCCGACCGGTCATGACCGGTCGGACAAGCTTGCTGCACTAATGCTTTACAAGGCCGACTGGTCATGACCGGTCGGCCATGCTTGCTGGAATGAACGTGTATTGAGGCCGACCGGTCGTGACCGGTCGGCCAGGTGTACTGACTTAGAAACTCCTAAGTAACGTCCGATTTTCTCTGCGCTGCGTAAGTGTTACGCACTTTCTCGATTCTTCCGAAGTCGTGGAACCTCCAGACTATAAATAGACACCTAGGGATTGTTCCTAAGGTATCCTAGAAGGGTTCAAGCGAGGTTGGAGGCTGTGGAAGTGAAGATTGGAGTTTCACAACTCCTTTTGGTTTGCTTTGCTGTTTTTATGCTTTTTGTAGTTGTTTCATGTTTCCTTGGATCATGAGCAGCTAAACCTCTTAGCTAGGGCTAAGAGGTGAAGCTTGTAGTGTATCCAAGATGTTTTAATTCGTAGTTAAGTAGTTTTCAGTTTGGAATTCATGATTATGAACTAAGGTTTGAAGTTTATACAAGTTTTTAAGTAATTTCTCTTAGTCTTGTGATGACTCATGGATGTTTGGATGAATTACTTATCTTCTTAATTTGTTTGCAACGGTCTAGACCTGTATGATCCGAGGAATTGGAGTGCGCTCTAGTACCAAGCTCTTCATAAAGGGGCTTCATGCCAAAGTTCTAGTTTTGGTTGATTATCTGGAATATGTATGGACTGTGCATATAATTTGAATCCAGTTCAAATCATGATCTAGCCTTGTCTTGTGAGAAGACTTGAGGATGGTTATGATTGGGAATTGGACCTATAGAAAAGGTGAATGACCTATGCAATGAGCATGCTCAGATCAGCCTAGAGTTGAGTGAACTTTATGCACAGAACTTACATGTTACAGACTTCTGGTTTAACAGTTCTATCATCCGACTAGATAGACCTGACTGGTGATTCTAGTTGAGAGAATGGGAAACCACAGCGGATTGAACATCGAGGATTGCTACAAGTGAAATCCTCGAACCCCTAGTACCTTCTTATAATTGTTTACATTCAATTTAGCTTAAACTGTTAATCACGCACATTCTATTCAAACTTTGATTGTTAGCTTCAATAGAAATTTGTGGATGAGTTTGTGACATCCTACATAAGTCCCTGTGGATCGACCTCGGTATTACCGAGTTTATTACTACATCGCAACCCTACACTTGGGGAAGCGAACAAGTTTTTGGCGCCGTTGCCGGGGACCTTGACGGTTTTCACAAATTTCTAAAATTAGTATCTATTTAGGACTCTTTTAGATTTTTAGAACTAACTTAGTTTATTTATTTGATTTTTTTCTTTTCAGGGATTTCTAGGAAGCTGAAGAAGATACAAGAGTTTCAAGTGCGAATCAGGTTCTATCTTTCTAAACCTTACTCTTCTCCTTCTCCTATTTCATTCCTATTCATCTCTTGTAGAGTGGGTGGAGATTCCTTTTGGATCTCTAAAAGGTCGGCCTTTTTGCCACCTGGATTTCTATTAGTCGGCTCAGCCGCCTTGGTTCACCTTGTGCTCAGAGATTTCTTTTCTCATCTCTACTCCTCTTTTTCCTTTTTCTGCACTTTTTCTCAAAAGATTCAAAGAGTGGGTGGGGAGTTTTCTGAACCCCTATTGACCAGGAGAAATCGATCTTTATCCTTGCTTCTGGCCTAGCCATTGCAAGACACCTTGTGCTTCGATCTTAGAGAAGAGTAAAAAAAAGGGAGGAAGAATTCTCCTTTCTTTTTGTTTCTTATTTTTGGTTTTGCATGCCACATTGGGCTCGGGATTCCAATAACCGACTCATAAGTGAAGGGGGGATAGTAGAAGGGATTGATAGAGAGCCACATGCTAGGAGACATCTAGATTCTCCAATTTTATCTGAAAGTATGGCTACAAATCAACCTAACCCGGTTCAAAATCAAACCGAAACAGGGGAGAATGTGGTTGAGAATGTTCCCCGACCTAGGACTTTACGTGATTTCTTGCAACCTGCAAGAACAAGCACTCCCTCATGCATAGTATTTCCACCAAATGCAGGGAATGTGGATTTGAAACCGGGAGTGATCAATCTTCTCCCTAAATTCCATGGTTTAGACAGTGAAAGTGCCTATCAACACTTTAGGGAGTTTGATGAGGTAATCACCACCATGCACTTTGCAAATGTGACTGAAGATGTAGTAAGACTTAAATTCTTCCCTTTCACTCTTAAGGATAAAGCCAAGGGTTGGCTGTATGCATTAAGGCCAAGATCAATCGGGTCATGGAACGATATGCACAGAGAATTTATAAAAAAATTCTTCCCTACTCACAAAACGAACATGCTTAAGCGCCTTATCATGAACTTTGCCCAAAAGGAGGATGAAACCTTTTCCCAATGTTGGGAGAGATTCAAGGACTTATTAAACGCATGCCCACATCATGGCTATGAAAATTGGCGGATTATAAGTTTTTTCTATGAAGGACTGATTCCATCCATGCGCCAATTTATAGAGATGATGTGTAATGGGGAGTTCATGAATAAGGAAGCTGATGAAGCATGGGATTATCTGGAAGAATTGGCTGAAAGTGCACAATCTTGGGACACACCTAAACCAACAAATTCCAAGATTGGCCAACAAAAGGAAAAGGGAGGAATGTATGTCCTATCAGAAGAAGATAGCATAAGTGCACGGTTGGCTATCCTTACAAGAAAGGTCGAAGCCATGGAATTAAGGAAAGGAGAAACAATCAACTCCACTGAGGTTGAAACTGTTTGTGGAATTTGTGCTGGAAATCAACATGCTACACCAGATTGTCCCACAATTTCAGCAGTCCAAAGCATCTTACAAGAACAAACAAATGCCATAAACAGTTATCAACAGCAATATGGTGCTCCAAACTCTAACACGTATAATCCTAATAGGAAGAACCATCCCAACTTCAGTTGGAAGAATGGGCCCAATGCAAATGCAAACAACACTCCAAAAGTATCACTAGAAGAGATGTTGGGTGCATTTGTATCAGTCCAGAATGAGCATAACAAGATAAACTCTCTAAAAATAGATGGGTTCATGCAAGAGCAATTGAAATTCAATCAAAACTCAAACCAAGCCATCAATGAATTGAAAACATCTTTGGCTAGAGTTGAAGCTCACCTTAGTGTTAGAGAGAAGGGCACACTCCCTGCCCAACCTCTTCCTAACCCAAGGACCCAATATGAGATACAAGATGCAAGCTCATCCTCCCACCATACGGAACATGTCCAAGCTATCACCACTTTGAGAAGTGGGAAAGAAATTGATAAATCCAATCCGGTGAAGGCCCCCAAGCCTAAGGATCCGGAAATTCCCAAAGAGGATGATAGCCCAAACAATATTCCACAAGAGAAAGAACCGGAAAGACAATACAAACCGGTTGCCCCATTTCCACAAAGGTTGATTTCACCTAAACCTTTAGATAAAAATCTGGAGATTCTGAAAGTTTTCAAGCAGGTGAAGATCAACATTCCGCTGTTGGATGCAATAAAACAAATACCATCTTATGCCAAATTTTTAAAGGAATTGTGTACAATCAAAAGGAAACATAATGTTCACAACAAAGTGCTTTTGGCTGAGAATTTGAGTGCCATCATCAAACAAGAGGTGCCCCAAAAATACAAAGATCCGGGTAGTCCAACCATATCATGCATCATAGGAGACTACCAGATTAAACAAGCCCTACTCGACTTGGGGGCAAGTGTGAATCTCATTCCATACTCGGTCTATGAACAACTTGGGTTAGGTGAATTGAAACCTACCAAAACCACACTCCAACTTGCTAATAGATCCATCCGGATACCGAGAGGAATGGTAGAGGATGTTCTAGTCCAAGTTGATAAATTCTACTATCCAGTAGATTTTATTGTCTTGGACACACATCCCATGATAGGCACCGGTACTCAAATTCCCGTCATACTTGGACGGCCGTTTCTAGCTACCTCAAACGCCATTATCAATTGTAGAAACGGACTTGTACAAATGTCCTTTGGAAATATGACCCTTGAGCTTAACATATTTGAGTTATGCAAACAACCACGGGAAGTTGATGATGATATCCACGAATTAAACATGATCGAATCATTCATGGAAGATACAATCCCCTTGTCACTATTTTCCGACCCTTTGGAGGCCTGTGTGGCCCATCTCCATGATATGAATGATGATACAACACAAGAGATGGATGCCATTCTAGATGTGATGCTGGTGCGTGAAAATAAAAGACGGAGGGCCCCAATTGAACCTTTGCCTATAAATGAGAACAAGGCCCTCCCATCCAACATTAAGGTGCCAAAACTCGACCTAAAACCATTGCCAAGTGAGCTAAAATATGTTTATTTAGGTCGAGATGAGACATATCCAGTGGTGATTTCTTCCCACTTGGATGAGGAACAAGAGAGTAGGCTAATAGCCACTCTATTAGAGCACAAGAGTGCCATCGGATGGACAATTGCGGATCTCAAAGGCATAGACCCACTGATTTGCACTCACCGCATACACCTTGAGGAAAATGCAAAGACATCCCGGCAACCACAAAGACGACTAAATCCAAATATGAAGGATGTGGTTAAGGCCGAAGTGGTGAAACTATTGGATGTAGGTATCATTTACCCAATATCTGATAGCCAATGGGTGAGCCCAACTCAAGTGGTGCCTAAGAAATCCGGAATAACCATCGTAGCCAATGCCAATAACGAACTCGTGCCAACTAGAGTCACTACCGGTTGGAGAATGTGCATTGACTACAGGAAGCTAAACACTGTCACGAGGAAAGACCACTTCCCCCTACCGTTTGTTGATCAGATTTTAGAACGGTTGGCGGGTCATTCCCACTTTTGCTTTCTTGATGGCTATTCAGGGTACAACCAAATAGAAATTGCCCGTGAAGACCAAGAAAAGACTACATTCACATGTCCATTCGGCACTTTCGCCTATCGACGGATGCCGTTTGGACTATGTAATGCCCCTGCCACCTTTCAGCGTTGTATGATGAGCATCTTTTTTGACATGGTGGGGACAATTCTCGAAGTCTTCATGGATGATTTTTCCGTATTCGGTTGTAGCTTTGATGAGTGCCTTGAGCACTTGAAATCTGTGCTAAAAAGATGTGAAGAGAAGAACCTTGTGCTCAATTGGGAAAAGTGCCACTTCATGGTTAAAAAGGGAATTGTACTTGGTCACATCGTTTCACAAAATGGAATTGAGGTGGACAAGGCGAAAATTGACCTTATCTCTAACCTTCCACCACCCAAAAGCATACGAGATATACGGTCCTTTTTAGGACACGCAGGATTTTATAGACGGTTCATAAAGGATTTCAGTTCACTCTCTCGTCCTTTATGCAACCTACTCCAAAAGGAAAATTCATTTGAGTGGAGTGAAGAATGTCAAAAGGCCTTTACCACCCTTAAAGGCATGTTGACATGCGCCCCAATAATGCAACCACCTGATTGGAGCCTTCCTTTTGAGATTATGTGCGATGCTAGCGACTATGCTATTGGGGCCGTGTTAGGCCAAAGAAAAGATAAAAAGCCATGTGTTA
Source organism: Liriodendron chinense (assembly GCA_003013855.2). Lineage (NCBI taxonomy): Eukaryota > Viridiplantae > Streptophyta > Magnoliopsida > Magnoliales > Magnoliaceae > Liriodendron > Liriodendron chinense. The sequence goes on from PVNU02003299.1 coordinate 319,838, forward strand.
TCTACTATGCAAGTAGAACCCTAAACTCAGCCCAGGCAAACTACACCACTACTGAAAAGGAACTTTTAGCCGTAGTTTTTGCCTTGGAGAAGTTCAGATCCTACTTGATTGGATCCAAGATCATTGTATTCACTGACAATGCCGCGCTTAAGTATCTTCTCTCTAAGAAGGATGCTAAACCACGGTTATTAAGATGGATCCTCCTACTCCAAGAATTCGACTTAGAAATACGTGATAAGAAAGGAGTAGAGAATGTAGTAGCTGACCACCTCTCTCGACTTGTCCTCACTGATTCCCCTGAAACGACTGCAATCAATGACATGTTCCCTGATGAACAACTTTTTGCTGTTTCCCAATTGCCATGGTATGCGGACATTGCTAATTATCTTGCTACAGGTACAATTCTTACATATTGGAAAAAGCAAGATAAGGATAGATTCTTCTCAGAGGTACGGAAATTTCTATGGGACGACCCATACCTGTTCAAGTATTGTCCCGATCAAATCATAAGGAGATGTGTCCCAAATGATGAGCAACAAAGTATCATCTCCTTCTGTCATTCTCAAGCATGTGGTGGCCATTTTTCAGCCAAAAAGACCACAGCGAAAATTCTGCAATGTGGGTTTTATTGGCCCACCATGTTCAAAGACACACATGAGTTTTGCAAAGCATGTGAACCTTGTCAGAAACTAGGAGGAATCTCCCATAGAAATATGATGCCACTTAATCCCATTTTAATTATCGAAATTTTTTATTGTTGGGGCATCGATTTCATGGGCCCATTCCCATCTTCTTTTGGAAATTTATACATCTTACTTGCTGTTGATTATGTCTCCAAATGGGTCGAGGCCATTCCTTGCCGGAATAATGACCATAAAACGGTCATTCGATTTTTAAAAGAAAATATTCTTTCCCGATTTGGAACGCCTCGAGTCATCATAAGTGATGGAGGGTCTCACTTTTGCAATCGCCCTTTTGCAGCCTTAATGAAGAAATATGGCGTTACACACAAAGTGAGCACTCCCTATCACCCACAAACTAGTGGACAAGCTGAGATATCCAATAGGGAGATTAAACACATTTTGGAGAAAACGGTGAATCCCGATCGCAAGGATTGGTCACTTCGACTTACCGATGCGCTTTGGGCTTACCGTACTGCCTTTAAAACCCCTATTGGAATGTCTCCCTATAGACTTGTCTATGGGAAGGCTTGTCACCTACCTGTGGAATTGGAACATAAGGCATATTGGGCTATTAAGAAGATGAATTTCAATCCTGACAAGGCAAGCTCGTTACGCAAACTACAATTGAATGAACTTGCAGAAATCCGTAATGAAGCTTATGAGAATGCAAGAATTTACAAGGACAAGACGAAGATATTCCATGATAAGAATATTCTTCGCAAGACATTCACGATAAATCAAAAAGTCCTCATGTATAATTCTCACTTACATCTATTTCCGGGAAAATTGAGATCTCGGTGGACCGGTCCCTACATTGTGCAAACTGTCTATCCATATGGGACTGTTGAGCTATTAAATCCAAGGAACGACAACATTTTTAAAGCAAATGGGCAGCGATTAAAGCCGTTCTTTGAGAACTTCCCTTCAGAAGGTATGTCCATACCTCTGAATGATCCTGTGTATCAGGATGATTGATCTCCTAGTCTGATGGAGATATAGAGTAGTTAGGAATAGGATTTTGCTGCTTTTGTTTTCGTTTTCATAGGTTTGTTAGAAGGAGGAAGATCTTCACTTTTCTCTCTCTCAGGTACTATCTTTCCTCACTCCCTTTTATTTTCGAATTGCTCTCATGTTTTGCTCATTGCACATCTTTTCCATTGAGGACAATGCAAGATTTGGTTGGGGGGTGTAGGATCTCTTGGATGAATTCAGCGATTTGCAACATTTCAAGCAATCATGTGGAAATTTTTTCGATTTTTCAAAGATTTGAAACTCTTTTGGAAAACACTGGTTCTAGGCATTCGAGTTGATATTAGCATAAGAGGAGGAGATATGAAGTGTATAGGGCTGGAAGTCTGGAATTCCTCACAGCATAATGGTTTTTATATGTGAACTCCCCTATTTTTGTGATTGATAGAAAACCTGAACACTTTTACACCTAGTTCACATTACACGATTTTCATGAGTTGAAGGGATTATGTGACTTATGAATTAGCTAAACTTTGAATTAAGGTATTGAGAAATCAGGCCGGGGTACTTTGTCCATCCTTGTCCATGGGAAAATAATGAAAGGTATGGATTTGTAAAAATCCTATCTAATTTAAAAAGAAAAAGGAAAAGGAAGGATGAAATTGGGAATGTGGAAAAATGGTGGAGAATTCCGATTAGGGCTACCTACTACCAACCGGGGGATGGTCTACCCGTAACCAAAGCCGGAAATGGGACGTAGTGTGAAAGTCGTCGGAAGGACGGTAAGGCAAATTCCTGTCATTGGCTTGATGTGGCTCTATGTACCTTGAGTTCTATAGTTTAGTTGATCTATGAAGAAGATAATCCTAGAAACTCGTGGAATGAATTTTCACTACCCACACTAGGTGAAATTTGTTCAAGTCTTTCTATTTATCAACCAATCAGCGGGAATTTCGTATAAATGCTTATTATGTTTTGAGGGTTTACGGTTTCAACCTCTGTCGCCTAATATTTTTGAATCTTATGCTTATGTACCTTGGAATGTATAGAAGGAGGGTTTCTGAAGGAGAGTTGAGTTTTTGAAGAATAGGATTAGTTTCACGCATGTTTTGCTCGGGACTAGCAAAATGCTGGTTGGGGGGTGTGTTGAGCTCTTAATTGTGCATATTCTAACCCCAATTCTTCACTCATTGTGCAAGGTTTATATGGTTTGTAGGCTAATCCAATGCATGTTTTATGACTACAGGACTGAGAGTGGCCCCACAGAATTGAAGATAAAAAGGGCTGATTTAGAACCTGAAATGAAGATCCAAAGAGAGCCGAAGGAAGAAGGGAACAAAGAAAGAAGTGAGGAAAGAAGAAAGCAGAAGAAAGAAAGGAAGAACACAAGAAGAAAAGGGAGCTGACCGGTCGTGACCGGTCAGCCATGTACATGGGGGAAGTGCTGAAGACATCCGACCGGTCATGACCGGTCGGACACAGTCACTGGAGGAAGGTTTTACAAGGCCGACCGGTCATGACCGGTCGGCCATGGCTACTGGAGTATAAAGGAAAACGTCCGACCGGTCATGACCGGTCGGACAAGCTTGCTGGACTAATGCTTTACAAGGCCGACCGGTCATGACCGGTCGGCCATGCTTGCTGGAATGAACGTGTATTGAGGCCGACCGGTCGTGACCGGTCGGCCAGGTGTACTGACTTAGAAACTCCTAAGTAACGTCCGATTTTCTCTGCGCTGCGTAAGTGTTACGCACTTTCTCGATTCTTCCGAAGTCGTGGAACCTACAGACTATAAATAGACACCTAGGGATTGTTCCTAAGGTATCCTAGAAGGGTTCAAGCGAGGTTGGAGGCTGTGGAAGTGAAGATTGGAGTTTCACAACTCCTTTTGGTTTGCTTTGCTGTTTTTATGCTTTTTGTAGTTGTTTCATGTTTCCTTGGATCATGAGCAGCTAAACCTCTTAGCTAGGGCTAAGAGGTGAAGCTTGTAGTGTATCCAAGATGTTTTAATTCGTAGTTAAGTGGTTTTCAGTTTGGAATTCATGATTATGAACTAAGGTTTAAAGTTTATACAAGTTTTAAGTAATTTCTCTTAGTCTTGTGATGACTCATGGATGCTTGGATGAATTACTTATCTTCTTAATTTGTTTGCAACGGTCTAGACCTGTATGATCCGAGGAATTGGAGTGCGCTCTAGTACCAAGCTCTTCATAAAGGGGCTTTATGCCAAAGTTCTAGTTTTGGTTGATTATCTGGAATATGTATGGACTGTGCATATAATTTGAATCCAGTTCAAATCATGATCTAGCCTTGTCTTGTGAGAAGACTTGAGGATGGTTATGATTGGGAATTGGACCTATAGAAAAGGTGAATGACCTATGCAATGAGCATGCTCAGATCAGCCTAGAGTTGAGTGAACTTTATGCACAGAACTTACATGTTACAGACTTCTGGTTTAACAGTTCTATCATCCGACTAGATAGACCTGACTGGTGATTCTAGTTGAGAGAATGGGAAACCACAGCGGATTGAACATCGAGGATTGCTACAAGTGAAATCCTCGAACCCCTAGTACCTTCTTATAATTGTTTACATTCAATTTAGCTTAAACTGTTAATCACGCACATTCTATTCAAACTTTGATTGTTAGCTTCAATAGAAATTTGTGGATGAGTTTGTGACATCCTACATAAGTCCCTGTGGATCGACCTCGGTATTACCGAGTTTATTACTACATCGCAACCCTACACTTGGGGAAGCGAACAGTGTGCAACAACAAAAGGAACGGGTGAATAGTAGCCAACAAGTTAAGACAATGCGTGATCACTTGTATAGATATGCCTATCAACCATCATATAACTCTTCATCCTACAATGTGTACGCTCTTAATTGGGAAAACCACCATTCTCCTTGTTTAAGGGAAGAACCCACCGTGGTTATTCACAATCACCTTAAAACGTCTTCCTCTTGTGATGACATGTATACACAAATACTTGAGGAAATATGGAAAGAGTATTTAAATGAACAATCAAATCAAGCTTACTCGTCATCTTGTGAAGACGTTAAGCCCAAAATTGGGGGCATCGAATCAATCCCCTTTCATGAGGAGGATGGGGCTACCCAAGTCCCACCTTCTTTGGATTTATTGAATAAACTTTTAGAGGAGATTGATCTCGATGATCCCAATGTCATCATCAATTATAATGAGTCCACAATCTCTTTTGGACGCTTTGAACTTAATGATGAAAAGATTTTAATGACGGTTGATGTACCCGAGGAATCCATTAAACCTGAAAGCGATAGTGGGGTTACTTACAATGAGGGTTCAATGGATGCTTATAAACCTATGGTTTCCTTTTCCCAAGGGCATAATGATTATGAGTCTCTAGAGGATATGCATGCTAGAGAGATGACCGATGTTGATATTTTTTAGTCACTCCATCAACTTGACATGCTTAATTTTAATGTGGAGAATGAGACTCCCATGAGTGAAAATTTAGATTCTTTAGACGAATGCTTGACTCACTTTAAAAATTCAAATGACCCCATTATTTAAGAAATTGTTAAAGCCTTGCATACTTTCAACTTTGTGCCTCATACTAGTTATGGAGAACCTAGTTTGGAACCACTCCATGGAAGGGGAGTCCCTCACCATCGAAACTGAATTTTTGCACTCACTCAAGCAAGATCATGATCCTTCATCCGACTATCTCGATTTCTTAGAGGAATGCTTGGCCCACTCTTTTGATCTTGATGATGAGATGATTAAGGAGTTGGGTATTTTGTTAGATACGGTGTCGGTGTCTGAAGAACACCATTCCACTGATTTACACTCTCCACCATTGTTTGTGGAAGCGCCATACAATTCTGAAATTGTGGAGGAGACAACTTTAACCAATGAAAACTTGATGAATGTCTCTCCACCATCATGGGTCCTTCAGCCCATTGAAAATTCTAATTAGGAGGACCCGTTTTTAATCAATCATAACCCATAACAGAATTTGAGGAGATATCTTTTTACTGCTCTTATCTCCTTCTATCATGCATGTGGTGCACATAAATATTGGACTTCAATGAAGAAAAGCATCCATGTCTACTGTCGAGCAGGACTTTGGATGGTCCTCATGAGAAATTTATTGAAATTCATGAAGATCCTGCTCAAATTTGATCATGTAGTCGATCAGACTAATCAAAGGTACGTAGGTAGCTTAGGATTTATTTTTCTGCAATTAAGATTGAATAAGTCTCATCGAGAAAATGGAAGAAGACAATGGAAGATGCTAGAATTAATCAATTTGCTACCTCAAGTACTCTCATTCTCACTCTCCTTTATTTTATGTCATTACTCTCATGTCATGCTTATTGCACATCTTGTTACATTGAGGACAATGGAAGATTTTGGTTGGGGGGTGAGATTCCTTAGATGAGTCTACTAGCTTTTGTGACATTTCGAGCAATTATGTAGAAAATTTTTTATTTTTCTAAAATTCAAAACTCTTTTGGAAAATCTTATTTCTATGCATTCGAGATGATACGAATATAAGAAAAGAAGATACGAAGTAAGTGATGTTCCAAGTTTTGAACTTCTCTTAATATAATGGTTTTATATGTGAATTCTCCTATTTATGTGATTGATAGAAAATTTGAACACTTTTACACCTAGTTCACATTACACAATTTTCATGGTTTGAAAGGATTATGTGATTTGTGGATTGGCTAGGCTTAGATTTGAGGTGTTGAGGAACCAAACTGGGGTACTTTGTCCATCCTTGTCCATGGAAAAATAACGAAAGATATGGATTTCTAAAAATCCTATCTAATGTAAAAGAAAAAGGAAAAGGAAGGATAAAAATTGGGAATGATGGAAAACATTGTGGAAATTTTCAAAAAGGGTAACTTATTACCAACCGGGGGATGGTCTACCCGTAACCAAAGCAGGAAATGAGACGTAGTGTGAAAGCCGTCGGAAGGACGGTAAGGGAAGGCAAATTCCTGTCATAGGCTTGTTGTTGCTCTATGCACCTTGAGATCCCTAGTTTAGTTGATCTATGAAGAAGATAATCCCAGAAACTGATGAGTGTTCACTCCCCAAGTGTAGGGTTGCGAAGTAGTAATAATTTGAAAAGACCGAGTATCGTTTCCACAGAGATTTATGAATGGGTATCCTCAGAATTTGTCTAAAACAACTAGTAATTAAGATCCTATTAAGAACTAAAACTGGAAAATAGTGATTTGGGTTTAAACAGTGAATGGTTAAGGTAATTTCAATCTAAAAAGGCACTAGAGCGTCAAGGATCCACTTTTGATAAGTCTCAATGCATCAACACAACTAGGTCTCTCATAACTCAATCGGAATCGAATTCATATCTCTATTCGATCGGAATATAGAGCGGTTCAATCACAATTATCTGAAACAAGTGCTTATTCCTTGATTTGATTCCCACAACCATACTCAGGCCTTGGGCACACTCAATTGTGTAGGCCAAGCCTCTTTCCAATCTAGTTGAGATTCATAACCATAACTTTCACCAAATCCTGTCACTAGACTTGATTACAACTCATGATTAGCACTCTAATTAAATCAAAATCAATCAATAAACAACTATCCCAGATCATACAGCAAAAGATAAGAACTTTAGTTGAATGAGTTCCCACATGAAAATCAGGCCATTGTACACAAGGCAATCAAAGCGTCTACCATGCCCGGAGTCGATGGTAGATCAATGAACTACACAAGCATAAATAATGCTCAAAAGCTAAGATACTAAGTTAGGATCACTAAGAATCACATGAGCCCGGAGTCATCAAGTAATCAAAGTAAAAAATCAAAATAGTACTTGATTCCAACTCATATTGAACTAAAATTCGTCAATTAAAACATAAAAGGAAACCTAGGTTGCATCAATCCATCAAAAACGAATTAAAAGCTTCACCTCTTAGCCCTAGCTAAGAGGTTTTAGTTCATCTCTAACATCCTCAAACTAGACGCCTCTAAAAACATAAAAAATAACTAAAACAGGAAGAAAACTAGAAATTCGAAGTAGAATCCGTCTCCCAAGCAATCCCCACGTCCTAGCATGCTTTGGTATGAAGGGAAGACGTCCTTTTATAGCTTGGAGGTGTCCTTTACGCAAGAAAGTTCCAGATTTCGCGTAAACTTACGCACTTGCGCAGAGAAATCCGGAGCCCGTTTTAAAAAATTTCGTTTTACACATAGCCGACCGGTTTGGACTGGTCGGACTGGTCTGGCCGACCGGTCTTGACCGGTCGGGCTCTGTTCTGCCCTTAGTCCAGCAGCTATAGCCGACCGGTCTTGACCGGTCGGACTGGCTTCTTGATCAGTCCAATGAATCCAATGGTGTGGCCGACCGGTCAGCCGACTGGTCTAGCCCTCTTTTTCCTTTATTTCTTTCTTTCTTTCTTCTTTCCTCTTCTCTCCTTGCCTTGTCTTTCTTTGGTCCTTCTTCAACCTTCATCCTATGGTCTTCAATGCTCTTAAAGAGCTCCATTTAGTCTTCAATTTGTGAAATCTCCCTCTTGTTCCTACAATCACAAATCATGCATTAGAATAGTTCTTTAAACATGTAAAACGTGCATAATGAGTGATGAATTGGGGTTAGAATATGCACAATTAAGAGCTCAACAATGAGATGAACTTTCATTATACACACTAGGTTGAATTTGTTCGAGTTCTTCTATTTATCAATCAATCAGTGGGAATTTCATATGGACACTTATTATGTTTTGAGAGTTTAAGGCTTCAACTTCTATTACCTCATTTTTCTGAATTTTACACTTATATGTCTTGGAATGGATAGAAACATAGTTTTTGAAGGAGAGTTGGTTTTGGAGGATTGAACTTGTTTTACGCGTGTTTTGCTCGAGACTAGCAAAAAGCTTGTTGGGGGGTGTGTTGAGCCTCCAACTTATACATGTCATAGCCCATTACATCACATTATATGCATGGTTTTCATGTTTAAAGACTAATCTAATACATGTTTTTGTGATTATAGGAATGAGAGAAGATTTCACCAATTCATGATTAAAAGAGTTACTTTGTATGCATTGAATATCAATAGAACAAGTGTTAAGGAATGGTGAAGAAAGAGAGGAGAAAAAAGAAGAAAGAAAGAAGGAAAATGAAGAAAATAGAAGGCCCGACCGGTCAAGACTGGTCGGCCAACAGGTAATCCACTCTCTGGATTGTCAAAGGATAGGTCAAGACCGGTCAAGACCGGTCGGCCACATACAAACAGTGAGTTACAACCTTCTAAATCCGAGTTTGGGTTTCCTAAGTCCGGGAGGACTCTGTAATTCTGTGATTCTTTTAAGTCGGTGACACCTCTAAGCTATAAAAGGACAACTACAGCCTCTTCCTAACCCGTTTAGCAAAGTGGGGAGCAAGGAGATCAAGACCTAGGGGGCTTCCTAGCCTCTTACATCTAGTTTTCTTCTTCTTCTAGTTCTAGTTTCTAGTTTTTTAATGCTTTCTTCTAGTTAACCACTTAGCTAGAGCTAAGAGGTGAAGTTTGTAGTTTGTTTCAATGCTTTAATTCGTTTCTTCAAGTACCCGTTACTTTAATTATGGATTTTCAAGTTCTAGTTTAAATAAAGTTTGGTTTTTTTAGAAGTTTTGTGAGAGTTTGTGTGCTCCGGACATGAGTTCCTTACAATTCTCTGAGATTATCATGATTAGGTTGTTTGAATTTGAATTGTAGTAACCCTTGAGCATGCCATTGTCTCTTGGCATAGCTATTACTCTGAATGCTACAAGTTCAAGTTCTATGTGCTTCATTAGAACTAGAAATCTGATTTCCAGATTTGAGTGGGACTATTTTTGCTTGAATGTTATATCCTCCAATTAGATGAGAGATAAGACTTTGATTCTAATTGTGTTGTGCTTGGATGAATAGATTGGCATTGGATTACTACAAGTGGATCCTTGATGCTCTAGTTCTTCTTAATTACAGATTTTTCTATTTTATGTGAAAAACTATTTTCCTAAACTTCTTAAATTCTAGTTATTAGATTAGTTGGAATTGTTTACCTCTTTCCCTATGGATCGACCTCGGTCTTACCGAGATTTATTATTACAACGCAGCCTAACACTTGAGGCGAGCGAACACTTAATAGGATCCAAGGTCATCGTTTACACAGATCATGCGACGCTGAAACACCTTCTTTCTAAGAAGGATGCCAAGCCCCGTTTGCTTAGATGGATCCTACTCCTTTAAGAATTCGATTTGGAGATCAAGGATAAGAAAGGAGTAGAAAATGTGGTGGCAGATCATCTATCCCGCTTAGTCCTACCTAATTCCATTGACGAGTCACCTATTGAGGACTCATTCCCTGATGAGCAACTCTTTGTTGCTATGCATCCACCATGGTACACTAACATAGTCAATTATCTATCCACAGGTGCGATGCCGATTCATTAGACTACGCAGGACAAATAAAAATTTCTAAGGGAAGTGCACAGATTTTTCTGGGATGAACCTTTACTGTTTAAATATTGCCCAGACCAATTTAGTAGGAGATGTGTCCCTGATGATGAACATAACTCTGTCATCTCCTTTTGCCATGATCAAGTATGTGTCCTTTTGCCATGATCAAACCACTGTAAAAATTCTGCAGTGTGGTTTTTATTGGCCCACTCTATTTAAGGACACCCACGAGTTTTGCAAAGCATGTGAGCGCTGCCAAAAGTTAGGAGGATTATCCCGTCGAAATATGATGCCTCTTACCCCAATTCAACATCTTGAAGTCTTTGACTGTTGAGGCATCGATTTCATGGGACCGCTCCCCTCATCTTTTGGACATGTCTATATATTGCTTGCCATAAACTGTGTGTCTAAATGGATAGAGGCTATTCCATGTAGAACCAATGATCATCGTATGGTTCTAAAGTTCCTCAAAGAAAACATACTTTCCAAATTTGGAACTCCTCGAGCCATCATTAGTGATGGTGCTTCTCACTTTTGCAATAGGCCTTTTGAAGCCTTAATGAAGAAATATGGCATTAGGCATAAAGTGAGTACCCCATACCACCCACAGACAAGTGGGCAAGCTAAAATTTTCAATCGGGAAATCAAACAGATTTTGGAAAAGACGATGGGGCTGGATTGCAAAGATTGGTCACTAAGATTAGATGATGCGCTTTGGGCTCACCGTACTGCTTACAGGACACCCATTGGAAAGTCCCCTTATAGACTTGTCTATGGGAAAGCTTGCCACTTTCCTGTCGAGATTGAACACAAAGCCTATTAGGCAATTCAGGCATTAAATTTTGACATCGACAAGGCTAGCTCGCTTCGCAAACTCCAACCTAATGAGCTTGATGAGATCCGAAACGATGCTTATGAGAACTCGAGGGTTTATAAGAGTAGGATGAAGGCCTTTCATGACAAGCACATCTTCAGGAAATCTTTCCATGAAGGTCAGAAAGTACTCTTGTACAATTTCCGACCTCATCTTTTTTCGAAAAAGTTGCGATCTCGATGGACCGGCCCATACATTGTTAAAGAAGTTTTTCCTCATGGGGCTATTGAGATAGAGTAACTGTTCTAAAGTTAATGGATAACGCCTTAAACCATTTGTTGAGAAATTTGATTCAGAGGACATGTCCATCACTCTGAATGATCCTGTGTATCAGGATGATTGATCTCCTAGTCCGACAGAGGTATAGCGTAGGTAGGTTTAGTTATTTTAGTTTTGCGAGCTTAGTAGATTTAGTTGTTGTTGTAGACGTCCATGATCGACTCTCTCAGGTACTATTGTTCTCACTCTCTTGTATTTTACCATTGCTCTCATGTTCATGCTCATTGCATATCTTTTTACATTGAGGACAATGCAAGATTTGGTTGGGGGTGAGATGAGATTCCTCATCTAGCAGTTTGCAACATTTTAAGCAATCATATGTGAAATTTTTCGAATTTTCTAAAACTTCAAAACTCTTTTAGAAAACCTTATTTCTATGCATTCGAGATGATACAAGTATAAGAAAAGGGGATACGAAGTGAGTGATGTTGCAAGTTTTGAACTTCTCTTAATATAATGGTTTTGTATGTGAATTTCCCTATTTATGTGATTGATAGAAAATTTGAACACTTTTACACCTAGTTCACATTACACAATTTTCATGGTTTGAAAGGATTATGTGATTTGTGGATTGGCTAGACTTAGAATTAAGGTGTTGAGGAACCAAGCCGGGGTACTTTGTCCATCCTTGTCCATGGGAAAATAACGAAAGATATGGATTTCTAAAAATCCTATCTAATGTAAAAGAAATAGGAGAAGGAAAGATAAAAATTAGGAAAGATGGAGAAAATGGTGGAAAATTCTGAAAAGGGCTACCTATTACCAACCGGGGGATGGTCTACCCGTAACCAAAGCCGGAAATAGGACGTAGTGTGAAAGCCGTCTGAAGGACGATAAGGCAAATTCCTGTCATTGGCTTGTTGTTGCTCTATGCACCTTGAGATCCATGATTTACTTGATCTATGAAGAAGATAATCCCAGAAACTCATGAGATGAACTTTCACTATGCACACTAGGTTGAATTTGTTCGAATTCTTCTATTTATCAATCAATCAGCGGGAATTTCATATGGACAGTTATTATGTTCTGAGAGTTTAAGGTTTCAATTTCTATCACCTCATTTTTCTGAACTTTATACTTGTATGTCTTAGAATGAATAGAAACATGGTTTCTGAAGGAGAGTTGGTTTTTGGAGGTTTGAACTTGTTTCACGCATGTTTTGCTCGGGACTAGCAAAAAGATGATTAGGGGGTGTGTTGAACCTCCAATTATACATAATTTAGCCCATTACATCACATTATATGCATGTTTTGCATGTTTAAAAGGCCCATCTAAATGCTTGTTTTGTGATTGTAGGTATGAGAGCGACTTTGCCCAATTGGTGACCAAAAGGAGCCATTTAGAACCATTGGATGAAGATTGAAGGAGGACCAAAGGAAGAAGAAAGCAAGGAGAGGAGAGAGAAGAAGAAAGAAAGAAAGAAAATATAAAGAGAAGAAGGCCAGACCGGTCATGACCAGTCAGCCAAGGGAGCCAGACTGGTCAAGACCGGTCAGCCACCCTGCTGGAAGTTACTGGAACAAGGACCAGTATGGTCCGACCGGTCTTGACCGGTCAGCCAACAGATCAGCTGCCTCTGTTTACTCCCTGATCTAAGTACAAAGTAGTCCAACCGGCCGTGACTGGTCGGCCATGCATTAAACAACGAGTTTCTATTTTTGAACTCCGATTTTCTCTGCGCAAGTGCGTAACCTTATGCAAATTTTGGAAGATTCCGATGCAACAGAGCTTCCCCACTATAAAAGGACACCTAGGGTCTCTTCTTAGGGCATCATAGAAGCTGAGGAACTTCGTGGGAGAGGAAGGAAGCCATCATGGAGCGTGTGCAACCCTCCCAACTCCGAGTTTTTATATTTTCTAGTTTTCTTTTATGAGTTCTAGTTGTAGTATGAGAATGCTCAGCTAGAATCTCTCAGCTAAGGCTGAGAGGTGAAGCTCGTACCCAATTTCATGTTTGATTCAGTTTAATTCAAGTAGCTTTACTTCAAATTCGAATTTTGAATGTTCTAGTTCTTAAAGTTTATATTTTTAGAAGTTTGTGACAGTTCATGTGCTCCGGACATGGATTACTTGCACTTCTCTGAGATTATCATGTTTTGCTTGATTAGATTCAAATTATGGTAACCCTTGAGCATGTCATAGTCCATAGGCATGGTTGTTACTCCGAAGGCTATGAATTCGAATTCTATGTGTTGTTGAATGGGACTAGAACTTGAAAGTTCAATTTAAGTGAGATTGAATGTGTTTAATGCTTTATCTTCCAACTAGATGAGAGATAGGACTTCAAATCTAGTTGTGTTTATGCTTGGATTGATTGTATTGACATGTGATTGTTACAAGTGGATCCTTGAAAGCCTTAGTGCCTTTAAATTACTGTTTTTCTTAAGTTACTATTTTAACATAATTCTCTCAATTGAATCTCTAAATTGTTGTAATCTTAGTTGCTGGAATAACTTAGGAATTGTTCTCTAATTCCCTGTAGATCGACCTCTGTCTTACCGAGATTTATTACTACATCGTAGCCTTGCACTTGAGGCAAGTGAACATGTTGATTGATAGGATTTTAGGTTGTAAAGATCCTAGATTCATCATGATATGTTGGATGATAGGAAATCTTACAAACTAAGTTTCTTAAGTGCTTATCTAGAATTAAACTAGAAGTTCTTATCTTTGGGTTTTGATCTGGGATAGTTGTTTATGTATTGATATTGGTTCAATAGAAGTTCAATTCATGCTTCTAAATCAAGTCTAGTGACAAGGCTTAAGGAAGAATCATGAATGTGATCTTGCTTGTTTTGTGAAGGATTGGGTTGTGTGATTGAATACACGCAATGCCTTTGTTGATTATGAGAGAACCATATCAGTGGATGATCTATTTATGTTAGATGCATTATGATGATTTGATTGCTCTATATTCCGATTGGATAGGGATAGAACTTGAATTCTAATTGAGTTATTGGCTTGAATGGTTTGAATTGGTATTGTGAATGATTATTAGTAGATCATTGGCGCTCTAATATTTTATTTCCTTGATTTAATTCTAAAATAGATGGTTTATGTTCTTAATTTCTTTCCATCATTATAAATCTGAATTTAGCCCATCTTAGTTATAAAACTTAGAATTGTTACGACAATCCCTCAGGATCAACCTCGATCTTACCGAGAATTATTACTACATCGCAGCCTTACACATGAGGCAAGGGAACATGTTGCTGAGAGAAAGAATAGAGTTCTACAAGAGATGGCAAATGTTTTGCTAAATGGTAAGAATTTACCAAAAAGATTTTAGGCTAAAGTTATGAATACTACTTGTTATATTACTAATCGTGTGTATGTTAGAGCAGGTAAGAATAAGACACCTTATGAACTGTGGTTTGATAAGAAACCATCAGTTAAACAATTTTGAATTTTTGAAAGTTTGTGCTATATTTTACGTGACTGGAAAAATGTTGAAAATTTTTATGCTAAAAGTGATGAAGGCATTTTTCTAAAATATGCTACAAACAGTCGTACATATCGAGTTCTAAACAAAAGAACCGGAGTAATTCAATAATCCATAAATGTGGTCATTAACGACCAAGATCATAACTTCAGCTCTTCTATGGATGATGATGATATAGAAATACCACCATCTAATCCAAATGATGTTGAACTCCGATCAATAAGAGACCATCCACAAACTCAAATTTTGGGTGATCCACTTACTGGTGTACAAACTCGAAGTCAGATAGAAGAGATTTGTAGTCAAGTATGCTTTACTTCACAAATAGAACCATCCAATGTAAATGAAGCACTAACTAATGAAAATTGGATGTTAGCCATGCAAGATGAGCTAAATCAATTTGTTCGAAATAATGTATGGTATCTTGTTCCTCGTCCATCTGATAAGAATGTAGTTGAAACTAAGTGAATTTTCAAAAACAAATCAGATGAACTTGAAAATATCATTAGGAACAAGGCTTGATTGGTTGCACAAGGTTACACTCAAATTGAAGGCATAGATTATGATGAAACCTCCTTAAATCAATTAGATTGTTCTTATCCATTGCTTGTTTTAAGCATTTTAAAATTTATCAAATGCATGTGAAAAATGCATTTCTTAATGGTCATTTACATGAGAAAGTTTAAGTAGAACAACCTAAAGGATTTGAAGATCCAAAACTTCCAAATCATGTATTTCGACTTAAGAAAGCTCTTTATAGTCTAAAACAGGCACCAAGAGCATGGTATGATAAATTGACCCAATTTCTGATTAACCATAATTTTCAAATGGGTAGTGTTGACAAAACCCTATTTGTCAAACATTCAAATAATGATATTTTGATTGTTCAGATATATGTAAATAATATTATATATGGATCAACTTCTACTAATCTGTCTCTTAAGTTTGCAGAATTGATGAAATTTGAATTTAAAATAAGTATGGTTGGTGAACTAACCTACTTTCTTGGATTTCAAGTCAGATAGCTGAAAGAAGGTATATTTCTATCTCGAACTAAGTATCCTCAAAGCTTAGTTAAGAAATTTGGTTTAGATGATGGTAGAAATTATGATTCTCCAATGAGCACTACACTTCGATTATCAAAAGATGAACTTGGTAAAAGTGTAGATTCTCACTTATATAGAAGTATCATTGGTAGCCTACTGTACTTAACTGCTAGTAGACCTAATATTGCATTCAATGTAGGTGTGTGTGCCAGATATCAATCTGAGCCCAAAGAATCACATTTAACTACTATGAAACTCATACTTCGATATGTTGTTAATTCTACTAATCTTGGATTATGGTATCCATGTGATACTTCATCTCCATTAGTAGGATATTCTGATGTTGACTGAGCTGGTAATGTTGATGACAGGAAATCAACAAGTGGTGTATGTTTTTATATTAGTAATTGTCTTGTTTCGTGGATGAGTAAGAAACAAAACTCAGTTTCTTTATCAACTGCCGAAGCTGAATATATCACTGCAGGAAGTGCATGTACACAACTTATGTAGATGAAAAGAATGTTAGTGTTGAGCTCTTAATTGTGCATATTCTAACCCCAATTCATCACTCATTATGCATGGTTTGCATGTTTAAAAGGCCCATCTAATACATGTTTTGCGATTGTAGGAATGAGAGTGGCTTGGCTCAATTGGTGACCAAAAGGGCACATTTAGGAGCCTTTGATGAAGGCCCAAGGTGGACCAAAGAATGATGAAGGAAGAGAGGAGAATGAACAAGAAAGAAAGAAAGAAAAGATGAAAAAAATGAAGACCGACCGGTCTTGCCCGGTCGGCCAGTTGCTGCTCCCCTCTCTTAAAGCTGCTGGAGCAAGAACACATGGGTCAGACCGGTCAAGACCGGTTGGCCAGCCCTGTCCAACCGGTCAAGACTGGTCGGCCATGCAATTTCAGAGTTGCATGTCGATCGGAGCTACGGATTGATCGTGGTGGCCAAAACAATACAAACTGTCCAGAAAGTTCCAGATTCCGCCTACTCCACTTTGGGCCGGTCCAGGTGGCCCATCATTGATGATATGAAGAATCTGCTTCGACCATCTTCTAAACCACATCTATTTATGAATAACCACAAAGTTTCAGATCAAAAGGATGTGTGGTTTGATCGTACTGGTTGAAGAAATATGGACCATCCAGAAAGATTCAACTGCGCAGATTTTATAAAAGGGCTAAGTGTTCTAATTTTCATACCTAATTCTAGAATTGTTTTGGACAATTTAATCTATTTATCATGTAGAGGAGGAAGTTTTCTACCAATGTTCAAAATTTGAGATCAATCCGACCTCTGTACATTCTGGGGCGTTGAATGCAAGATGACTGGTTCTGAAGGTACCTGAATTGCGCGATTTTGAGAGGCAGTCGCTGATCTGATTAGTGGGCCCATTCAGAAGATAATTTTGGAAATCTAAATCATCTTTGAGAAAGATCACATTACAAGGAATCTACAAATCACCATTGGTTAAGCCGTACGAAGCGAAACAAAATCTGCTATGTTGCGGTACTCTTGCTGTATTATAAAAGGATGTGCTCTCTTCTATTCCAAACCAAGCAAGGACGTGGGGAGCAAGGAGTTGAAGTCATAGGAGGCTTCCTAGCCTCCTCCAACTAGTTTTTCTTCATTTTCTTAGTTCTAATTCTAGTTTTAGTATGCTTTTCATTAGCTAATCTCTTAGCTAGAGCTAAAAGGTGAACCTTATAGTTTTCGTAGATTGTTTAATTCATTTTATTGGTTTCAAGTTGAATTTAATGTTGAACAATGTTTTTGCTGAAGTTTGATTAAAGTTCTAAGTAGTTTTTCTTAATCTTATGATGGCTCATGGATGTTTGGAAGAATTGCTTTAGTTCTTAATTGTTTTTGCATGGATCTAGACCTGTATGCTCCGAGGAATCAGATTCAATACACTCTAGAATTCGATCATCATGTGGGAACATCAAACCAAAAGTTCTATCTTTTCTAAAAATTCTGAAATATGTGTTGGGTGTTTATGTGATTTGAATCAAATTCAAATCATAATATAGTCAAGTCTTATGACAATGTTTGATGATTATTATGGCTCTGATCTTAATCTATTGGAAATAGGATTGACCTATGCAATTGAGTGTGCTCAAGTCCTAACTTGAATTGAGGGAATCATGTTGATGAATAACACATGTGTTGGATTGCTTTGATAATATAACTGCTCTATCATCCGGCTAGATAGGATTTTATTTCGATTCTAGTTGAGTAAGTGAGAAACCATAGCGAATTATGCATCTAAGGAGAGCTATAAGTGGATCCTTGATGCTCTAGTTATGTTTCTATTATCAGATTTTCTATTTTATGTTCAAAACCAATTTCACAAACCTCTTTGATTCTAGTTATTAGGATAGTTGGAATTGTTTACCTCCTTCCCTGTGGATCGACCTCGGTCTTACCGAGATTATTACTACATCGCAGCCTTGCACTTTAGGCGAGCGAACAGCTAGCTGATTATGGGCTAACGCAGGATACTATGTATCTGTATTGCAATAACACCAGTGCAATTAATATATCTAAAAATCACATTCAACATTCTCGGACAATGCACATTGACATTCAATATCATTATATCCGAGAATTTGTTGAAGAAAAATCGATTTTGATGGAATATATTCAAACAAAAAATTCAATTGGCTAATATTTTTACCAAGCCACCTGATAATACAAGATTTTTAAAATTAAGAAATGATATTGGCTTGTGTTCTATGTAATTATTTTGTATTAATCATTTCATGCATTATTTAAAAAAAAATTAAATTTTTCGGCCAACCAGTGACCGAACTGTTTCCGCTTTTAAGAGATGAAAACTCATTTTTTTTTTATTCCTCTTCTTCTTCGATCAGCCGGTGCTCCTCTTCAGTTACCCATCATCTTTATCATGCAAGTAAGTATTGTGAGTTGATTTTTCATCAATATTCTTCTTAATTTTGTCATTTAATTAACTCCATTACATCTTAATCTCAAGTTTGTGGTTGGAAACCTTTGTTTTTTGAAGTTTTCTTGTTGAAGTGTTTTTCTTGATATATTTCTTCAATCTTTCATCATGGAATGTCGTCTTAAACAGCCGTTAGAAAATCCTATCCCAGCTCCTCTTCTTGTTTCACTCCAAGAGAGATTCGGACAATCCACCATCGAAAGATGATCCCGACTATGTCCGTGATTTTCGTTCTAGAGATATCATTGTTAAACAATTTGCTAATCTTAATCATATTGCAAAATATGAGTTGCATGATCTTCTTTCCAAGGTCGGTTGGGAAAAGATTCTCCAATGGAGAGGAGATGCATACCGATCAATAGTCCAAGGCATGTATTCCTCCATCTCGAAATTCTCTCTAGGTGATGACATCTTCTTTAAGATTAAACTTTTAGAGGAAACGGTGACAATCACACCCTCTACCATAGCGTCACTAATAGAAATTAATATGGCAGAGGATGGAATCCCAATTCCTCCCTTATTTGATAAGATATCTCAATCTGAGAAAACCATTGTTACCCGAGTTTTGTGTGGATTTGACGGGGATTGGAGATCGGGTAATGCTCTTCCTCTTGAAAAATTATTTCCTAAGTTTTGTGTTCTTCATCGTATCTTCACTTCCAATGTTTATCTAAGAGCAGGAAACAAAATTGATCTTACTCCCTTCATGTTACGTGTCTTGCATTCTATTGCTACCGGGATACATATTTGTCTTCCTACTTTTATTTGTGCCTACATTATTCAATATCGCATTCAGCCTAGCATGGATATTTGCCTTTCGGTTATCTCATTACTACTCTTGCCGTAAATATGCGTGTTCAAATTCCAATTGGAGAGGCACCGGAGTCCGAACTTCCTTTCAATAATTCTAATTTGAATATGATGACTTTGGAGCCTCTATTGGAACAACTTGGTGATCATGCTGAAGAAGGCGCTGTAGGTGATGTGAATAAGGATGACTTATTTGATGAAGTTGAAGCCGATGCTGAAGATGAAGATGACCCTGATTATAACTCTCGTATTTCTACCCTGGAACAAAGGATGGATTCTCTGCCTGTCTCTCAAGAAACTCTTGTTGCAACACGAAAGCTTAGTATGAAATACATGAAAAATTATTTTCATCGTATGAGTAAGAATCTGAAATGTATTGATGCTGAGATGCCACTACCTTCCTCTTCATCTAGGTTAGAATGATTTTTTATTTTTAGTTAGTTTGTAATGAATGTTTATGAGTACTACATTAGTAGACACAGTATGTTTGATTCTGGTTTTATATTCTATTATGTTAACTTGACTCCTTCTATTTTACTTTTCTTCCTTTGTCAACTTGTGACAAAAAGGGGGAGAAATTTATATGGTTAATGCTTTAATACTTTGATGCTATGAAAGTGTTATGCTATGTTGTTGTGCAAAATTTTCTTTTGTAAGCATATGTGAAGTGGGAGCAGCATAATTTCGAGGGGAGTAGGTGGAGAACACAAGTCAAGCATACAAGACAAGATTTATTTTTTTTTATGGATATTGAGAGTCACTTGTAACTTAGTATGTTGTGTTTTGTCACGAAATTGACAAAGGGGGAGATTGTAAGTGCTAAGCACAAAATGTAAGTGCTAAGCACAATATAGTTGTCATATTTCGTAGACACTAGTTTAGTGCATGAGGTTGTGTGGTCAAGCCAAGTTCTTTGAAAAGACAAGTCTCTACCTCAACAAAGATAGATTAAGACTATCGACTCTATAACAAGTTACGGTAAAGTTACGAAGATAAACCATATATGCCAAGGTATTATTGACCATAGGGATGACCCTAGGTTAGTTGAGTTCATATGACTTTTTAATTAATCACCCTAAGTCATATTTCAAGAAAATTCGGCTGGCCTAACCCTGTGTTCGGTCAGCCCAAGAATCTTCGGTCAGCCTATGAACTTCGGTCATATTTCCAGCAAGCGAAATTATAAAATTCTGGGGATGTTTGGCCAGCCTGACCCTGTGTTAGGCCAGCTGAAGAAACTTCGGTCAAGTTTTCAGATTCGAAACTATTTTCTCGACTCGGATCTCGGGTCAGCCCAACCTTGTCTCGGGTTAGCTGAAGCTCACTTGGGCTAGCCAAACCAGCACTCAAGTCAACCGAAGTTTGAACAAATTCTTATCTCGAGAAATCTGATAGCTATTGGGATAAAACAATTGAATCTTAGGTCAGCCGAAGACCTAACTTTTTTACTATAAATAGAGCTTTCTTCACTCTATTTTCATCAAGAAAAAGTACGAAAATTACTATCTCTTTGGTGATAAAACTCTCCATTATAGTCTAACTATCTGAGTTCTCTTATCATTTAATTTAATTATGTAAAGAGAAGATCATTCTCATACTTGAGATAAGAGAACTGAAATTATAGCTTTTTATTGAGCTCTGAATTGTGCATAATCTAACCCCAATTCATCACACATTATGCATGGTTTTCATGATTTAAATAATAATTTAATACATGGTTTATGATTATAGGAATGAGAGAGAGACCTTTTCAATTCAATGCTAAATGACCCCTTTATGACACCTTGAGGATCAAAGAAAGAAAGCCCAAGAATGAAAGAAAGAAGCTATGGAAGATTGAGTTGAAAAATAAAGAAAAACACTGAAGAAATCATGTTAAAAGACCTGGCAGGGCCAGAAAAACCAAAGTGCAGAGTTGTAGGGCCATAAAAGTAAAATGCAGAAAGTTGCAGTTTCTGAAGATTGATCTAGAGATTGATCCGTCGATTGATCGCTCAGCCTGAGCGATTGATCGACAGACTTGAGCGATTGATCGCTCACAGCAGAAATTGACAAAATTGTTGCTGGACTAAAGTGCAGAATTACGATTGAAAGCCCATCCTGAGCAATTGATCAGCCCAGCCTGTAGATCAATCGACAGAATGTAGATTTTTGAAGAATTGCTGTTGAAACTCTCTGGACACTTTTTGTCCCATGCGATCCATCACCCATCACCTGCGATTAATCGCCCAGCACAACCGATTGATCGCCCAGCCTAATGGATCAATCGACCATGCACCCAGTTTAGAAATTTCCAAGTCTGGCTTCGATTTTCTCTACGCAGTGCGTAAATTCTATGTAAATTCTCAAAGATTCTTCATTTGTGGGGTGTAAAAGCTATAAAAGGAGACCTCCACTTCATTCCTAAGGTATCTAGCAACGTGGGGAGCAAAGACATCAAGACGCCACCTACAACTAGTTTTCTTCTTCTAGTTCTAGTTCTAGTTTATTTTTATACTTTTCATTAGTTAACCTCTTAACTAGGGCTAAGAGGTGAAGCTTGTAGTAGATCTAAGATGCTTTAATTCATTTTTATTGGTTTCAAGTTGGATTTTCATTGAAGAACAATGGTTTATTGAATTTGAATAAAGTTCTAAGTAGTTTTTCTTAATCTTATGATGACTCATGGATGTTTGGAAGAATTGCTTTAGTTCTTAGTTGTTTTGCATATATCTAGACCTGTACGCTCCGAGGAATCGAATTCAAGACGCTCTAGACTTGGTTCTTCATGTGGGAACTTCAAACCAAAGTTCTACTTTTGATGAGAAGTTTGAAGTATGTGTTGATTGTTCATATGATTTGGATGAAGTTCAAATCATAATATAGTTAAGCTTTATGATAGAGTTTGATGATTATTATGATTGTGAACTTAACCCATTAGAACTAGAATTGACCTATACATTGAGTGTGCTCAAGTCCTAACTTAAATTGAGTGAATCATGTTGATGAACAACATATATGACAGAATGTTTTGCTGAATTAACCGCTCCATATTCCGGCTAGATAGGATTTGATTTCGATTCTAGTTGTGTAATTGAGAAACCAAAGTGAATTATGCATCAAGGATCGCTACAAGTGGATCCTTGACACCCTAGTGCTTCTTTAGATTATTAATTTCATCTCAAAGTACAGATTATTCTCCTACATTCACAATTACAGATTATTGTAGTTTGATTTCAATTAGAGATTATTAGAAGAAAGTCTAAGAATTCCTATATTAGTCCCTGAGAACGATCTCAGTCTCTTCCGAATTATTACTACATCGCAACCCTACACTTGGGAGCGAACACTTTTAGGAAAAAAAAATTTAGAAATTCTTATATTCATCTTATTCGAGCTATAATGGTTTATCTTCTACAAAGATCGGATCGCTGCATCATTGACGTTTCATCTCTACTAAGCTTCATCATCTTTTACAAGAAGAACGGTAATATCTTTCCATACTTTTGGATTTTTGTTCGAGATAGCCCGTGAAAATCTCAAGTCCGGTTGTTAGTGATTAGCCTATGAAATCACTTGAGATTTTGTTGTAATAAGCCTATAAAAATCCACAATCTCTGTATCAGATTTTAAAGGTGAACTTGTGAAAACTTTTATATAGTGGAAAGCCAAAATTATAAGGAGAAGGAATTTTGAGAGTGGAGTAGGTGCAAGTTGTTTTAGCACCAAACCACAATAACTCTTTGTGTTGTGGTGGTTATTCTATTGTTTATCTTCTTATATGCTTGATTGCTTTTGAAACCTTAAATCGTGACATAAGGTTGTCCTACTTAGATTTCTAAGTGATATAAGGTTATCCTACTTAGTTTACTAAGTGGAAGGTTGTCTTACTTAAATTCTAAGTGAAAGGTTGTCCTACGATTTAATTTTAGGTTTTCATATTGATCTCTATTTGCTTTCCGATTGGTTAATTGCATATTCATTTTTGCTAGTCTTGTGATTGATACTCTGATTTATTTTTTATATTTCAAGAGGCAGAATTGAACTGAGTGGTCCTATTCACCCTCCCTTTAGGACATTTATAGCTCCATCCTTTTTCACATGTACATTTTTTATATCACCCTAGCTGACCTTGGTAGTTAGGGATCTTGCTCAGCAATCATGTCAACCCAATTAACCCTTCACTGGGTAGGCTTGTCATACTTCTTTCCCACCTGTCCTCTACAATGGGGACTTTTGTATATCTGTAATTCTCACCCAGGTTCAAACCTAACGATGAGGGACCCAGCGCTAGGTAATGACCATTCATATGGTCTCAAGTATCCCACAATCATGGACTATCGTATGGTCTATATATTAAACAATCACGGCTAATCACATGGTCCCACAAATCAACAGCCCCCCCCCCCCCCCCCCCCATAAAAAAAAATAGTACTCTTAATACACATGTATGAGTCATGTTGATACATAGACAAATTTAAGATGCATTCAATATATGGCAAGTTCTTATATAACTCAATAATCAAAGATAATCAAGTTTAGAGTATAACATATTCAAGATATGACAATATCACAATTCAAGGGTCTATAAATATTTATATCCGTATGCTAGATCACATACAAGATACTAATATGTCACGTTGGACCTCTTTAACATAAGGGTCTATTAACATGCTACGAAGGAATTTTGTTAGAATACTTGAACGAGGCTACTTATATGCCATGCCGGTGTACATCGCATAAGTCAAATATGCTACCCAAGTATACTCAAACAACAGATTCTATGCACATACTATTTGTGCACATTTCTTCTACCTAATGTTTCTTTAGGAGAGTACTTAAGCATGGGTTATGGTGCACAATCTAGTGCATGTCACATAAGTCGATTAAGTTTATTTTCCACGTGTACAAGCATGGTCTTTAAGCATCATTAACTAAATTTGTGTAAGCTTATTCAACTTTAGTTGGTGCGAGCTCAAGTAAACTGGCTTATACTTAACAGTTGTCATTCTCGTTATTTAAACATCAAATTATAATAATTACTCTTTGCATCGTGTTTTCTAGCTTCCAGGCATCGTTTAGTGGGCCTCGTGTAATCACAAGGTGGGCATTATGTCTTAATGGGTCACAAAGTCTAGTATTAAGTTATCATATGTGTTTTCTCATGTATGCTAGTCCGTGTAATCAACCGACAGGTTAGGTGGTAATTGTTGACAACCCCAAGTGTAGGGTTGCACTATAGTAATAATTCGATCGTGAGAACGAGATCGTCCTCAGGGATTAAAGAGGTTAACCAATTCCAAAAGATCTAGTTAAGCTAAATAAATGAACTGCTTTATATTGAGTTAAGTTGAAGAACATAAACAACTAAAGAAATTGTGAAACCTCATAAATGGAAGAAACTAAAGCACTAAGGATCCACTTGTAACAATCCTTAATGTTAATCCATTCATCAAGCACAAACACACAAGTGGAATCGAAGTTCTATCTCTATCCAATCAGAAGATATCGCATTTAAAACTCATAAAGATTAAGTAAAATATGAAAATTTATAGCTCTACTTTAAGTATGGAAAACTTGAACTAATGGGACTTTGAAGCATCAACTGTACCAAAAATCATGGTAGATCTAAGGTTTCCATAATCCAATTCTCATAATAGCATAATGATCCATCTTAGAAACTCATAAGCATCCCATATACGTGGCACAAGAGATCTTTAAAATTCTTTAAAATTACCAACTTTATTCAAACTAGAACTTGAAAATCCAAACTTAAAACTTAATGTACTTGAATAAATGAATTAAACATTAAAGATTAACTACAAGCTTCACCTCTTAGCCCTAAATAAGAGGTCTAGCCAATCAAAAACATAATTAAACTGGAATTAAAAGGAAAAAAAAAACTAGAAAACATGAACTTAGAAGAAGAACTTGAAGTTACAGAAGCTGCACTTTGAATCTCTCCATGTCTAGCATGCTTAGGACTCTTCTAAGATGCCTTAGGAAGTGAGTGGAGTGTCTTTATATAGAAAAAAATTGTGCACCGTTGTTCACTCCCCAAGTATAGGGTTGCAATGTAGTAATAAATTCGGAAAAATCGAGTATCGTCCCACAGAGATTTATATGTGGATATTTGTTGAACCTCCAATTTATACATTGCATTGCCCATTTCACGACAACGTTGCATGATTTTCATGGTTTAAAGGCCCACCTAACATATGTTTTTGTGATTATAGGGATGAGAGTGGATTTCATCAAATTGGAGCCAAAAGAATGTATTTGAAGCTATTGCATGAAGTCTTAGGATGGACCAAAGAAAGAAGAAGAAAGAGAGAGAAAAGAGGATGAAGAAAAGAAGAAAAAGCTGAAGAATAACAAGGCTGACCGGTCGTCCGACCAGTCAGACACATCAGAAAGGAGCAATGGAAGAAGGCCGACCGGTCAAGACCGGTCGGCCATGAAGGCAGAAGACATTGAGGAAAGCCCGACCGGTCATGACCGGTCGGCTATAGGCTCTGGACGAGGAGGAAACAAAGCCCAACCGGTCACGACCGGTCGGGCATGCACGCTGGAATATGGATAGGATGGTCCGACCGGTCATGACCTGTCGGCCACACTTGCTGGACTTTTTGGATGGTTTGAAAAATCAGTCCGACCGGTCACGACCGGTCGGCCCTGCGTAAGAAGACTTCTTTCTAAATTGGGACTCCGAATTTCACTGCGCAATGCGAAGGCTTTCGCAGAATCCAACGCAAGGGGGGTTTGTTGCTATAAAAGGGCACCTAGGGGCTTTCCCTAAGGTAAGAGAGATGAGAAGGAACGTGAGTTTGGAGGCTGAAGGCGACTGTGGAGCGTCTGCAACATCTATCTTCGGGTTTTTCTAGTTTTATGCTTTATTTTTGAGTTTTTAGTTGTAGCATGACTATGCTCGGCTAAAACCTCTCAGCTAAGGCTGAGAGGTGAAGCTTGTAGCCAATTCTATGTTAATTTCAGTTTGATTCAAGTATTATTCAATTCAAAGTTAGAATTTTCTTATGTTCAATTCAAAAGATGGTAGTTTAAGATGTCTTATTTGAGTTCATGTGCTCCGGACATGAATTCTTTTTAATTCTCTGAGATTATCACAGGTTGCTTGTTTAGATTTGAATTATAGTAATCCTTGAGCAGGCCATAGTCCATAGGCATGGCTGTTACTCCGCAGGCTATGAATTTGAATTCTACATTGATTGAATGGACTTGAACTTGGAAGTTCAACTTGAATTGGATGAATGTGTGTGAATGCTTTATTTTCCAATTAGATGAGAGATAGGACTTTAAATCTAATTGTGTTCCCTACTTGGATTGACTGAATTGACATAGGATTGCTACAAGTGGATCCTTGAAAGCCTTAGTACATTATATCTCTGATTTTTCATTAAGTTACTGTTTTAATTAAACATCCCATTGAAATTGAATTTATTCTATTAAACTGAGTTGCTGGAGTAATTAGGAAGCTGTTACTCTTTCCCTGTGGATCGACCTCGGTCTTACCGAGTTTTATTACTACATCGCAGCCTTACACTTGAGGCGAGCGAACAAGTTTTTGACGCCGTTGCCGGGGAAATTAGATAATAGTTTTCAAATAGTTTCAGTGGCTGTCGAAGTAGATAGGTTTTTTTTTCTGATTTTTCTTAGAACTAACAAAGTTTTCTGTTTTGTAGGAATTCTTCTTTCAGTTCAAGCGAATCAGGTGATACCTTTCTAACTTAGTTTTTTTTAGAATTTTTAGATTGCAGTTTTCTAGGTTAGGATTAGTCTTGATTTAGTGGTTTATGTCCCGTTGGGAATGTAACCATTCAAATCGTCTCCAATCTGAAGGTGGTTTAGTTGGACCTTTGTCAGTTCATAGACGAGTCCGGAATTATCAAGAGCATTGTGAAAGTTTGGGGAGTATGGAGCAAACACCCTTAAGGAATCCTCCACCCCCTACTCCAACCACAAACGCAAATCAGGAAGGAGTAGGAGAGAATGAGGTACATAATGTTCCTCCAATGAGATCACTACGGGATTACCTACAACCTGCTCGTACAATTACACCTTCTTGCATAGTTCTACCAGCTAACGGTGGGACCCTTGACATAAAACCGGGAGTAATCCAACTTTTACCTAAATTCCATGGGCTAGACTCTGACCGCCCATACTTACACTTGCAAGAATTCGAAGAAGTGTTGGCCACCTTGCATTATCCCAATGTTTCTGGGGATACAATCAGACTTAAACTTTTTCCCTTCACTTTGAAAGAAAGAGACAAAGATTGGCTTCACTCTCTTAGACCATATTCGATTGGGTCATGGGTTGAGATGAACCGGGAATTCTTGAAAAAGTTCTTCCCGGCTTATAAAACAAACACTCTTCGAAGGGCCATAATGAATTTCTCAGCTAAAGAGGGTGAATCATTCTTTCAATGTTGGGAAAGATTTAAGGAACTCCTGCTTGCTTGCCCACATCATGGCTATGAGGGTTGGCGAGTTATAAATTTCTTCAATGATGGATTAAGTTCCAATATGCGCCAATTTGTGGAAATGATGTGCAATGG
Organism: Liriodendron chinense; assembly: GCA_003013855.2. Classification (NCBI taxonomy): domain Eukaryota; kingdom Viridiplantae; phylum Streptophyta; class Magnoliopsida; order Magnoliales; family Magnoliaceae; genus Liriodendron; species Liriodendron chinense. Next base: position 347,908 of record PVNU02003299.1, read on the forward strand.
CGAGTTTATGAGTAAAAATCCAGATGATGCTTGGAGTTACTTGGACATGTTGGCTGAAAACGCCCAATCTTGGGATACCTCGGATAAACCCAAGAACCCCAAGCCTACTCAAGAGAAAGGAGGGATATATGTCCTTAAAGAGGAAGACGACGTGAATGCAAGGATAGCCAACCTCACAAGGAAGGTTGAGGCCATGGAACTTGGCAAAAATGGAGTTTCCAAGTCCAAGGAAGCTGTTGAAACCACATGTGGGATTTGTCTCACCGACTTACACGCTACGCAAGATTGTCCCACAATTCCTGCATTTAAGGAAGTGCTTGCAAGAGACAGCCAATGCCACATATGGTTATCAACGGCCCTTCAATGGACCGGTAGGTAATACATACAATGAGAGTTGGAAGAACCACCCGAATTTCAGTTGGAAGAATGCTCCTACGGGCAATCCTACCAACTCCCAAAGAGGGCCACCCATGCAAAATATGGCCCCACCTCAATTCTCATTGGAGGATACCTTGAGAGCGTTTATGCAAGGGCAAGCGCAAATAAATGAATCAAATCAGCAATTGTTCCAAGAGCTGAAAGTCTCGGTTGATGAGATTAAGGGACGCTTGAATGCTAGGGAAGGGACCTTTCCGGCCCAACCTCAGCCCAATCCAAAGCAAGTACATGAAGTAAGCATCCCTAATCCTCCCAACCAAAACATGGAGCAAGCTAAATCCATTACCACCCTTAGAAGTGGTAAACAAATTGACAAAACTATTCCGGTGAAGGCCGATGAGCCTAATGATCCAGTAAATTCTGAGGATGAAAATGGATCTAACTTAGCCCCACAACAACCGGAACGCATTTACAAACCCATAGCACCTTTCCCATCGAGATTGGTTGCCCCAAAATCTCTCCCAAATTCTCAAGATATTCTAGAGATTTTCAGACAAGTCAAGATCAATATCCCTTTGCTTGATGCCATCAAACAAATTCCCTCTTATGCCAAGTTTCTAAAAGACCTATGCACAACAAAACGCAAATATAATGTGCAGCAAAAGGCCTTCCTAACTGAGCAAGTTAGTGCCATCCTCACTCAAAAGACTCCCCCAAAATTCAAAGATCCCGGTAGTCCCACCGTCTCATGTATCATTGGAGACTACCGGATTGAACGTGCCTTGTTAGACTTGGGGGCAAGTGTGAACTTGATCCCATACTTGGTATATGAACAATTGGGTCTTGGTGAATTAAAACCCACCAAAACCACATTGCAACTCGCTGATAGATCTATCCGTGTACCGAGGGGGATAGTTGAGGATGTTCTAGTCCAAGTTGACAAATTCTACTACCCGGTAGATTTTATAGTCTTGGACACACAACCGGTTTTGGATGCTAGCACCCAAATACCGGTGATATTAGGCCGCCCATTCCTTGCCACATCAAACGCAATCATCAATTGCCGGAATGGGGTGATGCAATTATCTTTTGGAAACATGACACTAGAGGTGAATGTATTTCACCTGGGCAAAAGACATAGGGATGTCGATGATGATGAGTTCTTCGATGTAAACATGCTTGAAACCTTTGAAGAAGAAGAACTCCTCCAATTTGAACCACTAGAAAGTTTGGAGACATGCTTAGCACACTTCATGGATTCTAAAGACCCCATCATCAGTGAGATTGTGCATGCATTAAATATAGAAAGACCGGTAGCTGATACTAGCCGGTGGAGCCCCATTTTGAAAAATTGCCACCAACCACATCAAGGCCTCTACCGTCTAGCATCAAGCCACCGAAGCTTGACCTCAAACCAGTGCCATCCGAGCTTAAATATGTATATCTGGGTCAAGAGGAAACTTTCCCAGTTGTCATTGCCTCCCACCTAGAAAAAGACCAAGAGCTCAAGTTGATTGAGTTACTCAAAAAACACCGGGAAGCCATAGGTTGGACAATAGCGGATCTCAAAGGGATAGATCCTTCGGTTTGCACTCACCGTATACACCTTGAAGAAAACGCAAAAACGACTAGACAACCTCAAAGACGGTTAAATCCAAACATGATGGAGGTTGTCAAAGCCGAGGTGTTAAAGCTATTGGATGTGGGTATCATCTACCCCATCTCAGATAGCCAATGGGTGAGTCCTACCCAAGTTGTCCCCAAGAAATCCGGTATTACCATCATTGAAAACGCCAACAACGAGCTTATACCGACTAGGGTGACCACCGGTTGGCGTATGTGCATTGATTATAGGAAGCTCAATACGGTCACTAGGAAAGACCACTTCCCTCTCCCATTTATGGACCAAATTTTGCAGAGGTTGGCAGGCCATCCCTACTATTGCTTCCTAGATGGCTATTCCGGATACAACCAAATTGAGATAGCTCCGGAAGACCAAGAGAAAACCACATTTACATGCCCGTTTGGTACCTTCGCCTACCGAAGGATGCCATTCGGGTTATGCAATGCACCCGCCACATTCCAACGATGCATGTTGAGTATTTTCTCGGACATGGTGGGTGAGTTTCTTGAGGTGTTCATGGATGACTTTTCTGTTTTTGGTTGTACATTTGATGAGTGCCTCGAGCACTTGAAGTTGGTCTTAATGAGGTGTGAGGAAAAGCAACTTGTATTAAACTGGGAAAAGTGCCACTTCATGGTACAAAGAGGAATAGTCCTTGGACACATCATCTCGTCCAATGGAATAGAGGTAGACCGGGCAAAAATTGACATAATTTCCAATCTACCACCACCCAAAAGCATACGCGATGTGCGGTCCTTCCTAGGACACGCAGGTTTCTATCGAAGGTTTATAAAGGACTTTAGTCACATCTCAAGGCCTTTATGCAACCTTCTACAAAAGGAGAACCAATTTGAGTGGAGTGCCGAATGTCAATTAGCTTTTTTAAAGCTAAAAGACATGTTGACAACCGCTCCTATCATGCAACCACCAGATTGGTCCATTCCTTTTGAGTTGATGTGCGATGCGAGCGATTTTGCTATTGGGGCGGTGTTAGGCCAAAAGAAGGATAAAAAGCCCCATGTCATCTACTACGCGAGTAGGACCTTGAATCCTGCCCAAGTTAATTATTCAACTACGGAGAAAGAGCTCCTAGCTGTCATCTTTGCCTTGGACAAATTCAAGCCATACTTAATAGGATCCAAAGTTATTGTTTATACGGATCATGCGGCACTGAAATACCTTCTTTCTAAGAAGGATGCTAAGCCCCGTTTGCTAAGATGGATCCTACTCCTTCAAGAATTCGATTTGGAGATCAAAGATAAGAAGGGGGTAGAAAATGTGGTGGCGGATCATCTATCCCGCCTAGTCCTACCAAATTCCATTGACGAGTCACCTATTGAGGACTCATTCCTTGATGAGCAACTCTTTGTTGCTATGCATCCACCATGGTACGCTGATATAGCCAATTATCTTTCCACAGGTGCGATGCCGACTCATTGGACTGCGCAAGACAAACGTAAATTTCTAAGGGAAGTGCGCAGATTCTTCTGGGATGAACCTCTATTGTTTAAATATTGCCCAGACCAAATTATAAGGAGATGCGTCCCCGATGATGAACACAATTCAGTCATCTCCTTTTGTCATGATCAAGCATGTGGGGGTCATTTTTCAGCCAAGAAAACAACTGCAAAAATTCTGCAGTGTGGTTTTTATTGGCCCACGCTATTTAAGGACACCCACGAGTTTTGCAAAGCGTGCGAGCGCTGCCAGAAGTTAGGAGGATTATCCCGTCGAAATATGATGCCTCTCACACCAATTCAACATCTTGAAGTCTTTGACTGTTGGGGCATCGATTTCATGGGACCATTCCCCTCATCTTTTGGACATGTCTATATTTTGTTGGCCGTAGACTATATGTCTAAATGGATAGAGGCTATCCCATGTAGAACCAATGATCATCGTACGGTTCTCAAGTTTCTCAAAGAAAACATACTTTCTAGATTTGGGACGCCTCGAGCCATTATTAGTGATGGTGGTTCTCACTTTTGCAATAGACTTTTGAAACTTTGATGAAGAAATATGGTATTAGGCATAAAGTGAGTACCCCATACCACCCACAAACAAGTGGGCAAGTTGAAATCTCCAATAGGGAAATCAAGCAGATTTTAGAAAAGACGGTGAGACCGGATCGCAAGGATTGGTCCCTAACATTAGATGATGCACTTTGGGCTCACCGTACTGCCTACAAGACACCCATTGGAATGTCCCCTTATAGACTTGTCTATGGGAAAGCTTGCCACTTGCCTGTGGAGATAGAACACAAGGCCTATTGGGCAATTCGGGCTGTAAATTTTGACATTGACAAGGCTAGCTCGCTTCGCAAACTTCAATTAAATGAGCTTGATGAGATACGGAACGATGCATATGAAAATTCGAGAATTTACAAGAGCAAGATGAAGGCCTTTCATGACAAGCACATCTTAAGGAAATCCTTCCATGAAGGACAGAAAGTGCTCTTGTATAATACCCGACTTCATCTTTTTTCGGGAAAATTACGATCTCGATGGACCGGCCCATATATTGTTAAAGAAGTTTTTCCTCATGGGGCTGTTGAGATTGAGAATGCAGCGAATGGTGACTGTTTCAAAGTTAATGGACAACGCCTTAAACCATTAGTTGAGAAATTTGATTCAGAGGACATGTCCATCTCCCTGAATGATCCTGTCTATCAGGATGATTGATCTCCTAGTCTGATGGAGGTATAGCATAGGTAGGTTTAGTTTTGTTTTACTGTTTTAGTAGGATTTAGTGGTTGGAATTGCAGACCTCCATGATCGCTCTCTCAGGTACTATTGATTCTCACTCTCTCATATTTTACCATTGTTCTCATGATTCATGCTAACTAACTATCTTTTTACATTGAGGACAATGCAAGATTTGGTTGGGGGGTGAGATGAGATCCCTCATAGTGCAACATTTCGAGCTTCATATGCACAAAATTTTTTTTCGAATTTTCTAACATCTCAAAACTTTTTTAGAAAATTTTGTTTCTATACATTTGAGAGGCTATGAGTAGAAGAGGAGGAGAAACGAAGTGTGTGATGTTGTAGTCTTGAATTTCTTCCAACATAATGGCCTTATATGTTAATTCCCCCATTGTTGTGATTGATAGAAAATTTGAACACCTTTACACCAAGTTCACATTACACGATTTTCATGAGTGACAGGTTTATGTGATTTGTGGATTAGCTAGACTTTGGTTTAGAGGTGTTGAGCAGCCAAGCCGGGGTATTTTGTCCATCCTTGTCCATGGGAAAATAATGAAAGATATGGATTTCTAAAAATCCTATCTAAGTTAAAAGAAAAAGGAAAGAAAGGATGAAATCGGGAAGGAAAGAAAAATGGTGGAAAATTCTGAAAAGGGCTACCTATTACCAACCGGGGGATGGTCGAACCGTAACCAAAGCCGGAAATGGGACGTAGTGTGAAAGCCGTCGGAAGGACGGTAAGGCAAATTCCTGTCATAGGCTTGCTGTTGCTCTGTGCACCTTGAAATCCCTGGTCTACTTAATCTATAAAGAAGATGGTTCCAGGAACTCATGAGATGAACTTTCACTATGCACACTAGGTTGAATTTGTTCGAATTCTTCTATTTATCAATCAGTCAGCGGGGATTTCATGTAAACACTTCTTATGCTTTGAGAGTCCAAGGTTCAGCTTCTAACACCTAATTTTTCCAAATTTTACACTTATACATCTTGGAATGGATAGAAACATGGTTTCTGGAAGAGGGTTGGATTTGGAGGTTTGAAACTGTTTCACGCATGTTTTGCTCGGGACTAGCAAAAAGCTGGTTGGGGGGTGTGTTGAACCTCCAATTTATACATTGCATTGCCCATTTCACGACAACGTTGCATGATTTTCATGGTTTAAAGGCCCACCTAACATATGTTTTTGTGATTATAGGGATGAGAGTGGATTTCATCAAATTGGAGCCAAAAGAATGTATTTGAAGCTATTGCATGAAGTCTTAGGATGGACCAAAGAAAGAAGAAGAAAGAGAGAGAAAAGAGGATGAAGAAAAGAAGAAAAAGCTGAAGAATAACAAGGCTGACCGGTCGTTCGACCGGTCAGACACATCAGAAAGGAGCAATGGAAGAAGACCGGTCGGCCATGAAGGCAGAAGACATTGAGGAAAGCCTGACCGGTCATGACCGGTCGGCTATAGGCTCTGGACGAGGAGGAAACAAAGCCCGACCGGTCACGACCGGTCGGGCATGCACGCTGGAATATGGATAGGTTGGTCCGACCGGTCATGACCGGTCGGCCACACTTGCTGAACTTTTTGGATGGTTTGAAAAATCAGTCCGACCGGTCACGACCGGTCGGCCCTGCGTAAGAAGACTTCTTTCTAAATTGGGACTCCGAATTTCACTGCGTAATGCGAAGGCTTTCGCAGAATCCAACGCAAGGGGGGTTTGTTGCTATAAAAGGGCACCTAGGGGCTTTTCCTAAGGTAAGAGAGATGAGAAGGAACGTGAGTTTGGAGGCTGAAGGCGACTGTGGAGCGTCTGCAACATCTATCTTCGGGTTTTTCTAGTTTTATGCTTTATTTTTGAGTTTTTAGTTGTAGCATGACTATGCTCGGCTAAAACCTCTCAGCTAAGGCTGAGAGGTGAAGCTTGTAGCCAATTCTATGTTAATTTCAGTTTGATTCAAGTATTATTCAATTCAAAGTTAGAATTTTCTTATGTTCAGTTCAAAAGATGGTAGTTTAAGATGTCTTATCTGAGTTCATGTGCTCCGGACATGAATTCCTTTTAATTCTCTGAGATTATCACAGGTTGCTTGTTTAGATTCGAATTATAGTAATCCTTGAGCAGGCCATAGTCCATAGGCATGGCTGTTACTCCGCAGGCTATGAATTTGAATTCTACATTGATTGAATGGACTTGAACTTGGAAGTTCAACTTGAATTGGATGAATGTGTGTGAATGCTTTATTTTCCAATTAGATGAGAGATAGGACTTTAAATCTAATTGTGTTCCCTACTTGGATTGACTGAATTGACATAGGATTGCTACAAGTGGATCCTTGAAAGCCTTAGTACATTATATCTCTGATTTTTCATTAAGTTGCTGTTTTAATTAAACATCCCATTGAAATTGAATTTATTCTATTAAAATGAGTTGCTGGAGTAATTAGGAAGCTGTTACTCTTTCCTTGTGGATCGACCTCGGTCTTACCGAGTTTTATTACTACATCGCAGCCTTACACTTGAGGCGAGCGAACAATATTCTCAGAATTTATCTAAAATAATATATAATCGAGATCCTATTAAGAACTAAATCTGAAAAATAGTGATTTGAATTAAAACAGTGATTATGAGAGGTAATAATAATCTAAAAAGGCACTAGAGCGCTAAGGATCCACTTTTGATAGTTTTCAATGCATTAACACAACTACGTCTCTCACAACAAAATCGGAATCAAATTTATATCTCTATCCGATCAGAATTTCAATCAACACTTATCTAAAACAATTGCTTGTTCATTGATTCAATTCTCACAATAATGCTCAGGCCTTAGGCACACTTAATTGTATAGGCCTAAGCATCTTTCCAATCTAGTTGAGATTCACAACCATAGCTTTTATCAAATCTGGTCACCAGACTTGATTACGACTAATGATTAGAACTCTAATTAAATTAAAATCAATCAACAAACATCTATCTCAAATTATTTCAAAAGATAAGAACTTTAGTTTGAATGAGTTCCTACAAGAAGATCGTGCCATTGTACACAAGGCAATCAAAGGGTTTACCATGCCCGGAGTCAATGATAGATCAATCAACTACACCAGCGTAAACAATGCGAAAAAGGTAAGCTACTAGGTTTAGATTAACTAAGAATCACATGAGCCCGGAGTCATCAAAAGATCAAAGCAAAAACTGAACTAGTACTTTATTCAAACTCATATTAAACCAAATCATTCAATCAAAGCATGAAAAAGAAACCTATGTTGCATCAATCCATAAAAAATGAACCAAAAGCTTCACCTCTTAACCCTAGTTAAGAGGTTTTAGTTCATCTCTAACATCCTTGAACTAAAAGCCTTAAAAACATAAAAATAACTAAGAACTAGAAGAAAAACTAGGAAAACTTGAAGTAGAATCCGTCTCCTAAGCCTCCTTAATGTTCCCCACATCCTAGCATACCCTAGGAAGAGAGTGGAAGAGTCATTTTATAGCTTAGATCCGAAAAATTGCAGAGAAGTACCGCACTTGCGCAAAAACATTCAGATTTGGAAGTGTCCTAGTGCAATCAGGATGTTAGCCGGCCGGCTGGACCCCCTTGGCCGGCTGGCCAGAGCTTGAGTAAAATATAGCTCAAATCTCTGGACATCACAATACACAGGCCGACCTACCAGCCGGCCGGCCGGACCATAGGTCGGCCTTCACAAAATCCCTTCAGAGAAAATCCTGTTTCTGAAGGATTTGGTCGACCGGCTGGTGGTAGTGGCCGGCCGATCAGGCTATAAATTGTGGTATTCTTCAGTTTTTCTTCCTCCATTTCCATTGCATCTTCTCTCCACTTCTTATCCTCTATTCCTTTGATCATCAAGGCATCTAAAGTGTGTCTCTTATCATCATATGAGTGGGATCTCTCTTGCATTCCTACAAACACAAAACCATGTATTAGATTAATCTTTAGATTATAATAAACATGTATAATGAGTGATGAATTGGGGATAGAATATGCACAATTCAGAGCTCAACACACCCCCCAACCAGCATTTTTCTAGTCCTGAGCAAAACATGCATAAAACAAATCCAATTTTTGAAAACCCAACTCTACTTCAGTGACTATGCTTCTATACACTTCAAAACATGCAAGTGCATAAATTAGAAAAATGGGGTGATAGAAGTTGAAAACCTTAAACTCTCAAAGTATAATAAGTGTTCATATGGAATTCCCGCTGATTGATTGATAAATAGAAGAATCCAAACAAATTTAACCTAGTTTGCATAGTGAATATTCATCTCATGAATTTCTGGGATTATCTTCCTCATTAATCAGCTAGATTAATGATCTGAAAGTGTACAGATCAACAACAAGCCTATGACAAGCATTTGCCTTATCGTCTCTCTGATGGCTTTCACACTACTTCCCATTTCCGACTTTGCTTACGAGTAGACCATCCCCCGGTTGGTAATAAGTAGCCCTTTTCGGAATTTTCCACCATATTTCTAATCATACCCATATTTTCAATCTTCCTTTCCTTTTTATACACATTAGATAGGATTTTTAGAAACCATATCTTTCGTTCTTTTCCCATGGACAAGGATGGACAAAGTACCCCGACTTGGTTCCTCAACACCTCAAATCTAAACCTACCTAATCCACAAATTTAAATAATCCATTCAAACCATGAGAATCGTGTAACGTGAACTAGGTGCAAAGGTGTTTCAATTTTCTATCAATCACATGAATAGGGGAATTCACATAGAAGGCCATTATCTTAGGGATAGTTCAACATGCTCAACATCACTCACTTCGTATCTCCTTTTCTTATATTTGTATCATCCCGAATGTATAGAAACAAGGTTTTCTAAAAGAGTTTTGAATTTTCAGAAAAATTGAAAATTTTCTACATAATTGCTTGAAATGTCACAAAAGCTAATAGATTCATCTAAGGAATCTCACCTCCCAACCGAAATCTTACATTATCCTCAATGTAACAAGATATGCTATATGCATGACATGAGAGCAATGACATAAAATAAAGGAGAGAGAGAGAGAGAGAGAGAGAGAGAGAGATATCACCTGAGAAATACATTGAATGGAAAAAATTTCTTGTGGAGATGGATTACTTCACAAATTAAGTCTACTAATCAAAGAAAATCCTAAAGCAATCTAATTCTAGGAAACTAATTAAAAATCTAAACCATCCTCTGTTAGACAAGGAGGTTAATCTCAATAAATCATCGAAAAGCATAAAGTTAAGCAGAATCATTAGATGGATCAAAAGGTTTTGCAGTAAATTCATCCAAGATCTTGCTTTACAATATAAAGGTGTGTTAATGATCATGATAGGCCACTGAAAATTCCAAAAAGGAATTTCATTGGATTCCTTAATGTTTTCATCACATGTATAAGAGGAGGCATCATGATATTTGTCAAAAAAATGTCTCCATTTAGATTTTCCTAGGTAATGATATTGCAAGTATGAGTCTTCCTAGGATTCGTAGAGTTTGGTATGCATGATCCATAGAGGTGTGGAAGTATGAATTGATTTCTCAGCATAATAAAGTGTTGTTTCCACATCCTCCTCTCGACTAATGTCATATGCCCATACCGACTCTAAAAGTGCAACTACATCCCCTATCACTTCAACATTCTTATCAAGGAAGTAGGTCACGTCTTCTTCTAAGTGACCAAAGTAAAGAGGTGAGAGGGACTCATCTTCCACAATTGAATCGATCATGTTTATTTCATGGACCTCCTCATCTTCATCCTCTTATTAGTTTTCAATATTTAAAGCATTTAACTCAATCGTCATATTGCTAAAAGACATTTGGACAACCTCACTCCTACAATTGATGATTTCATTTGAAGTAGCTAGGAATAGGCAACCAAGTATGACAGGGATTTGAGTGTCAATATTAACCATGGGTCGTGTGTCCAAGACAATAAAGTCTACCAGATAGTAAACCTTGTCAACTTGTACAAGGACATCCTCAATCACTCCTCTCGATATACGAATCGATCGATCAACAAGTTGTAGCGTGGTTTTGGTGGGTTTTAATTCACCTAAACCCAATTGTTCATAAACCGAGAAGGGGATTAAGTTCACACTTGCCCCTAGATCGAGTAAAGCATGCTTCACCCGGTAGTCACCAATTATACATCATATTGTTGGACTACAGGGATCTTTATATTTTTTGGGCATCCCGTGATTTATAATGGCGGTCACATTCTCTGTAAAAAAAATGCCTTCTTTTACACATGTATTTTTCTTTTTACCGTACAAAGGTCTTTTAGAAATTTAGTATATGACGGTATTTTTTTAATGGCATCCAACAATGGGATGTTGATCTTAAGTTACTTAAAAACTTCCAAAAATTATTGATATTTATCTTGAGGTTTGGTTGAAAACAAGCGTTAGGAGAATGGAGCAACGAGCTTATATTCTTTTAATGGCTCTTTTTCATGCATGGCAGTGCTAGGTCCATGTTGAGTGCTTAAATGTGCATATTCTAACCCCATTTCATCACTAACTATGCATGGTTTTCAAGCTTAAAGACTATTCTAATGCATGGTTTTGTGATTGTAGGAATAAGAGAAAGTTCACTCGATTGATAGCTAAAAGATTGCATTTAGGAGCCTTGGATGAAGACCTAAGGTGGGCCAAAGAAAGAAGAAAGTAAGGAGAGCAAAGAGAGAAGAAAGAAAGAAGAAAAATGAAGAAAACGAGGGTTCGACAGGTCTTGACCGGCCGACCAAGGAGGCCACGACCGGTCTTAACCGGTCGGCCAGCATCGAGAATCACTCCAACGTCTGCTGGAGGTTCCTGTACAACAGTTCGACCAGTCTTGACCAGTCGGCCAGAGCCTGCCCCTCTCATTTATGCATGCTGGACACTCAATAGAAAGGTCCGACCGGTCGTGACCGGTTGGGCAACCCATTCTGACCGGTCTAGACCAGCCGGCCACTTGTAATTTTGCGGGATTTCAGCAGCTTCCTCTTGAAGCTCCGATTTTTGTGCGCAAGCGAGTAAGTACTACGTAAATCTGAAAGATTCTGAGGTGGTAGAGCCTCTGCACTATAAAAGGGAACCTAGGGGTTATAGCTAAGGTATCCTAGAAGAGATCTACGATGGTGGGAGGCGGCGGAAGTCGAATTCGGAGTTCTACAGCTCCTCATAGTTTGTCTTTCTAGTTTTATGTTTTTAGTTGTTTTCATACTTCCTTGGATCATGAACGACTAAACCCCTTAGCTAGGGTTAAGAGGTGAAGCTTGTAGTGAATCTGAGATGCTTTAATTCGTTTGTTTTTTTTTTTTTTTTTCAAGTTGGATTTATTGAAGAACAATGGTTTATAGAAGTTTGAATAAAGTTCTAAGTAGTTTTTCTTAATCTTATGATGGGTCATGGATTTTTGGAAGAATTGCTTTAGTTCTTAATTATTTTGCATAGTTCTAGACCTGTAAGCTCCAAGGAATCGGATTCAATACACTCTAGACTTGGATTTCCATGTGGGCACTTCAACCAAAGTTCTACCTTTTTGTTCTAATTTTTAAATTATGTGTTGATTGTATATGTGATTTGAATGAAGTTCGAATCATGATCTAATTATACTTTGTGACAGAGTTTAATGATGATTATGATTGTGATCTGAATCTATTGGAAGTAGGATTGACCTATGCAATTGAGTATGCTCAAGTCCTAACTTGAATTGAGGGAATCATGTATATAATCACACATATGACAGATTGTGTGTTATAACCACTCTATCATCCGACTAGATAGGATTTGATTTTAATTATAGTTGTGTAATTGGGAAACCACAGCGAATTATGCATCAAGGATTGCTACAAGTGGATCCTTGGATCCATAGTGCTCTTTTATACTGATTACATTCACTTATAGTCTAAGAATTCTATCTACATTCAATTCTAGAAATCTGTTTGGTTTGTTCTCAAATAGAGAATATTAGAAGGAATTTTGTGAATTCCTAACAAGTCCCTGAAAACGATCTCGGTCTCTGCCGAATTATTACTACATCGCAACCCTACACTTGGGGAAGCGAACAGTCCATCATCATCTTTGGAAGTTACCGGCTCATTAGGCGTTGAGGCCTTCACAGGGTCAGATTTTTCAATAATTTTACCACTTCTAAGAGTGGTGATGGACTTAACATATTCCATGTGTTGGTTAGAGGAACTAGGCACGCTTATTTCACATTGTGATTTCAGGATTAGGTAAGGGTTAGGCCGGAAGGGTCCATTACCTTGTGTTTAAGCGAGCATTGATTTCCTCCATCAAATTTTTAATCCCAAGCATCATTGTATTGTTTAATTGGTTGATTTGAGTTTGGCTTTGCATGAATGCTTTAAATGTATCCTCCATAGACATTTGAGGTGGGGCCATAGGAAATTGCATTGGGGACCTCCTTTGAGGATTACTTTGGTTAGTCGTGGGTTCATTCGCCCAATTGAAGTTAGGATTGTTTCTCCAACTAGAATTATACGTGTTTGGGTTTGGAGTACTAAAAGGACGTTGATAACTATTTAAGGCATTTAATTGTTCATATAAAAGTTCTTAAAAAGCAGGAATTGTAGGAAAATCCTGCGTTTAATGCACATTGGAAGCACAAATACCACAAATAATTTCAACAGTCCCCCTTTGTTGAGTTGTATCAACTTTCCTTAATTCCATAGCCTCGACCTTTCGTATGACATTAACCACTCTAGAACTTAGATCATCTTCTTCATTCAAAACATAAATTCCTCCATTTTCCTTGGCTTAAGACTGTTTTGAACTTATCGGCTTAGATGTATCCCATGATTGTGTGTTTTCAACCAACATGTCAAAATAGTCCCAAGCTTCCTCTGTTTCCTTGTTCATGAACTCCCATTGCACATCATCTCCACAAATTGGCGCATGACTAAATTTAGGCCATTATAGAAGAAACTAATTAACCTCCACCATTGGTAGCCATGATGTGGGCATGCGTTTAATAGCTCATTATACCTTTTCCAACATTGAAAAAAGGTTTCATCTTCTTTTTGGGCGAAGTTCATTATGGCTCTTCTCAGCGCATTGGTTCAATGAGCCGGGAAGAATTTTTTAAGAAACTCTCGAGTTATCTCAGCCCATGTCCCAATAGACCTTGGCCTTAAGGAATGTAACCATGATTTGGCCTTCTCTTTCAAGGAGAAAGGAAACAATTTAAGTTTTATGGTATCCTTGGTTACATTATCATAGTTTATTGCGACAATAACCTCTTCGAACTCCTTAATATGTAGATAAGTGGAATTTGGGGAGACGTTGGATTAACTCCAGTTTAAAATCAATGTTTCCCACATTGTGAGGGAAAATTATGCAAGAGGGAGTACTCGTCCTAGCGGGTTGTAAATAGTCACGTACAATCCTAGGTTGAGGTACATCTATTGAGCTCTTAAATATGTATATTCTAACCCCATTTCATCATTAACTATGCATGGTTTTCATGTTTAAAGACTATTCTAAAGCATGTTTTATGTTTGTAGGAACGAGAAGGGGACTTCACCAATTCAATGCTTAAAAGGTCACTCTGTACACATTGAAGATCAAAGGACTAAGCGTCAAAGGGTGGAAGAAAGAAGCAAGGGAGAAAGAGAAGGAGAAAAGGAAGAAGTGTAAAAATTTGCACTGAAGACCGATCGTACATAGCCCAAGACCGGTCGCCCGACCGGTCTGAACACTCAGCAGGAGGACCCTGCTACCAAACCTTACTGGACTAATCACGACCGGTCGTGTGACCAATCATCCACTACTGAAACCGGTCGTTGAATTAAAAATTGGGTTTAAATTTTTTGAAAACTCACTGGACAATTTTTTGCCTTTTACGATCGGTCGTACGACCGGTTATCCATGAGCTCAAACCGGTCGTGAGACCGGTCATCTGCATAATGGAGCTTCTTCTACAAGCTCTGAATTCTGCTGCGCAAAACGCAATTTTTGCAGGATTTGTCAAAGTGTCTTCGCACCAAGGGCTCCAAACCCATAAAAGGACTCCTCTAGCTCGTTCCTAAGGCATCCTAAAGGAGATCTACGAAGGTGGGAGGCAGATAACGTCGGATCCAAAGTTCTACAACTCCCACTACTTTGTTGTTTTCTAGTTCATATTTTTAGTTGCTTTCATGTTTTCTTGGATCATGAAAGGCTAAACTAGGGCTAAGAGGTGAAGCTTGCAGTGAATCTAAGATGTTTTAATTCGTTTGTTAGGGTTTCAAGTTAAATTCTCATTGAAGAACAATAGTTTGAAGTTTGAATAAAGTTCTAAGTACTTTTCTTAATCTTATGATGGCTCATAGATGTTTGGAAGAGTTGCTTAAGTTCTTAATTGTTTTGAATGAGTCTAGACCTGTACGCTCCGAGGAATTGGATTCAAGACGCTCTAGATTTGGATTCTCATGTGAGAACTTCATGCCAAGAGTTCTACTTTTCTGGAATTTTTGCTTATGTGTGATTATATATATGATTTGAATGAAGTTCAAATCATGATATAGTTATACTTTGTGACAGAGTTTAATGATGATTATGATTGTGATCTTAATCTTTTGGAACTAGGATTGACATATGCAATTGAGTGTGCTCAAGTCCTAACTTGAATTGAGGGAATCAAGCACATGAATCACACATATGACAGATTGTTTGTTATAACCGCTCTATCATCTGGCTAGATAGGATTTGATTTCAATTCTAGTTAAGTGTTCACTCCCCAAGTGTAGGGTTGCGAAGTAGTAATAATTCGGAAAGACCGAGTATCGTTCCCACAGAGATTTATGAATGGGTATTCTCAGAATTTGTCTAAAATAACTAGTAATTAAGATCCTATTAAGAACTAAAGCTGGAAAATAGTAATTTAGGTTTAAACAGTAAATGTGTAAGGTAATTTCAATCTAAAAAGGCATTAGAGCTCCAAGGATCCACTTTTGATAAGTTTCAATGCATCAACACAACTAGGTCTCACATAAATCAATCGGAATCGAATTCATATCTCTATCCGATCGGAATATAAAGCGGTTCAATCAACAATTATCTAAAACAATTGCTCATTCATTGATTCGATTCCCACAACGATGCTCAGGCCCTGGGCACACTCAATTGTGTAGGCCAAGCCTCTTTCTAATCTAGTTGAGATTCACAACCATAGCTTTCATCAAATCCTGTCACTAGACTTGATTACAACTAATGATTAGAACTCTAATTAAATCAAAATTAATCAACAAACAGCTATTTCAGATTATAACAAAAGATAAGAACTTAGTTGAATGAGTTCCCACATGAAAATCAGGCCATTGTACACAAGGCAATCAAAGGGTCTACCATGCCCGGAGTCGATGGTAGATCAATGAACTACACAAGCATAACTAATGCTCAGAAGATAAGCTACTAACTTTAGAATCACTACGAATCACATGAGCCCGGAGTCATCAAGAGATCAAAGTAAAACCAAACTAGTACTTGATTCAAACTCACATTCAACTAAAATTCTTCAATTAAAACATAAAAGGAAACCTAGGTTGTATCAATCCATAAAAAACAAATCAAAAGCTTCACCTCTTAGCCCTAGCTAGGAGGTTTTAGTTCATCTCTAACATCCTTGAACTAGAAGCCTCAAAAACATAAAAAACTACTAAAACAGGAAGAAAAATTAGGAAAACTTGAAGTAGAATCCGTCTCCTAAGCAATCCCCACGTCCTAGCATCCTCTGGTATGAAGGGAAGAAGTCCTTTTATAGCTTGGAGGTATCCATTACGTAAGAAACTTCCAGATTTCGCGTAAGGATACGCACTTGTGCAGAGAAATTCGGCGCCTGTTTTAGAAATTGCCCGTTTTACATGGCCGACCGGTCGAACGACCGGTCGGACCTGTTAGTCCATTAGTCCAGCGAGCTCTGCAAGGGGTGCGACCCATTAGCCGACCGGTCTTGACTGGTTGGACCGTGTAATTCATCCTCCAGTGGCTTCCTTGATGTGGCCGACCGGTCCTAACCGGTCGGGCTTCCTTGGCCGACCGGTCGTCCGACCGGTCTAGGCCTTTTTTCTTCTTTATTTCTTGCTTTCTTTCTCCGCTATGCTTTCTTCGTTCTTTCTTTTCTCTCCTTGCTTTCTTCTTCCACCCTTTCATGCTTAGTCTTGTGATCTTCAATGTATATAAAGTGCTCCTATTTAGCCTTGAATTAGTGAAATCTCCATCTTGTCCTACAATCACAAATCATGCATTACATTAGTCCTTTAAACATGTAAACCGTGCATAATGAGTGATGAATTGGGGTTAAAATATGCACAATTAAGAGCTCAACACACCCCCCAACCAGCATTTTACTAGTCCCGAGCAAAACATGCGTGAAATAAGTTTCATTCTCCAAAACCCAACTCTCCTCTAGAAACTATTCTTCTACACATTCCAAGACACATAAGCGTAAAAATCAGAGAAATTAGGTGATAGAGGTTGAAACCTTAAACTCTTAGAACATAATAAGTGTTTATATGAAATTCCCGCTGATTGATTGATAAATAGAAGAACTTGAACAAATTCAACCTAGTGTGCATAGTGAAAGTTCATCTCATGAGTTTCCGGGATTATCTTCTTCATAGATCAACTAAACTATAGATCTCAAGGTGTATAGAGCAACAACAAGCCTATGACAGGAATTTGCCTTACCGTCCTTCCGACGACTTTCACACTATGTCCTATTTTCGGCTTTAGTTACGGGTAGACCATCCCCCAGTTGGTAGTAGGTAGCCCTAATCGGAATTTTCCACCATTTTCCATCATTCCCAATTTCATCCTTCCTTTTCCTTTTTCTTTTACATTAGATAGGATTTTTAGAAATCCATATCTTTCGTTATTTTCCCATGGACAAGGATGGACAAAGTACCCCGGCTTGGTTTCTCAACATCTCAGATCAGAGTCTAGATAATCCACAAATCACATAATCTTTCAAATCATGAAAATCGTGTAATGTGAGCTAGGTGTAAACGGTGTTCAAATTTTCTATCAATCATAAAAATAGGTGAATTCACATATAAAACCATTATATTAAGAGAAATTCAAAGCTTGCAACATTCCTCACTTCGTATCTCCTTTTTTTTTATACTTATATCGTCTCGAATACATAGAATCAAAGTTTTTCAAAAGAGTTTTGAATTTTAAAAAAATCGAAAAATTTCTACATCATTGCTCGAAATGTCACAAAAGCTAGCAGATTCATCTAAGGAATCTCTCTCACCCCCCAACCAAAACTTTACATTATCCTCAATGTAAGAATGTATACAATGAATGCAACACATGAGAGCAATGCCAAATTAAAAAGAGAGTGAGAAAGAGAGATATCACCTGAAGCATATATTTCATAGCAAGATTAGCTTTTGGAGATGAATTACTTCACAACTAAATCAACTGATCAAAACAAATCCTAATGGGATATCATTCTAGAAAAACTATCTAAAATCATCCTCCGTCAGACTAGGAGGTTAATCCCAATAACTCATCCAAAAGCATAAAGTCAAGAAGAATCATTAGATGGATCAAAAGGTTTCGCAGTAACGTCATCTAATATCCTGCTTTACAATATACATGTGTGTAGATAAACCACTGAAAATCCCAAAAATGAATATCAGCAGGTTCCTTAATGTGTGCACCACATGTATAAGGGGAGACAACATCATATTTATCAGAATAAATATGTCTCAATTCAGATTTTCTTGGGCATTGGTATTGCAAATATGGATCATCCCAGGGTTGGTGGAGTTCGGTATGCATGATCCACAAAGGTGTGGAGATAGGAATTGATTTCTCAGCATAACAAGGTGTTGTTTCCACATCCTTCTCTCGGCTAACGTCATATGCCGATATCGACTTTAAAAGTGTGACCATATCCCTTATCATATCATCGTTCTTATCAAGGGAGTAAGTCACATCTTCGTCTAAGTGACTGGAGTAAAAAGGTGAGAGGGATTCATCGTCCACAATAGAATTGATCATGTTTATTTCGTGGACCTCCTCATCTTCATCCTCTTGTTGGTTGTCAATATTGAAGGCATTCAACTCAATCGTCATATTGCCAAAAGACATTTATATGACCCCACTCCTACAATTGATGATAGCTTTGATGTAGCTAGGAATGGACGGCCAAGTATGACAGGAATTTGAGGGCCAATATTAACCATGGGTCGCGTGTCCAAGACAATAAAGTCCACCGGGTAGTAGACCTTGTCAACTTGGACAAGGACGTCCTCAATCACACCTCTCGGAATACGAATCGATCGGTCAGTAAGTTGTAATGTGGTTTTGGTGGGTTTTAATTCACCCAGACCCAATTGTTCATAGACCGAAAAGGAGATTAAGTTCACACTTGCCCCTAGATCGAGTAAGGCATGTTTCACCCGGTAATCTCCAATTACGCATGATATTGTCGGACAACCGGGATCTTTGTATTTCTTGGGCATCCCGTGGTTGATAATGGCACTTACATTCTCTGTCAAAAATGCCTTCTTTTGCACATGTATTTTTCTTTTAACCGTGCAAATGTCTTTTAAAAATTTAGCATATGATGGTATTTGTTTAATGGCATCCAACAATGGGATGTTGATTTTGACTTGCTTGAAAACTTTCAAAAATTCCTGATATTTATCTTAAGGTTTGGCTGAAATCAAGCATTGGGGAAATGGAGCAACGGGCCTATATTCTTTCAATGGCTCTTTTTCATTCATGGTGATGCTAGGTCCATCATCCTCTTTGGAAGATACCGGATCATTAGGAGTTGAAACCTTCACCGGATCAGATTTTTCAATAATTTTACCACTTCTAAGAGTGGTGATGGCCTTAGCATGTTCCATGTGTTGGTTAGAAGAACCAGGCACGTTTATTTCGCATTAAGGTTTTGGATTTGGTATGGGTTGGGCTGGAAGAATCCCTTCCCCTGCATTTAAGCGAGCCTTGATTTCCTCCACCGAATTTTTAAGCTCAAGCATTAACGTATGGTTGGATTGATTTATTTGAGCTTGACCTTCCATGAATGCTTTCAAAGTATCCTCTATAGGCATTTGAGGTGGGGCCATAGGAATTTGCATTGGGGGCCCCCTTTGAGGATTATTTTGATTAGCCGTGTTTCCATTCGCCCAATTGAAGTTAGGGTTGTTTCTCCAACTAGAATTGTTCGTGTTTGAATTTGAAGTACTAAAAGGTCGTTGATAACTATTCAAAGCATTCGATTGTTCAAATAAAAGTTCTCGAAACGATAGATTGTTGGACAATCCGGCGTTTGATGCACATTGGAAGCACAAATACCACAAATAGTTTCAACAGCCCCCTTTTGTTGAGTTGCGTCCACTTTCTTTAGTTCCATCTCCTTGACCTTTCGTGTGAGTTTAGCCACTCTAGAACCTAGATCATCTTGCTCATTTAAAACATAAATTTCTCCCTTTTTCTTGGCTTGGGGTTGTTTTGAACTTGTTGGCTTAGATGTATCCCATGCTTGTGTGTTTTCAGCCAATATGTCAAAATAATCCCAAGCTTCCTCCATTTCCTTATTCATGAACTCCCCATTGCACATCATCTCCACAAATTAGCGCGTGGTTGAGTTTAATCCATCATAGAAGAAACTAATCAACCTCCACCATTCATAGCCATGATGTGGGCATGCGTTTAATAGCTCATTATACCTTTCCCAACATTGGAAAAAGGTTTCTTCTTCTTTTTGGGCGAAGTTCATTATGGCCCTTCTTAGTGCATTGGTTCGATGAGTAGGGAAGATTTTTTTAAGAAATTCCCTAGTCATCTCAGCCCATGTCTTAATAGACCTTGGCCTTAAGGAATGTAGCCATGATTTGGCCTTCTCTTTCAAGGAAAAAGGGAACAATTTAAGTTTTATAGTATCCTTGGTCACATTGTCATAGTTTATTATGGCAATAACCTCTTCAAACTCCTTAATGTGTAGATACGCGCTCTCAGAGTCGAGTCCATGGAATCTAGGAAGAAGTTGGATCAACCCCGGTTTAAAATCAATGTTTCCCACATTGTGAGGGAAAATTATGCAAGAGGGAGTACTCGTCCTAGCTGGTTGTAAATACTCACATAAAGTTCTAGGTTGAGGTACATCCCCCACTTCATTCTCATCCAATTCAATAAGGTTTGGGGCTGAATTTTGATGTTGACTAGCCCCTTGATTTGGTTTATTTTCAGCCATCTCTCTAGTAATTTCAAGAAAATTTTGACGTTTCCTAGCACGAGGCTCTCTATCAATCCCTTCAACAATTACTCAGTCACGATTGAGTCGGTTATTGGATCCCTGAGCCCAATGTGGCATGCAAATCCAAAAAGAATGAAACAAAAAGGAAAAAGAATTCTTCCTTCCTTCCTTTACTCCTCTCTAAGACTTAAGCACAAGGTGTCTTGCAATGGCTGAGCCAGAAGCAAGGATAGAGACCGATTTCTCCTGGTCAATAGGGGTTCAGAGAACTGCCCACCCACTCTTTGAGTCTTTTGAGAAAAGTGCAGAAAAAGAAGAAAGAGGAATAAATTTGAGAAGAGAAATCTCTGAGCACAAGGTGATCCAAGACGGCAGAGCCGACCAATAGGAATCCAGGCGGCTCAAGGCCAACCTATCAAAGATCCAAAAGGAGTCTCCACCCACTCTACAAGAGATGAATATGGTAGGAATGAATAGGAGAAGAAGAAGAGTAAGGTTAGAAAGATAGAACCTTTGGCACTTGAGATTCCTACTTCTTCTTCAACTTCCTAAAAATCCCTGAAGTAGATCTATGTTAGAATCCTGCAAAATCAAAACAAACAAAGTTAGTATACTAAAATTAAAAGAAAACTTAGCCAAGAAAGCAAAACAAATCCTAAACCTATCTTAACACAATCTCAATTAAAAGCTATCTCAGAAAATTCTAAAAATACCGTAGAGAAATCCCCGGCAACGGAGCCAAAAACTTGTTCACTCCCCAAGTGTAGGGTTGCGAAGTAGTAATAATTCGGAAAGACCGAGTATCGTTCCCACAAAGATTTATGAATGGGTATTATTAGAATTTGTCTAAACTAACTAGTAATTAAGATCCTATTAAGAACTAAAGCTGGAAAATAGCAATTTGGGTTTAAACAGTGAATGTGTAAGGTAATTTCAATCTAAAAAGGCACTAGAGTGCCAAGGATCCACTTTTGATAAGTTTCAATGCATCAACACAACTAGGTCTCACGTAACTCAATCGGAATCGAATTCATATCTCTATCCGATCGGAATATAGAGCGGTTCAATCAACAATTATCTAAAACAGTTGCTCATTCATTGATTCGATTCCCACAACGATGCTCAGGCCTTGGGCACACTCAATTGTGTAGGCCAAGCCTCTTTCCAATCTAGTTAGGATTCACAACCATAGCTTTCATCAAATCCTGTCACTAGACTTGATTACAACTAATGATTAGAACTCTAATTAAATCAAAATTAATCAACAAACAGCTATTTCAGATTATAACAAAAGATAAGAACTTAGTTGAATGAGTTCCCACATGAAAATCAGGCCATTGTACACAAGGCAATCAAAGGGTCTACCATGCCCGGAGTCGATGGTAGATCAATGAACTACACAAGCATAACTAATGCTCAGAAGATAAGCTACTAATTTTAGAATCACTACGAATCACATGAGCCCGGAGTCATCAAGAGATCAAAGTAAAACCAAACTAGTACTTGATTCAAACTCACATTCAACTAAAATTCTTCAATTAAAACATAAAAGGAAACCTAGGTTGCATCAATCCATAAAAAACAAATCAAAAGCTTCACCTCTTAGCCCTAGCTAAGAGGTTTTAGTTCATCTCTAACATCCTTGAACTAGAAGCCTCAAAAACATAAAAAACTACTAAAACAGGAAGGAAAACTAGGAAAACTTGAAGTAGAATCCGTCTCCTAAGCAATCCCCACGTCCTAGCATCCTCTGGTATGAAGGGAAGAAGTCCTTTTATAGCTTGAAGGTGTCCATTGCGTAAGAAACTTCCAGATTTTGCGTAAGGATACGCACTTGTGCAGAGAAATTCGGCGCCTATTTTAGAAACTGCCCATTTTACATGGCCGACCGGTCACGACCGGTCGGACCTGTTAGTCCATTAGTCCAGCGAGCTCTGAAAGGGGTGCGACCCGTTGGCCGACCAGTCGGACTGGTCTGGCCAACCGGTCGGACCGTGTAATTCATCCTCCAGTGGCTTCCTTGATGTGGTCGAGTCGTCCGACCGGTCTAGGCCTTTTTTCTTCTTTATTTCTTTCTTTCTTTCTCCGCTATGCTTTCTTCTTTCTTTCTTTTCTCTCCTTGCTTTCTTCTTCCACCCTTTCATGCTTAGTCTTGTGATCTTCAATGTATATAAAGTGCTCCTATTTAGCCTTGAATTAGTGAAATCTCCATCTTGTCCTACAATCACAAATCATGCATTACATTAGTCCTTTAAACATGTAAACCGTGCATAATGAGTGATGGATTGGGGTTAGAATATGCACAATTAAGAGCTCAACATTGAGTAATTACGAAACCATAGCGAATTGAGCATCAGGTATTGCTACAAGTGGATCCTTAAATCTCTAGTGCTCTTTTACATTGTTTACATTCACTCTTAGTTTAAAATTGCTATCTATATTTAATTCCAAAATTTAGTTTAGTTAGTTATTAAGTAAAGACTATTGGAAGTTTTTTGTAAGTTCCTACACAAGTCCCTGTGGATCGACCTCAGTCTTACTAAGATTATTACTACATCGCAACCCTACACTTGGGAAAGCGAACTACATCCCCCACTTCATTCTCATCAAATTCAGTAAAATTTTAGGCTTGATTTTGATTAGCCCCTTGATTGGGTTGATTTTCAGCCATCTCTCTAGCAATTTCAGGAAGATTTTGATGTTTTCTAGCACGAGGCTCTCTATCAATCCCTTCAACAATTACTCTGTCACTTAACAATCTCCGAATGTGATCACGAACCCACTTAGGCATGAATCACTCAACACAACCCTAAAATTTAATCCTAATTCTAAAAACAAAAAAAAATTGAAACTATCTATAGCAAGAGAGGTAGAAGGATAGAATCTGAATTGAAGATTTATGTTAGAATCCTACAAAATCAAAACAAACTAAGTTAGTATTCTAAATTTAGAAGAAAACTTATTCTAGAAAGCAAAAAAAATCTTAAACCTAACTTAACACAATCCCAACTAAAAGCTATCTCAGAAAATTCTAAAAACACCATATCAAATCCCCGGTAGCGGCACCAAAAACTTGTTCACTCCTTAAGTATAGGGTTGCAATGTAATAATAAATTCGAAAAGACCGAGTATCGTCCCACAGAGATTTATATGTGGATATTCTCAAAATTTATCTAAAATAACCTATAATTGAGATTCTATTAAGAACTAAATCTGGAAAATAGTGATTTGAAGTAAAACAGTGATTATGAGAGGTAATAATAATCTAAAAAGGCACTAGAGCGTCAAGGATCCACTTTTGATAGTTTTCAATGCATCAACACAACTAGGTCTCTCATAACAAAATCAGAATCGAATTCATATCTCTATCCGATTGGAATATGGAGCGGTTCAATCAACACTTATTTAAAATAATTGCTTGTTCATTGATTCGATTCCCACAACAATGCTCAGGCCTTGGGCACACTTAATTGTATAGGCCAAGCCTCTTTCCAATCTAGTTGAGATTCCCAACCATAGCTTTCATCAAATCCTGTCACTAGACTTGACTACGACCAATGATTAGAAATCTAATTAAATCAAAATCAATCAGCAAACATCTATCTCAAATTATTTCAAAAGATAAGAACTTTAGTTTGAATAAGGTCCCACATGAAGATCGTGCCATTGTACACAAGGCAATCAAAGGGTCTACCATCCCAGAGTCGATGATAGATCAATCAACTATACAAGCATAAACAATGCCAAAAAGGCAAGCTACTATGTTTAGATTCACTAAGAATCATATGAGCCCGGAGTCATCAAGAGATCAAACCAAAAACTGAACTAGTACTTTATTCAAACTCATATTAAATCAAATCCTTCAATCAAAGCATGAAAAAGAAACCTAGGTTGTATCAATCCATCAAAAAGGAATCAAAAGCTTCACCTCTTAACCCTAGCTAAGAGGTTTTAGTTCATCTTTAACATCATTGAACTAAAAGCCTCAAAAACATAAAAATAACTAAGAACTAGAAGAAAAACTAGGAAAATTTGAAGTAGAATCCGTCTCCTAAGCCTCATTGATGTTCCCCAGGTCCTAGCATACCCTAAGAAGAGAGTGAAAGAGTCCTTCTATAGCTTAGATCTGAGAAATTACGGAGAAGTACCACACTTACATAGCGAAATTCAGATTTGGAAGTGTCCTAGTGCAATTAGGATGTTGGCAGGCTGGCTGGCTGGAGCTTGAGCAAAACAAAGCTCAAATCTCTGGACATCACAATACACAGGCCGACCTACCAGCCGGCCGGTCGGCCAGTCCATCCGGCCGGTTGTACCATAGGTCGGCCTTCACAAAATCCCTTCAAAGAACATCCTATTTCTGGAGAGTTTGGCTGGCTGGCCGGTGGCAGTGGTTGACCGGCTGGTGAGGCTGTAAATTGTGGTATTCTTCAGTTTTTCTTCCTCCATTTCCATTGCATCTTCTCTTCACTTCTTATCATCTATTCATTTGATCTCCAAGGCATGTAAAGTGTGTCTCTTATCATCATATAAGTGGGATCTCTCTTGCATTCCTACAAACATAAAACCATGTATTAGATTAGTCTTTAGATCATAATAAACATGCATAATGAGTGATGAATTAAGGTTAGAATACGCGCAATTTAGAGCTCAACAACCGCATCTCCAAGTGTATAAGATTTTCGCACTTTTACGTCGGTTTAGATGGATGCTTCGATGGATCGAATAGTGCTTCGATGGATCGAAGTTTTGTCCAGAGAGTTCAGATTTTTATCTTCTAAAAATGTGATTTTATGATGGATCGAAATCTGGTTTTTGATGGATCGAAATCTCCTTTTTTGATGGATTGAAGTTCTCACAATGGATTGAAATCAATCCAGCGAGTTGTCCAAAATTTAATTTTTATGTTCTGTTCGATGGGTCCTTTGATGGATCGAACACCAATCGAAAGTCGTTTTAAGATGGATTGAAGACTATTCGAACTACCAATCAAAGCTATCTGTTTCTGCACTTTTCTGATTTTGAACTCTAAACCTTTTCCGCTTGAATTCTTTTTTTCTTCCTTCTTTGCTTGATCTTCAAAGTACTCTAAGTAGTTCCTTTTAGCAATAAATTCATAAAGTCTCTCTCCTTTTCCTGCAAACACATATAAGATCTCTTCTTTAACACTCAAAACTATTCAAATGGGTGATAACTCAGGGTCTAGATGTGCACAATTCAGAGCCTAACATTAATGTCGCTACGGTGGGTACCACTTCTTGAAATCACGGAGGTTGAGATGAATCTAATATTTATATTCTCCTTCATCCAGTCAGTGGGCCCCAAAAACTTGAGCAACCACATCAATAGACTAGATGTCTAGCACACCTCATGGTGGGTTTCAAGGACATGGTGAAAAATCATACATCGAGGTAGGCCTTCGGATGGGCCATGAACATAAAACACATCTACTAGGTGGGCCTATGGATGACCCTCATATTCGCTATGTATCAATGTGATACTTGTGGCTTGAAGAGAAGAGTTTCCTCTATCCATTACCACCGAAACTGAGACTAGAAATAGGAAATGAATCAATACCATATCATGGTTTCGGTAAAGCTTTCTCGGTCGAGCCCTATTACGTAGCTTAGTCACTATTACTCCATCTCATTTCTTTCCAGACATCTATCCTTGGCAAAGGATAGCGCAAGAATCCTAATCCACGCACATGCGCCAAGAGCCTTCTTCGGCACCAAGACCACAGACGAGGCACAAGAGAATGTACTGGGCCTTACATGACCCTTTTCGAGCAGCTCTTTCAACTGCCGCCTAATCTCCTCTCCAAGATGTGGCCACACGTACATTATAAGGGGGTATTTGGCATCTTTACAAATAAGAGCTTATTGGGTTATTTCTAAAAAAAATAAGCTTTTAGACTGTTTAGTAAAAGTCTAATCGGAGTGCTTATTTGTTTAAAAAGTAGCAAATAAGCTCTGATTTTATAAGTTGGGGAGGGGTTACTTTTTGAAACAGAGCTTATTTGGCTTAAGCGGATGGACATTTTTTACTAATTTTTTGACAAGTTTGTCCTTATACTTTTAAAGTAATTCCCATCTTATCCTCTTCTCTTCTCTTTACAATCTCTTTGAGGTTGACCCACATTATGAACAACCCATATTGAAGGTGGGCCCCACATGGTGAATGGTCCACAGCAAAGGTGGGCCCACATAATGCACAGCAACATCAAAGATGGGCCCCATATGATGGATGGCCTACATCAACGTGTGGCCCCACATGATGGATGATCCACATCAAACAGGCCCTACTTGATGGATAGTCCACATCAAAGGTGGGACCCACATGATGGAAGGTTGACATTAAAGGTGGGCCCACATGATGAATGACCCATATTGAAGGTTGGGCCACACATGATGGACAATCCACAGTAAAGGTGGGACCTACATGATGGATGGTGGACATCAAAGGTGGGTCCCACATGATGGACTATCCACATCAAGTGGGTCCCACATGATAGGTGGTCCACTACAAAGGTGGGACCCACATGATAGATGGTGGACTTCAAATGTGGGCCCCTCATGATGAATGACTCATATTGAACGTGGGGCCCCACTTCAAGGCGGGCCTACGTAATGAATAATTCACATCAAAGGTGGGACACACATGATAGATGGCCCACATCAAAGTGTGGCCGAGCATGATGGAACATGCACATTAAAGGTGGGACCCACATGATGGATGATGGTCATTAAAGGTGGGCCCACATGATGAACGACCCATATTGAAGGTGGTGCCCCACACAATGAATGGTCCACATCAAGGTGGGGCCACATAATGGACGAAGTAGGCTTCACATGATGGATGGCCCACATCAAAGTCTGGCCCCTCATAACGGACGGTCCACATCAAGTGGGCCCCACCTAATGGACGGTTCACATCCAAGGTCTCGCATGATGGATGACCCATATCTAAAGTGGGCCACATGATGGATGATCCACATAGAAGGTGAACCCCACACGATGAATGATGGATATCAAAAGTAGGCCCCACATAATGGACAATCCACTTTGAAGGTAGCCCACACTGTGGACACATCAAATGTGGACTCCTCGTGATGGGTGAGAGGAATTGGACATTGAGGGGCCCCACATAAAGGACAATTAGCATTGATGGTGGGTACCACATGATGGATGATGTTGAACATCCAATTTATACATGTCCTAGCACATTACATCACATTATATGCATGGTTTGTATGCTTAAAAGACCCATCTAATGCTTGTTCTGTGAATGTGGGATTGAGAGAGAGACTCTACACAAATGTTAGCTAAAAGAGCATATTAGGAGCCCTTGAATGAAGGCCCAAGGTGGACCAAAGAAGGAAGAAGAAAGAGGGAGAAAAGAGAAGAAAGAAAGGAAGAAAAAAAAATAGAGGAACAAGGGGTGACCGGTCAGCCACCCTGCTGCTCACCTCTGGAGGTCGTTGGACAAAGGACCAGCCTGGTCTGACTGGTCAAGACCGGTCGGCCACCCTCTTGTACCCCCTGGACTCATAACAGATAGGTCCGACCAGTCAAGACCGGTCGGCCAGCCCAGTCTAATTGGTCACGAACGATCGGCCTTGCGTAAACAGCAACTTTCAAATTGGAGTTCCAATTTTTCTTGCGCAAGTGCGTAAGGGCTATGCACTGCTGGAAGTTTCTGAGATGGTAGAGCCTCCCAACTATAAAAGGACACCAAGGGTCTCTTCCTAAGATATGATAGAAGCTGAGGAACTTCGTGGGAGGTGAAGAGAGACGTTGTGGAGCGTCTGCAACTCTCCCAAATCCTGGTTTCTATGCTTTTTAGTTTTTTATTGAATTCTAGTTGTAATATGACAATGCTCGGCTAGAATCTCTCAGCTAGGGCTGAGAGGTGAAGCTTGTAGCTAATTTCATGTTTAATTCAGCTTGATTCAAGTACTTTTACTTTAAGTTTGAATTTTGAACGTTCTAATTCATATAAAGTTGATATTTATAGAAGTTTTATGAGAGTTCATGTGCTTCGGACATGGATTCCTTGCAATTCTTTGAGATTATCATGTTTTGCTTGATTAGATTCGAATGATGGTAACCCTTGAGCATGCCATAGTCCATAGGCATGGCTATTACTCTGAAGGCTATGATTTCGAATGCTATGTGACTAAATAGGACTAGAACTTGGAAGTTCAACTTAAGTGGGATTGAATGTGGTTTAATGCTTTATCTTCCAACTAGATGAGAGATAGAACTTCAAATCTAGTTGTGTTTTATGCTTTAATTGATTGGATTGACATGGGATTGTTACAAGTGGATCATTGAAAGCCTTAGTTCCTTTAAATACTGATTTTCTTAAATTACTATTTAAGTTAGTTCTCTCAATTGAATCTCTTAATTATTTCAATCCTAATTGCTGGAATAGTTTAGAATTTGTTTTCTAATTCCCTGTGGATCGACCTCGGTCTTACCAAGAATTATTACTACATCGCAGCCTTGCACTTGAGGCGAGCAAATAAGTTTTTGGCGCCGTTGCCGGAGAATTTAAATAACGGTTCTAAATTGTTTTAGTGACTGTAAAAGTAGAAGTAGATAGGTTTTTCTAATTTCCTAGGACTAATAAATTGTTTTGCTTTATAGGACTTCTTCTCTAGTTCAAGCGAATCGGGTAATATCCTTCTAACTTAGTGCTTTTTGCAGATTTTCAATTTTTAGAATTTTGATTAATTTCATATTTTAGTACTTAGGATTAGTTTAGATTTTGGATTGTGTGGTTTATGTCCCATTGGGAACGTGACCATAACAATCGTCTCAAATTCAAAGGTGGTTTAGTTGTACCACTCTCAGTTCATAGGCGAGTCCGAAAAACTGTTAAACATCGTAAAAATTTGGGAAGTATGGATCAAATTCCATTAAGGAATCCCCCCCACCCCCCAACTATAAACGTAAATCAAGAGGGAGTAGGAGAGAATGAGGTACACAATGTTCCTTCAATGAGATCTTTACGGGATTACCTACAACCGGCCGGTGCAACCACACCCTCGTGCGTGGTCTTACCACCAATCGAGGGAAACATCGATATAAAACTGGGAGTAATTCAACTCATACCAAAGTTCCATGGGCTAGACTCTGAAAGCCCATACCTACACTTAAAGGAGTTTGAAGAAGTGGTAGATACTTTGCAATACACTAATGTTTCAGAAGATGCCATTAAACTTAAACTTTTTCCTTCTCATTGAAAGAAAGATCCAAGACTTAGCTTCACTCTCTTAGACCACACTCGATAGGGTCATGGAACGAGATGACCAAGGAATTCTTGAAAAAGTTCTTCCCGGCTCATAAAATAAACACCATTTGAAGAGCCATAATGAACTTTTTCATTAAAGGGAGTGAATCATTCTTCCAATGTTGGGAAAGGTTTAAAGACCTCTTATTGGCTTACCCACATCACGGCTACGAAAGTTGGCGAATCATAAACTTTTTCAATGATGGATTAAGTTCCAATATGCGCCAATTTGTAGAGATGATGTGCAACAGCGAGTTTATGAGCAAAAATCCAGATGAAGCTTTGAGTTATTTGGATATGTTGGCCGAGAATGTCCAATCATGGGATACCTCGGACAAATCTAATAACCCTAAGCCTCCTCAAGAAAAGAGAAAGGAGGGATTTATATCCTTAAGGAGGAAGATGATGTGAATGCAAGGCTAACCAGCCTCACAAGGAAGATCGAGGCCATGGAACTTAGTAAGAGTGGAGTTTCAAAGTCCAATGAAGCTATTGAGAACACGTATGGGATTTTCTTTACTAATATACATGCTATGCAAGATTGTCCTACAATTCCTACGTTTCAAGAGGTGTTACAAGAACATGCAAATGCCACATATGGTTATCAACGGCCTTTTAATGGACTGGTGGGTAACACGTACAACTCCACTTGGAAGAATCACCCAAATTTCAGTTGGAAGAATGCTCCCACGGGCAATCCTACCAACTCTCAAGGAGGGCCACCCATGCAAAATATGGCCCCACCTCAATTCTCAATGGAGGATACCTTAAAGGCGTTTATGCAAGGGCAAACACAAATCAATCAATCAAATCAGCAAATGTTCCAAGAGCTTAAAGTCTCGGTTGATGAGATTAAGGGACGCTTGAATGCTAGGGAAGGGACCTTTTTGGCCCAACCTCAGCCCAATCCAAAGCAAGTACATGAAGTAAGCATCCCTAATCTCTCCAACCAATATATGGAGCAAGCCGAATCCGTCACCACTCTTAGAAGTGGCAAGAAAATTAACAAATCTATTCCAGTGAAGGCCGACAAGCCTAATTATCCGGTAAATTCTGAGGATGAGGACGGATCCAACTTAGCCCCACAAGAAACGAAATGCGTTTATAAGCCCGTAGCACCATTCCCTTGGAGATTAGTTGCTCCAAAATCTCCCCCAAACTCTCATGATATTTTAGAGATTTTCAGACAAGTTAAGATTAACATTCCCTTGCTTGATGCCATCAAACAAATCCCCTCTTATGCCAAGTTTCTGAAGGACTTGTGCACAACCAAACGCAAATAATGTGCAGTAAAAGGCCTTCTTAAATGAGCAAGTGAGTGTCATTCTCACTCAAACGACCCCCCCCCCCCCCCCCCCCCCCCCCAAATTCAAAGATCCCGGTAGTCCCACAATCTCATGTATCATTGAAGACTACCGGATTGAGCGTGCATTGCTAGACTTGGGGGCAAGCATAAACTTGATCCCGTACTCGATATATGAGCAATTGGGTCTTGGTGAATTAAAACCCACCAAAACTACGTTATAACTCACTGATAGATCCATCAGTGTACTGAGAGGGATAGTTGAGGATGTTCTAGTCCAAGTTGACAAATTCTACTACTCGATGGATTTTATCGTCTTGGACACACAACCGGTTATAGATGCTAGCACTCAAATACCAGTGATTTTAGGCCGCCCGTTCCTTGCTACATCAAATGCAATCATAAATTGCCTGAACGGGGTGATGCAATTATCTTTTGGGAACGTAACATTGGAAGTGAATGTGTTCCGCTTGGGCAAAAGGCATAGGGATGATGATGATGTCCACGAGGTTGATATGATTGAATCAATCATGGAAGAGGAGTTAGCTTTAAATCAGAATTTTGATCCTCTAGATGTTGTTAGCTTCGATCCTTTTGAGGATTGGGATGACAATGATGGCCCCTATGAGGTAAACATGATAGAATCCATGAAAGATGGGGAGTTTCTCCAACATGATGTACCAAGAAGCTTAGGGACATGTTTGACACACTCCAAGGATGAATTCAACTCTATTATTTATGAGATCTTGGAAGTGTCAATTTCTGAAAACCTACTTGATAAGTCACCAAATGCTGATTTGCATAAATTTTTTATGCAGGAATTGGAAGTATTGGTGCTTGACTTGCCTACAGAGAGGCCAATTTCTGAAAGTGTAGAGGTTGAGGACCCACTTCAACCTACACAAAAGTCTGAGAAGGAGGAAGACGAAAAGGGTCCAAATTTGAAAACTTCCTCCGATGAGGTCTACTACACTCTAGATCAGTGTTTAGTGTATTTTGAAGATTGGGATGATCCCATGATTAAGGACATAGTATATGCCTTGAAGGAGACCCCTCCGGTGCCTAAAAAGCTTCCTTCCACAGATTGCCAAACTGAAAAATCAATTGTGGAAGCACCGGTGAAATCTAATTTTGTGGAGATCAAATCAACTTGTGAATAAGAAATACAAGTCTCCACATCTCTTTGGGTTGCTCAAACCAAATAACACAACTTCTGGGATGACCCGTACTTAAATGATTTTTGCCCAGATAGGAAGGAAAGGAGATCCATCTTCAATAATTTCCAACCAATGCAATTCTCTTTTCCTAGTACATGTGACAATTTTATTAAGGAACCTGCTGAAACCTTTCAGCAGGATTTTTAATGGGTTAGAATGATTAATGTCACCAATGTACTTTCTAAAACAGGATGGTGGATAGTTCTACTGAAAAATTTATTACACCACTTGATGATCCTGCTCAACTTTGTCCTTTTGGATAATATAATGCTGATTGATCTCCTAGTCTGATGGAGATTCTCTTTCTAAAAGGATAACTTAGGTTTTGTTTATTGCTTTAAGTAGGATTAGGTCTAGTTTGTTTCCTTGTTTTAGTTCTATTTGCTTTAGTGGATTTAGTTGTCGGAGTTGTAGACTCTCATGATTGATTCTCTCAGGTACTATCGTTCTCACTCTCTCGTATTTTACCATTGCTCTCATGTCCATGCTCATTGCATATCTTTTTACATTGAAGACAATGCAAGATTTAGTTTGGGGGTGAGATGAGATTCCTCATCTAACAGTTTGCAACATTTCGAGCATCATATTATGTGCAAATGTTTTTGAATTTTCTAAAAATTCAAAACTCTTTTAGAAAACCTTATTGTTATGCATTCGAGATGATACGAGTATAAGAAAAGATGATATGAAGTGAGTGATATTGCAAGTCTTGAACTACTCTTAATATAATGGTTTTATATGTGAATTCCCCTATTTATGTGATTGATAGAAAATTTGAACACTTTTACACCTAGTTCACATTCACATTACAAAATTCTGGAATTCCCGCTGATTGATTGATAGAT
Source organism: Liriodendron chinense (assembly GCA_003013855.2). NCBI lineage: Eukaryota > Viridiplantae > Streptophyta > Magnoliopsida > Magnoliales > Magnoliaceae > Liriodendron > Liriodendron chinense. Next base: position 381,476 of record PVNU02003299.1, read on the forward strand.
AAAAGAACTTTTACACCTAGTTCACATTAGGTTGAATTTTGTTCAAAGTTCTTTTATCTATCAATCAATCAGTGGGAATTCTATATGAACACTTTTTATGTTTTGAGAGTTTAAGGTTGCAACATCTATCGCCCAGTTTCTTTAATTTTTGTACTGGTATATCTTGGAATGAATAGAAGTATTGTTTCTGAAAGAGAGTTGGTTTTGAACATTTGAACTTGTTTCACGCATGTTTTGCTTTGGACTAGCAAAAAGCTAGTTGGGGGGTGTGTTAAACCTCCAATTTATACATGTCCTAGCCCATTACATCACATTATATGCATGGTTTGTATGCTTAAAAGACCCATCTACTACTTGTTCTGTGAATGTAGGATTGAGAGAGAGACTTAGCACAAATATTAGCTAAAAGAGCATATTTAGGAGCCCTTGAATGAAGGCCCAAGGTGGATCAAAGAAGGAAGAAGAAAGAGGGAGAAAAGAGAAGAAAGAAAGGAAGAAAAAAAAATAGAGGAACAACGTCCGACCGGTCATGACTGGTCGGCCACCCTGTTACTCACCTCTAGAGGTCGCTGGACAAAGGACCAGCCTTGTCCGACCGATCAAGACCAGTTGGCCATCAAGTCAGCCACCCTCTTGTACCCCCTAGACTCACAATAGACAGGTCCGACCAATCAAGACCGGTCGGAAAGCCAGTCCGCCCGGTCACGGCCAGTCAGCCATGCATAAACAACAACTTTCTAATTGGAGTTCCGATTTTCTTGCGCAAGTGCATAAGGGCTACGCACTTCTGGAAGTTTCTGAGGCGGTAGAGCCTCCCCACTATAAAAGGACACCTAGGGTCTCTTCCTAGGATATGATAGAAGCTGAGGAACTTCGTGGGAGGTGAAGAGAGCCGTCGTGGAGTGTCTGCAACTCTCCCGAATTCGGGTTTTTATGCTTTTTAGTTTTTTATTGAGTTCTAGTTGTAGTATCACAATGCTCAGCTAGAATCTCTCAGCTAAGGCTGAGAGGTGAAGCTTGTAGCTAAGTTCATGTTTAATTCAGTTTGATTCAAGTACTTTCACTTTAAGTTTGAATTTTGAATGTTCTAAATCATATAAAGTTGATATTTTTAAAAGTTTTACGAGAGTTCATGTGCTTCGGACATGGATTCCTTTCAATTCTTTGAGATTATCATGTTTTACTTGATTAGATTCGAATTATGGTAACCCTTGAGCATGCCATAGTCCATAGGCATGGTTGTTACTCCGAAGGCTATGATTTCGAATGCTGTGTGTCTGAATAGGACTAGAACTTGGAAGTTCAACTTAAGTGGGATTGAATGTGGTTCAATGCTTTATCTTCCAACTAGATGAGAGATAGAACTTCAAATCTAGTTCTGTTTTATGGTTTGATTGATTGGATTGACATGGGATTGTTACAAGTGGATCGTTGAAAGCCTTAGTTCCTTTAAATACTGATTTTCCTAAATTATTGTTTAAGTTAGTTCTCTCAATTGAATCTCTTAATTATTTCAATCCTAGTTGCTGGAATAGTTTAGAATTTGTTCTCTAATTCCCTGTGGATCGACCTTGGTCTTACAGAGAATTATTACAACATCGCAGCCTTGCACTTGAGGCGAGCAAACAGATGACCTACATTAAGGTGGGGCCCTAATGATGAATCGTCCACATCTAAGACGAGCCTTGCATAATGGACAACCCACTTTGAATGTTCAGCTCACACAATGGACGGTCCACATCAAAGGTGGGCTCTATATGATGGTTGATCCACATCTAATGTACGAGATAATGGATGGCCTAATGTCTTAAAATATGAAAATTGTAGTCACGCATTCTTTTGTCATTTGGGGCATGGTTCATCTATGCTGAGATCGACCAAATAGAGTTGTAATCTTTAAAAATGACATCAACTACCCCTAAAAAAAAGCTCTTATTTAAAGGTTTTACCAAATGTGCATATTTTAGTTAAGAGCTTTTTTTTTCCATGAAAATGTAATTTTACCAAATGAGCTTTATATAAAACAAGAGCTAGAACGATAAGAACTTATTGGAGTTGCTCTTATTTAGAAAGCTCTTAATGAATTAGAGAAGAGATGCCAAACGAACCCTAAGTTTTCATGGTAACAAGTGGCCAAACATGTTAGTACACTTTAGTTTGTCAATTGTCGTGTTGGTTGGTCACATCTTGTCGTGTGAGCCCCGGCCGAAGATTTGAAGCTCAAGACTTGAAGATTATGCTTCCTCCCTTACTCAAGCTCAAGCAGAAACAAGATCTCAGGTAAGTTGCATATAGATCGACCTTAGGAAACCCAAAACATCAATGAATGGCGTAATTACCGACCTAACTTATCCCATTCCTTCTCGACCCTAGCTCAAGTTGATCAGACTTGTATGTCCATGGCAAGTGCTAATCGTGATTGAAAACATGTCCAAACATTGGACTCCATGCACCTAATCACTTCATACTTCATCATTGAAGTGATCCGCTGCTGTGTTGAAAGATCTCAAGGCAGCCGACCGGTCATGACTGGTCGGTCTGACCCTTCACCTTAGTCCAGCAAGTTTGCTTTGACAAAATCATCTAGACAGCCGACCGGTCTTGACCGGTCGGCTAGAACTCAAGAAATGTCCAGCAACCTTGCTATAATGAAATCGTCTAGACAGTCAACCGGTCTTGACCGGGCGGCCAGGCTCATCAACACAGACAGCAAACTTGCTGTGATAATTTCAGCTGAACAGCCGACCGGTCTTGACTAGTTGGCCAGTAGTTCAAAACCTATCCAGTAGCATTGCTAGCATTGATTGGGCTGGACTTCCGACCAGTCTTGACCAGTAAGACAGCAGTCAAAATCTGTCCAGCAGCTTTTCTGCATTGATCCAGGAAGGCATGCGACTGGTCTTGACCAGTCGGTCTGCATATTTGAATATGCCCAGCAAGCTCAACCGACCGGTCTTGACCTATCGGACTGCATGTTGCAGTGAATCCAGCAAGTCTATCCGACCGGTCTTGACAGGTCGGACAGACCCAGATGAGGGCCAGCAATTTGAAATACGACCGGTCTGTCCGACCGATTGAGGCCTCTCTCTGACAGGTCGGACGTGACCGTTTTTTATCCGTTGGGGCCATCATTAGGGGCTCTATATAGCCATATCTTGTAGTCTTTCTTGGCATGCATTCAACACCCATCAAGAGCTAAGCGAGAGAGTCTTTACTCACATATTCCTACCCTCCTTGCTCTTAACTCCCTTGAGTTAATCATTCAAACCTACCCATTAATGGCTTGTCATTGAGTATTCAAAGCTCGGTTTGAAGTATGAACTCAAGATCTACATTCATGGTTGACCTACCTTCGAGATGTCTTTATGAGGTCGTTTATAGCCATTGAATGCTAAAGTTTGGTAGTTCCCTCATAACCATTGCATTGAATAGGCAAGAGGAACTTGACCATCTCTCTCCCAACTACTCGGCATAATCATAATCACATCATTTGCATCGGTAGCTAATCTTGGGAGCACAAAGAGAAGCTGAAGCATATGGAGCTGAAGCTACTCATCAAAGGCATTGAATCGAGGCTCAATCATCTAGGTATGTCTAGTATTTGAGAGTCCATTTATTGAATCACTATTCCCTGGATTGGAAAACTCCGGCGGGAGTGTACGTGACCGTCCTTGGATTAGGATTGGTGAGAGTTTGAGATCCAAACTCGTCAAGTCCCTGGATTGAGCCATCGACGGATGGTAAATGCGGTCCTAGATCAAAGGATGTTAAGGTTGATGGTTAACCTGATTTAAAACCACGACTATAGTGAAATCCGATGGTCTCATAGGTTGAGATCGTGAACCGGGAGTGGAGTAGGGAAACCGAACCACTATAAATCGTTGTGCATTGTGAGATTGAATGATTGCTATGTGTTGAATGGTTTAGTCAATCATGAATGCTAATTGTTTGATGAAATGCCTATGATAGTCTTTACTTACAAATTCATCATATAATTGCCTTGAATGTTATTGTGATAATCTTGGTTAATAAGATTGACTTGATTAGTTTTAACTTGTAATTGGAAATTCAAAAAGTCCTATTCACCCCCCTCTAGGACATTAGGCATATCTTCGAGTATCTCTACAAGCAATAAAACCACAATTTCAATTGGTATCAGAGCGGGTTCCTCTGCTCAGGTTTAAAAACTCGAAGTAAGATCCTAAGAGAACTTGAAAATATGTGTAGAGAGGACTCTACATCTGTTACTAAGCCTCCCTTCTTTGATGGGTCAAACTATCCATATTGGAAAGCCCAAATGCGCATCTTTTTAGAATCTATTGATTCGGACGTTAGGGACATGGTTGATATTGGATATTAACCCCCAATGGACATTATATGTAAGGAAGGTGAACCGGATGTCCTCAGGCCAAGAGAGAAGGCGATGTGGACCGATTATGATAAAACTCAACGTGTTCATAATGCCAAAGGCCTGAATGCCATTTTTTGTTCAGTGTCTAAAGATGAATTTGGTCGGATTCAAAATTGCACAACCAGTAAGCAGGCATGGGATATTCTTGAAGTTACTCATGAAGGAACAAGCCTTGTAAAATGCTCAAAACTTCAGCGCCTCACTACACAATTTGAAAACATAACTATGGAGGAGTATGAAACATTTACAGACTTTTATACCAAACTGAACAAGATCACAGATGAAATGTAGGGCTTGGGGGAACCTATTCCGAAGAATAGACTGTGTAGGAAAATTCTGAGATCCCTACCGAAATGGTTCTCTACCAAAGTTATTACTTTAGAAGAATGTCGGGACCTAGATACCATGAAAGTTGAAGAATTACTAGGGTCCCTTCAAACCCATGAGTTACATTTCAAAACTCCCTCAAAATCCAAAAGTACAGCCCTGAAACCTTCTCATAAGAAACAAGATTCTAAATATGGAAGTGAGGAAGATCCAGACATAGAAGAAATGGCACTTATGGCCAAGAAATTTCAAAAATTCTTCAAAACTAGGGGAAATACTTCTAGAAGGAAACCCTACCAGAAGGGTAAACCTTTTGACTCTAAGAACAACAAAGGAAAAAAATTTCAGTCAAAAGATCCTCAATGTTACAAGTGTAGAGGATTTGATCATATTGCATCCGAGTGCACTAATAAAAAGACCAAGAAAAAGGCAACGGCGCTACATGGGATGATAGTGAAGAATCTAAATCTGAATCAAACATATACCAAAGTGATGAGGAATAAGGTTTAATCAAAATTTTAATGGCTTCCATCACTGATATTGTGCCTCAAATTGGCCCATTGCAAAGATCACCGGAGACATTGATGATCATGAATCCTCTAACACTAAAAATGATTCCTTGAGTGATGATGAGGATGAGGATGAAGGCCTTCAGGAGGTATATAACCAACTATACATTGAAAATATGAGTACCATTAAAAAGTTGGGCCAAATGAAGGCTGAAAATAATAAATTGACAAAAAGTCTTGACGGATTGAAAATTGAGAATCAAAAGATGGGTCAAGATCTAGAAGAACTGAAAAGGAAGAATGATGAGCTTGAACAAAAAAAGAAAAAGTTCATAAGTGGTGAATCTCTAGACAAGCATGCTAGACTTGAGAAATAACTCAAAGAGGCGAACACTAAAATTGATCGTCTTAAGTGTCAAGTCATTGACTCTAGAAGACGTTTCACCCAAGGAGAAGAAAACCTTGAAAAACTCCTAGGTGTTGTAAGATCACCAATGGACAGAAGAGGTTTGGGTTATGACAGTCACACTTCAAAAACTTCCTCAGTCCATCTGACGGTAAGAAAAGATCATGGTGCATCGGGAAGTAAAACCAAAGCATCTCCTGTTTGCCATGCTTGTGGTGACATTGGCCACCTAAAGTTTGAATGTATAGTGTTCAAAAATCCGGTCAAAAACTTGAAAGGTAAATTTGTACCGACCTGAAAAAATGCGCAAGCTAATTGGAATCCTCATATGCATACTTCACCAAAAAGAGGAAACATTCGAAAGAATTATCCTACACTTCCTAGGAAGGACAAGAGAATGGATGAACTGTTGGAGCAAGTTAAAATGTTGAATTTGAAAACTGCTCTTCTCTTGCGTGAAAAAGGAAAATCTGATTCTCCCAAGAAAACTAGAGAATCTCACCATAAGAATACCCCTCATAAAAGGACAACAACTAAATGGGTAGTTAAGAACAAGTGTTTGGTCATTCATACTACCCTAAAAGCTGGGAATACCCCTAGATGGTACTCGGATAGTGGTTGCTCTAGACACATGACAGGTGATAGATCTCAATTTTGTGCATATGACGAATTTGATAGTGGGTCTGTCAAATTTGGTGATGGGAGCATGGCTAAAATCATTGGTAAAGGAACCATCACGGGGCCAAGTTTGCCCAAAATTGAAAATGTGCTTTATGTTGATGGTCTTAAACATAACCTTCTGAGTATCTCACAAATTTGTGATGAAGAGCACTCAGTAAGCTTCTCCAAAGATATGTACAAGATCCTGAACTCCACAGGAAAATTAGTCATGAAAGGTCTACGCACAGGAGACAACTGCTATGTCATTGAAAATCACAACAATCCAAGCTCCTCCACCATGTGTCACATGGCCATTCAAGATGAAACAGAACTATGGCACTATCAACTCGGTCATGTTCATTATAGAAATTTATTTAAACTGAGTCAGAAAAATTTGGTGAGAGGTCTACCAAAGATGGGTAAAAGACCTAATGCTGTGTGCATCGCTTGCCAAAAAGGTAAACAAATCAAGGTTGCACACAAGAGAACTTCTATCCTGGTCACATCAAAACAATTTGAACTGCTACACATGGACCTAGTTGGTCCTACCAGGGTACTTAGCCAAGGTGGAAAACGATACTTCTTTGTAGTCGTTGATAATTACTCTAGATTCACATGGGTCGCCTTCCTAAGAGAAAAATCTGACACATTTGAAGAATTCCAAAAACTAGTGAAGCGACTTCACAATGAGAAAGGATACATGGTAGCAAGAATCAGGAGTGATCACGGCAATGAATCTGAAGATCATCATTTGAAGGAATTATGTGATGAATTGGGTATTCGCCATGAGTTCTCAGCACCCAAAACACCTCAACAAAATGGGGTTACTGAAAGGAAAAATTGAGTATTGTTGGATATGGCCATAGCTATGCTTAATAATAAGAATCTTGCGTAAAATCTGTGGGCTGAATGTTCGCTTCCCCAAGTGTAGGGTTGCGATGTAGTAATAAACTCGGTAAGACCGAGGTCGATCCACAGGGACTTATGTAGGAATTCACAAACACATCCAAAAGCGTCTATTGAAAGCTAATAATCAGATTTTGAATAGAATTGATGTGAATAACAGTTTTAAACTAATTTGAATGTAGACAATTATAAAAAGGCACTAGGGGTTCAAGGATCCACTTGTAGCAATCCTTGATGTTCAATCCGCTGTGGTTTCTCATTCTCTCAACTAGAATCGATATTAAGATCTATCTAGTCGAATGATAGAGCTGTTAAACCAAACAATTTGTAGTATGTAAGTGCAATGCATATAATTCACTCCATGTAGGCTGAGCTGAGCATGCTCAATTGCATAGGTCACTCCCCTTTCCAAAAGGTCTAGTTCACAATCATAACCATCCTCAAGTCCTGTCACAAGACAAGGCTAGATCAGGATTTGAACTTGATTCAAATCACATGCACAGTCCATACATATTACAGAAAATTAGAAAATTAGAACTTTGGTAGGAAGTCCCTTCATGAAGATCATAGTACTAGAGCGCACTCCAATTCCTCGGATCATACAGGTCTAGACGGATACAAACCAATTAAGCAATTAAGTAATTCTCCCAAACATCCATGAGTCATCATAAGACTAAGAAAAACTACTCAAAAACTTGTATAAACTTCAAACCTTAGTTCATAATCATGAATTCCACACTTAAAACCACTTAACTACTAATTAAAACATCTTGGATTCACTACAAGCTTCACCTCTTATCCCTAGCTAAGAGGTTTAGCTGCTCATGATCCAAGGAAACATGAAACAACTATAAAAAGCATGAAAACAGCAAAGCAAACTAGAAAGAGTTGTGAAACTCCGAAATCCACTTCCACAGCCTCCACCCTCGCTTAAACCCTTCTAGGATGCCCTAGGAATGATCCCTAGGTGTCCTTTTATAGTCTGGAGGCTCTACAACTTCGGAAGAATCGAGAAACTGCGTAAGAGTTACGCAGCGCAGAGAAAATCGGGCTGTATTTGGAAGTTTCTAAATTCTTACGCACAGTCGACTGGTCATGACCGGTCGACCTCATTGGCTGACCACTCCAGCAACCATATCCGACCGGTCATGACCGGTCGGACATCTTCATTAACGTTCCAGCAAGTATGGCCGACCGGTCTTGACCGGTCGGGCTTGTTCATCATTGGTCCAGCAATCATGTCCGACCGGTCAGGACCGGTCGGACGTCTTCAGCAACCTCCCAACGTGCATGGCTGACCAGTCAAGACCGGTCTTGCCTTCTTGGCCGACCGGTCGGTAGTCTTCCTTTTTATTTTCTTCCTTTTCTTTTCTTTCCTTGCTCCTTTCTTTTACTTTCTTTCTTCTTTTCTTCTTTTTCTTTTCAAATGGTCTTCAACAAAACAGTCCCAAATGAACCCTTTTTATCTTCAATTAGGTCGAACCACTCTCAGTCCTGTAGTTACAAAACATGCATTGGATTAGCCTACAAACCATACAAACCTTGCACAATGAGTGATGAATTTGGGTTAGAATTTGCACAATTAAGAGCTCAACACACCCCTCAACCAGCATTTTGCTAGTCCCGAGCAAAACATGCGTGAAACCAATTCTACTCTTCAAAAACTCAACTCTCCTTCTGAAACCATTCTTCTATACATTCTAAGATACATAAGCTTAAGATTCAGAAACATTAGGCGACAGAGGTTGAAACTGTAAACCCTCAAGACATAATAATCATTCATATGAAATTTCTGCTGATTGGTTGACAAATAGAAGGACTTGAACAAATTCAACCTAGTGTGGGTAGTGAAAATTCATCTCACGAGTTTCTAGGATTATCTTCTTCATAGATCCAGTAGACTATAGAACTCAAGGTACATAGAGCCTCATCAAACCAATGACAGGAATTTGCCTTACCGCCCTTCCGACGGCTTTCACACTACGTCCCATTTCCGGCTTTGGTTACGGGTAGACCATCCCCCGGTTGGTAGTAGGTAGCCCTAATCGGAATTTTCCACCATTTTCCATCATTCCCAATTTCATCCTTCCTTTTCCTTTTTCTTTTTAAATTAGATAGGATTTTTAAAAATCCATATCTTTCATTATTTTCCCATGGACAAGGATGGACAAAGTACCCCGGCCTGATTTCTCAACACCTTAATTCAAAGTCTAGCTAATCCATAAATCACATAATCCCTTCAACTCATGAAAATCATGTAATGTGAACTAGGTGTAAAAGTGTTCAGATTTTCTATCAATCACAAAAATAGGGGAGTTCACATATAAAACCATTATGCTATGAGAGATTCCAGACATCCAGCCCCATACACTTCATATCTCCTCCTCTTATGCTCATATCAACTTGAATGCATAGAACCAGTGTTTTCCAAAAGAGTTTCAAAATTTTAAAAAATCAAAAAAAATTTCACATAATTGCTTGAAATGTTGCAAAACGCTGGATTCATCCAAGTGATCCTACACCCCCCAACCAAATCTTGCATTGTCCTCAATGTAAAAGATGTGCAATGAGCAAAACATGAGAGCAATTTGAAAATAACAGGGAGTGAGGAATGATAGTACCTGAGAGAGTGAAAAGTGGAATTCTTCCTCCTTCTAACAAACCTATGAAAAAGAAAACAAAAGCAGCAAAATCCTAATCCTAACTACTCTATACCTCCGTTAGACTAGGAGATCAATCATCCTGAAACACAGGATCATTCAGGGGTATGGACGTACCTTCTGAAGGAAATTTCTCAAAGAACGGCTTTAATCGCTGCCCATTTGCCTTAAAAATGTTGTCGTTCCTCGGATTCAACAGCTCGACAATCCCATATGGATAGACAGTTTGCACAATGTAGGGACCGGTCCATCGAGATCTCAATTTTCTCAGAAATAGATGTAAGCGAGAATTATACATGAGGACTTTTTGATTGATCATGAATGTCTTGCGAAGAATATTCTTATCATGGAATATCTTCGTCTTGTCCTTGTAAATTCTCGCATTCTCATAAGCTTCATTCCGAATTTCTGCAAGTTCATTCAATTGTAGTTTGCGTAACGAGCTTGCCTTATCAGAATTGAAATTCATTTTCTTAATAGCCCAATATGCTCTATGTTCCAACTCCACAGGTAAGTGACAAGCCTTCCCATAGACAAGTCTATAGGGAGACATTCTAATAGGGGTTTTGAAAGCAGTACGGTAAGCCCAAAGCGCATCGGTAAGCCGAAGCGACCAATCCTTGCGATCGAGGTTCACCGTTTTCTCTAAAATGTGTTTAATCTCCCTATTGGATATCTCAGCTTGTCCACTAGTTTGTGGGTGATAGGGAGTGCTCACTTTGTGTGTTACGCCATATTTCTTCATTAAGGTTTCAAAAGGGCGATTGCAAAAGTGAGACCCTCCATCACTTATGATGACTCGAGGCGTTCTAAACCGGGAAAGAATATTTTCTTTTAAAAATTGAATGACCGTTTTATGGTCATTATTCCGGCAAGGGATGGCCTCGACCCATTTGGAAACATAATCAACGGCAAGCAAGATGTATAAGTTTCCAAAAGAAGATGGGAATGGGCCCATGAAATCGATGCCCCAACAATAAAAAAATTTCGATAATTAAGATGGGATTGAGTGGCATCATATTCCTACGGGAGATTCCTCCTAATTTCTGACAAAGTTCACATGCTTTGCAAAACTCATGTGTGTCTTTTAACATGGTGGGCCAATAAAACCCACATTGCAGAATTTTCGCTGTGGTCTTTTTAGCCAAAAAGTGGCCACCACATGCCTGAGAATGACAGAAGGAGATGATACTTTGTTGTTCCTCATCCAGCACACATCTCCTTATGATTTGATCGGGACAATACTTGAATAAGTATGGGTCATCCCATAGGAATTTCCGCGCCTCCGTGAAGAATTTATCCTTATCTTGCTTTCTCCAATATGTAGGAATTGTACCTGTAGCAAGATAGTTAGCAATGTCCGCATACCATGGCAATTGGGAAACAACAAAAAGTTGTTCATCAGGGAACATGTCATTGATTGCAGTCGTTTTAGGGGAATCAGTGAGGACAAGTCGAGAGAGGTGGTCAGCTACTACATTCTCTACTCCTTTCTTATCACGTATTTCTATGTCGAATTCTTAGAGTAGAAGGATCCATCTTAACAACTGTGGTTTAGCATCCTTCTTAGAAAGAAGATACTTAAGCGCGGCATGGTCAGTGAATATAATGATCTTGGATCCAATCAAGTAGGACCTAAACTTGTCCAAGGCAAAAACTACGGCTAAAAGTTCTTTTACAGTGGTGGTGTAGTTTGCTTGGGCTGAGTTTAGGGTTCTACTTGCGTAGTAGATGACACATGGCTTTTTCTCTTTTCTTTGACCTAACACGGCCCCACTAGAATAGTCGCTAGCATCGCACATAATCTCAAAAGGAAGGCTCCAATCAGGTGGTTGCATTATTGGAGCGCATGTCAACATACCTTTAAGGGTGGTAAAGGCCTTTTGACATTCTTCATTCCACTCGAATGAATTTTCCTTTTGAAGTAGGTTACATAAAGGGCGAGAGAGTGAACTGAAGTCCTTTATGAACCTTCTGTAAAATCCTGCGTGTCCTAAAAAGGACCGGACATCTCGTATGCTTTTGGGTGGTGGAAGGTGTTGAACCTCCAATTTATACATTGCATTGCCCACTACATGACATGTTATGCATGGTTTTCATAATTTAAAGACTAATCAAATACATGTTTTGTGGTTGTAGGAATGAGAGTTACTTTACCCAATTGATGACCAAAAGAGCTGATTTAGAACCTTGGATGAAGACCCAAGGAGGGCTGAAGGAAGAAGGAAGCAAAGAAAGAAGCAAAGAAAGAAGAAAATAGAAGAAAGAAAGGAAGAAAACAAGAAGAAAAAGAGACCGACCGGTCTTGACCGGTCAGCCAAGGAAGCCCGACCGGTCTTGACCGGTCGGCCATGCTTGCTGGAGTAATGCCAAAGAGGGCCTGACCGGTCGTGACCGGTCGGCCATGCAAGTTTCAGATTCCAGATTCTAAAACAGCAATGTATTCCCGCACCTGATTTTTCGGACCAGTTTTCTGAAGCCATATTGATGATATTTGGAAATCCAACACATCCATGTCGAAGAGGAGCTCGACGCCGAACTAACCCAAGTGGTTTCGTGTCGATCGGAGCTACGGATTGACCGTGGTGGCCAAAACAATACGAACTGTCCAGAAAGTTCCAGATTTCGCTGTTCAACTCTGGGCCGGTCCAGAGGACTCATCATTGATGATATGAAGAATCTACTTTGACCATCTTTTAGAACACATCCATATATGAATAACCACAAAAGTTTCAGATCAAAAGGATGTGTGGTTTGATCGTACCGGTTGAAGAAAGATGGACCATCCAGAAAGCTCCAACTGCGCAGAGTTTATAAAAGCCCTAATTGTTCTAATTTTAGGACCACATTTTGAGATCTTGTTGGACAATCTAATCCGTCTATCATGTAGAGGAGGAAGTTTTCTACTCATGTTCAAAATTTGAGATCAATCCGACCTCTGTACACTCCGGAGCGTTGAAAGCAAGATGACTGGTTCTGAAGGTATCCGAAGTGCGCGATTTTGAGAGACGGTCGGTGATGTGATTGGTGGGCCCATTAAGAGGATAATCTTGGAAATCTACATCATCTATGAGGAAGATCACATTACAAGGAAGCTACAAACCAAATTTGAAGGCAATCCGACCATTGGTTAAGCCGTACCAGGCGAAACAAATTCTGCTATGTTGCTGTACTATTGCTGCACTATAAAAGGAGGTGCTCTCTTCTATTCCAAATCAACCAAGGACGTGGGGAGCAAGGAGTTCAAGTCATAGGAGGCTTCCTAGCCTCCTCCAGCTAGTTTTTCTTCCTTTTCTTAGTTCTAGTTCTAGTTTTAATATGCTTTTCCTTAGCTAACCTCTTAGCTAGAGCTAGAGGTGAAATTTGTAGTTGGTTCCAATGCTTTAATTCTTTTATTTCAAGTACCCTTTTCTTAATTTTGGATTTTGAAGTTCTAGTTTGAATAAAGTTTGGATTTTTAGATGAATTATGAGAGTTTGTGTGCTCCGGACATGAGTTCCTTGCAATTCTCTGAAATTACCATGATTGGGTTATTTGAATTTGAATTGTAGTACCCTTGAGCATGCCATAGTCCATAGGCATGGCTGTTACTCCGAAGGCTACAAGTTCAAGTTCTATGTGCTTCATTAGAACTAGAAATCTGATTTCCAGATTTAAGTGGGATTGTTGTGCTTGAATGTTATATCTTCCAATTAGATGAGAGATAGGACTTTGATTCCAATTGTGTTGTACTTGGATGAATGGATTGGCATTGGACTACTACAAGTGGATCCTTGATGCTCTAGTTCTTCTTAATTTCAGATTTTCCTATTTCATGTGAAAAACTACTTTCTTAAACTTCTTAGATTCTAGTTATTAGAGTAGTTGAAATTGTTTACTTCTTTCCCTGTGGATCGACCTCGGTCTTACCGAGATTTATTACTACATCGCAGCCTTACACTTGAGGCGAGCGAACAAGTTTTTGGCGCCGCTGCCGGGGAAAAAGTTAAATGGTTTTAATTGTTCTAGTAGCTATAGAGTAATCTTAGTTAGGTAGGATTTTCAGTTTTTATAGAAGTAGATTTTTTAATTTTTTTTTAGATTACTAACAAATTTTTTTTTATTTTTTTTTTATTTTGTAGGACATTGTATTGTTGCTGACATAGATCTCACTCTATTGGGTAACATCTCCCCATATCCCTTCTTTTTGTTCTTTTTTTTTATATTAGGATAGTTTTCAATTTCTTAAAATTTCATCATGTATGATTGGACGAATGGTGCATATAAGCATCTTTTGGAAGATGAGATGTCAGACCATGAAATTGAAAGTCTTTATGATTGGAACCATTATAAGCATAAGTATTTTTCTAAGGTTCAATCAACCTCCACTGCCGCCCCACGTAAGACGATGCGTGATTACATTAATGAAAATAATACACATATTGAGACACGATGTAAGACGATGGGGGAATACCGGAACGAAGCAAAATTGGATAATCATCCGGGAAAAACATTACGTGATTACCGGATTGAAAATAACATGAGTGTTCCACCGGTTATGGTAAGAGGTGTGCAACAACAAAAGAAACAGGTGAATAGTAGCCAACCGGTTAAGACAATGCGTGATTACTTGTATGGATATGCTTATCAACCATCATATAACTTTTCATCCTACAATGCGTACGGTCTTAATTGGGAAAACCACCATTCTCCTTGTTCAAGGGAGGAACCAACCATGGATGCCAACAACTATCCTCAAGAGTTTCTTTCTCATGAGCCGCAACCGACACGAACTCTTGAGGATGTGCTGCGAGAGTTTATGGAAACAACTGAGCAATACATACAAAACCTCTCGCCATCTCAAAATATTAAACCCAACATTGGGAACACCGAATCAATCCCCAACAATGAGGAGGATGAGGCTATCCAAGTCCCACCTTCTTCGGATTTAATGGATAGACTTTTAAAGGAGATTGATTTCGATGATCCCAATGTCATCATCAATTATGGTGAGTCCACTATCTCTTTTGGATGCTTTGAACTTAATGATGAAGAGATTTCAATGACGGTTGACGAACCCGAGGAATCCATAAAATTTGAAAGTGGTAGTGGGGTTGCCTACAATGAGGGTTTGGTGAATGGTTATGAACCTATGGTTTCTTTTTCCCAAGGGCATAATGATTATGAGTCTCTAGAGGATATGCATGCTAAAGAGACGGTGGAAGTTGATATTTTTGAGTCACTCCACCAACTTGCCATGTTTAATTTTAATGTGGAGAATGAGACTCCCATGAGTGAAAATTCAGATTCTTTGGACGAATGCTTGGCTCACTTTGAAAATTCAAACGACCCCATTATTCAAGAGATTGTTAAAGCCTTGCATACTTCCGACTCGGTGCCTCATACTAGTTATGGAGAACCTAGTTTGGAAGAATTCCACTCCATGGAGGGAGAGTCCCTCACCATCGAAACTGAATTTTTGCACTCACTCAAGCAAGATCATGATCCTTCATCCGACTATCTCGATTTTCTAGAGGAATGCTTGGCCCAATCTTATGATCTTGATGATGAGATGATTAAGGAGTTGGACATTTTGTTAGACACGGTGCCGGAGCCTGAAGAACACCTTTCCACTGATTTACACTCTTTACCATTGTTTGTGGAAGCACCGTACAATTCTGAAATTGTGGAGGAGACAACTTTAACCAATGAAAACTTGATGAGTGTCTCTCCACCATCATGGGTCCTTCAGCCCATTGAAAATTCTGATTGGGATGACCCATTTTTAATCAATCATAACCCAAATCAGAATTTGAGGAGATATCTTTTTGCTGCTCTTATCTCCTCCTATCATGCATGTGGTGCACATAAATATTGGACTTCAATGGAGACAAGCACCCATGTCTACTGTCGAGCAGGACTTTGGATGGTCCTCATGAGAAATTTATTGAAATTCATGAAGATTCTGCTCAAATTTGATCATGTAGTCGATCAGACTAATCAAAGGTAGGTAGGTAGGTAGGTTAGGATTTATTTTTTTTTTGAAATTAGGATTAAATAAGTCTCATCGAGACAATGGAAGATGCTAGAATTGATCAACTTGCTATCTCAGGTACTATTGTTCTCACTCTCTCATATTTTACCATTGCTCTCATGTTCATGCTAATTGCATATCTTTTTACATTGAGGACAATGCAAGATTTGGTTGGGGGGTGAGATGAGATTCCTCATCTAGCATGTTGCAACATTTCGAGCCTCACATGCGCAAATTTTTTCGAATTTTCTAAAATTTCAAAACTCTTTTAGAAAACCTTATTTCCATGCATTCAAGATGATATGAGTATAAGAAGAGGAGATACAAAGTGTGTGATGTTGTAAGTCTTGAATTTCTCCCAACATAATGGTTTTATATGTTAGTTCCCCTATTGTTGTGATTGATAGAAAATTTGAACACCTTCACACCAAGTTCACATTACACGATTTTCATGAGTTGAAAGGTTTATGTGATTTGTGGATTAGCTAGACTTTGATATAAAGGTGTTGAGAAACCAAGCCGGGGTATTTTGTCCATCCTTGTCCATGGGAAAATAATGAAAGATATGGATTTTTAAAAAATCCTATCTAATTTTAAAAGAAAAAGGAAAGAAAGGATGAAATCGGGAATGAAGGAAAAATGGTGGAAAATTTCGAAAATGGCTACCTATTACCAACCGGGGGATGGTCGAACCGTAACCAAAGCCGGAAATGGGACGTAGTGTGAAAGCCGTCGGAAGGACGGTAAGGCAAATTCCTGTCATAGGCTTGTTGTTGCTTTGTGCACTTTAAAATCCTTGATTTACTTAATCTATGAAGAAGATGATCCCAGAAACTCATAAGATGAACTTTCACTATGCACACTAGGTTGAATTTATTCGAGTTCTTCTATTTATCAATCAATCAGCGAGAATTTCATGTAGACACTTATTATGTTTTGAGAGTCCAAGATTTCAGCTTCTATCACCTAATTTCTCCAAATTTTATACTTGTATATCTTGGAATGGATAGAAACATGGTTTCTGAAAGAGAGTTGGGTTTGGAGGTTTGAACTTATTCACGCATGTTTTGCTCGGGACTAGCAAAAAGCTGGTTGGGGGGTGTGTTGAACCTCCAATTTATACATTGCATTGCCCACTACATGACATGTTATGCATGGTTTTCATAATTTAAAGACTAATCAAATACATGTTTTGTGGTTGTAGGAATGAGAGTTACTTTACCCAATTGATGACCAAAAGAGCTGATTTAGAACCTTGGATGAAGACCCAAGGAGGGCTGAAGGAAGAAGGAAGCAAAGAAAGAAGCAAAGAAAGAAGAAAATAGAAGAAAGAAGGAAGAAAACAAGAAGAAAAAGAGACCGACCGGTCTTGACCGGTCAGCCAAGGAAGCCCGACCGGTCTTGACCGGTCGGCCATGCTTGCTGGAGTAATGCCAAAGAGGGCCTGACCGGTCGTGACCGGTCGGCCATGCAAGTTTCAGATTCCAGATTCTAAAACAGCAATGTATTCCCGCACCTGATTTTTCGGACCAGTTTTCTGAAGCCATATTGATGATATTTGGAAATCCAACACATCCATGTCGAAGAGGAGCTCGACGCCGAACTAACCCAAGTGGTTTCGTGTCGATCGGAGCTACGGATTGACCGTGGTGGCCAAAACAATACGAACTGTCCAGAAAGTTCCAGATTTCGCTGTTCAACTCTGGGCCGGTCCAGAGGACTCATCATTGATGATATGAAGAATCTACTTTGACCATCTTTTAGAACACATCCATATATGAATAACCACAAAAGTTTCAGATCAAAAGGATGTGTGGTTTGATCGTACCGGTTGAAGAAAGATGGACCATCCAGAAAGCTCCAACTGCGCAGAGTTTATAAAAGCCCTAATTGTTCTAATTTTAGGACCACATTTTGAGATCTTGTTGGACAATCTAATCCGTCTATCATGTAGAGGAGGAAGTTTTCTACTCATGTTCAAAATTTGAGATCAATCCGACCTCTGTACACTCCGGAGCGTTGAAAGCAAGATGACTGGTTCTGAAGGTATCCGAAGTGCGCGATTTTGAGAGACGGTCAGTGATGTGATTGGTGGGCCCATTAAGAGGATAATCTTGGAAATCTAAATCATCTATGAGGAAGATCACATTACAAGGAAGCTACAAACCAAATTTGAAGGCAATCCGACCATTGGTTAAGCCGTACCAGGCGAAACAAATTCTGCTATGTTGCTGTACTATTGCTGCACTATAAAAGGAGGTGCTCTCTTCTATTCCAAATCAACCAAGGACGTGGGGAGCAAGGAGTTCAAGTCATAGGAGGCTTCCTAGCCTCCTCCAGCTAGTTTTTCTTCCTTTTCTTAGTTCTAGTTCTAGTTTTAATATGCTTTTCCTTAGCTAACCTCTTAGCTAGAGCTAGAGGTGAAATTTGTAGTTGGTTCCAATGCTTTAATTCTTTTATTTCAAGTACCCTTTTCTTAATTTTGGATTTTGAAGTTCTAGTTTGAATAAAGTTTGAATTTTTAGATGAATTATGAGAGTTTGTGTGCTCCGGACATGAGTTCCTTGCAATTCTCTGAAATTACCATGATTGGGTTATTTGAATTTGAATTGTAGTAACCCTTGAGCATGCCATAGTCCATAGGCATGGCTGTTACTCCGAAGGCTACAAGTTCAAGTTCTATGTGCTTCATTAGAACTAGAAATCTGATTTCCAGATTTAAGTGGGATTGTTGTGCTTGAATGTTATATCTTCCAATTAGATGAGAGATAGGACTTTGATTCCAATTGTGTTGTACTTGGATGAATGGATTGGCATTGGACTACTACAAGTGGATCCTTGATGCTCTAGTTCTTCTTAATTTCAGATTTTCCTATTTCATGTGAAAAACTACTTTCTTAAACTTCTTAGATTCTAGTTATTAGAGTAGTTGAAATTGTTTACTTCTTTCCCTGTGGATCGACCTCGGTCTTACCGAGATTTATTACTACATCGCAGCCTTACACTTGAGGCGAGCGAACAGAAGGTTAGAGAGAAGATCAATTTTCGCTTTGTCCACCTCAATTCCATTTTGTGAAACGATGTGACCAAGTACAATTCCCTTTTGAACCATGAAGTGACACTTCTCCCAATTGAGCACAAGGTTCTTCTCTTCACATCTTTTCAACACAGACTTCAAGTGCTCGAGGCACTCATCAAAGCTACAACCAAATATGGAAAAATCATCCATGAAGACTTCGAGAATGGTCCCCACCATGTTAGAAAAGATACTCATCATACAACGCTGAAAGGTGACAGGGGCATTACATAGTCCAAATGGCATCCGTCGATAGATGAAAGTGCCGAATGGACATGTGAATGTAGTCTTTTCTTGGTCTTCATGGGCAATTTCTATTTGGTTGTACCCTGTATAGCCATCAAGGAAGCAAAAGTGGGAATGACCCGCCAATCGTTCTAAATTCTGATCAACAAACGGTAGGGGGAAGTGGTCTTTCCTCGTGACAGTGTTTAGCTTCCTGTAGTCAATGCACATTCTCCAACCGATAGTGACTCTAGTTGGCACGAGTTCATTATTGGCATTGGCTACGATGGTTATTCCAGATTTCTTAGGCACCACTTGAGTTGGGCTCACCCATTGGCTATCGGATATTGGGTAAATGATACCTATATCCAATAGTTTCACCACTTCGGCCTTAACCACATCCTTCATGTTTGGATTTAGTCATCTTTGTGGTTGCCGGGATGTCTTCGTATTTTCTTCAAGGTGTATGCGATGAGTACAAATTAGTGGGTCTATGCCTTTGAGATCCGCAATTGACCATCCAATGGCACTCTTGTGCTCTAATAAAGTGGCTATTAACCTACTCTCTTGTTCCTCATCCAAGTGGGAAGAAATCACCACTGGATATGTCTCATCTCGACCTAAATAAACATATTTTAGCTCACTTGGCAATGGTTTTAGGTCGAGTGTTGGTGCCTTAATGTTGGATGGGAGGGCCTTGTTCTCATTTACAGGCAAAGGTTCAATTGGGGCCCTCCATCTTTTATTCTCAAGCACCGGCATCACATCTAGAATGGCATCCATCTCTTGTGTTGTGTCATCATTTATCTCATGAGAATGGGCCACACATGCCTCCAAAGGGTCGAAAAATAGTGATAAGGGGACTGTATCCTCCACGAATGATTCGATCATGTTCAATTCGTGGACTGTTCGCTTCCCCAAGTGTAGGGTTGCGATGTAGTAATAAACTCGGTAAGACCGAGGTCGATCCACAGGGACTATGTAGGATCTCACAATTTCATCCACAAGTGTCTATTGAAGTCTACTAATCAGATTGTTGTATAAAGTTGATGTGAGTAACAAAAGCTGAATTAAATCGAGAGTAATTAATTATAAGAGGGTACTAGGGTTTCAAGGATCCACTTGTAGCAATCCTTGATGTTCAATCCGCTGTGGTTTCTTATTCTCTCAACTAGAATTGACATTCCTGTCTGTCTAGTCGGATGATAGAACTGTTAAACCAAACAGTCTATAATATGTAAGTTCTATGCATAAGATTCACTCAATCTAGGCTGAGCTGAGCATGCTCAATTGCATAGGTCATTCCCCTTTCCTATAGGTCCAGTTCTCCATCATAACCATCCCCAAGTCCTCTCACAAGACAAGGTTAGATTAGGATTTGAACTAGAATCAAATCACCATCACAGTCCTTACATATTCCAGAAAATCAACTAAAATAGAACTTTGGCCTGAAGTCCCTTTATGAAGAACTTAGTACTAGAGCGCACTCCGATTCCTCGGATCATACAGGTCTATACCATTGCAAACAAATTAAGAAGTTAAGTAATTCATCCAAACATCCATGAGTCATCACAAGACTAAGAAAAATTACTTAAAAACTTGTATAAACTTCAAACCTTAGTTCATAATCATGAATTCCAAACTAAAAACCACTTAATTACGAATTAAAACATCTTGGATTCACTACAAGCTTCACCTCTTAGCCCTAGCTAAGAGGTTTAGCTGCTCATGATCCAAGGAAACATGAAACAACTACAAAAAGCATGAAAACAGCAAAGCAAACCAAAAGGAGTTGTAAAACTCCAATCTTCACTTCCACAGCCTCCAACCTCGCTTGAGCCCTTCTAGGATACCCTAGGAACGATCCCTAGGTGTCCTCTTATAGTCTGGAGGCTCCACAACGTCGGAATAATCGGGAATTTGCGAAACTCTTACGCAGCGCAGAGAAAATCGGGAAAAAATTAGAAGTTTCTAAGTTCATACGCATGGCCGACCGGTCAAGACCGGTCGACCTTGCTAGAGAGTCATTCCAGCAAGCCCCTCCGACCGGTCATGACCGGTCGGATGTTTTCATCCATATTACAGCAGCACTGACCGACCGGTCATGACCGGTCGGTCCTATTCATTGAAGTTCCAGCGATAATGACCGACCGGTCATCCTCTCCAGTAATGCCCAACATACATGGCTGACCGGTCACTGACCGGTCTGGCTTCCTTGGCCGACCGGTCATGACCGGTCAGCTTCATTTTCTTCTTATTTTCTTCTTTTCTTTCATCTGCTTTCTTCTCTGCTTTGGTTCTTTCTTTCTTTTCTTCTTTGGTCCTCAAACATTCTTCATCAGAATGATCCTAAGTGAGCTCTTTATGTCTTCAATTGAGTAGAGTTCACCCTCAATCCTGTAGTCACAAAACATGCATTGAATTAGCTTACAAACCATACAAACCTTGCACAATGAGTGATGAATTGGGGTTAGAATATGCACAATTAAGAGCTCAACATGGACATCATCATCAACTTCCCGTGGTTGTTTGCATAAATCAAATATGTTAAGCTCAAGGGTCATATTTCCAAAGGACATTTGTACAAGTCCTGTTTCTACAATTGATAATGGCATTTGAGGTAGCTAGAAACGGTCGTCCAAGTATGACGGGAATTTGAGCATCGGTGCCAATCACGGGATGTGTGTCCAAGACAATAAAGTCTACTTGGTAGTAGAATTTATCAACTTGGACTAGAACATCCTCTATCATTCCTCTCGGTATACGGATGGATCTATCAGCAAGTTGGAGTGTGGTTTTGGTTGGTTTTAATTCACCTAACCCAAGTTGCTCGTAGACCGAGTATGGAATGAGATTCACACTTGCCCCCAAGTCGAGTAGGGCTTGTTTGATCCGGTAATCTCCTATGATGCATGAGATGGTTGGACTACCCGGATCCTTGTATTTTTGGGGCACCTCTTGTTTGATGATAGCACTCAAATTCTCAGTCAAAAGAACTTTGTTGTGAACGTTGTGTTTCCTTTTGACTGTACACAATTCTTTTAGAAATTTAGCATAAGATGGTATTTGTTTTATTGCATCCAACAACGGTATGTTGATCTTCACCTGCTTGAAAACTTCTAAAATCTCCAGATTTTTATCTAAAGGTTTAGGTGAAATCAACCTTTATGGAAATGGGGTGACCGGCTTGTATTGTCTTTCTGGTTCTTTCTCTTGTGGAATATTATTTGGGCTATCATCCTCTTTGGGAATTTCCGGATCCTTAGGCTTTGAGGCCTTCACCGGATTAGATTTGTCAATTTCTTTCCCACTTCTCAAAGTGGTGATAGCTTGGACATGTTCCGTATGGTGGGAGGATGAGCTTACATCTTGTATCTCATAGTGGGTCCTTGGGTTAGGAAGAGGTTGGGCAGGAAGTGTGCCCTTCTCTCTAACACTAAGGTGAGATTCAACTCTAGCCAGAGATGTTTTCAATTCATTGATGGCTTGAGTTGAATTTTGATTGAATTTCAATTGCTCTTGCATGAACCCATCTATTTTTAGAGAATTTGTCAGTTATACTCAGCTTGGACTGATACGAATGCACCCAACATCTCCTCTGGTGATACTTTTGGAGTGTTGTTTGCATTTGCAGTGGGTCCATTCCTCCAACTGAAGTTGGGATGATTCTTCCAATTAGGATTAAACGTGTTTGAGTTTGGAGCACCATATTGCTGTTGATAACTGTTTATGGCATTTGTTTGTTCTTGTAAGATGCCTTAGACTGCTGAAATTATGGGACAATCTTGTGTAGTATTTTGAGTTCCAGCACAAATTCCACAAACAGTTTCAACGTCAGTGGAGTTTATTGTTTCTCCTTTCCTTAATTCCATGGCTTCGACCTTTCTTGTGAGGCTAGCCAACCGTGCACTTATGCTATCTTCTTCTGATAAGACATACATTCCCCCCTTTTCCTTTTGTTGGCCAGTCTTGGAAGTAGTTGGTTTCGATGTGTCCCAAGCCTGTGCATTCTCAGCCAATTCTTCCAAATAATCCCATGCTTCATCAGCTTCCTTATTCATGAACTTTCCGTTACACATCATCTCTACAAATTGGCGCATGGGTGAAGTCAGTCCTTCATAGAAAAAGCTTATAACTCGCCAAATTTCATAGCCATGATGTGGGCATGCATTTAATAACTCCTTAAACCTCTCCCAACATTGGAAGAAGGTTTCATCTTCCTTTTGGGCAAAGTTCATGATAAGGCGCTTCAACATGTTCGTTTTGTGAGTAGGGAAGAATTTTTTTTATAAATTCTCTGTGCATATCAGTCCATGCACCAATTGATCTTGGCCTCAATGCATAAAGCCATCCCTTGGCTTTATCTTTAAGAGTGAAAGGGAAGAATTTTAGTCTTACTACATCTTCAGTCACATTTGCAAAGTGCATGGTGGTAATTACGTCATCAAACTCCTTAAGGTGTTGATAGACACTTTCACTGTCTAAACCATGGAATTTAGGGAGAAGTTGAATCACTCCCGGTTTCAAATCCACATTCCCTGCATTTTGTGGAAAAACTATGCAGGATGGGGTGCTTGCTCTTGCAGGTTGCAAGAAATCACGTAAAGTCCTAGGTCGGGGAACATTCTCAACCACATTCTCCCCTGTTTCAGTTTGGTTTTGGCCCGGATTAGGTTGATTTACAGCCATATTTTCAGACAAAATTGGAGAGTTTAGATGTCTCCTCGCACGTGGTTCTCTGTCAATTCCTTCTACTATCCCCCCTTCACGTATGAGTCGGTTATTGGAATCCCGAGCCCAATGTGGCATGCAAAACCAAAAAATAAGAAACAAAGAGAAAGAAGAATTCTTCCTCCCTTTCTTTACTTTTCTCTAAGATCGAAGCACAAGGTGTCTTGCAATGTCTAAGCCAGAAGCAAGGATAGAGACCGATTTCTCCTGGTCAATAGGGGTTCAGAGAACTCCCCACCCACTCTTTGAATCTTTTGAGAAAAAGTGCAGAAAAAAGGAGAAAGAGAAGTAGAGATGAGAAAAGAAATCTCTGAGCACAAGGTGATCCAAGACGGCAGAGCCGACCAATAGGAATCCAGGTGGCAAAAAGGCCGACCTTTCAGAGATCCAAAAGGAGTCTCCACCCGCTCTACAAGAGATGAATAAAATAGGAATGAATAGGAGAAGGAGAAGAGTAATGTTTAGAAAGATAGAACCTGATTCAGCACTTGAAATCCTTGTATCCTCTTCAGCTTCCTAGAAATCCCTAAAAAGAAAAATCAAATAAACAAACTAAGTTAGTCCTAAAATCTTAAAAATCCTACATAGATACTAATTTCAGAAATTTGTGAAAAACCGTCAAAATCCCCGGCAACGGCGCCAAAAACTTGTTCGCTTCCCCAAGTGTAGGGTTGCGATGTAGTAATAAACTCGGTAAGACCGAGGTCGATCCACAGGGACTTATGTAGGAATTCACAAACACATCCAAAAGCGTCTATTGAAAGCTAATAATCAGATTTTGAATAGAATTGAGGTGAATAACAGTTTTAAACTAATTTGAATGTAGACATTTATAAAAAGGCACTAGGGGTTCAAGGATCCACTTGTAGCAATCCTTGATGTTCAATCCGCTGTAGTTTCTCATTCTCTCAACTAGAATCGATATTAAGATCTATCTAGTCGGATGATAGAGCTGTTAAACCAAACAATCTGTAGTATGTAAGTGCAATGCATATAATTCACTCCATGTAGGCTGAGCTGAGCATGCTCAATTGCATAGGTCACTCCCCTTTCCAAAAGGTCTAGTTCACAATCATAACCATCCTCAAGTCCTGTCACAAGACAAGGCTAGATCAGGATTTGAACTTGATTCAAATCACATGCACAGTCCATACATATTACAGAAAATTAGAAAATTAGAACTTTGGTAGGAAGTCCCTTCATGAAGATCATAGTACTAGAGTGCACTCCGATTCCTCGGATCATACAGGTCTAGACGGATACAAACCAATTAAGCAATTAAGTAATTCTCCCAAACATCCATGAGTCATCATAAGACTAAGAAAAACTACTTAAAAACTTGTATAAACTTCAAACCTTAGTTCATAATCATGAATTCCATACTTAAAACCACTTAACTACGAATTAAAACATCTTGGATCCACTACAAGCTTCACCTCTTAGCCCTAGCTAAGAGGTTTAGCTGCTCATGATCCAAGGAAACATGAAACAACTATAAAAAGCATGAAAATAGCAAAGCAAACTAGAAGGAGTTGTGAAACTCCGAAATCCACTTCCACAGCCTCCACCCTCGCTTAAACCCTTCTAGGATGCCCTAGGAACGATCCCTAGGTGTCCTTTTATAGTCTGGAGGCTCCACAACTTCGGAAGAATCGAGAAACTACGTAAGAGTTACGCAGCGCAGAGAAAATCGAGCTGTATTTGGAAGTTTCTAAATTCTTACGCACAGCCGACCGGTCATGACCGGTCGGCCTCATTGGCTGACCACTCCAGCAACCATATCCGACCTGTCATGGCCGGTCGGACATCTTCATTAACGTTCCAGCAAGTATGGCCGACCGGTCTTGACCGGTCGGGCTTGTTCATCATTGGTCCAGCAATCATGTCCGACCGGTCAGGACCGGTCGGACGTCTTCAGCAACCTCCCAACGTGCATGGCGACCGGTCAAGACCGGTCAGGTAGTCTTCCTTTTTCTTTTCTTCCTTTTTTTTCTTTCCTTGCTCCTTTCTTTTACTTTCTTTCTTCTTTTCTTCTTTTTCTTTTCAAATGGTCTTCATCAAAACAGTCCCAAATGAACCCTTTTTATCTTCAATTAGGTGGAACTACTCTCAGTCCTGTAGTTACAAAACATGCATTGGATTAGCCTACAAACCATACAAACCTTGCACAATGAGTGATGAATTTGGGTTAGAATTTGCACAATTAAGAGCTCAACACTGAAGCAGTAAACACTACCTGCTATATTATAAATCGAGTTTATTTAAGGGCAAGTCTAAACAAAACTGCTTATGAACTGTGGTGTGGAAAGACACCAAATGTGAAATACTTTAAGGTCTTTGGTAGTACATGTTATATTCTGAGAGACCGTGAAAATTTTGGAAAGTTTGACTCCAAGAGTGATGAGGGTATCTTCTTAGGGTACTCATTAAATGGTAGAGCCTTTCGTGTCTACAACATTCGAACCTCATCAGTTCAAGAGTCAATCAATGTGTCTGTAGATGATAGCTTGGATAAATCAGTGTCTCCAGGTGATGAAGAAGAAGATAAGGGTATATGAGAGATAGGCAAATCTGATAAACAACCCTCATCTCCAAATGCCCCCACTACTCCTGGTGATGTACAAATTGTCAAGGATCACCCCCTCAATCAAATCATTGGGGATCCTAGTGCTGGTGTCAAAACCAGGAGACAGTTAGAAGCAGTCAACAATCACCTGTGTTTTACTTCTAAAATAGAACAAAAAAATGCTGATGAAGGTCTGTTGAGCTCTTACTTGTGCCCCAAATTCATCACTTATTATGCAAGGTTTTCATGATTTATAGACTAATCTAATGCATGGATTTGTGATTGTAGGGATGAGAGAGAGGAATCATCAAAGGGAGACTTAAAGACGCTATTTAGAAGCAAAGAAGATCAAAGGACCAAGTGAGAAAGGGTGGAAGAAAGAAGCAAAGAAGAGAAGAAAAGAAGGAAGAAAAAGACACCCAAGACCGGTCGTTCGACCGGTCGTCCAAGGCTTAGGACTGGTCGTCCGACCGGTCCGATCACTCAATAGAGGGGCCCAGAGGCCACAACTCACTGGACTGTCTAAGAACGATCATGCGACCGGTCGTCCACTGTTGCAACCGGTCCTTGAATTAATTTTCTAGGTTGAAAATTCCCAAAACTTTCTAGACGTTTTTTGCACTTTTGCGACCGGTCGTCCAGTAGCTCAAACCAGTCGTGCGACCGGTCGTCTGCATAATGATGCGTGTTCTACAAGACCCGAATTTCTCTGCGCAGTGCGTAAGTTTACACAATGTTTGAAAGATTCGGATGCTGCGGAGCCTCCTCACTATAAAAGGACACCTAGGGATCGTTCCTAGGGTATCTTAGAAGGGTTTGAGCAAGGTGGGAGGCGGCGGAAGTCGATTTCGGAGTTCCACAACTCCTCCTAGTTTGCTTTCTCATTTTTATGTTTTTCTTAGTTGTTTCATGTTTCTTTGGATCATGAACGGCTAAACCTCTTAGCTAGGGCTAAGAGGTGAAGCTTGTAGTGAATCTAAGATGTTTCAATTCGTTTAAAGTTGGTTTTAAGTTGGTTTTCATATTTAAAAAGAATAGTTTGAAGTTTAATTCAAGTTCTAAGTAGTTTTTCTTAGTCTTATGATGACTCATAGATGTTTGGAAGAATTACTTGAGTTCTTAATTGTTGTGTGCTAGTCTAGACCTATATGATCCGAGGAATTGGAGTACGCTCTAGTACTATGATCTTCATGTGGGAACTTCCTACCAAAGTTCTACTTTTCTAGATTTCTGTAGTATGTATGGGACTGTGTATGTGATTTGAATCAAGTTCAAATCATAATCTAGCTTTGTCTTGTGACAGGACTTAATGACGGTTATGATTGTGGACTTAATCTATTGGAATTGGGACTGACCTATGCAATTAAGCATGCTTGTCCTAGCTTGCATTGAGTGAATCATATACATTGTTCATACATATGACAAGTTGTTTGGTTTAACTGCTCTATCAACCGACTAGATAGATCTTAATTTCGATTCTAGTTGAGAAAGTGAGAAACCACAGCGAATTGAGCATCAAGGATTGCTACAAGTGGATCCTTGAACCCCTAGTGCCTTTTATTTATTGGTTACTTCAGTTTAAGTTCAAAATTGTTATTTACATCAATTTTCTCAAAATCTGGTTGTTAGCTTTTCAAAAGAAACTATTAAAAGTATTTGTGAATTCCTACATAAGTCCCTGTGGATCGACCTCGGTCTTACCGAGTTTATTACTACATCGCAACCCTACACTTGGGGAAGCGAGCAAGTTTTTGGCGCCGTTGCCGGGGACTTTGACGGTTTTTCACAAAATTTTTGAAAATAGTATCTATTTAGGATTTTTAGGATTCTAGAACTAACTTGGTTTGTTTTGTTTGGTTTTTCTTTTGCAGGGATTTCTATGAAGCTGAAGAAGATATAAGGATCTCAAGTGCCCAAATCAGGTTTTATCTTTCTAAACCTTACTCTTCTTCTTCTCATATTCATTCCTATCATATTCATCTCTTGTAGAGTTAGTGGAGACTCCTTTTTGGATCTTTGATAGGTAGGCCTTGTGCCACCTGGATTCCTATTGGTCGGCTCTGCCGTCTTGGATCACCTTGTGCTCAGAGATTTCTCTTCTCACCTCTACTCCTCTTTCTTCTTTTTCTACTCTTTTCTCAAAAGATCCAAAGAGTGGGTGAGGAGTTCTCTGAACCCCTATTGACTAGGAGAAATCGGTCTCTATCCTTACTTCTGGCCTAGCAATTGCAAGACACCTTGTGCTTCGGTCTTAGAGAAGAGTAAAGAAAGGAAGGAAGAATTCTTCTTTCCTTTTTGTTTCATTCTTTTTGGTTTTGCATGCCACATTGGGCTCAGGATTCCAATAACCGACTCATTAGTGAAGGGGGAATAGTAGAAGGAATTGACAGAGAACCACGTGCTAGGAGACATCTAACTTCTCCAATTTTTTTCTGAAAATGTGGCTGTAAATCAACCTAATCTGATGGCCAATCCTAATTCGGGCCAAAACCAAACCGAAACGGGAGAGAATGTGGTTGAGAATGTTCCCCGACCAAGAACATTACATGATTACTTGTAACCAGCAAGAGCGAGCACTCCCTCATGCATAATCTTTCCACAAAATGCAGGGAATGTAGATTTGAAACCGGGAGTGATCCAACTCCTCCTAAAATTTCAAGGATTAGACAGTGAAAGTGCCTATCAACACCTTAAGGAGTTTGATGAGGTAATAACCACCATGCACTTTGCGAATGTTACTGATGATGTGGTAAGCCTTACACTTTGTGATTGTTAATAGCCATGGTTGGTTCCTCCCTTGAACAAGGAGAATGGTGGTTTTCCTAATTAAGACCGTACGCATTGTAGGATGAAGAGTTATATGATGGTTAATAGGCATATCCATACAAGTGATCACGCATTGTCATAATTGGTTGGCTACTATGATCATTAATCAATTTTACTTCATTCCGGTATTCCCCCATTGTCTTACGTCGTGTCTCAACATGTGTATTGCTTTTATTAATGTAATCACGCATCGTCTTACATGGGGGAATAGTGGAGGTTCTTTAAATCTCAGAAAAACACTCATGCTTGGAAGGATCCCGATCACAATGAGTTAGGGTCCCCCAATCCAACGTCTCATCCTCCAAAAGGTACTTGTACGCACCATTCGTCCAATCATACATGATGAAATTTTAAGGAATTAGAAACTACCCTAATCTAGAAAAAAGAACAAAAAGAAGGGAGATGGGGAGATGTTACCCAATAGAGTGAGATCTGTGTCAGCAAAGAAAGAAAAAAAATCAAAAAATCTACTTCTATAAAAACTAAAAATCTTACTAACTAAAACTACTCTATAGCTACTAGAACAATTAGAACCGTTTAACCTTTTCCCCGGCAACGGCGCCAAAAACTTGTTCTCTCACCTCAAGTGTAAGGCTGCGATGTAGTAATAAATCTCAGTAAGACCGAGGTCGATCCACAAGGAAAGAGGTAAACAATTCTAACTAATCTAATAACTAGAATCCAAGAAGTTTAGGAAAACAGTTTTTAACATAAAATAGGAAAATCTGATATTTGAAAAGAACTAGAGCATCAAGGATCCACTTGTAGTAGTTCAATACCAATCCATTCATCCAAGCACAACACAATTAGAATCAATGTCCTATCTCTCATCTAATTGGAGGATATAACATTCAAGCAAAAATAATCCCACTTAAATCTGGAAATCAGATTTCTAGTTCTAATGAAGCACATTGAACTTGAACTTGTAGCCTTCGGAGTAACAGTCATGCCAAGAACTATGGCATGTTCAAGGGTTACTACAATTCGAATTCAAACAACCCAATCATGGTAATCTCAGAGGATTGCAAGGAACTCATGTCCGGAGTACACAAACTCTCACAATTCATCTAAAAATTCAAACTTTATTCAACTAGAAGTTTAAAATCCAAAATTAAGAAAAGGGTACTCGAAATAAAAGAATTGAAGCATGAAAACCAACTACAAATTTCACCTCTAACTCTAGCTAAGAGGTTAACTAAGAAAAAGCATATTAAAACTAGAACTAGAACTAAGAAAAGGAAGAAAAACTAGCTGTAGGAGGCTAGGTAAATTCCTAGGACTTGAACTCATTGCTTCCCACGTCCTTGCTTGATTTGGAATAGAAGAGAGCACCTCCTTTTATAATACAGCAAGAGTACCGCAACATAACAGATTTTGTTTCGCTTCGTACGGCTTAACCAATGGTCGCCTTTAAATTTGATTTGTAGCTTCCTTGTAATGTGATCTTCCTCATAGATGATTTAGATTTCCAAGATTATCTTCTGAATGGGCCCACCAATCAGATCAGTGACCGCCTCTCAAAATCGCACGATTCAGGTACCTTCAGAACCAGTCATCTTGCTTTCAACGCCCCGGAGTGTACAGAGGTCGGATTGATCTCAAATTTTGAACATTGGTAGAAAATGTCCTACCCTACATGATGAACGGATTAGATTATCCAAAACAATTCCATAATATGGTCCAAAAATTAGAACACTTAGGGATTTTATAAAATCTGTGCAGTTGGATCTTTCTGGATGGTTCACCTTTCTTCAACCGGTACAATCAAACCACACATCTTTTTGATCTGAAACTTTGTAGTTATTCATATATGGATGTGGTCTAGAAGATGGTCAAAGTAGATTCTTCATATCATCAATGATGGGCCACCTGGACTGGCCCAGAGTGGAGTAGGTGGAATCTAGAACTTTCTGGACAGTTCGTATTGTTTTGGCCACCACGGTCAATCTGTAGCTCTGATCGACACGAAACCACTTGGGTTATTTCGGCGTCGAGCTCCTCTTCGATATGGATGTGTTGGATTTCCAAATATCATGAACAACGCCCAGAAAACTAGACCGAAATACCAGATACGGGAATAACCTGCTGTTTGGAATCTGGAAGTGTGAAATTGCATGGCCGACCGGTCACGACCGGTCGGACTTGCTTGTCTCAAGGTCCAGCGTGTACAACATGTTTGGCCGACCGGTCTGGCTCCTTTGTCGGACCTTCTTTCTTTTAATATTTTCTTCCTTTCTTTCCTCTTCTTTCTTCTTCTCTCTCCTCTCCTTGCTTTCTTCTTTCTTTGGTCCTCCTTCAACCTTCATCCAATGGCTCTAAATGGTCCCTTTTGATCTCCAATTGGGTGAAGTCCGCTCTCATTCCTACAATCATAAAACATGCCTTAAGTGGGCCTTTTAAACATTCAAACCATGCATATAATGTGTGATAAGTACCTAATATTGTATAATTAACCCTGGTTGTTAAGATCAATATCATTGTTTTTCCAGTTAATTATCCCTCATTAGGCGATTTTTCAATGTCCAGGTGATCAGGAGAGGTTGGACAAGATTCAAGCCAATCAATACGTTTAAAGACCAAAATCAAGCATGGAGATAACTCTAGAGGAAATTGAAATATAAAGGTCGAAGGCTGGACCATATTGTATGATTGAGATAGAAGAAGATGCCCCGAAGGACCTTATCAAGGTCACACATTTTGGAGGTCCAGGCTGTGTGCAGATCAGATGAAGATCCCATCATCTTCACCATCCATTCAACTATCAACCATTTGATGAAGCCCATGCACATGCACGACATGAGAGGACCAACAACATTGAAATCCCAAGTCGTCCATCCATCAGGACCAGCGTCTATCCTCCAACCATCCATCATGAGTGACCGACACGTGTGTACCAGCCACACATCCAGCGAGTAGTGCTGCAATCTCCACCGTGCATCTGAGTGCTAGAAGAAGGAGCTGCAACGGTCCATCAAAGCTACAGATGCAAAGCTGCTTCATCACCTAATCGTCCACATCATCTGGACCGTCCATCAAGCTGGAGTCGTGTGCAACCCCACCAGCAATCTCATCCATCGTCCATCACACGTGCTGGACTCCCCATCTTGTGAAGCGGCATTGCTTCATCTCAGCCGTCCACAAAATCTGGAGATCACATCAAGTTCTGCAGTGAATGGCCAACACTATTCCATCCAGCATGTGCAGACCCATCCTCCATCACCTCACGTCCAGCAACAACAGCAGCTACCAAACCAGCAGTCGTCCATCAAAGATAGCTCCAGAAACCATGTCCACCGTCCAAGCTACTTCAGCCACCGTCCATCAATGGACCACCTTCAGTCGCACGAGCAGCTGCACATGTGCCAACTGAGGCAGTGATCTTGGCCACTCCACTGTCCAGTGGACCCCATAGCTCCTTCCAGCCATCCAACCATCTGACACATGCTGGCCCAGCTCAGATCCCAGCCGTTCACATCATCACCACCACGACCAGCAGTGGACGTCAGTCCCAGCATCTAGACCGTCCACTCCCTCCAATCATCAGCCGTCCATCCATTTCCAACAGTGGACGTCATCATCATCAGGTGGTCCCCATCCACACGTGCAGCCAACCTCAGCCGTCCACAACAGCCAAGCATCCATCAGCAGCCGTCTCCCATCAACGATTCAGCTTCATTCTCCATCCAAGCAAGTGGCCACCGTCCAACGCTCAAGGCTGCAGCTGGACCGTCCACATCTCCAGCTTCCAACCCGTCCAGCTGCTTCAACATCATCCGTCCATCCATCCATTAGATGGATGATCCAGCAAGGGATCATCCTCCAACGTCTTCCCAACAGCCGCCCAGCCCACAACATCTCCAACAGTAGCAAGGTGGCCCACATCTTCAATTTCCAGCACATCAACGGCCAGCAAAGGCCAGCTTCATCACCGTCCACTGCAGCTGCCTTCACTCCATCCGCATCAGATGGACCACACTCAAATCAATCAGGGCTATCCATCAAAGTTTGTGGCCCACCTCATCGCCACAGCATCCATGATCATGCAGGCCCACCTTCATCTTCAGCACACGTCCATCTGATGAAGCTCCAGAGCTCACTTCTCACATGTGCATCAGGTGGACCACTCCATCTTGTGAACATGTCTCCAGCAAAAGTGGGCCCCATCTCCAGCTAACGTGCAACAAGAGAGGAGCTCTCTCTCTCTCTCTCTCTCTCTCTCTCTCTCTCTCTCTCTCTCTCTCTCTCTCCACACATGTGCAAGGCTTGGAATGCCACCTCATCATCCAAGCCTCACTCCAAGCCCAAACCTAAAAGAAAAGTTGCTTTAGGCTTGGAGTGACACCTAGGCTTGGAGTACTTTTCTTACCACATGTCCATCCAAGCCTAACTCCAAGCCCAAACCTAAAAGCAAAGTTTGCTTTGGGCACTCCAAGCCTAACTCCATTCCCAAACCTAAAGAAACATTTGGTGTGCCATCTAGGATTGGGAGGAGGCTTGGAAGCTCCTCATAAGGCTATAAAAGGAGGCCTCTCCTCCTCATTTCAATCATCCCTCAAATCCCATTCTCTACAACTCCTCTCTTCTCTTTAGTTTTCTTTCTTTCTTTCTTTTGTAGTGTAGAGTAGTTTTCTCTTTTGTAGAGAATTTAGTCTTCCATTGTAACATGGTTGGCTAAACCTCTAGCTAAGGCTAGGGGTGAAGCCTTTGAAGAAATTTGCAAGATATGGTTCTTTTGGTTCAACATTGGTGTGTGAATATTGGAGTTTTCTTTGTTTGATTGATTCGGTTATCCACCTCGGCAGACGCTATTGTTGTGCAAGCCCCTTGATCCATCGTCGACTCCGGGCACGTTGGATGCTTGGGATCCCTTGCACACCAATTAGCTAGTTCATGATCGATAAAGTCCCTTGATCCATCGTCGACTTCGGGCACGTTGGATGCTTTGGATTCTCTACGGTCATCGAGCTAGTGCAGGTAAAGTCATCGATCTGTAAAATCCCTTGATCCATTGTAGACTCCGGGCACATTGGATGCTTTGGATTCCTTGCGATCGATAGACGAAATCTTAACGGTTGGATCGGTCAATCAAAGCCTCCTATCTTGTAAGTATGCATTTGATCGTATGAATTGTGATCT
The DNA here is from genome assembly GCA_003013855.2 of Liriodendron chinense. NCBI lineage: Eukaryota > Viridiplantae > Streptophyta > Magnoliopsida > Magnoliales > Magnoliaceae > Liriodendron > Liriodendron chinense. The sequence goes on from PVNU02003299.1 coordinate 415,928, forward strand.
TATCGGTTGACTTGTTGGCAAAGTTGTTGATCTGTACAATTCCTTGATCCATTGTCGACTCCAGGCACAGTGGATGCTTGGAATTCCCTGCGATCAACTAACGAGTGCTTTATGGTCAAATCAATCGGTTCAGATCACCATCTTTTATGAAATATGCAAATGGTTTAACTGTTCCATCTTCCGATTGGAATGAATCTTTATTCAATTCCAGTTGAGTTATAGTTGGACCAATAAATCAAATCTTGTGAATGAATCAAAGGTGGATCCTTGATGTCTTAGCCCATTTTCTATTTTTTGTCTTTCACCACACACAACTTGCTCCACTCTCGTAGATAAACCAGATTTCATCTCTCTCACCTAAACTAATTCCTCTAAGTGTTCTTAACCCCAATCCCTGTGGATCGACCTCGGTCTTACCGAGTATTTTACTACTTCACTACCTGCACTTGGGTGTGCAATCTTCGGACTGTAGCAATGTGATGTAATGGGTTATGACATGTATAAATTGGAGGCTCAACAGCGACTTATCATGAACTTTACCCAAAAAGAAGATGAGACCTTCTTCCAATGTTGGGAGAGGTTTAAGGACTTGTTAAACGCATGCCCACATCATAGCTATGAAATTTGGCGGGTTATAAGTTTTTTCTATGAAGGACTGACTTCATCCATGCGCCAATTTGTAAAGATGATGTGTAATGGGGAGTTCATGAATAAGGAAGCCGATGAAGCATGTGACTATTTGGAGGAATTGGTTAAGAATGCACAGTCTTGGGATACATCTAAACCAACAAATTCCAAGACTGGCCAACAAAAGGAAAAAGGAGGAATTTATGTCTTATCAGAAGAGGATAGCATAAGTGCACGGGTGGCTAGCCTCATAAGAAAAGTTGAGGCCATGGAATTAAGAAAATGATAGACGATCAACTCCAATGATGTTGAAACTGTTTATGGAATTTGTGCCGGAAATCAACATGCAACACAAGATTGTCCCATAATTTCAGCGGTTCAGGACATCTTACAAGAACAATCAAATGCCATAAACAGTTATCAACGGCAATTTGGTGCTCCAAACTCAACACGTTTAATGTTAATTGAAAGAACCATCCTAACTTCAGTTGGAGGAATGGACCCACTGGGAATGCAAACAATATCCCTCAAGCTCAACCTATACTAGGTCCAGCTCTAGTCATTACTCCAAAAGTTACGCTAGAGGAGATGTTGGGTGCATTTGTATCTGTTTAAACTGAGTATAACAAGACTAATTCTTTGAAAATAGATGGGTTCATGCAAGAGCAATTGAAATTCAATCAAAATACAACTCAAGCCATCAATGAATTGAAAACCTCAATGGCTAGAGTTGAATCTCACCTCAGTGTTAGGAAGAAAGGCACACTTACTGCCCAACCTCTTCCTAACCCAAGAACACAATTTGAGATACAAGACACATGCTCATCCTCCCAACATACGGACCATGTTCAAGCTATCACCACTTTGAGAAGTGGGAAAATAGTTGATAAATCCAATCCGATGAAGGCTCCAAAGCCTAAGGATCCGAAAAATTCCAAAGAGGATGATAGCTCAAACAATACTCCACAAGAGAAAGAACCGGAAAGACAATACAAGCCGGTTGCCCAGTTTCCCCAAAGGTTGATTTCACCCAAACCTTTAGACAAAAATTTAAAAATTTTAGAGGTTTTTAAGCAGGTGAAGATCAATATTCCATTATTGGATGCCATAAAACAAATACCATCATATGCCAAATTTCTAAAGGAATTGTGTACGGTCAAAAGAAAACACAATGTTCATAACAAAGTACTTTTGACTGAGAATTTGAGCACTATCATCAAACAAGAAGTGCCCCAAAAATACAAGGATCCAGGTAGTCCAACCATCTCATGCATCATAGGAGATTACCGGATTAAACAAGCCTTACTCGACTTGGGGGCAAGTGTGAACCTCATTCCATACTCGGTTTACGAACAACTTGGGTTAGGTGAATTGAAACCCACCAAAACCACACTCCAACTTGCTGATAGATCCATTCGTATGCCGAGAGGAGTGATTGAGGATGTTTTAGTCCAAGTTGATAAATTCTACTACCCAGTAGACTTTATTGCCTTGGATACACATCCCGTGATTGGTACCAGTGCTCAAATTCCCGTCATACTTGGCCGCCCTTTTTTAGCTACTTCAAATGCAATTATCAATTGTAGAAACGGGCTTGTACAAATGTCCTTTGGGAATATGACTATTGAGCTTAATATATTTGATTTATGCAAGCAACCACGGGAGGTTGATGATGAGATCCACGAAATAAATATGATTGAATCATTCGTGGATGATACATTCCTCTTGTCATTATATTCCGACCCTTTGGAGGCATGTGTGGCCCACTCTCATGAAATAAATGATGACACAATACGAGAGATGGATGCCATTTTAGATGTGATGCCCGTGCTTGATAACAAAAGATGGAGGGCCCTATTTGAGCTTTTACCTGTAAACAAGAACAAACCCCTCCCATCCAATATCAAGGCACCAACACTCGACCTAAAACCATTACCAAGTGAGGTGAAATATGTCTATTTAGGTCGATATGAGACATATCCGTTGGTGATTTCTTCCCACTTGGATGAGGAACAAGAGAGTAGGCTAATTGCCACTCTAATAGAGCACAAGAGTGCCATTAGATGGTCGATTGCGGATCTCAAAGGCATAGACCCACTGATTTGTACTCATCGCATACACCTTGAGGAGAATACGAAGACATCTAGGCAACCACAAAGATGACTCAATCCAAACATGAAGGATGTGGTTAAGGCCGAAGTGGTGAAACTATTGGATGTAGGTATTATCTACCCAATATCCGATAGTCAATGGGTGAGACCAACTCAAGTGGTGCCTAAGAAATCCGGAATAACCATCGTAGCCAATGCTAATAATGAACTCGTACCAATCAGAGTTACTACCGGTTGGAAAATGTGCATTGACTACAGGAAGCTAAACACTGTCATGAGGAAAGACCACTTCCCCCTACCATTTGTTGATCAAATCTTAGAAAGGTTGGCGAGTCATTCCCATTTTTGCTTCCTTGATGGCTATTCGGGGTACAAATAAATAGAGATCACCCATGAAGACCAAGAAAAGACTACATTCACATGTCCATTCGGCACTTTCGCCTATCGATGGATGCCGTTTGGACTATGTAATGCCCCTGCCACCTTTCAGCGTTATATGATGAGTATATTTTCTGATATGGTGGGTACAATTCTCGAAGTCTTCATGAATGATTTCTCAATATTTGGTTGTAGCTTTGATGAGTGCCTTGAGCACTTGAAATCTGTGCTGAAAAGATGTGAAGAGAAGAACCTTATGTTGAATTGGGAGAAGTGTCACTTTATGGTTCAAAAGGGAATTGTACTTAGTCATATCGTTTCACAAAATGGAATCGAGGTGGACAAAGCGAAAATCGATCTTATCTCTAACCTTCCACCACCAAAGAGCATACGAGATGTGCGATCCTTTTTGGGACACGCAGGATTTTATAGAAGGTTCATAAAGGACTTCAGTTCCCTCTCTCGTCCTTTATGTAACCTACTTTAGAAAGAGAATTCTTTTGAGTGGAATGAAGATTGTCAACATGCCTTTACCACACTCAAAGGTATGTTGACATGTGCTCCCATAATGCAACCACCTGATTGGAGCATTCCTTTTGAGATTATGTGCGATGCTAGCGACTATGCTATTGGGATCGTGCTAGGCCAAAGAAAAGAGAAGAAGCCATGTGTTATCTACTATGCAAGTAGAACCTTAAACTCAGCCCAAGCAAACTACACTACTACAGAAAAAGAACTTTTAGCCGTAGTCTTTGCCTTGGACAAGTTTAGGTCCTACTTGATTGGATCCAAGATCATCATATTCACTGACCATGCTGCGCTTAAGTACCTTCTCTCTAAGAAGGATGCTAAACCACGGTTGTTACGATGGATCCTTCTACTCCAGGAATTTGACATAGAGATACGTGATAAGAAAGGAGTAGAAAATGTAGTGGCTGACCATCTCTCTCGACTTGTTCTCACCGATTCCTCTGAAACAACCACGATCAATGACATGTTCCCTGATGAACAACTTTTTGCAGTTTCCTAATTGCCATGGTATGCGGACATTGCTAACTATCTTGCTACAGGTACAATTCTTACACATTGGAAAAAGCAAGATAAGGATAAATTCTTCACTAAGGTGCGAAAATTCCTATGGGATGACCCATACTTATTCAAGTATTGTCCCGATCAAATCATAAGGAGATGTGTGCCAGATGATGAACAACAAAGTATCATCTCCTTTTGTCACTCTCAGGCATGTGGTGGCCACTTTTCGGCTAAAAAGACTACAAAAAAAATTCTGCAATGTGGGTTTTATTGGCCCACTATGTTCAAAGACACACATGAGTTTTACGAAACATGTGAACCTTATCAGAAATTGGGAGAAATCTCCCGTAGAAATATGATGCCACTCAATCCCATCTTAATAATCGAATTTTTTTATTGTTGGGGCATCGATTTCATGGGTCCATTCCCATCTTCTTTTGGAAACGCATACATCTCGCTTGCCATTGACTATGTATCCAAATGGGTCGAGGCCATCCCTTGCCGAAATAATGACCACAAAACGGTCATTCGCTTCTTAAAAGAGAATATTCTTTCCCGATTTGGAATACCTCGAGTCATCATAAGTGATGGAGGGTCTTACTTTTGTAATCGCCCATTTGAAACCTTAATGAAGAAATATGGCGTAACACACAAAGTGAGCACTCCCTATCACCCACAAACTAGTGGACAAGTTGAGATATCCAATAGGGAGATTAAACACATTTTAGAGAAAACGGTGAACCCCGATTGCAAGGATTGGTTGCTTCGACTTACCGATGCGCTTCGGGCCTACCGTACCGCTTTTAAGACTCCTATTGGAATGTCTCCCTATAGACTTGTCTATGAGAAGGCTTGTCACTTGCCCGTGGAGTTGGAACATAGGAAATATTGGGCAATTAAGAAGATGAATTTTGATTCTGACAAGGCGAGCTCGTTGCGCAAAGTACAATTGAATGAACTTGCAGAAATCCGGAACAAAGCATATGAGAATGTGAGAATTTACAAGGCCAAGACAAAGATATTCCATGATAAGAACATTCTTCGTAAGACATTCACGATCAATCAAAAAGTCCTTCTGTATAATTCTCGCCTACATTTATTTCCGGGGAAATTGAGATCTCGATAGACTGGTCCCTACATTGTGCAAACTGTCTACCCATATGGGACCGTCGAGTTGTTAAATCCAAGGAACGACGACATTTTTAAGGCGAATGGTCAGCGATTAAAGTCGTTCTTTGAGAAATTTCCTTCAGAAGGTATGTCCATACCTCTGACTGATCCTGTATATCAGGATGATTGATATCCTAGTCTAATGGAGGTATAACGTAGTTAGGATTAGGATTTGGTTGCTTTTGTTTATTTTTCATAGGTTTGTTAGAAGAAAGAAGAATTCCACTTTTCACTCTCTCAAGTACTATCATTCCTCACTCCCTTTTATTTTCAAATTGTTCTCATGTTTTGCTCATTGCACATCTTTTACATTGAGGACAGTGCAAGATTTGGTTGGGGGGTGTAGGATCGCTTGGATGAATCCAGCGTTTTGTAACATTTCGAGCAATTATGTAGAAATTTCTTCATTTTTTCTAAAATTCAAAACTCTTTTGGAAAACTTTGTTTCTATGCATTCAAGATGATATGAGCATAAGAGGAGGAAATATGAAGTGTATGATGTTGCAAGCTTTGAACTTCTCTTAACATAATGGTTTTATATGTGAATTTCCTTATTTATGTGATTGATAGAAAATTTGAACACTCTTACACCTAGTTCACATTACACGATTTTCATGGGTTGAAGGGATTATGTGATTTGTGGATTAGCTAGATTTTTATTTTAGGTGTTGAGAAACCAAGCCGGGTACTTTGTCCATCCTTGTCCATAGGAAAATAATAAAAGATATGGATTTCTAAAAATTCTATCTAATTTAAAAGAAAAAGGAAAAGGAAGGTTGAAATTGGGAATGATGGAAAAATGATGAAAAATTTCGATTAGGGCTACCTATTACCAACTAGGGGATGCTCTACCCGTAACCAAAGCCGAAAATGGGACATAGTGTGAAAGTCGTCGGAGGGACAGTAAGGCAAATTTCCGTCATTGGCTTGTTATTACTCTATAAACCTTGAGATCCATAGTTTAGTTGATTTATGAAGAAGATAATGCTGGAAACTCATGAGATGAATTTTCACTATGCACACTAGGTTGAAATTGTTTAAGTTCTTCTACTTATCAACCAATCAGCAGGAATTTCATATGGATACTTATTATGCTTCGAGAGTTTGCGGTTTCAATTTCTATCACCTAATTTTTGTGACTCTTACACTTGTGCGGCTTGGAATGTATAGAAGAATGGTTTCTAAGGGAGAGTTGGGTTTGTAGAATGAAATTGGTTTCACGCATGTTTTGCTCAGGACTAACAAAATGCTGGTTGGGGGGTGTGTTGAGCTCTTAATTGTGCACATTCTAACCCAAATTCATCACTTATTATGCAAGGCTTTCATGATTTATAGACTAATCTAATGCATGGATTTGTGATTGTAGGGATGAGAGAGAGGAATCATCAAATGGAGACTTAAAGACGCTATTTAGAAGCAAAGAAGATCAAAGGACCAAGTGTGAAAGGGTGGAAGAAAGAAGTAAAGAAGAGAAGAAAAGAAGAAAGAAGAAGACACCCAAGACCGGTCGTCCAAGGCTCAGGACCGGTCATCCAACCGGTCCGATCACTCAACAGAGGGGCCCAAAGGCCACAACTCACCGGACTGTCTAAGACAGGTCGTGCGACCGGTTGTCCACTGCTGCGACCAGTCGTGCGACCGGTCCTTGAATTAATTTTCTAGGTTGAAAATTCTCAAAACTCTCTGGACATTTTTTGCACTTTTGCGACCTGTCGTCCAGTAGCTCAGACCAGTCATGCGACCGGTTGTCTGCGTAATGATGCATGTTCTACAAGCCCCGAATTTCTCTGCGCAGTGCGTAAGTTTATGCAATTTCTAGAAGATTCGGATGCTGCGGAGCCTCCTCACTATAAAAGGACACCTAGGGATCGTTCCTAGGGTATCTTAGAAGGGTTTGAGCAAGGTGGGAGGTGGTGGAAGTCGATTTCGGAGTTCCACAACTCCTTCTAGTTTGCTTTCTCATTTTTATATTTTTCTTAGTTGTTTCATGTTTCTTTAAATCATGCACGGCTAAACCTCTTAGCTAGGGCTAAGAGGTGAAGCTTGTAGTGAATCTAAGATGTTTCAATTCGTTTAAACTTGGTTTTCATGTTTAAGAAGAATGGTTTGAAGTTTAATTCAAGTTCTAAGTAGTTTTTCTTAGTCTTATGATGACTCATGGATGTTTAGAAGAATTGCTTGAGTTCTTAATTGTTGTGTCCTAGTCTAGACCTGTATGATCCGAGGAATTGGAGTATGCTCTAATACTATGATCTTCATATGGGAACTTCCTACCAAAGTTCTACTTTTCTAGATTTCTGTAGTATGTATGGGACTGTGTATGTGATTTGAATCAAGTTCAAATCATAATCTAGCTTTGTCTTGTGACAGGACTTAATGACGGTTATGATTGTGGACTTAATCTATTGGAATTGGGACTGACCTATGCAATTGAGCATGCTCGTCCTAGCTTGCATTGAGTGAATCATATAAATTGTTCATACATATGACAGGTTGTTTGGTTTAACTGCTCTATCAACCGACTAGATAGATCTTAATTTTGATTCTAGTTAAGAAAGTGAGAAACCACAGCGAATTGAGCATCAAGGATTGCTACAAGTGGATCCTTGAACCCCTAGTGCCTTTTATTTATTAATTACTTTAGTTTAAGTTCAAAATTGCTATTTACATCAATTTTCTCAAAATCTGGTTGTTAGCTTTTCAATAGAAACTATTGGAAGTATTTGTGAATTCCTACATAAGTCCCTGTGGATCGACCTCGGTCTTCCCGAGTTTATTACTACATCGCAACCCTACACTTAGGGAAGCGAACAAGCTCTAAACGATGAATTCTGGATCCTTGCAATGCAGGAAGAGCTTCAAAAATTCATTCGAAATGAGGTTTGGTATCTGGTCAACAGGCCTGAAAGGAAAAATGTTAATAGAACCAAATAAATATTCAAGAATAAATCCGATGAATCTGGGAATGTAATACGAAATAAGGCTCGGTTAGTTGCTCAGGGATATTCACAAATTGAAGGTATTGATTTTGATGAAACATTTGCCCCTGTAGCTAGACTCGAGTCTATTAGAATTCTTATGGCTATTGCTTATGCTTTAAAGTTCAAACTATTTCAAATGGATGTAAAAAACACCTTCTTGAATGGTATTCTTGATGAGGAAGTGTATGTTGAACAACCAAAAGGATTCATTAATCCTAAATATCCTCACAAAGTGTACCGATTGAAAAAGGCTCTTTACGGACTCAAGCAAGCTCCCCGTGCATGGTATGAACGCCTAACTCACTTTCTTATAGACCATGATTTTGCTAGGGGGAGCGTTGACAAAACTCTCTTTATAAAAGAAGCCGAGAATTCTGTGTTGATTGCCCAGATTTATGTGGATGACATTGTTTTTGGATCCACATGTGGAAAATGTCCATCTCCTTTGCTAAATTAATGACATCAGAATTTGAGATGAGTATGGTAGGAGAACTTAACATGTTTCTAGGGCTACAATTAAAACAACTTGCATCAGGAATATTCATTACCCAAGCCAAGTATGCTAAAGATCTTGTTAAGAGATTTCGCTTAGACTCTGCTCGATCATACACTACACCTATGAGCACCACTATTAAACTATCGAAAGACCTTGTAGGGAAAAGTGTAGATCAACATCTTTATAAAAGCATGATTGGTAGTCTTCTTTATCTCACTGCTAGTAGACCAGATATTGCATTTAGTGTAGGTGCATGTGCTCGGTTTCAGGCTGATCCCAAAGAATCTCACCTCACCGCTGTTAAGCGAAGCATCCGGTTTGTAGGATGCACTACCGAATACGGCCTTTGGTACCCATTTGATTCATCTACAGATATTGCGAGGTATTCAGATGCCGATTGGGCTGATAACATGGATGATCCGAAATCAACCAGTAGGGGGTGCTTTTATGTTGGAAATTGCCTTGTGGCGTGGCATAGTAAGAAACAAAACTCCATTTCTTTATCCACAGCTAAAGCAGAGTATATTGCTGCTGGAAGTTGTTGTGCACAATTATTATCGATGAAACAAACCTTGACCGATTACGGGATTAACCAAGTCACAATGACCCTATTTTGTGACAATACTAGTGCCATAAATATTTCGAAAAATCCAGTACAGCACTCGCGCACTAAACACATCGATATTAGGCACCACTTTATTCGAGAATTGGTTGAAGATCACATAATATCTCTCGAACATGTGCCAACCGAGAATCAGTTAGCCGACATCCTAACGAAACCCTTGGACTCAGTTCGCTTTGCGAACCTTCAGAAGTCCATTGGTGTTGGGTGTGTCTAGTTTATCTAACAAGTGTATGTTTTGCAGGTAATATCTGAGGATTAAGCCTCTCTATCTGATCTTTATAGGTATATCTGAGTACCTTTGCCTCTTTTCTCATTGCTCTCTCAGAATATCCGGGAACATAGTCCCAAGTTTTTTTTGTCTTATATCGATAAATCTGGACCTTTAAGGGTCCCTCATTTTGTGGTGGGTTGTACCTTAGTACACCATGAGCATGGGTGTTGTATCCTTAGTAAGGGTACTTGGATTTAAAAGCTAATGGTCTGTCCAAAGGACAGACCTTCTATCTAGTCAATCCAGTGCAGAATCCTTCTGCTACTGCTAACATTGCCGGACGACCAGTCGACCTACCACGTAATCTGTCTGGACACGCCCTTTTTAAGCCATCCGACCGGTCAAGACCGGTCGGGCTGCCATCAGAAAAGTCTGAACACCCACTTCACTCCATACGACCGGTTAAGACCGGTCGTGTAAACCTAGACCGGTCAGCCCGTGCGACCGCCCGTCCGTGGAGACCTCTTTATAAGCATCTAGAGCTCATTCCAGTCACTCATTCCTCCATTTCTCACCTCTACTTGCTGCTCTAACTCCTCCTCTTGCATTCCAAGGTGATTTTTGCCAAGATTAGAGTTTTCAGCCTCTTCTACATTACTCTTCTCCACCCTCATTCCATAGGTAAGGGATTCACTCCCATCCTTCTTTATTAAATCATTTCCTTTCATATCTAAGAGTGATTTAGGGTGCTTTGTTGTGTCTTCAATGTCTTCCCAAGAGAGTGAAGATGAACTCCCCTTGAGGCAAAAGCTAAACCTCCTCCTCGCCCTTTAAAATAAAATAAAATAATCCTTTAAAAGGGCAAGGGGCTACCTCATCTTCCAGTTTCCCCTCCTCAATCTCAATCCTTGAGTAAAAATGTCTCATCCCATCTCACCCATTGGGATGACTTCAAGATAAAGAGGTGGTGTGTGAAAAGTCCAAAAATTTGAATGACTTGGCCAAATATAATGTCCATTCCATATTGAACACCATAAATTAGGGTCCCGTACTCCACATGGGGGGCCCTGTCCAGTTTGACAGTAGTTTGGAGGTTCTATTCTTCCTGTGTTCATGTCACCGCCTCTCCCCCCTCTTTTAAAGTTGAGGTTGGTGAACGGGTGTACGTCTTTACTTTGAACTCCATCTCTCAATTCGTTGGAGTTCCCATTGTTGAGGAGTCTTCATTTGATTTTTTCTCTTTGGGTCCCAAACCTAACGACGTTATTGCCAAATTTCCATGTGGTGATGGGACACCTAAATGGGGTCGGAGGTGCGCTTCGGGCGTCCTCCATGTTATGGGATTACCGCATTCTTCATAACCTATTCTTCCGCAATGTATATCTCAGGAAGAGTGTTCGCTTCCCCAAGTGTAGGGTTGCGATGTAGTAATAATCTCGGTAAGACCGAGGTCGATCCACAGGGACTTATGTAGGATTTCACAAACACATCCAAAAGCGTCTATTAAAAGCTAATAATCAGATTTTGAATAGAATTGATGTGAATAATAATTTTAAACTAATTTGAATGTAAACAATTATAAAAAGGCACTAGGGGTTCAAGGATCCACTTGTAGCAATCCTTGATGTTCAATCCACTGTGGTTTCTCATTCTCTCAACTAGAATCGATATTAAGATCTATCTAGTCGGATGATAGAGCTGTTAAACCAAACAATCTGTAATATGTAAGTGCAATGCATATAATTCACTCCATGTAGGCTGAGCTGAGCATGCTCAATTGCATAGGTCACTCCCCTTTCCAAAAGGTCTAGTTCACAATCATAACCATCCTCAAGTCCTGTCACAAGACAAGGCTAGATCAGGATTTGAACTTGATTCAAATCACATGCACAGTCCATACATATTACAGAAAATCAGAAAAGTAGAACTTTGGTAGGAAGTCCCTTCATGAAGATCATAGTACTAGAGCGCACTCCGATTCCTCGGATCATACAGGTCTAGACCGTCACAAACCAATTAAGCAATTAAGTAATTCCCCCAAACATCCATGAGTCATCATAAGACTAAGAAAAACTACTCAAAAACTTGTATAAACTTCAAACCTTAGTTCATAATCATGAATTCCACAATTAAAACCATCTAACTACGAATTAAAACATCTTGGATCCACTACAAGCTTCACCTCTTAGCCCTAGCTAAGAGGTTTAGCTGCTCATGATCCAAGGAAACATGAAACAACTATAAAAAAGCATGAAAACAGCAAAGCAAACTAGAAGGAGTTGTGAAACTTCGAAATCCACTTCCACAGCGTCCAACCTCGCTTAAACCCTTCTAGGATACCCTAGGAATGATCCCTAGGTGTCCTTTTATAGTCTAGAGGCTCCACAACTTCGGAAGAGTCAAGAAATTGCGTAAGAATTACGCAGTGCAGAGAAATTCGGGCTGAAATTGGAAACTTCTAAGTTCTTTCGCATGGCCTACCGGTCATGACCGGTCGGCCTCAATGGATAGTCACTCCAGCAGCCTATGCCGACCGGTCAAGACCGGTCGGTCGTCTTCATCAAGAATCCAGCAGGTATGGCCGACCGGTCAAGACCGGTCGGCCTTGTTTAGTGTGGTTCCAGCGCACCTAGCTGACCGGTCTAGACCGATCAGGCTCTCTTGGCAGACCGGTCAAGACCGGTCGGCAATCTTCCTTCTTCTTTTTCTTCTTTTTCTTTTCTTTCCTTGCTTCTTTCTTTTACTTTCTTTCTTCTTTTCTTCTTGGGTCCTCAAATGATCTTCATCAAAGTAGTCCCAAATGAGCCCTTTTTCTCTTCAATTAGGCGGAACCACTCTCAGTCCTGTAGTCACAAAACATGCATTGGATTAGCCTACAAACCATACAAACCTTGCACAATGAGTGATGAATTTGGGTTAGAATTTGCACAATTAAGAGCTCAACACACCCCCCCAACCAGCATTTTGCTAGTCCCGAGCAAAACATGCGTGAAACCAATTCTATTCTTCAAAAACTCAACTCTCCTTCTGAAACCATTATTCTATACATTCCAAGGTACATAAGCGCAAGATTCAGAAATATTAGGCGACAGAGGTTGAAACCAAAAACTCTCAAGACATAATAAGCATTCATATGAAATTCTTGCTGATTGGTTGATAAATAGAAGGACTTGAACAAATTCAACCTAGTGTGGGTAGTGAAAATTCATCTCACGAGTTTCTAGGATTATCTTCTTCATAGATCAAGTAGACTATAGAACTCAAGGTACATAGAGTCACATCAAGCCAATGACAGGAATTTGCCTTATCGTCCTTCCGACGACTTTCACACTACGTCCCATTTCCGGCTTTGGTTATGGGTAGGCCATCCCCCGGTTGGTAGTAGGTAGCCCTAATCGGAATTTTCCACCAATTTTCCATCATTCCCAATTTCATCCTTCCTTTTCCTTTTTCTTTTTAAATTAGATAGGATTTTTAAAAATCCATATCTTTCATTATTTTCCCATGGACAAGGATGGACAAAGTACCCCGGCCTGATTTCTCAATACCTTAATTCAAAGTCTAGCTAATCCATAAATCACATAATCCCTTCAACTCATGAAAATCGTGTAATGTGAACTAGGTGTAAAAGTGTTCAGATTTTCTATCAATCACAAAAATAGGGGAGTTCACATATAAAACTATTATGCTATGAGAGATTCCAGACATCCAGCCCCATACACTTCATATCTCCTCCTCTTATGCTCATATCAACTTGAATGCATAGAACCGGCGTTTTCCAAAAGAGTTTCGAATTTTTGAAAAATCGAAAAATTTTCACATAATTGCTTGAAATGTTGCAAAACGCTGGATTCATCCAAGTGATCCTACACCCCCTAACCAAATATTGCATTGTCCTCAATGTAAAAGATGTGCAATGAGCAAAACATGAGAGCTAATTTGAAAATAAAAGGGAGTGAGGAATGATAGTACCTGAGAGAGTGAAAAGTGAAAATCTTCCTCCTTCTAACAAACCTAAGCAAAAGTAAACCAAAGCAACAAAATCCTAATCCTAACTACTCTATACCTCCGTCAGACTAGGAGATCAATCATCCTGATACACAGGATCATTCAGAGGTATGGACATACCTTCTGAAGGGAATTTCTCAAAGAACGGCTTTAAGCGCTGCCCATTCGCCTTAAAAACGTTGCCGTTCCTCGGATTCAACAGCTCGACAGTCCCATATGGATAGACAGTTTGCACAATGTAGGGACCGGTCCATCGAGATCTCAGTTTTCCCGGAAATAGATGTAAGCGAGAATTATACATGAGGACTTTTTGATTGATCGTGAATGTCTTGCGAAGAATATTCTTATCATGGAATATCTTCGTCTTGTCCTTGTAAATTCTCGCATTCTCATAAGCTTCATTCCGGATTTCTGCAAGTTCATTCAATTGTAGTTTGCGTGACGAGCTTGCCTTGTCAGAATTGAAATTCATCTTCTTAATGGCCCAATATGCCCTATGTTCCAACTCCACAGGCAAGTGACAAGCCTTCCCATAGACAAGTCTATAGGGAGACATTCCAATAGGGGTTTTGAAAGCAGTACGGTAAGCCCAAAGCGCATCAGTAAGACGAAGTGACCAATCCTTGCGATCGGGATTCACCGTTTTCTCTAAAATGTGTTTGATCTCCCTATTGGATATCTCAGCTTGTCCACTAGTTTGTGGGTGATAGGGAGTGCTCACTTCGTGTGTTACGCCATATTTCTTCATTAAGGTTTCAAAAGGGCGATTGCAAAAGTGAGATCCTCCATCACTTATGATGACTTGAGGCGTTCCAAAACGGGAAAGAATATTTTCTTTTAAAAATTGAATGACCGTTTTATGGTCATTATTCCGGCAAGGAATGGCCTCGACCCATTTGGAAACATAATCAACTGGCAAGCAAAATGTATAAGTATCCAAAAGAAGATGGGAATGGGCCCATGAAATCGATGCCCCAACAATCAAAAATTTTGATTATTAATATGGGATTGAGTGGCATCATATTTCTATAGGAGATTCCTCCTAATTTCTGACAAGGTTCACATGCTTTGCAAAACTCATGTGTGTCTTTGAACATGGTGGGCCAATAAAACCCACATTGCAGAATTTTCGCTGTGGTCTTTTTAGCCGAAAAGTGGCCACCACATGCCTGAGAATGACAGAAGGAGATGATACTTTGTTGTTCCTCATCCGGCACACATCTCCTTATGATTTGATCGGGACAATACTTGAATAAGTATGAGTCGTCCCATAGGAATTTCTGCACCTCTGTGAAGAATTTATCCTTATCTTGCTTCTTCCAATATGTAGGAATTGTACCTGTAGCAAGATAGTTAGCAATGTCCGCATACCATGGCAATTGGGAAACAGCAAAAAGTTGTTCATCAGGGAACATGTCATTGATTACAGTCGTTTCAGGGGAATCAGTGAGGACAAGTCGAGAGAGATGGTCAGCTACTACATTCTCTACTCCTTTCTTATCACGTATTTCTATGTCGAATTCCTGGAGTAGAAGGATCCATCTTAACAACCGCGGTTTAGCATCCTTTTTAGAAAGAAGATACTTAAGCGCGGCATGGTCAGTGAATATAATGATCTTGGATCCAATCAAGTAGGACCTAAACTTGTCCAAGGCAAAAACTACGGCTAAAAGTTCTTTTTCAGTAGTGGTGTAGTTTGCTTGGGCTGAGTTTAGGGTTCTACTTGCATAGTAGATGACACATGGCTTTTTCTCTTTGCTTTGACCTAACACGGCCCCAATAGCATAGTCACTAGCATCACACATAATCTCAAAAGGAATGCTCCAATCAAGTGGTTGCATTATGGGAGCGCATGTCAACATACCTTTAAGGGTGGTAAAGGCCTTTTGACATTCTTCATTCCATTCGAATGAATTTTCCTTTTGAAGTAGGTTACATAAAGGGCGAGAGAGTGAACTGAAGTCCTTTATGAACCTTCTGTAAAATCCTGCGTGTCCTAAAAAGGACTGTACATCTCGTATGCTTTTGGGTGGAAGTTTAGAGATAAGATCAATTTTCGCCTTGTCCACCTCGATTCCATTTTGTGAAATGATGTGACCAAGTACATTTCCCTTTTGAACCATGAAGTGACACTTCTCCCAATTGAGCACAAGGTTCTTCTCTTCACATCTTTTCAGCACAGACTTCAAGTGCTCAAGGCACTCATCAAAGCTGCAACCAAATACGGAAAAATTATCCATGAAGACTTCGAGAATGGTCCCCACCATGTCAAAAAAAAAATACTCATCATACAACGCTGAAAGGTGGCAGGGGCATTACATAGTCCAAACGGCATTCGTCGGTAGGCGAAAGTGCCGAATGGACATGTGAATGTAGTCTTTTCTTGGTCTTCACGGGCAATTTCTATTTGGTTGTACCCTGAGTAGCCATCAAGGAAGCAAAAGTGGGAATGACCCGCCAACCGTTCTAAAATTTGATCAACAAATGGTAGGGGGAAGTTGTCTTTCCTTGTGACAGTGTTTAGCTTCCTGTAGTCAATGCACATTCTCCAACCGATAGTGACTCTAGTTGGCACGAGTTCATTATTGGCATTGGCTACGATGGTTATTCCGGATTTCTTAGGCACCACTTGAGTTGGGCTCACCCATTGGCTATCGGATATTGGGTAAATAATACCCACATCCAATAGCTTTACCACTTCGGCCTTAACCACATCCTTCATATTTGGATTTAATCGTCTTTGTGGTTGCCGGGATGTCTTCGCATTCTCCTCAAGGTGTATGCGATGAGTACAAATCAGTGGGTCTATGCCTTTGAGATCCGCAATTGACCATCCAATGGCACTCTTGTGCTTTAATAGAGTGGCTATTAGCCTACTCTCTTGTTCCTCATCCAAGTGGGAAGAAATCACCACTGGATATGTCTCATCTCGACCTAAATAAACATATTTCAGCTCACTTGGTAATGGTTTTAGGTCGAGTGTTGGTGCCTTGATGTTGGATGGGAGGGCCTTGTTCTCGTTTACAGGCAAAGGCTCAAATAGGGCCCTCCATCTTTTATTATCAAGCATTGGCATCATCTCTAGCATGGCATCCATCTCTTGTATTGTGTCATCATTTGTTTCATGAGAATAGGCCACACATGCCTCCAAAGGGTTGGAAAATAGTGACAAGGGGACTGTATCCTCCACGAATGATTCAATCATGTTTAATTCGTGGACATCATCATCAACCTCCCGTGGTTGTTTGCATAAATCAAATATGTTAAGCTCAAGGGTCATATTTCCAAAGGACATTTGTACAAGTCCGTTTCTACAATTGATAATGGCATTTGAAGTAGCTAGAAATGGCCATCCAAGTATGACGGGAATTTGCGCACCGGTGCCTATCACGGGATGTGTATCCAAGACAATAAAGTCTACTGGGTAGTAGAATTTATCAACTTGGACTAGAACATCCTCTATCATTCCTCTCGGTATACGGATGGATTTATTAGCAAGTTGGAGTGTGGTTTTGGTGGGTTTCAATTCACCTAACCCAAGTTGTTCGTAGACCGAGTATGGAATGAGATTCACACTTGCCCCCAAGTCGAGTAGGGCTTGTTTAATCCGGTAGTCTCCTATGATGCATGAGATGGTTGGACTACCCGGATCCTTGTATTTTTGGGGCACCTCTTGTTTGATAATGGCGCTCAAATTCTCAGTCAAAAGTACTTTGTTATGAACATTGTGTTTCCTTTTGACTGTACACAATTCCTTTAGAAATTTGGCATACGATGGTATTTGTTTTATTGCATCTAACAACGGGATGTTGATCTTCACCTGCTTGAAAACTTCTAGAATCTCCAGATTTTTGTCTAAAGGTTTAGGTGAAATCAACCTTTGTGGAAATGGAGCAACCGGCTTGTATTGCCTTTCCGGTTCTTTATCTTGTGGGGTATTGTTCGGGCTATCATCCTCTTTGGAAATTTTCTGATCCTTAGGCTTTGGGGCCTTCACTGGATTGGATTTGTCAATCTCTTTCCCACTTCTCAAAGTGGTGATAGCTTGAACATGTTCCGTATGGTGGGAGGATGAGCTTGCATCTTATATCTCAAACTGGGTTCTTGGGTTAGGAAGAGGTTGGGTAGGAAGTGTGCCCTTCTCTCTAACACTAAGATGAGATTCAACTCTAGCCAGTGATGTTTTCAATTCATTGATGACTTGAGTTGAATTTTAATTGAATTTCAATTGCTCTTGCATGAACCCATCTATTTTGAGAGAATTTGTTTTGTTGTACTCAGCTTGGACCGATACGAATGCACCCAACATCTCCTCTAGTTATACTTTTGGAGTGTTATTTGCATTTGCAGTGGGTCCATTCCTCCAACTGAAGTTGGGATGGTTCTTCCAATTAGGATTAAACGTGTTTGAGTTTGGAGCACCATATTGCTGCTGATAACTGTTTATGGCATTTGTTTGTTCTTGTAAGATGCCTTGAACTGCTGAAATTGTGGGGCAATCTTGTGTTGCATGTTGATTTCCAGCACAAATTCCACAAACAGTTTCAACTTCAGTGGAGTTGATTGTTTCTCCTTTCCTTAATTCCATGGCTTCGACCTTTCTTGTGAGGCTAGCCACCCGTGCACTTATGCTATCTTCTTCTGATAAGACATACATTCCTCCATTTTCCTTTTGTTGGCCAGTCTTGGAATTTGTTGGTTTAGATGTGTCCCAAGACTGTGCATTCTCAGCCAATTCTTCCAAATAATCCCATGCCTCATCAGCTTCCTTATTCATGAACTCCCCATTACACATCATCTCTACAAATTGGCGCATGGGTGAAGTCAGTCCTTCATAGAAAAAGCTTATAACCCGCCAAATTTCATAGCCATGATGTGGGCATGCGTTTAATAGGCCCTTAAACCTCTCCCAACATTGGAAAAAGGTTTCATATTCCTTTTAGGCAAAGTTCATGATAAGGCGCTTCAACATATTCGTTTTGTAAGTAGGGAAGAATTTCTTTATGAATTCTCTATGCATATCAGTCCATGCCCCAATTGATCTTGGCCTCAATGCATAAACCCAACCCTTAGCTTTATCTTCCGTCACGTTTGCAAAGTGAAAGGGAAGAATTTAAGTCTCACCACATCTTCCGTCACGTTTGCAAAGTGCATGGTGGTGATTACCTCATCAAACTCCTTAAGGTGTTGATAGGCACTTTCACTATCTAATCCATGGGATTTAGGGAGAAGTTGAATCACTCCCGGTTTCAAATCCACATTCCCTGCATTTGGTGGAAATACTATGCATGAGGGAGTGCTCGTTCTTGCAGGTTGCAAGAAATCACGTAAAGTCCTAGGTCGGGGAACATTCTCAACCACATTCTCCCCTGTTTCAGTTTGGTTTTGGCCCGGATTAGGTTGATTTGCAGCCATATTTTCAAACAAAATTGGAGAGTTTAGATGTCTCCTAGCACGTGTGTTATAGGCAAAATAAGGGAGATCAACTCAGCTGTTAAGATTGTACACGGACGCCCATTCGACTCTCGAGAACATCTGAGCGAGAGTCGCAGATCGGGTAAGTGCGGGATGCCCATCCGACTCTCGAGATCATCTGATCACAAGCCGCAGATTGGGTAAGTGCGAGATGCCCATCCTGACTCTCGAGATCATCTGATCACGAGCCGCAGATTGGGTAAGTGTAGGATGCCCATCAGACTCTCGAGATCATCTGATCACGAGCCGCAGATTGGGTAAGTGCGGGACGCCCATTCGACTCTCGAGATCATCTGAGCGAGAGTCGCAGGATTGATAAATACGGAGCAGCTATTCGCAAGTCTCGAGTCCTCATAGCCGAAAATCAAATATGGCAAAGCAAAATTCGCGAGCAGACCTTCTCGTAAGTCGTTGAAAGGTGTTACGTCTAAATGAGCGAGCACTTGGACTCGCGACCATATTCCAACATGCGAACAGCTTTTCCGCGGGGACACCTCAGCCTTCAGTACTAGCACCCGATTCCCGTCGAGCAGCTCAGTTCAATCCCTCTGCGATACCAAGCAGGGCTACACCCAGTTCGGTGGTTTCCGTCCCATCAGCGTCTCCTTCCTTTTCGCCAGCTATGACTCCAACTACGGTTTTCCAGCTCTACATGAGCGATCAACGCTATTACTACGCCTACCAACATCCCGGATAGGTCGGGTTTGGGCTTATCTTCTCTCGTGGTTCCG
Organism: Liriodendron chinense; assembly: GCA_003013855.2. Classification (NCBI taxonomy): domain Eukaryota; kingdom Viridiplantae; phylum Streptophyta; class Magnoliopsida; order Magnoliales; family Magnoliaceae; genus Liriodendron; species Liriodendron chinense. Next base: position 435,773 of record PVNU02003299.1, read on the forward strand.
AATCTCAAGGGATTGCTATCAAAAAACGTGATTGCCAAAATAAGTCATCGGGTTAGATCTCGTCTCCAAGGATAAGGATCTTATCCCACGAAATCAGCGGCATCTTGGTATCGTACACGAAATCAGCGGGATCTCGATATCTTACGTAACAGATTGGATCGCTCCAGATCTATATAAAGAGGTGACTCCATTAAGAGAAAGGTACACAATATTCAATCTGGCCTGTTTTTGCCTGGTTATTCTTCTTCTTGCTTCGGCCTGACTTAAGCATCGGAGGGCTAACGGCTGGATGCCAGCCACCCTTAGTTGCTTTCTGTCTTCTTTCAGGTCCGGCGGAGGAAGGTATCGATTGGAGAGAGGGTGAACGTCCGGAGGATCCAGTTACAAAATCTGACGTTAACAGTTTGGCGCCGTCTGTGGGAACGATTTGATCGTCAAAATCAATCATTCTAACCACCGATAAGGATCTTTCGGCGATGCCTCCTAAAAAGGCTATTCATCCTTCAACTTCAAGGCAGGCACCACCTCCGCCCGATGAGACGGAATCCGTACCTACCCTTCCACCTACCTCGACGAACATCCCTCAAGGAGCCCCAACTATGCCATCAGCAAACCCATTATTGGAAGCTTCTGGAAATCAAGACGATGTCTTACATTTCCTCGAAAACACTCTCCTAACTCTAAACGCCGGAGTTCAGGCGCTGTCAAATCGGCTTGATCAGCATTTTCCCCGAACCGGTAGAGACAAGCCTCCGAAGGGTTACCACCGCAGCCCATACCAGTGGCATCTAGACATTCTATGGACGAACCACAGGTCCCACCACTTGGCAGCCATCTCCCTGTGCCGTCTCCACATTCTATACATTCTAGTTCGTCTCGACAACCTCAACCGCAGGGCTCCACCGCCGAAACATCAAGCTATACCCTACCATGGGAAGGAGATCTCAAAAGAATCCATGATCGTTTTAATGTCATGGAACAGCGATACCAGGAAAATCGGCCATCAGCCGTCATGGCAGCGATACATCAATCCGAGTCCCCCTTCACCAGCGAGGTTATGGAAGCCCTGTTACCCAGAAAGTATCGAACGCCTGTTATTACCCCGTACATAGGTATTGGCGACCCTCTTGAACACCTGGAAACATACAGGTCCCTCATGGAGTTGGAGGGACATGGTTCAGAAATCATGTGTAGGGCTTTTTCCCTAACGTTGAAGGAGGCAGCTCGTACGTGGTTCCGGGGATTAAAGCCTCGTTCCATCAGCTCCTTTTCTCAGTTATCGGAGATATTCCTTTCTCAATTCATGGGAAGCATCCGCATTAAGAAGCTAGCCTCCCATCTAATGAATCTACAACAGCAGCATGGGGAAACGATAAAGGAGTTCACAGTACGGTTCACCGCTGAAGCCATTCAAACTGAAGGTTATACTAAAGAAAAAGGCCTTGCAGCCCTTATAGCCGGAATAACGAGCGAGAAATTCAGGTTTGCTTTAGATAAGAGCCCTCCAAAAACTATGGCAGAGTTCAAAGCCAAAGCTCAGAAGTATATCAATGCAGAAGAAGTCGCATTGACACGCATGGAGTACAGGGTAAGAAACGCAAGCCAGAAGGAGCCTCTTCTATAGATAAAAAATATCGTCGTGATCAACGCGAACGTTCTCCCAAGAAGCCTTATTCCGGTAAATATCATAACTACACTCCTCTTAATCGGTCTCATGAAAAGGTTCTAATGGAGATTAAACACATGCCATATGTGAAGTAGCCTGCAAAGATCAAATCCGATCCCGAGAAGAGAGACAAGAGCAAGTTCTGTTACTTCCACAAAGATCATGGGCATAGAACCCAGGACTGCATCTCTCTACGAGACCATATCGAAGCTCTCATTCGAAAAGGCCATCTCCAGGATTATGTTGCTCGTAAAAATCGATCACCAGAAAGGGCGAACACCTCGTCTCGCCAAAAGGAACAACCTCATCATCAAACTGACCAAGAGGACGCTGAGCCTACGGGAGAAATCCGCACCATCATCGGAGGACCAGCTTGCGGGGGTGATTCTCAAGCCACAAGAAAGGCATACGCTCGAAAGGCGTCCAAAGAACCCCAGCAAATCTACTGGCTGGAACAGACGTCTAGCTCGTCAAAAACCAGCCATCCTCCAATTTCCTTCACTCTCGAAGATGCAAAGGGAATTCACTTCCCTCACGAAGACTCCATCGTAGTCACATTGAAGGTATCAAATTATCTGACACATCGAATTATAGTGGATACAGGTAGCTCAGCCGATATTCTATACCTGGAGGCTTTCAACAAAATGGCACTTGCCAGAAGCCTTCTCAAGCCAGTATTGACCCCCCTCGTCGGCTTTGGAGGTGAGGTAGTAACGCCTGAAGGAAGCATCGATCTCCCAGTTACTTTTGGAGAAAGTCCAGTGAAGACCACCGTCTTCATAAACTTCCTCGTGGTGGATCGAAAATCAGCGTATAACGTCATTTTGGGGCGGCCGTCTCTTACTAAGGTCGGGGCAGCTTTGCACTCTTCATATCTGTGTGTCAAATTTCCTACCCCAAATGGTATCGGGGTCGTGCGAGGAAGTCAACAGGAGGCGCGGTCTTGCTATTAGATAGCCCTACAGGATCGGAAGAAGGCTCAAGCAACACCCGTTATGGAGATAACACAAGGTTCACCCACCTTCTCCACCAACACCTCGTTGGATCCGAGAGAGAATGCTCTCCAATCAGGAACTCCTAGGGAGGAAACAGTGGCGATTCACCTGACTAAAGACGACCCATCTAAGATCGTGTACATTGGATCCTCTTTAACCAGTGTCCACCGCGAAGATTTGATCTGTTTCCTCACTGAATATCAGGACGTGTTTGCTTGGTCTCATAAAGATATGCTAGGCATCGACCCCAATATCATTGTACATCGCCTCAATATCGACCCGAAACATAAGCCCGTACACCAGCGCTGACGTGCCTTCACTGCAGAAAGACAAATGGCGATCAAAGCTGAAGTCGAGAAGTTACTCACGGTCAATTTCATAAAAGAAGTAGACTACCCAGAGTGGGTCGCGAACGTGGTCCTTGTCCGGAAAGCTAATGGCAAATGGAGAATGTGCGTCGACTATTCAGATTTAAACAAAGCTTACCCCAAAGATAGCTTCCCTACCCCGTGGATTGACCAGTTGGTCGATTCAACAGCTGGACACGCTCTGCTCAGTTTTATGGATGCTTATTCTGGTTACAACCAGATCATGATGCATCCACCTGATAGCCAGCATACCGCCTTCATCACAGATCGGGGATTATATTGCTACCAAGTAATGCCGTTCGGTCTTAAAAATGCAGGGGCCACTTATCAACGTCTCGTCAACAAAATATTCGCTGCTCAAATCGGTAGGAATATGGAAGTTTATGTTGACGACATGCTCGTGAAAAGCACCGTAGAAGATGATCATATTTCTGATCTTCGAGAAGCCTTCGACCTAATGAGGAGGTATCAAATGAAATTGAACCCAGAAAAATGTGCGTTCGGTGTGTCTGCAGGGAAATTTCTCGGGTTCATGGTTGGCCAACGCGGAATTGAGGCAAATCCTGAGAAGATAAAAGCATTGATAGAGATGAAATCCCCCACCACTCTGAAGGACGTCCAGCGTCTGGCTGGTCGCATCCCATCGTTAAACAGGTTCATCTCGCGAGCATCTGACAAGTGTTTACCATTCTTCAAACACCTTCGTGCAACGGCCAAGTCTGATTGGAAATGGACGCCACAATGTGAGGAAGCCTTTCAAAAATTGAAGCTATACATGAGCACACCCCCCATTTTATCTAAACCTGTAGCACATGAGCAACTCATTCTTTATCTCTCTGTGTCCACTACGGCCGTTAGCGCCGCTTTAATAAGAGAAGATTTCGGGGTACAGAGGCCCGTTTATTATATCAGTCGAGCAATGGTTGATGCAGAAACTAGGTATTCTGATATGGAGAAACTGGCCCTAGCCTTAGTCACGGCAGCTCGAAAACTACGACCATACTTTCAAGCCCACGCTATTTTAGTACCGACGAATCATCCGCTACGACAAGCCCTTTAAAAACCTGAGGCTTCCGGATGGTTAACTAAATGGGCAGTCGAGATCAGCGAGCACGATATCTCATTCTGCCCAAGGACCGCGGTAAAGGGTCAGGCTGTGGCTGATTTCATCGCCGAATTCACGTACTCTCCTGATGATAATACCATAACCAGCGACCAGCCTCCTTGGTCACTCTTCGTGGACGGGTCTTCCCGAGCCAGTGGCAGTGGAGCGGGCCTGATTTTAGTGGCTCCCAATGGGTAGCATTTCCAATATGCTCTGCGTTTCGATTCTCGTATCTTGAATAATGAAGCTGAATATGAAGCCCTGATCATCGGCCTCGAATTGGCCATTGTCCTTGCAATTCAGAATCTGTCAATTCATAGCGACTCTCAGCTCATTGTCAACCAAGTCCTTGGTGAATTCGAGGCCAAAGAAGAAAGGATGGCCTTCTACAAGTCTCGTGTCCTCATCCTGCTCGCAAAACTGAAGACTTATGAAATAATTCATATTCCTCGCGAGAAGAACCAACTTGCTGATTCCTTGGCAAAGCTCGCTTCTGCACCAGAATCTGAGTTATCACATTCGATCCCCATCGAGCATCGTCAGAACCTGAGTATCGACCAAGCGACTCTCGAGCATGTAATATCGGTACAATCATCTCCATGCTGGATGGATCCTATCATCCTTTATCTCAGAGACGGACACCTACCAGAGGACAAGAAAGCTGCAAGGCAAATTCGTCTTCGGGCTGCCAGGTATACTTTGCAAGACGGAATATTGTTGCGCAAAAGCTTTTCCTTGCCTTATTTAAGGTGTCTTCATCCAGAAGAAGCACTTCGTGTTCTAGACGAAGTACACCAGGGGGCATGTGGTAACCATCCCAGGGGGCGATCCCTAGCATATAAAGCGATGAGGCAAGGATATTATTGGCCCACTATGAAAGCAGATGCAATTGAATTTTCTAAAAAATGTGACAAGTGTCAACGATATTTACCTATACCTCATGTACCGTCCGAGCGGATGACCCCAGTTGATAGCCCTTCTTGGCCTTTTGCTCAGTGGGGGGTCGATATCATCGGGCCCTTACCCATGGGAAATGGACAAAATAAGTTCGCGATTGTGGCGGTTGATTACTTCACCAAATGGGCCGAGGCAGAACCATTAGCCAAGATTACTGAGAAACAACTACCAAGTTTATATGGAGAAATATTATATGTCGTTATGGACTCCCCCACACTATAATCACCGACAATGGAACGCAGTTCGACAACGCAGCCTTTGATGAATTTTGTGAAAAATGGAAGATACGTAATCTCCGCACTTCTCCATATCATCCTCAGGCGAATGGGCAGGTCGAGGCAGTGAACAAGATCATCAAGCACCATTTAAAGACCAAGCTAGGTGAATGTAAAGGGGTGTGGCCAGAACTCCTGCCAGAAGTACTATGGGCATATAGAACCACGGCTTGTACATCAACAGGTGAAACCCCTTTCTCCTTAGCATTTGGTGTCGACGCAGTGGTACCAGGTGGAAATTCAAGTGCCCTCGTATCGGATCGAGCAGTATGACCCCACGAGTAATCAGGAAAACCTCCGACTTCATCTCGATCTCTTGGAAGAGTGAAGAAATGCTTCCCTAGTACGAGTGGCAGCATATCAACAACGTATTGCTCGTTATCGAAATGCTAGGGTTCGGCCTAGATCCTTCCAACCCGGAGATTTGGTACTAAGGCAAAATCTCAGAGTTCCCGCTCGTTCACTAGATCCAAATTGGGAAGGCCCGTATCGGGTTATTAGGATTGTGCAACCCGGTACTTATTACCTTGAAGACATGCAGGGAAAGCCCGTACGTCGCCCTTGGCACGTGGAGCATTTGCTACGATACTATCCCTAGATTCAATGTAGTTCATAACAACATTTTATGAATAAAGCGGAAGATATCTTTTGGTCGCTACTCCATTTACTTGGACATGAATAGCCCTGAAGAGGATGCATACAATCCCTTGGCCAATTGCCTACCTTTGGTAGGGTTTAATTCACCTAGGATGCTCGCATTTCCATTTCATGGGTGACCATCCTACCCTCGATAAACTTGGAGTCTCAATCGATAGATCAGTCTATCTCCACGAGGGCATGGTCGCTACGACCCCCCGGGTTGAGCACAACTCATTGCAACAGGAAAGCATTCAGTGCACAAAGGAAAAGAAAGTAAACAAGAACGAGAAGGCAATCATTGCATGAAAGGGAGAGTACACGAGGACAACACTTCCAAAAATATCTTTTCATTGATGATACATGTTTATAATATATGCTCGCGAGTACAAGAGAGGAAAACAAAAAGAAGATCAATCTCTTGGAGGAGCTGTGCTCTCGACTTCAGGGCCCATTTCTGGAGCCCCTCCAGCTTGCGTGGCTTCAGTCACCTCGTTCTCAGCAGCAGCTTGCTCTTCTGCAGCTATGATGGTCGCGACTCGACCAAATTCCCCCATATCAAAGGATGGGATCATTCGTTGCACTACTCTTAGCGCAAGTCGCGACCAGCATCATACGACTCGTATCTTTCGTCGTCATATAGCTGCGAAGTCCGGAACTCAGAAATTGCCCGAGGACCTTCCTCCGAGAGCATTTTTACAAGGGTGACTTTCTCGTCGTCCCAGTGGATCGAGTCGTCCTTGAGCTGTGCAAGAGCGGAGCGCTCCTTTTCCAAGTTGTCGTTGGCTTCTTTGAGCTGCGACCTGGCCTCCGCAAACTGCTCCTCCAACGAGATCTTGTCTTGGCGAAAGATCTCTCTCTCTCTCTCAGCCTTCTCCTTCAAACCCGTGAGCTTCACGAAGTCTGAGTCCAAGGCCTGATACCTGTCGGTCAGGACTTGGATTTTCTCGATGAGGATCTTCTTCTCCTCATCTCTCTTCGCGATCACCGCCTCACGGGCCTTGAGCAGCTGATCTCTCCCTTGAACTGCCTTCTCCAAGGCAGTCCTCTTCCCTTCAGCTTCATCTATCACGCGACGGGCGGCAACGATATCACGCCTCGTTCGCAGGATAAGATCTAAGCCCTGCAAAAGTAATGAAAAATGTGAGAAAGTATTCTAGAACATAACAGATTAAAGCAGGTCTTGGCAGAGTCTCACCTGAACCATCCTCACCCCCGCTTCGAGGAAAAGGTTCTCAGGGCTTGGCTCGGGAAGAGAGCCGAAGGCTTGGGGGGGGACGTTCTCGAATAAAAATTTACATACTGGATGGAGGTGGTGGGGAATAGAATATGTCCCGCTCCCTGACGGTTGGGCAACGACCAACCCGGCCGGCTCGCGAGGTGGAGGCATCGACTCGCGAGCAGGTCCTTGCTCGGCAGCAGGGATCAGTTCGCGAGCAGGAGCCGGCTCTTGAGGCTCTATCTGCTCTCGAGCCTCTTCAGCTAGGGGCAGCTAGAGCCCGCCCCATCCGGGAAATTGTCAGCAATGTTAATCACTGGCGGTCCAGGTGCGACCACCAGTGAGGGAATATTGGGCCCTGTCGGAGCCTCCGCCGTGCTCGCGAGAGGGGAAGGTTGATCGCCACCCTTACGGACGGGTGGTTGAGATGGTTCTGCAGGAGTTCTCCTCTGCCTTTTGGAGTTCGTGCCCTTCAGTCGGGGCAGCAGACCCCTCTTCTCCCCGGCCTTCGTCATCTCGGCTTCTCCTCTAGATATTAGGCCCGCTGCTGCGAGTCGCGAGGGAGACAAGCAAGCCTCGATGTGCCTATCACCAACAGGCACCTTGTACACCTTGACAATCTTCTCGTTGATTCCTCCCTTTAGATTTGGTTTTCTCAAGGCTGGGATACCTGCGAGCACAAACAGAGGTCAAAGAATGGAGTAAAACCCTAAAATCCTAACTGAAGAAAAACCCTAAAACTGCACAATGTGGGATTGTGCCTACCTTCGCAGAAAAAACGGGTAACACCTGGACCTCTGGAGGAAGCAGACTCCTAGTTCCCGGAAGCGTAGAACCACCGTTTCCTCCAGCCGGGATAGTTCGAGGAGGGTTTCCCGAGCACGAAGTTATCCCGGTGCCAGTAACACAAGTAATACCAGCCTTCGCTGGAGGGTGCCTTTTTCAGACGGAACATACGGAGGAACTCCTCCGCTGTAAGCTCCCCGTTGCCGGCCTGAGCCCAGAGGGCAAAGGAACCCAGGACTACCCTCCATCCATTCACAATGAGTTGCCCGGGGGCAATCTTGTAACACCGGAGTACGTCGCGTATGAAGGGATGGAGGGGGAGGCGTACCCCCAAGATGACTTGGTACTCGTAGAAAGCTACACATCCTGGGGGAGGGGAGTCTGGTGTCTCTCCATCTCCGGGCAATCGGAGAGTGACTGAGACGGGGATCAGGTATCTCTCCCGTAACTCAGCCAGCCGATCCTCCGATAAAACAGAAGGATATCCGGCTGCTGTGTATCTCCCTGCCGGAACCCTCGCACTGCTAGAAGCAGAGGATTCCGGAGTAGCATCACCTAGTGGGACGGTGGTCTCGTCAGAGTTCCCAGCCATGAGAAGATAAAAAGAAAAGAAGAAAAAGGAAATATACCCAAGTAAACAGAAAGAAAGAGGAAGAAGAAACACCGAAGGGAGAAGATGAAAATGGCGATGACGGGAGAATTCTTTTTCTCCGAAAAAAAAAACTTCTGTAGAAAACCAGAGAAATGGCGGACTCCGTATATTTATAGGCAATCATTCCGCCGTATCTGATGGCACGTGGCAGTCCCTCCTTTGGCGCAGCACTCGAGCAGGCACGCCCATTAACTCCTCAAACACGTGGCGAGCGCCCCTTCATTTTCTGTCTGCGGAAAGGCTGCGAAAAGCTGGCGCTCATTAATTCCAGCCCATCATGTGAGGTTCCGTTCTCGATGAAGGCAGCGGGCGGTTACGTGTGATAATGATCTAAGTCCTTCCCTTCAAAATTCTTGGCGGCAAGGACTTGGGGGGCATCTGTTATAAGCAAAATAAGGGAGATCAACTCAGCTGTTAAGATTGTACACGGACGCCCATTCGACTCTCGAGAACATCTGAGCGAGAGTCGCAGATCGGGCAAGTGCGGGATGCCCATCCGACTCTCGAGATCATCTGATCACAAGCCGCAGATTGGGTAAGTGCGAGATGCCCATCCGACTCTCAAGATCATCTGATCACGAGCTGCAGATTGGGTAAGTGCGGGATGCCCATCCGACTCTCGAGATCATCTGATCATGAGCCGCAGATTGGGTAAGTGCGGGACGCCCATTCGACTCTCGAGATCATCTGAGCGAGAGTCGCAGGATTGATAAATACGGAGCAGCTATTCACAAGTCTCGAGTCCTCATAGCCGAAAATCAAATACGGCAAAGCAAAATTTGCGAGCAGACCTTCTCGTAAGTCGTTGAAAGGTGTTACGTCTAAATGAGCGAGCACTTGGACTCGCGACCATATTCCAAGATGCAAACAGCTTTTCCGCGGGGACACCTCAGCCTTCAGTACTAGCACCCGATTCCCGTCGAGCAACTCGTTCAATCCCTCTGCGATACCAAGCAGGGCTACACCCAGTTCGGTGGTTTTCGTCCCGTCAGCGTCTCCTTCCTTTTCGCCGGCTATGACTCCAACTACGGTTTCCAGCTCTACATGAGCGATCAGCGCTATTACTACGCCTACCAACATCCCGGATAGGTCGGGTTTGGGCTTATCGTCTCTCATGGTTCCGAATCTCAAGGGATTGCTATCAAAAAACGTGATTGCCAAAATAAGTCATCAAGTTAGATCTCGTCTCCAAGGATAAGGATCTTATCCCACGAAATCAGCGGCATCTTGGTATCGTACACGAAATCAGCGGGATCTCGATATCTTACGTAACAGATTGGATCGCTCCAGATCTATATAAAGAGGTGACTCCATTAAGAGAAAGGTACACAATATTCAATCTGGCCTGTTTTTGCCTGGTTATTCTTCTTCTTGCTTCGGCCTGACTTAAGCATCGGAGGGCTAACGGCTGGACGCCAGCCACCCTTAGTTGCTTTCTGTCTTCTTTCAGGTCCGGCGGAGGAAGGTATCGATTGGAGAGAGGGTGAACGTCCGGAGGATCCAGTTACAAAATCTGACGTTAACAACGTGGTTCTCTGTCAATTCCTTCTACTATCGCCCCTTCACTTATGAGTCGATTATTGGAATCCCGAGCCCAATGTGGCATGCAAAACCAAAAAATTAAGAAATAAAGAGAAAGAAGAATTCTTCCTCCCTTTCTTTACTTTTCTCTAAGACCGAAGCACAAGGTGTCTTGCAATGGCTAAGCCAGAAGCAAGGATAGAGACCGATTGCTCCTGGTCAATAGGGGTTCAGAGAACTCCCCACCCACTCTTTGAATCTTTTGAGAAAAAGTGCAGAAAAAGGAGAAAGAGGAGTAGAGATGAGAAAAAAAAATCTCTTAGCACAAGGTGATCCAAGACGGTAGAGCCGACCAATAGGAATCCAGGTGGCAAAAAGGCCGACCTTTCAGAGATCCAAAAGGAGTCTCCACCCACTCTACAAGAGATCAATAAGATAGGAATGAATAGGAGAAAGAGAAGAGTAAGGTTTAGAAAGATAGAACCTGATTCAGCACTTGAAATCCTTGTATCTTCTTCAGCTTCCTAGAAATCCCTAAAAAGAAAAATCAAATAAACAAACTAAGTTAGTCCTAAAATCTTAAAAATCCTAAATAGATACTAATTTCAGAAATTTGTGAAAAACCGTCAAAATCCCCGGCAACGGCACCAAAAACTTGTTCGCTTCCCCAAGTGTAGGGGTTGCGATGTAGTAATAATCTCGGTAAGACCGAGGTCGATCCACAGGGACTTATGTAGGATTTCACAAACACATCCAAAAGCGTTTATTGAAAGCTAATAATCAGATTTTGAATAGAATTAATGTGAATAATAATTTTAAACTAATTTGAATGTAAACAATTATAAAAAGGCACTAGGGGTTCAAGGATCCACTTGTAGCAATCCTTGATGTTCAATCCGCTGTGGTTTCTCATTCTCTCAAATAGAATCGATATTAAGATCTATCTAGTTGGATGATAGAGCTGTTAAACCAAATAATCTGTAATATGTAAGTGCAATGCATATAATTCACTCAATGTAGGCTGAGCTGAGCATGCTCAATTGCATAGATCACTCCCCTTTCCGAAAAGTCTAATTCACAATCATAACCATCCTCAAGTCCTGTCACAAGACAAGGCTAGATCAGGATTTGAACTTGATTCAAATCACATGCACAGTCCATACATATTACAGAAAATCAGAAAAGTAGAACTTTGGTAGGAAGTCCCTTCATGAAGATCATAGTACTAGAGCGCACTCCGATTCTTGGATCATACAGGTCTAGACCGTCACAAACCAATTAAGCAATTAAGTAATTCCCCCAAACATCCATGAGTCATCATAAGACTAAGAAAAACTACTCAAAAACTTGTATAAACTTCAAACCTTAGTTCATAATCATGAATTCCACACTTAAAACCATCTAGCTACGAATTAAAACATCTTGGATCCACTACAAGCTTCACCTCTTAGCCCTAGCTAAGAGGTTTAGCTGCTCATGATCCAAGGAAACATGAAACAACTATAAAAAAGCATGAAAATAGCAAAGCAAACTAGAAGGAGTTGTGAAACTCTGAAATCCACTTCCACAGCCTCCAACCTCGCTTAAACCCTTCTAGGATACCCTAGGAACAATCCCTAGGTGTCCTTTTATAGTCTGGAGGCTCCACAACTTCGGAAGAGTCGAGAAATTGCGTAAGAATTACGCAGCGCAGAGAAATTCGGGCTGAAATTGGAAACTTCTAAGTTCTTTCGCATGGCCGACCGGTCATGACCGGTAGGCCTCAATGGATGGTCACTCCAGCAGCCTATGCCGACCGGTCAAGACCGGTCGGTCGTCTTCATCAAGAATCCAGCAGGTATGGCCGACCGGTCAAGACCGGTCGGCCTTGTTTAGTGTGGTTCCAGCGCACCTAGCTGACCGGTCTAGACCGGTCAGGCTCTCTTGGCCGACCGGTCAAGACCGGTCGGCAATCTTCCTTCTTCTTTTTCTTCTTTTTCTTTTCTTTCCTTGCTTCTTTCTTTTACTTTCTTTCTTCTTTTCTTCTTTGGTCCTCAAATGATCTTCATCAAAGTAGTCCCAAATGAGCCCTTTTTCTCTTCAATTAGGCGGAACCACTCTCAGTCCTGTAGTCACAAAACATGTATTGGATTAGCCTACAAACCATACAAACCTTGCACAATGAGTGATGAATTTGGGTTAGAATTTGCACAATTAAGAGCTCAACAAAGAGCAACAAGGCAGATGTCACTAAAACCATGTTTCGTCTGTTCTATAGCGTTGGTCAAGGTCATCCGCTTTGCCTACCATCCCGGATCATGTCTATCATTCACCAGGTCATCTTGCTTGATGATGGAAACTCCTCCAATCTTCCTTTTGGGCATCTCATATGCAAACTTGCTGATGCGATTGACATTGTTAGTTCTGATAAAGTTAACAAGCCCATCATTATAAATCGCACCATCATTGCTCGTATGGAGCTTACCCAGGAAGCCATACAGAATCATCGTTTGCAGGATCAGCAGCATGATCCGACAGAGCCATCCCAGCCTGAGGCTCCACCTGCCTCCACTGGACCTTCCCAGACTTCGCCTTTAGCTCCTTTCTCTGATCCTTCCCTTGATCCTCGGGCTACTCCGAGTCGATTCATTACGCCTCTTAGAGATTTTTCTCGACGTCGATCCCCTTCCGTGGATCCTCCATCATATATTACTGAGCTTCGCCAGCTTCATGAGCGTCTATTTCAGCGAATCGACGGGATCGAGCAAAGCGAGCAGCAAATTTTGCAGAGACAAGCCACTATTCTTGTACAGCAGGAGGCCCTTGTGACTCACCTCGCACAGTTAGAGAAGCGGATAGAGATGTGGGAGCGCACGGCACGTGGGGACATTCCACCCCCCGATCTGAGAGATGGATCAGATTACTAGTCTCATGTCTTGGTCACAGTTCCTTTTTGTATGACCAATGACATCGTCTAGATTTCATGTACTATTTTTCTATGGGTTTCACTGTATATTTTGCACGGATTGACGCATATCTACATTGGGCTGCTTGCCCATTTTGGTATATGTATGGATGCTATTTCTGTTCACTCTAGTCATATCTTTTTCTCTTCATGAGCTCTTGATCCTTATTGCATATTTATGGGAGGTTGGATGGTTCGGGCATATTTGCCCTTTTTAGCTCATGATTTGTGTTCTTTATGTGTCTGGATATACATCTGGAGGGGTGGTTGGTTGATTGGGCTATAAGCCCTTTATGCTTTCATGATTACTTGTATATCTAGCATGTTTCGTTCTTTAAATCTCCTTAGGGCTTCAATTTCTATATCTCTTCCCTGTTTTATGTGATTGACATATTTTCGGTGCTAGCCTTACAAGTTTCTTAGGCATATCTTTTTGCTGGCTAACCCTTGTCAATTACTAACAAAAAGGGGGAGAATCATCCCACCTAGAAAGTCCAATTATATCTTTTTGCAGGACTTTGTAGGTGCAAGCATTGAGGGGGAGATTTTGAAGAAAATCGAGTCTGTACATGTCCTTTTATAAAGATCATTTTGTATATCTGTATAGACATGTAATTGAGTGTATATTTCTTTCTGTTTAAGGGTCCATCATGATAAGGAAGTCATGATGTGTCTAGGATAGATGTTTTGTCACGCAATTGACAAAGGGGGAGATTGTTAGTACACTTTAGTTTGTCAATTGTCGTGTTGGTTGGTCATGTCTTGTCGTGTGAGCCCCGGTCAAAGATTTGAAGCTCAAGACTTGAAGATTATGCTTCCTACCTTGCTCAAGCTCAAGCAGAAACAAGATCTCAGGTAAGTTGCATATAGATCGACCTTAGGAAACCCAAAAAATCAATGAATGGCGTAATTACCGACCTAACTTATCCCATTCCTTCTCGACCCTAGCTCAAGTTGATCAAACTTGTATGTTCGTGGCAAGTACTAATCGTGATTGAAAACATGTCCAAACATTGGACTCTATGCACCTAATCACTTCATACTTCATCATTGAAGTGATCCGCTGCTGTGTTGAATGATCTCAAGGCAGGCGACTAGTCATGACCGGTCGGTCTGACCCTTCACCTTAGTCCAGCAAGTTTGCTGTGACAAAATCATCTAGACAGCCGACCGGTCTTGACCGGTCTGCCAGAACTCAAGAAATGTCCAGCAACCTTGCTGTAATGAAATCGTCTAGACAGCCGACCGGTCGGCCAGGCTCATCAATACAAACAACAAACTTTCTATGATAATTTCAGCTGGACAGCCGACAGGTCTTGATCGGTCGGCCAGTAGTTCAAAACCTGTCCAGTAGCATTGCTGGTATTAATTGGAATGGACTGCCGACCGGTCTTGACTGGCCGGCCAACAGTCAAAATCTGTCCAGCAGCTTTTCTGCATTGATCCAGGAAGGCAGTCGACCGGTCTTAACCGGTTGGTCTGCATATTTGAATATGCCCAGCAAGCTCAGCCGACCGGTCTTGACCGGTCGGACTGCATGTTGCAGTGAATCCAGCAAGTCTATCTGACCGGTATTGACCAGTCGGACAAACCCAGATGAGGGCCAACAATTTGAAATACGACCGGTCTGTCCGACCGGTTAAGGCCTCTCTCTGACAGGTCGGACGTGATCGTTTTTTATCCGTTGGGGCCATCATTAGGGGCTCTATATAACCATATCTTATGGTCTTTCTTGGCAAGCATTCAACACCCATCAAGAGCTAAGCGAGAGAGTCTTTACTCACATCTTCCTACCCTCCTTGCTCTTAACTCCCTTGAGTTCATCATTCAAACCTACCCATTAATGGCTTGTCATTGAGTATTCAAAGCTCGGTTTGAAGTATGAACTCAAGATCTACATTCATGGTTGACCTACCTTCGAAATGTCTTTATGAGGTCATTTATAGCCATTACATGCTGAAGTTTGGTAGTTCCCTCATAACCATTGCATTGAATAGGCAAGAGGAACTTGACCATCTCTCTCCCAACTACCCGGCATAATCATAATCACATCATTTGCATCGGTAGCTGATCTTAGGAGCACAAAGAGAAGCTGAAGCACGTGGAACTGAAGCTACTCATCAAAGGCATTGAATCGGGGCTCAATTGTCTAGGTATGTCTAGTATTTGAGAGTCCATTTACTGTATCACTATTCCCTGGATTGGGAAACTCCAGCGGGAGTGTAAGTGACCATCCTTGAATTAGGATTGGTGAGAGTTTGAGATCCAAACTCGTCAAGTCCCTGGATTGGGCCATCGGCGGATGGTAAACGCGGTCCTAGATCAAAGGATGTTAAGGTTAATGGTTAACCTGATTTAAAACCACGACTATAGTGAAATCCGGTGGTCTCATAGGTTGAGATCGTGAACCGAGAGTGGAGTAGGGAAACCGAACCACTATAAATCGTTGTGCATTATGAGATTGAATGATTGCTATGTGTTGAATGGTTTAGTCAATCATGAATGTTAACTGTTTGATGAAATGCCTATGATAGTCTTTACTTACAAATTCATCATATAATTGCCTTGAATGTTATTGTGATAATCTTGGTTGATAAGATTGACTTGATTAGTTTTAACTTGTAATTGGAAATTCAAAAAGTCCTATTCACCCCCCTCTAGGACATTAGGCATATCTCTAAATATCTCTACATGCGGTAAAACCGCAATTTCAAAACATACATCATAGTTTTCGTAATTAAGTGGCCACACAAGTATCATAAGTACACAAGGTTAAGTGGCCACACAAGTATCACAAGTTCACAAGGTTATGTGGCCACACTAATATCATAAATTCACTTAGTTAAGTAGCCCCACAAATATCACAATTTCACATAGTAACTGGTCAGACAAAAATCACAATTTCACATAGTTGGGTGGTCATACAATTATCACATATTCACATAGTTGAGTGATCCGCAAAATATCACAATTTCACATAGTTTGGTGGCCACACAATATTACAATTAAATATAGCTCAGTGGCTAAACAATATCACGAATTCACAAGATTAGGTGGGCCACACAATATCACAATTCACATAACTTAGGGTACCCACTGTCAAATGGATAGTATGGATTAAACACATCATTAGGTGGGTCCCGCTATCTAGTGGACAACGTGGACAGATCACGTAAATCAAATTGGTCTCACTGTCTTAGTGGATTTTGTGGATACCCCACGTACATCATTGTGGGTCCCACTCCCTGGTGGACCATCGACAAGCTGGATCTCAAATAAATGTCACGGTGGGGACTAGAAAGTTTTCCATAGTAGGCATCATTATCGCCTACTAATTCCTGTACGTAGTGGGCCCAAGTGAGTCTTGAATTTGTCTCACCTGTGGGCCCACCCACGTACAGACTCGAGGACTCCCAAGTCAGATGGCAAATAAACATTACAGTGGGCCTTGGTGAACTTTCAACAGTGAGAAGCTATGGACATTGGTTCTTCCTCCAATGGTGGGCCCACTTAAACTTTCAACCCGCCTCATTTTTTGTCATACCCTAGCATGATATGGCGAACGGGCGAACTGAATGGATCTCTTACAAACATCATGGTGGGCCCTAGAAGATTTGCATATAAGTTTTCTATACAATGGGCCCAATTGATCAATGGCCCGTTTCGATCACACTTGAATGTAACTTTCATACCACATGGCCATGTTCACAATTTACATCATTAAGATTGGTGATGGTAAGCCCTAGAAGATTTGCATATAAGTTTTCTATACAGTGGGCCCAACTGATCAATGGCCCGTTTCGATCACACTTGAGTGTAACTTTTTATCACACAACCATGTTCATAATTTACATCATTAAGATTGGTGATACTAGTGACCATGATTCATCTTACTTTGCCTCAATTACTGTTATGTAGACTACCACGATCCAGTATTAATAAACTTGATGGACCAAATTGGAAAAGATGTTGTCCAAAGAATCTGTCATATTGGTTTACTGCTTTAGTAGAATTAAAATCCATAACATTGAACAGTATGGCCCAAGTGGAAGAATGTAAGTTTTTTATACATTAGGCCCAATTGATCAATCGCCTGGATCTAGTACAAATGTTAGAAGAGAGTGTGGACTGACCAATGAACCCACTACCGTTGTGATCCCGTAAAAGATAAGGGGCGATGCATTTAAACTGCACTGTTATTATAGTAGAACATAGACTCTATCTAGCTAAGCCATGTGGAGGAAGAGGATGCACTGCACGGTTATCTCAATTCCGCAAATTAATTCTAAAATTGCAACGGTAGGGACCCCATCATTACAAGCAATAGGTTGTGCAACGGTATGCCCATCAATAGTACTATTGCTTATAGCGATTGGTTACACTTGATCCATGGATCAGAGATAGATGATGTGGATACAAAACATATGCATACATGGTGGGACCCATCTGAGACTTGCACTGCCTCATCTCTGGACACGTGTCCATAGATGGCACTACGTGAAAAAGCAAATTTGCGACGGATTTTGCGTTGGACATTGACCGTCGCACAAATTGCTTGATTTAACGACGGACCTTATTCGTCGTATTTGAAAATATTCCGTCGCTTTTGCAAAATTAAGGCGGGATTTCGTCGCGGGATTTACCGACGGACATAGTCCGTCGCAAAATTATAATTTCCGACGGACTTAGTTCGTTGCTATTTAACGACGAATTTGGTCCGTCGCTAATCCCAGCCCGAAAAGATCCCCCCAAATAAGGTCCGTCGGAAAATAAAATTTAAGAAAAATGAGATACTGAAAAAAAAAAACTGATATTTTTAAAAATTAAAAAATTTGATATTTAAAATAACAGATTTAGTAATTTGAAAGAAAAAGTTAAGAGATTTTAAAAACAAAATTGAGAAATTTGAATAAAATTAATATGTTTGAAATTTCTTTTCAAATTTTCACAAAATTAAATATTTTGAAAAAGAAAATTGTCAAGTTAAAAAAGAAATTTGTGATTTTTGAGAGGTTTGAAAATAAATTAACAATTTTTTATAGAAAAATAATAAGATTCAAAAAATTGAGATTTTAAAAAAAATGGCCATTTGAAAAAAGTTGAGAAGTTCGAATAAAATTGATAAGTTTGTAGAAAAATAAAAAAATTTATAAAGAAATTAAGATTTTGTATTTCAAAAAAATTAAGAAGTTTGATTAAAAATGATATTTTGAAAAGAAATAAAAGTTGAGATATTTGATAAAAAAAAAAAAGAGAGAGATTTTATCAGTTTTGAAAAAAAATATTGGAAAAAAATTGTGGTTTAAATAAAAGCGAGAAATTTGAAATGAGTGGGCCAAATTTATTGGTGGACATTTATTGGATAGTTGTAAATGAAAAATTACACTCATTCAGTTAACTGGTTATCAGATTGGTTTATGCATACATACATGTTCATTGGTGCAAAAAATGAAGGCCCTGATATAATGATGTTAATTAATTGCAAGGAAATTTATAATGATGAGATTGATCAAATTCTATGATCAAGTCATCCTAAACTTGATCTGAATGGTCAGATATGCTTAGAACGTGGTAATTATTATTGAAAACAAAATTAAGCCCGAATCATATCCGTATAAAAGACTCTTTAAATGTGCACAATCAGTTTGTCTAGAGCAAGACAAATTTTGGACAATCTGATTGGTCCAAATTGAAAAGTAAATGACTTTAGATGTTTAGATTAAATTTCATTCAAATCTAATGGTTAGGTTACAAGATATGGCCCATCATTGATCAATTTTATCTATTTAGTATCTTTCTCATCTTAAACTTAATCAGGGCAAGTGACCAGTCAAATCAAAGTTATTGATGAATATAATAGAGTGAATGGATTAGATTTCCAAATTAGGCCAAATTTTTAGGTCCAAATTGCGCTGCAACTTGTTGACCTCGTGAAAACCTAATAAATGCATAGTCATTGGACCCCAAACTCTAATCTAGCCATTGAGAATTTGATCTTTCTAATATTTGCTATTGCATCCTAAAATGATATAAAAGAATAGATGGATGAATTAGATATACATAAAATATATCAACTTGGGGTCATACCGTTGGGATAATGGATGCGGATTGGTTAGTGACCCTGCCACCAGTCAATGCCAAGTGATCGGTGCTCTGTGGACCCCACCATGATGAATGTGTTTCATCCACTCTATCCATACATTTTCATAGATCATTTTATGGTATGAGCCCAAATTTGAGGTAGATCCAAATCTCAAGTGGACCACATCACAAGAAACAATTTTAATTGAACACCCACTGTTAAAAACTTATTGAGGGCCACGGAAGTTTTGGAACAAGATGATATTTGTTTTTTACCTACATCCAGGTCTGTATGACCTAATTAAGAGGTTGGATGTTAAATAATTAATATAGTGGGCCCTATGAGGTTTTTAATGGTGGACATTCAATCAATACTATTTTCCAGTGGTGTGGTCCACCTGAGATTTAGATTTGGCTCATTTATTGGATCAAGCACTGAAATGATCTTCAGAGATGGCTAGACAGCGTGGATAAAACACATACGTCATGGTGGGGCCAACAAAGCACTGGCCAGTGGCCCTATTTTGGGATCAACCACTAAAATGAGCTGGAAAACATATGGACGGAATAGATAAAGCACATACATTCTAGGTGGGCCCAACTGAGTTTACTTTGCATGATAAGAGTATGCGGAGTGACTCCACATGCAATCCGATTCCCCGTTCCCTAAAAATTCCCAAATCCCTCATTCCCTCTCACTCTGTACCGTCTCCCGCCCTTCCCCCCTTTGTCTCCCTCTCTCCCTCTCTCTCTCTCTCTCTCTCTCTCTCTCTCAAAAAATCCACTACTCCCATGCCGCCGCCGACCTTCCGTCCTCCCGTCCGCCTCCAAATCCAAAGCCACTCGCCGTCTCAAAGCATTCGAAATCGAACAATCAAAGTCCTCTCGGAAAGTCCAGATCCGTCGTGAGAAGACGATCAGGATGTTATCTACATCGCTCACTGCTTGGCTCAACTTTTTGTTTGAGAACCCTAGATCGTGCGGCTGTGATGTTGCTGCCTGGGATGAGGAAGCCCGATCTGAGTCGGTGGTTAATGGGAAGAGGGACAACTTGCAGGGAAGGAGGATCGGGATTGATAGCCCGTGGCGGAGCCCGAAGCGTCAGAGGAATTGCTCTTGGTGGGCTGCAGCGCCGGCTGGTGATGGAGAGTCCTCGTCATTGTTGGGGGCGGCGTCGGCAGGGTTCCCACGTTGGAGATCTCATTGCAGGATGTTTGCAGCTTTGAGGACTTGAAAGAGAGGATGGCGATGTGTTTGAGTGAGAAGAGTCTTAATGAGGTGCTTTCTATGATGAATCAGGTGGCAAAGGTTAGTTTTCAGAATCACTTTCATGAAATTGTTTTTGTTTCTATTTTTCCAAAA
Source organism: Liriodendron chinense (assembly GCA_003013855.2). Taxonomy (NCBI): domain Eukaryota; kingdom Viridiplantae; phylum Streptophyta; class Magnoliopsida; order Magnoliales; family Magnoliaceae; genus Liriodendron; species Liriodendron chinense. Next base: position 456,340 of record PVNU02003299.1, read on the forward strand.
TAGAAAAAAAAGCGATTGAGTAATTCGGTCCAAAATACATAAGGAGTGGAGGGTAAGTCAAGGACCTCATGTCACGATTCTGATACATCTGAGCCTTGGAAATGGTGGTCATGAAATTCATTTGGTGCAAAAATCTGGCTGGTCCACTCATCAAGTGGGCCACACATTGTACATTGAATCAGGCCAATAGAAGGTCTGATTAAAAACTGTCCATAATTTTTGTATGGGTGTGTCTCCAGTGTGGTGAGTGGTCCACCCTGAATCTTTTGCTATCTGATGTTCATGGTGGGGCCAATATCTGCCATCTCTGATGTGGTACACACATGGCATGCCAGGGTGCATCTGCTCATTCCTAAATAAATTGTTTTTGAATTTGTTGGGGCTATCTGATCATTCCTCCTAAATAAATTGTTTTTGAGTTTGTTTTTTTTGCTAGACTAAGTATGTGTTAGCAACTCTACTAATTTTGTGCATGCATGCGTGGGTGGGCAACATGCTGGGGAATATCTGATCATTCCTCCTAAATAAATTGTTTTTGAATTTGTTTTTTTGGCTAGACACTGTGTTAGCAACTCAACTAAATTGTGGCAACTCATCTAAATGTTTAAATCAAGCTGAGCCATCAAAATCACGCATAGGGCATATGCCGATTGGTGGCTGACAAATGAACTATTAACAGAAAATGTTCAGCAGTGTGAAATCAGTTGGTCGAGATTGTCTGATCGGTGTGCTATTTTTCGAGCTATTCTTCATCTACAATGGGGTTCATCCCTAGAACAGTGGAACCCACTGGATAAGCACTTTTTTTTTAATTAATTTAAATGAGTTCAACATTTGTTTCTTCAAAACATCCATGCCAAAGTGGTGATACATTAAACAGAGCCTTTTGCAATCCATTCGTCACAATTAGACATTTGTTGCTCATTTTACTGGTGATTGTTGTGCTAATATTGTTTTGTTTAAACATTATTTTATCCAATATTATAAAATAGGATATCATAATTCAAGCCACTTATTTGAGAAATTTGATGTCTACTTGTGAGAGTAGGATTTCAAGTCCATCTTACCAAATCTGCCAATGTGCTGTATATATGTGAGATTTGGGTTTATCATTGGTTGGGTCCACTTTGTGTTGTGGCCTGAAAATCAGGCTGGTCCATTCATCAGGTGGGCCACACGTCTATGAATAACTGGACAGAGAATGATCACTGTCCACATGTAATGGGGGCCCATCTGATGACCTGCCTTGCCTAATTTTTGGGTGATGACCATACAACAGATGCTCCAAGTGCAAAACACAAGCACCTCACATCTGCCAATGGGACACGTGCAGGGCCTGAGATGTTCATCGGGCATAGTCAATTCGATGCATAGATTAGGTAAGCAACACATGAACATTGAACATAGAACATAGACCCTTGCTTGTCATTTTTTTCTCTAACTGCATTTCTTTCTAGCCCACCTAATTAATGAACCCGTTGGATTTTCTAGCTGAAGAACACTCACCATGGGAATCTATGGACAGCCCAGGTCTTGAATGTGCCATGTCGGTACATGCAGTGCATTTGTGTTTTGTAATTGAAAATGGGCCATCTGGATTCAGCATTTGTGTGTGTCATAAGTGCATTCATGAGTGGTTTGTGCAGTGATCCGGGGCTTTCATGTGACACCCCCTTTTATAGATGGGGCATCACCTTGAAATTGTGCTGATTGCATAATGCTAACCATTTGATTTGTGGATGTTGTTTTTTCATCTTACCCAATGAATGTGGGCCATTTTTCACTTTTGTTGTAGCAATCTGTTGTGAGCCACTGATCTGATCATTAAATAGGAATTAGGATGGAATTTTTCTGATTTTTATGGTTTCACCCATCCATGGTACACTTTTCCTGGTCTTTTTTTCTTCTTCTATTTCATCATTTATTTCCTTTTCTCCAAAGGCTAAATGAGTTTATATTTGTCTGATTTTTGTGGTACAACATTGGGCACCCTATAATTCCCAAAATTGGCTAGGAGAATTTTCTTTCGCACATTTTGTATGTGATACTTCCATGCAGATTCCAAGCTTGACCATAACGATTGATGGTAAATGTTTAAATTGTCAAGAATTCTGATTTTTATGGGACACATTTGTTGGCATTGACCTTGATATTTATCTTCTATAAATTTCAAGGTAGTAAAATAAAATAGACAACAGTTAAAAAAAAACGGTCTAAAGAATCCTTCAGGGCCTGTTTATTAGACGCCTGAAAATAAGTTATTCTCATTTTAGTTGATGACAATTATGTATTAGAGATTGTGGCGTCCACCAAACAACCTGTTAGAGGTTCTTGAACTTGCTCAGCTTATAAATAGATGAATTGGCAGATTGAATTTTCTTCCTACAGTAAATCTTAGGTTAAGGAATTGATGGAAACCCATTCCAATGTCTGAAGCAACTGTAAAAAAATCTGTTCCACTTGGGACAGTTCGATATAGATAAACAAAAAGATAGTTTCAGTACTTACATATACATGATGTAGCCTATGGTTGGACTCCAAACCATCTTCCGATTTAAACTTCAATATACGTTCTCCATAGTTTGTTATTGGTCTCGATTTTTTATTTTAAATTAGATGATTTTTTAGTTATATTTGTTCTTTTGATGATCAGGTGAAAATAGATTCGGCATGGTCTTATAAATACACCATCTCCATGCAAAACATTGGCTGTCCATTGATTTGAATGTTGACAGTTTGGCATGCCAAGGTGAATGAATCAATCTGATTTTTTACCGCGACGATCTTCATGTTGTGGCCCACTTGTTCTAAGCAAGTGACATGGCAATTCACGTGTGTAGCTTTGCTATGTTTGCATGTGAATCTATTATCGAACTTTGCTAGCTCATCTTTTTCATCTTTTTTTCATTTATTTATTTTATTGTTTATCCTATGGCAGGTCTTGGTGAAGTCTGTGAAACCAATCTCTTTGCTCTTATTTCTAGTCACATTGGCTCTGTGTGGGTGGGCAATCAAACAAGCAATCAGCGTCATACAGGTACAACATCCAATTATTGAACTTTGCTAGTTAGAAAAAGAATTGGGAAATATTAAAAATGGGCTGCACTGAAATGGATATTTTGTCATTTCATTGGAAAAATAGAGAATAGAGAAGATTGAACAATCCTAACCTTTGATATAGACACATGTTTGCTGAACTAGGACATTGGAAATTTTCTCATTTCATTGGAATAACAGAGAATAGAGAAGATTGTGTTGTTTTTGGTTTCCCATTTTAGCTAATAGTTTTCATTGGAATAACAAAGAATAGAGAATAGAGAACATTTTCTATGGCTAACGTACTCACCACACCTTTTTAGCTTCTCCTGTAATTTTTCTATCTCATAGGAGCTAAGCCATTGTTTTAAAGTTAGGATCTTCATCATGTTCTTGACATGTGCATTAATACCATTTTTGCAGTTGCAAAAAGTACAGATTGGGCTAAGGAAAGGTTCCTGCTCATTTGCTGAAGCACATGATGTTGGATTTACAGAGGCAAATGGGACTTTGGGTGATATTTGGGAAACAGTTTCAAGCAGCGATCTTTTATTGTTGTTGATTTCTAATGCTGCACAGGTTAGGAGATCATGCACCAATCTCCTAGAGATGATAGAGGAGTTAGTTCAGAGAGATGGGAAGGATGACCAATTTAATGTATTTCTGGGGCTTTAGTTAATGGATACATTTTCTTTGTTTTAAATTCATTAATGTTTTGTTACATACTGTTATTAATCGTCCTTCAAGTTTTTCAATGCAGGAAAAGAAGAAGTTGCTTACCTTGAGGAGCAATGAAGGGATTGAAGGATCCAATCCAGTACAGCCCAAGCTGCCTCAATTTAAGGACCAGTTTACTTACCTTGATGAGCACTATTGGAAAGTTGCCCCACTTGAGAGGCAACATGCCTCTTTACTCAGGTATGTACATTGTCATTTTATGGTTGATATGCTGTTCCCATTTGGATTACCGGACCATGAAAATTAGTCATGGTGCAAGCTGGTTATTGGTGGAATGCTTGGATTTATCCAGCAACTTCTTGTTTGGAGATATTCCGTGCTCGACATCTAGGCTCAAACAGCTTGAGGAATTGTCGGTACCATTTCTGATTTATTTGGTAGATTGGTCATTTTTTGGAAATGTTTCAATGTAGGACATTGAAGAACAATCAGTAAATAGGGCCGATCCCTTCAACTCTTCATGGAACTTTGTTTGGTTTTTTTTTTCCATTTTGTTTCTCTTTTTTTTATCCCTCAGCATTTCTTGAGAGTAGTATAAATTCATGTGTTCATGCATTGTCCTTCCATCTCAACTTCAACTCTTCTAATCTCCAATCCAGCCCAAAATCTGATCTGATGGCAGCATTAGAAAGTTGAAGTAATTGAAGGCAATGCATTGACTGGATTTTGTGATGTCTGTAATGGTGTGAATTTTCTTTTGAATATCAGAGAAAATGACTTATGATAATAAGCTACAAAGAAGTTGGAGAAAGTTCTCGATATTTCCTTAGCTGATTCCTTATTTTTATTATTTATTTGCAAATTTACACGAGAGGCATCGATTGGATCTAGAAAATTTGACATTAACAACACAACCATTCAAGACATTAAAGCTTTTCGCTTTGGTTGCAGTTCAATATTTGAAACGGTCAATTTTGTATATTCTTACAAGAGGTGGTTGGCTTATGCTATTTTGTACTGTACTTCTGGCATCTAGACTTCTGCTCATGGCTGTTGATGGGCCTCATGAGAAGGTATTCGGTATTCTATCAGTTAATGCAAATTATTTCATAGCTCTGTTTTTTGTAGTATATTACTGGTTTTCGATGCCAACCAACATAAATGTTTGGAAACTTCATTTATTGTCTTTATTGATGGCATTAGAAATTCATCATCACTTAGTTGTGACCTTCACTCTTCCCATGGTCAGTGTTCGCTTCCCCAAGTGTATGGTTGCGATGTAGTAATAAACTCGGTAAGACCGAGGTCGATCCACAGGGACTATGTAGGATCTCACAAATTCATCCACAAGTGTCTATTGAAGTCTACTAATCAGATTGTTGTATGAAGTTGATGTGAGTAACAAAAGCTAAATTAAATTGAAAGTAATTAATTGTAAGAGGGCACTAGGGTATCAAGGATCCACTTGTAGCAATACCTAATGTTCAATCCGCTGTGGTTTCTTATTCTCTCAACTAGAATCGACATTCCTGTCCGTCCAGTCGGATGATAAAACTATTAAACCAAACAATCTGTAATATGTAAGTTCTATGCATAAGATTCACTCAATCTAGGCTGAGCTGAGCATGCTCAATTGCATAGGTCATTCCCCTTTCCTATAGGTCCAGTTCTCAATCATAACCATCCCCAAGTCCTCTCACAAGACAAGGTTAGATTAGGATTTGAACTAGATTCAAATCACCAGCACAGTCCTTACATATTCCAGAAAATCAAAAATAGAACTTTGGCCTGAAGTCCCTTTATGAAGAGCTTAGTACTAGAGCGCACTCCGATTCCTCGGATCATACAGGTCTATACCGTTGTAAACAAATTAAGAAGATAAGTAATTCATCCAAACATCCATGAGTCATCACAAGACTAAGAAAAATTACTTAAAAACTTGTATAAACTTCAAACCTTAGTTCATAATCATGAATTCCAAAACTAAAACCACTTAACTACGAATTAAAACATCTTGGATTCACTACAAGCTTCACCTCTTAGCCCTAGCTAAGAGGTTTAGCTGCTCATGATCCAAGGAAACATGAAACAACTACAAAAAGTATGAAAACAGCAAAGCAAACCAAAAGGAGTTGTGAAACTCCAATCTTCACTTCCACAGCCTCCAACCTCGCTTGAACCCTTCTAGGATACCCTAGGAACGATCCCTAGGTGTCCTCTTATAGTCTGGAGGCTCCACAACGTCGGAATAATCGGGAATTTGCGAAACTCTTACGCAGCGCAGAGAAAATCGGAAAGAAATTAGAAGTTTCTAAGTTCATACGCATGGCCGACCGGTCAAGACCGGTCGGCCTCAAGTGAAAACACTCCAGCAAACATCACCGACCAGTCATGACCGGTCGGGCCTATTCCTTCTTGGTCCAGCAAGCATGTCCGACCGGTCATGACCGGTCGGACGCCTTCAACACTTTTCCAGCACCAATGACCGACCGGTCATGACCGGTCGGTCCCCTTCAATAATACCCAATATACATGGCTGACCGGTCACTGACTGGTCTGGCTTCCTTGGCCGACCGGTCACGACCGGTCAGCTTCATTTTCTTCTTATTTTCTTCCTTTCTTTCGTCTGCTTTCTTCTCTTCTTTAGTTCTTTCTTCCTTTTCTTCTTTGGTCCTCAAACATTCTTCATCAGAATGATCCCGAGTGGGCTCTTTATGTCTTCAATTGAGTAGAGTCTACCCTCAATCCTGTAGTCACAAAACATGCATTGAATTAGCTTACAAACCATATAAACCTTGCACAATGAGTGATGAATTGGGGTTAGAATATACACAATTAAGAGCTCAACACACCCCCCAACCAGCATTTTGCTAGTCCCGAGCAATACATGCGTGAAGCTAATCTCATTCTTCAAAAACTCAACTCTCTTTCAAAAACCATCCTTCTATACATTCCAAGGTTCATAAGTGTAAGATTCAGAATGATTAGGCGTCAAAGGTTGGAACCGTAAATCCTCAATGCATAATAGGCATTCATATGAGATTCCCACTGATTGGTTGACAAATAGAGGGACTTGAACAAATTCATCCTAGTGTGGGGAGTGAAAATTCATTCCATGAGTTTCTAGGATTATCTTCTTCATAGATCAACTAGACTATTGAACTCAAGGTACATAGAGCCACATCAAGCCAATGACAGGAATTTGCCTTACCGTCCTTCCGACGACTTTCACACTACGTCCCATTTCCGGCTTTGGTTACGGGTAGACCATCCCCCGGTTGGTAGTAGGTAGCCCTAATCGGAATTTTCCACCGTTTTTCCACATTCGCAATTTCATCCTTCCTTTTCCTTTTTCTTTTTAAATTAGATAGGATTTTTAAAAATCCATATCTTTCATTATTTTCCCATGGACAAGGATGGACAAAGTACCCCGGCCTGATTGCTCAATACTTTAATTCAAAGTCTAGCTAATCCATAAATCACATAATCCCTTCAACTCATGAAAATCGTGTAATGTGAACTAGGTGTAAAAGTGTTCAGATTTTCTATCAATCACAAAAATAGGGGAGTTCACATATAAAACCATTATGCAATGAGAGATTCCAGACATCCAGCCTTATACACTTCATATCTCCTCCTCTTATGCTCATATCAACTCGAATGCATAGAACTAATGTTTTCCAAAAGAGTTTCGAATTTTAAAAAAAATCGAAAAATTTCCACATAATTGCTTGAGATGTTGCAAAATGCTGGATTCATCCAAGCGGTCCTACACCCCCCAACCAAATCTTACATTGTCCTCAATGTAAAAGATGCGCAATGAGCAAAACATGAGAGCAATTTAAAAATAAAAGGGAGTGAGGAATGATATTACCTGAGAGAGTGAACATTGAAAATCTTTATCCTTCTAACAAACCTATGAAAACAAAAACAAAAGCAGCGAAATCCTAATCCTAACTACTCTATACCTCCATCAGACTAGGAGATCAATCATCCTGATACACAGGATCATTCAGGGGTATGGACATACCTTCTGAAGGAAAATTTTCAAAGAACGGCTTTAATCGCTGCCCATTTGCCTTAAAAATATTGTCGTTCCTTGGATTCAATAGCTCGACAGTCCCATACGGATAGACAGTTTGCACAATGTAGGGACCGGTCCATCGAGATCTCAATTTTCCCGGAAATAGATGTAAGCGAGAATTATACATGATGACTTTTTGATTGATCGTGAATGTCTTGCGAAGAATATTCTTATCATGGAATATCTTCGTCTTGTCCTTGTAAATTCTCGCATTCTCATAAGCTTCATTCTGGATTTCTACAAGTTCATTTAATTGAAGTTTGCGTAGCGAGCTTGTCTTGTCAGAATTGAAATTCATTGTTTTAATAGCCCAATACGCCTTATGTTCCAACTCCATAGGCAAGTGACAAGCCTTCCCATAGACAAGTCTATAGGGAGACATTCCAATAGGGGTTTTAAAGGCGGTACGGTAAGCCCAAAGCGCATCGGTAAGTCGAAGTGACCAATCCTTGCGATCGGGATTCACCGTTTTCTCTAAAATGTGTTTAATCTCCCTATTGGATATCTCAGCTTGTCCACTAGTTTGTGGGTGATAGGGGGTGCTCACTTTGTGTGTAACGCCATATTTCTTCATTAGGGCTGCAAAAGGGCGATTGCAAAAGTGAGACCCTCCATCACTTATGATGACTCGAGGCGTTCCAAACCGGGAAAGAATATTTTCTTTTAAAAATCGAATGACCGTTTTATGGTCATTATTCCGGCAAGGAATGGCCTCGACCCATTTGGAAACATAATCAACAGCAAGTAAGATGTATAAATTTTCAAAAGAAGATGGGAATGGGCCCATGAAATCGATGCCCCAACAATCAAAAATTTCGATAATTAAGATGGGATTGAGTGGCATCATATTTCTACGGGAGATTCCTCCCAGTTTCTAACAAGGTTCACATGCTTTGCAAAACTCATGTGTGTCTTGGAACATGGTGGGCCAATAAAACCCACATTGCAGAATTTTTACTGTGGTCTTTTTGGCCGAAAAGTGACCACCACATGCTTGAGAATGACAGAAGGAGATGATACTTTGTTGCTCATCATCTGGGACACATCTCCTTATGATTTGATCGGGACAATACTTGAACAAGTATGGGTCGTCCCATAGGAATTTCCGTACCTCTGAGAAGAATCTATCTTTATCTTGCTTTTTCCAATATGTAGGAATTGTACCTGTAGCAAGATAATTAGCAATGTCCGCATACCATGGCAATTGGGAAACAGCAAAAAGTTGTTCATCAGGGAACATGTCATTGATTGCAGTCGTTTCAAGGGAATCAGTGAGGACAAGTCGAGAGAGGTGGTCAACTACTACATTCTCTACTCCTTTCTTATCACGTATTTCTAAGTCGAATTCTTGGAGTAGGAGGATCCATCTTAATAACCGTGGTTTAGCATCCTTCTTAGAAAGCAGATACTTAAGTGCGGCATGGTCAGTGAATATAATGATCTTGGATCCAATCAAGTAGGATCTAAATTTCTCCAAAGCAAAAACTACGGCTAAAAGTTCCTTTTCAGTGGTAGTGTAGTTTGCCTGGGCTGAGTTTAGGGTTCTACTTGCATAGTGGATGACACATGGCTTTTTATCTTTTCTTTGGCCTAACACGGCCCCAATAGCATAGTCGCTAGCATCGCACATAATCTCAAAAGGAAGGCTCCAATCAGGTGGTTGCATTATTGGGGCACATGTCAACATACCTTTAAGGGTGTTAAAGGCCTTTTGAACATTCTTCATTCCACTCGAATGAATTTTCCTTTTGAAGTAGGTTACATAAAGGGCGAGAGAGTGAACTGAAATCCTTTATGAACCTTCTGTAAAATCCTGCGTGTCCTAAAAAGGACCGTATATCTCGTATGCTTTTGGGTGGTGGGATGTTAGAGATAAGATCAATTTTTGCCTTGTCCACCTCAATTCCATTTTGTGAAACGATGTGACCAAGTACAATTCCCTTTTGAACCATGAAGTGACACTTTTCCCAATTGAGCACAAGGTTCTTCTCTTCACATCTTTTTAGCACAGATTTCAAGTGCTCAAGGCATTCATCAAAGCTACAACCGAATACGGAAAAATCATCCATGAAGACTTCGAGAATGGTCCCCACCATGACAGAAAAGATGCTCATCATACAACGTTGAAATGTGGCAGGGGCATTACATAGTCCAAACGGCATCCGTCGATAGGCGAAAGTGTCGAATGGACATGTGAATGTAGTCTTTTCTTGGTCTTCGCGGGCAATTTCTATTTGGTTGTACCCTGAATAGCCATCAAGGAAGCAAAAGTGGGAATGACCAGCCAACCGTTCTAAAATCTGATCAACAAACGGTAGGGGAAAGTGGTCTTTCCTCGTGACAGTGTTTAGCTTCCTGTAGTCAGTGCACATTCTCCAACCGGTAGTGACTCTAGTTGGTACGAGTTCATTATTGGCATTGGCTATGATGGTTATTCCGGATTTCTTAGGCACCACTTGAGTTGGGCTCACCCATTGGCTATCAGATATTGGGTAAATGATACATACATCCAGTAGTTTCACCACTTCGGCCTTAACCACATCCTTCATGTTTGGATTTAGTCGTCTTTGTGGTTGCCGGGATGATTTTGCATTTTCCTCAAGGTGTATGCGGTGAGTACAAATCAGAGGGTCTATGCCTTTGAGATCCGCAATTGACCATCCAATGGCACTCTTGTGCTCTAATAGAGTGGCTATTAGCCTACTCTCTTGTTCCTCATCCAAGTGGGAAGAAATCACCACTGGATATGTCTCATCTTGACCTAAATAAACATACTTTAGCTCACTTGGCAATGGTTTTAGGTCGAGTTTTGGTGCCTTGATGTTGGATGGGAGCGCATTGTTCTCATTTACAGGCAAAGGTTCAATTGGGGCCCTCCATCTTTTATTCTCAAGCACCAGCATCACATCTAGAATGGCCTCCCTCTCTTGTATTGTGTAATCATTTGTCTCATAAGAGTGGGCCATACATGCCTCCAAAGGGTTGGAAAATAGTGATAAGGGGACTGTATCCTCCACGAATGATTCGATCATGTTTAATTCGTGGACATCATCATCAACTTCCCGCGGTTGTTTGCATAACTCAAATATGTTAAGCTCAAGGGTCATATTTCCAAAGGACATTTGTACAAGTCCGTTTCTACAATTGATAATGGCGTTTGAAGTGGCTAGAAACGGTCGTCCAAGTATGACGGGAATTTGAGTACCGGTGCCTATCACGGGATGTGTGTCCAAGACAATAAAATCTACTGGGTAGTAGAATTTATCAACTTGGACTAGAACATCCTCTACCATTCCTCTCGGTATCCGGACGGATCTATCAGCAAGTTGGAGTGTGGTTTTTGTGGGTTTCAATTCACCTAACCCAAGTTGTTCGTAGACCGAGTATGGAATGAGATTCACACTTGCCCCCAAGTCTAGTAGGGCTTGTTTAATCTGGTAGTCTCCTATGATGCATGAGATGGTTGGACTACCTGGATCCTTGTATTTTTGGGGCACCTCTTGTTTGATGATGGCGCTCAAATTCTCAGCCAAAAGCACTTTATTGTGAACGTTATGTTTCCTTTTGATTGTACACAATTCCTTTAAAAATTTAGCATAAGATGGTATTTGTTTTATTGCATCCAACAGCGGGATGTTGATCTTCACCTGCTTGAAAACTTCCAGAATCTCCAGATTTTTGTCTAAAGGTTTAGGTGAAATCAACCTTTGTGGAAATGGGGCAACCGGCTTGTATTGTCTTTCCGGTTCTTTCTCTTGTGGAATATTGTTTGGGCTATCATCCTCTTTGGGAATTTCCGGATCCTTAGGCTTGGGGGCCTTCACCGGATTAGATTTATCAATTTCTTTCCCACTTCTCAAAGTGGTGATAGCTTGGACATGTTCCGTATGGTGGGAGGATGAGCTTGCGTCTTGTATCTCATATTGGGTCCTTGGGTTAGGAAGAGGTTGGGCAGGGAGTGTGCCCTTCTCTCTAACACTAAGGTGAGCTTCAACTCTAGCCAAAGATGTTTTCAATTCATTGATGGCTTGGTTTGAGTTTTGATTGAATTTCAATTGCTCTTGCATGAACCCATCTATTTTTAGAGAATTTGTCTTGTTATACTCATTCTGGACCGATACGAATGCACCCAACATCTCTTCTAGTGATACTTTTGGAGTGTTGTTTGCATTTGCATTGGGCCCATTCTTCCAACTGAAGTTGGGATGGTTCTTCCAATTAGGATTATACGTGTTTGAGTTTGGAGCACCATATTGCTGCTGATAACTGTTTATGGCATTTGTTTGTTCTTGTAGGATGCCTTGGAGTGCTGAAATCGTGGGACAATCTGGTGTAGCATGTTGATTTCCAGCACAAATTCCACAAACAGTTTCAACCTCAGTGGAGTTGATTGTTTCTCCTTTCCTTAATTCCATGGCTTCGACCTTTCTTGTAAGGATAGCCAACCGTGCACTTATGCTATCTTCTTCTGATAGGACATACATTCCTCCCTTTTCCTTTTGTTGGCCAATCTTGGAATTTGTTGGTTTAGGTGTGTCCCAAGATTGTGCACTTTCAGCCAATTCTTCCAGATAATCCCATGCTTCATCAGCTTCCTTATTCATGAACTCCCCATTACACATCATCTCTATAAATTGGCGCATGGATGGAATCAGTCCTTCATAGAAAAAACTTATAATCCGCCAATTTTCATAGCCATGATGTGGGCATGCGTTTAATAGGTCCTTGAATCTCTCCCAACATTGGGAAAAGGTTTCATCCTCCTTTTGGGCAAAGTTCATGATAAAGCGCTTAAGCATGTTCGTTTTGTGAGTAGGGAAGAATTTTTTTATAAATTCTCTGTGCATATCATTCCATGACCCAATTGATCTTGGCCTCAATGCATAAAGCCAACCCTTGGCTTTATCCTTAAGAGTGAAAGGGAAGAATTTAAGTCTTACTACATCTTCAGTCACATTTGCAAAGTGCATGGTGGTGATTACCTCATCAAACTCCCTAAGGTGTTGATAGGCACTTTCACTGTCTAAACCATGGAATTTAGGGAGAAGATTGATCACTCCCGGTTTCAAATCTACATTCCCTGCATTTGGTGGAAATACTATGCATGAGGGAGTGCTCGTTCTTGCAGGTTGCAAAAAATCACGTAAAGTCCTAGGTCGGGGAACATTCTCAACCACATTCTCCCCTGTTTCAGTTTGATTTTGAACCGGGTTAGGTTGATTTGCAGCCATACTTTCAGATAAAATTGGAGAATCTAGATGTCTCCTAACACGTGGCTCTCTATCAAAGCCTTCTACTATCCCCCCTTCACTTATGAGTCGATTATTGGAATCCCGAGCCCAATGTGGCATGCAAAACCAAAAATAAGAAACAAAAAGAAAGGAGAATTCTTCCTCCCTTTTCTTTACTCTTCTCTAAGACCGAAGCACAAGGTGTCTTGCAATGGCTAGGCCAGAAGCAAGGATAAAGACCGATTTCTCCTGGTCAATAGGGATTCAGAGAACTCCCCACCCACTCTTTGAATCTTTTGAGAAAAAGTGCAGAAAAAGGAAAAAGAGGAGTAGAGATGAGAACAGAAATCTCTGAGCACAAGGTGATCCAGGTCGGCTGAGCCGACCAATAGGAATCCAGGTGGCAAAAAGGCCGACCTTTTAGAGATCCAAAAGGAATCTCCACCCAATCTACAAGAGATGAATAGGAATGAATAGGAGGGGGAGAAGAGCAAGGTTTAGAAAGATAGAACCTGATTCGCACTTGAAACTCTTGTATCTTCTTCAGCTTCCTAGAAATCCCTGAAAAGAAAAGAATCAAATAAATAAACTAAGTTAGTTCTAAAAATCTAAGAAAAATCCTAAATAGATACTAATTTCAGAAATTTATGGAAACCGTCAAGGTCCCCGGCAACGGCGCCAAAAACTTGTTCGCTTCCCCAAGTGTAGGGTTGCGATGTAGTAATAAACTCGGTAAGACCGAGGTCGATCCACAGGGACTATGTAGGATCTCACAAATTCATCCACAAGTGTCTATTGAAGTCTACTAATCAGATTGTTGTATGAAGTTGATGTGAGTAACAAAAGCTAAATTAAATTGAAAGTAATTAATTGTAAGAGGGCACTAGGGTATCAAGGATCCACTTGTAGCAATCCCTGATGTTCAATCCGCTGTGGTTTCTTATTCTCTCAACTAGAATCGACATTCCTGTCCGTCCAGTCGGATGATAAAACTGTTAAACCAAACAATCTGTAATATGTAAGTTCTATGCATAAGATTCACTCAATCTAGGCTGAGCTGAGCATGCTCAATTGCATAGGTCATTCCCCTTTCCTATAGGTCCAGTTCTCAATCATAACCATCCCCAAGTCCTCTCACAAGACAAGGTTAGATTAGGATTTGAACTAGATTCAAATCACCAGCACAGTCCTTACATATTCCAGAAAATCAAAAATAGAACTTTGGCCTGAAGTCCCTTTATGAAGAGCTTAGTACTAGAGCGCACTCCGATTCCTCGGATCATACAGGTCTATACCGTTGCAAACAAATTAAGAAGATAAGTAATTCATCCAAACATCCATGAGTCATCACAAGACTAAGAAAAATTACTTAAAAACTTGTATAAACTTCAAACCTTAGTTCATAATCATGAATTCCAAAACTAAAACCACTTAACTATGAATTAAAACATCTTGGATTCACTACAAGCTTCACCTCTTAGCCCTAGCTAAGAGGTTTAGCTGCTCATGATCCAAGGAAACATGAAACAACTACAAAAAGCATGAAAACAGCAAAGCAAACCAAAAGGAGTTGTGAAACTCCAATCTTCACTTCCACAGCCTCCAACCTCGCTTGAACCCTTCTAGGATACCCTAGGAACGATCCCTAGGTGTCCTCTTATAGTCTGGAGGCTCCACAACGTCGGAATAATCGGGAATTTGCGAAACTCTTACGCAGCGCAGAGAAAATCGGGAAGAAATTAGAAGTTTCTAAGTTCATACGCATGGCCGACCGGTCAAGACCGGTCGACCTCAAGTGAAAACACTCCAGCAAACATCACCGACCGGTCATGACCTGGTCGGGCCTATTCCTTCTTGGTCCAGCAAGCATGTCCGACCGGTCATGACCGGTCGGACGCCTTCAACACTTTTCCAGCACCAATGACCGACCGGTCATGACCGGTCGGTCCCCTTCAATAATACCCAATATACATGGCTGACCGGTCACTGACCGGTCTGGCTTCCTTGGCCGACCGGTCACGACCGGTCAGCTTCATTTTCTTCTTATTTTCTTCCTTTCTTTCGTCTGCTTTCTTCTCTTCTTTAGTTCTTTCTTCCTTTTCTTCTTTGGTCCTCAAACATTCTTCATCAGAATGATCCCGAGTGGGCTCTTTATGTCTTCAATTGAGTAGAGTCTACCCTCAATCCTGTAGTCACAAAACATGCATTGAATTAGCTTACAAACCATATAAACCTTGCACAATGAGTGATGAATTGGGGTTAGAATATACACAATTAAGAGCTCAACAGTCAGCCATATGGTTTAGAAGATCAAAGCAGTGGCTGTATGGGTAGTTTGACAAACTACTTGAAGATCGAAGTTACTTCTATTTTTGTGAAGTATATTGTTATAAATCATCAAGGATGATGAATTCATGCTGTAAACACCAGGGATTGTAAAGATTTTCCAAGTTGTTCTGAGCATTTTCTGCTATTGATTTCCTAATTTTTCATGGACACCCAGTTCTAGATTTTAAGTTAGAAACAGGTTTCTAGATGCCAACCAAACCGGCCCTAAGCAAACTTCCACCATCATAACTGAACCAGCTTCGCATGGGAAGCCGAAACAGCAAGCCCCACCACTATTTTGGGCCAGTCCTATTCAAAATTCGGTAACAGCAGACCCCACCACAAATGCTGGTGATGCTGCTAGGGGCTGATTTGGTCAGTCCAAGTTGTAATTGTAGCTCTGTTCAAAGGTGGCCTTGTGTATGCTATGAACTCTGCTTTGGCGGCCCTTTTGCTAGTCAGCAGGCGGCTGCGTTAGATGTTGAAGCTGTTGATTTTGTGGATTTTCATTTTCATTTTCTTATTTTTTGAGTCCTCAAAGACATCTCTGATACTGAATTTGGAGAGTTGTCTTGCATTTTTCTTTTTCTTTTTCTTTTTTTAGTCCAGTTAGCTCAAATGTCGAATTGGGAATGTTCTAGACTTTCATGGCATCGATATTGGGGTGTGTGAGGGTGAGAAGGAGAACCCTCTTTTCCATTCAATCTCTGTCATTGATTTTTCTTTTCTGATGGGTGGTTGGTAAGTTGTGTTGGAGTTGATAGAGAAACGAAAACGAGTCACTAGGACCAAACGAAAGAGAAACGAAATGAGTTGGGACAGGTAAACTGAAATTATGTTCATCGTTCAGTCATAAAAAAGTCATTGCATGCATATATACTTTTTTCTCAAGCAAACCCTGATTTAGTCCTAAACATTCATAAAAAAAAGTCATTTGTGCTTGAATATTTTGTTTGTGCTTGCTTAAATATGCTCGTTTGGTTGCTAATGTTCTTATCGATATGTTGTTTTGACTGGAGACCTTCTCGTTTGGTTGCTAATGTTCTTATCGATATTATGTTCAATTTTGACATAATATTCATCAATGTTTTAGGATGTAGAAATGATGACAGCACCTGCACCCATGTTCTCCAACTGAACTCAAAAGGGGTTTTGTTGTTCAAAAACTTCTATGGCTTTCTCCCTAAGAATGGCAGAAAATTTTTGTATGGCTTCTCTTCTACATGAGCTTGTGACAATAATAATCCTTTGGCATTGGCAATAACAGTATTTAATGTTGGAAAACTGAGACCTGACTTGGCGGAGGATGGGACTGACTATTGTAGTTGGGAAAGAATCAAATGCAACAATGTGACAGGCGGCCGAGTGACTGAAATTTCTCTCAACCAGACGAGGGAATGGAAGTTGGGAGAATGGTATCTGAATGCTGACTTACTTCTTTCCTTTGGAGAACTGCGGAGCCTCGATTTGTCCTGGAATTACCTGGGTGGTTGGGTTGATCATGAAGGTACCTTTATCTCCTACAATCTTAACATTCTTCCTTCCTTGATGATTTGAAACAGGGCTGCATCCATTTGGCCAGGTAAATTGAATTGCAAACATCCCATGGAACTACAGTTACATTTGCTCTTTTGGCCTTTTATGTAATTTATTCTTTGATGGTCTTAACTATCTAACCTTTATTGATGAAATCAAGGCTACCATAGGAAAGCCAAATGATTTGAGTTGTGAATTTTTTTTTATCTAATTAAGGAGGAAATGATGGAAGTTAACTATGTTACCTTGAACTTGAAGCTAAGTAACATGAATACAAATGCTAACAGGGGAATCGAAATTTAATAATTGAAATTCGATGTGATAGTGCAGCCAAACGCACTCAACAGTGCCATTTTGGATTTGGACCGAGATGTGAAGGTATATACATGCATCTCTAAGGGTGCATTTGGAGCACTTATTAATGTACTGCAGTTATTAGTGTAATGAAGTGGAAATAGCCAGATTGAAAACTCGTTAGCATTCATATCCGGGATTTCTCGATTCTGAGTTGTAATTCTATCAATTTCAATTTGGACTTGAAAAAACAAGCCAAAGCCAATAACTTGGTATAAGGCTTCAATGACGATGATGATGACTAGAAAAAATAAAAAAAGAGTTGTTGAGATATGAGGCCATCTCCTAGGGAAGCATTTTTAACCTTTGTAATTATTCGCTCCATCTGTTTGATGCTTAGCACAAGATGTTGTAATTATTCCTCTTCGGCATGTTGCGTTTGAGGAAATTTATTTATTTTTCTAATGAAATATTAAGAATGGTTGAGATTTTTCCCTGTTCTAAGAAGGCCTTAAACACATGACGTCACCCGCATGCAGGTTTCAAAAGATGGTCCAGATTGAGCAAGCTAGAGCACCTTGACCTAAGTGATAACTCCTTGAACGAAAGCATTCTGCCGTATTTGGGTGCACTCTCATCCCTCAAGAGCCTTGATCTAAGTCACAATAATTTTGAAGGACGCTTCACCTCTGAAGGTAAGTCAATCAATTGTAAAGAAATTAAACCCAGATTTATAGCATCAGTTTAGATCAATATTTTGAACTTGATTGAGTGATCATGCCTCAAGTCACATGTCCAAACTTGCAATCTGGAGGTTTTGGATTTGAAATATAAGAGGCTGAATGGCCCAACTTAATTATTAATTAACAGTGTTAGACTGTGTATTTGTCTAGCAGGCTTGGAAGAACTAGTGACGATTTTTTCTAGTCAGCTGGGCGTGGAGTACTTCAGATGTTTAGTTCAAGTAATGTGAATCTCTCTGCAAGTGTACGTGGGTTTTCAATTTGAACAAGTGAGGCCCATAGTTTATGATCCATGACCCATCCACATCCTCTGTGTGTGTGTGTGCACGCGTGTGAAAGTATATCTTAAATGATAAATCGATATACATCTCTTAGATGGTATTTCATATATGTACGGTCACAAATCAGGATCAATCATCATCCCTAATTGTGAATAAATGATATTATGTTATGATCTGATTTTATGATTCGATTATTCAACTTTTTGAGAACATTGATCATAGAAATTCTCATTTGAGTTCAGAAATGCTCTATGCCAGCCTTTTCCTCAATTGTGATTGTCTTTTGCCCACTAGATGTTAAATCCAGACCGTTCATCATTTATTGCGGCTCATTTGAGTCTTGGATCCAGATCATTTTAGGAGTTTTGTATTCTATAGGAGGAAGAGCTGAAGACAAAGTATGGAGGACTTCGACCCAAGTTACCTCCAATCCAAGTAACTATCGTTTCTCTTGCTTGTAAATTGGTTTCAGTGATGCTGAATGCATTTATATGCTTATCAGTTTTGGATTTCTATTTTCATTTTCAGATCAGTCCACGCTTTTACTTCGACTCTGCTGACTCAAAATTTCTCTGCTTGCTGGCTTTGCTTGTGAATGCTCTATCCAAAGAGGATCAAATGGAATTGCCTCTAGGTTTCCGATTTCATAGCATTTCTTACGAGTAGGTGGTGCTTCATTGTCTTTTGTTGTTGTTTTTCCTTTTTTGTTCTTACATTATAATACTGATACTCTTTATGTTTTATATTCTGAATTTTGCAGGTGGGCCAGTTGATAGATTTGCTAACGTATGAGGTGGAAGTAGCTATAAAGGAAAGATTAGAAATGAAGGCTAGCTTCACGTATGGTCAAGAGATTGGTTTCAATATTGGGAACAAAATAAAGCCTAGTTGCTCATTCTATGGAGAACGGTTCACTTCAATGTGTAGATTTGTAACAAATATTAAGATTATTTTTCACTAGAAATGTAAGGACTTTAAGTTTCATATATGATATAATTATGATTTGTTAGGTTTTAATTATTTTTTTTTGTTTTAAATAATTTGGATGACTATCAGGTGCAATAGATTCAAAAATAAATTCAAACGTAATAGGTGTACGTTAAGAAAATTTAGCGACGGACCAAACCCGTCGCTAAAATTCCTAAATAAATGCAATCACGCTGTCGCCCATAAATTTAACGACGGACCGATATCCGTGGCAACAATTTTGTACGACGGACCAATATCCGTCGCTAAATCCGTCGCTTTACATAATTTAGCGACGGGCGTAATTCGTCGTTTAAAAGCGACGGACATAATCCGTCGTTTAAAATTTGCCACAGTAAACTGCGACGGCGACGAACCAAGTTCGTCGCTAATATGAATTTGCGACGGACTTGGTTCGTCGCAAAAATGCGATTTTGGCGTAGTGTGGGCTGGAAGGAACAAGTAGTCAGCGTGGATTTAGGGCAAATCTGTGGTGCATGGTTCAAGCTTCTGTATGGGTTGCTTGCTGATGGTAGTTGGCTGCTAGGATGCTATATGATAGGAGGGGCTAGTCTATTTTGTAGTGCCCTCTCGAATGATGTACAACCTTTTATTTTGCAACAAAGTTTTAGAGACATAAAAGACGACAATGGAGTGGAGTGACATGTTTCCCTTTCGCATTCTGAGGGAAACATGTTAGAGTCTATGTTAGCCTGCCTAAGGATTATCATTCTGGAGCCTGTCAGGTACATTGCATATATAGGCCCTGGCTCATGGTGCTTCAGCAGCTAGACGAAGCCCAGAGTTGATCCTCTCGTGAATCATTTGCTACGAGCAGAGTATGCAGAGGGAGGCTGTGAGTTTTGGCGTCATCTGTTGGCAATGAGCTGAAGCCTGTGAATGGAGATAATTTTGAGATTATTTTCTGGTGCTGCTCTTGTCTAGCAGTTTTTAAAGTCTGTTGAGGATAATGTTGAGCCATTTGTAATGGTTTGTTCTCTTTGAGGACCCCCATGTAAAGTAGGAGTTGGTCCAAAAATGAGATAGGTCAAAATCTCAAGTGGACCCCACCACAGAAAGCAGTGTGGATTACATGTCTACCATTGAAAACTTCTTAGGTCATTGAAGTTTTAGATCAATCTGATATTTGTTTTTTTTTTTTCCTTTTATCTAGGTCTTTGTGATCTTATAAACAAGTTGGATGGCAAATAAACATCATGGGTGCCCTAGGAATTTTTAACAGTGGGAATCATTGTCCTCAATACTTTCTGTGGTGTGGTGTACTTGAGCTTTAGATCTACCTCATTTTTAGGCTCATGTCATGAAATGATCCCAAAAAATGGATTGATAGTGTGGATATAACACAAACATCATGTTGGAGCCCACAAAAGCGTTGAAGAATCAGCCTTGCGAAAGCACCTTAATCTGGCTTGAAACAAACAAGAGAATGAAAATCCAAGCAAGCGCACAGAGAACACAATTTTTACATAGAAAACCCTTACAGAAAAAAAAAAAAAAAAAAAAAAAAAAAAAAAAAAAAAAAAAAAAAAAAACTGCACAAAGCGATGATCAATATACTTTTGAGTCAAGATTACAAGGATGAAGAGAACGTACAACCAAAACTTCAATTCTAAAAATAAAAAAAAATAAAAAAAAAATCGTAACTCACTCTAAACCCCAACATAACTAACTTTAAAAGTCACCCTTTCACGAGAAAAATGTAAAAAAATATCCCTCGAATGGTCCACTAACACTTGGGCCTTCTTAACATGCGAAACATGGTCATTTGAGTTCATAGAAGTAAATAGACCCAATAGTGATTTTCATATCACAATTTTTACAAAAAGTTGGTGACATCAACACAACACCGAGGTGGTGTGCGGCATACCACGCAATCGGCTTCCTTCTTAAGCCAGGTTTTCGTAATCCCTAAGCCAAGTGGGGCGCTCTGTGATATATTTTTTTTTTCAACAAAATATTTTCAACAAAATAGTCAGTGGACGTTACCGGACTGGTCAAAAAGAAGAGCTACCGGTCCTTTTTCAACAAACCATTTTCTCCAACTGTTTAAACGAACTGCTGTTGGGATCATCGGTTATTCGATACTCTGGCAGGGGCATGATGCTTGATATGCAAGCACCCAAAATAAAATCAGATTGGTTAAACAGTTCTAACATCTGATTCGTGGACATGCACTTGTTTGTTGGACTTGAACCACCTGATATTTGTCATTTTGGACCGTCCAGTAGTTGTCCATGTCATCAGAAAAGTTAGCAATGTGACCTGAAAAGCATCTCCCTATCACCACTGCTGTTGTTGCTTTGCAGTAGGTTACAGAGGCACTTACTATGAGCAGGCTTTCATGGTCGAAGGCTTAAAGCAGGTCTAAAAGCACATCTCGTGCTCTTTTAGGCCAATTAATCAAAGAGGCCTTGTAAAATAAGGTCATACCGTCGGCTGATGCAACCCTCACATTGTCTAACACATGAGTTTGTGGGGGTATTTGGAATGGCTAACCACTGTTTTGTATGGTCTGGCCCACCATGTCCTGTACATTTTTATCTACATTTTATATGAAGCATGCATTAGGTGAGCCCCACCACCATGATGATGGGATGCCCAATCATTTGTGAGAGTTACACCTATACAACCGTCCAAAAACCTCCCAATTCACATGGTGGCCCACCTGATGATCATGGGTATGGCTCACTTGATGATTATGGGTTGGACTTAGGTTTCATTTAGGACACTGTCACCCCACTCCTAGTCTGTCCCGGCCCCGCTTGTTTAGGATTTCAAGGGCATTTGTATCATATACTATGCATGATGGGGCACTCTTAACAAATGGCCCAAATCTTAAAAATAAGTGGGTAGCCTGTCTCAGACTTAGACCATACATAAATATCATGGGCTGGGCTCGAGCCTGTTTGTTTTGAACCATCATGGTTCTGATACGAGCTTATGCTTAGGTTCTACTTTATGGGCTAGGGTTGGATAAACTTGGCTCAGCCCAACACAGGCCGTCGACAGCCATAGAAGAGAGGGAGTTTGAGTTCACACCCACCAATAATCTCAGGACTTTCAAGTCTGGTTTTCTGTTGGGTGTTGCCAAATTCAATGGAGAGGCCCAGATTCTGGACCGGTTTATTAGGGCTGGTCAGGACAAAGTCTACTCAAGTTTTCATTTTGCACAGCCCAGACTCTAGTGGTCCACTAAATTAGGGCTGGCAATGGGCCTGTGACTCAGGCGTGCTTCTAATTCTGGCTCAAGTCATGTAGGCTTCAGTTTCAACCTGAAAAAAAAGGATGTTTAGTGAGCTAATCCCATGGACAGATTGGATATAATACAAATATCATGCCGGGCCCTATGGAACTTAGGGTTACTGGGGATCATGTAAGTATGAGTCACAGGCAAGTCACATCCCAGTGTGCAGGATGCTACATGCTTGAACGGGTTTACAGGTATCCATTTTGACCCCAAGCTCTGTGGGGGCCACCTTGATGTTCGCGTCATATGGACGCCCTCTGTCTGTCTGTTTAGGCAGCTAAATTTTAGAGATAAGACCAAGCATGAGAGAGATTCAAAACTCAATTAGGCCACATCGCAAGAAATAGTGGAGATGTAAATGCAGATCCTCCTACCTTCCTGCGGGGAAGGGAAAATACAAATATCAGCCAGATCCGAAACTTCTGTGTTCCTGAAAAGTTTTGGTACTATAAGGGCAACCTCAAGCTTTCCATGAGGTCGAGCTCTATGGGCCCTACCGTGATGTGTGAGGGACATCCATCCCATTAATCAGATGCATCCTTCTATAGTGAGCCATGGGCCTAAATTCCAGCTAATCCATAATTTAGGTGGACCACACCATAGACAACCGCTGACAGTAGATGTCTGCCCATTGAAACCTTCCTGATTGCATTTAGGGCTAGTAAGATGTGATTTAGACATCCAGCCCAACCCTTCTGCGTGTCCCACTTGGATGAGAGGTCGCACCAAATTTCAGGCCATTCCAAAACTCGAGTGAGCCCCACTAAGTGCTTTTAGATGTTTTGAGCATGATTTTCCATGGTTTCAAATGATATAGCCCACATGAGTTTTAGATACTACTAATTTTTGGCACATCCCACAACTTAGAGGCGACCTACCAAATGCACGGCATGGATTCCCAACACACAGCTTGGTGGGGCCCACAAAACCGGACCTCATGGGAAGCTTAAGAACCAGAATGTGAATAAGCAAACAATTTATAGTCTAGTGCATTGATTGGTGCAAGTAGACCCCACCATGATGTGTATGCGAACTCTATTCCGTACATCATATGCGTCAACCCACGTTAGGTCTAGGACCCAAAAACTACGCCCGTTCATGATTCAAGTGGGCCACATTAAGGAAAACAGTTGGGAGGGTGAATGTGATCACCTTTATACTCTTTCCAATGGTGTGGCCCACGGGAATCACGAATGGGGCTGGTTTTTATCAAGCTTAAAATTAGGTCACTCACCTGGTTGGAGTGGATCTTGAAAATACATGATGGTGGGCCCAACTCAACTGACGAGGTGCGAAGACTTTGTGGGGCTCACCGTGATTATGTTTTTTTATCCACGCCATCTATCTGTTTCTCCAGCTCATGTCGAAACCATCCTAGAGTCCACGGTGATGTTTATTTGTCATCCATACTATTCATAACGTCACAGAAACCTAGATGAATGAAAAACACGAGTATCACCTTGATCGAAAACTTGTGGCCCCCAAGAAATTTTTAACGGTAGGCATTCAACTCCCATGGTTTCCTATGGTGTGGTCCACTTGGGCATTGGATATACTTCAATTTTTGTCTTATCTAGAAAACGGATGGACGGCATGGATAAAACACATCCCCTACAGTGAGCTTCACAGAGTCTTCACACCATGGTAAAGGGTGGTGGCTGTGTCACTGAGCTAAAGCTTTTACAGAAAAAGGGTTGTCTAGCTGGGGTGGACTCCACCATCTTGTATTTTCCAAATCCACTCTTAAGCATCAGGTGAGTAACCTAAGTTTAGGCCTAAGGCCCAAAAACCAGGCCCATCTCTGATTCAGGTGGACCACACAATTGCAGACAGTGTACAGGCGACACTCACTCTCCAAACTGTTTCCTTTAGTTTGGCCCACTTAAATAAGGGTTTGGGATGATATTTGGGCCCTCGACCTAACATGGGGTGATTCCCATAGTGGTATTTCATATAAACATCATGGTGGGGCCCATTTGAGCCACTGTCCATTTCAAAGCACCCTTAAGGTCCTCTGCGATCCAGTTGGCGGAAGACTGTCACCCGTGCATCTATGTGCGCATGCACGCGCACTCTCACACTCACACCTCCCTGGCATTATTGTAAGGTTCGTTGGATGGAATGTCGCTGACTTCTTTTCCAGGATGGATTAATAAGAGACCTCATATTTCACGGATTTTATCAAGCAACAAATTTTTATTCACAGCACTTACCGTAGGTTATCCTAACCATAGGATGTCTATAATCTTGGATTTAATTACATCTAAGAGGGGATGCATATTGATATTTAAGTCTGATTTTTTTTTTTTTTAAAGTTTACTTTCTACCACCTGTCAAAAATTCTAACAAAATATGTCTACTATTAAGATTGAAGGCAAGACACAACAGCCCACGTAGTAAGCCAAAGGCCCCAAGGTTTCACATAGAGCTGGACATCGAGCCGAACTTAGTTAAACTTTGCCCAATCCAACTTGGTTTAGTTTGACGTTGACCTAGGCTCGAACTTGGCTCGGCTCAATCGGGTCAGCTCGAACTCGGTTCAATCCAGGATCTGACTGATTTGAACCGAGCTTGACTCAATCATACTTTCGAGTCGAGTCGAGTTTCTGTCAAGTCGAGCTAACCTACTCAATTTTCCTTTTTTATTTTTATTTTTTTTTGAAAAATTCTTTAAAAAACCTAGCTTAGTTATAAAAAAAAAAATGTTCTAGTCCATGTTATTTTGGAAACACATTGGCCAACCATCCATGGTGTTTATGTAATTTTTTTGAAAAATTCCTTAAAAACACTCAGCTTAGTTATAAAAAAAAATGTTAAGTCTTAAATAACCTAGCATTAAGAAGTCAAAGGTTATGATTGTACAAACACAAGTCAAGAGTATCAAATAGCGCATAAACATTAAAGTAGTTTAGTGCAATACTTTTAACCTTTTACTACAATTTCATAATAAACAAACATTCCATAGTAAAAAAATAAAAAAAATAAAAATCTAATAAAAGCCTAATATCCTCTATATATAGGAGGAGTGTCTTCCCGCCATGTAACTTCCGTAGCCGTGCCCATAATAACTATCATTCCCAACATCTGAACCCGATCCATCACTTTCATCTTCCAATCCATCATTATTTTTTATTTCTTAGACTACAGAGATATGTTAATTGAGCCCGAGCTGCTCTCCTCTCTAATATGCTCGTTCACTTCGTCTAAATCAGATGATGGCGAGACTTTCCCACCTTACTCTTCTATAGATTCAGCTAGCTTTTTCAAGCTTTGTTTGTGAGTCGATTTATATGGAGTACCCAACACCTTATAAAGTGAAGCGAGTCTGGAGACAAACCTTGATACTTTCTTGGGTTTCTTATTTGCAGTGTTCAATCCTGCTTCAGCATTATGCTGTCTTGGAGGACATTGTTGATATATAAATGCCTCTGCCTCTTACCTGTTAAGTTTTAATACTAATTGTAACTGTTCTTCTTCTAAGGCTCTTAACCTGATGCTCCTCTCTTTTTCTTCTCTACTGATTCGCTGGGCATGTTCTATGTTTGAATCTTGTTCAATTATGACAAGTTCATTACTACCTGTCTTACGATTCATTGTATTTGGCATAGAGGGTGCAAATATTTTCTTGTTGGAGTCTAAAATGGCCTGAAAAAGTAATTGAACTTCCTATGCGGCTTTGTTGTATAGTTCCACATCTCCTCCTCAACATGCTAGGTGTAATTTTAGTCAATTTGTTTTGTTAACAATTTTGTTTTACACAAATGATACATGATCTTCATACTCCCAAATCTTGGAGAATATACTTGGGTTCTGTATTCTCAAATGTCATCCGATGGTTCATCTGACGACAACATATCTAGTATATATTTTTTAGAAATGAATTATTAGTAATGATGGAGAAAACATATACATATAGGAAAGAAAATCATAGAAATACATACATATAACAAACATCAAATGTAAGGCATAAAAACCAATAAATGATAAGTGATAACAAAATGGAATAGTCGGTAATTCAGTCTATACTTCACCTACAGATACATATGAAAATCCATACAAACAAAAGTTAATTAGCAAAAACAATAATTGAGTTGGTGATATAAATCTTATGAAACAATACAAATTGAACATTCATCATCATTCATTAGTCAACAAGAATAGTCTCATCTTGACTCCCGTGCTCATCATCTTCATCACGTTCCTTATTGAAATTGCTACCTCCCTAAATTAGTTGCAACCAATGTTGTACGCAAATAAGAGCTTCAATTGTTTCTGGTGCAACTGAACTTCGATACTTTCTCACAGCGCTACTCTATGTGCTAAAAGCAGATTCTGATATCACGGTTGAAATCGAAATTAACAATATATTTTGTGTCATTAATGATAATGTAGGATATTTTGATTCAAGTGCTCTCATTTTCCACCATTCCAAAACATTAAAATTGGTGGTGACGTACTTGATGATTGGCTCCTTGAGAAACATTTTCAGTTCTGACTCAGTACTCGCTTCCACTGTTTCTTCTTAAGATGCGAAAGACATAAAACCAACATCTACCATTGGTACACTAACACTAAACACAACTTCTTTTTGAAGCGATGTGGCCAGAGTACCAACATAGATAGTGTACAAGTATTCAAGTGTAGCATGAACACTAGATGCTTCTATTTTGGCCCTATCCACTAAATAAATATTCTTGAAAATGAATCTAACCATTACCATCTTGTACCAAGGATTCAGAACAACTGTAATGGTCATTAATAGGTGATAATATATCCAATACTTGTCAAATTTCAGTTTCAAACGCAGTATTATTTTGTGTAGAAAAGCTTTCACCATCATTGGATCGTTTTTGTAAAGTATTTTTAATCCTCAAAAGTTTCGAAAGAAACAAATTTGTAGTAAGATACTTCCTGGGAAAAAAATTATGCAGTTAAAGAAAAATGTTTACGTCTTCAACCCTAAATCAATTATCTTCGGAAGGCAACCACTAATATGCTTTGTCATGCTCCACATACTAAGGGAATGCAAGTTTAAATTTCATAGCTATCTCTAACATCTCATACGTTGAATTCCAACGTGTGCATACATTTAATTTTAATGATTTCTAATATTTCACATGCAAACGTTAAAGAATTTCATTCCACGTATTTAACCTTGATGGTGACTGTTCACTCCCCAAGTGTAGGGTTGCGAAGTAGTAATAATTCAGAAAGACCGAGTATCGTTCGCACAGAGATTTATATATGGGTATCTTCAGAATTTGACTAAAACAATTAGTAATTAAGACTATATTAAGAACTAAAACTAAACAAACAGTGATTTGAGTTTAAACAGTGAATGGTTAAGGTAAATTCAATCTAAAAAGTCACTAGAGCGCCAAGGATCCACTCTTGATACGTTTCAATACATTAATACAACTAGGTCTCATATAACTCAATCAGAATCAGATTTCCATCTCTATCCGATCGGAATATAGAGCAATTAATCACAGTTATCTGAAATAGGTGCTTATTAACTGATTTGATTCCCACAACCATGCTCAGGCCTTGGGCACACTCAATTAGTATAGGCCAAGCCTCTTTCCAATCTAGTTGAGATTCATAACCATAGCCTTCACCAAGTCCTGTCACTAGACCTAATTACAACTCATGATTTGAACTCTAATTAAATCAAAATCAATCTCTAAACAAATATTCCAGATCATACACAAAAGATAAGAAATTCAGTTACATGAGTTCCCACATGAAAATCAGGCCATTGCATACAAGGCAATCAAAGCAGTCTACCATGCCTGAAGTCGATGGTAGATCAATGCATTACACAAGCATAAACAATGCTCAATAGCTAAGATACTAAGTTAGGATCACTAAGAATCACATGAGCCCGGAGTCATCAATAGATCAAAGTAGAAACCAATCATAGTACTTGAATCAAACTCAATTTGAACTAAAATTCATTCATTAAAGCATAAAAGGAAACCTAGGTTGCATCAATCCATCAAAAACGAATCAAAAGCTTCCCCTCTTAGCTCTAGCTAATTAAGAGGGTTTAGTTCATCTCTAACATCCTTGAACTAAAAGCCTCTAAAAACATGAAAAACTACTAAAACAGGAAATCTGAAGTAGAATCCATCTCCTCAGCAATCCCCACGTCGTAGCCTCCACTGGTATGAAGAGAAGACACCCTTTTATAGCTTGGAAGAGTCCAATACGCAAGAACATTCCAGAAATTGCGTAAGCTTACGCAATTGCGCAGTAAAATCCGGAGATCCTAATTTAGAAGGTGCTTGTTATGCATGGTCGACCGGCCTCAATAAACAGCTCTTCCAGCAACGTTGTCCGACCGGTCATGACCGGTCGGAGGTCTTCACAAGGTCTCAGCAACCATGGCCGACCGGTCATGACCGGTCGGCCTTATTCAATCTTTCTCCAGCAGCTATGCCCGACCGGTCATGACCGGTCGGGCTAGGTAGTCCTTCTTCTTTGGTCTTCTCTTGAGTGGCCGACCGGTCATGACCGGTCGGCTGGCTTTTTCTTCTTTATTTCTTTCTTTCTTTCTTTCTTTTCTCTTCTCTCCTTGCTTGTCTTTCTTTAGTCTTCAATCATGCTTGATCCAATGGTCCTCAATGCTCATAAAGAGCTCCCTTAGCCCTCAATATGTGAAATCTCCATCTTCTTCCTATAATCACAAATCATGTACTAAGTTGGTCCTTTGAACATGTATATTATGCATAATGAGTGATGAATTGGGGTTAGAATATGCACAATTATGAGCTCAACACACCCCCCAACCAGCATTTTGCTAGTCCAGAGCAAAACATGCGTGAAACTAGTTTCATTCTCCAAAACCCAACTCTCCTCTAGAAACTATTCTTCTATCCATTCCAAGACACAGAAGCGTAAGAATCAGAGAAATTCAGTGAAAAAGGTTGAAACCTTAAAGTCTCAGAACATAACAAGTGTTTATATGAAATCCACGCTGATTGCTTGATAAATAGAAGAACTTGAACAGATTCAACCCAGTGTGCATAGTGAAGGTTCATCTCATGAGTTTCCCGGATTATCTTCTTCATAAATCAACTAAACTACTGATCTCAAGGTGTATAGAGTGACAACAAGCCTATGACAGGAATTTGCCTTACCGTCCTTCCGACGACTTTCACACTACGTCCCATTTCCGGCTTTGGTTACGGGTAGACCATCCCCCGGTTGGTAGTAGGTAGCCCTAATCGGAACTTTCCACCATTTTTCTTTCCTTCCCGATTTCATCCTTTCATTCCTTTTTCTTTTAAATTAGATAGGATTTTTAGAAATCCATATCTTCCGTTATTTTCCCATGGACAAGGATGGACAAAATACCCCGGCTTGGTTTCTCAATACCTTAAAATCAAAGTCTAGTCAATCCACAAATCACATGATCCTTTCAACTCATGAAAATCGTGTAATGTGAACTAGGTGCAAAAGGTGTTCAAATTTTCTATCAATCATAAAAATAGGTGAATTCACATATAAAACCATTGTATTAAGAGAAATTCAAAGCTTGCAACATCCCTCACTTCGTATCGCATCTTCTTATGCTTATGCTATCTCGAATGCATATAATCAAAGCCTTCCAAAAGAGTTTCGAATTTCAGAAAAATTGAAAAATTTCTACATCTTTGCTCGACATGTCACAAAAGCTAGCAATTCATCAATTAAGGAATCTATCACCCCCCAACCAAAACTTTGCATTGTCCTCAATGTAATAAGATATGCAATATGTATGACATGAGAGCAATGACATAAAATAAAGGAGAGTGAGAAAGAGAGATATCACCTGAAGCATATGGCAAGGTTAGCTTTTGGAGATGGATTACTTCACAACTAAATCAACTATCAAAGCAAATCCTAATGTGAAAGCATTCTAACAAATCATCCTCCGTCAGACTAGGAGGCTAATCCCAACAACTCATCCAAAAGCATAAAGTCAAGCAGAATCATTAGATGGATCAAAAGGTTTCGCAGTAACGTCATCCAGTATCCTGCTGTACAATGAACATGTGTGTGAATGATCGAAATAAGCCACTCAAAATCCCAAGAAGGAATTCCAGCGGGTTCCTTAGTGTTTTCACCACATGTATAGGCGGAGACATCATCATATTTAGCAGAAAAAATATGTCTCCAATCAGATTTTCCTGGGCAATGATATTGCAAGTAAGGATCATCCCAGGGTTGGTGGAGTTCGGTATGCATGATCCACAAAGGTGTGGAAAGCTGAATTGATTTTTCAACGTAAAAAGGTATGGTTTCCACATCCTTTTCTCGGCTAACGTCATATGCCGATACCGACTCAAAAAGTGTGACAATATCCTGTATCATATCATCGTTCTCATCAAGGGAGTGAGTCACTTCTTCGTCTAAGGGACCGGAGTAAAAAGGTGAGAGGGACTCATCTTCTACGATAGAATTGATCATGTTTATGTCATGGACCTCCTCATCCTCATCCTCATGTTGGTTGTCAATATTGAACGCATTCAACTCAATCGTCATATTGTCAAAAGACATTTGTATGACCCCACTCCTACAATTTATGATAGTATTTGATGTAGCTAGGAATGGACGGCCAAGTATGATAGGAATTTGAGGACCAATATTAACCGTGGGTCGCGTGTCCAAGACAATAAAGTCGACCGGGTAGTAAACTTTGTCAACTTGGACAAGTACGTCCTCAATTACCCCTCTTGGAATACGAATTGATCGGTCAGCAAGTTGTAATGTGGTTTTGGTGGGTTTTAACTCACCTAAACCCAATTGTTCATAGACCGAAAAGGGAATTAAGTTTACACTTGCCCCTAGATCAAGTAAAGCATGTTTCACCCGGTAGTCTTCAATTACACATGATATTGTCGGACAACCGGGATCTTTGTACTTTTTGGGCATCCCGTGGTTGATAATGGCACTCACATTCTCTGTCAAAAATGCCTTCTTTTGCACATGTATTTTCCTTTTAACCGTGCAAAGGTCTTTTAAAAATTTTGCATATGACGGTATTTGTTTAATGGCATCCAACAATGGGATGTTGATTTTGACTTGCTTGAAAACCTCCAAAATTTTCTGATATTTATCTTGAGGTTTGGCTGGAATCAAGCGTTGGGGGAATGGAGCAACGGGTCTATATTCTTTCAATGGCTCTTTTTCATTCATGGCGGTGCTAGGTCCATCATCCTCTTTGGAAGATACCGGATCATTAGGCTGTGAAACCTTCACCGGATCAGATTTTTCAATGATTTTACCACTTCTAAGAGTGGTGATGGCCTTAGCATGTTCCATATATTGGTTAGAAGAACTAGGCACGCTTACTTCGCATTGTGTTTTTGGATTTGATACGGGTTGGGCTGGAAGCATCCCTTCCCTTGCGTTTAAGCGAGCCTTGATTTCCTCTACCGAAGTTTTAAGCTCAAGCATTATCGTATGGTTGGATTGATTTATTTGAGCTTGACCTTCCATGAATGCTTTCAAAATATCCTCTAAAGGCATTTGAGGTGAGGCCATTTGCATTGGGGGCCCCCTTTGAGGATTATTTTGATTAGCCGTGTTTCCATTCGCCCAATTGAAGTTTGGGTTGTTTCTCCAACTAGAATTGTTCGTGTTTGAATTTGGAGTACTAAAAGGTCGTTGATAACTATTTAAGGCATTTGATTGTTCAAATAAGAGTTCTCGAAACGCATAGATTGTTGGGCAATCCGGCGTTTGGTGCACATTGGAAGCACAAATACCACAAATAGTTTCAACAGCCCCCTTTTGTTGGGTTGTGTCCACTTTCTTTAGTTCCATCTCCTCGACCTTTCGTGTGAGTTTAGCTACTCTAGAACCTAGATCCTCTTGCCCATCTAAAACATAAATTTCTCCCTTTTCCTTAGCTTGGGGTTGTTTTGAACTTGTTGGCTTGGATATATCCCATGACTGTGTATTGTCAGCCAACATGTCAAAATAATCCCAAGCTTCCTCCGTTTCCTTGTTCATGAACTCCCCATTGCACATCATCTCAACAAATTGGCGCATGGTTGAGTTTAATCCATCATAGAAGAAACTAATCAACCTCCACCGTTCATAGCCATGATGTGGGCATGCGTTTAAAAGCTCATTATACCTTTCCCAACATTGGAAAAAGGTTTCTTCGTCTTTTTGGGAGAAGTTCATTATGGCCCTTCGTAGTGCATTGGTTCGATGAGTAGGAAAGAATTTTTTGAGAAACTCCCTGGTCATCTCAGCCCATGTCCCAATAGACCTTGGCCTTAAGGAATGTAGCCAGGATTTGGCCTTCTCTTTCAAGGAAAAAGGGAACGATTTAAGTTTTATAGTATCCTTGGTCACATTATCATAGTTTATTGTGGCTATAACTTCTTCAAACTCCTTAATATGTAGATATGCGCTCTCAAAGTCGAGTCCATGGAATCTAGGAAGAAGTTGGATCAACCCCGGTTTAAAATCAATATTCCCCACATTGTGAGGGAAAATTATGCAAGAGGGAGTACTCGTCCTAGCTGGTTGTAAATAGTCACGTAGAGTTCTAGGTTGAGGTACATTCCCCACTTCATTCTCATCCAATTCAGTAAGGTTTGGGGCTGGATTTTGATTAACCCCTTGATTTGGTTGATTTTCAGCCATCTCTCTAGTGATTTCAGGAAAATTTTGATGTTTCCTAGCACGAGGCTCTCTATTAATCCCTTCAACAACTCCTCCGTCCCTTACAAGTCGGTTATTATAAGTCCTAGCCCAATGTGGCATGCAAAACCAAAAAGAATGAGTGAAAAGGAAAAAGAATTCTTCCTTCCTTCCTTTACTCCTCTCTAAAACTTAAGTACAGGGTGTCTTGCAATGGCTGAGCCAGAAGCAAGGATAGAGACCGATTTCTCCTGGTCAATAGGGGTTCAAAGAACTCCCCACCCACTCTTTGATTCTTTTGAGAAAAAGTACAGAAAAGAAGAAAGAGGAATAGGTTGAGAAGAGAAATCTCTGAGCACAAGGTGATCCAAGGCGGCAGAGCCGACCAATAGGAATCCAGGTGGCACAAGGCCTACCTTTCAGAGATCCAAAAGGAGTCTCCACCCACTCTACAAGAGATGAATATGATAGGAATGAGTAGGAGAAGAAGAAGAGTAAGGTTAGAACGATAAAACTTGATTTGTGACTTAAGATGCCTTCATCTTCTTCAATTTCCTAAAAATCCCTGGATTAGACCTATGTTAGAATCCTGCAAAAATCAAAACAAACTAAGTTAATAATTAGAAGAAAACCTACTCTAAAAAGCAAAACAAATCCTAAATCTATCTTAACACAATCTCAACTAAAAGTTAATTCAGAAAATTCTAAAGATACCGCATAGAAATTCCCCGGCAACGGCGCCAAAAACTTGTTCACTACCCAAGTGTAGGGTTGCGAAGTAGTAATAATTCGGAAAGACCGAGTATCGTTCCCACAGAGATTTATATATGGGTATCTTCAGAATTTGACTAAAACAACTAGTAATTAAGACTATATTAAGAACTAAAACTAAACAAACAGTGATTTGAGTTTAAACAGTGAATGGTTAAGGTAAATTCAATCTAAAAAGTCACTAGAGTGCCAAGGATCCACTCTTGATACGTTCAATACATTAACACAACTAGGTCTCATATAACTCAATCAGAATCAGATTTCCATCTCTATCCGATCGGAATATAGAGCAATTAATCACAGTTATCTGAAATAGGTGCTTATTAACTGATTTGATTCCCACAACCATGCTTAGGCCTTGGGCACACTCAATTGTATAGGCCAAGCCTCTTTCCAATCTAGTTGAGATTTATAACCATAGCCTTCACCAAGTCCTGTCACTAGACCTGATTACAACTCATGATTTGAACTCTAATTAAATCAAAATCAATCTCTAAACAAATATTCCAGATCATACACAAAAGATAAGAAATTCAGTTACATGAGTTCCCACATGAAAATCAGGCCATTGCATACAAGGCAATCAAAGCGTCTACCATGCCCGGAGTCGATGGTAGATCAATGCATTACACAAGCATAAACAATGCTCAATAGCTAAGATACTAAGTTAGGATCACTAAGAATCACATGAGCCCGGAGTCATCAATAGAAACCAATCATAGTACTTGAATCAAACTCAATTTGAACTAAAATTCATTCATTAAAACATAAAAGGAAACCTAGGTTGCATCAATCCATCAAAAACGAATCAAAAGCTTCCCCTCTTAGCTCTAGCTAAGAGGGTTTAGTTCATCTCTAACATCCTTGAACTAAAAGCCTCTAAAAACATGAAAAACTACTAAAACAGGAAATCTGAAGTAGAATCCATCTCCTCAGCAATCCCCACGTCGTAGCCTCCACTGGTATGAAGAGAAGACACCCTTTTATAGCTTGGAGGAGTCCATACGCAAGAACATTCCAGAAATTGCATAAGCTTACACAATTGCACAGTAAAATCCGGAGATCCTAATTTAGAAGGTGCTTGTTATGCATGGTCGACCGGTCTGGACCGTTCGGCCTCAATAAACAGCTCTTCCAGCAATGTTGTCTGACCGGTCATGATCGGTCGGAGGTCTTCACAAGGTCTCAGCAACCATGGCCGACCGGTCATGACCGGTCGGCCTTATTCAATCTTTCTCCAGTAGCTATGCCCGACCGGTCATGACCGATCGGGCTGGGTAGTCCTTCTTCTTTGGTCTTCTCTTGAGTGGCCGACCGGTCATGACCGGTCAGCTGGCTTTTTCTTCTTTATTTCTTTCTTTCTTTCTTTCTTTCTCTTCTCTCCTTGCTTGTCTTTCTTTGGTCTTCAATCATGCTTGATCCAATGGTCCTCAATGCTCATAAAGAGCTCCACTTAGCCCTCAATATGTGAAATCTCCATCTTCTTCCTATAATCACAAATCATGTACTAAGTTGGTCCTTTGAACATGTATATTATGCATAATGAGTGATGAATTGGGGTTAGAATATGCACAATTATGAGCTCAACAGTGACTCCCTGATGTATTTGAGCATTTTCTCTGATGTTCTCTATCGTTGGCTCAATTATTTTAATACGTTCCTATACAATCAAATTTAGAATATGGGCACAACACCTGACTTAAAATATTTTTTCCTCAAATATAAATTTCATATTGCCTTGAATTGATTCCGTAAGATAACAATAACACTATCATTAGCAGAGTCATTATCTAAAGTTATTGTTGATATTTTCTTCCCAATGCCCCATTCAACCAAACAATAATAAATACAATCTAAAATAATCAATCCACTATGAGAAGGAGGAAGGTAGCAGAAGTTTAAAATTGTTTTACAAATCTTCCAATTTACATCGAAGTAGTGGGTGGTTAATGACATGTACCCTTTCTTTTATTAGATACTGTTCACAAATTTGATGTGAGGCTTACTCAGGAGATGGATGCAAATATATCTTTCAACTTGTTGTTCTCAATTCTATACATCTTCGGACACTCTCATTTCACAATTACTCAGGATGTTTTCTGACATCTGGAATTCAAAAATTTGCAAAATCTCTCTATCATTTTGAATTCTTCAATTATCACTGTTATAGGCAAAATGGTGGAGATAAGATTTCACGTGGAAATGTCCATTCGACTCTCGAGATCATCTGATCGAGAGTCGAATATTGGACAAGTGCGGGACGCCCATTCGACTCTCGAGATCATCTGATCGAGAGTCGAATATTGGACAAGTACGGAACGCCCATTCGACTCTCGAGATCATCTGATCGAGAGTCGAATATTGGACAAGTACGGAACGCCCATTCGACTCTCGAGATCATATGATCGAGAGTCGAATATTGGACAAGTGCGGGACGCCCATTCGACTCTCGAGATCATCTGGTCAGGAGTCATGGATGGTCAAATACGGAAAACTAGATTCGCGAGCAGAACCTCTTGCAAGTCGTTGAAAGACGTTACATCTAAGTGCATGCTTGGGCTCGCGACCACCTTTTAATATGCGAGCAGCTTTTCTGTGGAAATCTCTTAGCCTTCAGTACAAGCACCCGATTCTCGTCGAACAGTTTGTCCGATCCCTCTGCGACACTAAGCAGGGCCATATCCAGTTCGGTGGTCCCCAGCTACGGGCGTCTCCTTCCTTTTCGGAGGTTATGACTACAGCTACGAGCGTCTCCTTCCTTTTCGGGCGTCTCCTTCCTTTTCGGAGGTTATGATTCCAACTACGGCTTCCAGCCGGATTTCAAAGGATTACTATTAAGGTGCGTGATTGTTGAAATAAGTCATTGGGTTGGATGCTGACTCAAAAGATATGATCTTATCCCACGAAATCAGCGGATTCTCAGTATCGTATGCGACATCAACGGGATTTCGATACCTCACGTAACAAATTGGATTGCCTCAGATCTATATAAAGGGGTGGCTCCATTAAGAGCAGGTACGCACACATTATTCAAGCTTGGTCCCGTTTTGCTTGGCTTCTCTTCTTGCTGTGGCCTAACTTAAGCATCGGAGGGCTAACGGCTGATCTCCAGCCACCCTTATTTGCTGTCTTGCTTCAGGTCTGGTGGTGGAAATCCCTGCTGGAGCGAAGGAGAAAAGCCGGAGGATCTCATTACAAAATTTGACATTAACAATCACTAATCTTACTTACCATTCTTTTAGTTTTTCCTTGTCAAACCTAGAATTCGATAGGGTACTTTGAGAATTATCTCCTTCGGAAGCAATAAATGACAGCATTTGCTGGCTTGGAGACGTGATTCTAGGTCTTTTTACATAGAATTGCCTATGTTTTAAGTAAAGCAAAGTTGATCCCCCTAGTGTTTTCACGTAGAGATTCTTATAATGCTTGCATCTGATCTTCACTTTATCATCATTTAGTGTGACCTCCTCAAAATCATCCCAGACTACTAACATTCTTTTCCCTTTTGAAGCAGATTGTGTCATACTATTACTATTTTCTATCCATTCTCCCTCCACAATAAGAGGAGATGTGATTGAAAGACCAGGGGTTAAGGGACTTTCTTCTTTTTCGAATGACATCTCTAAAAATTATATGTCTGTGTGTGTGTGTGTGTGTGGGGGGGGGGGGGGGGGGGGGGGGGGGGGGTAAGGTACTATGTGCTCGACCTCATGGAAAGTTCCCATGAGGTCGAGTTGTGTGGGCCGCACTATGATGTGCATCCGACATCCACACCATGCATTTAGTTGGTCCCCTATTGGTTATGAGATATCCCAAAAACCAGCTGTATCCAGAACTCCAGTGGGCCATACCAACTGAAAAGTGAAAAATCATGCTTACGACATCTAAAAGCACTTGTTGGGGCCCACCTGAGTTTTAGACACGGTTGAAACTTAATGTGACCTCTGATTTAAGTGTAACACGCACAATGGATGGGCAGGATTTCTCAGCCACATCTCAGTTGATCCTATAAACGATCATAATGGTTTCAATGGGTGGATATACACTCTTAATTGTTGTCTATGGTGTGGCCCACCCAAGTCATGGATTGGTCTGAGTTTTAAGCCCATGGTTGTTGATCTCTGAAATGTGTATATTCTAACTCCATTTCATCACTATTTATGCACGATTTCTATGTTTAAAGACTTATCTAATGCATTATTTTGTGATTGTAGAATGAGAGAGAGACTTCACCAAAATGATGTTAACGGACACTCTTAAACCACCATGAATATCAAAGGAAGAAAAGTTGAAGAGTGGAGTGAAGAAGCAAGGAGAGGAGAAGAAAAGAAAGAAAGAAATCCAAAAATCTTAAGTCCGACCGGTCCTGACCGGTTGGCCATGATGGAGCACGTTGGACAGATGTCAAACCTGTCCGACCGGTCATGACCAGTCGGCCACTTACGAAAACAGCAATTTTCAAATTGCGACTCTGATTTCTGCTGCGCACTGTGAAAGGTTTGCGTAAATTCTTGAATTTTCTGCATTAGTAGAGCTCGAAAGCTATAAAAGGACACCTTTACTTTATTCCTAAGGCATCCTAGAAGAGTTCTATAGCATTGGGAGGTGAAGAATCACAAATTCGGAGTTTTACAACTCCCTCTACTTAAAATCTCTCTAGTTTTCATATTTAGCTTAGTTTTGATGTTTTGTTCTAGCATTATTAGATAGACCTCTTAGCTAAAGCTAAGAGGTGAAGCTTATAGTTATCTTAGAAGTTTTAATTAATTCATTTTTAAGGTTTCGATGTTTGGATTTTTATGTTGAACAGTAGTTTGTTTATGTTTAAATGAAGTTCTAAGTTGATTTTTCTTTAATCTCTTGATGACTCATGGATGTTAGAAGAATTAAGCTTAGATTCTTAATTGTTATGCAAGATCTAAACCTGAATGCTTCAAGGAATCGAATTCAATATGCTCTAGAGCTTCAATCTTTATGTGGGAACTTTAAACTAAAGTTATATTTTTAAATAAATCTGAGATATGTGTTGAACATTAGTTTAATTTGAATCAAGTTCAGATTATAATATTAGTTAAATCTAGTGACAGGATTTAATGTTTATCATAGTTGTGATCTTAATCTATTGGAACTAGGATTGGCCTATTCAATTGAGTGTGCCCAATGCCTAACTTGAATTGAGGGAATCATATTGATGAACAACAATATGTTGGATTGTTTTAATGTTATAACCACTCCATGTTCCGGCTAGATAAGATTGAATTCCAATTCTAGTTGTGTAGTTAAGAAACCTATATGAATTATGCATCAAGGATAGCTATAAGTGAATCCTCGGTGCTCTAGTATTTTTTTTAGTTTGATAAACTCACCTTTAAGTTTACAGATTGCTCATCCATATTCAAATTCCAGATTAGTTTACTTTGATTTGATTTCAATTAGAGTTGTTTGAAGAAATTTTATGAATTCCTAGTTGATCTTTGAGGACGATCTCGGTCTCTACCAAATTATTACTACATCGCAGCCTTGCACTTGAGGCGAGCGAACAAGTTTTTGGCATCGTTGCCGAGGATTCTAAAAATAAGTTTTAATTAAGATTTTTATAAACTTTTTTTAGATTAGTACTAACTTAGTTTTATTTTGATTTGTAGGAATTTTCTTTTAAAAGTAGAAGTGAATTAGTTCTTCAAATTAGGTTATCTTTCCAACTTTATTATTCTCTTCCTTATTCTATTCTTATTCTCATTCATCTCTAGTAGAGTGGGTGGAGATTCCTTTTGATCGGTCTAACCGCCTTGGATCTCTGATTGGTTGGCCCATGCCGCCTTAATTCCATTTGGTAGGCATAGTTGTCTTAGATCACCCTGAGCTCGAAAATTTCTCTTCTCAACCTATTCCTCTTTCTTCTTTTCTGATATTTTTCTCTCAAGATTCAAAGAGTAGGTAGAGTATTCTCTTGAACCTCTATTGACAATGAGAAATCGGTCTCTATCTTTGTTTCTGGCTCTGCCATTGTAAGACACCTTGTGCTTCTGTCTTTGGGAGAAATTAAGAAAAGTATAAAGAATTCTTTTTCTTTTTCTGAATTTACATGCCCCACTGGGTCCATGATCAGAATAATCGATTAACAAGTAAAGGGGGAATTGTTAAAGGAATTGATAACGAACCATGTGCTAAGAAACGTTTGAGCTTTTCAATTTTTCTGGAAGTATGGCTGAAAATCAACCCGATCCAAGGGCCAATCAAAATCTAGCCCAAAAAACAAACGAAAATAGGAGATCATGAAGTACGAAATGCTCATTGACTAAGGACTTTACGTGATTATTTGCAACCAGCGAGAGCGAACACACCCTCATGCATAATCTTTCCATATAATGCAAGGAATGTAGATCTCAAACCGGGAATAATCCAACTCCTTGACAAATTCCATAGACTTGACAATGAAAATGCCTATCAACATCTCAAGAAATTTGATGAGGTGATACCCACATTAGACTTTACAAACGTATCGGATGACGTTGTGAGA
Source organism: Liriodendron chinense (assembly GCA_003013855.2). NCBI lineage: Eukaryota > Viridiplantae > Streptophyta > Magnoliopsida > Magnoliales > Magnoliaceae > Liriodendron > Liriodendron chinense. The sequence goes on from PVNU02003299.1 coordinate 496,720, forward strand.
TCTAAATTATTCCCCTTTTCTCTTAAAGAAAAAGCTAAGGCTTGGCTTCATGCATTAAGGCCAAGATCAATTAGTACATGGGCTGAAATGACTAGGGAATTCATTAAAAGTTTTTCCCAACTCATTAAACCAATACGCTGAGGCGCTTAATCATGAATTTCACCCAAAAGGAGGACAAAACATTCTTCCAATGTTGGGAGAGGTTTAAGGATTTACTGAATACATGCCAACATCATGGCTATGAAAGTTGGTGGGTAATAAGTTTTTTCTATGATGGACTGACTTCGCCCATGCGTCAATTCGTAGAGACGATGTGTAATGGGGAATTCATGAATAAGCAAGTTGATAAAGCATGGGATTATTTTGATATTTTGGCTGAGAATGCACAATCATGAGATACATCTAAGCCAACAAATCCTAACATAAGCCAACAAAGAGAAAAGGGAAGTATCTATGCTCTTACAGAAGAATACAATATGAGTACACGTGTGGCTAGCCTCACAAGAAAAGTTAAGGCCATGGAATTAAAGAAAGGAGAAACGATTAAACCCAAGAAAGTTGTTGATAATGCTTGGGTATTTATGCCACCAATCTACATGAAACACAGGATTGCTCTACAATTCCTGCGTTTCAAGAAGTGTTGCAAGAACAATCTAATCCCATAAACAATTTTCAACGACCGTTTAGTGCTCAAAATTCAAACACGTACAATCCAAGTTGGAGGAATCATCCCAACTTCAATTGGAGGAATGGACCAACTGTGAATTCAAACAACAACCCTCAAGCGCAACCTTTGCTAGTCCCATCCCTAGTACTCACACCAAAAGCTACACTTGAGGAGATGTCGGGTGCATTTGTGTCAGTTCAAGCTGAGTATAACAAGACTAAGTCTCTGAAAATAGATGGGTTCATGCAAGAACAACTAAGATTCAATCAAAATACATCTCAAGACATTAATGATTTGAAAACCTTAATGGCAAGAGTTGAATCTCATCTTAGTATTAAGGAGAAATAAACATTTCCTGCCCAACCTCTCTCTAACCTAAGAACCCAATTCGAGATACAAGATCATGGTTCATCCTCCGAACATATAGAACATGTTAAAGCTATCACTACCTTGAGGAGTGGCAAAACAATTGATAAGTCTAATTCGGTGAAGGCTCCAAAGCCTAATGATCCGGTAATTGCCAACAAGGATGATGGATCTAGCAATAATCCACATAGAAAAGAACCAAAAAAGTAATACAAACCAGTTGCCCATTTTCATCAAAGGTTGATTTCACCCAAACCTCTAGACAAAAATTCAAATGTTTTAGAGGTTTTAAAGCAAATGAAGATCAACATTCCGTTGTTGGATGCTATAAAACAAATACCATCTTATGCCAAATTTCTTAAGGATCTTTGTACGGTCAAGAGGAAACACAATGTGAACAATAAAGTACTTTTGCGTGTCATCATTAAACAAGAGGTTCCCTAGAAATACAAGGATCCGGGTAGTCCAACCATATCATGCATCATAGGTGACTATCGGATCGAACAAGCCTTGCTTGATTTAGGGACAAGTGTTAACCTCATCTCATACTTGGTCTATAAACAACTTGGTTTAAGTGAATTAAAACTCCATTAAAACCACACTTCAACTTGCTGATCAATCCATTCATATACCAAGAGGGGTGATTGGGGATGTGCTTGTCTAAGTTGATAAATTCTACTACCCAGTGAATTTTATTGTCTTGGATACGCATCCCCGTTATTGGTGTCAGTACTCAAATTTTTGTCATACTTGGCCACCCTTTCTTAGCTGCTTCAAATGTAATTATCAATTGTAGGAATGGGCTTGTACAAATGTCCTTCAGAAATATAACACTTGAGCTGAATATTTTCAATTTATGCAAGCAACCACGGGATGGCGATGATAAGGTCCATGAAATAAATTTGATTGACTCATTCATAGAAGATACATCCCTCTTAACATTTTTCTCCGATCACTTAAAAGCATGTTTGACCCATTCTCATGATATTGATGATGACATAATACGGGAGATGGATGTCATTTTGGACTCTGTACCAGTACTTGATATTAACCGATGGAAGACACCATTCGAGCCATTGCCCTTAACCTAAGAACAAGCCTCTTCCATCTAGTATCAAGGCACCGAAGCTCGACCTGAAACCATTGCCTACGGATCTGAAATACATCTATTTAGGTTGAGATGAGACATCCGGTGGTGATTTCTTCCCACTTGGATGAGGAACAAAAGAGTAGGTTGATTACTATTCTAAACGAGCATAAGAATATCATCGGGTGGACAATTGCGGATCTCAAAGGCATAGACCCCCTTGATTTGTACTCATCGCATACACTTTGAAGAGAATGCAAAGACATCTAGGCAACCGCAAAGACGCCTCAATCCAAACATAAAGGAGGTGGTTAAGGCCGAGGTGTTAAAACTATTGGATGTGAGTATCATTTACCCAATATTCGATAGTTAATGGGTGAGTCCAAATCAAGTTGTGCCTAAGAAATTCGAAATTACCATCGTAGCCAATGCCAACAATGAACTCGTGCCAACCAGGGTTACTACCAGTTGGAGAATGTGCATTGACTATCGGAAGTTAAACACAATTACGAGGAAAGACCACTTCCCTTTAACCTTTGTTGATAAATCTTAGAAATGTTAGCGGGTCATTCCCACTTTTACTTCCTCGATGGATATTCAGGGTACAACTAAATAAAAATCACCCTGGAGGACCAAGAGAAGACAACATTCACATGTTCATTCAACATTTTTTCTTATCGACGGATGCCGTTTAGACTGTGTAATGCCCCGTCACATTTCAGTGTTGTATGTTGAGTATCTTATCTGATATAGTAGGGAAATTTCTTAGAGTATTCATGGACGATTTCTCCGTATTTGATTGTGACTTTGATGAGTGCCTTGGGCACTTAAAACCTATTTTATGTGAAGAGAAGAACCTAGTGCTGAATTGGGAGAAGTGTCATTTCATGGTTTAAAAGGGAATAATCCTTAGTCACATTATCTCATCAAAGGGAATTGAGGTGGACAATACTAAAACTGACCTTATCTCTAACCTTCCACCACCCAAGAGTGTATGGGATGTACGGTCCTTTTTAGGACATGCCGGATTCTACAAGAGGTTCATCAAGGACTTTAGTACTCTCTCTTGTCCTATATGTAACCTCCTCCAAAAGGAAACATCATTTGAGTGGAATGAGGAATGTCAAAATGCCTATGTCAAACTTAAAGTATGATGACATGTGCTCCTATAATACAACTAGCTGATTGGAACCTTCCTTTTGAGATCATGTGCGACACTAGTGATTACGCTCTTGGGACAGTGTTAGGCCTGAGAAAAGAGAAGAAGCTATACACCATCTACTATGCAAGTAGAACTCTAAACTCGGCTCAAGCAAATTACACCACTATGGAAAAGGAACTCTTAGCCGTAGTATTTGCTTTGGGCAAGTTTAAGTCCTACTTAATCTAATCCAATATCATTATATTCACTGATCATGCTACGCTTATGTACTACAAAAAAATGGGCAAAGGCTATGGATTATATCCGTAGCTACCGTAGCTATAAAACTATAGCTACGGATATAATTCGTAGTAGGCCCGTAGCCGGTTCGTAGCCATTGGTGCCATAGCCATAGCCTTTTAAGCTATAGTTACGGATATAAGCCATAGCTAGATTTATACGGCTACGGACAATAGCCGTAGTTGTAGAAATTGGATCTGTAGCGTTTTGTCTTCATAAAAACTATCTGCGGATTATATCCGTAGCTAAAAATATACATAATCTAAAGCCTTTGCTCCATTTTTTGTAGTGATGTACCTTCTTTTTAAGAAGGACACTAAGCCCCCCCTGTTGCGTTGGATCCTTCTACTCCAAGAGTTCGATATAGCATTACAAGATAAAAAGGAAGTAGAAAACGTAGTGGATGACCATCTCTCTAGACTTGTCTTAACCGATTCCAATGAGACGACTGCGATCAATGACATATTCCTTGATGAACAACTTTTTAAAGTCTCCCAATTGCTATGGTATGCGGACATTGCTAACTATGTTGCTACATGTATAATTCCAACACATTGGAAAAATTAAGCAAGATAAGAAAAAATTCTTCAGTGAGGTAAGAAAATTGCTATGGGATGACCCGTATTTATTTAAATACTGTCCCGATTATATTATAAGGAGATGTGTGCCGGATCATGAGCAACACAATATCATCTCCTTTTATCATTCTCAGGCGTGTGATGGCCACTTTTCGGCTAAGAAAACCACCGTCAAAATTCTGCAATGTGGGTTCTATTGGCCCACCATGTTCAAGGATACTCATGAATTTTGTAAGACTTGTGAGCTTTGTCAGAAATTGAGAGGAATATCTTGTCGAAATATGATGCCACTCAATCTCGTCTTACCCATAGAAATATTTTATTATTGGGGCATCGATTTCATGGGTCCATTCTCCTCTTTTTTTTGAAAATTTATACATCTTATTTTCCATTGATTATGTTTCAAAATAGGTTGAAGCGATTCCGTGCCAGAACAATGACTATAAAACAGTCATTTGATTTTTAAAAGAAAACATTATTTCCTAATTCAGAATGCCTTGAGTCATTATCAGTGATGGATTGTCTCACTTTTATAATAGACTATTTGAAGCATTAATAAAAAAAAAATGGTGTTACTCATAAAGTGATCACTCCCTATCACCCACAAACAAGTGGACAAGCTGAGATATCCAACAAGAAAATCAAACACATTCTAGAGAAAACAGTAAATCCCAATCGCAAGGATTGGTTGCTTCGACTTACTGATGCGCTCTGGGCTTACCGTACAGCTTTCAAGACCCCCATTGGAATGTCACCTTATAGACTCGTCTATGGGAAAGCTTGTCACTTACTTGTAGAGTTAGAACATAGGACATATTGGGCGATAAAGAAGATGAATTTCGATTCTGACAAAGCGAGCTCGCTGCGCAAGCTTCAATTGAATGAACTTGCAGAACTCCGAAATGAGGCATATGAAAATTTGGGAATTTACAAGGACAAGACGAGGGTGTTCCATGATAAGAGCATCCTTCATAAGACTTTTACGATCAATCAAAAGGTCCCTATTTATAATTCTCGGCTACATTTATTTTTGAAAAAATTGATGTCTCGATAGACCGGTCCGTTCATTGTCAAAACTATTTATTCATATGGGACTGCGGGCTTTTGAATCCAAGGAATGGCAACATCTTTAAAGCTAATGGTTAGCATTTAAAGACGTTTTTTGATAACTTTCCTTCAGAAGGTATGTCTATACCTCTGACCGATCCTGTGTACCAGGATACTTGATCTCCTAATCTGACAGAGGTATAGAGTAGCTTAGGATTAGGATGTTTGTTTTTTCTTTTGCTTTATTTGTTTTTCGGCAGGTTTCTTAGATGGAGGTAGATTCTTGATTTTTTCTCTCTCAGGTACTCCCATCCTCACTCTCCTTTATTTTTGTCATGCTCTTATGTCATCACATATTACATATTTTATTACATTGAGGACAATGTATGATTTGGTTGGGGGTGAGATTCATACTCTAGTATTTTGTAACATTTCGAGCAATTATGTAAGAAATTTTTTTATTTTTTTAAATTTCAACTCTCTCTTGAAAAACTTTAGTTCTCTATACTTAAAGATAATACGAGTATAAAAGGAAGAGAGATGAAGTGATTTGACTTTGAAACCCCTGAATTATCTTAAATATAGTAGTTTTTTTTATATGATTTTCCTTATTGATTTGATAAAAATTTTGAACACTTTAAGTCTAGTTCACATTACACGGTTTTCATGATTTAAGGGATTATTAGACTTATAGATCGATTAGACTAAGATTTAGAGTAATAAGGAACCAAGCCGGAAACTTTATCCATCACGTTCAGAAAATAAAAGAATGGAAGATATGAATTTCTAAAATTCCTATCTCATGTTTGTTTATGGAAAAAATAGGTTTTATTGAAAATTTTGTTGAATTCCGAAAAGGGTTACCTATTACCAACCAGGAAAAGGTCTACCCGTAACCTAAGCTGAAAATGAGAAGTAGTGTGTAAGCCGTCGAAGAAACGGTAAGGCAAATTCTTGTCAGAGGCTTATTGTTGATCTGTACACTATTAGATCTTTAGTTTAGTTTATTATGAAGAAGGTAATCCTAGAAATTTATGAATTGAGCATTTACTATGCACACTAGACTGCATTTGTTCTAACTCTTCTATTTATCAAACGATTGATGGGAATTCTATGTGGAACACTTATTATGTTTTAGGGAGTTTAAGATTTCAATCTCTATCAATGATTGTCTCTGAAGTCTATACTTGTATGTTTTGGAGTTTATAGAAGAATAGTTTCTGAAAGAGTTGGTTTTGGAAGATTGATTTGTTTCACGCATGTTTTACTCGAGACTACCAAAATGCTGGTTGGGGGGTGTGTTGAGCTATGAAATGAGTATATTCTAACCCCATTTCATCACTATCTATGCACGATTTCTATGTTTAAAGATGTATCTAATGTATGATTTTGTGATTGTAGATGAGAGAGAGATTTCACCAAAATGATGTTAATGAACACTCTTAAAGCATCATGAATATCAAAGGAAGAAAAGTTGAAGAGTGGAGTGAAGAAGCAAGGAGAGAAGAGAGGAAAAGAAAGAAAGAAATCCGTAAATCTTAGTTCTGACTGTCGGCCACTTACGAAAACAACAATTTCTAAATTGAAACTCCGATTTCTGCTGCGCACTGCGAAAGGTTTGCGCAAATTCTTGAATTTTCTACGTTTGTGGAGCTCGAAAGCTATAAAAGGACACCCCAACTTCATTCCTAAGGCATCCTAGAAGAGTTCTATAGCATTGGGAGGTAGAGAATCACAAACTCAGAGTTCTACAACTCCCTCAACTTAAAATCTCTCTAGTTTTCATGTTTAGCTTATTTTTAATGTTTTGTTCTAGCATGGTTGGCTAGACTTCTTAAGTAAAGCTAAGAGGTGAAGCTCGTAGTTATCTTAGATGTTTTAATTCATTTTTAAGGTTTCAAAGTTTGGATTTTTATGTTGAGTAGTGGTTTATTTATGTTTAAATGAAGTTCTAAGTTGATTTTTCTTTAATCTCTTGATGACTTATAGATATTAGAAAAATTAAGTTTAGATTCTTTATTGTTATGCAAGATCTAGACATGTATGCTTCGAGGAATCGAATTCAATACGCTCTAGAACTTGATTCTTCATGTGGGAACTTCAAACCAAAGTTCTATTTTTAGATAAATCTGAGATATGTGTTGAACATTAGTTTAATTTGAATCAAGTTCGGATTATGATATTAGTTGAATCTAGTGACAGGATTTAATGTTTATCATAGTTATGATCTTAATCTATTGGAACTAGGATTAGCCAATGCAATTGAGTATGCCTAATGCCTAACTTGAATTGAGGGAATCATATTGATGAACAACACATATGTTGAACTGTTTTGATGTTATAATCGCTCCATGTTCCGGCTAGATAGGATTAAATTCTAATTCTAATTGTGTAGTTGAAAAACCTATACGAATTATGCATCAAGGATAGCTATAAGTGGATCCTCAGCGCCCTAGTATTTCTTTTAGTTTGATAAACTCACCTTTAAGTTTACAGATTGCTCATCCATATTCAAGTTTCAAATTAGTTTACTTTGATTCGATTTCAATTAGAGTTATTTAAAGAAATTTTATGAATTCCTAATTGATCCCTGGGGACGATCTCGGTTTCTACCGAATTATTACTACATCACAGCCTTGCACTTGAGCCGAGCGAACAATAGTCCAGCACGAAATGTTGCATTTGATTGATGGTGTGGATGTCTGATGCACATCACAGTGGGGCCTACACAGCTCGACCTCATGGGAAGTTCCCATGAGGTCGAGCGCATAGTACCTTTTCCCTATATATATATATATATATATATATATATGAGATTTGTGAACTTGTAATTAGTTGCATTGAATTTGTAAGTGGGATCGAAGGAGTTGCAAACTTGCAAGTTGGACAACATGGACGTAAACTTACAACTTAACCAACTAGAATTCTGCAATGCATTGTTTATCTAATATCTTACAATAGTAGAGTGGGATCAGAGGAGTTGCAAGTTGGACATCATGAATTACGACTCCACCTAACTAAATTAGTCACCAATTCAAGACTATATATATTGTAATGCTTTCATTTATCTATTTAAATGCCTACGTCAAAATTCCGACAACATCTCCTCTTATCTCTCAAGAATATATTAATATTACATTTATTTTCATTGCTAACCATCCACACAAAGTGTGGATATTTGACAATAGAATTAAATGAAAGAAATATATATAAAGAGAAAACAAGAAATGTGGCACGAAATAGGCATAAACATTTAAATGGTAATACAAAAATATTATAATCTATCTAACCTTGAATTGCCCAAAATTGGACAATTCAAGGATTGCTATACCACTAAAGACATACTATATCTATGTTCGACCACATAGGAATGATCAAATGGGCAACTGATTATATAATCCATACAATGTTACAATTTTGTTACAAAACTAATTATCTAAACAATTTCCAAGTTTATACTATTCAATACAAATCCATACAATATTACAATTCTAATACAAAACTAATTATCTAAACAATTTCCAAGTCCATACCATTCAATACAAATCCATACATTATTACAATTCTGATACAAAACTAATTACCTAAACAATTTCAAATTTAATTATGCAAGTCACATTAACAAATCTATAGAATATTACAATTTCATACAAAATTAATTATCCAAACAATGTCAAATCTAATTGTGTAACCGGGAACTAACCCACACCTAACCCGACCCTACCTAACCCAACCCGGACACCTAGAACCAACCCTACCCTACTTAACCCAACCCGAAACCAACCCACACCCAACTCGAACCAACCCAGCCCAACCCGTCGCTAACTAACCCAATGTACCAACCCGAGCCATCCTGAAACCAACCTAAGCCATCCCAAACACTTAAACCCCACCAGATTTAGAGTGTTTGCTCTCCAAATCAAGAAACCCCCAAAAAAATTTAAAACATATCCCTAAATCGTTTGAATATGAAATAAAGAAGAGGAAGGAAGAGAAAATACCTTTTGAGTTGAGTTTCTTTGAGTAGAATCAGGTCGCACGAGCTTGGACAGAGACGATCGGGCTGTTGAGTAGAGACGTGGACACCGGAGATGGGAGGGAGCTCAAGGAGGGGTTTGGAGAAGAAATGGCTCGGCCATCGGCCAAGTAGAGACAAGTAGGGTTAGGGTTTGGACGAAAGGGTTGGGATAGGGTAGAGGGCTTGAGACGAGTCAAGCTCGGGGCTGGGAGTCTAGGACAAGTCGGGTAGAATAGAAATGAATTAGATTTTTTTTTATTTATATATACACCAAACGAGTCAAACTGAGCTGGTTCAAGTCAAACTGAGTTCGAGTCGAGTTGGGTCTGCTTTGAACTCGACTCAGTATTTTATTGAACCCCATTTGCCTAACTTAATTCGGACCGAAATCAACAACGAGTCAAGCTGAGTCGAGTTATTTCGAACTAGGTTAACCGAGTTGGCTCTGTTCGTGTCCAACTTTAGTTTTACAAGAACTTTTTCTCGTGATGATTACCACCCACTTAGTTAGCCAAGAGCTCTAGGGTTTTAGGTAAAGTGGCTCTCATGACGGCAATCACTCAATTAAATTGTTTGGGCCTTAAAAAGAAGTGACAAATTTTTTGGTGTTTGTGGGGTTTGTTTTATTTTCGGGGGGGGGGGGGGGGGGATCAAAGAAACAAGCAATTTTGTAGAGAAATGTTATTAAGGGCTGGGCTTGTTTGGGTTCTGGCAAAAGTCTTGTACTTCACATGGTATGCAAGCCATGCAACACAAGACTATATATTCGGCCTGTTTTCTTTGTCAAGCATTATGGTCCATGTGCACATTGATTGACATGTGATAGATGTTGGGTGCTTTAAGCTTGATGATGGCACATGTGGGTGCATAAACATGGATGGTTATAATAAGGAAGGACTTCTTGTCTCCACGCGTGTTGCCACACATGTGGAGACAAGAAGTCTTTCCTTATTATGGTGATAGGTGCTGTGTATCTTACCGCTAATCATGTGTTTTATTTGCATACAAAGCATATTGAAATTAATTATCATTTTGTCAGAGAAAATGTAGCATTAAGTACTATTGTTACACAGCTCGGCTCAACTTTGCTACAGGTTGCGGATATCTTCGGTAACACTTTTACAAAGGCTGTTTCCAGGGATTACGCACCAAACTGAGTTTGTTGTCACCACCACCTCCAGCTTGAGGGGGAGTGATAAGAAATGACTTCTTATCCCCACACTTGTTGTCACACGTGTCGACAAGACACATGTGGAAGAAGCCTTTTACGTACGAGGAATTCGCCATCTCTCCTCCTCTACTCCTCTCTCCTTCTCTACTTATTCTTCCTTCTTACCTCCTTTTCTGCTTCTTTTATTTTTTGTGAGATCTTATAATTATAATCATTGGAACAAAGGATTCACACAATTTACCTCTCTCTCTCTCCTGGTTTCTTGCTTCTTCAAGTTACACGTGTAGGACATTTTGGCATATATACTGCTTGTGCATGGATCATTATCTTCCCACATGCACCATACAAAACTTCTAGCAATGCAGAATCCGTATGGACCATCTCTATGGAACGTTGTCCTCATTTTCCTTTTTTTTTTTCTTTTTTTTTTTTTAGTGTATGCAAAAGGGTGATAAACAAGCCACATACATGTTGCCAATGCAGGAGACTTTGCATTTATCCAAACAGCTCCTAAATCTAAAATAGGTGTGGCACCTGCCCTAGGCATTTCATTTTAGGGCTTTTCCCAAGTAAGCCAGCCCTTACCATGTCATTTTTCTCATTTCGAATTTTACAGAGCTCTGTTCAACTCCAACTGGATGGCTAATCCCGATTGTTCACCTGCTGGGTGTCATCCTTGATGGCCGAATATGGTATGGATACAGCATAATTACGCAATTCAATTTGCTCAAACATGGTAGGATTTGAATGAAAGTATGACAACTAAAACCACCAAATGGTTCAGATTGAAAGTAGAACGTCCAATTAATCGGATTTGCCAATAAATCTAACCAGCAACTTAATAAAAAAAAGTTACACATGCTGACACACATCTTAAGATTGGTTGCCTGAAGATCTATTTATTTCTCACGGTGTGACTTGCACCGAATGGATGATCCTATTCCATGCATAGGTTGGGCGGCCACTACAGTAAAACATCATTTGCTCAAATTCATTGTGTACGTATCCATTTCTTCATCCAACCAATGCAATTTCGAAGCCATGAGCAGGTGGATAGACCTTTTAGATTTGGGTCCAACACTCAAATGAGGTTGATTTTCAAACAAGGGTTTGAATGGGTGAATAAATTCTCTCTACAACCATAGGGATGGTTTGGCGCACACTTGCTTTGCAAAATAGGATTATCTCTATAGCTGGACATGAACCGAGTTTGATCATTTGGATTGACTCAGATCGACTCGGTAAAGCTCTGTTCGAACAGAAAGTCTTCGTGTTCAAACTTTGTTCGAATACATAGGGTTTGTTCGAAATAAAATTTGAGTCGGTTTCAATCACAGCCCTGTTCGACTCGACTCAAATGCTAACTTGACTCGAATATTGACCAACTTGACTCAACTCATTCGTTCAACTCGAGATATATATATATATATATAGAGAGAGAGAGAGAGAGAGAGAGAGAGAGCAGGTTGTATGACAAATAAACATGACTGTGGGCCCTAGGAAGGTTTCAATGGTGGACATCATTCTCCTCACTGTTTCTTGTGATGTGGTCCACTTGAGCTCTGTATCTGCCTTATTTTTTAATGCCATAAAATGAGTTGTACAAATGGATGGACAGAGTGGATAAAACAAATACATCATGGTGGAACCCATAGAGCTTTAACACTAGCTTGCTGGCTGCTGTTCACATCACTAGCCAACTCATGTCCGTGGATTGGGTACTACTGGTCTACCCCCACCAAGACCTATCTAGAGATGGATAGTTTTGCCAATGCTCTGTGGGGCCCACAGTGATATATTTGCTTATCCAAGCCTTCTATCCATTTTTTAAAAATCATTTATGGCATTATCCAGAAAATGAAGTGGATCGAAGGCTCAAGTGGACCACACCACAGGAAGTAGTGGGAATGTTAACTATTTATGACATGATTTTTTATTTAATTAGTTAAAAACTTTAAACCTTGTGATTCGTCATTTGTGATATGTAATTTGTGAACAAATTAGTATTCACCGTACAATGGTAGAAAAAACATTTTCAAGCAAAAAAAAAGTACAATTGTTTGAACTTGTAAAAATTATCTGAAATCCAATATGTTTGAACATGGCTGGTCAGACCAAACCGAGTTTGAACAGAGCCATCATGTTCGAATGTTTGTTCAAACATACCCACTCAAGTAATTGAACGATCCGATCTAGTCCATGTTAAACTCGGACCAGATTGTTGCCCACCTCTAATTATCTCCCACCGGTCCATTGTATACATTTTCTTGGAATCCAAACTATTTTAACCATGCCTAGGGAGGGAACGCGAGTGAGATCCAAACAGTTCACTGGGTGCAAAGCCTCATTTAACCCACACCAGGAGCCTAAAAATCAGGTGGGCCAGACTATGGCTAACATTTGGGATGGTGATGCCTACCATTCATTGTTCGTGGCCCAAACGTGGTTCATACATGACATCCAATCCATTTATTTGACGTATCCTACAAAGATGATGATGTGAATCAAGGCATTCCAAAACTACGGTATGCCCTGCCACGTGAAATTAGATAAGCATTATTTCACATTAGTGTGGCCAGCCTAAGTTTCAGACCGGTCTGATATTTTGGATCATGACCAGATATAGGGCTGCGCATTTAATAGACGGTGTGGATCTTGTCCAAATATAGCATCACCCCCTGTCAGCAGTAGGCACACGCTCATAGGCAACCTTGGATCCTCGTGCTCTCGACTTTAAAAGATTGGGAATGTTTTGGTGATTATGATAGTTGGTATGCATGCAACAAAAAATTGTACATTGTATGGTATGATTATATTATAATCCATTGAATCAACTATGGATGGATTGAGAACAAAAAAATGAAAATAAATGCTTTGCACCATCCAGTTATGCTTATATAGATAGCAACCGTCTCTGCCAAAAACCACACGTACATTGTCATGAAAACGTTATTAATCTTATGGCTATCCACATAATTGTGTTATGCCTGCCAAACGGCCCCCTTAATTAGTCGAGTGCAAATACGCTGAGTTTGATTGTAACTGGGTTGACTATAGACTAAAACCTCACCATAAAAAATAAAAATAAAAGAGAGTATGGGTCTTTTCAGATGCCACTTAAAAATGAGTTCTTATCACTTTAGTTAGCAGTTATTTAGAGATTATAATTTATACAAAATTGTTGGTTATCAAGATCATTTTAAATCCCTACAAAATGAAAAATCTCTAGGGCCTAATTACAGTTAACTTATAGCTCATTCATAAGCGGCGCCCAAACAAGCCCTTGAAGAGGATTCAGCAGCAACCCATACTTCTTGGTGGGTCTGGTTTAGGTTGGATTGGCTAATTTCTAATTTCCTATTTAATACTGTTTAGCACCCTCCCTGGTACATGTTTTCTTTATGTAGGTTTTTAGGTTTTAGTTAAGGCCCATCGCTACAAAAGACCCAATGAAATTGGGTTGATTGCAGGCTTCATGACACCCTCCACAATAGCTTTTTATGTAAGCAAAAATGTGACAAGCGAATTTGATGTAGAGGTCATGGGGTCCTCCAAAATCAAGAATAAGGCATGCTCCTGATCTTGCAGGACGCTCACCGATGGACGTTAATTGTTCTATTTATACCTCAATTGGTGTAATTTTGAAGGTCAGCTCCAAATGGTCGGTATCGAAAGTCAGATAACCCAACCATATTTCCACAAATTGAAGCACATTAAGAAAGAAAGAAGAAAAATACAAATTATAAACAGCCTAACCCTAGCCTTTTGCAAACCATGAAACAAAACCTGAACCAAGCCAAACAGAGAATTGAGCAACTTTGATCCTTTGGTGCCAGAGAAAAAAGGGTAGCTCATTTACTGTGAAAAATAAAAAGATACAACAGGCTGTTGTGATTTTCTTTATGAATTGGAAGAGGCGTGCTCTTTATGTACAATAGAAGATTGACGAAGCACGTGATAAAGAATCGTGGGACTGAAAATTTATCTATTACTAACAGATATTACCATTTTGGTAGCAGGGTCAAACCTGATATCACAATAGAAGTATATGGCATGGTTGGGCCATAGGTTCAACCCCATTTCTAATCTTCTTTGCATGTGTATGTATGGGATTTTGAGTCAACAGATGCTCAGAGACATAGGAGGCTGTAAAACACGAGGGGAATGAAAGCATTATCGAGCTGTGCTGTGTAGGCCTCCAACATGCCGCTTATTGTGACTGCTATTAGCAGTGATAACCAATGCTGCATGCCATACATAAAAGAACAATTCAAGAAACAAAATGGCTGATGCCAAATAGGAGAAAAGAAGATGCTATTAGCAGCACCTACAGACTACAATCATTCAATGCTATATGCACGCAAAGGCATTTATGGCCTAGATAGTATAGTGGTACAGGCAAGAAAGGGCATATATTGCCTAGGCATATTCAAAATAACTAGAGATGGAAAGGGCAAAAGAAAAGGGTACTTAATTGTATTTGGTCTTAAGGGAACCTTAGAGAAAGGTTACAGCTCAGTTTCCCAAAAGGGTTTCCAAACCTGTGCTCAGGGCACAAATTTATTTCACAGGCGTTGCAAGAAACAAGACATCACAACAGTCAATTCATCAGAAGGTTCCCACCATTGATGGGCCACTGTCCTAGAACCATATAGATTGGACAATCTGAACCATTTGATTGGACCATTTCCAATTTCAACCCTCAATATTGCCAATATTGTTCTCTACCGTCCATTTGTAGGTCAACTGTTAGGAGGTAAAGATTGCCCAATCAGGGAACTTTTATATCCTGGGTGATTCATGGCCGAGCCCACCAGATGGAGGGTTCAGATGACAGACTGTTGTGCCATGGTTATATATATAGTGAAACTCTCACCTGCGCACCCGTTCTCACGACAACTCATGAGAACTTTTTGAGAACTCCTCACGTGATATGCACCTAAAATCTGAACGGTCCAAGTGATGCAGCACCCCATGAAACCCCCAGGGCCCAACTTTCACCCTGATCCAAAACTTTGGTGGGCCATGGCAAAAGGAAACAATTTCTTCCCTTGATTTGCCTCTCTTTCCTACGGCCCACCAGGGTTTTGAAGGTGCGCATTACTCTCTCTCTCTCTCTCTCTCTCTCTCTCTCTCTCTCTATATATATATATATATATATGGGAAATGGTACCTACCATGAGGTCGAGCTGTGTGGGACCCACTGTGATGTGTCGGACATCGCACCGTGCATTCGGTGGATCCCCTCTAGGTTAAGGTATATGCCCAAAATCAGCCATATATGCAACTCAGGTGGGTCACACCATAAAAAATCGAGTGAAGATATGCTAAAACATCTAAAAGCAATTGGTGGGGGCCCACTTGAGTTTTGGATATGGCTGAAACTTGGTTTTACCCTCATCCAAGTGGGACACACACAATGGATGCGCTGGATGTTTGAACCACATCTCAGTATACCCTATAAACAATCATGAAGGTTTCAATGGGTGGGTAACCACTCTCAACCTGTTGTCAGTGGTGTGACCCACCTAAGTCATGGATTAACCTGGTTTTTTGGCCCGTGGCCTACCATGGAATGGTGCATCTGATTGATGGATTGGATGTTCGACACACAATGGTGGGGCCCACACAGCTCAACCTTATGGGGCTTCCCATGAGGTTGAGATGTGTGGGCCCCACCGTGATGTGTGATGGACATGCATGCCATGCACTCGGTTAGGGGCATGTGCAAAAAATCAGCCTTATCCAGAACTCAAGTGGGCCATACCATCTAAAACAGTGTGAGATCATGCCTAAAACATCTAAAAGCACTTGTTGGGGCCCACCTGAGTTTTGGATATGGCCGAAACTTGGTGTGACCCCTCAGCCAAGTGGGACACAGACAATGGATGGACTGGATTTCTAAAACACATCCTAGTGGGCCCTATAAACTATTATGAAGATTTCAATGGGTGGATATGCACTCTCAATTGTTGTCTATGGTGTGGCCCAACTAAGTCATGGATTTGCCTGAATTTTAGGCTTGTGGCCCACCATGGAAGGGTGCATCTAATTGATGGGGTTGTCTGTCATACATCACAGTGGGGAGCCCACAGAGCTCGACCTCATGGAAAGCTTCCCATGAGGCCAATATATATATATATATGGGAAAAGGTACTATGAGGTCGACCTCATGGGAACTTCCCATGAGGTCGAGCTGTGTGGGCCCTGCTGTGATGTGTGTCAAACATCTGCCCCATCAGTCAGATGCATCATTCCATGTTGGGCCACGGTCTTAAAAATCAGGTCAATCCATAACTTCGGTGAGCCACACCACATACAACAGTTGAGAGAGGCTACCCACCCATTAAAAACTTCATGATCGTCTATTGGGGCCACCGAGATGTGGTTCACAAATCCAGCCCATCCATTGTATGTGTCCCACTTGGATGAGGGGTCAACAAAAGTTTCAGCTGCATCGAAAATTCAGGTGGGCCCCACCAAGTGCTTTTAGATGTTTTATGCATGTCTTCACATGGTTTTAGATGGTATGGCCCACCTGAGCTCTGTATACAGATGATTTTTGGGATATCCCCAAAACTAAAGGGGACCCATCAAATACACGGTTTTGATGTTCCACACACATCACAGAGGGGCCCACACAGCTCGACCTCATGGGAAGTTCCCATGAGGTCGACCGCATAGTACCATTTCCCTATATATATATATATATATATATATATATATATATATATATATATAAAGAGAGAGAGAGAGAGAGAGAGAGAGAGAGAGATGGGTCTCCTTCGAACTAGACTGCAGGAGCCCCTAATTAGCATCTTGAGTGGTGGATGGCTTAAGTGTGCCCCACCACGATCTTTACATGAAATCCACACTAACCATTAGGTGTGTCATCCCATGTTAGGTCTAAGGCCCAAAAATTGACACTATTCATGATTCAAGCGGGCCACACCAAGAGAAACAGCTTGGAGGGTGAGTATTGCCTGTACACTTTCCACTCATGTGGTCGACATAAATCACCAACTCTAACTGCATCGTTTACTCAAACTTAGACAGGCAGAAGCCTTTATGCGGATGCCGGTTTGTACAGTGAGGCGCTCACCACCATTTACCATGGTGCTAAGACTGTGGGGCCCACTGTGATGTATGTGTTTTATCCACGCTGTCCATGTGTTCCTCTAGCTGATTTTAGGGCATGAGCCCAACATGGAAGAATTTCCAAACCTCAAGTGGACTACACCACAGAAAACGGTGATGATAATGACGTCCACCATTGAAAACATCCTAGGGTGAGCAGTGAAATTTATTTGTCATCTAAACTGTTCATTAGGTCACACAGACCTGGATGAATGGAAAAATATCACTTGATCCAAAAAATTTGTGGCCTCCAAGAAGTTTTCAATGGTAGGTGTTCAATTTCTACTGTTTTTTGCGGTGTGGTCCACTTGAGCTCTTGAAATGCTTCAATTTTGGGCACATACCCCAAAATGAGCTGGAGAAATATATGGATGGCGTGGATAAAACACATATATCATGGTGGGCCCTATAGAGTCTGCACACTACGTTAAGGGGGTAACCGCCTCACTGAAAAGTTCTAGTTGACGTAAAAGTCCTTTCCATAAATTGCAGGTAGCCTGTTATATACTTGGTGTGGGCCCCACCATCATGTATTTTAAAATTCCACTCTAACCAATAGGTCAGTGATCCAATTTTAAATCTACGGAGGAAAAACCAGCCCCACCCGTGATTCGGAGGGACCACACGATTGGAAACAGTGTATGGTGGTTGTTGGGGTGGATTTCATGTAAACATTGCGGTCGAGCCCACCTTAATAGGCCAGGCCTCCAGACCCCAGACCGTAAATAGACATTTATGGTCTGGTGCGCAAGAGACCATTGCAGTGTATATATATATATATATATATATATATATATATATATATAGAGAGAGAGAGAGAGGGGGGGGGGGGGGGGGGGGGTCCCAGGATAAACTTGTCTTGAGATGCTGGTCACTGAGTCGACCAGTATGTCAAAAGTGGTTCTAAATCTGCCACATGGCAACCAGTCGACTCGTTTGGTATTTCAAGCCGAAGGATTTCATTAGAAAAATCAGTCATCTGGGTCAAGTTCACTGAATCAACTCTTCTGCTTATGGTGGGTGGCAGGCTCCACAATGCAAAAATGCATGATACTACATTAACAAAGAAAATGGCTGCAACCGTTTCCCTTATTATTTCATGTTCATTTTTTTTTTCAATCCTTCTTTTTCTAAAGAGTTAGGAGGAACCTGAGAAAGGATAAAACCGGTTGATGCTAGAAGTGGGACGAGAACTGAGCAAGCCACCAGGACGGATGTTATACCAGCTGCAGTACCTTCAACGGTTTTTTCTAGCAAGTGAAAATGGTGTGCATTTTAGTCATCAATGGCAGATTTAAGCTTTAAACATGTCAGTAAATTAACCTTAAGGAAAGAAGAAGAAGAAAGAAAGAAAGAAACTCACTCCCAGTTTTACTCCACCTGAGGACGCCATACTTGTGGCCCACCATTGATGCCTAAGCACAAAGCAACCAGTTATCACAATTCAATTGTGAAGCTACAACATCCCCATGAATAATGTAATTAGTATAAGGAATAAAAACTAGCAACCATCAGTGTTTTAAATATCGATCAGCCAATATTATCGGTATCGCCCAGGCTGATATGAAACATGAGGATTTGTAAAAATACCCCTTGTCACACAAAATATCGATGATATAATTCAAATATAGCAATATACCAATCATGCCCCTTTATAAATTTTCCCTCTTATCATAGATGCACACATACGTATCAACAATACTTGGACAATGTATCTCCCCTTACAAAGTTTTCGGGAAAAAAAAAATCACTATAAAACCATTTTCTCACCAATTATTTTGAGGTAATCTATTTGTGAGCAGATTTAAGTAACTCCTTTTGAGTTGTGTTTCAAGAGAAATAAAGTTTTTGGTGGAGAAATCTCGATCCAAGAGTGGATCATTCAAATATAGTGATATATCAATCATGCCCCTTTATAAATTTTCCCTCTTATTATCAATGCATGCATATGTATCAACAATACTTGGACAACGCATCCCCCTTCCAAAGTTTATGGGAAAAAAAAATCGAATAAAACAATCACTATAAAACCTTTTCTCCCCAATTATTTTGAGGTAATCTATTTGTGAGTGGATTTAAGCAACTCCTTTTGAGTTGTGTTTCCAGAGAAATCAAGTTTTTGGTGGAGAAATCTCGATCCAGGAGCGGAAATGGGCTAGAACCATTGTTCGGAGTATCCCCGATATTATCTGTATCTCTAACTCAGCAATACCGATAACACTCATAGCGATATTGATAATGTTGGGTATCTTAGAGTTCCAGGTATCAGCGATGAATCGCTGAGAATCACCAGTGTATCGATATCGCCAATATTTTCAATTGTGCAAATTTCAGGTGTCACTTGTATAGCCAATATTTTTTTACTGTGTAAATTCCAAGTGTCACTTGTATCACCAGTGTATCGATGATATATTGATAATATCACTCAATAATGCCAAAAATCTGTTTATTAAAAAAAAAAAATCCATTTCAGTTTTTTTATGGGCACAGGGTTGTATGGAGTGTTCAAATTGTTGACGATAGTATTCATCACATCACGATATTATCGTTATCGCAACATGGGCGACATTGAGACCACGGCCTTTCGTTTCCTTTCTAGGTGTGACGATTTCCCGATGAAATATCATGTGTTTTGATATTCTGAAATATCGAAGGATGTTTGGATAGTTGGATGGATGGATGGGATGGTTAGACTAGTTTCTTACAACAACACATGCTTTTAAGCCCCCCATCAAATGGAAACTTACTATGTATGCATTCTTTTTGCAATTTTTTTATTCTTAAATATGAAAATATGTGCAATGTAGCTTCTCCTGAAGTTTCACTGAAAAATTCCACCATTTTCCCCATGTTTCTCCACATTTTCGGTTATCAAAGGTATCGATATTGTTTCTATATCCCCAACCAATGAAACTTGTAGCGATACTGATACTTTGAACACTGGCTAGAACCCATTTGGCGAATTGTTTTATGTATTTAAGTTGTTTATAATTCTTTTGTATAGATTCGGGAGATTTCAGTTCTTAATCCATTTCTATGCATGTTTTCAATGCAAAATCATGAATTTTATGCTTCAATTTTTGAATTTCAGGAAAACTGAAGAATTTGAGGAAAATCTTCCATTTTCACCCATTTAAATTGTGCATGACACTACTTGTAGGCTGATTTATGGATTGGTGACAATTTCTCAAATTTCAAAATATTTACTTTATAACTAAAAAGAGCAAAAAAAAAAAAAAAAAAAAAAAAAAAAAAAAAAATGAAAATTCATCGTTTTAAATATGTTGATCAACCGAACTTGGCTGATCTGTGTTCATTAATGAATGTAAGCTGATCTAAATATCAGCCACATTCTTTTGTAATTTAAAAAATATAATCGCTTTTAAAAATTAATAAAATTATTTTGCAAATTGCAATATAATACAGATTAATTGTAACTAATTTATTTAGTTAATCTGTTGTTGTATTGTATACTCATACTTTCAAAACAAATTAGTGATTTAAGATCTATTAATTGATAACAACATCAAGCCACCTCGCAACTTTGTGGGTTTGATACAAAGGTATTTTTTGTTATATTTAGTTACTGGTAATATTTTTTTTATTTTATTACTTGTACTAAAGGATACTCGAATGATGTGAACTCATTTCGGATATGTAACTGCATCACCTCTGTCAGTGCTGCATCACTTCCATCAGAGATCAGACAATGCATAGCTTAGGCCCCTATACAATGGAAACTTATTATCCATACTTGTTTTTCGTAAATTTTTGGAGTTCCAATGTGTTCTCTTTGAACATTTCCCAAAGTACCATTAAAAAATTCCATCATTTTCCCAATGTTTCCCTCAAACAGTGATATATTATCCAATACATGTGATGTTCTCCATGTGATACTGATATGTTTTCATATCACTTCCATCAGACAGTGCATAGCTTAGGCCTCTATACAATGGAAACTTATTATCCATACTTGTTTTTTGTAAATTTTTGGAGTTCAAATGTGTTCTCTTTGAACATTTCCCAATGTTCCATTAAAAAATTCCATCATTTTCCAAATGTTTCCCTTGAACAGTGATATATTATCCAATACATGTGATGTTCTCCATGTGATACTGATATGTTTTCTACATGCATCAATACGGAAACTTAAAACACTTGCAACCTTCATACCAATATTACATGTAGATACAACTACCGAAATCCAAAACAGTATAGACTATAGAGTGTCATATTGAGCATTCACCAGGATTTTTATTTAATTTAAAAACAAATATCTAATTAACAAAACAAAAAGTAAGCTTTCTAGTAGAGCATGGTATTGACTCCTTAGTAATGAATTTTCCATTTTCAATAAGTTAATGATACTTATTATTTATTTAAAGATGTGCCATGATGATTGCAGTATGTATGCAACAATCAATAAAAAATTAAAATTAAAAATGATGTGCGCGGCTACGCATATTGTACCTAGGTGCATGCACCCGATTATTTATCATTCACTGCAGTATCGTGTCCTTCTCTCTTTTATTTTTATTTCTTAGACTAGGAAAGACGACAACACTTCATTTTGTTTTTTAATGTCCTTTGAAATGAGGGAATAGTCTTATCTATTTTAAAAGAATAAATATTTTAAAAGAAAAATAAATAACCAATCAAGAAAAAAGTAAAATAAATAAATAAAAGAAGACAATAAACATCAATCAAAATTTAAATCTTTATAAAAGAAAAACATTTAAAGTTTTAAACATTCATTTAGATTGTGTATTGAGAGAGAGAGAGAGATGCAAAAGGAAACCCTAATGATCTTATATTTTCTATACCATCTTTAATCATGTAGAAAATTGTTTTACATTTTAAATGCAAAATAAAACATTCTTTTTCACTTTTATAATATGAAGAACAATACTACGAGTGTTTGGTGAGAGGACTCAAATGTGTTCAGGTGTCCCAACAGTTGGCTTCAGCCAAGAGAAGAATCCAGCCGGTCATATATGTGACGGTGTTGATTTCTTCTTTGCACAAGGTACTACCGCTTCAAAAAATCCATGAAACATAGGTTCATACAGTCATACTAAATGAAATACCAAAATATCCGAAACAAACTACCACTTGGTCTTCAATACTTGCACACTTGCACAAGTGATGTTACCAAGGCGTCTTTGTGTCAAAGCTTTCTGAGCCCATACACATGTATAAGGCAAGCAGCCCATCTACATACCACAAAATGTGTCAGCGTGGAACACATGTGGAATGCCTGAGGAGCCCATCAGGTGGCTTCCACCATATGGATGGACTGTCCCAAAAAAGAAAACAAAAAAAAAAAAGCTAGTTGACTCGTTAGGTAGGCCACAGTGTTTGAAACAAATCAAGGGTAAGAAACTTCACAAATTTCTCTTTAGCTACCTATTTACCTGCTTAATGAGTGATCTGGCTTGATTTCAAGATGGGGAATATACATGATGGACGGCTTAGATTTGCACATGTATGCCAGGTTGGCACGTGGTGGCAGGCAGTCGTGTTGCCTTATACATGCATAAACCTCCTCGGTATCATTGGCATTGACAATACCTGTTTTCAGTTCATGCTATTCATGACACGACAAGCAAACATGATGTGAAGGTGTCCATTGAAGGCACAATCTCCCAACATAGATGGGTTAAGCCAACTTGTGCACTCTATGCATGTGTGAAGAGCCTATCTGGTAGCAACAATGATCTCCCATCTGCATCAAGTAGCAATAGTAGTTGTGCACACCATGATGCAGAACACATGATTTAATGCTAGCATGCAACGTTGAGATTATGAAAGAGTTTATAAAGTAATTCAATTAACAAAAGATGTTAACCAACCACGTAATTAAAAGTAAACAATAGGAAATAAAATCTGATTTAACCTAAATTACATGTCCATATGCTAAGAAATCACATAAATTAATTAAAACTAGACCCGATGGAAGGATAGAACTTCCAATTTAGCATAGGCATGTTTCGCACTCAAAGGGCTGACTTGTAGATTCTAAGACTAGGGTTAGGAAGGGAAAAATCTGAAATTTGAAAAATTAAGGTTCATGAAAATTGGGGATATTGGAATTAGGGTTGTGAGAAATTAGGAAAAATAAGAAATTGGGGATTTAGGGTTTAGGGTAGGGTTGGGGATAGTGAAGCAGGGGGTTTTGATGGGGGAAGCAAGGGAAAATCAAGGGATTGAGGGGTTGTCCATACGGTCAGCCTAGGGGCTCGCATGTGTGGCCATACGGTCACACATGTGTGGTCGTACGGTCACACATGTGTGGGTCGTTCGCTAGGGTTTTGGGGTCCTCAATGGTTGGGTTCAATTGGGATTAAAGTTGGATGATGAAAGGTTGAGGAAAAGATGATTTGGATGGTTTTGGATGAGAATGGAAGAAGAAAGATGAAGGTTTTGAGAAAATATGTCTTTTTGGATAAAAATGAAGAGAGATGGACTGTGATAGATGGAAGCCTCACAACTCCGTTGAATGAGAATGGAATCACACCACACCCACGCACCAAATCACACGGATTATTCTTCAAATACAATGAAGAAAAGCAAAAACACAGGGGGGTTTGTTTTTCAAAATAAAGGCAATACGGCTCAACCCCCCAGTCTTAAGTGCAGAAATTTACAGAAATAGCCCTACTTAATGTTTTTTTACTAAAACACCCATAAAACTAGAACAAAATGTAAAGCAAAGTTCGAAAAAGGTTCAAACTATCAAATAAACTAAATCCCAATAAAGTCAAATAAAAACTAAGACATTTAAGTCCTACAGTATCCACGATCGAGGTGGACCACAATCAAAAGTGGTCGAACGGCTTGATACGTGCGATCCAACGGTCCGATCGACGAGTGCACTCGATCCAACAGTCTAGACTCCTCAAGAATACAGCCCACATGCATCTTCCCATTGTAGGGTCTTCGAAGATGCATCAAATGCATGTGGGGTCTTCATACCGGTTCACTTGACCCACTCAAGCCCATGTAGTGGTCATCCATCCAGAGAGAAAGTGGTGATGATCTCCTCCTCCTCTGATAGACCCTAAATGGTGCTCTGATGTCCTCATCACACCAATTCATGAAAAATGTCAAGAATCATCATCATCTCTATTCAGCTATTTGAGGTTGGCTTTACGAATCCTGTTTCACCAATCATTCCTACCTTGAGTGTCAAGTGCCAAGAGTGTTTTACTTTTTCCCAACTTTGAGGATGGTTTCATTCTTATCTTTGCTGCTTCTCTTTGCACAAAGCCTTATACAGGACCGAGGAGATGCTAAAACCATAGTTCTTATCTTCTCAATATTTGGTTCTTATTTATTCTCATTAAGTTAATAAACTTTTTCTATAGTAATCTCAAACTCACAGTCAAACCAATATCTATCATCAATGAAGTGGCATCAGTCTGCAGTACACCACATAGGGAATAATAGTAAGCCTTCTAAATCTTTCGTTTCTGCCATTTCCATTAGGACTTGTAGTGTAATTTATAAACAATGTATTTTGCATATTTTTCCAAAGAGTTTTTGGTCATTCTTTTCTCCTCACAATCAATTCCCATCAACGGAAAAGGGTCAAAAGCTCTACAACCTTTCTATATTAGGGTGATTTTGTTCCCTCTTATTCTTAGTACATATTACACCTTGAGCACTTTCCCTCTCATCAACATTTCTGCACAAAGTTGCTGATAACTACACAATCATTTTGAAGAAACCATGCCATGCAGTACTTTGTCTTTCATGACGTAAAGTTTGATGATTCGCAGTACCCAGAAAGCCTCATGTCTGGGTTTCCAAACCTGCTCAATTTCTAAAAGTAAATAACAGGAACTATTTAAAGTATTTCTCAGTTTCGAATCAGAACTAATCATCATTTGTACAAAATCAGCTAAATCACAATTAGCTCTTTGAGTGAAAAACTTAGACAATGATACCCAAGGCCTGCTAGGAATCATTTAACGAAGAATAATTTTAGATAAAAGACAGTTAAACAGGCCATAACAACAAATCCCTTTTTCTTTTTTTCTTTTTTTTTTTTTTTTTGAACGATCATAATAACAAATCCTTGAGAGGACAGAAATTGGAAGGATGTGCCAGTTTTTTTCCTCTTTTTTTTTTTTTCTTCTTTAATAATAGACTTATGCTACATATTTTCACTATAAAATAAGGTAAATCTGAATTAGTAGTTGAAATATGTAATTTAGATACTGATAAACAGAACTCCTTGAGTGACCTACCAATGCAAATACAACTATTTCTAGCAAGAAAATGTATTACTCACCATTGTATCTCCAATTCCTAGACTCAATATTCCAGCAAAAGGGGTGAGTGGACGATCATTGAACCCAGCAGACAACCATTTTGGAAGTGCGCAGCCAAGTAAGAGAGAAAAATGGCTGATCAGAAGGAACAAAAGTAAGAGGTTTATATAAAAAATAAATAGATGCAGAACTTGGCATGATCAGGAAAAGAAATGAAGTATCATACCTGACAATAAGAATATCTGAGTCACGATGATCTGTAAAAGCATTCATGAACTGATGTACAAGGTGTCCCAAAGGCCAAACTCTCCAAACCTGCCTATAGATGCGATGGTTACGCGATGTTTACAGAAAAGATCCTCATAAAGTCAGTAAAATGTAATGATGCACAGGCAAACAGTTTTTATATTGTGTTTATAAAGCTCTACCTCAAATGCCCTGGGAAAAGAAAAAAAAAAGACTAAAAAATCATAAGAATTGTATCATGGACATTTTGGCTGAAATAGTCAAATGATCAAAATGCACCGGTATGTTGCAGATACTGTAAATGAACAGGGTCCTCATGTACAAATTGTCCCAGTCATATTGGAGAAAATTGACGACCATGGTATCATTGAAAGACAAAAAGGAAAGAGACTAGATATTGAGAAAAGAGGTTTGAGTTTTTTTTTTTTTTCAATGTATGACAGAATTCTTTTATTGGCAATCTGGGCTCAAAGCCTAGACCCCAATGTTGAAACACACCCTGTTTAACACCGACCAACAGGCTCGAATTATTCAAGAAAGATCTAAAAATATGTCATGTGGGGATCCCTTGTACAAAATGATGAACGTAACCATCTTTTTGTGAGAAACTTGGTTAAGAAGTTGGAATCCACAAGCTCCCTTGCACCAAACTCCCTTTGACATATATATATATATATATATATATATATATATATATATATATATATATATATATATATATATATATATATATATATATATACGTGCGTGCGCAAATTCAAGTCCCATGACAAAATGTGTAGCATCCATTCTGATTTTTTTTGGGCCTACCATAATGTGTCTGTAAAATCCACTCCAAACATTACATGTGTCATCCAATTTTAAGTCCGAGGCCAAAAAGTTAGGTTGCCCTGTGATTCAAGTGGGCCACACCAAAGGAAACAGTTGGGAGATAAATGGCACCGTTGATTTTTGTTACAGGGCCCACCGGAATGATTATTTGAAATCCATGTAAACCATTAGATGCCACACAACAATTTAGTCCTGGGGCCCAAAACTCAGACCCGTTCTTGATTCAGGTAGGCCAAAACAAGGGAAACAGTTTGGAGGGTGGGTGTCACACTGTACACTATATCCAATCATGATGTCCACCTAAATCACGAATGTGGCTGATTTTATGGACCTACATGTAAAATTGGGTCACTTACCTAATGGTTGGAGTGGATGCTGAAATGCATAATAGCAGGGCCTACTTGAGGTAGGCCACCTCTCTATGTAGCCGATTGCATGCTGACTCTGCCAGTACGTCGTTGCTGGAAAGGTGAATGACCCCAACCATGGTGCATGCGTTTATTCCACACCACACCATCCATTCAGTTTTCTAGCTAATTTTAACGCATGAGCTCAGAAATGGAGTTGATCTAAATCTCAGGTGGATCACACCTTAGGAAACTAAGGTGATTCCATGCCTACCATTGAAAACTTGCTGAGGGCATAAAAGTTTGGGATCAAGCTGATATTTGTGTTTGTCCTTCATCCAAGCCTATGTTACATAATCAACAAGTTGGATGGCAAATAAACAATACAGTGTACCCTAGGAAGTTTTTAATGGTCCGCATTAAATCACCACTGTTTGCTGTGGTGTGGTCCACCTGAGATTTTGATCAGCCCCATTTTTAGGTTCATGCCATAAAATGAGCTGGCAAACTGGATGAACAGTGTGGATAAAACGCATACATCATGGTGGGCCCACAGCTTTTCCAGCGCTGACGTACTTGCACCGTCAGTCTGGCACAGCAGCTGGTGCATAAAAGTAATTTACATAGAGATGTGGTCTACCTCGAGTGGGCCCTACTATCATGTGTTTAAAAAATCTACTCTAACCATCAGGTCAATGACCCAATTTTAGACATAAGGCCACAAAATCAGCCACATCCATGATTTATGTGGACCTCACAATTAGAAAGTGTATAGGGCGATGCCCGCCCTCCAAACTGTTTCTCTTGTTTTGGCCCACTTGAATAAAGAATGGGTCTGAATTTTGGGCCCAAGGCCTAAATTGTTGTGTGGTATCGAATGGTTCGCATGGATTTCATATAATCATCATGGTGGACCGTGTAAAAAAAATCAACGGTGCCATCTATCTCCCAGCTGTTTCCTTTAGTGTAGCCCACCTATCTCAAAGGTCAGCCTAATTCTTTGGTTGAGGACTTAAAATAGAATGGCACATGTAATAATCGGAGTAGATCTCACAAACACATCACGATGAGCTCACAAAAAATCAGAGTGGGTTCACAAGCTTTCATCCCGGATGATTGACTGGGTACTTGGATTTGTGCGCACAATGCTCCCTTGCGCTACGGTTCGCAGGGAGATATATATATATATATATATATATATATATATATATATATATATATATATATAGAGAGAGAGAGAGAGAGAGAGAGAGAGAGAGAGAGAGTTCCATATGTCTCTAAATATCGAAGCCTTCTGTCCCAACTCTTGAAGAACAAGCCTCCTCCTTGGACTGATAAGCATACTGATGCAGTCAGATCACTAAAGAAGATTGCCCCTTCCCTTCCTGCTTTACAAACTCCAAGCTACCAAGGGAAAAGAGTTCTTCAGACAGATGCCAGTGATACTCATTGGGGTGTTGTCCTCCTTGAAGAAGATTCAAATGGTGTCCGCCATATCTGCGGGTATAAGAGTGGACAATTTAAGCCCTCTGAGTAACATTACCATTCTACATACAAAGAAATTTTGGCAATAAAAAATGGTATCTCCAAATTCCAATTTCATCTCATGGGGCACAGGGCACCACTTCCAAGTTGAAATGGACATGTCATCGTTCCTGCAAATGCTGCACTTCAAGCAAAAGATGCTCCCACAGGCTCAGCTCTTCCAATGGTCTAACTAGTTCTCCCAATAGACCTTTCAGGTCAAAAAAATAAAAGGCAAAGATAAAATCTTGGCAGACTTCCTTTCAAGACTACCACAGTCAATTTCTCTATCAATCCCTCCAGTTCACCCTATTACCCTCATTGTAATCTACCCTCTTGAAAGAATCCCATCCCTGACCGAAGAAGTTCAAGAAGCAATTGCCCACCTCCTTTTTGAAAAAGAAGCTAACTTAACATTCGCTAATTCCTTGAGATCCATCTTTTTAGAAATAGCCCAACTTTTTAACAAATACCTCATCCTGAATACCCTTTCCTCACACCCACGAGCCTAAAAAATCTTCATTATTGTCCCAAAGAAGCCCACTGCCTGCTGTGGTACCTATTTGAGAAATTCACTATTGCCTTTGTCTTTGATGCCCCTCGGCTCAGAACCTATTTTTTGCAAATGGAACTAGGACACCGACTGCCTCCGGAAGCTACAAATACTCTAAAGTGGTTATCCTAGTTTCATCCACTCCAGACATGGAGACGCCTGTTGATGATCATTATGGACGGTATGTCCAGATCACATTCCATAACCTCAAGATTACATCCAGACAGATGATGCAGCCTATTGTCCCATATCTCCACTAGAATCATCGGTCCATTATTCAAGAATGGCAGTTATTCAATATGGCACAGAATGCATTCAAGCAGCACATGTTCATGCTTAACAATGTTCCAATCAGCAACATTCCTCCTTAAACTCCGGCCTATCCATTTGTAGATAACTCTTATCAAAATCATCTCCAAGCCCTTGAGGATTTTCTTGAAAGAAACAGTCAGTTTGCAGATGTAGATGAAGCTTTGAGTTCCCCTTATGCTGGTATTGACTCAGACTCTTCCAGCTCTGATGAAGATTAATTTGCCATGATCAGCATTAGGATGGAATTATAAATCTCTTAAATCTGCCAAAAGCAAGCTGACAACACCCTATCGCAAGAATAGCAGTTGTCCAAGAACTGTCTCAACCTGCTTTATTAAGAGACTCCCGAAATCCAAGCACTTTGAAGTCCGCTCTAAAGAAGTTCAAAAGCATCTGAGAAAGCCAAAAATAAGCCTAATATAGAAATTGGCTACTCATGTACTGTAGCACTCTGACGGATAGTATTGTTGCTACAGTACCTGGTAGTAAAATCAACGTAGCAAAATATTGTCTTGAGTACTGGTCCTGTAGCAATAATACTGTAGCAAGTAGTATCACTATAGCAATACTGTAGCAATTTGTTTTTTATGAGTCACTGTTTTGTCGGCATGACACTGTAGTGGATCTGAAATCTCGTGAAGTCCGAATCCTATAACATCTCAAAAAAGAAGTGCACATAATAGGTTTCCTTTGTATAGGGTCCTAAGCTATGCGATGTCTGATTGAACTAATGTAACAATATTCAAATTGAATGCATAACATTTAGAGGGTATGTAATGATCATTTCATCAAATACTCCTAAATACTTCGAAATTAGTCTCAATTGACAACTGGTTGAAGGGAAATTTCGAAAACAAAATAATATTTTAATAATTTTCTATTAATTTTTAATAATCAAATGATTTTTATTTTCTGAAAATTGACAAGGACTTAATAAATCAGTAGATCATCCCTCATACATGCTTGATTTCATGTTTGGAGTGCAACATTGCAAGAAATTTGGGAGAAATTTGAAAAAATTTAAATTTTCCCCAAATCGGACCACCTACACTCAAATTTCAAAATTAGAGTGTATGTGATGATCATTTCATCAAATGCTCCTAAATACTTTGAAATTAGTCTCAATTGACAGTTGGTTGAAGGAAATTTTCGAGAAAAAAAAAACATGGAGAACATTAAGAACCAATGGATATCGAAATCAAAGCTCCAACTCCATGATTTTTCATGCAAAACATAAAGAACCAATGGATTTGTAACCATTTGACACTAATTCAACATAATTTCAACAAAAAAAAAAAAGGATCAAAAATTGAAAATACTCACCAGATCCAACATGTGGGATATATCGATACAGGCCTGAGCGTTTCGTATCGCACAAGTGGGATACAAGATATGTCGTGGGATATATCGACCAATATCGTCAATATTTAAAAGATTGCATTTGAGCACATGATAATATCATGATTAGTATTGGTTTAGTAAATATTCATGAGAAAATAATGATTGACGTGTTTTTTATTTTTCTCATTTATTTACGATTTTTAAAAATTTTATGATATTTTTTTAAGAAAAAAAAAATCGTATGATTTGCAATGTGATTTATACTCGATTATGATTCAAGATACAATAACAAATATGACAACACTGGTCATTATCATCATTATTAACATCATCATAGCATTTTCGTAGTTGTATACTTTTATGACTTGTAAATAACAAAATATACTAAACTACTAAATATATAACCCTGACAAATATACTAAAGTCCAACCTCTGTAACTATTCCTACAAAAAAACAGTCTTGATTTTCTAAATTTTTAGACCTATGAACTCTAGTGACTTCCTCCAAACCTCTAATTTAGCATTCACTCCCACTGACTCTGATGCTGGACGCCCTAAATTATGATGCATGCTCATGAACATATGTAATCCAGTGGAAATAAATAACAATAATAATCTAAAATTCATCACCTATCATCATAAATTAAGAAAATCATAAAAGAGGCATGCAATAGAGCGGGCCATCATCACAACCATGAAGTAAGAAATTCAAATAATGCATAAGTTGGATCCGGCAAAGGATGGAACCTCCCGATCTTGCATGGTCTTAATCCAAATACCCAATGTGAATCACTAGTCCGAGGGATCGAGGGATTTCTTGAATTAGGGATTTTGGAATTTGAGAAATAGGGATTTTGGATAAAATCTCAAATCTAGGATCTAGAAGTTATGAGAGAATAGAAATAGAGAAAGAGGAAATAACAAGTTTACCTTAGAAGAAGTTGGAGGGGCACAAGAAGAAAAGAGAAGAATGAGATCAAGAAAGAAGAAAAAGCACCATGAGAGAGGGAAAGAGGAAGGAGGCAACCAAAGGTTTGCATCTTTTTCATAAATCAACAACTAATTAAAAAGGTTTAGGGCAACACCCTTATAAAATTCGGAATTAACATAATTACCAAAATACCCCTACTAACAAACTTTCAAAAAAAAAACATTTGCATGAAAAAAACGTGCCCACACTAACCAAAAACTCAAATAAGTAAAAAATGCATAAAATAAACTCAAATCTAAGATGTCCAATGCGCTCCAATGATGGTGTGATGAAAGTGGGCCACGACGAACCAACGGTCCGATCACATCATCATCACGATCCAACGGTCCGATCATATCGCCTCCAAGCAACTCACACATGTCTTCCCAAGGTGGGGTCTTTTCAAATGTCTTGGACTATATGTGTAAGGTCTTTAATGCTCCGCAACTCGTCACGAACAATCCAGGCCCGTCATCATCGAGCCATAAAGATATAGGTGTTACTCGCCTCCTACGATGATAAACCCTAAAGGGCCTAATGTCCGCATCAGACTCTCACCACATCATCCACAAAATATACACCAAGGGTTCCCTACCTAAATATTGATCCATCTAAAATAAGTGCGAAAAGATATGGGCTTAACAATGACCCTTACGAGAAACTCATCTGTCTCACCACAAGTTGTTCTCATTCGTGTAACAACACAAAAATGCCTTCAATGATGTCAATATATCTTCCAAAACCTCCTTCCTTCTTAGAACCCATAGCATAACCACCCTAGATGCTCCATCGTATGCTTTCTCCATATCTATATTAACCATGCTTAGATTTTGCCTCTTCTCTACATACTTTTCCTTAGATTGTACCAACAAGCAAATAACCTCAAATATTTATTTACTTGGAATGAGGCCAAACTAATTCTCGTAAGTCCTTATTTCTTGTTTTAGTCTTTACTTCACTACCCTCTCACAGAGCATAATAGTCAAAATCACCACCACCACCACCTTCATCATCATAGCCATAGTTGACCACCACCTTCATCATCATAGCCATAGTTGTCTCACATTGCTAACTTATACGAAACATATATATTAAAGTAATATGTGTGTGTGTGTAGTGACAGAGACCTTCCATGCCGAGTAAAGGGGTCGGCAGCTCGGGTGAGCCCCACTGTGATGTGTTTGTGAAATCCATTCCGACCATCAAGTGTGTCGCCCCATATTAGGCCTAGAGCTCAAAAATAAGCTCTGTCCACAATTCAGGTGAGCCAAAAGATTGGAAAGAGCGTACACGGCAACACCCACCCCATAAATTATTTCCCTTGGTGTGGCCCACTAGAAGCACAAATGGGCCTGATTTTTTGGTCTCAGGCCTCACTTTTGGTGTGGCATCTAATGGTTGGAGTGGATTTCACACACAGTTAGCATGGTGGACGTCTCTCCCAACTGCTTCCTTTGGTATGGTCCACCTGAATCACAAGTCAGCCTGATTTTTTTGCCCTGGGCCTGATGTAGAATGACAAATGTAGTGATTGGAATGGATTTCACATACACATCATGGTGAACCCTGTCAAAATCAAGGTGGGCATTCCCCTCCCAACTATTTCCTTTGGTATAGGCCACATGAATCACAGATTCACCTGGTTAGCCCTAGGCCTAAAATTGGGCCACACACCTAAAGGTTGAAGAGGAATTCGGAAACACATCCTAGTGGAGCCCAATCAGATTATGATAAACTTGTTTGAATCTCGGGCAGGTTTCATAGATTTAAATATCGATATCGTATCAACCGATACGGACATATCATATTTGTATCGGCATGAGACGATACATGATACAGGACTGTATCGGGTTTAAAAAAAAAAAAAAAAACTGATACAAACCGATACAGGTTGATACACCCATAAAAACCCAATTTTGATTATTTGTTTTTGAAATTCACTCATGTCTCCTCTTCTTTTTGTTCATTAAAACCATGGTGGGAGCTTAAAAACTAATTTTAGGCTAGATCTAGACCTATTTTGGGATCAAAACAAATGATTTGAATGGGATTCGACAAATCGAAGCTGAAGTGGACCATAATTGGAAAAATCGGAAAGAAGGGTAAACCTTCACCTTCTTTTTCATATTTTCATCTTCTACTTCTTTTTTTCTTTTTCTTTTTCTTTTTTGTATTTCAATGTAATGGGACCTAATTCACCAAATCATGCTTGATTTGTGTTCAATTAGGGCCCAATTAGTTGCCTTCAACAAGCCAAACTGACAGACAATATTCTCATCAAAGAATGGTCTAATACACCATCATATGCAAGTCTAGAAAAAATAAATAAATAAATAAAATACAAACCATAGATATTACAATGTAACACATGGAAGTAGCAGTTTTGATCAACCAAAAAGCTCTTGCTGGGTTTTTTTTTTTTTTACCTACCTGTGTTTCGTCTCTTTTTTTTGTTCTTTAAATAAAATGTGGCGATGTTCATTTGAAAAAAAAAAAAAGAGAGAGACCAAAAGATGACAACACGCTAAAATTAAATGTAAACCAATTTATTGAGTCTATTTTTACTGGAAAAGTTGATGTTTCAATATTATTAAAACAAGAAAGGTAGCAACGCATCAAAATTTAAACAGAATCTATGGGATGAAGCTTCATTAAAATGTTAGCATTACATATATATTTGCATGAAGAATGACTTACTCGAATCATTTCTAGTGCAAGGAAAACTGCCAAAGCTGCACCGAATGCTAGATCCAGAAATTCTGGCTGCAGTTATCAACATGCTTAAGTAATAAGAAACTTCGCAAAATGTGCCTGAGAAGGGAAATGGTCCTACAAAACTAGTTTGTGACCCATATTGATATGGAAATAAGATGAATTCAACACATGGACACTCCAGAGAATAGATCTCAATTTTCCACCCAGTCCAACCAATTCTTGTGCAATAATGCCATAATCACACTGATCAAATAATCACTCATTTTCAAAAACCACTGAACAGATGTTTACTATTGTCCGATTAAATTGGTGTATGATACACAAGCACCAAGGTGTGTTCCACTGGATTGACTGCATAGTTTGATGATTGGAACCTTTCTCAGTAATTAGCTTAAGTGTCCATTTTGCAAGACATTGCTCAGATGGTTAGGACCGGCCAGTCAGTTTGCCTTTCGCTAATTGGTGTATGCTTCATTAAATTGGATGGAATCGATTGACAATTGAATCGTGCAGCAGTACATGTATTCAAGACATCTGATTGGTGTTATAATGCACCAGAAATTAGTTTCATTGGATCACTTTCCATATGTCTGTATGTTGTGTCAGAAATGAACCTATGAAACCAGTTTGCACCTTAGTATGGATAAAATCAGATTCAATGCAGATGCAGACAGTCCAATCATCAACTTAGGTGAACCATTATAACCCACCCTTCATGGTAATCAAACAAAAATCATAATGAACAGATGACCCTAACCATCCTTTTAACAGCTGGAAAGTAGACAGTTCAGCTGAGTTGCAATTTAATAAAAATAAAAAATAAAAAATAATCACCAAAGTAGACAATTTAAACCCTCCTAGGGTTGCTTATCTCACATTGACACCAAGCACATATGAATGTATATATATCCACATGTATGGGAATGTTAGTGCCACCAATAACATCAAATTATTTGTAAATCACCTGAAACAGAAGAGCGGGCACAAACATTATAACTGCAACTAGATGGTAGTACTTTCGAAGAAGAATCCTTTCGATCTTGCTGTTTTTTGAAATATTGTAGAACCGCAAAACTGATGCACATATAACACATATCCAATAGATACATAGTGATAATCGTTTGAGTGGCTCCGTGAACACAAAAGTAAATATCCTGTTGAAAACAATTAATACAGATATAATTAGTGCCCACAACATTCTAATAGCGTGACTTAATTGAAAATTTCTAGACAAATAGAACAGCAGAACAAGAAAAGGTGGCTGCTAAAGAAATTGGAACTCCATTCATTCGTTTGGAGGAGCAGCTAGCTAATATATTCACTAAATCTCTTGGTCGGGACACCGTGCATTGTCTAGTTGACAAGCTGGGAGATTAACATTTATGCTCCAACTTGAGGGAAGTATTGAGAATATATGTACATTTTGTATTTTGTGTGTATTTATACTTTGTATACTCGACTGAAGCACCATATGTGCTTATGTTTTATGTTATGACGGTTGTGTGAATAGAGGATATATATAATGATTGCCCAAGCCATTTTCTCACTTCTCTATCCTTCTATCCTTTCTTTCCTACTATTGATTTCTCCTCGAATCTACTTCCACCCATAGTGCACTAAATATCACAACGGTATTTGAACCATTTGATAACAAGGGGAACCTCAAAAGGATTGAGAATGTAATTTATGATGTGAATGTGATGCAAGTTTAAAGGCAAGTGTACCATAGCATGGGATGACCATGAAAATCCTGGACAAATTGCATCCATGTGGGAACGATTATAATCAAAGTAACTGCCATAGAAGCATAAAAGAGAATCGATCTCCCAATCCCTTCACATGTCGTTCCTTCAGCAGCATGAGCTCCATAGTTGATCAGCCTTGTGAAGTGGATCCAAATTCGAAGAACAAATTTGTAAAACATTGGCAGAAGGAGAAGGCCAAGCAGCACTCCCTGCAAGGAAAATGTTTAAATTCAATTAAAGAAATTCATAATGACTATGTAACTTTCACAGAATCCTACCTGTAAAATGGTGCTTATCTCACTTCTTCTAATTCCAAGTTGGATAGAAGTTAATTTCGATGACAAAGCATACTCGTTGATCTGTCAAAATAATGACATTGCCTGTAAAGCATGAATACATTTCTTCAACAAAAGAAAGAAAATGAACACTGATCAGAACTGCACAAACCAGACCTTTGCAATAGTAAATGCCAGAATATCACCGATATAAAATACAAGACCACCAGTAACTAAAAGTGCTTCCCCTGCAGACAGAAGGAAATCAAACAAAAACTGATAATACTACAAAATTTGGCATCATCCAACACAAACCAAAGTAATAATGCTTAAAAGGACAAAGAAGCTTGTGGTAAATTAAAACAGCCAGAGAATAACAAACAATTCAGAAAGCACAAGAATGCATTTCCAACAGACATAGAACTCCATAAAAGACAATTTGCCATTGGCATTGTTGTTAGAATAAAAGGATATTTTCCACCTTATCTCCTTTTGTTTCTTGTGAAAGACGAGTGTACAGTTGATCATACATAGTACATTTATTTATTTTCCAGTAATATGGAAATTTGCCAGAGCAATATCACACCATTCCCCAAGGTTGGGAAAAAGCTCAGCTCCTCCAATTTCATTTTCTCTTTTGCTTTTTTTTTTTTTTTTAAGTTAGTCATGCAACGCGCCCACCCTGTTAGCTGGGCAACGCACCCACTTGGTTAGTCACACATGCACCCACCCACCAGTGGGGTTAGTGTGTCTCCTTAGCACCTCTTTTGCTTCTTCCTCATACTCCAGCAGCATCTAATGTATCAAATTCAAATGCATGACCATGGGGTCAGCTACGCGAATCCCTTTCCACCTTTGCAGTCTAAATTCACAATTAACGACCTCAGCCTCCCCATAAAATGACCGGGACAAAATACTTCAGATTTGGCAATTTTGAATCTAAAAACTCCATAATTGGAAATTTCAAATGCAAAATTTATGGTAAACGATCAGAAATTCAAATGCAAAATTTACGGTAAACGATCAGATGATAAATGCAAAACCAAGTTAGTTATCAAGCACTCAATCTCGATGTACGAGGCACACATGTACAACATTGGCATGTCCACTTGTATGGATGGGCCAAGCAGCAAAATTCACAGGCCAGGCATTCCTGGCCTCCAATTGTAAGAATATTTTCCCTTCTGAATTTTGACCCTTGGTATCCTTTCTAGCCACTCAATTGTAATCCTCAAAAATCACCCAATCAATGGCTAGGATTACCAATCAGTGTGATTTTGTTTCGGCCAGTTGCCATGTCTGTGCAGACCCTTGGTATCTTCCCTAACCACCCAATTGTAATTTGTTTTGGCTGGGTGCCATATGTGCAGCAAGTGTTTGATGCCTTACTTATATGACATCACATTCATGTAAGAAATTGGGTACTTTGGAAAGGTAACGTTCTCCCTCCCTCCCTCCAGATGCAGCCATCACATTCATGTAAGAAACTGGCTACTCCAGAAAGGCAACGATCTCCCAAGTCAACTTGCTATAAGACCTTGACGAAAATGTAACAAATAAAGAAAAGAAAGCTCAAAAGAGATAACTTGAAGAAGATAACCCAACCATTACTGCAAAAGCCAAGCAGAGATACGAGTGATAACTGAACCATCTCAATTTGCTCTCCGTCATTTTTATCTCCTATTAGGATCACTCCTAGGCTGCTTCAGAGGATCTTATTCTTGTTTCATCCATGAGCAATACTGCTCTAACAACTTCCAGAAAAATCATCTCCTTTCATCCATACACCACAGGATCTCTTCTTGCAAATGCCTCGTTAACTGGTTATGGAAACGAGTTAACAAGGCATTTGCAAGAAGAGAGTCCAAGGTGTGCCATAACAGCAAGGGTGGGCGTAATGGTCCCCACCATTACCTTTACGCATGACAGCCATTACAGCCATAACGGGAGGCGTAACGACTGATACACTGCTGTAACAGTCAATAAAAAAAAATTCTGCCAAAAAAATTTCCGAAAATATATAGAAAAAATCAGATATATTTAGAGGATTCCAAATGTGTATTCATTTGTGGTTTTTTGGACATGTTTATGATGGTACAACGGTCTACTCCCTGGCACGAATGATGTCTTGGCTTGTTCAACAATTTTATTATCTTGACATGCTTAAATTGATCCAAAATTGGCTTAAAACTCATGCAAGTTATGGCACTATCCCACTAATGCACATCCCTAAGCATTTAACATCATTCCCCCAATAAATTTTAAGAGAAAATTAAATTAAATTCGTATGAATAGTGTTGCCAATTTAGGGGGCCACCCGAATGGCCCCAAATAGTCCCAAAATTCATGTAATGTATGGCATTCATCCACTAATGCATATCCCTAAGCATTTGACATCGCTCCCCTGAAGTAATTATAAATAAAATAAAACATTGAAATAAATAGTGTCGCCGATTTGGGGTACCACTCAAATGCCTTTAAATTGGCCCCAAATTCATGCAAGCTATGACATTCATCCCATTAATGCATATCCCTAACCATTTGACATCATTTCCCACAATGAACTTCAAAAAAAATTTGAGAATAAATTTGGATGAATAGTGTTGCCGATTTGGGGCCGATTTGGGGGACCACTCGATGCCCTAAATCAGCCTCAAATTCATGCAATCTATTGGCACACATCCCACTAATATAATTGGCCCTAGATCAGTGGACATTTATTGGATGGGGAAGAATGAAAAATATACAATCGTCCTATTTCAAAAAAATGTGTCCACAAATCAGCAGTTAGGATCATTCAAACAATTTGATATTTTTGGACTGGGACTTATCAACAACAGGTCCCATAATTTAATTGGTTAATTTGAGTTAATATACGCCATTTATACAATTTTGAGTGCACGTGTATGAAGCATCATATGCCAGATTATCATATGAGGAAAAAAGTAAAGGTCTCA
Source organism: Liriodendron chinense (assembly GCA_003013855.2). Taxonomy (NCBI): domain Eukaryota; kingdom Viridiplantae; phylum Streptophyta; class Magnoliopsida; order Magnoliales; family Magnoliaceae; genus Liriodendron; species Liriodendron chinense. Next base: position 536,324 of record PVNU02003299.1, read on the forward strand.
AAGTTAGACCGGTTGGACCACAAGGTATGGTTAACCCACCAGATAACTTCCAACTGGTTAAGTGCATGTGAAATCCAACCTTTCCAATAGATTGGCCCCAAAACGAGGGTCAACTAGTTCAAATTTCATCCAAATCTACTCATCAGGTGGGCGACACCATAGACAAATTTCTAGCCATAGATAAATAGCAAAAAGACAAGTGTGGTCCACTCAACCTGAGTTTTGCAAAAGGTGATCCTCGTGATGGGGCCAATATATTGGATGGATTGGATGTCACACGCACATAAAAGGGTGGAAGTTATCCACTGGTGGATTGTAACTTATAGTCCAACCAGTTGGACTTTAAAAGCTTGGACATAATCAAGACATGTTGCAACCTTTTAAATGAGAGAGAGAGAGAGAGAGAGAGAGAGAGAGAGACGCACTTGCATTCTCTTCAAAAGAGAGACACACTTGTATCCTTCGAGGAGGAAGAAGAAGAAATCCAGGTTTTTAATTTTTTGTTCTTCTTTTTCTAGTAGTGAGTTTGTAACAGTCTTCATGGCCCCATAACAGTTCTTTTTTCAGGAGGGCCATTTTGACCCCATAGCGTAAAATGGGTCAAGCCGTTACCATTATGTAACGGCTGTTACGGCCGTTATGTTATTGATTTAGCACACCTTAGAAGACACCCTGTGGTGTGTATTATTTTTTGCAGATAACATAGTTTTGATTGACAAGACGAGAGGGCGAAAACACAAAGCTAGATTTATGCAATGATGCTTTAAATCTAAAGGATTTAAAATTATCCAAACTAAAGCAAAGTATATGGTGTACAATTCTAGTAACAATAGGAATGAAAGCAATCAAAAAAAAAAAAGGAATGAAAATGAGGAATTAGTTAAGATTATTGACCAAGAAGTTTCCCAAAATGACCACTTTTGATACCTAGGTCAATAATTCATGAGAGTGCAGAGATTGAGAAGGATGTTGCCCATAAAATTCAAGCTGGGTGGAAGGAATGAAGATGAGCCTCTAGAGTTTTACACAATTGTCATGTACCACTTGGACTGAAAGGGAATTTTATAAGATAGCTATCAAACCAGCCATACTTTATGGGACAGAATGTTGGGCAGTTAAAGAACAATGTGTTGATAGCATAAGTGTGGCTGAAATGAGGATTTTAAGATGGATGAGTGGCAAGCCAAGGATAGAAGTAGCGATGAATGCATTCAAGGGAACTTATTAGTACTAATAATAGGTAATAAGATGAGGGAAAGTAGACTTAGATGGTCTAGTGGTGTGCAACAGGGACCAAGAACCACACCAATTATGAGTGAGTTGGTACAAGTTGGACGCTCTAAAAGGGCAAGGGGAAGGCCTAAAAGGATGTGGGAGGAGGTATTAAGAAATGACTTGATGAGCTATGGTCAAACTGAAGGTCTGGCACTTGATAGAGTGGAATGGCGTTACAAGATTCATGTAGCCAGCCACAATTAATTGGGATAAGGCTCAAATGACAATGATCTTCTTACAAAATAAAATCCAAAAAGATACTAAGATCTTTGAATTTGATACACTCACATCAATCATCTCATCATCATCTAAGCCTCATCGCAACTAACTAGGTCAGCTGCACGAATCCAGTTTCGAGCCACTCTGTCATGGACCATATCTTCAAATAAACCATAGATCCTCGATCTTTCTTACTAACTCCAACCACATCTTTTTGGGCCTTCCCCTTGCTCTTCCAGAGCCTTCGACTTGAACCAACTCACTCCTAAGTAGTGCCAATTCTCGGTCTCCATTGCACATGTTCAAACCATTTAAGTACAATTTCCCTTATCTTATTACCTATTGGTGCTACTCCTAAGTTCCCTCAACTGAATTATTTGAATTTCTATTTGTGGACCATGATGGATGGTCAGGATTGGTAGAGGACATGAAGCAGATGGCCTTTATTATCTCGACAATGGAATGGTTGGAGCTGCATTATAAGCATATGTTTCCCCATTTCAGTGGCATTGAAGGCTTGGTCATCCTTCCCTGAGTAGTTTAAAGAGTCTAGTTTTGTCCTAGTCTTTTATGTCCAATTAGAATGTGTGGCTTGTCAGTTAAGGAAGCATCATATGGGCATGTTTCCACCTCATGTGGGAAAATAGTGTAAGTTCGTTTTTTATTATGCATTCAAGTTAGGCAAGCATCATAGGGACATGTTTCCACCTTGTATGGGAAAACATAGTTTTAGTCCATTTTTATTAGTGCATTCTCATGTATGGGGTTTGATACGTGTATTTGGTTTTAAGTACTTTATTATTTTTTTGTGGATGACCACTCTTATATGACTTACTCAAAAAAAAAAAAAAAAATCATCTTCTATGACTTGGTTATATTTAGCGAAAAACCATCTAAAGTTTCCTCTTGTTTTAAAGAATTTCATATAGAAACCCAAACTCAATTAAATGTTTGAGATCTGTAAGCTGATCTGTATTCTATGTTAGATAATGCTAGAGAGTATGTGTCAAATGAGTTCAGTTCATATCTATCTCCTCTTGGAATTAATCATCAGACTTCTTGTGTCACACACGACAAGGAAAAGGGGTTGTCAAACGTAAGAATCGGCATCTTATTATGAAAGCACAAGCATTATTGTTCAATGTGAAGTTCCCAAAATGTTCTAGAATGGTGGTCCCGACAGTGTGTCATTTAAACAATCGCATGCCTTCATTTGTTTTAATTGGTCAAACACCTCTTCCCATCCTATGTCCCGACTTTGTTTCTCCTAAGGTGTTTGGTTGTGTGTAAGGTACATTATAATGGACCTCTCTTGACAAATTTAAACCCAAAGCCATTGATGTACCTTTCTTGGGTACTCTTGTACCCAACAAGGTTTCAAGTGGTACAACCTATTCCCACAAAAATTTATCTCTAGGTTGATGTTACTTTCTTTAAAGGTAAACCTTAATTTTCTAAGGATGATAAGATATTGTAGTCTGGTGAGATGCATACTACCTTTCCAGCATTGCCCCACATCTCGCCCACATCAGAGGAGGCAACTGTACAGAGTTCAACTCCACAATGAAAACTCTACACCAGATGATCCAACTGTGGTAATGATGTCCTCCAGCTGTGACCGTCACTGATCATCCTTCCCTGTCTAAAGAACAACATCCTACTGATCCGTCTTTAGAGAAGGATGAAGCCAACTCACCAATTCCTCTTTGTAAGAGTAAATGTTCTTGTACTCAATATTCTATCTCAATTTGTCTCTTGTTGGTTTATCGTCTTTCATGCCTTTGCCTTAGCTTTGTCATCAGTGTATTTCCTCGTTCTTTTCAGGAGGTGCTTAGTCGTGATGGATGGATGAAGGCTATGAAAGAAGAGATGACAGCCCTTCACCACAATCAAACTTGGACATTATTACCTGCTAGAAAGCGTGCAGTTGGATTTAGATGATTTTATTCAATCAAACACAGTCCTAATGGCTCAATGGAACAGTTAAAAGACTTTGTTGGTCACCAAAGGGTATTTTGAAATCCTCGAAATTGACTATTTTGAGACATTCTCTCCAGTGATGAAGCTCAATTCTATACATGTTATTTCAATTGTTGCAAATATGAACTGGCCATGTTATCAACTTTGATCTAAAGAATGTGTTTCTTCACAGAGACTTTGTTAAAGAAGTGTATATAGAGTAACCACTAGGCTGTGTTGCTCATAGGAAGTAAAATAAGGTATGTCATCTCGAGAAGTCAATTTATGTCCAAAACAATCTTCGAGAGCTTGATTCAACAAGTTCAGTAAAATGAACTGTGAATATGGCATGAAGAAGAGTTAAGCTGATCACTCTGTTTTCATGAAGCACAGTCAGGCAGAAATCATTGTACTGTATGTGGGTGATATCGTGTCACAGGCAATAATGGTGCAAGCATTAAAAAGTTAGGCATTTCTTCATAAGCACCTCCATACAAAGGACTTGGGTCAACTTCGATATTTCTTAGGTATTGAAGTGGCTAGATCCAATGTGGGAATTAATTTATCACAATGAAACTATGTGATGGACTTACTCATTGAGACTAATCTTCAGGGTGGGAAGTTGGTTGAAACGCCCATGTATCCCAATTCAAAACTAAGCTAGATCAAAGAGACTTGATTGATGATCCAAGAAGATACCATCATCTTGTTGGCAAATTGATTTATTTAACAATCACTCAACCAGATTTCACCTTTCCTGTGAGCATAGTTAGTCAGTTTATGCGTATTCCCCATATTCCTCTCATGGAAGTCGTACTACATATTCTCAGTTCTCTTAAAAGTGCTCCTAGTCGTGGGATTCTTTACAAGAACAATGGAAGGATATTCCGATGCAGATTGCCTAGCTCTCCTTCCGACATGCAATCTACTACAGGCTATCATATCTTTGTTGGAGGTACCTTAGTTACTAGGCGTAGCCCGTAGCAAGAAGTAGAGTGCGGTATCACATTCCAGTGCCAAAGCAAAGTACAGGGTAGTGGCACATACCATGTATGAACTTGTGTGGTAAAAGTTATTGATGAATGAGTGGGATCAAAAGTCGAGGGTCCAATCAAGCTTCATTGCAGCAGTCAAGCTTCTTCACAAATTACTAATAATTCAATCTATCATGAGAGAACAAACCATATCAAGGTCGACTATCGCTTTTTTAGAGAAAAAGTTGCCAACAAAGAGATATTTGTATAAAATTTGTGAAATCGCAGGATCAATTGGCAGATACATTCACTAAAGCTCTTCAAAAAGCTTATTTAGATTGTCTTCACCAAGATGGATATAAATGATATCTATGCTCCAGCTTAAAGGCAAGTGTTAGTGGACCATGATGGACGGTCATTATTGTATATGGCCCGCCTCGTATGTAAATGATGGCAAGAAGGTTATAAGTGGTCCACATTTGCTTTTACTCAAAGCTTTTAGTCCTTGTGAGCTATGGTTTAGATTGGTGCTATGCACCTTAGTTTATGTTTTACTCCAAGTAGAGAGGGTATTATTGTAATTGTACATCTAGTATGAAAGCCCTCTCATATTAAAGTGCAAGGAGATGGTGTGTGACCTCTTTGAGCTCTCTATTTTATCATCTCTTCTCTTTCTTCTCTCATCTTCTCTTCTATTGTCAAGAACCATTTCTAATTCTAACCTTCCTCTTCTTGCCACTCATCCATCTCAACATCCTAATTTCTGTTATGCTCAACCTATGAGCATGCTGTTCCTTACAACTGCACACTTTGCCTTATAAAGCATGGCTGGTCTTATAGCTATCCTATAGCATTTCCCCTTCAATTTCATTGGTATGCAACGATCACATAAAACTCCAAAGGCACATCTCCATTTCTTCCACCCAACTTGAATTCTATGGGCAACATCCTTCTCGATCCCTCCGCTCTCATGAATTGTCGACCCAAGATATCAAGAATGGTCATTTTGGGGTACTTCTTGATCAACGATCTTAACTAGTTGCATCCCTTCATAGTTCAACCTTTGTGCTTACGTCCTCCCTCATCCCATCAATCAAAATTATGTCATCTGCAAAACGACATACACCACTCGCACCAATTATATCCACATTCATCTCTAAGAAGTATATTGCTCCTCTTCTCCTTCCATTAGGCTCACATTCGGACGACTGAATACAACATGGCATGAACAATTACCCATTAGTAGACCAACTCTCCATCAAGGCTGGAACAGCAGCAGCCATTACCAACTAAACTAAATCGCCCAAAGAAAATACTCCAAATAGAACACAAAAAGGAACAATGAATGAGAAAATATCCACCCACCATGGAAGATGGAACAGCTACCAATTGCAGGTTCCATAAATCCAAGGACTCAACTCTAAGACCAGTTAGGGACATTTCAAGTTTAGAACATAGAATGAAGGTTCAGTTAGATCTTTGGCATGAATGCGTTAGCATCACAAACTAAATCAGCTTGTTTTCCCAATCAGAACATATTCTTGCTAGAAAAAATAATGCAATATCTTCATAAAAATGCTCAGATGTGACAAACTTCTTCTATGTCCATGAATGAAGTCAAATTTACACTAGCATACATACCTATTGAGGTGCACAATGGAAAAGTATGAAATATATGCTGGATTAGTCTCAGGGATGCCAGCCCATGGCAAACTATCCATAGTATTTTCGTCCCTATGTGCAAACCTGAAAAAAAAAGGAAAAGAAGGATGAAACAAATGAGTAAACTCATACAACTCCAGCGCATTTTAAGAACACGACGCCCATGCTGTGTTGCACATAGGGCTGGCAACAGATATCTGTTTACCCTTGCATGCTGGTACTGTATCAATCTTACATTTTTTTAAGATGGTGGTGGTGGTGGTGGTGGTGGTGGTGGTGGGTGGCGGTGGTGATAAATTGGATATCCAGTTACCCAACCATCCGTTGGATATGGATACAGATTTGGATATTATCTAGAGAAGTTGATATAGGGTGGATAAAAATATCATGAGTCCAAGTCGGACATGGATATCTTATATTGCAATCCATAGTTGGGCATGGTGACACAGAGAACCATGGAAAACCCAACGACAAACTGGTTTGTACAGATACATAATGATATTCAAAAATATATTACTATATTAATTCAAGTATATAGATAATCAAGTGCATGAGATACAGAAAATGTATGTGAGTCACTAAATATACATTAAAACCATACAAGTAGAGCATGAATATTGAAGACTGCTAAATACAAGACATTAAGATTTTCTTTTCAAATAGCTGCATTGACACTGACCCAATTAGTTGGGATAAGTCTTAAATGAAGATGAGTTGCATTGACGTGTCTGACACAGAAGGGGACACAGGAATTTGTTAGTAAATAGAGCGCCCTTGTTTCATAGGAGAACATAAATTAGTGATTTGATGGTTGGCAAGCTAGAAGCAACTAGAAAGTAGAAAATATGGCTACATACAATACATTAACACAATTTTATTCTTCCTCGTTAAATGTCGACAGAAAATTGGGAAGAATTTGGAACTGACCACTATATGACTTCGATGAAAGAGACATAAAGCATACTGCTGCATAGAGAACCAAGTAAAGTAAGGTAAATTTTGTGTCTTGCACACTTCCTGAATGCAAAGAACTTGTGGCCGAATGCCACATAACTGCATAAAGCAAGACAAGCACCCCAAAGCAGCTTGCAGATACAGCCCAATATTGCACATTCAGAAATTCTAGCCCTACACCAGCAAACAAACATCAATATTAGATATGGGAGGAGTATAAAGAAAGGCATATGTAAAACAGGACTAAATATAAAATCAACAGGAAAGAAAACCTAGTATAGCAAAACTTAAGAGCAAATAGAATGCTTGAACAAGTAGACTTCCAAACCATTCATTATTTACTCTCTATATTTATTGCTGCCAACCCTAAATATGCAGAAAGTAATTTATTTCTTTCAGAATCACTTTACAATTCTTGTTCCTTACTTTAATAAGCATCAGCATAACCTTACCATCAGAGATCACAAAAGTACAAAACCACAGCTACAAACAACAGTTGCATGAAGTGAGAAGGGAAGCAGCATCAGATTTGGGTGTGGGAGCGTGAAACATTTGATTCAAAATGTTGACAAGTACAAACAGCTAGGAAGAGCAAGTGGGAATGCATGAGTGAAAGTCCGAAGTGCATCCCAAATCAGTAAAGACACTTCATTAGAGGTTGGTGCAATTAAAGATACAAACTAATCTCGAAGAATGAGAACTTGATGTGTTGTACCACCCTTTTGTGTGTACTTGCTCAAAGCTGAGGTCCAGCAAACATATGTTCATATCTTATGATGCTGAGCTTCCTTCACTCTTGTTGTCCCAAGGGTTATTCCAATATTGAGTTTGACACTCACTATGTTCAATCAAGTACCCAAAGTCCTATCATGAACATTGAAGGTGATGCTGGAACAAAATATATCCAGCTGTTCAGTCAAAAAGTGAAATGAAGACCTTGGTCCACCCTAAGAACAGCATGCATCTACTTTTCTTAATGAATAACAGGGTACATCCACTTCCTTGAACAACAATTATTTAGCCTGAAAAAGTTGGAAGGAATAAGTGAAAAAACGGAGTGTTTTTTTTTTTTTTTTTTTTTTTGGGGGGGGGGGGGGGGGGGGGGGGGGGGATGCAAATTGACACCATAAGAATATTATTTCCTTTCTAATTATGATTTTCCAAGTCAGCCCAGATCATCGTCATCTTCTTCTTTTGAAAGGTAATGGTAATTTATTAAAGGAGCATAAAAGCTCAAAACCTACAGACCATCGTCATCCCATCAGCCCAGATCTTGTCCCAAATACTTTATCTTTCAAATCCTCATCTGGCTTCCTTGCCAGAAACATCGATGGTGAGTGATTTTATGACTGTTGTAAATCAAAGACTCCATGCTCAAAGCAACATGAGAATTGATCCCATTGGTCATCTCAACCGACTTGAAAAATAGAAGGAGCAGATAAGAATTGGAGAGACCAATAGTGGTTTCAAATAAGGGCTTCAGAGAAGCCTGAAAAAATAAATAATAAAATAATACAATCTGAAATGGCTTTCTGGAAGGATCTGAAACTGAGCTATACAGGGCTCTGGACTTCACTAGATCTGAAATAAACATGCACCAGATCAGAAACTTCCATGTAATAAAGGGTCTGAAATCAGGTCTTGCACTTCAAAAAAATGGAATTATATCTACAGGAATTGATTTGCATAGAAAAAAACCACTCCCTTTTACTTGAGTAAATAAAATGCTACCTGAACAATGAGAAAGGGTGAAAATAAAAATGGACTACTATGTTCGCAGGTATCCTGAGTTCCTAAAACAATCCAAAAGTGACACACATTTATGTTAAGATAAGAACCTTCACATATCCTGGCATTCCATTGAAAATGATGGAGACTCGAGGATGCTTCCAATAGAATTAGAGGTGGGTGGATGTGGATGCTAGTGGCTATGGGTATGCATGTGCCGAGATGATATCTTTATCAGACTTTTGAATGATTGTTGGCTTGTTGATTTGTTTCTGGTCATGAGAAACTAATGAAGGTCTTACTACCTTTCCTTTCGTACACTTCATTGAAACCAATACCTCCTATCATGGGAGCTCTATAGAGATTGAGGTGGAGGATATTTTTAGTACCATAGGGAATGTTCAAATGAAACCATAGGAAGACAGAAGAATATAAGAACGAGGTCATTAAACTTTGCAGTTAAAGGGCCTAAAAGGAGGGCAAGAAGAAGACCTGAAAACCCTGATAGATGTCGAGAGAAGTTGAAGGGCCTAAAACGAGGGCAAGAAGAAGACGTGAAAACCTGGACAGATGTCGTGAGAAGGGATATGGAGGATTTTTCACTTACCCGAGTTGAGTCTATGATAGGAATGTTTGGCACACCATGATTCGGAGAATTGAACCCAAATAGGTGGGAAGGCAATGATGATAATGAGTTATAGACGCAAGGCTTTAAAATAATAAAAAATAATTTAACAAATAGAAAAAAAAAAAAAAAAAAAAAAAAAAAAAAAAAACAGAGGCAGGGCTTTAGAAAAAATCAATGGCTAGGCTGAAAGCTTCCTTTTTTTTTTTAACTTTGACTTCCTAAGGTAGAGAAATCAGTGCGGAATTTTCTAATAGAACTAGAGCTAGGTAGATGAAGAGGAGATGTGCCTCCATGGTGTGTTGTGCCAATCAAACTCCAGAGAAAACTTATACCACTGTTAAGTATGCTTTATGGGACAGATTGGGGGCCAACATTAGTAATGATAAGCATTGCAAAGATAAGGATATTTGGATCGATGTGTAGGAAGACTAGGAAGGACAGAATTGAGGAAGTCATATCGAGCGGCCCAAGAGTGGGAGAAACACGAGATGAATTGATGGCAATAAGATTTGAGTTGGTTCATCCATGTGCTACGAAAACCAGAGAAAGCAACAGTAAGGAGGGAACTTTGGTAAGGTTTAAAAGGCATGAAAGGATCATGAGGGGAAGACCTAAAAGGACTATGATCAAGGTGGTAAGAAAGGATACAAAGGCATGTTCATACCAGAGATAAAGCCTTAAATAGGAATAGTTCAGGGGGGAAAAAGAATTCATAAAGCCAACCCACATAGCTGAGACAAGGATATGATGGAAGATGACATCCTGCTGGTCTGCTTGTTTTTACATACAGAAAATCAGGTGTAAAACAAAAAAAAAAAAGAAGGCAGCATATTTAGTTTTCATAACAAATAAAAATATAAACATTAATGAAATCATAATCAACAAAGATTAACAAGATGCAGACAGATACTGTATAAAACATTTTTATATAAATTGACAGTGATATGCCAGTCAAACGATAATAAAAGCCCCAACAATATACCTTCAGGTTTGATATCGTGTTCCGGGAGTGCTCTTGACAATTGTATCAACCGTGAGAGCATGACAGTGGGCAGTGTAACTGTCCCAAGCAGTATCCCTGACGAAGCCCCTGGCCTGAAATGTATATAACAAATTATAACAATATTATCATGAGTATCATGATCTTAGCCTTTCTCCCAGCAATTTTGGGTTGGCTTTTCAATGGTAGATTGGCAAAAGTGTTACGATCGGCTGCCCACCAGCATCAACCTTCTAGTTTTACCTGGGCTCCTGGAACAGTCCAAGTCAGTCTCATATTGATGCCACTCACATGCTAGCACATCCCCAACCAGTATTGACCTCAGCCCCTGTCACACCCCAAAATCCGGCACCTGGGTATACTCGACCCTGATCCCGCATCCGAGGGCATGACTCATATCATGCATTCACAAGCCATAATCCACAAACCATCACAGGAGGAGTACATGAATTGGCGGACAGGAGGAGTCTCCTTTCCCATCCAACATAGAAATAACTATCTTCTCTATCCGGTTGGCAAGCAGCAATAGCATGAGAAAGTGTATCCAGAATCTATCCCACAAGTGATGAAGGTCTATAGACGACCTTTTTTAGTGCTTGGAGTTCAGATTGAGGCATTTATTCGAATGTGAAATCGTGTATTGGGTGGGAAAGGGTTTGAAAGCATTGATAAATCAATGAAAGTCGATTTCCCATTTCATGCATTTACCTGCTATATCCCTTCTCAATTATATCGTCTGGTATACATAAGAGGTAGCTCCCAAACTCACTCAATGAGTGCTGTAGGAAATAAAATGCCAAGGGGCGGTTGGAAGTAGTTGCATATTTGGAAAATGAAGTGGAAGCAAGGAAAGTGAATAACTGCCATTCGGAACCGATGGTCTGTTGCTTCCCACCACCACAAAAATCTCCTTCAATTTTAACATTTCAATTCGTGGATTACTGAAAAAAAGTAAATTCCTAATATTTTCTTGAGCTACTAAAGTCCCAATATTGGCCGCTGGGATATTCTAATATTAGAAATTTTAGAGTCATGGTCCACCCACGGAAAGGCATAACACAGCAAAGGCAGGATTACAGAACAACGGGCCCCACTTGTCAGAATTGGACACTTGCAGATAAATTTCTGACCGTATACCATACAATCCGTCAATCAAAAATTACCAGAGCTAAAATTCAGGAAAACGGAGGAATAAATCACATCCCAAAAGAAAAATCCATGCGTAATAAGAAATTCAAGAACAGACAACAAAGACAGAAACCCTAAATGAAAATTCACCAGAATTTCATAGTCGATTCGGTTGAATTACAAGAACGTGCTAGGGCTTTAAGCATAGAGAAAAAGAGTGGGATGGGAAGGTGATCTGACCTAGTTTTGAAGCGATGGAGAGCGTTGGAATTCTCGGCGGATATCTCAACGAAGAGGCCGGCGACGGCAAGGAGAAGGAGACCGATCGATTCGTAGAAGAAGAGAGAGGAAGGTAAGGAAGAGAACATGACCCGAGATATGTAGAGAACAACGACGGCTCTTTCGCCATTGCAGAGCGAAAAGGCCATCTCCAGAGATAGGAGAGATGAAAAAGAAAGAAAAGCGCGGATTTTAGACGTTGGAAGAGAAGATAGAAAAGAGGGATATCTGATACCTGTGGCAGCGTGACTTGGTCCAGGTAAGTGGTCTGTGAGGCCCACCATGATATATGGATTTAATCCACGCCGTTAACCCATCTTTCCAAACCATTTTACGTTATGGGCCCAAAACTTAGACAGATTCAAATCTCAAGTTGACCACGTAGTAGGGATTGAACTCCCACCGTTAAAATATTCTTGGGAGGGAGAAAAGTTCTGGATCAATCTTACGTTTGAGTTTTCCTTTCATCCGGGTTTCTTCGACCTTATGAACAGGTTGGATGGAAAATAAACATCACGGTGGCCCTAGGGAGGTTTCAACGGTGGCCATCATTATCACCGCTGCTTCCTCTAGTGCGGTCCACTTGAGCCTTGTATCTATCTCATTTTTGGGCTCATGTCCTAAAATAATCTGGAAAAATGGATGAACGGCGTGGATAAAATCTATACATCACAGTGGGCCCCACAGAGCCCCTGCCTTGACCGAGTCCGTCCTGGTGGGGACCGGACACAGCTGTCCGATTCCGCGTAAGGACTAGCCGGCCTGACCACGCGCAGTCATCCGGAGGGCGTGCCAACAACTAACCGAGCACGCTTTAGGGGAGAATGTAAATCAGATCCACCCAGTCTATTGGATTATCCGCCCTATTTTAACCATTGATCCTAAAATTAAACTCTAATAGAAGACTTATAGAGATCACACCATAGTTAACGAAGTAAATTCATGGCTAAAAACTGTAAATTCACGTGGTGTGGCTCAGTGAGATTTGGAATGTGCTCTAATTAATAAAATCCGTTCATCACGTTGTGCCTCTTTAGATGAGTGGATGAGATGGAACATCAAAAGCGTTGCAGATCGTACGCAAAATTTTGACGATTTTAATGGTGGGAATTTCATCTCTAACTGTTTCCCATGATGTAGCCCACCTGAGTATTAAATGGCTTGATTTCCTCCATTTTAATGCAAACACAGGGGGGCATCTGACAGACGGGGTGGATCTCATCAACGTCACTCCTTCATCCACGTCAGCGAATAGTTATGCAGCACGTGAGTATGCGTAGTCATGGAACCCTGTTTGTTTTGCGTGAGTTTTGAAGCTTCTGCCTTGGTAGGTGTGCCTACCGCAGTCAGCAGGGTACGCGGTTTGGATGCGATGGGCGCGGTTAGATCCCCGGATTCACTAAGGTCGGTGGATCCCCAACAGTGGGGCCACTGTGATGTGTTTACCTTACATCTACACCGTCCATGCATTTTGAAAGTCCATTTTTGGGCATTATCCCAAAAAATGAAGCAGTTCAAAATCTTTGGTGGACCGTACGACATGAAATAGTAGTGATTAAATCCACACCATTAAAAACTTCATGGAGGCCACTGGAATGTTTATTTTCCATCCAACCTGTTAAAAAGGTCACAATGACCTGGACCAAGATACAAAACGAATATCAGTTTAACCCAAAACCTTTGTGACCCACTTGAGGTTTGGATATACTTCTTTTTTGCTTCATGTTTTAAAATGAATGGACAAGTGATTTGAGAAAGCACATCACATAGTGGGCAGCACAGTAAGGGATTCACCCCACTTCGGTGGATCCGGGGATCTAGCAAAGCCGTGCCCCATCCCTCATTAGGAACAAGCGTGAGTTGGCTGCGACCTTGGATCCAGCTATGTGGGTAGGACCTATCAATAGGGGCCACCTCGATGTATGCATTGTATATCCAGCCGTCCATCTATTTTCACAGCTTATTTTAAGGTTATGGTCCAAAAATGAAGCAGGTACAAATTTCATGTAGACCACACAACGACTGTTGAGCTTTAGAAAATTTCTATTGGCCGCAAAAGTTTTAGACCAAGGTGATATTTGATTTTTCCTTTCAATAAGGTCGGTGTGACCTTATCAACAGGTTGGATGGTAAATAAACACTACTGTGGACTTTAGTAAGTTTTAATGGTGGGCAGTGGGCACTCGATGACAATCGTTTTTCGTTATGACTTCCATGCATGTTATTTATCCACATTGTCTGTCCATATTCCATGTCATTTTACCCTAAAATGAGGCAGATCCACGGTTCAATTGGTTCGGCCACACAACAAGAAGCAGCGGTGATAATGACACCTACCATTGAAAACTTTTTGGGGCCTAGGGAGATGTTAATTGCCATCCAACCTTTTTATAAGACCACATGGATGAAGTGAAGTGACAAATATCAGCTTGATCCAAAACTTTTGTAGCCCACAAAAAGTTTCCAACCAAGGTGTTTAATCCCCACTGTGTGGCCCACTTCAGCCCCATAACTATTCTTTTTCGGCTTCTACCCTAAAAGGATATGATAAAATGGAAGGACTGTGCGGATAATACCCATATCATGGTGGGCCTTCTGAGCCCTATTCGTTCCTAGCCACCAACGGTTACAAGGCAGTACCCAATGTATGTGTAGGCCCACTAAATTGTTCATCTCACATCCAATCAGTCCATCAATTTCTCTAGGCTATTTTATTAGGTTATCTCATAAATGAGATGAATATAATAATCAAGTGAACTACATCACAAGAAACATTGGGGATTGAACGCTTACCATCGAAAAATGATTGGTGATGTTTGGCTTCAATTCAGACACTCGGGCATATATATAGTGGATGGGCAATTTTGATTATGCACATGTGGGTATGTAGTTGTTGGGTGTGCCAGAGTCACATGTGACTTGAATAAAACCAAATGCCTTGTGACTCCAAGCATTGAAATAGACTGATTAAGCCTGAAGAAGATGATTTGTCTACTTAACCACAGATTGACAAAAAAAAATAGGTGATTTGTGAAGAAAGGAGTTAGTCCTTTAGATGAGTTTTTTCTCCTAGGTTCAAAATGCTTTTTATTACCATGGTGATAGCTTTGTAGCGTTTAATAATAAAGTAAATGCTTAAAAGAAAACAAGAAATATAAGACTAAGTTTCAAATTTATTAAACTAAATAAGAATACGATATCGTCATCAAATAAGTTAATAAATTAAAAGAAACTACCAATGGCAATTCGAGCAGGCGAAGCAAACATGGATGATAGATAGTCCACTATACCTTAATGGTCAAGGGACAGTAGTCTAAACCTGGATAGTTGTGAAACAGTCATGGTTTTGCAAACAGGTTTTGTCTAAATAAATTACTAAGAAAGAACTCAGGAATTTGGGGTCCAATTGTAATGCCCCAAAACCCAGCACTCGAGTATGGAAACTCGGATTCCAAATTCAGGGGTGTTAACTAAATAAAATCACACGTGGGTGTGTCCCCCACGTGCTCACATAATTAGATTACAACAATTAATTCATAATTAGAGTATTAAGCAACAAGCGGGCATTTAAAAGCAAGTATAGATAACCATAGCTGAATATCAACACTAATATAACGTAAATAAATCTGAAATAATACTCATAATGAGAAAATATACAAATCCACAATAAGCTAAAATGTACAAGTGGAAACACTACAAAAAGGAAAATCTAATCAACTTCCAATGGAGCTCGTATAGCTCCACCATGCTCTCAAAAAGTCTCCTCAACTCTAAATCCTCATTGGTTCTAAAACAAGTCCCTGAACGCTCAGCGTCAAGCACCACTCTGCATCACCTGGTTGGTGCAATTGCATATAGCAAATAACGTGAGTGACCAACTCAGTGAGAAATCCCCTTAAGATTACATGCACAACATATTAGCTAAGTATAATTTTACAATGAAGGAAACAGTCATATAGTAAGTAATGCATAACTGAAATCTTATTTAAATGCGTGAATGCACATCAGTATGGGGATGCCCATCCAGCTAGCCTTGGTATTCTAATCACCAGCGAAAATACTCTTGAGTACATGCATTGTTTTTAATAATTAGCCTCCGATGCAATCTTATTATTGGGCTACCTATCAGCAAAAATACTCAAAGGTACGTGTATTGTTTTCAACAACTAGTGACAAGCAATATGGGTAGTCATGTGATGCACTAGCCACCAGCGAAATACTTAAAGGTACATGCATTATTTTCAATGACCAGTGCACTCCCGTTAGCATTTGTGCAATGGGCTAGCCACCAACAAAAATATTTAAAGGTACGTGCATTGCTTTCAATGGTCAACCCAATGATGCCTGCATGCTATGTATGTATGATTAGTCCAATTTTTATTAGTCCAATTCACAAATAACCCAGTTATGATAAGTTCCATCGACTAGTGGCCATTTTTAAATCAATAATATTAACCTTGAATTGTCTTTTCCATTATAACTCTAGATAGGAACATCACAAAAGGGTTCAACCCAACAATGGGCTAGCCGCCAAAAAAATACTCTCAGGTACGTGCATGTCTTCAATGACTAGCCACCAACGAAAAATACTCAAAAGTACGCGCATCACTTCTAATGACCAGTCACCAGCAAAAATACCCTAGTACTTGCTCACAATGACTCGACCCAATCTAACAATCCATTCAAGGACATAAATCAAGGAGTCATTCAATAAACCACTTAGGCATCAGATGTACAAAAGATGGAATTCATAATTCAGGTCCATGTAATTTCCACACATCAAGGCCACGAATATAAGGTACACTTCCCATGATTCATAACAATGACGATTCAAATCACTTAAACAATTCATGAAATTGGAAACCTAAACCACATGAACAATTCGTAACTTCCACAATTCTAAGCATGTTAACAGTCTAGCACATAGGGCTTGTAAGATAGCATGTTAAAATTCATGTTCAAGTGAAGTGTACATGATTAGAGTTAGAAGCATGTTATCTTGTGTGATCAAAAGTGCTTATACATATGTATCCATCTACCTAGGCTTAAGCATGTAATTAAGGATTCCAAACTTAACAATACACCTACAACACGGATTTTAGGAATTTTCGCATAGTTCATCAATTAACTAACATGACAATCTGATCAATAAAACTATCGTTAAACTAAATATGAAGGTGGAAAGCTTGAGGGGATCGATCGTCACCTTTAGGTTGAAATTTCTCTTCAATGGGGTTGGAGGGGCGAGTTTACTCGAATAAACCTCAATCTCATGATATACAACTCTTCCCCAATTAGCCTAATTTGGAATTAAAATGTAACTAGGTTGATTTTTCATTGAGAATTTGAGGAAAAACTAAATTCTTGCCCAAATCAATCGAAGTCATTCATGTATAACCCAGATCAGGCACTAATTAGGCTCTACGTAGACAACTCACAAGATCTTACCTGTCTAAGTCCAACTCGACTCAAATGCAAGCCAAGACTCGACGAATCCAAGCTCAAAGGGCCCATAATAGGATATGTGATCTTCTAGACCTAATGAACTCAGGTTCGAGGCACCTCGAAGCGACAAGATCTACTTCTGATCTCCTACTTTGAACTTCCTCTCTCCCACACTCTATTTCTCTCCTAAGGTTTAGAAAAGGGTTTTTAGAGGGTTCTGAAGGGCTTGGAACGAATGAAAACAAAATGGCTTTTATATATAGCATTTAAGTCTCTAATTCGATGGTTCATAAATACATTAGTTGCGGGAGCCTGTCGATTGGACCGATGACTTTTTTCAGTCGGACCAATAACAACCGATAGGTTTGTCGGTCGGACCGATAGAGACTTGTCTCTGCTTGCTGCTTGCTCCTTCTTTGTCAATTGAGCTGACCTAAGTTGCCTTATAACAAGTTCTTTTCATTGTTTTAGGGTCCTAAAGTTTGATCATATGTACTCTATTGGCTAACCCTCGAACCTAATACCCAATTTGACGTGTTTTAATGCGAACTCGCTCGCGTGCGAATTTTTTTTAATTAGGTTTTCTAGACTTTTAAATTTCCCTTAAATTCTAAGTCATTCGAGTTCAAGCACGTGTATTCATGTGCCAACATACAATAAGTCAAAAAAATTTATAGTGACGCCCGAGGACTTCTAACACCCAAGTATTATAGGGCCAAGGTGTCAATACACCAATGACAAGGTCGTGAATGAAACTAAACTAATTCCGACATACTACAACGATGCATTAGACAAAAGTTGATAGATTAAACTAAGCTAGACCAATTGATCCAAACTTGCTATAACATGGTGTTAGACAAAAGTGGACAAACTAAACTAGGCTAAGCTAAGATAAGATAGGTGTCCATGTGGGACAAAAGGATTTGATATGCAACATTGAGTTGAGAAAGAGATTTGTGTGTTTGGATTGCAGAGGGCCCAAAGCTCTTTGTTTTTTCGCCACTTCTATAGACTTGGATAAGCAGTAGCCTAAGGAAGGTGAGGCCAACTAAATACTGCATTGTAATGTATATTTGTATTTTTGTTTCCAGACGACTTTCTCTTCTTAAGTGCCATTTAGTAAACTAAAAAATAATGTCTGAAAATTAATTTAAGTTTTGAAAACTTAAAAGTGCTGAATTTTAGTATCTATAAGTACTCCCTTTGATAATTTGTCTAAAAAAGTATTGGTATATGAAAATAAGCACTTTTTTCATAAAAACTTGTTTGGTAAACACAAATAAAAATTTTGAAATTTAGCAATTTGTCACATTTGCCCCTATTATCTTAATTTTTATATTTTATATAGTATAAATCAAAACTGTTATAATCATGCTACTAAATTTAGTATATCTATACACCATCCAATGAAATTTTAATAATTTCCCCACCAAGTTGAGTGATTAAATGGTATGGATCCTTTATGTTGGCAACATATAGTAACATTAATATGAATTACTATGTAAGGAAGCAAGTACATATACTTTTCCTAAGGATATGCACTATATGTTTAAGTCTTCATTTTCTATAATGTTTTTTTGCCTTTAATTCTATGATTAAAGCACTTGGTGAAACAAGGCACACCATTGATAGACCATGAACTATATTCTTCTCGATAAAATAATCATAATCCATTGATTGGTGTCACTATGGGACAAGCACACCAAGTGAGTGATATGAATCATGCAATATTGCCCATTGAATATGAACCACTCTACAAGTGCGACAAATATAAAGATCAACCATTACTTAGAAATCTCCTTAGATTAGAGCCTACCACAATGTTTGTTTGCCATCCAAGCTGTTTGTAAGGTCACATAGACCTTAATGAAGGGAAAACACAAATATTAGCTTGATCCAAAACTTTTGTGGCCCCAAACAAGTTTTCCATGGTAAGCATTCAATTCCACTGCTTTCTTTATGGTCTGCTTGAGCTTTAAATTTGCCTCATTTGTTAGCTCTTTCCCTAAAATGATATGGCAAAATGGATGGATAGTGTAGATATATATAACACATACATCATGGTGGGCTTATAGAACCTTGCCATGTCACCACACTACTAACCTCGTTGGTGTGTTATACATTATGCAATGGATGCCCATTGCCTTTTAAAACCTTCGTAGGAACTTCCTACAATAGGAAGCTAGCTTAGGCCCATTGTGAAACCCACCCCATCCATCCATTTTGTCACATCATTTTAGGACACGGGCAAAAAAATGAGACAAATCCAAAACTCATGTGTGCCGCTGCACAACATGAAAAAGTGGGTAGTGAAATGCCTACCATTGAAACCTCCCTGGGGCCCATTATGATGTTTATATGTTATCCATACTATTCATAAGGTCATTCGTATTGAGATGAATTGAAAACACAAAAATATTAGCCTGATCCAAAACTTTCGTGGTCCTAAGAATGTTTCAATAGTTGACTTTCAATCCTCACCTTTTCCTTATGGTGTGGTTCACTTGAGATTTAAATATGCTTTATTTTTTGGACCATGCACTAAAATGAGCTAGAAAAACTAATGGACAACATGAATATAAAATATTTATCGTGGTGGGCTCTATGGTCACAGTAGCACCCACTGATGTGTAACCCAAGCAACACCTCTCATAAATTGTAGAGGATGTCAATTGCTTTAGCAGTAAATTCCTACACTAAGATGTTAGGTGGGGCTCACTGTGATGTTTTTGAGAAATCCACCCCATCCATCCATTTTACGAGCTCATTTTTTAACACGCCGCAAAAAATAAGAATGAAGTGCGCCACCTGAGAGGTAAAATAAGGGAAAGAAATGCCTACTGTTGAAACTTTCCTAAGCTCCATATTGATGTTTATATGTTATCCAAATCATTTATAAGGTCATTCCCATTGGGATGAAGTGAAAAAAAAATTTAGCCTGATATAGAACTTTTGTGGCCATATAAATGTTTCAACAGTGGTCATTGAATACATGTTGTTTCCTCTTGTATAACCAACTTGAATTTTTGACCCGCCTCAATTTTAGACGCATGTCCTAAAATGAAATCACGATAGGCATGGATGGGGTGGACTTCTCACAAACATCATGGTGGGCCCCATCTAGCATTCCAATGCAAAACTTCCTGCTATAGGCTTTCACATGAAATCCACGTCCGCGGAACCCATGACACGACGCCCTCCTTAGGTACCATGTTGACGTGGCAAAGTTCTATGGTCCCATGTTCGCCAGCCCCAAGTGTAAGGCTGTGATGTAGTAATCATTCGATCATGAGACTGAGATCAACCTCAGTGATTATTTAACTAAATCGACTCTAATTACTCTAACAACTCAGAATAAGGAAATTAAGAGATTTGGAGTTTTAGAACTAAGCATAAACAGTAAATTGATTAAAGAAATTTAGGAACTTAAGACAACTAGAGCACCAAGGATCCACTTGTAGTAGATTAATGTTAATTCATTCATCAAGTACACACACACATGACTAGAATTGAAGTCCCATCTTTATCCAATCGGAAGATATTGCATTCAAACACATAAATAGTCCAAACTTAAATCTAAAACTTCAATTCTAGTTCTATTGAAGCATGGAGAACTTGAACTTGTGGAACTTCATAGCATCACCCATATCCCTTTGAATAATCATAATGATAAATCTCATAAACTTATAAGCAACTAATGTCCAGAGTACACAAGTTCTTAAAATTGTCTAAAAATTCCAACTTTATTCAAACTAGAACTTGAAATATCCAAAAGAAAAGCTTAGAGTACTTGAATAAACGAATTAAACATTAAATCTAACTACAAGCTTCACCTCTTAGCCCTAGATAAGAGGTCTAGCCAACCATAGACATGATTGAACTAGAAAACAAAAGAAAAACTACTAAAAGCATAAAAAAAAATTAGAAAAAGCTTGAAGAACGGAGTTGTAGATGCTCCACTTTGATCCTCTCCACCTCCAACACATTCAGAACCCTTTTAGGATGCCCTAAGACAAAAGTAGAGGTGTCCTTTTATAGTAAAAATACACCACCACCTTGAAATCTTCTGAAATTGCATAACCAATTACTCAGTCGAGTCAGTGGCCGACCGGTCGTATAGTGTTCACTCACCTCAAGTGTAAGGCTGCAATGTAGTAATAACTCGGTGAGACTGAGGTCGATCCATAGGGAAAGAGGTAAACGAATTCAAACTATTCTAATAACTTAAATCTAAGAAGTTTAGAAAATTCAGAGTTTTTAGAAACTAAGTAAGAACACTAAACTAAGTAGAGAAAATCTGAGAACTAAGAAGAACTAGAAGGGTGCTTCGAAGTAATAGTACAACGCATCCATAAATTTAGCACAATCGGACAAGTAATTTAAGGGTGCTTCAAAGTCAGACGCGTCCATAAATTCAGTCCCACGCACTCAAAAAATCAGCCAATCTTAGAAGACTTTTAAGGGTGCGTCAGACCCAATTTTAAGTGTTTTCAAGCCATGTTTAGGCCTATTTTGGGTATTTCGAGCATTCCGGACGCAATGAGACAGTCAAATAATCTATCCGAGATACCTAATGAGTAGAATACAAGCCTTTGGAGTCTGATCTGATCCAACATAATGAACGGAGTAATTTCTTGGAAAGAGGTTGCGAGTGCCCAGGATCGTGCCAATGTATCATTCTTATATGTACTATCATAATATGATTCAGGTTAAGGTTCAGACTAAGCAAACAGGACTATGGTTATCACAATAAGCCGGATCGAAAGAGTTTAAAACTATCACATGCAGCTTATTAAAGATTGACGCCCTCAAGACAGTCGATGCCCTACCCATCAAAACGACATTCGTTGGTTGGGATGCTCGGGTGCATACAATTGCAGATCATTCTTCCTGCGGTCACCCATTCCAACAACGAGCTCAGGCTCAGAGTTGCACCCCTTGGTTAAAAACCTTGATGGTCTCAACCGGGATCTCTGGTTAAAACATGGGACATAGACATCCGACTCATATAAAGATGGATCAGTCCATAACAAAACAAAACATACACAGGTCTCTACGACCATGAACTCTAAGACCATAGTCTCTGTTAATTAGTCTTATGCCTTTTAATCAAGGGTCATCGATTATTCGATGTAATTAAGGGCCTGTACCAGATCACGACCTAGAATGTACAAGATCTCAGAATCTCTAGAATAAAATTCACCTTACGATATCTTTCTCTTATGTGCTTTTGTGAATGCTTCTGATTGTTTATGAATATCTCTATTAACTCAGAACCCCAGAGCAACAATACACAGGAAAACTGCCTTGCGCATTTTTTAGTTCTAACAAACTGGCAACTCTGCTGGGGATTACAAACCATACCACAATTTCTGATTATTTCTGAACAAAAGAATACTCTAAGACTATTACTTGCAAACATGAGTCTACGCATAGGAAAGTTATCGTGAGGTGTAATGTTTCGGCACCACTCGGGTGCCAAATTGACGACTTTCAACAGGAACGTTCTTCCCTTTATCTTTAAGGCAATTGTTCACTTCCCCAAGTGTAGGGTTGCAATGTAGTAATAATCTCGGTAAGACTGAGGTCGATCCACAAGGATTAACTCAGGAATTCACAAAATTACTTCCAATAGTCTCTAATTGAAATCAAAGTAAACAAATTTGGAAATTAAATGTAGATGGGTAATCTTTAAGTAGAAGTGAATATAACCAATATAAAAGAAGCACTAGGGTGCCAAGGATCCACTTGTAGCTATCCTTGATGCATAATTTGCTGTGGTTTCTCAATTACACAACTAGAATTGAAATCAAATCCTATCTAATTGGATTATAGAGCGGTTATATCAATAAAACAATCTGTCACATATATTGTCCATCAACATGACTCCCTCAATTCAAGTTAAGAATTGGGCACACTCAATTGCATAGTCCAATCCTAGTTCCAATAAATTAAGATTATAACTATAATAATCATCAAACCCTGTCACTAGGCTTAATTAATATCATGGTTTGAACTTGATTCAAATCATATAAACAAACAACACATAATTCCGAATTTTTGGAAAAGATAGAACTTTTGGTTTGAAGTTCCCACATGAAGACTCAAGTCTAGAGCGTCTTAAATCCAATTCCTCAGAGCGTACAGGTCTAAAGCTTTGCATAATAATTAAATCTATGAGTCATCATAAGATTAAGAAAAACTACTTAGAACTTTATTCAAACTTAACAAACCATTGTTCAATATTAAGAATTCAGCTTGAAACCATTAAAAATGAATTAAAACATCTAAGATCCACTATAAGCTTCACCTCTTAGCCCTAGCTAAGAGGTTTAGCCGACCATGCTAAAGGAAAACATGAAATCAATTAAAAACATTAAGAACTAGAAAGCAAACTAGCAAAAGGGAGTTGTAGAACTCCGAATCTGTCTTTCTCCGCCTCCCACCATAGTAGATCTCTTCTAGGATGCCCTAGGAATGAGGTAGAGGAGTCCTTTTATAGGTTTTGGGCCCCAACAGCAAAGAACCTTCGAGAAATCCAGCAAGTTTTGCGTTTTGTGCAGAGAAATTCGAACTCCAGAAGTTTCTGAACATTGGTCGGACCCCCCTGGCTGGCCGACTGGAGCTTGGGCTTCATTTTACGTAATTCTCTGGACATAAGAATACACGACTGACCTACCAACCGGCCGACCAAGAGGTCGACCTTCCTAAAAAACGTCCAGAGAAATTCGTGTTTCTGGAGAGTTTGGCCGGCGGACCAGCCGGATGACATGTAAAATCTGATTTTTCAGCTTTTCTTCCTCCATCTCCATTACATCTTTGCTGCACCTTTTGTCATTTATTCCTTTGATCTTCAAGGTATGTAAGAAGAGCCTCTAAGCATCCAAATGATAAAGATTCTCTCTCATTCCCACAATCACAAAACCATGCATTAGGTAGGTGTTTAAACATATAATTCATGCATAGTTAATGATGAAATGGGGTTAGAATATGCACATTTAAGAGCTCAACAACAATAGACAATAAATTAAAAAGAATTTCAAAACACACAGACTTGTACACTTCCCACGTTTTCTCCTTTCTATTTTGCTTAAGCTCGTTAACCTGTTACCGCGATCTAGGATCTATACCTGTTACCGCGATCAAGGATCTATATCTAGGCCTCTCAGTGGGTCGGATCTGGATCGGATCCAGTTGGATCCGGCTCCAAGTCCATATATTTATAGACGGATTCGTATTGGATTCGGATCCAACTCGGATCCAAAAGGTGATATTCATATCCGATCCATTTATAAATTGTTAGATCCATTTTCGATCCAAAATCCATATAACCATCGGATTTGGGTCGGATCTAAGTCTGAATCCACCCCCATTAATAATTTACAAAAATATATAATATATAATATATAATACAATATATTTAATTTAGTAGAAAAATGATGTAAATCCCACTATTTACTGTGGTATGGTCGACCTAAGAGTGGCATGTCTCAATTTTGAGGCATGGTGTAAAATAATTTGTAAAATAGATGGCCAGCATGAATATAACATATACAGTAAGGTGATAATGAGTCGGATCTTAATCGGATTCGGATCGAACTTGGATATGTTCCTGTGAATCCAAATCTGGTCCATTTAAGTAATTAGACCTATTTTAAGATCTAAATCCACTCCATTTAACTAATCGAACCTATTTTAAGATCCAAATCCGCATTATATGGATTCAGAGCAAATCGGATTTGACCTGCTCCATTAAGATCCCTATCTATATCCTCGACCGTGTTTGTGAAATGTTCTAATGAGTGTGTGATCACCGCAAACAGAATTAACAAAAGTACTAACAAAGACAGGAGAAATGGCAACTGCAACAGTCAGTTCATGCACTTTCCTCGCTGCAAGAGGTTTCAGTTTTCCCCACTTTGCCGCAGCCGTGACAGTCGCATCTAGTTCAAACTAGCTGGCAAGCGGTCCATACACGCCAACAGAAGAGCGAGCTAAGGAAAGCAGTGATAAAGGTCGTATATGCAAAGAAGAATGTTGTCAAGACATATGAGTGGCAACAAAAAAGGAATCAAGCAACCTTCGCCATCCGCCGAACCTCAATTGTCAAGCCTTTAACTCCCGTACTTTTAGCCGAACACTTTCCATTGTTGCCCAAAGCAATATGTCGTCAACAAGAGTAGATCAAGAAAACACCTAAGAAGAGCTCTCAGTTCGTGGACACCGCATAATCCACAAGGGCAACACAGGGGCAAGTCCAGAAAGTGCGACCAGTGCAGATCGCAATGGTTCAAGTGGCCGAGGGGTCAGAACCATATGAAGCAAAAGGAGAATTACCTCCAGTCCAAGACCAGATTGACAATTTGGTTCAAGCCTGGCGCGATACTACAAATTAGTTGAGAGCTATTCAAGAAGCCCTAACAACTTTGATAACCCAAAACGTTCCTAGAAGTGTCATACCACCTACGGGTCAGTCAGCTGAAGAGTCCCAAGGGGCAACGGAAGGGCCAGCCGACATCGAACTACCCGTTTAACTCAAGAGAGTCCCAGTAGAGCGAATGCTCGTCCCAACCTCGCAAACAATCGCGAGTCTCATGTAGCAAGAGAAAGAGAAAGAAAAGGGATCCAACTACAAATATTAAGTCCTATATCCGTTGGAGATAGAAGAAATACCGTTTCCAGTTAACTTCAGATGCCCGGACTTTGGAAAATTCAATGGTAGAGGATCACCAGAGGAGCATATTACTCATTTCCTTACAGCATTGGGAAATTGGTTGGCCGTACCACAATATTATATGCAGTTGTTCGGGTCAACGCTGACAGGGAAGGCTTTCCAATGGTATATGTCACTACTATCTGGATTGGTAAGATCATGGGAACAGATGCGAGACAGCTTCATCTCAAAATTCTTCGCTACGAAAAGAGAAACGTCAGTGATAGATCTAGCCTTGATCAGAGAGAGACATGGTGAACCTGTGGAAAAATTCATGGATCGATGGGGGACGATAGCAACTCAATGTCAAGAACTACCCAACGAAAAAGAGCAAATGAAGATGTGTATGCGAGCCCTAGACCCAATGATATCGTACGGATTATCTGGGAATAGTTTTCATTCTTTCCGAGAACTGGCTACTAAAGCACATTTGGTGGAGGAAGTTGCAGCTCGGGTGAATTTCAGGCCCGAGAAGCAAAGAAGAGGAGGAAGGATTGTGGAAACACAAAATGTTAACAAAGGCAAGGACTCAAGAGATAAAAAATGGTCAGTCATAAAATTTAAGACAAAAATGAAAGCAATGCCTATTCAAGACAAAGGCAAGAGACCTTACGTTTCCCGAGGAGTAACGATAGCCGAAAGAGAAAGGGCCAATGGTCCATATACATTCGACATGGCCGATCTGATCCCTATCATGGAGCAGTTGGTGGAAGAAGGTCTACTCTGCTTACCAGAACCAGTTCTTCCACATGAAGTTGGAAGAGTGGATGACCTCCGATTTTGTAAATACCATCGGTGTCTGAGCCACAAGACAGAGGACTGTTTCAGTCTAAAAGGAATAATATAGGGGTTGATCAATTAAGGGATGATCAGTATGAAATCACCAGAAGTAGCCAGGAAAGAGACATCTGAGGCAGTCTCAGCACTTCCCATAGAAGAAAACGCTTGTCCACGGACCTCGTTCCCTGAACCTGAAGAGCCGTGGACTCTAGTCAGCGGCAGAAAGAGGCTCGAGAATAAATGAAAACTTCTCAACCACGAGAAGAGAGGGATGAGAAGAGAAGACAGAATAGGCCAAAGGAAGAGCTGACTTATTAAGGCTTAGGTGCACTGTGCAATGGTATCATTCATAGAGCAGCCGTCATCTGGAGAGACATCACGGTCAGGTGAGGAGGAAGTCGATGCTGTTACCCTCTGATTTGGAAAACAGATGCCAGAATGCGCTCTACCAGAACCAATTGACCCGATGCAAGAAGATGCAAATCCGGATAGACCTTTGACAAGGCCCCAGAAGCAGAAGTTGAAAGAAAAGGTTACTGAAGCCACATCCAGTCAGCCAAAGCTAAGACATGGGGCAACACCGATAGCATACAATGTGGTGTCACATCTGCGAAAGGTTTCAGCTCACCTGAGCATATATGATGCCTTATGTCTCTCAAAGGTATATAGAGAAATGTTGATCAACGCTTTGCTAGATATGAAGTCAGAGAAGTGATGATGATAGAGATCAAAGTTGAAATGAACAGTCCAGATAAATTATGGGAAGGTATGTACCGATTCAGCAAGCAATGCAAATAGACCACTCTTCTGCGATCACATTTTCTGAGGAGGACCGCATGGTTGAAGTGGTAGACCACAATCGCCCATTGATGGTTACAGGGATGATTAACGATACAAAAGTTAAACGATGTATGCTCGATGATGGATCCACAGTAAATATCATGCCATTGAAAACACTACAGAGGTTGGGTTACAGACAGTCGGCCCTACATCCTAACATCATGATCATTCAAAGGTTTAATCAAGAAAGCCAGCGTACTCTGGGGTCAATCACCGTAATGCTGGAAATTGAAGAGCTAAGGACGAAAGTAACGTGTCAGGTAATCAATGCAGTAACAACGTACAACCTTCTGCCAGGAAGACCATGGCTCCATTAGAATCGTGTCATTCCCTCAACTTATCATCAGTGTTTTGAGTACAACAGAGAAGGAGTTCAGTACAAAGTAGTGGCAGATTCGAAGCCATATATAGTAGCTAAATCGTTCTTGGCTGATGCTCGGTATTATGACTTGGTTGATGAAAGAGAGGTCGTGAAGAAGTCTAATGTAATGCAAAAAGGGTAAGGGGCAAAACCTCAAGTCAACAAGTTTGAATAGAAAAGCAAGCCTCAACTTACTGCTCAGAAAGAAACCCCGTGTTATTTAGAAAAGCAGCCTCAGCAGACCACCAAGAGTTTTATCTACGACAGCCATGGCAATCCGTCCTAGAGTTGATATCGAATCAGCATATGAGTGTGCTTAAGTCCAGCTTCAACATGCCGGTGCCGAAGATAGGAAGAGTCAAGCCTTTCCCAAAAGCTCTTAGTCAGTTCTTGGTGCCACTAAGTGCCGACGCGAAGAAAGAAATTAAATTTTATTCAGTGTCATGCAAACTTATACAGCTTGAGGACGGAGCCAAGAAATCATCCGGTTTACCCCAACTAATAGAAGAAGAAAGGTATAGTGAAGCTAGCCGCAACATCATAAAGAACATGGGCTTCTATTATTCAGAACCAGCCTTGAGAAGAAGAATG
The DNA here is from genome assembly GCA_003013855.2 of Liriodendron chinense. Taxonomy (NCBI): domain Eukaryota; kingdom Viridiplantae; phylum Streptophyta; class Magnoliopsida; order Magnoliales; family Magnoliaceae; genus Liriodendron; species Liriodendron chinense. The sequence continues at coordinate 564,860 of PVNU02003299.1, forward strand.
TTAGCCCTATTCGAAGAAGACACCAAAGCTTATCAAAATGGAAAAGGACTAGGGGCAAGGATGAAGATCAGACACGTGAACATGGTGACAATTAGTCCTATGGAAGAAATACAGCCGCGGGAGGCATCGATATCATCCAACCAAGTGTTGCGCCTACACAGATCGAGGATAGGGGACAACCCACAATAGATGAGCTCGAAGAAATAAATCTGGAAACTCTAGAAGAGCCTAAAAATACATACCTAAGCAGGAATGTCCCAGAAGAAGAAATGGAGAAGTAAGTTCAACTGTTGAAAGAGAACAAAGATATATTCACCTGGACATACTTAGAAATGCCAGGGCTCAGTCCAACAATTGCGATGCATAAGTTAAGTATCATGAAAGGGAAAAAGGCGGTCAAGCAACCCCAGCGGCGTTTTCATCCAGCTATTGTGCCCAAGATCGAATAATAAGTTAAGAAGTTAATCCAAGTTGGATTTGTTTGAGAAGTTAAATACCCACGATGGATCTCAAATATTGTGCCGGTTAAGAAGAAGAGTGGTCAAATCCAAATCTGCGTAGACTTTCAAAACCTCAACGAAGCATGCCCTAAAGATGATTTCCCACTTCTTATCCCTGAACTGCTAATTAACAGTATGGCCGGGTACTCAGTTATGTCCTTCGTGGATGGTTACTCGGGGTACAATCAGATCCACATGGATTCAGAAGATGAAGAAGCAATAGCCTTCCATACGGCATTGGGTATATATTGTTACTGGGTGATGCCCTTCGGGTTGAAGAACACGGGCGCAACATATCAGCACGCGATGCAAGTAATCTTTTAAGACATGATGCACAAGCATGTCGAATGTTACATTGACGATTTGGTGGTAAGGTTGACCGAATATGAGCAGCATAGGGAACATCTGCGGTACGTGTTTCAAAGATTGAGAAAGAAGAGCCTTCATATGAATCCATTAAAGTGCGCGTTCAGAGTTTCCTTGGGTAAATTTTTAGGTTTCATTGTTAGACACTGAGGCATAGAGATTGACTCGACGAAGATCAAGGCCATTAGAGAGATGCCACCCCCGAAGAATCTCAAAGAGCTGAAAAGCTTTGAGGGTCGGGTTGCCTACTTAAGAAGATTCATCTCGAACTTATCCGGTTGCTGTCAGCCATTTTTGCGCCTCAACAAGAAAGGCGTCCAATTTGAGTGGAAAGATTCTTGCCAGAAAGCGTTCGATTCTCTGAAGGATCTGCTTGAGAAATCTCCAGTCCTAACAGCACCTATCAAAGGAGAGCCATTAATCCTCTACATAGCAGTTGGCGAAAATTCATTGGGAGCCCTCTTAGCACAGAAGAACAAAGAAGGGAAGGAAAGTGCACTCTATTACTTAAGCCGCACATTGCTAGGGGCTGAGTTTAACTACTCAGCGATCGAAAAAATTTGCCTGGCATTAATCTTCGCCGTTAAGAAGTTAAGACATTATTGTCTTTCGCATTAGATAACGTTGATATCCAAAGCGGATCTCATTAAGTTTCTCATGAACAAACCCATGTTGTCTGGACGGTTGGTCAAATGGGCTCTTCTCTTATCAGAATTCATTGTCACATATATGCCAGCTCGAGCCATCAAGGGGGAGGCAATTGCAGACTTCCTTGCCGCACATCAGGTGCCAAGTGGCAAGGAAATAGAATATGACCTTCTAGACGATCAGTTTATGACAATCAATGAAGCGCGCCATTGGGAGATGTATTTCTACGGTGCTGCAAGGGTGTTGAGCTCTGAATTATGCATATTCTAACCCTAATTCATCACATATTATGCATGATTTGCATGTTTAAAAGACCACTCTATTGCATGTTTTGTGATTGTAGGAATAAGATGGAGACTTTACTAATTCGACGTTAAAAAAAAGCACTTTGCACACATTGAAGATAGAAAGAGTACCAAGTGCCAAATGATGGAAGAAAGAAGCAAGGGAGAAAGAGAAGGAACGAAGAAGAAGTGCAGAAAAGATAGCACTATAGACCGATCAGCGGATTGGTCGTGTGCACTCCAATAGAGACCCCACCATTTTGCAAAACTCACTAGACTGAGAACGACCGGTCAGCGGACTGGTCGTGTGCACTTCAACAGAGACCCAACCATGTTGCAAAACTCACTAGACTGAGAATGACCAGTCGTCAGACCGGCCGACCATTACTCAGACCGGTCGAGCACTCAATAGGGGAGGATGAAAATTTTAAAAAGCTCGCTGAACTGTTTTTGACGATTTACGAGCGGTTGTCCATGGGCTCAGAGCAATCGTCCGACCAGTCGATTGTGTAACAAGCTTGTCCCACAAGCTTCGATTTTCTCTGCGCAATTGCGTGATTTCTTGCGCAATCTGGAATCTTTCGCACCAATCTATAAAAGGGCACCTAGGGCCTCGTCTAAAGGCATGCTAGAAGAGATTGGAGGTCATGGGAAGTGAAGGAGAGCACTGTGGAGCATCCGCAACTACATCGATTTCGGTTTTTCTAGTTTTTCATGTTTTTCTTTCAATTCTAGTTGTAGAATGACAATGCTCGGTTAGAACCTCTCAGTTAGGGCTGAGAGGTGAAGCTTGTAGCCAATTTTATGTTTAATTCGTTTTAATTCAAGTGCCTTTACTTTAAGTTTGGATCTTTGAATGTTCTAGTTTGAATAAAGCTGATATTTTTAGAAGTTTTATGAGAGTTCATGGGCTTCGGACATAGATTCCTTGCAATTCTCTGAGATTATCATGTTTGGCTTTATTAGATTCGAATTATAGTAACCCTTGAGCATGTCATAGTCCATAGACATGACTGTTACTCCAAAGGCTATAATTTTGATTGCTATGTGCTTGATTAGAACTAGAACTTAATTTTCTGACTTAAGCGGGATTGTTTGTGCTTTAATGCTTTATCTTCCAACTAGATGAGAGATAGAACTTCAAATCTAGTTGTGTTCATACTTGAATGAATGAATGAACTTAATTTTCTGACTTAATGGATTGCTGCAAATGGATCCTTAATGCCTTAGTTTTCTCTATTATTCTCAGATTTTCTTAAGTTACTGTTTAGTCTAGTTTTCATAAATGAAATTCCAAATCACTCAAATTCAAGTTGCTAGAATAGTTTAGAACTATTTACCTAGTTCCCTGTGGATTGAGCTCGGTCTTACTGAGAATTATTACTACATCACAGCCTTGCACTTGAGGCGAGTGAACAAGTTTTTGGCGCCGTTGTCGGGAATCTTAGATAAATGGTTCAAGATTGTTTTAGTGGCTATAGAAGTAGAAGTAGATAAGTTTTTTCTAATTTTCTAGGACTAATATTATGGGTAAATTTGGACTAAGCTAATAACATGGAAAGCTTTCCATTGAGGTTCATCTTCTACACCAAGTATGGTCATGGACCGACTATTTAGGAGAGGAAGCTAAGTCAGCATTCGGCCTTCTCAGGCCTCGGCCCCTTAGGCTCAGCATTCGGCCTTCTTAGGCCTCGGCCCCTTGGGCTGGCATTCGGCCTTCTTAGGCCTCGGCCCCTTGGGCTCAGCATTCGGCCTTCTCAGGCCTCGGCCCCTTGGGCTCGACATTCGGCCTTCTTAGGCCTCGGCCCCTTGGGCTGGCATTCGGCCTTCTCAGGCCTCGGCCCCTTGGGCTCAGCATTCGGCCTTCTTAGGCCTCGGTTCCCTCAGGCTCAGCATTCAGCCCTCTCAACCTCGGCCCACTTCGGCTCAACATTTGGCTCTCAGCTTGACAAGAGGCCTGGCCTCATCCGCCTTGGTTTATCTCTCTTGATAAGATAAGGATAAGACTTATCCCACTGATCCAGATAAGGATAAGGCTTATCCCACTGATCCAGATAAGATATGGATTATCCTAACAAATTTGGATCCATTTAAATCTCTCCAATAATTATCTATAAAGAGGCCTACGCAATCTCTCCAGGTATGGGCAATCTACCGCCATTAAACCTCCAGCAACCTTTCCTTTCAAGATCCGTACTGACTTTGCCATCGGAGGGCCGTAAGCCGGCCAACCGGCGGCGGTCCTAACATTTCTTGGTGATTGCAGGTTCTCAATCTATACCATTCATTTCTGAGTGGAGATCAGACGACGAAGAATCCAAGTTGGTCCCTGACCAACAGCTGTTAGTCAATTTTTGGCGTTAACAACTAACAAGTTGTTTTGTTTTGTAGGAACTCGTCCATAGTTCAAGCGAATCGGGTAATATCCTTCTAACTTAGTACTTTTTACAGATTTTTAGATTTTTAGATTTTTGTTAATTTCTGTTTTAGGACTCAGGATTAGTTTAGATTTTGGATTGTGTGGTTTATGTCCCGTTGGGAACGTGACCACAACAATCGTCTCCAAACTGAAGGTGGTTTAGTTGGACCACTTTCCATTCATAGACGAGTCCGAAAGTTTGTAGAACATTGTGGAAATTTGGAAAGTATGGATCAAACTTCATTAGGGAATCCTCCCCACCCTACTCCAACCATAAATGCAAATCATGAAGGAGTAGGAGAGAATGAGGTGCACAATGCTCCTCCAATGAGATCTTTACGTGATTACTTACAATCGGCCCGTACGACTACACCTTCTTGCGTGGTCTTACCAACCACCAGGGGGAACATTAATATAAAGCCAGGTGTGATTCAACTCTTACCCAAGTTCCATGGGCTAGACTCTGAAAGCCCATATCTACACTTAAAGAAAATTGAAGAAGTGGTGGCTACTTTGCAATATGTGAATGTCTCAGAAGATGCCATCAAATTTAAACTTTTTTCCTTTTCATTGAAAGAAAGAGCCAGGATTTGGCTCCACTCTCTTAGACCACACTCGATAGGGTCATGGAATGAGATGACTCGGGAATTCTTGAAAAAGTTCTTCCTAGCTCATAAAATGAATACCCTTCGAAGAGCTATAATGAACTTTTCAGTTAAAGAGAATGAATCATTTTTCCAAAGTTGGGAAAGATTTAAGGACCTCCTACTTGCTTGCTCACATCACAGCTATGAAAGCTGGCGAATCATAAACTTCTTCAATGATGAATTAAGTTCCAACATGCGCTAATTCGTAGAGATGATGTGCAATGGCGAGTTTATGAGCAAAAATCCAGATGAAGCTTGGAGTTACTCAGATATGTTGGCAGAGAATGTCCAATCATGGGATACCTTGGACAAATATAGTAATCGCAAGCCTCCTCAAAAAAAGGAAAAAGGAGACATTTATATTCCTAAAGAAAAAGATGATGTGAACGCAAAGATAGTTAGCCTCACAAGGAAGATCGAGGCCATGGAACTTAGTAAGAGTGGAGTTTCAAAGTCCAATAAAGCTATTGAAAACGTGTGTAAAATATGTGCCGCTAATGTACACTATACGCAAGCTTGTCCTACAATCCCTGCATTCCAAGAGGTGTTACAAGAGCAAGCAAACGCCGCATATGGTTATCAACAACCTTTCAATTGACCGGTAGGTAACACATGTAACTCTACTTGGAAGAATCATCCTAACTTTAGTTGGAGGAATGGTCCTACGGCCAATCCTACCAACTCTCAAGAAGGGCCACCCATACAAAACATAGCCCCACCTCAATTCTCAATAGAGGATACTCTGAAGGCGTTTATACAAGGACAAACGTAAATAAACCAAACAAATCAACAAATGTTCCAAGAGCTTAAAGTCTCAGTTGATGAGATTAAGGGACGGTTGAATGCTAGGGAAGGGACCTTTTCGGCCCAACCTCAGCCCAATCCAAAGCAAGTACATGAAGTAAGCATCCCTAACTTCCCAACCAACATGTGGAGCAAGCAAAGTCTATCACCACTCTTAGAAGTGGTAAACAAATAGATAAATCTATTCCGGTGAAGGCCGACGAGACTTATGATTCGGTAATTTCTAAGAATGAGGATGGACTTAGTCAGCCTCACAAGAAAAGGAACGTGTTCATAAGCCCATAACACCATTCCCTTTGAGATTAGTTGCTCCAGAATCTCTTCCAAACTCTCATGACATTTTAGAGATTTTTAGACAGGTCAAGATCAACATTTCATTGCTTGACGCTATTAAACAAATTCCGTCCTATGCCAAGTTTTTAAAGGACTTATGCACAACTAAACGCAAATACAATGTGCAGCAAAAGGCCTTCTTAAATGAGCAAGTGAGTGCCATTCTCACTCAAAAGACCCCCCCCCCCCCCCCAAAAAAAAAAAAAAAAAATCAAGGATCCCAGTAGTCCCACAATTTCATGCATCATTGGTGACTACCAGATTGAACGTGCATTACTAGACTTGGGGGCGAGCGTAAATATAATCCCATACTCGGTATATGAGCAATTGGGCCTTGGTGAATTAAAATCCACTAAAACCACGTTGCAACTCGCTGATAGATCCATTCGTGTACCGAGAGAGATAGTTGAGGATGACTTGGTCCAAGTTGATAAATTCTACTATCCGGTGGATTTCATCGTCTTGGACACACAACCAGTTATGGATGCTAGCACTCAAATACCGGTGATTCTAAGCCACCCCTTCCTTGCTACATTAAATGCAATAATAAATTGTCGGAATGGGGTAATGCAATTATCCTTTGAAAACATAACATTGGAGGTGAAGGTGTTCCATTTGGACAAAAGTCATAGGGATGTTGATGATGATGAGCTCTTCGAGGTAAACATGCTTGAATCCTTCGAAGAAGAAGAGCTCCTCCAACTTAAACCACTAGAAAGCTTGGAGATATGCTTGGCACATTTTGAGGATTCCAAAGACCCCATCATAAGTGAAATTGTGCAAGCATTAAATATTGAGAAACCAGTAGTTGGTATTAGCTGGTGGAGGCCCCATTTTGAAAGATTGCCACCGACCACATCAAAGCCTCTACCATATAATATTAAACTGCTGAAGCTTGACCTTAAACCATTGTCATTTGAGATGAAATATATATACTTGGGTTAAGAGAAAACATTCCTGGTTGTTATTGCCTCTCACCTAGGAAAAGACCAAGAGCTTAAGTTGATTGAGCTACTTAAAGAACATAGGAGAGCCATATGATGGACAATAGTGGACCTCAAGGGGATTGATGCTTCGGTATGCACCCACCGTATACACCTCGAAGAAACTACGAAGATGACTAGACAACCTCAAAGAAGGCTAAATCCACATATTTTGGAGGTTGTCAAGGCCGAGGTGTTAAAGCTACTGGATGTGGATATCATCTACCCCATCTTGGATAGCCAATGGGTGAGTCCTACCCAAGTTGTCCCTAAGAAGTTTGGTATTACCATCATGGAAAACGACAACAACGAGCTTATACCAACTAGACTGACCATCGGTTGGCGTATGTGTATAGATTATCGGAAGCTAAACACGGTCACTAGGAAGGATCACTTCCATCTCCCATTCATGGATCAAATTTTGGAGAGGTTAGCGGGTCACTCTTATTATTGCTTCCTCGATGGTTATTCCGGCTACAACCAAATTGAAATAGCCTTGAAAGACCAAGAGAAGACTACCTTTACATGCCCATTTGGCACCTTCGCATACCGAAGGATGCCATTCGGACTATGGAATGCACCCGCCACATTCCAACATTGCATGTTGAGTATTTTCTCAGTCATGATGGGTGAATTTCTTGAGGTTTTCATGGATGATTTTTCTATTTTTGGTTGTACGTTTGAAGAGTGCGTTGATCACTTAAAGTTGGTCTTAACAAGGTGTGAGGAAAAGAACCTTGTCTTAAATTGGGAAAAATGTCATTTTATGGTGCAAAGAGGAATAGTTCTTGGACATATCATCTCGTCTAATGGAATAGAGGTAGATCGGGCCAAAATTGATATCATTTTCAACTTATCCCAAGAGCATACACAATGTGTAGTCCTTCCCTGGACACGCCGGTTTTTATAGAAGGTTTATAAAGGATTTCAGCCATATCTCTTGGCCCTTATGTAACCTTCTCCAAAAGGAGAACCAATTTGGTGGAGTGCCGAATGTCAATTAGTTTTTTTAAAGCTAAAAGACATGTTGACAACCGCTCCTATCATACAACCATCGGATTGGTCCTTTCCTCTTGAGTTGATTTGCGATGTGAGCGATTATACTATTGGGTCAGTGTTAGGATAAAGGAAGGACAAAAAGCCCCACGTTATCTACTATGCGAGTAGGACCTTGATGAAAGTGTGGTTTTACCGCTTATAGAGATACTCGGAAATATGTCTAAGGACCTAGAGAGGGGGTGATTAAGACCTTTTCAAAATCTTTTCGCCTACTAACATATTTTATCAAATAAAACAAAGTAAGCAATAACACTTCGGCTTCCAAGCCTAAGTGGGTCCAATCACAAGACTAGCATATGGTTAAACAATAAGCAATCCTAGTCTAAAGCATACATAGGTAAATAAATGATTCAACTAATCAAGATCCTAACCTATGCAACTTGTGTAGACTTATGAGAGTGGATCAATGAGCTCAAGTCTACACAACTAGTGAAGGTACATCTTGTGTGAGGTTGTGCCTAATAAGTGCCTAGCATACATTCCTATCAAGCATTTATAATTAAACAATTAAACTAACAATGCTAAGATATAAATGTGCTCAGTTCAATCATAAATACAAGCATGTATAGTGGTTCGACTTTGGGTCTACTCCACTCCCGGTTCAAGTACTCAACTCCTTTGAGCACACCGACATTCACTATCGGAGGTTTTAAATGAGGTTCACCTCTCAACCTTTACACGAAGGTTTTACACGTTCACCTCTCAACCATTACCGGAGTTTTAGACATAAGCTAACTCTCAACCCAACACACGTTTACTCCCGTGTCGGAGGTTCCCCCTTGGAGACTTAGTTTAGGCCCGACTAACGGGCCAAGGAGAGGCTAACGTCCCTAGGTCGAGTTCGACAAACAAACTTTAAATGGACTCTCAAAAAGGACAACCTTACTTGTCGGATGAGCCCCTTGTTTAGCGCCGGTTCGGGTTGCCTGATCTCCGCTCTCCCGTGCTTCAATCAGCTTCCCTTGCTCCCACGATCGTGTCGCCATTGCGTCGCCAATGCCTCAGCCACACTCGATCAAACACCTTGCATGCGATGCCTTTGAGATGCCCAAGGTGCTAGGAGGATAGGTTTGAGATCTCTACAACTAATGAGAATGGGTTGCCTATAGTCTCTTTCCTACAACGATCTCATCTTAGAGTTTTGGACAAGGATTTGCCAATCAAGAAGGTTCCAAACTCTAGAGATCAAGAGGGGATGAAGGTCATCTTCTTCATAGCTTGGAATGCTCTAATCTTATGTTAAATCACAAGGAAGATGCCTTGCATAGGTTGAGAATGAGCCTCAAATGGTCTCCAACAATGGTGGCTTCACTCCTCTCGAAATCCCTCTATATTGCCCAAAAATCGAGCTCCATATATAAGAAAGGTGGGCTCCAACGGTCATAAAATGGGCAGAAAACGGCATTGCCAAAGAGCCAAGCAAGATAGAAAGCAATCTGTCAAAACAGAGGGTCTGTCCGACTGGTCGTGACCGGTCGGACCAGCCCAGCAGACCGGTCACGACCGGTCGGACTTGTAGCCTGTTTTAACACAGCGAGCCGCTGTGAAGTCTGGAAGCCTGGCCGACCGGTCTTGACCGGTCGGACAAGCCTAGGTTCAGCCCTGCTATTTGCTGCCCCATGCATTCTCCAGCCCTTTCATTCTGGCCAAGGTTTAGGTGTTCTTTTGGGACACCTAGGGCCAAACTATGATGACTAACAGTATTCCTAAGATGGTCAAGGTCATCAAATAGGTTAAAGGGTTGGGTTTTGGTCAAGGTTTAAGGCACCAAGGCATCACTGTTACCCGAATCTTCTTCCTTGATGCAGCCGGTTCGTCTTGAGTCTTCGGTCTTTGTCTTCATTGGGCTCAAACGACACTGCACTCACTAACGTAAGTGATTGAAAAACAAGGTGCACTAGTATGCCATAGAAAAGTGCACTAACACTTGAATCCTACCCAAGTTAATTACTCGACTACGGAGAAAGAGCTCCTAGCTGTTGTTTTTGCCTTGGAGAAATTCCAGCCTTACTTGATAGGATCCAAGGTCATAGTTTACACGGATCATGCGGCGTTGAAACACCTTCTTTCTAAGAAGGATGTTAAGCCCCGTCTGCTTAGATGGATCCCACTCCTTAAAGAATTCGACTTAGAGGTCAAGGATAAGAAAGGAGTAGAGAACGTAGTTGTGGACCATCTATCCTGCCTAGTTTTACCAAATTCCTATTGACGAGTCACCTATTGAGGACTCATTCCTTGATGAGTAACTCTTTGTTGCTACGCATCCACCATGGTATACTGATATTGCAAACTATCTTTCCACAGGTGTGATGCCGACTCATTGGACTGCGTTGGATAAATGAAAATTTCTAAGGGAAGTGTGCAGATTTTTCTAGGATGAACCTTTACTTTTTAAATATTGCCCAGATCAAATACAGGAGATGTGTCTCTGACGATGAACAAAATTCTGTCATCTCCTTTTGTCATAGCCAAGCATATGAGGGTCATTTTTCTGCAAAGTAAACCACCGCAAAAATTCTGCAATATGGTTTTTATTGGCCTACCTTGTTCAGAGACACCCACGAGTTTTGCAAAGCATGTGAGCGCTGTCAAAAGCTAGGAAGGTTGTCTCGTCGGAATATGATGCCCCTTACCCCAATTCAACATCTTGAAGTCTTTAACTATTGGGGCATCCACTTAATGGGACCATTCCTCTCATCTTTTGGATATGTCTATATATTACTCGCCATAGACTATGTGTCCAAATGGATAGAGGCAATTCCATGTAGAACCAACGATCATCGTATGGTTCTAAATTTCCTTAATGAAAACATATTATCTAGATTTGGAACGCCTCGAGCCATTATAAGTGATGGCGGTTCTCACTTTTGCAATAGGCCTTTCGAAGCCTTAATGAAGAAATATGGCATTACGCATAAAGTGAGTATCCCATACCACCCACAGACAAGTGGGAAAGCTGAAATTTTCAATCGGGAAATTAAACAAATTTTGGAAAAGACGGTGAGATCGGATTGCAAAGATTGGTCACTCGGATTGGTTGATGCTCTTTAGGCCCGCCATACTGCTTATAAGACCCCCATTAGAATGTCTCCCTATAGACTTGTCTATGAAAAGGCTTGCCACTCTCCTGTGGAACTTGAACACAAAGCCTATTGGGCAATTAGGGCATTGAACTTTGACATTAACAAAGTTTTCGCTTTGCAAACTCCAATTGAATGAGCTTGACGAAATCCGGAATGATGCTTATGAGAACTCGAGGATTTACAAGAGCAGGATGAATGCTTTCCATGACAAACACATCTTCGGAAAATCTTTTCATGATTGTCAAAAAATGCTCTTGTACAATTCTTGACTTTATCTTTTTTCGAAAAAATTGAGATCTCGATGGATCGGCCCATATATTGTTAAAGAAGTTTTTCCTCATGGGGCTGTTGAAATAAAGAATGCGGCGAATGATAACTGTTTTAAAGTGAATGGACAACGCCTCAAGCCATTTATCGAGAAGTTTGATTCAGAGGACATGTTCATTACTCTGAATGATCCTGTGTATCAGGATTATTGATCTCCTAGTCTGACGGAGGTATAGAGTAGAATTAGGTTTAGTTGTTTTTCTGTTTTAGGTTTATTTCTATAGTAGATTTAGTTGCCGGAGTTGTAGACTTCCATTATTGACTCTCTCAGGTGATCTCGTTATCATTCTCCTTTATTTTTATCATTGCTCTCATGTTATTGCTTATTGCACATCTTTTACATTAAGGACAATGCAAGATTTGGTTAGGGGGTGAGATTCTTATATGAGTCGAGTATTTTGTAACATTTCGAGCATTAAATACACACATTTGTCAATTAGCTTGTTGTTTGAGTCGTCATGTTTGATGAGCCTAGAAGACACTGAAGAATGAAGCCTTGAAGATCTCCGGTTGTTTGACTCAAAAGATCTACGAAGATATCTTGATTCAAAACCAACTTTCTTAACCCTAGATTCACGTATTTCTCAAAACCCTTGTCCTCTAGATGGCCCGTCTCTTAAAAGGCATCTCCCTTATCCCCATGACCATAGAGGATAGTCCAAAAGATCAGTTTGGACTTTGTGTGTGTAGACCCATAGTCCGTCTGCAGGAAAGAATCTAAAAAATCACATCTGTTATAAATCCTGCAAAATGAGCATCAGGCGCCCAACCATTATGTATTCGGGTGCCCGACCACCTGAAGATATGTCCAGCAATGTAAACAATGAATATCGAGCGCCCGACTTAAACTTGTCCGGGTGCCCGACCTAAGGAAAAATGGTCCAGCACTTGATTCTGAAATTCAGTATGAATATCGAGCGCCTGACTGAAACCATGTCTGGGCGCCCGACCAATGAAAATAAGGTCCAGTGAGTTTTATTGAAATACAAGAAGGATTCCGGGTGCCCGACTCCAACTATGTCCGGGCGCCCGACCAGGATAAAATTTATCTAGTAAGGCCAGATTGAAATTCAAAGAGGATTTCGGGCGCCCGACTGCAACTATGTCCAGGCGCCTGACTAAGTGGAAACTGGTCCAGTAACCTGACCTTCTGGCTGCACTGAATATCGGGCGCCCAAACCAGTGTTCACCGGGCGCCCGACTACTGTTAGATCTATTTTTAGACCGTGTCCAGGCGCTCGAAGCTAGTGTCCGAGCACCTGAACTAGCCATTTTTTGCCCATTTTTTCCACATCTATTTAAGCATTCATTTGGGCAAAAACCTAATTTAACTACGAAAAAGAGAGTCCTCCTTTGAGTGTGTGTTTACCCATAGCCAAAAACCTCTCTTCTCAAAGTCCTAATCCTTGAGTTCATTGTTCAATCCTAGTTGTTACAAACCATTAATGAGTATTCAAAGCTCGGATTGAAACATGAACTCAAGCCCTCATTAATGACACTTGACCTAATCTCTAGTTGCTGTATTTTGTTGTCATTATTACCATTAATGAAGATCTTGGTGAAACCCTTCTCTCTCATTTAAGTCGTATCCCTTAGGGAAGTTTCAACAAAACCCCAATCCCTTACTTTGGAACCTACAAGAAGGCATTCATAGCAAGGTTGCTGATCGAGGGAGCTGAAGAAGGTACCGATCGTGTAAGCCGAAGCTTCTTCAACCAAAGGCATTATCAAGGGGCTCAATTAGCTAAGTATATTTTAGTTTCTCGAGTCCAAGAAACCATCTCAAAAATTGAGATTTGGGTTTCAGAGTTTGAAGACCCAAACTCAGTTGAGTCCTTTCGTAGGATAAGTCCTTGAGTAGGATAAGCCCTTGTGTAGGACAAAGTGTTTGATGGATTAGTCCTAAGGAATGATGAATCCATGTGTTGAAGTCTAAGTCTTTTTGTAGGTTGTTAAGGTTTATGGTTAACCTCATTTAAAGTCATTGTGATAGTGAAATCCGGCCACTCAAGGAGTGAGTGGATCAGCCGGGAGTGGAGTAGGTACATAACCGAACTACTATAAAATCTCTAGTTATGTGATGAATGCTTACAACTACTTTACTTCTTTCATGATTGAGATAAACTAATTATAACATGTTCTATTATTGTTGAAAGATAATATTCTGCATATCAAGTGTTTGAGGAAAGGTTTCTGAAATGCAACTCATATTCTTATATATGTCTTCAATTAACATTTACATGATTATAAGTGTTTAAATAGGATAATTTAAAAAGTGTTCTATTCACCCCCCCTTTAGGACAAAGAAATTAGTTTCTTGCTTCCACAAGTGCAGTAATCAAACTTATACCGCAATTTCATATTATATGTTGAAAATTTTTCAAATGTTTCCGAAAATTCAAAACTCTTTTGGAAAACCTTGTTTCTATGCATTCGGGATGATACAAGTATAAGAAAAGGAGATATGAAGTGATTAATGTTGCAAGTCTTGAACTACCTTTGATATAATGGTTTTATATGTGAATTCTCCTATTTATATGATTAATAGAAAATTTGAACACTTTTACACCTAGTTCACATTACACAATTTTCATGGGTTGAAAGGATTATGTAAATTTATGGATTGGCTAGACTTAGATTTGAGGTGTTGAGGAACCAAGCCGGAACTTTGTCCATCTTTGTTCATGGGAAGATAATGAAAGATATGGATTTCTAAAAATCCTATCTAATGTGTATGAAAAGGAAAGGAGGAAAGAAAATATGGGTATGATTGAAAATATGGTGGAAAATTCTGAAGATGGCTACCTATTACCAACCGGGGGATGGTCTACCCTAACCAAAGTCGAAAATGGGACGTAGTGTGAAAGCTGTCGGAAGAACGGTAAGGCAAATTCCTGTCATAGGCTTGTTGTTGATCTATACACTTTTAAATCCATAATTTAGATGATCTATGAAGAAGATAATCCCGGAAATTCATGTGATAAACATTCACTATGCACATGTGGACCCTCGCCGTTTCGCTCTCCCTCACGATGTTCTCGTCCCTTCCCCTTTCGGGAAAAGAAGGAGAGGAGGATGCGTGAGTCCTAATCGCCGTTTGTGCCACTGGCTTGCCTCGTTCTCGAGAGCTATGTTTGGTAGTCGTGTTTAAGCTGGATGTGTTTAAATGAGTTTATATAAGACCAGAGTCGCCACTAGCCAGTTACTTCGAATCTACAATCGGCTAGACCCCGTAGAAACGTTAGAAAAGGGGATCCGAAGATTCCTTCTTCTAAAATGACTCCTTTTGATCTGCGGCTAGAGATTCAAGGTAAGGGATCACGGTTACAGGGTGGGAAGAGGTTAAGCACCCCACACATTGCCCGTACCGAAGTACGATCTCTACTTCATAGAATCAAACTAATACTTGAAAGTCTGTTTTAATCCTCGTACATTCTCACGAATGACATGATGCATGAATGCGGGTCTGAACAGTAAGAGTTTCTGATGGGCAGGTTCCAACAACGGGCAAAACCAGAGCATACGTTCGAACTGACAGGTGCTTAATATAAGATGTATGCAGTGTGCTTGAATAATCAAGGTGCTTTATAGTAAAGCATGAATGCAGGTCTGAACAGTAAGAGTTTCTGATGGGCAGGTTCCAACAACGGGCAAGCCCAAAGCATACGCTCGAACTGACAGGTGCTTAATATAAGACGTATGCAGTGTGCTTGAATAATCAAGGTGCTTTATAGTGAAGCAGGGGGGTTGGAAGAAAAGTAAATGTTGCACTTATGCTAGATGCAAATGAGATGATGCTGGAAAAAGAGTAGCTGGATGGACGGAGGTGTCGCAAGGGTTGGCTTCGGGTGGCTGGATCAAGACTTAGATGGCTTGGGAGACTTGGACCAGTGGTCAGGCTGGGCTGGACCAGGGTTAGGCTCTCCTCACTCGGGCTCTCCTTGGTGGGAAAATGGGCTAAGGGGTGGAGAAGGGCTCGGATCGCACTCGGGCTGAATAGCTTCGAAGGGATGTTGAAATGAGAAGGGGAGGGGGGTATTTATCGCAGCGGGCAGTGGCAGTTTGCGTAATTATTTTTGGGCGGCCCGCTGTGGGCCGCCCGTACGGCTACTCCTCGATTTCCAGCGAGGTACGGTCGCTCCCTCGGGGCTGCTGTTTGGCTCGGTGGGTTGACTCAGTGAGTTGACTCAGCGGGTCGACTCAATGACTTGACTCAGCGGGTTGACTCGACGGGTTGACTCGGTGTTTTGACTCGACGAGTTGACTCAGCGGGTTGACTCAGTGGGTTGACTCAGTGAGTTTGACTTTTTAGGATTTTTTGACTGGCTTTTCTTATGGGGGGTTTTTCAGGCTGATGTTTGGGACTGGGTTGACTGGGTTCAGGCTTGAACTGGGCTATGGAATGGGGCTTACAAGGGTGAGTTTGGCTGAGTTTGGACTTGAGATTTGGGGGTATGGTCCTCCATTCATCCAGCTATCTCTACCAACAGTGTAGCAGAAGGTGGGTTGTCTACAGATGCCCCTCTTTGGCAGAGGTTGCCTGCAACCGAATGCCAAAGTGAGTGGACACCCCACTTTTGACCCGGTCATTCATGGATCATGGTCTGAAATCTTTGCTTGCCTTTGCATCTGTGCCAGTTAATCGTTTGGAAACCAATCACTCGCACATACCGCGGGAGTTTAGAGAAAACGTTGCGATTGTCCCTGTATGCGCTGCAACCTGGGTACCCAATCGCAACCCTTCCATTCCCGATCGATACTAACATCGGAAAGGTACAGCAGAGCCTCCGCATCGCTATTCTTACGAGGTTACTGACCCTGAGACTGATTGTGTGATGTTTGATGTTTTCCCAGATCACTCCAGGAGTACTTGTTTCGCTTGACTGTCAAAGTGGTTAGACGCCCTGCGTCAGATAGTCTTACGGGATTCTACTACGCCGACTTGGACTCAGTCAAGGTACTTTAAGCATCCACGCTTAGGTATGTGTGCGTGGACTCTTTCCACCCGATCTGCTGGTTTCGATGCTTGGTTTGCAATTCATTCTTTTCTTGATTGTGGTCTGGAATCTTTGTTATCCTTTGTATCTGAGTCAGTTGATTGTCTGGAAATTGGTAACTCGCACATACCACGGGAGTTTGGAGAAAACGTTGCGATTGTCCCTGCATGCGCTGCAACCTGGGTACCCAATCGCAACCCTTCCATTCCCGATCGGTACTAACATCGGAAAGGTACAGCAAAGCCTCTGCGTCGCTAGTCTTACGAGGATACTGACCCTGAGGCTGATTGTGTGATGTTTGATGTTTTCCCAGATCACTCCAAGAGTACTTGTTTCGCTTGACTGTCAAAGTGGTTAGACGCCCTGCGTCAGATAGTCTTACGGGATTCTACTACGCCGACTTGGACTCAGTCAAGGTACTTCAGGCATCCACGCCTAGGTATGTGCAGGTGAACTTTTTCCACCCAATCTGCTGATTTTGACACTTGGGTTACAATTCATCGTTTCCACCTGTTCAAATGGTTTCTGTGACCGGGCCTTTTGGCTTTCATCTTTTTTGTATCTTGGCATGTGGTACGACCGCACTGACATTGGAGTTCAGTTCGACCGTACTTTGAGTGCATTGGATCCGATGGTCTCCGGGGAAACCGCGAGACATCGGATCTTATTTGATTTTTGCGTCGGCTCCTACCCAGAGATATGGAAGATCTCCTGGTGTGTTGGAGGCAGAACGCTCTAATGGGAAAATGTTTTTTGAATTTTTTTTTTTTAAAAAAGATACCCACTCTGGGGAGTGATACTCCGTGGGGTTTTTATTTACAAATAGAAATATTTTTTTGTCTTTTTGAAATGGAAATCTGGTTTGCATGCGCCTCCACTAGGGATGCCTGTGGGGTCTTTGGCTAACTGACTTTATTTTGAAAGCAGGTAAACATGATGATTGATGCGACGGATGCTGATGCATGGAGATGCATGATGAATGCATTGCTTTGCTCATTCTCTTTTAGTCTGATGATTTTGCTTTTGCTGGTGATGCAGAGAACTTGGAGCTTATTGCTTGCGGGGTTGTTCTCCCTGAGGATTTTCTTTTTTTCTTTATGCGGATGTTTGGTCAGCGGGTTGGTCAAGATCCTGACCCGTGATCGATCAGGTCCATCGTCCCAAGATGTTGTTTCTTTGCTAATGAGAATGTACGAGGATGTTATCTGACTTCAAGATGTTCTTCTGAGCATAAATGCGATTGAGACGGTGCTTAGTCGCCAGTTTTGGTCAAGATTCCAATTTGCGGGCGATTAAATCTGTCATCCCAAATTGTGAAGAGAGTGGAGTTCAAGACTCCTGAAGTGTAGTGCTGGGGATAGTGCCAATTTTTGTGATTTTTGTGAATATGTGATCCGAATCTTTATTTGAGTGGTCAGGATAGAGATCGGTTATTGAAAGCGAGGAAATATTTTTGTGTTTTTAAAAATTTTTGGCTTGCAAGCAAGGGAAACATTTTTTGTGATTTTCGAAGTATTTTCTTTGAAAGCAAGAGAAATATTTATGTGATTTTTGAAAATATTTGTTTTGAAAGTAAAGGAAATATATTTTTTGTGATTTTTGCAAGTATTTGATTTGAAAGCAAGAAAAATATTTTTGTGATTTTTGCAAATATTTGATTTGAAAGCAAATGAAATATTTTTGTGATTTTTTATGAGGTTATTTTGCAATGTTTTTGTATTTTGTGATTTTTCTGAAATGCAGGGAAAAGTATGAAATTTTCATCCACTTCCAGCTTCTACTGCTGGTAAGGCACCCGATCCATTTTACGTCAGCGAGCAAGACGAGTCTCACACAGCTAAGTGCCGTAGTTTTACATCTTCGGATGAGGAGATTGTTGAGGGTTTTCAGTCAACACACCCACAAAGTTGCCTGTTCCTCATGTGCAATGCACATAGACCACGTATCATCCAACGAACTCCTTCGGCCACAAAATGAGCCACATCCTCACATTTCCCTTAGTCAATCCAGTTTGGGGCCTTACGTTGCTCACGATTCCGTGAGGGTGCGCTCCACCTCCCAACAGCCTTAATCCCCTTCATGAGTTTTGGGAACAGGGAAAATCCGTCAGGTTCAACAGCGACTTCCAAATCAAGGTTGTCTATCACGGTGCGTTCAACACGAACAGGGTTGCGGAGTTCTGCCCACCTCAGCCCTTACCTGTTTAAAAGATTCCAGACACCTGTGCGATCAAGTGTCAGCCATGTCTGGAACAAGTTAGGAAAGAAAGCCTCCGAGAAGTTAATCCCAGTGTAGTTTTAGGTCTTCAGACCACTGGAGATAAATTTGTGCAGTTGAAATTGATGGTTTTATTTTATTTTTTTATTTTTTTTTGAAAAAGTTTCAGATTTCAACTCGGGTAATCGAGGTTGATGCTGGTTTTTATGGAAAGCTTAAAAAATCTTTTTGGTATTTTTTGAAAATGATCCGGATTACGAACCTTGATCCCAGCGGTTAAGGCCGATGCCGGTTTTTGGTTGAAAGCAGGAAAAGGTCCCCCAAGAAATTAATCCCAGTGTAGTTTAAGGTCGTTGGACCAAAATATGTACATGCTGAAAATACATTCTTTTTTATGATTTTTTTTGAAATGATCCAGGTCATCAGATCTTGGCCTGAACGGCTAGGATCGATGCTGGTTTTTATTGAAAACCTCTCGGGATGTTGATCCTGACGTAGTTTAAGGTCTTCGGACCACAAAACTGCACAAAACGGGGCGAACACATTTTTTTATTTTTTGAAATGATCCAGATCATCAGATCTTAGCCTGAACGGCTAGGGTCGATGCTGGTTTTTATTAAAATCCCTCGGGATATTGATCCCGACATAGCTAAGATCTTCGGATAAAAAACTGTATAAACTGAACATACATTCTTTTTGTGCTTTTTTCGAAATGATCCAGGTCATCAGATCTTGGCCTGAACGGCTAGGATCGATGCTGGTTTTTATTAAAATCCCTCGGGATATTGATCCCGACGTAGTTAAGGTCTTCGGACCAAAAACTGTATAACAAACATTCTTTTTGTGCTTTTTTCGAAATGATCCAGGTCATCAGATCTTGGCCTGAATGGCTAGGATCGATGCTGGTTTTTATTAAATTCCTCGGGATATTGATCCCGATGTAGTTTAAGGTCTTCGGACCAAAAACTGTGCACAACAGGAAAAACATATTTTTGTTTTTGTTTTTGTTTTTTTTTTTTTTGGAAAATGTCCGGTGTCAGCGGATCTTGATTCAATCCAGACTGATGCCGGTTTTTATTGAAAATCTCTCGGGATGTCGATCCCGACGTAGTTTAAGGTCTTCGGACCCAAAATATGTACATGTAAACAGTAATCAAGGGCGGAGATTCTTGGGATTCTTCTTGGAATGGTTTGGATCATTTAATCATGCCTTTGGATGGTTGAGATCACTGTTTGACCAAGTCAATTTTTTCTTTCTTTTTCTTGAAAATTCCATGGAACTTTTCCACATCATCAACCCAATTTCTCACCCATTTCTCACAAGATGAGATTTTGGTGAGATTTCTTCTTTTTCTCACCATTCTCTTCCATCACTTCACTCTTACATGGAGGTATAAGATTCACTTGCAACCACCCTTTTCAAGGAGGAGTTCTTCCCAAGGAGAGGGGAGGAGAGGTCATTTCACATAGGTAGGGGTTAGGACGGCCCCCTGGGCGCCGCCCGGACCGCCCCTGCCCACTGGTTTTCTCGGTGGGCTGGGTAAAAGGGTGCCTTCCCCTTTTCTATATAACATGGGGCACCCTTGCCCGCTTCCACGTGCAATCTCTCTCTTTTCTCTCTCAACTCTCTCTTTCTTCAAGTTTCTTTCTCTTTTTTTGGTGGTCCTTTGCTCTTTTCAAGTGGTGGGCCTTAGAGAAGTCTTGGGACAGCAAGGTGGTCCTTTTTTGGTGAGTGGTAAAGGTATGGACCACTCCCTTTCTCTTTCTTGTCCTTTTCCTTCTTCATTGTTTCTCATGGTTCCTTTCTTTTCTTCATGTAGCTATTTCAAAAGAAGTGAAGGTGGGCCCAAGTGTTCTTGTCCTTTTTCTAGATCTCCAATCTATTTCAAAGGTGGTGCATGGAGAAGGACATTGCAAGCTTTCCATTTCATTTTTTCTTTTCCTCTTTTCACACTCCCTTCATGTGTATGTAAAGGGTGGTTTTGCCATGTCCATCAAGTGTGCATGGTAAAATATGCTATCTTTTTCATGGGAGTTGGGCCTCTCTTCATATGTATCAAATGGGCTCAAAGTGAAGTCATGGCCCTTGGTGTATTTGATGGGCCCAACGCTTCATTTTGGGCTCCCTCATGCTTTCTCTTTCTTGTCATTTTCTTTGGAGCTTTCTTTTTCTTTTCCATCTTCTTTCCAAGGTTTGGGCCCATGGGCATGGTAGGGCCCATCTCAAGTTTTGGGCTCATGGGGCTCACTTTGGGTGACCCCATCTTTTTTCACACATATATGGACCAAGGTGACTAGCCCATTCTCCACTTGGATCTCAAGTGGGCTAGCTTTCTTAGTTGGGCCTTTATGGACAAGTAGCCCAAATCTTCCACCATTTCTTGATTATGATGTATATCCTTGTATAAAGTGTAGTGGGCTTCTTGGAGTTTTTCATGGGCTTTTGGGTTTTCATTGAAGCTTGGATTTCTTTGGACTATGTATGCACCACTACACTTTGTCCTTGTGGTAGGAATGTGGTTCTCAAGAGTTTCCCTTTAATGTTATCAACCTCAAATGGATGATCCTCAAGTGAGCTATCCATACAACCATGGCTCCTTAATCTTTTCTTTGGGGGCTTGGTGGGTCATCCACCATCATTCTCAAATATGAGCAATTTTCTTTCAATTTGTGAGAAAGAATGATACTCATAAGTTGCCCATTTTTGTCGCATGCTTTGGGACATTTCGGATTTTGATCTTCAAGAGGGCTATGTGTACCATTCTTATCCATTTTCATGATGGTTGGGTGACTCATCAAGCCATGTCCTCTTGTGCTCAAATGGTCTCCCTTTCTTGTAAAGAAATTGGTGCACATAAGTTGCCCAAGCTTGCCCTTTCATGGGCATTTTCAACTTGGATTCTTCATGTGGGCTATGTGCATCAACTTTCTACCATTAGCTTCTTTGATTCATATGTTTGTGGGTAGACCGCCATGTTGTATTCTCATGGTCAAAACTTTCATCAAGATGGTGCACATAGGGTCGCCCATGGTTAACCCATGAATGGGTCTTCATGTTCTTCAAGTGGGCTATATGCTCCCCTCAATCCATTGAGATGAGGCATTTGGGTTGCTCTTGGGGGCCCACTTCATTTCTATCCCCCACTTGTCCATGTACATGTGTATAAAGATGGAAGCATCTTAAGTGAGAATCATGGCCTTGGCATAAAAAGTGGATCAATCCTTGGCCACATATGGACTTTGAAGAGAGATCTCTCATGTGAAGTAGGATTCTTATCCTTTGTTGATCTCATGATACTTGAGTGCATTTGTTGTCCAAAATATGTCCTTGGATGATGGACTTTTCTTACCTAAGGCATGTCATGCAACCTTCTTTAAGGTGGGCCTTGCTTTTTCCAATGGGCCCAACACATATCCTAGGTGACACATGGAGTTGGACTTTAGATCTTGCATTTGAATGTGAGTCCAATCCCATAGGTTTCCTGGATGATAATTTGGATTTTAACGGGTAGGGGATAAGGACTTACCTTGCCAAGCTTGTAGGATTCAATGGCAGACGGTACCAGGGGACGTCGAGTGATTGACGAAGATGATCCTGCCTTCATCATCCGCCGTGGGGACCACATGTGTTCCTTGGCTATGGAGCATCAACCTCTTCCCGCCATCAAGGGTCGAGGCACCAGGGATCACTGGGACAATTGGGTGAAGGATCCACAGCCCTTGCTTAAACGAGTATTGGCTGGTACTCCTTTTGCTGGCCTCCTCACCTTACGTTTTCATAACAACAGTGCCAACCGCATGATACTTACGGCCCTCTCCGAGAGGTGGCGGGACGAGACCCACACCTTCCAGCTCCCTTGTGGTGAATGGGGAATAACTCCCCTAGACATTTATATGCAGATAGGCTTTCCGTTTCATGGGACAGTTGTTCCCCAAGTCAGCTCTCTGGCTCCCATCACTTCCACTGACTGGCTACGGCTCGTCGGTGATGTCCCAGCCGAGGATGAATTCCAAGGCCATCAAGTAAAGATGCGATGGTTCTACAATACTTTTGCCTCCGTCATCCCCACTACCGAGCGAGAGGCCCTCCACAAAGCATGGGCCATGATCACTTACGCCTTCGGGTCCTTCCTTCTATGCCACGCCAATGAGAGGGTCGATCCTAAATTTCTTCGCTTGGTTGAGGATTTACACCACCCCTACAATTGGAACGGGGCTATCCTGACTCATATTTTCCAGGGTCTGGATAAGACCTGTCGGAATAGCCAGTCCTACACTGGTTTTTGGCCTGTCGTCGAGGTATTTCTTCATTCACCTTCCTTGGGGTCATTTGCCTTCTTTCTCTCTCTGATCATTAGGTGTGCTTTTTGCCTAGACCTGCTTTTATGACCATTTTTCCCATCTCGCGCCGAGGATGCGGGACGATGTTGAACCCTCTTTGTATCTCCACATGTACTGGCATCAGCAAAACCGTCAGCGGAACTCCCGAGTTTCTGGGGACAATTGGCACGCTGACATAGATGGGTTGACCGTTGATGATGTAAGTATCTTACTTTCCTTACCCCCCGTGCTGTACTGTAATTGATCGTGGTGACCTCATTTGCTGCAGCTCGCTCGGATGCCGTATGCCAGCTTCCCTCTCTATTACACCCCCAGCGTGTCTAGGCATATGACGCTTCATGTCTCCGTATCATGCTTTCCGACGCTGAATCTTTTCAGTGGTATCTGGGTGAGAGGTTGCTTCGGCAAGTCACTGGGGTGGCTCGGGTCCCTTGTTCTGCACCTCCTCCAGCTGCTCAGATCCCAGCTGATGAGAGAGCTGAGGCTCTCGTGGGCTAGCCTGGATTTCGCTTCACGATCCCGGATCGTGATTATGATGAGTGGTATTTGTTGTATGGCCAGGGGCCTCTGCTTCATTTGCTCTATGTTCCAGGGGGTCGTCGTAGATATGCTGGAGGGTCGGTGACTGCTCCTTTGATGGATCTTTATCGTCGGGAGCGGGACGAGAGGAAGGATGATGACGACTATGTTGGCGACTTGTAGCATGCTTTTGTATTCAGCTCACTTGATGGGTGGCCTTCTTCTTTTTGCTTTTACCCACTTTTGTATCAAAATCTTCTGAATGAATACACAATCTTAATTCTTCTCAGATTACTTGATGACGCTTAGATGCTTTGATTTCTGATTCAGTCTTTAATGATTTGTGGAGGATGAGCCCTTTTTAACTGCATGGATGATGACTTGAACGGTTCAGATTGCTTGGCTTGGCCTTATGGGTCCACTTGATGATCCAATCTTGGATTCTGGCCTTCTTTCTTGGTGATCAAGCCTTTGATCTTGTTGTTTCGTGACTTGTATGAGCTTTCCCATGGTTTAGATCATGTTGATCTAGTCTTTGAATGGCTCAGATTGATAGATTCGGCCCTGTGGGCCCACTTGAGACCTTGGCTTTACTTTGGAGCACCTCTTTTTGATGATTTGTGAGGCTAAGAAGGCTTCTCATGGTGTGGATGATGACTTGAACGGCTCAGATCGCTTGTCTTGGCCTTGGGGCCCACTTGATGATTAGATTTTGGATTCTGGCCCTTCTTTTGATGATCAAACCTTTGATCTTGCTATTCGATGGCCCATGTGAATGAAATTGCGGTTTTCACCGCTAGATGAGATACTTGGAGATATGTCTATGGACCTAGAGGGGGGGTGAATAGGACCTTTTGAAATTCTTTTCGCCTACTTATGCAATTCAACAAGTTTAAGCTAGGTAAGCAAGAACACCTTGGCTTCCAAGCCTTGGTGGGTCCAATCACAAGACTAGCAAGAGTTAAGCAATAACCAACCCTAGTCTAAGCATGCATAGGAAGGAAATGATTCAACTAATTAAGCTACTAACCTATGCACCTTGTGTAGACTTATGAGATTGGATCAATGAGCTCAAGTCTACACAAGTAGTGAAGGTACATCTTGTGCAAGGATGCCTAAAAAGTGCCTAGCATGCATTCATATCAATCATTCATAATCAAGCAATTAAACTAACAATGCAAAGATATCAATGTGCTCAATAACAATCACAAACACAAGGATGTATAGTGGTTCGACTACGTGTCTACTCCACTCCCGGTTCAAGTACTCAACCCCTTTGAGCACACCGGCATTCACTATCGGAGGTTTTAAATGAGGTTCACCTCTCAACCTTTACACGGAGGTTTTATCGGTTCACCTCTCAACCGTATCCGGAGTTTTAGACATAGGCTAACTCTCAACCTTATCGCACGTTTACTCCCGTGTCGGAGGCTCCCCCTTGGAGACTTAGTTTAGGCCCGGCTGACGGGCCAAGGAACGGCTAACGTCCCTAAGGCGAGTTGACAAACAAACTCTAAAATGGACTCTCAAATGAGACAACTTACTTGTCGGATGAGCCCCTTGTTTAGCGCCGTAATGGGTTGCTTGATCTCCGCTCTCCCGTGCTTCAATCAGCTTCCCTTTGCTCCCTCGATCGTGTCGCCGTTGCGTCGCCAATGCCTCAGCCACATTCGATCAAACACCTTGCATGCGATGCCTTGAAGTGCCCAAGGTGCTAGGAGGATGGGTGAATCTCATACATGGGATGTGTAGGTTGTTCCAACTAGGAGATTCACCTAGAGAGTCTTCTAGAGGTCTTGGACAAAGGATATACCTATGTGGAATAGTGTCACACCTCTAGATTTGAGAGAGGAATCAAGTCATCTCTTGATAGCATTTGAATGCCCATACTTGTGTTTGAAACACAAGGGATATGACTTGAAAACCTCCTCTTTGAGGCCCCAAAGGATGAACAAGATAAGTGTGGAATGGGCTCTCAAAAACTTCTCTCTCTTTGCCCAAGAATGGAGCACCATATATATAGAAGAGAGAGGTCCAACGGCTCTAAAACGGGCAGAAAACGGTCATAAACGACCTATCCCGACCGGTCGCGACCGGTCGGAGTCCCCTGCTGGAGGGACAAGCAATGCAAAGGCCACATATATGGGCCGACCGGTCATGACCGGTCGGACCCCCTCACTGGACAGCCTAAGCCATACTGGCCGACCGGTCATGACCGGTCGGACCCCTCTGCTGGACTAAAAATAACACCAGGCCGAAAGTGAAGGCCGACCGGTCTTGACCGGTCGGTCAGGCTTGCTGATCTACATGCCATGTGAAGGCCGACCGGTCATGACCGGTCGGCTGTCCTTATGCAAAGCAGCAGGGCTGCTGGCCGACCGGTCATGACCGGTCGGACCAGCCTGGTTCTCCCCTCCACAAAGCTGAACACTTCTATCTTCAGCTGGATGTTATAGGCAAGGGTTAGGGTGATCAAAAGGGGACACCTAGGGCCTATCAATGATGACTAAAAGGTTTCTAAAATATGGTCAAGGTCATCAAGATACAGGGGATAGGTTTTTGGTCGAGGTTAAGGCAACCAAGGCATCTCATTTACCTGAAATCTTCTCCCTTGATTTGGCTGGACGTCTTGAGTCTTTCGTGTCTTCGTCTTCATTGGGCTCAACCGACACAAGACTCACCAGCTGTAAGTGATTGACAAACAAGGTGCAACTAGTAGCCACGAAAAGTGCACTAACAGTGAACTCTTCCATGGCTTAGATCATGATGATCTGTTCTCTGAATGACTTGGACTGCTTGTGGTCCCCACTTGATCACCTTTTCCTCTTTTTGACTTGATTAGACCAATTCTAGCCGTTGTGCTTCGTGATTGGACCAGTGGGGTACCTTCTATATGATCTTGATCAGCCTCAGTCGAAATCTGGAGTGGACTGGAGCCTTGGGCGGCCCTCGGGGTGCCATCTGCTGACGTGGACTGTCAGCCTCACCTACTAAGAACCCTGGAGCCAATCCCGCAGAGAGAGAGGGAGTGCGTTCGTACGGGCAGCCCAGAGCGGGCCGCCTAAGGCTCGCCTCTTGAGCGGCCTGGGCTGGCTCGGGTTTGGACATTCTCTGCTATCCATTGTCTTTGTCCCCTCATTCCCTGCACATCCGGGTTCGATTGCAGCCATGAATATTCTCCTTTTCTCATCTTCCCTCCTCCTTTTGTCCTTTTCTTGGTTTGTTTTTTCTCAAGCAATGGATGGTGGAGATTTAGGGGCTGTGGGGGCTGTCCATGGTGGGTCCCACATTTCAGGAGGTGGTGCAGGATTTAATGATGGTGGAATCTCTTTAATAGATGGTGGAAATGGGGGCATTGATGAGGGGTTAGGGATGGTGGTTGATGGAGCTTTGAATGGGCCCATTAATGGCAGCCATGCTGAAATTCTAGATTTGAATGGGGCTTTGATTGTGGGAGAAATGGATGGCATGGATGAGATGGGAGGATGGGACATAGGTGAGGCTATGCATCCCTTGAACATGGGCCACATGGATGATGTGATTGATGGAGGTGATGGGCCCATGATGGACATAGATGGGCTGATCCCCTTTCTGGATGGGATGGATGGTTCAGATGATACCTTTAATGGTTTGGATGCTCTTGATGATGGCTGAGATGTACGGTATACTTGTTTGGGTGGGCTTGATGTGATCATTGATGATGTCCCCCTGATGATGGATGGTGTGGATGCCTCAATGATCCCTTTGATCAGCCAAGATGATGATTGGATTCATGATTTCCTGTTGGAGAGGGCCGCAGGTCCAGATTTGACCGTTGATTCTTCGATCAGGGTTGCCGGGACCCTTTTTGATGGTTCAGATGCATTTTTCAACGGTCAGATTAGCCAGGATGCCACGATGTGTGGCGTGATTTTCGCTGGTAACCCTTTTGATGGAGAGTATCGTCCTTCTCCTGATCGTCGGTCTTTTGCGCACTCTGTTCATGAGGTGGGCGAGTCTTCCCATGCGGCTGAGGTTATGACAGTTTTAGATAGTGATGCGACTATATCAGACATAGTCGTTACTGAGGGCAGGTTAGGGGCTATCGAGTCTGCAGAGGTTCCAGCTTTTCCTTCTCCTTCGCCCGTTGATCTTCCGATCCTCGATGAGCTGTCATTGATTTATGGGCCTTTTGTTCTGGAGGGGGTACCAGTGAGGACTTGTCAGCTGCTTCCTCGTCCTTCTTGCTCGCCGTGGCTGCTTGCTTGGCTTGATAGTTTGTCAGCTTATGAGATTCGGGATTTGGAGTCCTATGGCTTCGGCAGTCTGATCCATATGGCTAGAGTTGACATTGATTGGAGGATGCTCGGAGCTGCCTTGATTGACTGGGTCCCTTCGTTGAACTTGTTCGCGTTCAACGATATGGAGATGGGACCCTCTTTGGAGGAGCTTGCACGTTTGACAGGCCTTCCTTGGGATTATACTCAGTATTTCTCGCCGAAAACATCACCGAAGGCTGCCACACTGCAGAACTGGTTCGGGATCCCTTATCTTGTTCGGCTTGCAGCTGCCGGCCAGGATGCTGTAGTGTTCTTCTTGGACTTGCTGTATGATCTTTTTTCGGGTCCTCGGAGTGTGGCCGATTCTACCTTTGCTCGGAATGCACTGATGTTCTGTTTGATAGCTGAGGCGCCGTTCTCGGGATGGCGCAGGTCCCAGACTCCTTTGCTTTTTGAGGTGATGAGCCGAGCTATCCGACGGCAGGGGATCATTTCTCTCATCTTGGCCGAGCTGTTCAATGGGCTGACTGATTGCACCCTGGGCCGTACCCGTGTCCTTCGCGGCTGTTGTGCCTTTCTTCAGGTATCTTTTCTACACCTTTTTCTTCTTGCTTTGTTAGGACTTGCTTGGCTTTAGCTGAACTTCTTTTCCTTTTTGTGATCAGGTCTGGCTATGGGAGCATCTTTCTTTGACCGTTCCTGTACCCCTTCCTAGCATTCCTAGCTCTGACATCATGCGTTATATCATGGAGTTCTTTCCGCATACAGCTAGGATGAGCGAGCCCTTGTATCGCAGGATGTTTGCTAAACTTCGTGACTGAAACGTTCGTTGGGAGTCATCTTGGCTTTCACTTCCTCCGGTGCTTTGTGATGCACACCGCCTTCCTTTGATGTTGGTAGGTTTTCGATCCTACTTTTCTTATCATCTCATTCGGTTCCTGCAGCAGTTTGGATATGAGCAGGATGTTCCTCTTTTTGCTTTCACGGGTATCGGGCGTCGAGCGCTTCCATCTAGATCCTCTGATTTTAGGACCCGGATTGATTGTTCTTGGGCGAGTTACTTGACTGCTGATTCGCTAGGTTTTGAGCTGCGGACTTTTCCGATGGCGACGGCCCCATATCAGTACTGGGTTGCTGAGCAGTCTTTGTATCGACGTATCCCTTGCTGGCACCAGACTGCTGATGAGGATGAGCAGGATATCCTTGGAGATGCTGGCTCTTCATCTGGTTCATATGAACCTTTTGAGGAGCGCCCATTCATTGATCGTTGCTTCCTTTTGGCCACTCATGGCCATCTACTGTCTGAGATTTCTGCACTTCGGTATCATTGTGAGATGATGTCGAGGAGATTGGCTGCCGATCAGAGATTGTCTGATGAGGAGACAGCGATCCGTACCCTTAAGCGCGATGAGGCGCATTACCTGCGTATGGAGGTGAGCAGGTTGAGAGAGAGGCTATCTTTTTATGAGTCAGAGGACTTACCTGATATGGCCGAGGAGGAGGGTAGAGATTGATTGTGTTGGCCACCTGCACATTCCCTTTTTTTTTTTGCATATTCGATTGATGATGATGAAATTTTTTTTTGTATTTTTTGAAAAAGATGATATGATATGTGTAAAAGAAATATGATGCTTTTAATGAAAAGAAGAAAACTTTTTTGGGAATCTATTGTGCCATGAGTTGTCTTGTGAGTGTGTCTGGATTTTGTGTCGGGATATAAGAATCAGAACTGGGGCTCGGTCAATGCTTTGACCGATGTCTCAAGATTTGACTTGCTTGATCCTTTGGTTCCCTTAGAGGTGTAGGCAATGGAAACTGTTGCCTCTTGAGATTGTCAGAGTTTGTAGAGCTTTTCGTTCCTGACTACACTTCTTCTTGTTCTTGAACTGTAACTGCTTGAACCGATCTGGACCGTTTGATTTCCTGGTACCTGCACTTTTCATTTTTTTTCTTTTTTCATTTGAGTCATTTTTGCCTGTAGCGCTCTTTTGAGTTTTCACTACAGCCGGCCTTTTCCCGTCATTTTTGCCCGTGGCGCCCTTTCGGGTTTTCACCGCGTCCCGGGTGTTTGATCTTGCCTGCCCCTTGGCAGCTATGCTGTTTTTACCCTCGGCGCCCTTTCGGGTTTTCACCAAGTCCCTTGTATGCCCACTGTTTTTACTCGGAGCGCCCTTTCGGATTTTCACTCCGCCCTCTTTGTTTAGGCACACATTTTCTTTTTTCTTTTTCTTTTTTTGCTTTTTTTTTGGATCTTTGGATATCTGCGGCGGCTAGAGGTCGGGAATCCGTCGTTGCCGGCCGATGGCAGTCTTTCAGCCCTTATCCTGAGTTACGATAACAGAGCTGTTGGTCTTAGCTAGAGACCCTTCTGAGATGAATGGATGGATGACTGTGTTTCTTCTTGGACTGATTTTTTTTCCTGGGTGCCTTGCTTTGGCTTCCCTTTTTCTTTCTCTTTTCTTCTCTTTTTTTTTCTTTTTCTTTTGCATTCTTTTTCTCTCTTTTTTTTGTCTTTTCCTTTTGAATCCCCCCCTTTTTTTATTTTTCTCTTTTTGAATCCCCTTATTTGAAACACTTGTTGGTGGACGGAAATGATTTCTCAGAGGTCTCGGCTTTGACCTCTTGACTTCAGCTCTATTAAAGTAACTCTTGATAAGGTCAGAATGGCTTACCCGTAAAAGATCTTCATGTTATCGGCGTTGGTTGGCTCAGGAAGATCCACCCCTCTCATGCTGGTGAGTCTGAGGGCGCCTCCGGGAAGTACTTCTCTAATGATCAATGGTCCGTCCCACGAGGGATTGAACTTTCCTCTGGGATCCGGAAGGTGCGATGGTAGAATCTTCTTCATGACCATGTCGCCTACCTTAAAACTTCTTTTTCGGACTCTCTTGTTGTAAGCCCGAGCGATCCTTTTCTGATAGCACTGTGAATGACTTAGTGCACGCATGCGCTTTTCATCTGCTAATTGCAACTGGTCGAATCTGGCCCGTTGCCATTCTCCTTCTTCAATTCCGCTTTCGAGTAACACTCGTAGTGATGGTATTTCCACTTCGACTGGCAAAACTACCTCCATTCCATAAGTAAGCTCGAAAGGAGTAATGCCTGTAGCAGACCGTACAGACGTTCGATAGGCCCAAAGTGCATATGGGAGCATATCTAACCAATCTCGATAGGTCACGACCATCTTCTCGAGTATCCTGACGATTGTCTTGTTTGCGGCTTCTACCCCACCATTCATCTAAGGACGGTAGGGGCTTGATCGATGACGTTAGATCTTGAATTTGCTGAGGAAGTCATCCATCTTCTTGTTGACGAACAGGGTCCCATTATCTGTGATGATAGCATTAGGGATTCCATACCGGCATATGATGTTGTTCTTCATGAATTTGATCACCTGAGATGCTGCAATCGTGGTGTAGGAGGCTGCCTCTACCCACTTGGTGAAGTAGTCGACTGCCACAAGTATGTACTCATGACCATTTGATGCTTTGGGACTGATCTTGCCGATAATGTCGAGTCCCCACATGGAGAAGGGCCAGGGGGTGGTCAGGTTGTATAACTCTGATGATGGGGCATGGATTTGATTCGCATGCTCCTGATACTTGAAGCATTTTCTGACGTGCTGGCAACAGTCTGTCTCCATGGTGAGCCAATAGTAGCCGAGTCGTAGAATCTTCTTTGCCATCATGTGCCCATTCATGTGTGGGCCTCAGATTCCTTCGTGTATTTCTCCCATGATCTTTGCAACTTCTGTTTCATCGACGCATTGAAGGAGGATGTGATTATAAGATCGCTTGTAAAGAACTTCGCCACTGATGGTGAATTGGCCGGCCAAACGCTGGATGGTTCGGCGATCTGTTGATGTTGCTGACTCTGGATACTCCTGGGTTTCGAGATATTGCTTGATGTCAGCATACCAGGGTTTGTCAGGGACAGCTTCAGCTTCTTCTATTTGCAGGCAAAAAGCAGGTTCTTCTTGAATTTTGACTGTGAGCTCCCATTCTGAAGCTCCTTTTGGGATCTCGAGCATTGATGCGAGTGTGGCGAGAGCATCTGCAAACTGGTTCTTGGCTCTGGGCATGTATGAGAAGGTGACTTCTTTGAACTCCTCGATCAGATTGTCAAGATACACATGATATGGTATCAACTTCTCGTCCTTGGTTTTCCATTCGCCATTGGTCTGATTGATGATAAGCTGTGAGTCTCCAAACACTCGTAGCTTCTTGACGCCCAAGATTATGGCTTCCCTTAAGCCAGCGATGCATGCTTCGTACTCTGCCATGTTGTTGGTGCACTCGAATGCTATGCGCCTCGAGATAGGAATAGGGACATCATCTGGAGAGTAGAGGATTGCTCCAATACCACTCCCTTTAGAATTTGCTGCGCCGTCGAAGAATAACGTCCACTCATCTTTTTTCTTCTTTTCTTCCTCTTCAATGAGCAAGAGATCTTCATCAGGGAAGGATGTCTTGAGCGGTTGATAATCCAGGAGGGAGTGGACCGCAAGATGATCGGAGAGGGCCTGCCCCTTGATTGCCTTCTGAGTGACATAGGTGATGTCGAACTCAGACAGGAGTAGCTGCCAATTAGCTATCCTTCCAGTGAGTGCCGGTTTCTCAAATAGGTACTTGAGCGGATCCATGTGAGCGAGGAGGAGAATAGGGAATGCAATCATGTATTGACGGAGTCGCTGAGTTGCCAGACTAGGGTGAGGCAAGTCTTCTCGATCGGGGAATACCTGGTCTCGTAGTAGGTGAACTTTCGACTCAAATAGTATATTGCTTGTTCCTTCTTCCCGGTCTCGTCGTGCTGGCCGAGAACACAGCCAATGGCTTCTGCTACTACCGAGATGTATAACAATAGTGGTCGTCCAGGAGTGGGTGGCACTAGGAATGGAGGATTCATGAGATATCTCTTGATGCGGTCAAAGGAGACTTGGTAATAATCATTCCATTCTTTTGGAACGTTCTTCCGGAGGAGTTTGAAAATGGGCTCACAAATAGGCGTGAGCTGTGCGATGAAGCGACTGATGTATTGGATTCTGCCGAGGAAGCCACGGATTTCTTTCTCTGTTCTAGGAGGGGGCATCTCGATGATTGCTCTGGCTTTAGTCTCGTCGACCCTGAGCCATCCTCGCTTACCATAAAGCCGAGGAGCTTACCTCCCATTGCGCCGAAGACACATTTCTGAGGGTTGAGGCGGAGCTTGTACTTTTCTAATCTGTTGAATAACTTCTTCAGATCTTCAAAGTGTCCTTCAATTGTGCGAGATTTGACGATCATGTCATCCACATATACTTCAAGCTCTTTGTTCATCATGTCATGGAATAATGCTGTCATTGCTCATTGATATGTTGCTCCTGCGTTCTTTAGACCGAACGGCATTACCCTGTAACAGAAAGTTCCCCAGGGAGTGATAAACGATGTCTTCTCATGATCTTCTATTGCCATCTTGATCTGGTTGTAACCTGAGAACCCGTCCATGAATGAGAAGACCTTGTATCCAGTAGTATTGTCGACCAGAGTGTCGATGTGTGGCAAAGGGAAGTCGTCTTTAGGACTGGCTTTGTTGAGATCTCGGATGTCGATGCACATTCGAACCTTGCCGTCCTTCTTTGGTACTGGAACGATGTTGGCGAGCCATTCAGGGTAGTTGGAGACTACCAAGAATCCCGCGTTGTACTGTTTGATGACTTCATCTCGGACTTTCAGAGCCCATTCTGGCTTCATTCTTCGAAGTTTCTGCTTCACTGGCTTCATATCTGCCTTGGTTGGCAGATGGTGTACAACGAGCTCTTCATCGAGCCCCGGCATGTCTTCATATGAGAACGCGAAGTTGGACAATCTTGGAACTAGGAACTCTATCATTTTCTGTTTCATCTCAGGTGGCAACGATTTTTCAATGCGTACTTCCCTAAGGATCTTAGGTGTCCCCAAGTTTACTATCTCGAAATCATCGGCTACAACATTGGCTTTGGATTCAAACTTTTTGAGGAGATCCTCAAGTTCAGGAGCTGGATCATCATCTTCCTTATCCCGAGCTTCGTCCAGACCCATGAGCTCGAAGTCTAATTCGATGTCGAAATCATATGATTCGACTTCAAACTCATGTGACTCTTTAGACGAACTTGGCACACTACTGAATGCAGGAAAAGAAATGTTTTTTAGTTTTTGAGATTTTTCTGAAATGGAAATGCTAGATGTTTTTGGCTTTTGAAAGTTTTTGATTTTTTTGAATTTTCAAAATTCATGGGACTTTGAACAAGTGGGCATTGCAGACCATGATTGAGCCCAACTTGTCCCAAAGTTTCGGTCGCTGCTTAAACAGGCATTTTTTTTGAAGCCAGA
The DNA here is from genome assembly GCA_003013855.2 of Liriodendron chinense. Classification (NCBI taxonomy): domain Eukaryota; kingdom Viridiplantae; phylum Streptophyta; class Magnoliopsida; order Magnoliales; family Magnoliaceae; genus Liriodendron; species Liriodendron chinense. The sequence continues at coordinate 598,993 of PVNU02003299.1, forward strand.
GCCCTCAGATGGCTCTTTAGCTTGATTCAAAAGTTAGGGGAACAGATGACCATTCAGGACCCCACACTTCCTCCCCTGAAGAGGTGGGGGATGATGATTCGGGCGAAGAATCACAGTCTGGCCCAATGACCATGATTTCGCGCTGGTCGGGTTCGAGATCTGAGTCGTACTCAGTCCCTCCCGGGTCACTTACCTCGCATTGCAGTTCGTCTGGTTCTACAGCTAGACATGAGCTTGGAACCTGGACATCAGACCAATCCAGGGTTGGCCATTTCCCTTTCTTGGTTCAATGGATGGGGGGCTTCTGCCCCTGGCTGGTGATTGATGGTGTTGATTCTACAGAGATGGGCGAGTCGTGCCCCTTGCTGATTGATGCTGAGATGGGCAAGTTGTGCCCCTGGCTGGCTGGAATTGAAGTGGGCAGGTTGTGCCCCTGGTTGGGAGCAGGTGTCAGAGTAACCTGGTCCTGAAGCTGCTGTATTTGACTTCCTTCTTCATCTTCCTCATTTCCTTCTTCTTCTGGAGGCTTAGACGGTTCGAGAATCTGATCCCATCGAATGGGGGGCCACGTGGCCCAAACTAGGCTCATCGGGAGGCCTTTGTGTAGTGTAGTTGGTTGATTCCCTTCTGAATCTTTACAAGGTTCTCCTGGCTTGACGAATTAGATGGGTGAGCACCGAAATTTCTTCCTTCTTTTGTCCATGAAGATTGCCTTGTATCCGAGTCCCCATTTGCGTTGGTTATATATCAGCATACCTTTCTAGACTTGAAATGATTCTTCATTCGGTATTTGAGGCTCAGACGTTCTGCCGACGAAAAGACATGGTCCACCCTTATCGGTTTTGGATTGGCGATGGAGTTCACAGTCTCGAATTCGAAACTGTGGAACGGGATGTCTTCTTCAGAGTGCTGGATATTGATGACCGGGATGTCTGGTTCAGAGGCAGCAGCAATGGAAGGAATGATGAGCTCCTTCTCTGCGTGGATAGAGATCACTTGATTTCCACAGATGTATTTCACCTGTTGATGCAGGGTTGACGGCACAGCTCCAACCTTGTGCAGCCAAGGCCGTCCGAGCAGCATGTTGAAAGAGGCTGATATATCCAGGATTTGGAATGTGATGGTGGAGACTTCCGGACCTATTTGTACCTCTATATCGACCTCCCCTTCCACTGATCGGCGGGTGTTGTCGAATGCTCTGACACATATGGTGCTGGGTCGGAATGAAGAAGGACTAATTCCCAGACGTTCCGCGGTCTTGAGCGGGCAGACGTTTAAGCTTGAGCCATTATCATAAGGACCAGCGGGACGCAAAGGTCTTTGTATCGTAAGGCTATGTTGAGGGATCACCCATGATCGCGCCCTTCTAGTGGCAACTCCTTATCTGTGAAGGTGATGGCGCGCGGAGCCAGGAGCTGTCCAATCATCAATGCAATCATCTCTGGTGCCGTATCGGAGGAGACGTGGGCATCGTTCAAGGTTTTGGCAAACATTTCTCGGTGTATGCGAGATGTGCAGAGTAGCTCCCATACTGAGATTTGTGCAGGGATTGACTTGAGCTGAGTCACCACATCGTATGCGGCTTCATTTTTGTTGCTGAGGCCTGAGGGAGCGCCTTTGGGATCTCCTCTGTTCTGATTATCTTTTCGGATGCAACGCCCATTGGGATTCATGTTTCCCACTTCCGCACATACTGGATAGTGCCATGGGACCTCTTTATAATTTTCCTCACCTTTGCCTTCTAGGATCACTGGTTCTTGCGACGGTGCTGGTGTGGGTACCAGATCTTCCTCGTATGGAGCTTTTGCCGTGAGGACTATATTGTTGCCTGTGCTGAAGGGGTAATATCGAGGCTTATCTTCATAGACCACATAAGGTCGTGGTCTTGGCTTGTCTGTTCCTGGAGCAGGAGGCTCCCATGGAATGAGTACTGGTCCTCTTGATATGGCAGGGGGTTTCTCTATTCGTCCCAGCTGCTGTAGTGTGATTGACACGCCTCCGGAATTTGCCCCTTGCAATATGACTGGCTCGACTGGAGGAGCTCCTTCCAAAACAATGGGTTCTTGCTGCTGATGAGTATAATCTCTCCATTGCGGATTGGATTGTTCTGGAGTTGCCCCTTGCAAGATGACAGGTTCGTATGTGGGCTCAATGTATGATTGTGCCCCTTCCAGGATGACTGGTTCTCAACATGAGGGGCCGTAAGATGCCCCTTGCACAACTGGCACATCGTATGGAAGTGCTCCTTCGAGTACTACTGGCTCGAGGACTGGAGGAGGAAAGGGACTTACCCCTTGCATGATCGGAGGAGGACTTGTCGGCCCATAAGTGTAGGCATAAATGGAATGGATGGGGGAGAAGAAGCGATCGAGGCGTTCTTCTTCTTCTATGCTGTTGACGGTGGGGCCTCGAGATGAACCGGGATCCGTCGGATGTTGAGGCAGAGGATTCTGAAGAATATTGGTGGAAGCTGCTGTAGGAGTCCCAGGGACCGAGATGACGATCTTGCGGTCATCAATCAGATCTTGTATGGCATTCTTCAGAGTAAAACATCGATCAGTAGAATGGCCACGTCCTTGATGGTAGGCACAGTACTCATTTTCTCGATAGTTCGGAGGCAGAGGATGAGGAGGAGGCCTGGGTGCCATTAGAGTGAGCAACTGATTTTGTTCCAGCATAATCATGACTTGACTAAGCAGTTGAGTGAGTGGAGTGAACTTCCTGAGCTCCCTGTAATTCTGCCTATTCTGGTACGGGTATTGATCGTTTCCTCTGAACTGTTGCTGCTGTCGAGGTGGTTGTGGTTGTGGTTGAGGATTTGGTTGTGGTTGATATCTCTGAGGTTGGTACTGAACCTGATTCTGCTGCCACTATTGATGTCCTTGTGGGGGAACATTTTGATTACCCTGAACAGTGGTGCTGATGTTGTTTACTTCTGTCGGGCGGGGAGGAGAACCACTACGGTTTCCATTCCCATACCCGATAGGTCTTCCTTCCACTCTGTTTCTTTTAACTGAAGTGGCTTGATGAGGCCACGAGGAGATTGTCCCGGCACGGATTCCTGCTTCGACTTGTTCTCTAGCACGGATTAGCTGTGAGAAGTTCGCATATGGATGCGAGATGAGATATCCAGATATGCCCGGATATGTTGAATGAACAATCATGGAGATTTGTTCTTCGTCGTCGATAGGTGTCCGCATTCTGGCTGCCATAGCCCGCCAACGTCCCACATAGGCTGATAGCGTTTCATCACTCCTTTGCCTGAGAGCTGCGAGGTCAGCTCTTCTGGGTGCCATGTTGAGGTTGTATGCGAATCTGTCGACGAAAGCCTGGGAAAGCTGTTCCCACGTCTTGATGCGGTGGCAGTCCAATGAAGTGTACCAATCTAGGGAATCGCCCTTCAGATATTTTTGGAACAAGCGAATGAGGGCCCCTTCATTTCCTGAGATTGCACTCAGCTCTCCACAGAAGGCCTTGAGATGTGCTGTGGGACAACCGCTGCCATCGTATCTTTTGAATTTTGGGACCTCAAAGTTTTGAGGTACTTGAGCATCTGGGAAGGGACACAAGTCTCTGAACTTGGTCGAAGGTAGATCAATTCCTTGTTGTCGTTGAAGCTGATTTTGCAAGATCTGGAACTGCTCCCGCAACTTGTCCAGTCCTGAGTGATCCGTTCGAGCGACTGGTGCCTCTTGGAGTAAGGCACGTTCTTCTTCGGCATAGTGGTCGATGTCTTCGACCCTATGTGCTTGCTGAAAAGCAACCGCGGGTTGCTGAAGTTGATTTGATGACTGAACTGGATTCTGATGAACTTGTGCTTGAGAGGATTGTAATTGAATTGGAGACTGAACTGAAGGTTGAACTGGAACTTGCTGAAAATTAACTGGAGTTTGCTGAATTAAAGATTGCTGGAAATTAAGTGGAGTTTGCTGAATTGAAGATTACTGGAAATTAACTGGAATCCTATCGGCGGGGATGTGCTGGAATTGAAAAGTGGTCCTGTTTGCAGGAGGCTGAGATGCTGGGAAGTGACCCCCTTGTTGGGTATTCGCCACTGTCCGTTGATTGAGATGGGCTTGACACTGACCCCCATTGTGGGCATTCGCCAGTGCTGTCCCTGTTGCTGGAAATTGAATTGAAATCCCATTGGCGGGGATGTGCTGGAATTGAAAAGGTGTCCCATTGGCGGGGACATGCTGACATCTATTGAGACTGTTGTTTGTAAGATTGACTGGAAGCTGACTGGAAGTCCCTACGACGGGAATGCTCTGAGATGGCTCTGTCGTTGCAGGAAGGTATTGAGGAGGATGCCCTGTAACGAAGGGCTGAGACGGCTGCTGTCGATAGTCTTGGGCAGACTCCGATGGTTGCGCTTGATTTGAACTGGAGGCCGGAAGGACCCGGCATGGTTGCTGAGATTGCTGAACTGGGCCAACCTGATTGTTGACTGCTGCGGTGGCTTGTGCTTGCATGAATTGCAAGAGCATTTCTTGCATTGCTCTCACTCCTTGTGCCAATTCTTGTATGATTGGCGTATTCTCAATTGACGGTTGCGCTGGAGGTTGCGCTTCGGTCATCTCAAGAGCAGGGAAGAGATGAGTTTCTTCTTCGTCGTTGGACATGGCTTGCTGTGCCCGAGTGCGGATTATGCTGAGGAAGGGAAGTTGTTTCCGAACACGTTGAGCCCAAGGAGGCACAATGGTGAGGACTATACTCTATTCTTTTTGGGTTTTGGGATTTTCTATTTTTTTTTCTGGTTTTGGAATTTTCTATTTTTTGTTTGTTTTGGGTTGAATGCTATGCAGATGAGATTGTATGAGGATTAGTGACTTTCAAGTACGGGAAGGATTCTGTTTTTCAAGTCGGATCACGACTAGTGGGACTAGCTCTCCCCAGCAGAGTCGCCATTCTGTGGACTCTCGCCGTTTCGTGCTCCCTCACGACGTTCTCGTCCCTTCCCCTTTCGGAAAAAGAAGGAGAGGAGGATGCGTGAGTGCGAATCGCCGTTTGTGCCACTGGCTTGCCTCGTTCTCGAGGGCTATGTTTGGTAGTCGTGTTTAAGCTGGATGTATTTAAATGAGTTTATATAAGACCAGAGTCGCCACTAGCCAGTTACTTCGAATCTACAGCCGGCTAGACCCCGTAGAAACGTTAGAAAAGGGGATCCGAAGATTCCTTCTTCTAAAATGACTCCTTTTGATCTGCGGCCAGAGATTCAAGGTAAGGGATCACGGTTACAGGGCGGGAAGAGGTTAAGCACCCCACACACTGCCCATACCGAAGTACGGTCTCTACTTCACAGAATCGAACTAATACTTGAAAGTCTGTTTTAATCCTCGTACATTCTCACGGATGACATGATGCATGAATGCGGGTCTGAACAGTAAGAGTTTCTGATGGGCAGGTTCCAACAACGGGCAAGCCCAGAGCATACGCTCGAACTGACAGGTGCTTAATATAAGACGTATGCAGTGTGCTTGAATAATCTAGGTGCTTTATAGTGAAGCATGAATGCAGGTCTGAACAGTAAGAGTTTCTGATGGGCAGGTTCCAACAACGGGCAAGCCCAGAGCATACGCTCGAACTGACAGGTGCTTAATATAAGACGTATGCACTGTGCTTGAATAATCAAGGTGCTTTATAGTGAAGCAGGGGGGTTGGAAGAAAAGTAAATGTTGCACTTATGCTAGATGCAAATGAGATGATGCTGGAAAAAGAGTAGCTGGATGGACGGAGGTGTCGCAAGGGTTGGCTTCGGGTGGCTGGATCAAGACTTAGATGGCTTGGGAGACTTGGACCAGTGGTCAGGCTGGGCTGGACCAGGGTTAGGCTCTCCTCACTCGGGCTCTCCTTGGTGGGAAAATGGGCTAAGGGGTGGAGAAGGGCTCGGATCGCACTCGGGCTGGATGGCTTCGAAGGGATGTTGAAATGAGAAGGGGAGGGGGGTATTTATAGCAGCGGGCAGTGGCAGTTTGCGTAATTATTTTTGCCATCCAGCCCTCCCCTTCTCATTTCAACATCCCTTTGATTTCCAGCGCCACTCCTCGATTTCCAGCGAGGTACGGTCGCTCCCTCGGGGCTGCTGTTTGGCTCGGTGGGTTGACTCAGTGAGTTGACTCAGCGGGTCGACTCGGTGACTTGACTCAGCGGGTTGACTCGACGGGTTGACTCGGTGTTTTGACTTGATGAGTTGACTCAGCGGGTTGACTCAGCGGGTTAACTCAGTGAGTTTGACTTTTTTAGGATTTTTTGACTGGCTTTTCTTATGGGGGGTTTTTCAGGCTGATGTTTGGGACTGGGTTGACTGGGTTCAGGCATGAACTGGGCTATGGAATGGGGCTTACAAGGGTGAGTTTGGCTGAGTTTGGACTTGGGATTTGGGGGTATGGTCCTCCATTCATCCAGCTATCTCTACCAACAGTGTAGCTGAAGGTGGGGTGTCTACAGCACACTAAGTTGAATTTGTTCAAGTTCTTTTATTTATCAATCAATCAGCGAAAATTCCATATGAACACTTGTTATATTTTGAGTATTCAAGATTTCAACTTCTATCACCGAATTTTTTTGAATTTTACACTTATATGTCTTGGAATGAATAGAAGCATAGTTTTTAAAGGAGAGTTGGATTTTGGGAGAATTGAACTTGTTTCACGCATGTTTTGCTCGGAACTAGTAAAATGCTGGTTGGGGTGTGTGTTGAGCTCTGAATTGTGCATATTCTAACCCCAATTCATCACATATTATGCATGGTTTGCATGTTTAAAAGACTACTCTAATGCATATTTTGTGATTGTAGGAATGCGATGGAGACTTCACTGATTCGACGCTAAAAAGCGCACTTTGCACACATTGAAAATCGAAGGACTAAGTGCCAAAGGATGGAAGAAAAAAGTAAGGGAGAAAGAGAAGGAACGAAGAAGAAGTGCAGAAAAGATAGCACTGTAGACCGGTCAGCCGACCGGTCGGCCAAGGCACATGACCGGTCGCCCGACCGGTAGGCACTTCAACAGAGACCCCACCATGTTGTAAAACTCACTAGACTAAGAACGACTGGTCGTCAGACCGGTCGACCATTACTCAGACCAGTCGTCAGACCTGTCGAGCACTCAATAGGGGAGGACGAAAATTCTAAAAAGCTCGCTGGACTATTTTTGACGATTTACGACCGGTCGTCCATGGGCTCAGACCGGTTGTCCGACCGGTTGACTGCGTAACAGAACTTGTCTACAAGCTCCGATTTTCTCTGCGCAATTGCATGATTTTTTGCGCAATCTGGAATCCTCCACACCAATCTATAAAAGGGCACTTAGGGCCTCGTCTAAAGGCATGCTAGAAGAGATTGGAGATCGTGGGAAGTTGTTATGCCTCGGTTTTCATTACTTGGGTGTTGAGCCCGTGTTATGAAAACCCTAATGTAAACATTTAAAGATGACCCACTTTACAATATAATTTTTTAAAATCACAATGGAAGCAGATTAGACATGTAATGTCCAGCATATATTAAACTATACAAGTGGCACCCATAGGGCTTATACAAATCAAATGTCTCAAAATTACATTAATTAAAAGGAAACCAAAAGAAAGAATCACTAAAAGTAGACTTGAGTTGTACACCTTCCAACTTCATGTCCAAGCCACCTGCACCAACTGATATGGTTGGATAGAGTTAAAACGCTATCATAGTAAGGTAAAAACCTTTCAAGATTACCAAGCATAATAATGGTTAGGTAAAGATTAATGTAAAGATGATCGATTATAATTTACATAAGTTCTAAAGTTCTAGGAGATAATATTTAACTTAATCAATTATAAAGCTGAATATAACATTAACCAAAGGTAGTAGCTAAGAATAGTTAAGGAGACATTAAAGATAATAAATTTAAAATTACAAAATGTACTCAATGTAATTAAATGTAACATTTCATTCACATCACAAACAATATAGCATTCACCCAATTCATTCCACATATATTAACATTAATTCTTTAAATGTATGGATGCATGCACATGTTCATCAGCCTGGGGATGCACATCCAGCTGGTGAGTTTCAAACCGACAGTAACATGGCTCGTTACCAATGTTACCCGCAATGCAATGCACGTCAAATCGACAGTAATGTAGCTCGTCACCAACATTCCCTGCAAATGTCATGTACGCATGATTAACTGGCTTTTATTAGTTCGATTTATAAAATAAGCAATTAAAAGCTCACGGTCACTATGGGGGGTGCACACAACCTAGCATAGGCCAACAGCTCAGGCATAGCATCTCATAACACCATCCCCGGCCCATGAGATGTCAAACACAAAAATTCTATATCACATTAATCAGAAATCTCTACAAAATAGTTATTCATTTTTACAAGTATACCTTACTATCTTAAATTCATACTAAATTTCCAACCAAAGGGTTTTCTCCTCAAACAAAGCAACTTGGGCAACAAGTCCAATTATGGACACCAACAAAAGAGATCTTTCCAATAAAAGCCACAAAGGGCATCAAGTCTAATTCAAGATACCACAAGATAAATTCCACTAAATGGCAAACCCGCCATCCTCCAAAACACAATGGATATCATTTCACAAGCAAGCCTCCAAATGCCATCCAAGTTATATAGAAACAATTCTATTTTTCAATTTACATCAACAATGAATAGTTTAGGTATAAACCATTCCATAAACAATTAATAACATAAACAATTATTGTAAGATGATTATCATAAGACACTTATTTGAAAATAAATATTTTTATGAAGAAAACAATTATCGTAAACAAGAATGAAAATAAAGAAACATATAAACAAAAGAATGAAAAACTTGAAGAGTGAGAACCTCACTTCAAGAAGATCCCCTTCTTAACCAACTAAGAGGAGGCAAAATTGAGACAATTCTAAAATTCCTAAAATTCCTATAGCGATTAACATTTCTCATTAATATCCTAACATGTTTCAATATATTTTTCAATTTAGGAAATGAGGAGGTGAACTCACCTCAAATTGGGATCAACTCGGTTTGAAACCGCACCACTAGGCTCTAATCCAATGAAATGGAGTTCTACACTGAAAATATGCTAAATTAATAACTAATAACTAAATTAAATTTCTAATCGAGTTGAATTGGGGAAGGGATTTTGAATGAGTGAGTCGACTCACCCTTGGAGCACCACTCAAAGGTTTCTAACAAATACAAGAGAAAAGGTAATCCAAAAATTGGGGAAAATGATCAAAACAAACCAAACTGAGTTTACAAATAGATCTAGACTCCTACTGAGATAGGAATTCATAAAACTCAAAAAGAGGAGCTAACCTTGTAACCTTTTCAATCTATATTGGGTTAACACATGAGTGACCTGATGAAATATTAAACCCACAAAGTTAGCTATGAAAAGACTAACCCAACCCCGAAGTAAACAATCAACAACTCTATATCAGGTCTAATTCTACCAAATATTGATAATCTACAGAACTAAATGATGAACTTCGAGTTAACTCAGCTAAGGATGAACTCTACCAAAAAATCATACACTCCGGCTCCAAATAGTTTAAGTCTAAAGATTGGGCTATCAAAATAAGGTTCAAAGCCGACTTAGTTGAACCTCTGAAACAACCAAGGAGTGATGATCACAATTGAGTTGACTCAGTTTGCAACTCAGCAACCAAATCGAGTCTACACTCAACACTACACCCCAAATGAACATGAATGAAAGTCTAACCTGCTAGAGTAGAACTGAACACAACTACATCAGCTAACAAAGATCCCAGCAACAATGAGTAGAAGTGGAATAGTGTAACACATCTGAACCCAGTCGACTCAGACCGGTTCTAGGAGGTCTACTCGAAACTGAAAATGTCAGAAATCCAAGCTCCCCTCCTGGAAATCTTCCTCTCCAGCTGCTGAGGAGATGACATCCGGACTAACGATGCTCCAAGCACCCTCCGACTTACAAACTTTTGAAACTTCCCAGCGAGGAAGAATCCATGGCCATCAATGGAGGACTTGCAATGAAGGAAAATCATTTCGATCCAACACCATTGGGATGATCCAGTTTAGATGTAGGAAGCTCGAGGAAGAGAGAAAATGAGCTTCAGAGCCTAGCGGATGGTGGGTTGGGACAACAAAGATCTGACCTGGTTTCAACATACCACCGCTGGAGAAGAGAGTCGAACTTGATCCAATGGCCGGGATAAGATCTAGGGTCTCTGTGATGAAGAAGAAGGTGGAATGGAAGGTCTGGATCGCTAGATCTAGAGTTTGTATTTTCGGAAGCAAAAAGATGAAACGAAAAAGAAAGCTTCCTATTTATGTAATGTACTCGATGAAGTGCAATGGAGGGATGTGATCTGTCTAGACGAGGGCTTCTACAGTTGTTATGGATGGTTGGGATGAAAGGAGGCAAACGCACATGGATTGCCAGCTTGGCAACTTTTTTTTTTGGAAAGTCAAGGTGAAAAACTAGACTTTGGCTGCAGAATTGTTTGTAATTAGTGGCCCACAACACAAGAGGTTAACATGGTTTGGTAGAGAACATCTTTCTCTACGAAATGGACGGTTTGGATTTTCCCAATGTGGTTCACAATGATCACAGTTTAGTGATTACTTAGTTGCTGGAAAACACAACTTATAATTGGATAGCCTGACTTTAACCCCGCGTTTCACCTACCTCAACGAACGGCTACGAAGATCTCCACCCAATTTATGGTCGGCCCCACCACACGAACTAGGTAGACGATTTGGATCAGCCAACCCGACCCACCAGGTGGCCCACAAATGGCCCCAAAATGGACAGTCGTCCGTCCACAATACACATACAAAAAGAAGGGATAATTCCCTTTTTGGTTTGGTCCGGGTCAGCACCCTTTTGTCAAACTAGTGCACATCGTGTGCACTTACACTGGTGCACACTCGTACCATTAAAGTGGGCCCAGAAAGCTGACCTGTGAAGTCCACTCTGACCACCAGACTTTACCAACACTATGAAGATGCATGGTCCACTCCAGATCCATTACATCACTCAAGTGGGCCAAAACACATGATTTTATGACTAAATGATGATTTTCAATAATCCAACGGTTGGATTAACTCCAAATTAATTTTGGACGGCTAAAAATCCAAGGGATCAATATGGTCCATTCAGGAAGTGTAAAACTACTATAGTTATTTATTTTTCTTTAATAACCAAAATCCACCCTTAATTAACACTGTTCACAAAGATAGGTCAAGTAGATAAACCATATATTTATTTATTAAGTGGTTTAATCGATTTAATGATTTATCTTATAAAAATTAGTGTATATATCTCTAAAATTTTAATATTTCAGTTATTAATTAATGAAGAAATTTAATTATCTAAATTCTAAGAACGCCATGAAGAATTTATACAATAACTTGTCTGATTTTAGACTCAAAAGTAACACCCAAGTACTTACAAATATGGGGTGTTACAGAAGTGAAGAAAAGCACCATGGAGCGTCTACAACTCCGTCGATTCTGATTTTTCTAGTTTTTCAAAATTTTCTTTAGTTTTTCTTTTAATTCTAGTTGTAGTATGACAATGCTCGGCTAGAACTTCTTAGCTAGGACTGAGAGGTGAAGCTTATAGCCAATTTTATGTTTAATTCGTTTTAATTCAAGTACCTTTACTTTAAGTTTGGATTTTTGAATGTTCTAGTTTGAATGAAGTTGATATTTTTAGAAGTTTTATGAGGGTTCATGTGCTTCGGACATGGATTCCTTGCAATTCTCTGAGATTATCATGTTTGGTTTTATTAGATTCGAATCATGGTAACCCTTGAGCATGCAATAGTCCATAGGCATGACTGTTACTCCGAAGGCTATAATGTTGAATGCTATGTGCTTGATTAGAACTAGAACTTAATTTTCTGACTTAAGTGGGATTGTTTGTGCTTTAATGCTTTATCTTCCAACTAGATGAGAGATAAAATTTCAAATCTAATTGTGTTCATACTTGAATGAATGAATTAACATAGATCGCTATAAGTGGATCCTTAATGCCTTAGTTTTTTGTATTATTTTCAGATTTTCTTAAGTTACTGTTTAGTCCAGTTTTCATAATTGAAATTCCAAATCACTCAAATCCAAGTTGCTGGAATAGTTTAGAACTATTTACTTAGTTCTCTGTGGATTGACCTCGGTCTTACTGAGAATTATTACTACATCGTAGCCTTGCACTTGAGGCAACCGAATAAAGGGCAATAGGGGTAGGGGCAGGAGTTATATTTATTGTTAGTGCACTTTTCCGTGGCATACTAGTGCACCTTGTTTGTCAATCACTTACAGCAGTGAGTCTAGAGTCGGTTGAGCCCAAAGAAGACGAAGAAAGAAGACTCAAGACGTCCAGCCGCATCAAGGAAGAAGATTCAGGTAAATGAGATGCCTTGGTGCCTTAACCTCGACCAAAACCTATCCCCTTGTATCCTTGATGACCATGACCATATTTAGAACCCTTTAGGCATCATAGATAGGCCCTAGGTGTCCCATTTGTACACCCTAACCTTGGCCTTAAACTACATGCTGAAGAAACACATGTATCAGCAAATACATTGGGGTCCCAGGCTGGTCCGATCGGTCAAGACCGGTCGGCCAGCATCCCTGCTGGATGTACAAAGGCCAGCCGACCGGTCAGGACCGGTCAGCCTTCACAAATGAAGGTATACAGCAAGATGGGCCGACCGGTCATGACCGGTCGGCCAGTGTTGGCTTCCATGCATGTTTCAGCCATCCAGCAAAGGGGGCCGACCGGTCATGACCGGTCGGCCAGTGTGGCTTAGGCTGTCCAGTGAGGGGGTCCGACCGGTCATGACCGGTCGGCCCATATATGTGGCCTTTGCAATGCTTGTCCTTCCAGCAGGGGACTCCGACCGGTCGTGACCGGTCGGGACAGGTCGTTTATGACTGTTTTCTGCCCGTTTTAGAGCCGTTGGAGCCCTCTTTTCTATATATATGGTGCTCCATTCTTGGGCAATTGGTGAGAAGTTTTTGAGAGCCCATTCCATACTCATCTTGTACATCATTTGGGGCCTCAAAGAGGAGGTTTTCAAGTCATATCCCTTGTGTTTCAAACACAAGTATGGGCATTCAAATGCTATCAAGAGATGACTTGATTCCTCTCTCAAATCTAGAGGTGTGACACTATTCCACATAGGTATATCCTTTGTCCAAAACCTCTAGAAGACTCTCTAGGTGAATCTCCTAGTTGGAACAACCTACACATCCCATGTATGAGATTCACCCATCTTCCTAGCACCTTGGGCATTTCAAGGCATCGCATGCAAGGTGTTTGATCGAATGTGGCTGAGGCATTGGCAACGCAACGGCGGCACGATCGAGGGAGCAAAGGGACGCTGATTGAAGCACGGGAGAGCGGAGATCAAGCAACCCAATACGGCGCTAAACAAGGGGCTCATCCGACAAGTAAGTTGTCTTATTTGAGAGTCCATTTTAGAGTTTGTTTGTCAACTCGCCTTAGGGACGTTAGCCGTTCCTTGGCCCGTCAGCCGGGTCTAAACTAAGTCTCCAAGGGGGAGCCTCCGACACGGGAGTAAACGTGCGATAAGGTTGAGAGTTAGCCTATGTCTAAAACTCCGGATACGGTTGAGAGGTGAACCGATAAAACCTCCGTGTAAAGGTTGAGAGGTGAACCTCATTTAAAACCTCCGATAGTGAATGCCGGTGTGCTCAAAGGGGTTGAGTACTTGAACCGGGAGTGGAGTAGACACGTAGTCGAACCACTATACATCCTTGTGTTTGTGATTGTTATTGAGCACATTGATATCTTTGCATTGTTAGTTTAATTGCTTAATTATGAATGATTGATATGAATGCATGCTAGGCACTTTTTAGGCATCCTCGCACAAGATGTACCTTCACTACTTGTGTAGACTTGAGCTCATTGATCCAATTTCATAAGTCTACACAAGGTGCATAGGTTAGTAGCTTAATTAGTTGAATCATTTTCTTACCTATGCATGCTTAGACTAGGTTTGGTTATTGCTTAACTCTTGCTAGTCTTGTGATTGGACCCACCAAGGCTTGGAAGCCAAGGTGTTCTTGCTTACCTAGCTTAAACTTGTTGAATTGCATAAGTAGGCGAAAAGAATTTTAAAAAGGTCCTATTCACCCCCCCTCTAGGTCCATAGACATATCTTCGAGTATCTCTACAAGCGGTAAAACCGCAATTTCATTTATCAGCCTACAAGGAGATTTGTTGCCTTACTCATTCACAATAGTTCCAACATGCACTAACAATGAAGCGAAGTATCAGGCTCTTATTATTAGGTTAAACTTGGCCCTGGAAATGCAAATTAAAGAGATATGTATTTATGGGGATTCTAGGCTTGTCATCGGACAATTGGTGACATAATATGAGGTTCGCAAGCCTGAGTTATCGCCTTATTGCTACCAAGCACAGTCAATGTTCGATCAGTTTCGAAAGAGTAGTATCTCACATATATTGAGGCAGGAGAATGTACAAGCAGATGCACTCGCCAGTTTGGCCGCCGCTCTGGATAACCCCAGGGGTAGTCCACTTCAGGTGACGATTGAAGAAAGGAGAGTCCTGCTAATGACCGCCTTGTATGGTGGGAAATCGAGTGTTAACCCCATCTGTTGCTTCAAAATTACAGAGGAAGATGATTGGAGAAGGCCATTTGTCGACTACTTGAAATATGCATTCTTGCCAGAAGATCCCAAGTTGCGCACGCAAGTTAGAAGACATGCCAGTTCATTCATACTCTAGAATAATGTACTTTACAGACGTTCATACAAAGGGGTATTACTGCGGTGTCTGAGCCAAGACGAAGCGCATGCTATGTTAAAAGAAGCTCACGGTGGAAAATGTGGTGCTCACTAAAGAGGCAAGAATTTACATCACCGTGTCCGACACATCGGTTATTGCTGGCTCGTAATGACGAAGGATGCGATAGAATACGTCAAGAAATGTCACCAATGTCAAATCCATGTGGACATCGTACATTCGCCACCTAAGGAGTTGCACCAATCCGTCATGTCCTGGGCTTTCGCAGCCTGGGGCATGGACGTTATTGGGCCGATCAGTCCACCCTCTTCCCAGGAGCACCAGTACATTTTAGCCGTAACTGATTATTTCTAAAAATGGGCTGAAGCAGTGGCCTTGAGAAATGTGAAAGCTAGACATGTCGAAGGTTTCATTCATCACACCATACTATACTAACATGGAATCCCCGAGAGGATTACCACCGACAATGGAATGCCCTTTAAGAATGCCACTACCGACAAGTTATGTGCAAAGTTCAAGATCAATCCTTGCTATTCAACGCCTTACTATCCCCCTGCAAATGGACTAGCCGAGGCCTTCAATAAAACCATCATGAAGATTCTGAAGAAGACAGAGGCGGAGAATAAGGACTGGGACAGACGGTTGCCCGAAGCATTATGGGCATATCGGACTACACACCGCACATCCACTTGAGCTACGCCCTACTCGCTGGTGTACGGAACAGAAGTTGTGATCCCGATGAAAATACAGGTTAAATCACTACGAGTCACACTCCAACACTCCTTAAAGATCGAGCACAATGCCAAGATCAGAATGGCCGAACTCAATGCTTAGATGAAAAGAGACTCGCCACTCAACGAAGGCTCGAAATGTATCAGAAGTAAATATCAGCTGCATATGATAAACGAGTCCGTGGCAGGTCGTTCAAGAAGGATGATCTGGTATTGATGATGAAACGTCCAACACCGGCCTAAGGCCCAAAAAGCAAATTCGATCCAAAATGGGATCCCGTCTGCATCATCGATGAGGTATATTCCAACGGAGCCTACCGGGTGATAAATTACAAAGGGCAAGGCATCAGCTCCTTGGTGAATGGTCAGTTTTTGAAGAGATATTACACTTGACATTTGCTTATCATCATGATTTGTAAACGCCCTATTAGAGGGAGGTTGTAATAAACAAAATACCGAAAGAAATGAAACAATACGATGATGAATGTTACCAATGTCAAATACTAATCATTCATTTTGTATGTATGCACGCAGGTATCAGGAAGTTGCTAAAATCTGGAACGTGACAAGGATACGACATTTTCTTTCCAAGGCTATCAAAATTCAGGACAGAAAGATGAACTCAAAATCGAGGTTTGTTCAAAATCTGATTTCCATAAGCATAGGTTTAGTCTTGACAGGGGGACAATTGTCTACTTGCAATCTGTTATTTTAATATATTAGTTTTTCCAGATTATCATATGATATTTTATCTTAAAACCACTGTTGGACTAGATCCCTAAAAAGAATGCAAAACAGATCACTTCATGACCTAACAATATATATATATATATATATATATATATATATATATATATATATATATATATATATATATATATATATATATATATATCTTAATGGACGTTGAGATAGTTAGTGATACCCAATTTATGTTGATAGCTAATTAAAGGTAGAATGACATGAGTCGGAACACACTAGAAATAATACACATATAATACATTTCATTGCTGCAAAAAGCTTTAAACATACAACAGGAACATTTCTTACATGAAATTACATATTCAAAATTTTAAGAAATTATTCAAATAACTCTATTGCTGACTCTTGAGCAACCTTCTATGTTCTTTCTGCCTCTGCCAAGACTTGGACAGGATCCGGGACATCCCGGAGTGATTGCTGCAACGCCGTTACTCGGGCCTCCATGGCATCACATTCAACCTTTTGTTACTTAGCCGTTGCTCGCAAATAGGACTCCTGATTGTCAAGCTGTATCACTTGAAGGTGGATCAATGAACGTTCGGCTTGAAGATGACTGATTTCTTCATCTATAGTTGCAATTCGGGTCACAGCTTCTTGACGCATGGTGCTGGTCCTCTACCAGTCTGAATTAGTTATGGCCATTTGTGCTCTCCTTGACTCAAAACATGAAAGGAGGGTCCGTAACTGATCACGTTTGGTATTAACAAAAGGATCGGGTCTAAGATATTTGGCTTCTTTTACCCGTGTGACCTCTTCTTTAAATGAAGCCACGTACCGACTTAGTGTAGAAGCATCTATGCCAAGCCATTCAGCATGCATCCCCAAAGCCTTCATCCCCTCATCGAGTAATCGCTCTTCCTCTGTATTCCTCAAAGCTTCAACAATGGAGGATAGAAGCATCTTTAAGATTCTAGCGTTGATTATTGGCATCCCTTAGAGTGAAGAAACGACTGTCTCAGGCAAAGTAACAGGCACATGAGTGCTAGCAGGAGTAGTCACTGATAAAGATGATGACAAACATTAACATATGGAAACCACAGTAAGAAGAAATGCAAACAAAACGGTAAGGACAAGTAATATATCGGTAGTTTTAGAAGCATCAACAACTGGTACATTAGTCGAAGCGATAGACATGGACAACACTTGGGCACATTCAACTATTTTTTCTGTCGATGGCTCAGGCAGTTCTGGAGAAGACAGTATGACAACTTCAGGAACACTGGTAGTTGAAGTTGGCTCAATAGCGGGAGGTGCTTCTGCGGTAAGTTCAGGTGCACTCGGTTCAATATCAAAAGCCATAACTTCTCGGGAAGTTAGACCAGCATCCTCGACCAGGTATCTTCGGTATGGGGAAGGGTCGAGGGAGGTACAACCCTCTCCGCTGCAGTAGTGACGATTGTCTCAAGAACGGAGCTTTGGTCGACTTCAGCTTCAGCCACAGGAAGATTAGAAGGAGGAACAAGTTTTAGCAGGCGTCTCATCATCTAAATCTATAAAGATGGCTTCTACATCTACTTCAGGGACAGATCTGCCATATACCAGCTCATCATCGTTACCCTCTTCGGTGTGACGATCTCTACTTAAATTGGCCTGAGAGCTTAACTCCCCTTCTTCCCTGACTTCACCTGCATAATCAACCGAAGCATCGCCAGTAGCCTAAGAAAGTTGTTTCCGTAGTAGCTCAGCATCATATAATTTTCGCATCTCTTTGATCTTTTTACCTCCGTAAGTAACAAAGGGGCAAGGGGCAGTTTTCACTCGAGGACCGACGATAACTCATCGTCATTATCCCCAGGAGCAGAACATCTGGACAAACCCCCTTGGCTCCTCCAACCACTTGTCGATGCGGTTCCTGCTCCACCATCACCACCGTCGTCACCATCATTGCCATCATCACCACCATCACCACCATCACCATCATCACCACCACCATTGCCACCATCATCATCACCATCATCACCTTCACTGCCTTTGTCACCATCATCGCCATCATCATCATTACCATCCTTGCCATCATTACCTCTTGGGAGATTACCTCCTTGGGGTACTTCGTCAATAGGCCCGAGAGGCGGGAACTCTAGCCCCTCTTGCGTTATATTCCTCTCTCTGTGCACAACCCAACCTTCCAGGGTATGCTCAGGCTTCTCGTGGTCAATTACTACATTCATAGAAGTTGTAAGTCTCTGTGTACCCAGCGTGACAGGTTGGTGAAGATGTTTTGACACATATCCAAGTCCATCTGCAGCAGTTGGATTGATGATCGGAGGTGTAACAAAGACGGGCTCAGTGACATGAAGATCATTCCGGATCAACGAATATTGGTGGGCCCACCATCTTATCCACCCGTAGGAAGCCCCAGTGGTATACTTTGTCCTAAGGATAGCAAAAGAATAACCAGTCCCGGTTAGTAGGAGCTGTCGCCACATCCATTTCCAGTGAACGGGCCCAACACTGTATGCCTGTTGCTCATGCGTTACCGGCTCTAGTGTCTCAGGTACCCCCTGGTCGTACCCGAATTAACGAGCAAAGCGATTGGGATAGTATAGCTCTCTCTAAAACTTCAACCCTTTGTGCAATGGAAGCGATGATGGACAAATGGCCATCAAGAATGAGAGCTCATAATAGTTAATACTGTCGTCATTTGTACATAGTATCGAGTCCTTGCTTCTAGTGCCTGAGAAGTGGAAAACATAGACTTCGTCAAACTGAGCGATCTTCGCCTTAATGGTGTTCAGGTTCTGCCCAATCATCTTCCACTTTTGGAAAATGTGTAGTGGAATCACCCCTTTCTAAACATAACCCCCAGATTTTATTCCGTACACCCAGGGGAAGTACACTCCAAGCCACCCAGATAGAAGTGCCACCTGTAGTTGGCAGAGTTCATTCCAAAGGCAGCACGATCCTTGTTACTGATGACACAATCGAAGGCCAGATAAAGAGAACATAGGACACAAGGCTCCCGCAATGGCAAAACAAGACGCCCTTACATTATCTGCCTGTTTAGAACTCGGCAGGGCTACACAGCTTAGCTAGTATGTTAAGAAACCGGCCATCTTGCACGTTGGAGATAGTTTGTTCGGTTGGGGAAAATTTTCCTTCATCCTATTCTTCAAGAAAGCCTCATCTCCACGATCCTCATCATAGGCTGCGTAATCCAAGCTGAAAGAAGAAAGAGACTATTAATAGAAAGAAAGAAAGAACGGAATGCTAGCACATGATTTATGACAAGATATGTACCATAAGCCGTGGCTGAAATAAACCAGTCAATCCTCAAATGGGAGTTTATCCTTGAAACCCCAAAATTGAGGAAGCTCCACAGATAGCTCATAACAAGCCGGAGAGAAGAAGCCCTCGTTCACCCCTTTGTTCTTCCGTGATAACTCATCATCACTAGGGACCCATTCGTCATAGATCCTCCCACGGATTGGAAGACCTGCAATCCAGTTCAAGTTCCAGAGCGAGATGCTCATTTCCCCGTACGGTAGATGAAAATAATTGGTGATAGAACACCAATAGTTAAGGAATCCCTTGTAAACCCACAGCTCATGATAGAAATAGCTTGGCGTCACTTCTATAGCCTTGAAAAGGCCTACCGCTCGCAGGGTCTCCTTGTGTTGTTCCAGAATCCGATTCGCTCAAGCTTCATAGCCAGGATGAGCAATCAAATGACCCCGGGTCCGAAATGCACCCAACAACCAAACTTTGGTATCTCCTAGATGGTGGAACCTCTGGCGAAAGGTCTTGAAATAATGTGTTGGGAAAGGCTGATGAGGATCGTGGTTCAGCTCTAATAAAATCATGTTCTTCTTACCAAGAACAGCTTGACGTTTACCATTCTCAGACAAAGAACAGTTGAGAAACGGTGCAGGAGTGGACGTCCAAGTATCCACACTAAAAAAGGAGTTGGTGCAGCATACATCAGAGGGTTCGATACTTGGGAGGGAATGCTGTCTTTGAAAGCTTTTAGCATATCTAATATGTTGTTGTGTATAAGGATTCCGTATCATGAGAGGTGATGTAACCAACTTAACGGTAGACTAAAGAATCTTCATCTTAGCAGACTTATACTTGGCCTGCTTCTCCAAATACACCTGCTTAGCACCTTTAACGGTTCTCCTCGGCCGACCGCATTTAACAGATTGGATAGGAATAGATGGGCTTGCCTCACCCTTTTCGGACCCCACAGTCTCATCAGTGAGAAAGCCACGCAGCGGGGCATACCAAGCGTACCACTCTTCTTGTGTACCCCTATCTAGAGGAGGTGGCACGACTCTATCACAGAGAATTTTCCGCTAACTTTCTTAGGCGTGGCCCTCTTGTAAAAGTTAGCAGACCCTCTTATCAGGCCACGAATCTATCTGGAGGAAGAAACCATTGCGGATTCTGATAAGAGGGTCTGCTAAGTTTCTTAGGCGTGGCCTGCTTACGCTTAGACGGAGTAAGTGATGAACCAGAAGGACTACCTTTTAAAAACCACCAGCCATTATGATCTGTAAAAGCACACAAAAGGCTCAGACCCAACTCAAAACAATAGAGAAACATACACTGGTACGCTCAAACTCTATTTAAATTAATCACTAGGACTATGGGAAGGTATCATATTCAGCTCCGCATAGCCTAGGATTTTTAAGAGTACGAGGCCCGACACCTCCTCCGAATAACAATCGTGCATATGAAAACGTAGGGCGGAGGTACGAGATCCCGTACCCTTCAAAATAACAATCCCCGTTACCATGGGAGTAGCCTTACCTAGCCAGAATATCACTACAATAGATACCATTAAGCTAATTATGCATAAAACTTGAAAAATCGAAAATTTTGCTAAGTCTTAGGATCTAGGTGCGTCAGGCCCGACGAACCCCTAAAATGATGAAAATTCAGAAATTCTCCAAGTGCACAAGTTGGGTGTGTCAAGCCCGACGCACCCCTAAAATGATGAAAATCCAAAAATTCTCCAAGTGCACAAGTTGGGTGCGTCAAGCCCGAAGAAACCCTAAAATGATGAAAATCCAAAAATTTCCCCAAGTGCACAAGTTGGGTGCGTTAGGCCTGACGCACCCCAAAATGTCGAAAAATTAGCTAAGTCCTAAGTTGGGTGCGTCAGGCCCGATACACCCTTAAAATGAGCAAATTCTCCTAAGTTCTGACGAGGTGTGTGTCAGGCCCGACGCACCCTTAAAATCCAAAATTTGCTTAAGTCCAATATTGGGTGCGTTAGGCCTGACGCACCGTTAAAATCGTGAAACTCACCTAAGTCCAATATTGGGTGTGTCAGGCCCAACGCACCCTTAAAATTCAAATTTTGCCTAAGTCCAAATTTGGGTGCGACAAAGCTTGACGCACCTAGAAAATCCCATCACTTATATATTTGGGTGCGTGCGATCTTTTTTGGATGCGCTGGCGACCTTTTTTGGGTGCATCGACGAATAAAAGGATGCGTCAAAAGGAGAGGATACGTACAGTAATGAACGGGAAATGGTGAAAATAAACAATACTTACCTATTTATAGCAGGACCCGAAAATTTGATGCATTGTATTAGACGATCACACGTCCATCACAACTTACCGGAAGGGCATCTGTTGGGGTCTCAAAATGTTGGGGTCCTCAAAACAAATAAAATGTTCATGTACCTTGAGAAAATCCCACAAAACACCCCTCAACACACACAGAAGGTTGAGATTTACAATGTTGGGATCCCTTGGCCATTTTTGCTGAAAATCTTCGATGGGCTTCGCAAATCACCATGATCGGAACCACCTAAAATTAAACCATGACCATCATCATGAATTATCATGACCAGTGCATGACCATTCATCACCAGATGGGACCCGCAAACCAATCATTTTGAAAAACCCAATTGAAATAGACAAAAAGTCCGTCAACGCACCCATAAAATATGGTCTGATGCACCCTTAAATTCAATAAAAATCAGCAAGCATTTTTAGGGTGCATGGAAGTCCAACGCACCCAAAAAATCAACAAAAAACTAGAGAATAATTTAAGGGTGCATTGGAGTCCAATGCACCCGAAAAATTGATAAAAATCAGATGCATAATTGAAGGATGCATGGGACTCTGACACACTTGTAAAATTAAGATGACACACCCTTAAATTCGGTAGAAAACAGAAAATGATTTGAGGGTGCATTAGAGTCCAACGCACCCGAAAAATCATCGTAAATAGAAGATCATTTCAGGGTGCGTCAGAAACATTATGGATGCGTTGTACATGGCAGACTTTCATTGGTCGATCTTCGGTATTTACGGGTATAAATTCCCCTCTGCACTATTCATTTGTACGATCGAAGAGAGAGAAGAGAGTTATTATCCTCTGGGTATTTGAGATTCCCATCGGAAACCCTCGCCGGAATCCCTTTTTCGACCATCGAAAAACTTTCCTGGTCACCGGAATCCCTTTTCGATCACCGGCATCTTCCACTGGAAGATTACTCCGACCAGATCACCGCAGGTACAGATCCTAAAAATTATAAGTGTTGGAATTCACCCATAAATTCAGCAAACAATTTAAGTGTGCATTGGACTTCGACGCATCCATATTCAGCAAAATCAGATGGACAATTTTAAGATGCATCGAAGTCCGACGCGTTCATAAAATAGTTTGACGCATCCATAAATTCAGCAAAACCAAACGGACAATTTCAGGATGCATCGAAGTCTGACGCATCAATAAAATAGTCCGATGCATCCATAAAATAGCACAATCGGACAAGTAATTTAAGGGTGTTTCGAAGTCCGACGTGTCTATAAATTTTGAAGTCTGATGCGTCCATAAATTCAGTCCCACGCACCAAAAAAATCAGTCAATCTCAGAAAACATTTAAGGGTACGTCGAACCTCATTTTAAATGTTTTCAGGCCATGTTTAGGCCTATTTTGGGTATTTCGAGCGTTTCAGACGCAACGGGATAGTTAAATAATCCATCCGAGATACCTAATGAGAAGAATACAAGTCTTCGGAGTCCGATCTGATCCAACACGACGAATGGAGTAGTTTCTCGGAAAGAGGTTGCCAGTGCCTAGGTGTTCGCTCGCCTCAAGTGCAAGGCTGCGATGTAATAATAATTCTCGGTAAGACCAAAGTCGATTTTCGGGGAATTAGGTAAACAATCCTAATTTATTCCAATAACTTCAATTAAGACAGTTTTGGAATTTAATTATGAGAACTATAACTAAAATAGTAGTTTAAAGAAAAAAAATCTGAGAATACGAAAAAGAAGACTAAGGCTTTAAGGATCCACTTGTAGCAATTCCATGTCAATTCGTTCATCCAAACACAACCACAATTAGAATCAAAGTTCTATCTATCATCTAATTGGAAGATAAATCATTCAATACACACAGTCCGACTTAAATCTGGAAATCAAATTTCTAGTTCTAATGAAGCACATAGAACTTGAACTTGTAGCCTTCGAAGTAACAACCATGCCAAGAGACTATGGCATGCTTTAGGGTTACTACAATTTAGTTCTAATCAATCCAAATATCATAATCTCAGAGAATTGCAAGGAACTCATGTCCGGAGTACACAAACTCTCACAAAACTTCTAAAAATCTAAATTTTATTCAAACTAGAATATTAAAAATTCAACTTTAAGTAAAGGTACTTGAATCAAAATGAATTAAACATGAAATTAGTTACAAGCTTCACCTCTCAGCCTTAGCTAAGAGGTTCTAGCCAAGCATTGTCATACTACAACTTGAATCAAAAGAAAAACTAAAGAAAAACATGAAAACTAGAAAAACCTGAAGTTGGTGGAGTTGTGGATGCTCCATGATACTCTCCTTCACTTCCTTCGAACTTAGAACTCTTCTAGGATGCCCTAGGAATGAAGTAGAGGTCCCCTTTTATAGGAAAAATCTGCCACCGACTTGGAATTTTCTGAAATTGCCTAACTCCTTACGCAGCTTACGCGGACAGGTCCAATTGATTGGAAGTCCCTCCGATTGATCGAAAATCGGCCCGATTGATCATAAAAGTGTCCAGAGAGTTGCTATTTTCCTTTGATAATTTCGATTGATCGGACATGCCTCCGATTGATCGGAAACCTCTGATCGATTGATCGGAAGTACTCTAATTGATCGAAAATCTATTCAGCAAGTTATTCAAAAAGTCATTTTTTCGGTGTGTCCGATGGATGTTCCAATTGATCGGAGACCCATCGGAATGTCCTCTGATCGATCGATAACCTATCGGGGATCAATCAAAATTGTTGTTTCTTCGATCTCTTCTGCTTATCCTTTTGTTCTTCAATGTATTCAAAGTGACTCATTTAGAATCAAATTTGATGAAGTCTTTCTCTCATTCCTATAACACAAAACACGTATTAAATTAGTTTTTTAAACCTGTAAACCATGCATAATGTGTGATGAATTGGGGTTAGAAAATGCACAATTGAGAGGTCAACACCAGGATCATGCAAATGTAGCATTCTTACATGTAGTATCATAATTTGACTCGGGTTAAGGTTCAGACTAAGCAAACAAGACTACGGTTACCACAATAAACCGGATTGAAAGAGTTCAAAACTATCACATGAAGCTTATTAAAGATTGACGCCCTCAAGACAGTTAATGCCCTACCCATCGAAACGACATCCGTCAGTTGGGCTGCTTAGGTACATACAACTATAGATCGGTCTTCCCGCGGTCACCAGTTCCAGCAACGGGCGCAGGCCTTGAGTCGCACCTCTCCGTTAAAAACTCTGACGGTCTCAACCAGGATCTCCGGTTAAAATATGGGACATAGACATCTGACTCGTACAAAGATGGATCGGTCCATAACAAAATAAAACATACATAGGTCTCTACGACCATGAACTCTAAGACCATAGTCCTTGTTGACTAGTCTTATGCCTTTTAATTAGATGTCATCGATCATTCGATGTAATTAATGGCTTGTGCCAGATCACAGCCTGGAATGTATAAGATCTCAGAATTTCTGGAATAAAATTCGCCTTGTGATATCTTTCTCTTGTGTGCTTTTTGTTAGTGCACTTTTCTGTGGCATACTAGTGCACCTTGTTTGTCAATCACTTAGGTTAATAAGTCTAGTGTCGGTTGAGCTTAATGAAGACGAAGACCGAAGACTCCAGTGACTCTGCTGCATCAAGGAAGAAGAAACAGATAAAAGTGATGCCTTGGTGTGCCTTAACCTTGTCCAAAACCTAACCCTTAACCTCTTGATGACCTTGACCATATTAGGAAAACCTTTAGTCATCATAGATTGGCCCTAGGTGTCCCATAAGATCACCCAACAGAGGGCTATGAGGTTACATGTGCTGTGTGATCCAAGACCAAACCGATCTGCACATTGCATGGCCTGTCCGACCGGTCGTGACCGGTCGGGAAGACCCCCCCTCGAGATAGTGAACACTCTGTCTTCACTTGGCCACTGGCCGACCGGTCAAGACCGGTCGGGGATCCTTGGACAACCAGTCACGACCGGTCGATACTAGCCATTTTTTGCTAGTTTTAAATCCGTTGCACACTTTTCTATAAAAGGGCTTGGCTCAAATTGAGGGGTAACAAGAGGGATTTTGAGAGGAGTGAAGCCACCATTGTTGCAGACCATTTGAGGCTCATTCTTAACCTATGCAAGGCATCTTCCTTGTGCTTTAACACAAGATTGGAACATTCCAAGCTTATGAAGAAGATGACCTTCATCCCCTCTTGATCTCTAGAGTTTGGATCTTCTTTGATAGTTATATCCTTATCCAAATCTCTAAGATGAGATAATTGTAGGTGAGAAACTCTAGGCAACTCATTCCTATTAGTTGTAGAGTTCTCACACCTACCCTCCTATCACCTTAGGCATCTCAAAGGCATCACAAGCAAAGTGATTGATCAAGTGTAACTGAGGCATTGGCTACGCAACGACAACACGATCGAGGGAGCAAGGGAAGCTAATTGAAGCACAGGAGAGCGGAGATCAAGCAACTAGAACCGACGCTGAACAAGGGGCTCATCCAACAAGTAAGGTTGTCTTTGTTGAGAGTCCATCCACTCAATTCCCTGTGGGAGTTGAGTGTAGAGTTTGTTTATCAAACTCGAACTAGGGACGTTGGCCATTCCTTGGCCTGTTTGTCGACCTAAGGACTAGGGGTTGTTTGGCACTCCTTGGCTCGTTTTTCGGGCCTAAACAAAGTCTCTAAGGGGGAGCCTCTGACACGGGAGTGAATGTGCATCGGGTTGAGAGTTAGCCTATGTCTAAAACTCTATTCGGGTTGAGAGTTATCCTATGTCCAAAACTCCGTTTGGGTTGAGAGTTAGCCCTTTGTCCAAAACTTCGATTATGGTTGAGAAGTGAACCGGTAAAACCTCCGTGTAAAGGTTGAGAGGTGAACCTCATTTAAAACCTCCGATAGTGAATGCCGATGTGCTCAAAGGAGTTGAGTACTTGAACTAGGAGTGGAGTAGACCTAAAGTCGAACCACTATACATGCTTGTGTTTGTGATTGTATTAAGCACATTGATATCTTAGCATTGTATGTTTAATTGTTTAATTATGAATACTTGATAGGAATGTATGCTAGGCACTAGATAGGCACATCCACCACAAGATGTACTTTCATTAGTTGTGTAGACTTGAGCTCATTGATCCATTCTCATAAGTCTACATAGGTTGCATATATTAGGAGCTTGATTAGTTGAATCATTTGATTATCTATGCATGCTTGGACTAGGTTGTTTATTACTTAAACCATATGCTAGTCTTGTGAGTAGACCCACTTAGGCTTAGAAGCCGAAGTGTTCTTGCTTACTTAGTTTAACGTGTTAAATTGTGTAAGTAGGCGAAAAGAATTTCAAAAGGTCCTAATCACCCCCTATAGGACTTAGCCATAATTCTAGTTTCTCTTTAAGCTTCCGCACATACGAAGGTGTTGTGTTAGACTACCGACGTAATTTCACTTTTGTGAATGCTTGTGATTGTCTATGAATATCTTTATTAACTCAGAACCCCAGAGCAACAATACACAAGAAAACTGCCTTGCGCATTTTCTAGTTCTAACACCGTCCAATTTTTCTTGTGGGCTATAGAAGTTTTAGATCAAGTTGATACTTGTGTTTTTCCTTCATCCATGACCGTGTAAGGTTATGAATAAGTTGGATGATGGGTACACATCCCTGTCGGCCCTATGCTCATTTTAACTTTCAATAGTAGGCATTTAATTCTCCCTGTTTCCTGTGGTGTGGTCCACTTAAGGTTTGGATTTTCCTTATTTTTTGGATCACTCCCTAAAATGAACACATAGAATAGATGGACGGTGTGGATCAAACATACACATGACAGTGGGCCCCATAGATTTTACCAACACACTTTTGAATCGATTTCGTCGCATTTACATCAGTGTTTTTTAGTTACCAATCCGCGTCCCCTCGCCGAAAATCAAGATAGTTGGATTATTGGATTTGACTATTAAATGTGAAACATGTGCCAATCTGTTTTCAACCGTCCATCTTTTTCCTTGGATTCAGCGGTGTAACCATCCGATGTGGTGGGTCCGATGCTTCACGTGGCAAAACCCATCTATTGAACGGCCTCAACATGGAATTTGTGTATTTAGCAAACTTTTAATTGATTGAATATGTATCGTATCAGATCGACCTCATTCATCACGTGTGCCACCACATTCTCACCATGAATCCTTAAACTCAGTTCAATCTAAAGACTTAGGGCCTGTTTGTTAAAGCTGAAAATTTTTAACTTAATGCGGAATCTAAAAACGTTCCGCGTTTATTGTTGTTTGTTAACACCGAATGTGGAAAGCGCTCCATAATTTTTTACCAATTTTTTTTGGCAACGGAGGTCTAGCTTAATGGTGAATCCACAATGCACTCCGCAACTCTTTTAAAAAAATCCAAAATTGCCCATCGCCACGATAGAGATTTTCTCCTTTGCATAATACATAACCCAATTTTAACGTGAGACACTTCTTTGAACCCACCATGATTTATGTGTTAGATTTACACTGTCCATCAATTTTCTGTATAGTTCTAGAGCATGATCTAAAAAAATGAGCCATGTTGAATGCTTAGGTTAACCCCACCAAAAGAAGCAGTGGGAATAGAACGATTACCATTAAAACCTTTCAAGGGTTCACTGTGAAGTTCATTTGCCATCTAACCTATTCATAAGGTCACAAAAACCGGGATGAAGGGAAAATAGAAAAATCAACTTGATTAAAGCCTTCTGTGACCCTAAGAAGTTTTCAATGGTAGGTACCCAATTTCCACTATTTCTTGTAGTGTGGACTACTTGAGCCTTATATGCCTTATTTTTTGTTTTGTTCCTTGAAATGATATGAAAAACTTGATGGATGGTATGGATAAAACATATACATCACGGTAGGCCCCACAGAGCCCTTTGACACTATCCTCATTAACACTACCATGCGCCTCTAGCTAGATTCAGGGTATTGGCTTAATCCCAGCCAAATTTAGGACGCCTATAGCTACTACAGTGTGAGCAGCGAGATTCCTACTGAAGTCACGTCATCAATTTTTGTGGGCCCCACCATGATATGTGTTGTATCCACACCTTCCATCTATTTTGAGAGATCATTTTAGGGCACGAGAGAAAGAATGAGGCAGATCTAAAGCTCAAGTGGATCCCACCACAGAAAACAGTGGTGATAATGACTCCCACCATTAAAACCTTCCTAGGTCCCACCATATGTTTTTTTGAGATCCAACCTGTTCATAAGTTAACACAGACATGGAAGAAGAGAGAACACAAATACCAACTTGATCAAAAACTTCTATGGCCCTTAAGAAGTTTTCAATGGTAGGGTTCAATCCCTACTATTTTCTATGGTGGGGTCCACTTGAGCTTTGGATCTCACTCATTCTTTGGCTCATGCTCTAAAATGATCTCTCTGAATGGATGAACGATGTAGATATAACACATAAATCATGATGGGGCCCACAGAACTAGTGACGTCACTTCATCAGCAAATCTCGCTACTCAAGCGACACTAGTGGGAGCAGATTAGGTGAGACCCTAGATCCACCGAGGTGGGTGGACCCTTGACCATGGGGCCTATAGTGATGTATGTGCCTTAAATCCACACCGTCCAACCATTTTAAAACCTCATTTTAGGGCATGATCCCATAAATGAAGCTAGCTTAAATCTTAGGTCACTAAATGAAAAAGCGCGAAATTTGACCAGCGAGCGGAAAAATTCGACAGTGTTAAACCGTCGAAATTTGTTCTTACAATTCGATTGCTAACGACCGTCGAATTATTATACTCGAAATTAACACACGGAAAACTTCGACGGTCTAAAATCGTCGAATTTAGCACCCCAAATTCGACTGGTAATGACTGTCGAATTATTACAGTCGAAATTAACGCGCAGGAAAATTCGACGGTCTAAAGACGTCGAATTTAGGGTCTCAAATTTGACTGCTAATGACCGTCGAATTATTTTAAAGTCGACGGTCTGTAACCGTCGAATTGTTGTCCCTTCGAAATAAAATCTAAGATTAAAAAACAACTTGGATTTTGAAAAAAATTGACATTTTGAAAAAAGAAAATGGACATCTTGAAAAAATTGACAATATTTGAGAAAAAAATAGAGATTTTAAAAAAAAACATTAAGATTTAAAAAATCACCGAGGTTTTGAAACAAAAATTAACATTTTGAATAAGAAAATTGAATATTTAAAAAAAATGTGATTTTAAGAAAGAAAAATGTTTAAAAGTTGGAAAAAAATTTACAATGTTTGAAAAAAAAATTAGATTTTGAAAAAATAATTGTGATTTAAAAAATCGCATCTTGAAAAAATTGATATGTTTGAATAGAATTGATAATTTTGAGAAAAAGATTTTTGATAAGTTTGAAAAAAAAATGATTCAGATCTTAAAAAAAGATTGAGATTTTGAAAAAAAAAATTGAGCCTTTTAAAAAAAAATTGAGAAGTTTGAAAAAAAATATTTAAAAATAAAATTTTGAGATTGAAAAGAAATGAGAAATTTGAAATGAGTGGACGAAATTTATTAGTGGTCATTTATTGAATGGTTGAAAATGAAAAAATTCAGTCATTGAGTTACCTACCTATCGATCGGATTGGTTTATGCATACCCACATATTCACTTGTACCAAAAATGATGGCCTAAGTATAATGATGTGTAATTACAAGAATAACTTCTAATGATAAGATTGATCAAATTTTATGATCAAGAAATTCTAAAGTTGATCTGAACGGCCAGATATATTTGGAAAGTGCTAAATAGGTTATAGAACAAAATTCAACCCAATATGACCTAAAATGAATAAGATCTGTCCAAAACTCTTTAAATGGGCACGATTTGTTTGTCTAGATCTAGACA
Source organism: Liriodendron chinense (assembly GCA_003013855.2). Taxonomy (NCBI): domain Eukaryota; kingdom Viridiplantae; phylum Streptophyta; class Magnoliopsida; order Magnoliales; family Magnoliaceae; genus Liriodendron; species Liriodendron chinense. Next base: position 629,610 of record PVNU02003299.1, read on the forward strand.
AATTTTGGACAATCTGATTGGTTAAGATTGAAGAATAAATGACTTCAGATGTTTAGATTAAATTTTAGTCAAATCTAACTGTTGGATTGCAAGATATGACACATCATATTGATCGATCTTGTCCGCTCAATATCTTTCTCATCCGAAATCCGATCGAGGTGAGTGACCAGTCAAATTGAAGATATTGATGAGTAGAGTAAAGTAACTAGGTTAGAATTTTAAATTGGGCTAAATGTTTTGTTCAAAATTGCACCGCGACTTGCTGACCTCATGAAAATCCAAGAAATGTGCAGTCATTGGACCCTAAACTCTAATTTAGCCGTTGAGATTTGGATCTTAAGTCTTAAGGTTTGGTATGGCATCGTAAAATGATATTTAAGAACAGATGAATGAGAGAAATATACATAAAATATATCACCTTGGACTCACATGGTTAGGGTAGTGTTCATGGATTGGCTAGTGACCCTGACTAGCCGCTGGTTAGTACTGATCGGTGCTCTATGGGCCCAACCATGATGTATGTGTTTCATCCACACCGTCCATACATTTTTTCAAATTATTTTATGGTATGAGCCGAAAATTGAGATAGATCCAAATCTAAAGTGGACCACATCACAAGAAATAATGGTAATTTAGTGCCTCACCATTAAAAATTCCAAATTGCATGTCTCAGGTGTACCACTTTTGTGGTCCCACCATGATGTATGTGTTTCATCCACGCCATCCATACATTTTTCTAGATCATTTTATGGTATTGAGTCCAAAACTGATGTAGATCTAAATCTCGAGTGGACCACATCATAGGAACACAATGTTAATTGAACGCCCACCATTAAAAGCTTCTTAGGGGCCACAGAAGTTTTCGAACAAGCTAATATTTGTTTTTCCCCTACATCTAGGTCTGTATGATTACTAGGTTTGTCAGGGCTTTATGGGCCCATCTTAATATATTTATTTCATCCACATCGTCCATCCATTTTAATAGATCATTTTATGAAAGAGGCCAAAAAATAAGGAAGATCTAAGTTTGTACCACACCACAGGAAGCCATGTCGACGATGACGCCAACAATTGAAACTTCCTAAGTCCCACCATGATGTTTATTTGCCATCCAACTTGTTCAACTTGTTCATGATCTCACACGAAAATGGATGAAGAGAAAACATAAGTATTAGCTTGATCCAGAACTTCTGTAGCCATTGAGACATTTTTCAATGGTAAGCATTCAATGCTCATTGCTTCCTTTTGTGTGGTCCACTCGAGCCTTAGCTATGACTCATTTTTGGGTCCATGTCCTAAAATGATCTATAAAACCGAACTGATGGTGTGGATATAACACATACATCATGGTAGGCCCCACAGAGCCCCTTACAGGACCATCTGCTAGGTCCTGGGGGGGTAATACCCCATCCGTGCCCAAACCTCATGGGCAAAATAGTGGATAGAGGGAAACCTAAATCCCTAAATCTGCTCTCTCGCCCGAAAGCCCTACACCAAGCCCTCGGCCCCTCCCAAAACCTTCTCTCTCAATCCCTTCTCTTTCTTCTCTACTCTCTCGATCCTCACCGGTGCGACGACGCACGATCTAGCGAAGGGAAGTGCTTTCCCATTCCGCAGGTCTCTCTCTCTCTCTCTCATGAAGATCACTTGGGGCGAAAATGATGATGGTCCTTTCATCAGGAGGGTTGTGCCGTCAAACGCTGATGGTGTGGCCCACCTGAAGAGTGGATTCTTCCAATTTTCGCTCCCTGTAATCTTCATGTTACGGCCCCACATTTTTCACGTACATTGGGTTTATTGGATATCTAATGAAATGAGCTTAATGCTCTTGATTCGGTATCTACAGACACATGCTGAATTGAAGAAAGAGGTGGATTTATTCTTGTTGAAGAAGTCTAACTTAAAGGTCTGTTTGATGTTGTAGCTTCTCTTTTGTTCTGTAATTTTGGGTTTGGTTTTTTATGATGTATTGATGAGTTTTGTAAGTTTTTGGTCAAACTGCAGTTTGAAAGTCTTGACAATGTTTGGAAAGATTTGAGGGTGAAAAATGAGAACTTGAAGAAATTGCAGGTGTAAGACCCGTACCCTTATTTGCCCTCCGTACGCTTAATTTCTGATGCCGGTACGTCCCGGATGGACCAGATTAGCGAGCCTTGATCGCGACCCTGTTTTAGCATCGCATCGACCCGAGACCTATACCTCGGGGACCGCGTAGGCGCTGCGATTCCAACGCCGCGCGGCACGCCCCGTTGCGATACCCTGTGTGTAAGTTATGATCGATTGCGTAATCAAAGATGGGCCGCACAACGCGCGTGTGGCGTGGGCCCCACTTGCACAAATCCCAAGAATATGTCTAATCAATCAAATCCATCACCATCACTCTACCCATGCCCCTACTCTACACACCCCATACCCCCCATCCCTCCCTCTCCTCCCAAAGTCAACCCTCACCCATACCCCCCATACCCCTCTCCCATGCTAGCCATCATCACCCATGATTCCTTCTCTCTCTCTCTCTCTCTCCCCCCATACAATACCATACGTAGGGGGAGAGGAGGCCTCCTCACCTTCCCATTTTGCAAGAAAGAGATTTGAGAAGAGAGAGAAAGAGATTTGAGAGGAGAGAGAAAGAGAAAGATTTGAGAGAAGAGGGAGATTTGAGTGATCAAAAGAGAGAAGTTAGGGGAATTGTAGGAGGAGATCCAAGCTTGGAGGACCTCAACCATCATCCGGACCGTCCGGATCATCTGATCATCAACCCGATCCAATCCAACCGTCCAACCATCCATCGAGGTGAGTGCAAGGGGCATAAACCCCCATTTTTCTTAATTTACTTCCTTTTCTTTGTTTTCTTTTGGGCCCACCATGTGATGGACAGTTAGATGAATGGATTGGATCATCCATGAATGGGCCCCACCTTCCTATAATAATAATAATAATAATAATAATAATAATAATAAAAAAGAAGGGAAGCTTACCCGCTGGACAGACAGCGTCCATAGGACGCTGCTGCCTAGCTGGGCAAGCCTTTGGGCGTGGACAGGTCCCCACACGTGGGACCCACTTTGATGTATGCATGCAATCCACGCCGTCCATCTGTTTCTCCATCCCATTTTAGGGCAGGGAGCCAAAAATGAAGAAGATCCAGATCTTAGGTGGACCACACCATTGAAAAAGAAATGAGGCTAGTAAAGCCGACTGTTGAGACTTCTTGGACCCACCGTGATGTTTGTGGACCACATCACCTGCCCAATATTGGGCTTGTTAGGAACCCAATGAGCTGGGGAACATGATGAATGGGGTGGATTGTCCCTAAGTGGGCCCCACATGAAATAACCACACAAAAAAAGAGAAGAAACAAAAAATAAAAATAAAAGAGTCACTGGACGTCCAGCGTCTGGACATTCTGACGCTGGAACGTCCAGCGTTACCTTGGACGCTGTAATGGGTCCCCACTCGTGGGACCCACCTTGATGTTTGTGTGTAATCCACGCCGTCCATCTGTTTGTCCAGATCATTTTAGGGCCAGGGCCCAAGGTTGAACCCATTCCAAGTTTGAAGCGGACCGCACCGTACAAAACAGTGGAAACAATGATTTCTACTGTCAGTAATCATTTGGCCCACCATAATGTTTCTAGACCGATTTGCATACCCAATATTGGGCTTGTTGGGTCCCCCATGAGATGGGGAACCTGATGAACGCAGTGGATCAGTCCCATGTGGGCCCCACTTGACATAAGTACTAGAAAACAAAAAAAAAAAGAAAAAGAAGAAGAAAGAGGAAAGAAGAGGCAGCGCCTCTGACGCTGGGCGTACCCGCGTCCTTGGACGCTGGCTCTTCTGCCAGCTGGTAGCCCACTCGTGGGTCCCACCATGATGCATGTGCTGCATCCACACCGTCCATCCAGTTGGGGAGATCATTTTAGGGCATGACCCCAAGAATGAGTCAGATCCAAGTCTCGAGGGGGCCCCACCACAGCAAACAGTAGGGACAGTGGCCCTACCGTTGAAACCTTCTCATGGCCCACCGTGATGTTTATTTGAGATCCAACCTGTTCATAAGTTCACACATACATGGAAGAAGGAAAAACAAAAATATCGGCTTGATCGGAAAATTCTGTGGGCCCCACTTAGTGAGAACATATATATATATAAAAAAAACAAAAAAAACATGTGACCGCTGGACGGACAGCGTCCAGGGGACGCTGCTGCCCAGCAGCCCTCTGGGCGTCCCTATGGGCCCCATTCGTTGGGCCCACCTAGAATGTATGTGCCTTACCTATTCTGTCCATATGTTTTTCCCAGCTCATTTTAGTGGCTGAGCACAAATTTAAGTATATCCAAAATGGCAAGTGGGCCATGCCAAGGAACAACAGTGGAAATAATGATCTCCACCATTGAAACCTTCCCAGTCCTACAATGATGTTTATTTGTCACCCAACCTATTCATAAGTGGCTGGGCCCAAAATTTAAGCATATCCTAATGTCAAGTGGACCATGCCACAGTGGGGATGATGATTTCAAACGTTGACAGCTTCCAGGTTCTACAGTGATGTTTATTTGCCATCCAATCTGTTCATAAGATCACATGGATATGGATGAAGGAGAAAAAACAAGTATCTGTTTGATTCAAAACTTATTGGGACCAGATGGGTACCACGCTGCCCAGCAGGTGGCCCACCCTATGGGTCCCAAAGTGATGTATCTATTAGCTTCGCCATGGTGTATCTGTTTTATTCATGCTGCCTATCTTGTATGTGCAAGCCCAAGTATGGGGCCGATGTGGTCTCAAGTGGGCTATGCCACGAAGACCTTTACATTTCCAATGGGACCCACAGTCCGGGTCCCACTCTCTATGTATATATTGGGCCTTTTAAGGCCAGGGTTACATGATATGTTGGTAACATGCTAGTATGATTAGCTTGATATGTCACACTGATAACAAGCTTAGTATAATGAATACCATGCTCATTCATATGCCCATACGCATCATTTGTATGCCTGGTATGGATCATGATTAACCATAGCATATGCTACTTGGCTTGTTATACTTAGGGGACCTGTGCGAGACAGGGTCGCCCCACATGATTGCGCAGTATGCGTAAGTTTGGTGCATGACTTGGATTGTATGACTCATGCGTTTCGCATTATGTATGTCACGATCGCTTTCACACCCTAGCAGCATCGGGGTGTTGGCCACCATAGTCACATCATGGTTGGCAGTATTGGACACCGGAAACTTGTTCTAGTACGTGGGCGCTATGGATGTCCTTGGGTGAAAGTCCCTAAACGCTGTGGTACCAGTAGGATGCTCCAACGTCGAGACCAAGTGGATAACATGAGCGCCCGTATGCCAAATACCAGTAGGCCGCGTCTCCCACTGTGTCGAGGTCGGTTGGAAAGGGGTGTGACCTTATCCGCCCGGGTGCAGTGGGCTGTAAGCTAGGTCGAGTCTGACCAGCTCATGGAATGGGTCCGCTATCGACGAGCCGGGTGGGCATTGGCATACCACTGACGAGGCGGATAGTGAGGTCTTTTCTACTCGATTGGTTATGCGCGCGATGTGCGGCGGCCAATATTAGAGTATACTAGACCCCGGTGATGTCCCAGATGAGAACTATTTTGATATGTGGATCAGTTGAGGATTGACATGTTTGCATTGCATCTCTAGCATGTAACACTCGGCCATGTAGGCCCTTGCATCGCATAGCCTTGGGATGGCTGATAGCATTCATAAACTTAGTAACTTAGTCCTCTACTACTTTCGCTTACTCTGATATCTGTATACTTGTCATATGCATCACACGCGCACACACGCACTCTACTGGGCTTCGTAGGAAGCTCATGCGCGTTTGTTTACACTGCAGGTACTAGAGCATATCAGCAGCGTTGAGCACGGTTTATGTACCTGATATTTTGGACTTCTGCTTCATGTTGTATTTCCCTTTCCAGTACTGTACTCAACAAACTTATTAGTGGATATTTGATGATGTTTTATGGTTTTGTTTGTGCTCTTGTACAAAAAAAAATTTACCCTGAAAATCCTCCTGGTAGGATCCCAGGATCGGAACCTGGCACATGAGAGCTAGGAGCCGAGAATGGGGTACTACGGAGGCTGTTGGCACCAAGGTCGGCGATCGGGAATTTAGTGAGCCCGGTCCCCAGGTTTGGGGCGTGACAGAAGTTGGTATCAGAGCATAACTTGGAAATACCTGCGGATGACATCACATATCTACTAATGGCCATAGATTAACTACCCTTAACTGAATGATTGTTGCAAACTTAGGATGATTAGGATCCCGATCTTATGCACTTAGCGACCCACACTAGGATCCTGTTACAACATAGTTATAATAGGATTCCCTATTTTGAGCTTAGAAACTTCTGAATATGATTCCCTAACGTGTATGCATTCGAGAGTATCAATGCTAAGAGGTACCTGTCCTTTTCTGTAGGATATGGCGCCCAAGAGAGCCACCGGTAGGCCGTCGACCGGTGCGGGTACATCCCAGACCGCCCTAGTCCCAGCTCCAGCTCCAGCTATACTGCTGGTCAGTTTCAGGAGATGATGCGGGTTATGACCTCCATGGTAGAGCGCCAGGAGAGGAGGTCATCTGACGCAGTTGCCCCATCGGAGAAGGATTGTGCTCATTCCTTGCTGATGGACTTCAGGCGGATGGATCCCCCACGGTTTTTGGGCGGACCAGACCCGGTGGCAGCGGAGCGATGGAAATCGGAGGTAACGAAGATCTTTACCACGATGCGATGCTCAACCAAGGAGCGAGTTCCTCTTACCGTTTTCCTTTCTCAGGGAGAGGCCGAGCACTGGTGGGCGTCGGTTACTCGAGCCGCCGGGCCTGATTTCGAGTGGACATGGGAGGACTTTGTAGACCAGTTTGACCGAAAGTTCTTCCTTGAGCATGTCCGCCAGCAGCGTGCTCTAGAGTTTGAGACACTGGTCCAGGGAGATATGTCAGTGTCACAGTATGAGGCTCGATTCGTTGAGCTATCTAGATTTGCGACGTATCTCATGGATAACGAGGTGCGGAAGGCCCGTCGATTTGAGACCGGACTGCGCCTTGGCCTTCGTGGCCGTGTCACGGGACACAAGCTTCCTACGTTCGAGGAGGTGGTAGAGCGGGCCCAGATATATGAGGCAGAGTGGGCCGATGCACAACGGATCCGTGACCAGAGCGGAGACCGGAAGGGGAAGAGGAAGGCTCCTTCTGACAGCTTTCGGCAGCAGCAGACTCAGGCACAGCAGAGGCACCCAGTTCGTCCATCTGTTCGACCGCCAGTAGCACCAGCAGCACCTCCAGCACCGTCCCAGAGATAGTTTGCAGGTGTTTGTTACGGATGTGGGGGGACAGGGCATCGTAGGCATGAGTGTCCCCACCCACAGCAGCAGCGACAGCAGCAGCAGAGGCAGCAGCATAGACCACAACAGCAGCAGCGGCGACCGCAGAGGGGGCAGGCACATCCCCAGCAGACTCAGGGCAGGTTCTATGCAGCCCAGCAGGATCCTCAGGCACCGGGAGGAGTCGTTGATGGTACACTCATTGTCTCTGCATGCATAGCTCATGTTTTGTTTGATTCTGGTGCATCGCATTCTTTGTATCCGATGATTTCTGCCGATCGACTGGTTTGCCGTTAGAATCAATGCGCAAGGGTTTGTCAGTGTCGACACCCTTAGGGAAGACCGCAGTATTGAGTTTGATCTGTTTGTCTTGCCCCGTCTTGGTAGGAGAGACCTTTTTACCCGCCGATTTGTTTGTTTTACCGATGACCGAGTTTGATGTTATCCTGGGCATGGATTGGCTGGCCGAGTATCACGCCGTATTGGACTGCTTCGCAAGAACAGTCACTTTCCTTATACCCGGCATGTCGCAGTTTCAGTTCGTTGCTGAGCCTAGAGGTGAGCAGTTATCATCTTTGATGTCGTGTGCCATAGAGGAACCGGTTGCCGTGTGCATCGACCAGCTGCCGGTAGTTTGCAATTTTTTGGATGTGTTTCAGGAGATTCCGGGGTTGCCACCTCGTCGGCATACCGAGTTTCAGATTGACCTCGTGCCCGGTACTGCGCCTATCTCAAAGGCCCCATACCGTATGGCACCTTTGGAGTTGCGGGAGCTGTGGAAGCAGTTGGACGAGTTGCGTGAGCTAGGCTTCATCCGTCCGAGCAGTTCACCGTGGGGAGCGCCGGTACTCTTCGTGAAGAAGAAGGATGGCTCGTTGAGGCTCTGCGTGGATTACCACGAGCTCAACAAGGTCACGATTAAGAATAGGTACCCGCTTCCGAGGATCGACAATTTATTTGACCAGTTGAGGGAGGCCCAGTTCTTTTCGAAGATTGACCTACGGTCCGGTTATCATCAGGTCCGTGTCTGGGAGGAGGATATCCCGAAGACGGCATTCAGGACGCGTTACGGTCATTTTGAGTTCCAGGTCATGTCTTTCGGACTAACCAATGCGCCCACTGTGTTCATGCAATTGATGAACGAGGTCTTTCGTCCCTACCTTGATCAGTTCGTTGTGGTGTTTATCAATGACATTTTGATCTATTCGAGGACTCGGGTGGAGCATGCGCAGCATCTGGAGATCACCTTGCAGACCCTCAGCACACACCAGCTGTATGCGAAGTTGGAGAAGTGTGAGTTTTGGCAGGAGGAGGTGAAGTTCCTCGGTCATGTGGTGACGAGGCAGGGAGTAGAAGTAGATCCGGTGAAGATTGATGCCGTGCGTCAGTGGAGTCAGCCCACGAACGCGTCCGAAATCCGGAGTTTCCTGGGGTTAGCAGGTTATTATCACCGTTTCATAGAGGGCTTCTCACGTATTGCAGCCCCGCTGACCAGGTTGACCCGGAAGGGCGCTGAGTTCGTTTGGAGTGATGCCTATGAGTGAGCATTTGCAGAACTGAAGGACCGTCTTACTTCTACACCAGTCCTCACTCTTCCCTCTGGGAGTGAAGGATTCATGGTTTTTACAGATGCCTCACGTATTGGCTTAGGTGCTGTCCTGATGCAACATGGCAGAGTAGTAGCATATGCGTCTCGCCAGCTCAAGGTCCATGAGCAGAACTACCCCACGCATGATCTGGAGCTAGCAGCGGTAGTCTTCGCACTGAAGGTGTGGAGGCATTATCTTTATGGGGTTAGGTTCGAGCTCTTTTCTGACCACAAGAGCCTGAAGTACCTCTTCTCGCAGTCCGAGTTGAACATGAGGCAAAGACGTTGGATGGAGCTCTTGAAGGATTATGATTTTGATCTTCAGTTCCACCCTAGCAAGGACAACGTGGTGGCTGATGCCCTTAGCCATCAGCCACAAGGCCTGGTGGTGCATATGATGGTCCGGGAGTGGAGGATGCTCGAGGAGGTTGCCGAGTATGATTTTGAGCTGAGCCTGCAGTCTTCTATCGCGTAGTTATCGAGCTTGGCGATTCAATCCTCTCTTGTTTCTAGGGTGATCGAGGCTCAGCAGACAGATCAGACGTTGAAGGATTATTGGGAAGAGGCCGCGTCAGAGGGTCAGACTGATTGGCAGATTGGGTAAGATGGTGGACTTCGTTTCAGGGGTCGGTTGTGTGTTCCAGATATTCCCCAGTTGCGCAGAGATCTTATGGATGAGGCACACCAATCGAGGTTCACGATCCACCCAGACTCTACCAAGATGTATCGTGATATGAGGAGGCAGTATTTTTGGGCCGGTATGAAGCGTCAGATTGCTAGTTTTGTGGCTGAGTGTGACACTTGCCAGCGTGTCAAGGCCGATCATAGCAAACCTCCAGGTCCCCTGCAGCCGTTGAGTGTCCCGTTGTGGAAATGGGAGCACGTGACCACAGACTTCATTATGGGCTTGCCGAGGACTGATCGTGGTCATGACGCCATCTGGGTTGTCATTGATCGTTTGACAAAGTCGGCACATTTTCTTGCGATACGTGCGACCTGGTCATTGGACCGACTTGCAGAATTGATTATCGAGGAGATTGTGAGACTGCATGGTGTCCCAGTTTCGATCGTTTCTGACCGAGATTCGAGATTTACGTCGCGGTTCTGGAGGATTTTTCAGAAGGCGATGGGGCTTGCCTTGAAGTTCAGCACCGCATATCATCATCAGACTGATGGTCAGACCGAGAGGGTCAACCAGATCCATGAGGACATGCTTCAAGCTTGCGTGTTGGATTTCTCAGGTAGTTGGGATAAACACCTGCGTTTGGCTGAGTTTGCATATAATAATAGCTACCAGGCGACTATCGGTATGGATCCTTTTGAGGCGTTGTATGGTAGACCTTGTAGGTCTCCTAGTTGTTGGGCCGAGGTTGAAGAGCATCGTCTCCTAGGTCCCGAGCTTGTGCAGAGGACATCAGAGGCAATCGATATCATCAGGCAGAGGATGCGCACAGCTTAGAGTTGATAGAAGAGTTTTGCAGATCATCGACGTCGTCCCCTAGAGTTTTCCATTGGGGATCGTGTGTATCTCAGCGTCTCACCCATGAAGGGCGTGGTTCGTTTTGGAGCCAAGGGGAAGCTTGCCCCGAGATTCATTGGACCCTTTAAGATCACTGGGCGCGTTGGCGCCGTGGCCTATCAGCTTGCCTTGCCACTTCAGTTGTCTGGCATCCACAATGTTTTTCATGTTTTTATGTTGCGGAAGTGTGAGTCAGACGTGGTTCCTGTGATAGATTGGCAGCCGTTGGAGGTTCGTGAGGATGCTTCTTACATTGAGCAGCCGATTCGTATCCTTGATCGGAAGGAGCAGGTCCTCCGGACCGAGGTCATTCCCTTGGTGAAGGTCCAGTGGAGTCATCATAGCACAGATGAGGCATCGTGGGAGCGAGAGGCAGAGATTCACGAGTCTTATCCTCATCTTTTTGATGATTGATTGTATCTGTATGATTGCTTTTCGATTCGATATGCATATATAGTGATGCGATTCTTTTTTTTAATCTTCGGCTAGTTTGGGTTTGTATTGCAAATTTCGAGGATGAAATTTTTTGTTAGGAGGGGAGAGTTAGTTGTAAGACCCGTACCCTTATTTGCCCTCCGTACGCTTAATTTTCGGTGCCGGTACATCCCGGATGGACCAGATTAGCGAGCCTTGATTGCGACCCTGTTTTAGTACCGCATCGACCCGAGACCTATACCTCGGCGACCGCGTAGGCGCTGCGATTCCAACGCCGCGCGGCACGCCCCATTGCGATACCCGATGTGTAAGTTATGATCGATTGCATAATCCAAGATAGGCCGCACAACGCGCATGTGGCATGGGCCCCACTTGCACAAATCCCAAGAATATGTCTAATCAATCAAATCCATCACCATCACTCTACCCATGCCCCTACTCTACACACCCCATACCCCCCATCCCTCTCTCTCCTCCCAAAGTCAACCCTCACCCATACCCCCCATACCCCTCTCCCATGCTAGCCATCATCACCCATGATTCCTTCTCTCTCTCTCCCCCCATACAATACCATACGTAGGGGGAGAGGAGGCCTCCTCACCTTCCCATTTTGCAAGAAAGAGATTTGAGAAGAGAGAGAAAGAGATTTGAGATGAGAGAGAAAGAGAAAGATTTGAGAGAAGAGGAGATTTGAGTGATCAAAAGAGAGAGGTTAGGGGAATTGTAGGAGGAGATCCAAGCTTGGAGGACCTCAACCATCATCCGGACCGTCCGGATCATCCGATCATCAACCCGATCCAATCCAACCGTCCAACCATCCATCGAGGTGAGTGCAAGGGGCATAAACCCCCACTTTTCTTAATTTACTTCCTTTTCTTTGTTTTCTTTTGGGCCCACCTTGTGATGGACAGTTAGATGAATGGATTGGATCATCCATGAATGGGCCCCACCTTCCTATTATAATAATAATAATAATAATAATAATAATAATAAACAAAGAAGGGAAGCTTACCCGCTGGACAGACAGCGTCCAGAGGACGCTGCTGCCCAGCCGGGCAAGCCTTTGGGCATGGACAGGTCCCCACACATGGGACCCACTTTGATGTATGCATGCAATCCACGCCGTCCATCTGTTTCTCCATCCCATTTTAGGGCAGGGAGCCAAAAATGAAGAAGATCCAGATCTTAGGTGGACCACACCATTGAAAAAGAAATGAGGCTAGTAAAGCCGACTGTTGAGACTTCTTGGACCCACCATGATGTTTGTGGACCACATCACCTGCCCAATATTGGGCTTTTTAGGTCCCCAATGAGCTGGGGAACATGATGAATGGGGTGGATTGTCCCTAAGTGGGCCCCACATGAAATAACCACAAAAAAAAGAGAAGAAACAAAAAATAAAATAAAAGAGTCACTGGACGTCCAGCGTCTGGATGTTCTGACGCTGGAACGTCCAGCGTTACCTTGGACGCTGTAATGGGTCCCCACTCGTGGGACCCACCTTGATGTTTGTGTGTAATCCACGCCGTCCATCTGTTTGCCCAGATCATTTTAGGGCCAGGGCCCAAGGTTGAACCCATTCCAAGTTTGAAGCGGACCGCACCGCACAAAACAGTGGAACAATGATTTCTACCGTCAGAAATCATTTGGCCCACCTTAATGTTTCTAGAACGATTTGCATACCCAATATTGGGCTTGTTGGGTCCCCCATGATATGGGGAACCTGATGAACGGAGTGGATCAGTCCCATGTGGGCCCCACTTGTTATAAGTACTAGAAAACAAAAAAAAAAGAAAAAGAAGAAGAAAGAGGAAAGAAGAGGCAGCGCCTCTGACGCTGGGCGTACCCGCGTCCTTGGACGCTGGCTCTGCTGCCAGCTGGTGGCCCACTCGTGGGTCCCACCATGATGCATGTGCTGTATCCACACCGTCCATCCAATTGGGGAGATCATTTTAGGGCATGACCTCAAGAATGAGTCAGATCCAAGTCTCGAGGGGGCCCCACCACAGCAAATAGTAGGGACAGTGGCCCTACCGTTGAAACCTTCTCATGGCCCACTGTGATGTTTATTTGAGATCCAACCTGTTCATAAGTTCACACATACATGGAAGAAGGAAAAACAAAAATATCGTCTTGATCGGAAAATTCTGTGGGCCCCACTTAGTGAGAACATATATATATATATATATATATATATATATATATATATATATAAACAAAAAAAACATGTGACCGCTGGACGGACAGCGTCCAGGGGACGCTGCTACCAGCAGCCCTCTGGGCGTCCCTATGGGCCCCATTCGTTGGGCCCACCTAGAATTTATGTGCCTTTCCTATTCTGTCCATATGTTTTTCCCAGCTCATTTTAGTGGCTGAGCCCAAATTTAAGTATATCCAAAATGGCAAGTGGGCCATGCCAAGGAACAACAGTGGAAATAATGATCTCCACCATTGAAACCTTCCCAGTCCTATAATGATGTTTATTTGTCACCCAACCTATTCATAAGTGGCTGGGCCCAAAATTGAAGCATATCCTAATGTCAAGTGGACCATGCCACAGTGGGGATGATGATTTCAAACGTTGACAGCTTCCAGGTTCTACAGTGATGTTTATTTGCCATCCAATCTGTTCATAAGATCACATGGATATGGATGAAGGAGAAAACATAAGTATCTGTTTGATTCAAAACTTATTGGGACCAGATGGGTACCACGCTGCCCAGCAGGTGGCCCACCCTATGGGTCCCAAAGTGATGTATCTATTAGCTCCACCATGGTGTATCTGTTTTATTCATGCTGCCTATCTTGTATGTGCAAGCCCAAGTATGGGGCCGATGTGGTCTCAAGTGGGCTATGCCACGAAGACCTTTACATTTCCAATGGGACCCACAGTCCGGGTCCCACTCTCTATGTATATATTGGGTCTTTAAGGCCAGGGTTACATGATATGTTGGTAACATGCTAGTATGATTAGCTTGATATGTCACACTGATAACATGCTTAGTATAATGAATACCATGCTCATTCATATGCCCATACGCATCATTTGTATGCCTGTTATGGATCATGATTAACCATAGCATATGCTAGTTAGCTTGTTATACTTAGGGGACCCGTGCGAGATAGGGTCGCCCCACATGATTGCGCAGTATGCGTAAGTTTGGTGCATGACTTGGATTGTATGACTCATGCATTTTGCATTATGTATGTCACGATCGCTTTCACACCCTAGCAGCATCGGGGTGGTGGCCACCATAGTCACATCATGGTTGGCAGTATTGGACACCGGAAACTTGTTCTAGTACGTGGGTGTTATGGATGTCCTTGGGTGAAAGTCCCTAAACCCTGTGGTACCAGTAGGATGCTCCAACGTCGAGACCGAGTGGATAACATGAGCGCCCGTGTGCCAAATACCAGTAGGCCGCGTCTCCCACTGTATCGAGGTCGGTTGGAAAGGGGTGTGACCTTATCCGCCCGGGTGCAGTGAGCTGTAAGCTAGGTCGAGTCTGACCAGCTCATGGAATGGGTCCGCTATCGGTGAGCCGGGTGGGCATTGGCATACCACTGACGAGGCGGATAGTGAGGTCTTTTCTACTCGATTGGTTATGCGCGCGATGTGCGGCGGCCAATATTAGAGTATACTAAACCCCGGTGATGTCCCAGATGAGAACTATTTTGATATGTGGATCAGTTGAGGATTGACATGTTTGCATTGCATCTCTAGCATGTAACACTCGGCCATGTAGGCCCTTGCATCGCATAGCCTTGGGATGGCTGATAGCATTCATAAACTTAGTAACTTAGTCCTCTACTACTTACGCTTACTCTGATATCTGTATACTTGTCATATGCATCACACGCGCACACACGCACTCTACTGGGCTTCGTAGGAAGCTCATGCGCGTTTGTTTACACTGCAGGTACTAGAGCATATCAGCAGCGTTGAGCGCGGTTTATGTACCTGATATTTTGGACTTCTGCTTCATGTTGTAGTTCCCTTTCCAGTACTGTACTCAACAAACTTATTAGTGGATATTTGATGATGTTTTATGGTTTTGTTTATGCTCCTGTACAAAAAAAAAATTTACCCTGAAAATCCTCCTGGTAGGATCCCAGGATCGGAACCTGGCACATGAGAGCTAAGAGTCGAGAATGGGGTACTACGGAGGCTGTTGGCACCAAGGTCGGCGATCGGGAATTTAGTGAGCCCGGTCCCCAGGTTTGGGGCGTGACAGCAGGTAACCCATCTCTTCATTTTCTCCTTTGGTTTCTCTTTTTTTGTCCTGCTTAGTCATTTTCTCTGGAGTATGAGCTTTTGGGCAGTCCTGAACCCCGTTGCATGTCCAAGTAACTCACACACCAAAATCCAAGCAAGTAGGTATGAAGATCGAGTGGCTATCATGACAATGGTCAAAACCATCAGTCAAGGTTGTAGTTTCTACCTAGTTTAAAAACCCAAAAACTTGACCCGACTTGATGTTGTTTATTCAGGTTGGGTAAACTTGAAGACTCGACCTGATATTTAATAATTATAATTATAAAGAATATTTAAAGAGATTGTCTTTGTGCCATCTTGGCACTCTTTTTATAAAATATTTTTTACTTTTAAGAAAGGCAAATAAATAAAGAGATGCTCAAACACAGTTATGTACACTACTAGTTTTATGTGAGTCCCACCATGGTGTTTTTATCACATTCAACTCATATAGCAAGGTAGTCCCACCATGAAAATGGGATGCCCCAAAAATTAGGTTGATCCAACTATCAGGTGAGCTACAACCACCTAAAAGCCTCCACGTTCATGTAATAGTTAGATCAACCTGATTTTTGGGGATCCCATTTTCATTGTGGTGTTACCATGGTGGAAGGGTGGGATGGCATACAAACACCCCAATTGCATCCCACACACCAACTAGTTGGATGTACAATTTTGTAAGTATTGGTAATGTCATGAGGTAGATGCCTTTGGCTTAGGAGCACCCTTTTTTTTTTTTTTTTTTTTTTACCTTTTTTGTTTCTTTCCTATATATATCCTTTAACAGAAACAAATGTAAGTAAATTGCTTTCAAGAAGTCACTGGATTGATCATGTGTCATTGGTAGTTCTCATCCAGCATCCTTCATATACTCCTTTACCCATTTGAACATGGTTTTGAAACTATTTTTTAAGCTGTCCACTGCAACAATATGCTTTCAATCTGTGCCATTTCCATCTGTCAGTTTTAGTTTCTTTTCTTTTTCACAGCAGCTGGATGGGATTGATGTCTGCAAAAGAAGACATAAAACAGGAAGCCCACTCAATGTAGAATTTATTTTCCTTGCCAAACATGGCACTTTTGGAACTTAGATGGCCTCGCAAACATGATATGCTTCTGCTAAAAACTTGTTTCAATGGTGTGCTGCAAAATGCAGCCCGATATACTTTCCTAACCCAAAATAAGAACTGGTGACAGAAAACAGGTAGCTCCTAATCCGACATTTCCATTTATGCGGTTGAGTTTGGAGATTACGCCACCAAAGGAAATGATGAACTCAACATCGGATGCTTTAGCAAAGGCGCATTTGATCTCAAAAGTAAAAAATCAGAATCTATGTTCCATCATAAAATTCAAAAACCTATGTTCCATCATTATTCAATGAGTATTTTCATTTTAATAACATTTCACTTTTCTTGTCCTTCGTGGAGAAGGATTAGGAAGGAACTTCTTTCTTTTTAGGTTGTGGTGAAGATATTCATGTGACTTTCAAAATTGAAAATGTTGATTCAATACCAAATCTGCATTCAATCATTTCTACATCTAATGGGGTCAGTTAGGTTATAGATTCATAAAATTGAACTCATTCTCAGTTCCTTTGTTAATTGTTACCCTTCCATTTCATTCATGAATTGAAATCATGTATGCTCAAATATGATCTTAGAATAAACATGCTTTTATAAGTAGTCACCATGGATTTTTTTTTTCTTTTACATTTTAAGTCTATATATACAAAGAAGGTCATAGAAATCATGATTGATTGATTTTCCTTATATTTAATGCGTTTAGGAATGGCTTGGATCTTCAATAAGTGTCCCACATTAACACTCGACATTGTGGTGGTATGTCAAGAAGGTTGGGATCAATGTGTTGGAATTAACAAACTAATAGAGATTTTTTGTGGTTTAGACACAGCCTATCCATGTGGGACCACACCAAATTTAGGCAATTAAAAAACATAGGTGGGCCCACTAAGTGCTTTTAGATGTTTTGGGCATGATTTCTCATGGCTTTAGATGGTATGGCTCGAGTTTTGGATACGGTTGATTTTTGCCACATCACATGGAGGGGACATACAGATCAAGGTGGGGCTCACACAGCTTGACCTTGGATGTGATTGTTGGAGATGTCGAACCAAAATGCATGCAAGTTATTAGGATGAGGTTTTTCCTATACATTGATCCACAATAATGCAGGGACTAGATTTGCATAGGTTTTTACTGAACCTTTTGTTAACAGCAAATCTACAGAGTTCTCCCAAGTATGTTACGTTCATTACCTTTTTTTTTTTTTTTTTTCCTGCTAATGTTGCAGAACCAAATCGATAATCTCTTATTATGTGCTCTACCAATCTCTACATGACCATGTATTTTGATAAGCTTCTCAGTATCATTTTATTGATTTTTTGATTTGTTACCTTAGTTGTTCTCCTCAATGCTAATTAGATGGTACTAAATTCTACTTCTTTAGGACCTGACTCAAGCAATTTTCATAGCAGTGTAGCTGATCAACAAGTAGGTGTGACTTTCCTCTTGAATTTTCCTTTATGCACTTGGACTATCTACTTTTTTTTTCTTTTTTTTTTTATATTGCATTGTGGACAAAGGCCATACAAGAGAGGGACAAGTATAGAAACTTGGCCCAAGACCAAAAGTGTGTTGGAATGGTTAAAAATTTAGCCTAGAGAATACTTTTGGGTACTGCTCTAATGTTGTTAGAGTGTGGCCTAGGCCTGGACGATACACTTGGTTTATGAAACCAAGAATTTGGAACATTGAAAAACTTGAAACCAAGTATGCAAATATGATGCATTAAGTTGGTAAAACTTTACCATAAAAACAAAAAAGAAAAGAAATTGGTAACACATGTTAAGGTTATAACCTCTCTCTCGTGTGCCGCATTGATTCCATGCTTTGACCCATGGGCCACACAACATGGTTTGACCTGATTTGGTTTAGATCTGTCATCAGACCATGGATCTGTTAGAGATCCACAATCTAGACAACTTGGACCCTTGATGTGGTCTACATCTGCATTCTGGTAAGCTGGATAGTCCATTTGTTCAACCTGGATGGTTTGATTTGTATGAAAATCATACATAGTATGTTACCGAATGGGATAAAAGACAACTAGCATGGCAACATGAAATGACTACACGGGTGCTTAATTTGCGGTTTCTGAAAGCATTTTCAGACTTCAAGCATCTAGATCAGGTAAGGATACAGGCTATGAACCAATGAAAAAAGTATTTTCTGTTTTACTTACAGCAGTAGATAAGTAACTTGCAGCTCCTTGCTTCTGTACTTGGTAAGGCTTTATGCAACTTGCAACAGTCTGATGTCGACTTTAACATGACAGATGCTAATTATATAAACAAGCTTCTTTGCACTTTTGTTGAAGGCACCTCATTTTTCAGTAATGGATTTATTGGTTGAGGGCACCTCATTTTCTCTTTTCCATTTTTTTTCCTAAAAAAAATTCTCAAGAACTTGTTCTGTTTGAAATTTGAATTACTGAAAGTATTATTTATTTTCTATTTTTAATCATCCTCTAATTGTTTGATTGTTGCCACTAGGAATTTTATACAGTGATTGTTGTTTTCTGAATCTGATGTGTAAAAGAGAGTATAAGTGAGCAGCCAACTTCTCTTAAGGGTGGAAAATTAAGGGAGTAAGTCTAGTTCAATAAATTACGGAATGCTATGTACAAAGGAATTAGGGAATTGCAATCATGGACTTATAAAAGAAGAAATTCAATCCTTTCCAAAGTAATTGTAGTTGATCACTTCCATCCTTGTTATCATTTAGCTACAATATAAAAAAATAAAAATAAACATCATAACACATGCTGTCTCTTCAAAGTCGTCGTCGTCGTCATCATCATCATCATCATCATCATCGTCATCATCATTCCAAAAAAGATATGATAAAATCTATTCAAAGTAGAAAAATGCTTATGTAAGTGTTTTTTAATTTCTTTAATATATATAAAAAACGATTAAACTTGGATTAGTCACGAATCAAGTGTCATTTCTTCTGGAGGAATGTGGTTGTATTGTGTTGGTTTTGTATTGTGGAGGATTGTACTTGTATATTGTGTTAATAAATGCTATAGTTTTCTAAATTATTTATGAATTACAGGTTTACAAGATGTATTGGGGCACAACCCTCATTAAATACAGGTTATTTTTTTCATGCAGACATAAATTCGATTGGCTAATGGTATATTGTAAGTTGATTGTACTCTTTGGTACTTACGAAGAATGTGGTTGTGGATTGTTGGTACTTGTGGAGGATTGTGGTTGCGGAGGTTTATAGTTGTGGAGCACTGTGGTTGTACTATCTTAGTAATGTAATGTAATTGTGGAGGATTGTGGTTGTATTGTGTTATGTATTGTGGAGGATTGTGGTTGTATTGTGTTATGTATTGTGGAGGATTGTGGTTGTATTGTGTTATGTATTGTGGAGGATTGTAGGGTTTAAATTATTTATGAATTATAGGGTTTACAGGATGTATTGGGGCGCATCCCCCACTAAAATACAGGTTTTTTTTTCCGGTGCAGACATAAATTCAACGGGTATGGACCATCGTATTTATTTCTCGACGGTTCAGGACCGTCGAATTTTCCTATAATTTTTACCCGACGGCGGGTTCTGTCGAATTATTTGCGACGGCTTTCAGCCGTCGAAATATCCTATGATTTTCCAAACCGCGCGCGACGCTTATCGACCATCGAATTATATGCAAATACGAGTTCCAACGGGTGTAGACCGTCGAAATATTTCGACTGTGACGGACCGTCGAATATTAACCAACGGTTATGGACCGTCGAATATTAACCGACGGTTATGAACCGTCGAATATTTTTCTAGACTAGCTGATCTATGACCCTTTTTTTTTCGATGGCATGGACCATCGAATTTCCAAAACTTCAACGGTCCTGGACCGTCGAATTTAGTGCTTTTTCACGTAGAGGGTGGACCACACCACAGGAAACCATTGTGATTGATTCATCACCATTAAAAACTTCATAGACTCCACCAGAATGTTTATTTTCCATCCAACCTGTTGATAAGGTCACAAACACCTAGATGAAGAGGCCACACAAATACCATCTTGATCGAAATCCCAGATGAACCATAGTACATGTGATTGACCATTAATGGACCATGAAAGTTGTGGGCCGAATGAGATTTGGATCATCCTCATTTTTGGGGTCATTCCCTAAAATGGTTTGGAAAAAATGTATGGACAGTGTGGATAAAACACATTTTATGATGGGGGCCACACAACACTGTCCAATAGCTGGGCCTACTGGCATAGTCAATACACAATTCGGATACACCGAGGTGGGTGGGGGCAAATGTGTCACATTAACATATTTTAAACATTTAAGACCTTAGTTAACAATCAGGTTACTCTAGATTCCATACTAGTCTTCTGTCTTTAGATTCAGACTTCAGATTTCGAGTTCAGACTACAGACTTTAGATTTAACAAACAGGCCCTTAGGCAGCCCCACCATATGAAACGATGCAAAATCATTCTAAAAACTTTTAATTCTCTTGGTGGGGTCATGTAAGTGTTGGAATGTCCTGATTTTAGAGGCATTTGTCATCACAGTGAGATAGGTTAATGAATGGTTGGATGGCATATATACACCACAATACATCACATACAACTCTCGTTGGAGGCTTATGAAATTGTGCATGTAGCTCACACTTAAGGCGTTATTCGTGGGGAAGCAAGAGCGGAGATATTAGAATTATGGCTAAGTCCTAAGGGAGGGGGGTTAGGACATTTTTAAAATTCTTTTTGCCTACTTAACTTAATTAACAATTTATACTAAGTAAGTAAGAATACTTCAGCTTCCAAGCCTAAATAGGTCCAATCACATAGACTAACAAATGATAAAACAATGAGCAAGCCAACTTAAGCATATAGATTATAAAGATGCACCATGTTGAGCTTTTAATCAATGTGCAATCATTTAGACTACAAAGGATATGACTACCTAAGCAACTAGTCTAGAGAGCTATATAGACAATATGAAAATCATTATGCTAAGCATATATCTACAAGCCTAATGAACATACATCTTATGCGTGAATGTGCCTATCTAGAACGTAGCATACATTCCAATTAAATATTCATAATTAAGCAATTAAACATACAATGCATAAGTAGAAATGTGCTTAAATCAATCCCAAATAGTGGTTCAACTACTTGTCTACTCCACTACCAAATCACGTACTTATCCATTGAACACACTGAAATTTGCCAAGGGAGTTTAAATCAGGTTCCTCCCACCTAGGTGTTTTAAGTCGGTTCCACTATACCGAGGTGTTTAAGGATTCCACCCAACCCAAGTGTTTATAGGTTCTATCCAAACTTGCGGTCCTACACAAGAACCTAACTTTAGGCTCAACATTTAAGCCAAGGTCCTACAACCGAACATGGATTTAGGCTCTATAACGAGCCAAGGTCCTACAACTGAACCTATCGAGTTTGGCAATTAAAACTCTACACTCAATTTTCCACGGAAAGAGAGTGGCTGGACTCTTACAAATGACAGTCTTACTTGTCGGATTTGAGCCCCGTTTATGCTCTTGGGTTGCTTGATTTCTTCTCTCCCATGCTTCAATCAACACCCCTTTGCTCCCCCGATCTCATTTCCACTGCGTTGCCAATGCCTCAGCTCCAACGATCAATCTCCTTGCATGAGATCTTTATGAGATCGTCAAGGTGATGAGAGGTGGTGAATCCTTTACAACTAGTAGGAAATTGGTTTCCTAGAGGAATACACGTAATTGGATTCCTAGGATGTGTTTAGATAAGAGTTTTACCTATGATCAAGGTGTATAAACTCCTAGAAATCATGAAAGAGAAAGTTCATTCTCATTTGAGCTTTGAATGTTCAATGCTTGTGGTGAATCACAAAGAGAATGACTTGAATGGGTTACGATTAGAGCTTCTAATGGTCTCCAACAATGATGGCCTCTAAATCACTAAACTCTCTCTCTTAAGCCCAAGAATTGTCTCTCCCACTTTTATAGATTCCAACGGTAAAAAAAGGGGCAGAGTCGTGATTCTTCGATGGATCGAGATGCCCTTTGATGACTCGAAGGTATCTTCCATTGATCGAAGATCCTACTCCGATGGATCGAAAAGCTGTCCAAAAAGTTTATGAAGTTGCTGGACATCCAGTTCGAAGGATCGAAAAATTCACTTCGATGGCTCAAAGTATCTTGTTCGATTGATCGGAGAACTGTCCAGAGAGTTCACAAATGTTGCTGGACATATGTTCGATGGATCGAACCGGTCTTTAATGGCTTGACGTCCCATCGAGATTGAACTCCAATGGATTGAAGTCCATTAAAAAACTATTGTATGGGCTTGTTCATTTACAACAGCTTGCACCTCTTTTTATTAGCCCAATTTATCATGTTTTTCTAAGTTTTCTAAGGCCAATGAAGATGATTAAGAGTTTACCTATGTGGTCCAAGTCATCTAGAGGTTATAGTTGTTTTGGTTCTGAGAGTTAAGGTCACCAAGGCATCTCTTTTACCTGTTTCTTCTTCCTTGATGATGCTTGTCCACTTGAATCTTCGGTCTTCAGCTTGCTAAGGCTCAACCAACATTACAACACTTGGACACACGTGATTAACAAATAAGGTGCACTAGTATGCCACAGAAAAGTGCACTAACAGTTTATACAAAGACTTACTCGATTAGTTCTACACAAAAACTAATCCACATATACTCTGGCTAGAGGCTCACAGAGAGACTATATGTTTATACCAATTGGTGGCTCACATAAAGACTACAAATTTACACCCGTTGGTGGCTCACCCAGAGACTACACATACACACCTGTCGGTGGCTCACACATAAATTTAATTTCAAGTTTAGGTTTCAAACTCTATACTCAAATCTTCACAAGGATTGAGTGTACAATATACTCTAAATAAAACTCTTACTAGTTGGGTGAGCCCCATAGCACTTGTCTTGAGATGTTCGATCAATCTTGATGTGACTTCTCTCCAGTGCTTACGATTCGCTACCTTATAATCTTCCTATTAAGAGTGCCAAGGTAATGAGAGAGTGGGTTGGTCGAATCTCCTACAACTACTGGGATAGTTGGTTTCAATTAAGGATTCACCTAAATATGGATATTCTAGAGGATAATAGAAAAATGTTTTACTTACATGCTTAGTATCTAACCTCTAGATAATGTAAGAGAATATATACATCTTCAAGGTGATTTAGAATGCTCATATGGAGTGATGAATCATAAAGAAGATGACATGAACTCAATGGATTAGAGCCTAGAAGGTGTGGTTAGGAGTTATATCCATAGAGACTCTAAAACTATAAAAAAAGTCATATTCTTTGCAAAGGTCTGAGTGCCCATTTTATAATAAAAGAGCTCTAACAGATCTTTAACGGCTAAGTGTCGATTTAATTAATTGATCTGTCGATTTAATCTACTTGAATCAACACTGCCGATTGGATTGTCGATTCGATTGACAAATCTCTGATTTTGTTGTTTTTCTTACAAGACAGTTTTAACCCCTTTTGATTCGATTGATAGGAATTGTAATTCGATTGACTTGAATCGATAGAGCTGCCGAATATTGAATCGATGGAGCTCTGATATCTGCTGATTTACATGTCAAACCCTTAGAAGCTTTGAACCTTTATAAGCTTAGCTGTTCATGTTCATATTTAAGTTTAAGCCTTGAGATGATGAATTAAATGTTTTCTTATTAAAGTAAATGATCTAGATGTAGGTTGTTTTGGAATTGAAGGGGGTTTAGGGCTAGGTTCACCAAGGCACCTTAATTTACTTATGTCTTTATGCCTTGATGCTGCAAGTCTTCAAGTTCTTCATTTGTCTTCGTCTTCTAATGGGGTTTAACTGACTCAAGACGTACAACCTCTATTATTGACAAACTAAGACACTTACACTCTCTACTTAGCAGCGTAAGGTCAAAGGATGCATCACAAGGCTACTAAGGTTGTGGAGGTTTAATTGGTTCGTGCCTAGGTGGATATGTGTTAAGCTCTTAAATGTGTATATTCTAACCCCATTTTATCACTAACTATGCTTGAAATACATGATTAAAGACCCAACTAATGCATGATTTTGTAGTTGTAGGAATGAGAGAGAGAATTAATCAATTGGAGGCTTAGAGACGTTGTTTACAAGCATTGAAGATCAGAAGACCAAGCGTCAAAAGGAGAGAAGAAAGAGGGCAGAAAAATGCACAACAGACCAGTCGTCCGACCGGTCGTCCATAGCCCAGGACCGGTCATCAGACCGGTCCGAACACTCAACAGGAGGATCCCTACTGCTAACATTGCTGGACCAATCACGACCGGTCGTCCATTACTCAGACTGGTCATCCGACCGATTGTTGAATAAAATTTTTGGTTCGAATTTTCAGAAAACTATTTGGATCGATCTTAGCCTTTTGCGACCGGTCGTCCGACCGGTCGTCGTCCGTGAGCTCAGACCGGTCGTCTGCGTAACAGAGCTTCTTCTACAAGCTCCAAATTCTGTTGCGCAAAGCTCTATTTTGTGGAATTTCTTGAAGTTTCTTCGCACCAAGGGCTCCAAACTTATAAAAGGACTCTTTTAGCTCATTCCTAAGTCATCCTAGAAGAGAATTACCATGGTGGGAGGTGGCGGAAGTCGGATCCGGAGTTCTACAACTCCTCTTAGTTTGTTCTTCTAGTTTTATATTTTTCTTAGTAGCTTTCATGTTTCCTTGGATTATGAACGGCTAAACCTCTTTGCTGGGGCTAAGAGGTGAAGCTTGTAGTGAATCTAAGATGTTTCAATTCGTTTGTTTTGGTTTCAAGTTGGATTATTAGTGAAGAATAATGGTTTGAAGTTTGAATAAAATTCTAAGTAGTTTTTCTTAATCTTATAATGGCTCATGGATGTTTAGAAGAATTGCTTGAGTTCTTAATTATTTTGAATGGTTCTACACCTGTACGCTCCGAGGAATCGGATTCAATACGCTCCAGACCTTTGATTCTCATGTGGGAACTTCATGCCAAGAGTTCCAGTTTTCTAAATTTTTGAAATATGTGTGACTTTGTAAGTGATTTGAATGAAGTTCCAATCATGATCTACTTATTCTTTGTGACAAAGTTTAATAATGATTATGATTGTGATCTTAATCTATTGGAACTAGGATTGACTTATGTAATTGAGTGTGCTCAAGTCCTAACTTGAATCGAGGGAATCATGTACTTGAATCACACATATGGCAGATTGCTTGTTATAACCGCTCTATCATCCGACTAGATAGGATTTGATTTTGATTCTAGTTGTGTAATTACGAAACCACAGTGAATTAAGCATCAAGGATTGCTACATGTAAGACCCGTACCCTTATTTGCCCTCCGTACGCTTAATTTCCGGTGCTGGTACGTCCCGGATGGACCAGATTAGCGAGCCTTGATCGCGACCCTATTTTAGTACCGCATCGACCCGAGACCTATACCCCGGCGACCGCGCAGGCGCTGCGATTCCAACGCCGCGCGGCATGCCCCATTGCGATACCCGGTGTGAAAGTTATGATCGATTGCGTAATCCAAGATGGGCCGCGCAATGCGCGTGTGGCGTGGGCCCCACTTGCACAAATCCCAAGATATGTCAAATCAATCAAACCCATACCCCTACTCTACACACCCCATACCCCTACTCTACACACACCATACCCCCCATCCCTCTCTCTCCTCCAAAGTCAACCCTCACCCATACCTCCCATACCCCTCCCATGCACCATCATCACCCCTCCCATGATTCCCTCTCTCTCTCTCTCTCTCTCTCTCTCTCTCTCTCTCTCTCCCCATACAAGTGCATACGTAGGGGGAGAGGAGGGCTCCTTGCAAGTTCTAGAGATTTGAGAGAGAGAGGAGAGAGAAAGAGAGAAAGAGAGAAAGAGAAAGAGATTTGAGAGAAGTAGAGAGAAGTAGAGAGAGATTAGAGAGATTGAGGGTGGAGATCCAAGCTTGGAGGACCCCAACCATCATCCGGACCGTCTGGATCGTCCGGTCATCAACCCGATCCAATCCAACCGTCCAACCATCCATCGAGGTGAGTGCAAGGGGCATAAACCACCATTTTTTTTAATTTACTTCCTTTTCTTTGTTTTCTTTTGGGCCCACCTTGTGATGGACAGTTAGATGAATGGATTGGATCATTCATGAATGGGCCCCACCTTCCTATAATAATAATAATAATAATAATAATAATAATAATAATAATAAAAGAGAAAAGGGAAGCTTACCCGCTGGACAGACAGCGTCTAGAGGACGCTGCTGCCCAGCTGGGCAAGCCTTTGGGCGTGGACAGGTCCCCACTCGTGGGACCCACCTTGATGTATGCATCTAATCCATGCCGTCCAGCTGTTTCTCCATCCCATTTTATGGCAGGACGCCAAAAATGATGAAGATCCAGATCTCAGGTGGACCACACTATAGAAAACAGTGGAGGTAATGAAGCCGACTGTTGAGATTTCTTGGACCCACCGTGATGTTTGTGGACCACATCACCTGCCCAATATTGGGCTTGTTAGAACCCCAATGAGCTGGGGAACATGATGAAGGGGGTGGATTGTTCCTAAGTGGGCCCCACTTGAAATGACCACAAAAATAAAAAAAGATAGAAACAAAAAAAATAAAAAATAAAAGAAGCACTAGTCGTCCAGCGTCTGGACGTTCTGACGCTGGAACGTCCAGCGTCACTTGGACGGTGCATGGGGTCCCCACTCGTGGGACCCACCTTGATGTTTGTGTTCCATCCACGCCGTCCACTTGTTTTCCCATATCATTTTAGGGCTAAGGCCCAAGGATGCGCCAGATCCAAACCTTAAGCGGACCGCACCGCACAAAACAGTGGAAACAATGATTTCTACTGTCAGAAATCATTTAGCCCACCTTAATGTTTCTAGACCGATTTGCATACCCAATATTGGGCTCCTTGGGCCCATAATGAGATGGCCCAGCTGATAGACGAAGTGGATCAGACCCATGTGGGCCCCACTTGATATAAGTACAAGAAAAAAAAGAAAAGAAGAAGAAAAAGGAAAGAAACGAGGCTCTGCCTCTGACGCTGGGCGTACCAGCGTCCTTGGACGCTGGGCGTACTGCCAGCTGGTGGCCCACTCGTGGGTCCCACCATGATGCATGTGCTGTATCCACACCGTCCATCCAGTTGGGAGATCATTTTAGGGCATGACCCCAAGAATGAGTCAGATCCAAGTCTCAAGGGGGCCCCACCACAGAAAACAGTAGGGACAGTGGCCCTACCATTGAAACCTTCTTATGGCCCACCGTGATGTTTATCTGAGATCCAATCTGTTCATAAGTTCATACATGCATGGAAGGAGGAAAAACAAAAATATCAGCTTGACCGAGAACTTCTGTGGGCCCCACTTGGTGAGAGCGAATTAAAAAAAAAAGAAGAAGAAGAAGAAAAGAAGGGGGTCGCTGGACAGACAGCGTCCAGGAGACGCTGCTGCCCAGCAACCTTGTGGGCGCCACCCTATGGGCCCCATTCGTTAGGCCCACCTAGAATGTGTGTGCTTTACCTATCCCGTCCATATGTTTTCCAGCTCATTTTAGTGGGCCATGCCACGGGTCAACAGTGGGAATAATGATCTCTATCGTTGAAACCTTCCCAGCCCTACAGTGATGTTTAATTGTCATCTAACCTGTTTCATAAGTGGCCGAGCCCAAAATTTAAGCATATCCTAATGTCAAGTGGACCATGCTATAGTGGGGATAATGATTTCCAACATTGAAACCTTTCTAAGTTCTACAGTGATGTTTATTTGCCATCCGACCGGTTCATAAGATCACATGGATATGGATGAAGGAGAAAACACAAATATCTACTTGATTCAAAACTTATTGGGACTAGATGGGTACCACGCTGCCCAGCAGGGCCCACCCTATGGGTCCCAACGTGATGTATCTATTAGCTCCACCATGATGTATATGATTTATCCATGCCGTACATACATTTTGTCGACCTACCTTGTATGTCCAGGCCCAAGTATGGGGCCGATGTGGTCTCAAGTGGGCTATGCCACTAAGACCTTTACATTTCCAATGGGACCCACAGTCCGGGTCCCACTCTCTATGTATATATTGGGCCTTTTAAGGCCAGGGTTACATGATATGTTGGTAACATGCTAGTATGATTAGCTTGATATGTCACACTGATAACATACTTAGTATAATGAATACCATGCTCATTCATATGCCCATACGCATCATTTGTATGCCTGTTATGGATCATGATTAACCATAGCATATGCTAGTTGGCTTGTTATACTTAGGGGACCCGTGCGAGACAGGGTCGCCCCACATGATTGCGCAGTATGCGTAAGTTTGGTGCATGACTTGGATTGTATGACTCATGCATTTCGCATTATGTATGTCACGATCGCTTTCACACCCTAGCAGCATCAGGGTGGTGGCCACCATAGTCACATCATGGTTGGCAGTATTGGACACCGGAAACTTGTTCTAGTATGTGGGCGCTATGGATGTCCTTGGGTGAAAGTCCCTAAACCCTGTGGTACCAGTAGGATGCTCCAGCGTTGAGACCGAGTGGATAACATGAGCGTCCGTGTGCCAAATACCAGTAGGCCGCATCTCCCACTGTGTCGAGGTCGGTTGGAAAGGGGTGTGACCTTATCCGCCCGGGTGAAGTGGGCTGTAAGCTAGGTCGAGTCTGACCAACTCATGAAATGGGTTCGCTATCGGCGAGCCGGGTGGGCATTGGCATACCACTAACGAGGCGGATAGTGAGGTCTTTTCTACTCGCTTGGTTATGCGCGCGATGTGCGGCGGCCAATATTAGAGTATACTAGACCCCGGTAATGTCCCAGATGAGAACTATTTTGATATGTGGATCAGTTGAGGATTGACGTGTTCGCATTGTATCTCTAGCATGTCACACTCGGCCACGTAGGCACTTGCATTGCATAGCCTTGGGATGGCTGATGGCAGTCATGAACTTAGTAACTTAGCCCTTTACTACTTTCGTTTATTCTGATATATGTATACTTGTCATATGCATCACACGCGCACACACGCACTCTACTGGGCTTCGTAGGAAGCTCATGCGCGTTTGTTTACACTGCAGGTACTAGAGTATATCAGCAGCGTTGAGCGCGGTTTATGTACCTGATATTTTGGACTTCTGATTCATGTTGTATTTTCCTTTCCAGTACTGTACTCAACAAACTTATTAGTGGATATTTGATGATGTTTTATGGTTTTGATTATGCTCCTGTATAGAAAAAAAATTTACCCTGAAAATCCTCCTGGTAGGATCCCAGGATCGGAACCTGGCACATGAGAGCTAGGAGCCGAGAATGGGGTACTACGGAGTCTGTTGGCACCAAGGTCGGCGATTGGGAATTTAGTGAGCCCGGTCCCCGGGTTTGGAGCGTGACACTACAAGTGAATCCTTGAACCCCTAGTGCTCTTTTACATTGTTTACATTCACTTTTAGTTTAAAATATCTATCTACATTCAATTCCAAAATCCTGTTTAGTTAGTTTTCAATTAGAAACCATTGGAAGTGTTTTGTGGGTTTCTACACAAGTCCCTATGGTTCGACCTCGGTTTTACTGAGATTATTACTACATCGTAACCCTACACTTGGGGAAGTGAACAATATGGTCGATTCTGAGGTGGATGTGATTGGTGTGGTCTATTTTGGTAACTAGGTAAACGTGGATGGAAATGAGGAGGAATGGTAGGCGATAAGATGGATTGAATTGGCTACTGGACCATACTGTCTACCTAGTTTCCTAAACCTTTTCTTTGATCGATCAAATTTCTTTCAGACTTTTTATAATAAATACAACATTATTGTTAGACTGAACGACTTTAGATTCAACCTCATGCTCTTAGTAGTGGATAAATCTTTGAACGTTTTAATTGCTTCATTATACTTTAGAATGTTTTTATGTGGGTCTGAGAATACAGTAGAGATCGAAACATAACTATGATTTTTTAATTTTTGGTCATGACACAACCTACATTTTGCAAATTGGCCATCATTTGTTTCATTTCCCTAATATGGTCTTTAATAAAGCATCCTATAGACATTCTATATGCATCAAATTCCATTTGCATCATCCTCATCTTGCATTCTGATATTCTAGTACATGAACCAACCAGAGCATCCCAATATTTCTTTGGCAGTTTCATAGGTCTCATATGTGGGATCAATTCTTTATGCATGAAAATAAGGAGAATGTTTCTAGTCATTCTATTATTTTTCTTCCACTTCTTATACTCTTGTTACTCAAATTTCAACTTCTTTATAGGTAGATTCTCATTTTCTATCTGTGAATTTTTCCTAACAATAGTTAATAAACTCCCCGGGTGTAAACATGTAGGTTGGGAGGAACTTGTAAACTCCCCAGTTGGGTAGATCCGAGTTAAAATACCTAGGTTGGGAGGATCCTGATTTAAACTCCTTAGTGAATGACGGTGTGCTCAAAGGGGTTGAGTACTTGAACTGGGAGTGGAGTAGACCCAAAGTCGAACCACTATACATCATTGTGTTTGTGATTGTATTTGAGCACATTTCTTATTATGCATTGTGTTTAATTGTTTAATTATGAATGCTTAATTATAATGTATGCTAGGCACTTAATAGGTACATCCACACACACTAGATGTACTTTCACTTACTCGAGTAGACTTGAGCTTATATGATCCATTCTCATATAGTCTACTTAAGTTGCATAGATTAGGTGCTTGACTAGTTTAATCATATGTGCATGCTTAGACTAGGTAGCTTATCGCTTATCTATATGCTAGTCTTGTAATTGGACCCACTTAGGCTTGGAAGCCGAAGTGTTATTGCTTACTTAGTTTAAATTGATAAAACTATTAAGTAGGCAAAAAGATTTTTTAAAAGGTCCTAATCACCCCCCCCCCCCCCCCCCCAGGACTTAGCCATAATTATAGTTGCTCCTCTAAGCTTCCTTACGCATACGCGTCCACAGGTATAATCAAAGTGACACAATTTCATTTGGTATCAGAGCGGGTTGCTCTTTAAGGACTTAACCGTCTAGAATGAGATACGATACTAAAGCACTAGCATAATGTCTAACCGAGATGGGAGTACCATTAACCGTCCACCATTCTTTGACGAGTCCAACTACACCTATTGAAAGGCTAGGATAAAGATTTTCTTACAATCCTTGGACCGATCCGTGTGGGTAAGTACACAACATGGATATTCCATGCCTACAAAACAAGTGGAGGTTAACGGTAAGATCATGGTCATTCCCAAAGATGATGAAAAATGGAATTATCATGAGAGGTTTTTATATGGGAAATGCCAAAGCTCTCAATGTGATTTGTTGTACGGTTCACCGGATGAATTTCAATGCATTCTCTGATGTACAACTGTAAAAGAAGCGTGGGATATACTTGAAGTTACCCACGAGGGAACTAGCACACTAAGACACTTGAAGCTTTAGCTCTTGATCACTAAATTTGAAAACATTAGGATAGAAGAGAATGAAACTTTCATGGAGTTTTATACCCAACTTTCTGATATTTGTAACTCCATATTTGCCTTAGGGAAAGGAAAGGATTCCTAAAGGTAGGATTTGTAAAAAAAATACTTAGGTCCCTTCCGAAAAGATTGGGCATCAAGGTAGTAGCCTTAAAAGAGTGTAGATACATAGATAACATGAAAGTAGAAGAACTCATAGGTTCCCTACAAACTCATGAACTACACTTTAAGGCACCCTCTAGGAAGAAGAACATTGCCTTGAAGACCTCACATAAACACTCACATAGGCAAAAGGAGATTAAGAGTGAGCCTTCCAAAGATAGCGATGATGATGATGATGAATTAGATAAGAAATTCAAGAGATTCCTCAAATTTGAAAGAGGGAGAAGTTGTGATAAGAATGATAAGAAAGTGGATAAATATAAAGAAAAATTCACAAAAAATAAAGTCCAATGTTACAATTGTGATAAGTATGGTCATGTTGCCACTGATTTTCAAGAGAAGCCTAAAAGAAAAAGTAAAAAGGTTATGACAGAAACACGGGATGACACGGAAGAGTCTAAATCTGAATCTAGTAACTCCACTAGTGATGGGAGCAAAAAATCAATAAGAATTCTCATGGCTTCCACTATTACCTCTCTTCCCCCTAATCTAAGAGAGAATCCCAACCACTTTCCCTTCTAGGAGAAGGAGTTCCCAAACCCTCACCTCATACTGAATTTTATGAGGGAGTTGTGGAAATAATTTACCTTTAGGATAATCAAACTAAACATAGTTAGTAAGGGTAGCTAGAAACGGAAACAATAAGTATATCTGAGAATTTTAGCCTCATTTTGCTCTTATGGGCATATCAGAGGATTCGAGCCTCATTAGCCCAACCTTTGATAGTTTAGCCTTATTTTTTTATTGGTATATCTTATTGCTAGACCATCACCCTGCTTAGATTAGCCAATCAGCTTGCTGAATTTTATGCTTAATTGTATGCTAATCTTTGTTTTAGTCATAATATACATAGTTAGGGGAGCTTGGTTGATTGGGCTTTAAGCCTTGAGATTTTATTACTTAATATATATATCTTAAATAACCAATTATGCATGATCAACTATGCTTAGATAGTTACATTTTCTTATTCATCCTGTTTCCATTGCATGCTCCATGTTTTAATATTCATGTACCCTACAACCTCCTTAGTTAGCATGTTTTTATAGTTATAACTGCGACACTCTAATCCCTGCTCATTCCCTTTACTTAATTTGGGTACTATTAAGGGGGAGAGATTGATTTGTCAATTGTTGACAAAAAGGGGGAGAAAGATCAACTCCCACTAAAATAATTTATATGTTTTGTGTCGCAGAGGTTGACAGGTTATTGGGGAGCAATCAAGAGGAGAATTGTTTAGTTACATGTCTTAATGTTTCGAGTTGTAATATTTATTTTCGTTTGACATGTAATGTATTTTTTATTTTGGTAATGTCATTGGTATGGACCATGACACGGTCTTAGGTTAGGTTTTTGTCACGTAATTGATAAAGGGGGAGATTGTTAGTACACTTTTTTATGGCATACTAGTGCACCTTATTTTTCAATCACGTGGGTTCTTGTGTTGTAATGTCGTTTGAGCCTTGGCAAGCTGAAGACCAAATATTCAAGTGACCAAAGGCATCAAGGAAGAAGAACAGGTAAATGAGATGCCTTAGTGACCCTAACCCTTTGATTCAAAACAACCTAAACCTCTTAGATGACTTCGACCAACTAGGAAAACCCTTAGTTATCATCATTAGTCTTAGAACACTTAAAAAAACATGATAAGTTAGGCTAATAAAAGAGGTGGAAGCTGTTGTATTAAAACCAGCCCAAACAACAGTTTCCGATAGGATTCCAATCAATCGGACATCGGTTCCGATGGGACTTCGATCAATCGGACTATATTTCGATCAATCTGAATTTGTTCCAAAGAACTTTCAAAACTCTCTAGGTAGATTTTCGATCAATCAGACAGTGCCTCTGATCAATGGGATGTGGTCCCTCCGATCAATCGGACCATGTTCCGATCAATCAGAATTTGTTCCAGAGAACTTTGGAAACTATTTGGACAGATTTCTGATCAATCGGACAGTGCCTATGATCAATCGGACCATGTTCTGATCAATCGGAGATTCACAAATCTGTCTGTTTTTTTTTTTTTTTTACCGTTGGAGAATTTTCTATAAAAGCGGAGGCATTCGTTTTTGGGCTTTAGAGAGGGATTTTGAAGAGTTAAAAGCTACCACCATTGCATACTATTAAGAGCTCTAATCCTAACCCATTACAACTTATTCTTCTTGTGATTCGTCACAAGCTTAGAGCATTCAAACCTCAAATGAGAATGGACTTGTTCCCTCTTGATTCCTAGGAGCTTAGGTACCTTGACCATAGGTAGAACCTTGGTCTAAGTACTACCTATGAATCCAAATAGGTGTATTCCTCTAAGAAACTCATTTCTTACCATTTGTAAAGGATTCACCACCTCCTAGCACCTTACACATCTTCAATGGAGCATCATATGCAAGGGAGCTGATCCTTGAGTTAAAGCCTTGGCAAAGCGGTGACATCAACAATCGGGAAGCACAAGGGGAGCTTATTGAAGTACAGGAGAGCGAAAATCAAGCAACCTGAAGCGGCGTATCAACGGGGTTTAAATCTAACAAAGTTGTCTTTTGTTAGAGTCCAACCATTCTCTTCCATGAGGAATTAGTGTAGAGTTTATTTGTCAAACTCGATAAGTTCGATTGTAGGACCTAAGCCCAGTTGTAGGGTCGAATCAAGTCACCAAGTGAGGAGCCTCATAAACGCTGGGTTCAGTTGTATGACCTTAGCTTGGTTGTAGGACCTTAGCTTTGTTGTAGAGCCTAAAACCTTTGAGGTTCGGTTGTAGGACCTTGACTCATGAGTGGAGTCTAAATTGAGGTTCAGTTGTAGGACCTTGACTCATGAGTGGAGTCTAAATTGAAGTTCAGTTGTAGGACCTTGACTCATGAGTGGAGTTTAAATTGAGGTTCGGTTGTAGGACCTTGGCTTAAATTAGCCTAAACAAGTCTCCAAGGGGAGCCACCAACATGGGTGTAAACATGTAGGTTGGGAGGAACCTATAAACTCCTTGGTTGGGTGGATCCGAATTAAAACACCTAGGTTGGGTGGAACATGATTTAAATTCCCTAGTGAATGCTGGTATGCTCAAAGGGGTTGAGTACTTGAACCGGGAGTGGAGTAGATCCAAAGTCGAACCATTATACATCGTTGTGTTTGTGATTATATTTGACCACATTTCTTGTTATGAATTGTATTTAATTATTTAAATATGAATGCTTAATTATAATGTATGCTAGGCACTTGATAGGCACATCCACACACACTAGATGTACTTTCACTTACTTTAATAGACTTGAGCTTATATGATCCATTCCCATATATTCTACTTAAGTTGCATAGATTATGTGCTTGATTAGTTTAATCATATGTTAATCTTGCATGCTTAGACTAGGTAGCTTATCGCTCATCCATATGCTAGTCTTGTGATTGGACCTACTTAGGCTTGGAAGCCGAAGTGTTATTTCTTACTTAGTTTAAATTGATAAAACTATTAAGTAGGCGAAAAGATTTTTAAAATGTCATAATCACCCCATCTCTAGGACTTAGCCATAATTTTAGTTGCTCCTCTAAGCTTCCGCATGCATACATGTCCACAAGTATAATTAAAGTGATGCAATTTCAAGATCTCGTCTTTGACGCCATCAAGACCTTACACACATCACTACCACCTTCTCCAGATTCAATGATATTGACCTCCCTAGAGGAATCACTTGCCTTCTCCTTCTTGTTCTTAGGACTTTTACAGTCCTTCTTCATGTGCCTAACGTGGCCACATCCCCAACACTTCAACTTCCCTTTGCCCTTGCCCTTAGACTTGGATCGAGAACGTGACGATCCTTCACCTCGCTTCAAATTTCTTCTCCTCATAATCAGTGCATCGGAGGAAGAACCAACGTTACCCCTCTTTTGTCTCATCGCTTTCGACTGGAGGGCTGAGACTACGGTCTCAACATTGATAGTATCCCTACTCGTGCACAACGAGTCCTTGAACGACTCATAGGAAGTAGGAAGCAAGTTCAGCAGGATCAAGGCTTGATACTCGTCCTTCATCTATTTATCAATATCGAGCAACTTGCAAGTCAGCTTATTAAAAGTACAGATGTGGTCCTCCACATCAGTCCCCTCCGCCATCTTCAAAGTGAAGAGCTGCATCATCAGATACATCTGGTTCTCTAGAGATTTCTTTGTGTACACATTCTCTAGCTTGGTCCATGTTTCTACAGTGGTCTTCTCCTTCATGACGTTATAAAGGACTTCATCCGTCAGGCATAATTGAATTAAAGTCTTAGCCTTCTCATCCATCTGGTTCCACTCATCACCATCCATGTATTTCGGTTGCTTTCCAAGGGCGTTCATAACCCCTTGCTAAGTTAAGATGGCTTGCATCTTCACCTTCCATAACTCAAAATTATTTTTGCTGAAGAACTTCTCTTCGTCGAACTTCGTGCTCGATGCAATGAGATCGTCTAAAAAATTCTCTTCTTCAACCTTCCAACGATATCTCTAATACCACTTGTTGAAAAATTAGTCAGCAGAAGCACAAAAGAAATTCA
Source organism: Liriodendron chinense (assembly GCA_003013855.2). Classification (NCBI taxonomy): domain Eukaryota; kingdom Viridiplantae; phylum Streptophyta; class Magnoliopsida; order Magnoliales; family Magnoliaceae; genus Liriodendron; species Liriodendron chinense. The sequence goes on from PVNU02003299.1 coordinate 666,018, forward strand.
AACGATCACCACACAACACACGCATTCAACACAAAGACAATCCGAATTTTATGTGAAAAACTCTTGCGGGAAAAAACGACGGCACTAAGCGACAGCAACACTATGAATATCAGAAGATTACAGAGCTAATCTACCCACAAGAAAACCCAAAAGATGAACAAAGCATTCTCAAACCTCACAATCTTCTCCCCAAGCTCTAAACTCGAATTAGGACTTCTTGGTATTGATTAAGATACCTCTAAGGTCGATTTGGAAGTATTTATAAAGGCCTCTAACTAAAAATAGAAACAAGCTATGTAAAACCGTGCATCTTCGTTTATACAGACGACCAGTTGGACCCCATTGGTCGACTGATCAAGTATAACACAAACAATCCAGTCAGATCTGCCATAAATTGACCCGTTTCGCCTCATAATCTGGTCAGGACCTCTAGCAGACCTGTCGTGACCAGTCTGAATGCCCAAAAACTGTCTAGTGTTTAAATACCCTGCCGACCAAAATTAGACTGGTCGCGCAGGCTGGCTGACTAGTCGTGAGGCCCTTTCACAGCAAGTTTGAAGGCTTTGATTTGGTTGTGCGAGTAAGATTTCACCCTTCATTTAGCATGCGGGCTGGTGGCGGCATCTCATTGGCATAAGTGTACCAAAAGCGGGTATATACAATGCATTGACTTGATTTTTGAGCCCATGGACTAATGAAAGATGGCCCGCAAGACCCTATGTGAACACGTCATGGTGGTCCCAGAGAAGACGTTTGTACTATTATTGTAGTAAAAACGTTTGCACTGGTTCATGACCCTATTTGAACTGTTGCTGGACGTTTTCCTTCCACATTATTTGTTCTGACTTGAGCCACCTATTGAAGGGCTAGGATTCTTCCATCTAAGGAACTTTTGATTCATCCACTATCAAAATTGCCCCCGACAATATCAACGGTGCAGATAGCTGAACCATGAACCCCACTTGTAAACCAACTCAAGCCGGAGAGATGCTGTACCAACATTTGCCCGAACATTGTATAATCCTCTTGTAATGGATCTCTTTGTAAACGTGTCAGATGTGTAAGACATCACTTCGCACAAGAACATTCTGATCTACTCATCTGATGCCAAAACCATTGAAATAAATGTACCGCCAATGATCTGAGCCAATGAACAGTGTGGCCCACCGGATAAGTGGATTGACCTGATTTTTTTTGCTAAGAAATCTTCATGATGGTTCCCATATTTTGAATGGCTTGGATGTCCCACACGCAGGACAAGTTGGAAGGAAAACAGAGGATTTCACACTACAACAAGTTATAAATTTTAACAAGTGGTTCTACGGTTTGGTAATCTAGACCGTTGGTTTATGGAATCCCATCGCGGATGGATCAGGCACCAAGAATCCCCCACAATGAAGATCCCAGCAACCGAAATTAAGTCATTGGCAATCCAAGGAAGGATATAAGCGATCAATGGTCTGGATGTCTGGACTCATGGGTCCCACTTGCCAGAACTGAAAACCTTCGTTTGTGATGCGTGGCACGTGTACCATACAATTCCTGATAGCCAGTGAGTATATTTTTGTGGACCCTGTCAAAGCCTTTCGCATTAAGTTCCTGCGCGGGGAAGCTTGGTGGGGCCTAACGTGATGTTTGTGAGAAATCCACACTGTTCATCCGTTTTTTTAGCTCATTTTAAGGACAGCTGCTAAAAATGAGGGGATCAAACACTCAAGTGGGCCCCACGAGATAAAAAAAAAAAAACCAGGGAAAGAAATGCCTACCGTTGAAACCATCCTAGCCTCCACCTTGATGTTTATGTGCAATCCAAACCGTATATAAGGTCATTCTCCCTAGAATGTATGAACAGTGTGGAATTTTCATAAACATCACGGTGGGCCCCATCTAGCTTCCCAGCGCGGAAAGGCTTTGACAGAAAGTTCCTGCAATGGGAATTTAGGTAGGACCCACCATGATGTTTGTGAGAAATCCACCCTGTTCATCCGTTTTTAGAGATCATATCAGAACATGTGACCAAAATTGAGATGGATCCAAGACTCAAGGGGGCCACACAAGAGAAAATAGTGGGCCACCATTGAAACATATATTTGCATGGACACAAAAGTTTTGTATCCTAGGGAAATGACTAGAGGTGGACAACGATCTAATCCGAGTCGAACATGGATTAGTTTGGATTGTTCGGCTGCTTGAGTGGGTGTGTTCGAACAAACATTCGAACAGGATGGCCCTGTTCGAACTCAATTTAGTCTTAGCCCAATCATGTTCGAACATATGGATTTAGAACAATTTTTACAAGTTCGAACAAGTTCGAACAATTTCGCTTTTTCCGCTTGAAAATATTTTTTCTACTACTGAATAGTAAATAGCGATTTTTTCGTTATGTGTGTCCCACCATGATGTATTTGTTTTATCCACTCCGTCCATCCATTTGTACAGCTTATTTTAAGGCATTAAATAAGAAATGAGGCAGATACAAAACTCAAATGGACCACACCACAGGAAACAATGAGGAAAATGATGTCCACCATTGAAACCTTCCTGGGCTCACAGTCACGTTTATTTGTCATCCACCCCCCCCCCCCCCCCCCCCCCCCCTCTCTCTCTCTCTCTCTCTCTCTCTCTCTCTCTCTCTATATATATATATATATATATATATATATATATATTCGAGTCGAACGAACGAGTCGAGTCGATTAATATTTGATTTGAGTCAAAAAGGAGTGTGTTTGAAATTGAATTGAATTTTTTTTCGAACACACATGTTGAGCAAAGTTCGAATAATAAGACTTTCTGTCCGAACAGGATTTTATTGAGTCGATCCGGGTCGATCCAAACAGTTAAACTCAGTTCGTGTCCAGCTCTAGAAATGACCTTACAAATGGTTTGTATGGCATGTAAACATCAAGGTGGAGCTTAGGAAGTCTTAAACGGTAATTATTTCTTTCCCCAATTTTCCCTCTTGTACGGCCCACTTGAGTCTTTCATACAGCTCAATTTTGTTCACATGTCCTAAAACTGATCTCCTAAAGCAGATGGACGGGGTAGATTTCTCACAAACATCACGGTGGGCCCCACCTTTTGCAGGAAATCCGCGTCCCCATTTTTGTCATCTTTGAAGCTATTTTTGGTCAAAACAGTTACATTGACAACGGCGTCAAAAGCCAGAGAAAAAGTCAAAGCAAGCTTTTGGGCCATTTTGAACGTTTCCAAGTTAGAAACTCTCTCTCTCTCTCTCTCTCTCTCTCTCTCTCGCTCTCTCTCTCTAACCTGCATGGGCCACAACAATGGCGGACACCCAACACAAGCCCCACGCCCTCTTAATCCCCTACCCTCTCCAAGGCCACCTAATCCCAGCCGCCCATCTCGCCATCAAACTTGCATCCAAGGGCTTCACCATAACCTTTGTCAACACTCAAGCCATCCACCACCAATTATCCAAGGCAAAGCATGGCTCTGGCTCCAGTGACGACAACAATGATATCTTCTTTCGTGCCCGTCAATCGGGCCTCGACATTCGATACATGACTGTGAGCGATGGCCTACCTGTTGAGTTCAACCGGTCGCTTAACCACGACCAGTTCATGGCGGCACTCCTGCACATCCTATCAGCTCACCTCGAAGAACTCATCCAAAAGATCATCCGGGAGGGCCCTCCAATAGCTTGCATGATTGCAGACACCTTCTTCGTGTGGCCATCAACTATTGCCAAAAAGTATGGCCTAATCAACGTTTCTTTATGGACCGAGCCGGCGCTTGTGTTCTCCCTCTATTACCACTTGCACCTTCTCCGCAGACATGGACACTTCGCTTGCAATGGTAGTGAGTGAAATATTCAAATGCTTCTATTGTTATCTAAGGGTGCGTTTGGTTGCACCAAATATGAAGAAAATTTGCACTAAATAGGCTGATTAATCATGAAATTGAATGTTATTTGGTGCCACCAAACTCATCATAACTAAATAGACCTGAGTTGCTCTCACACCATGCATTTTCTCAAGTATAAGTTGCTCCTCCTTCAGACAATCGCGAAGATATTATCAATTATATCCCAGGAGTCACAGCCATTGATCCGGAAGATCTACCGTCATACCTTCAAGATGCCGATATCTCGACCGTAGTTCACCAGATTATTTTCAAGTCATTCGCCGAAGCCAAGGATGCAGACTACGTCTTGTGCAACACGGTGAATGAACTCGAACCTGAGACGATCTCGGCCCTCCATGTTGAGAAGCCATTCTACGCGATTGGCCCGGCTTTCCTCTTCAACTCTTCTAAGAGCATTGTGGCTATGAGCCTATGGTCCGAGTCTGACTGCACCAAGTGGCTCGACTCTAAGCCGACGGGCTCTGTCCTATACATCTCTTTTGGGAGCTATGCTACTGTTAGCAAGAAGGACTTTGAAGAAATAGCAATGGGGGTCTTGCATAGCCAAGTTAACTTCATTTGGGTGCTCCGACCCTACATCATGAGTTCTGATGGCGAGGATCCATTGCCAGTTGGATTCATGGAAGAATGTCGAGAGAGAGGGATCATCGTCCCATGGTGTCGTCAAATGGCGGTGCTCTCCCATCCTTCGGTGGGAGGATTCCTTACCCACTGCGGTTGGAATTCGATACTTGAGAGTGTGTGGTGTGGAGTTCTAATGTTGTGTTATCCACTGCTAACCGATCAATTCACTAACCGTAAGTTAGTTGTCGATGATTGGAAGATTGGAATCGATATTCGAAGACGTAACAGGTGGGTCGCAAGGAATGAGGTCTCAGCAAAGATAAAAGCTTTGATGGCCACAGAATTGGGTGATGATCTAAGGAAGGAGATTAAGGAAGTGAGGAGGGCATTGGAAAATGCAATGAAACCGAATGGATCGTCGGAGAAGAACATTGATATCTTTATCGAGGATCTAAAGAACAAGGTTCACACACAATATGGGACCGCCACCAGCACGGAGCTCTTCTAACACGAAACCCCACTGATTTTTTTTTTTACGTGGGCTGATCGGATGTTGTTATTTGTGTACACCATTACTTGATAATCAGTCGAATGCGAAGCCCGCCGACTTCGAATGCATGTTTTGTGATCTGTTGATGCACATCTAACCATCGTCGATTATGGTTTTTTCGGTGTCTTGATTTTGATTGTTTAATTAAGACATATGTTGTAATTTACTCTATCATTTTCAGGTTCCCCTTATAAAATATGAAATTTCACTCACTAAAATATGAATTGCATATTTCCTTTCTAATGCCTAAAATACATTAGAAAAAATATGTACACTAAATGGGCTAATTGCAGTTATCTCCACTCAGTTACATGATAATTATATTTACCTCCCCTTCGTTCTGGATTATTTCATGCAGATCCCCTTCCTTACAGATGTTAGAGAAATCTATACCAAATGACAAAAATTCTCCCGAGAGACAGACTTATCCAATCATCAGGTGGGCCACACCATAAGAAGCAATGGACAACCAACCAAAAAACATCTAAATTCATGTGATGGCCCACCTGATCTTCGGATCAGCCTGATTTTTGGGGTGACCTATATTTTCACGATGGAGTGACCACACATCTACAAATAGTTGAATATTATGATCACCTAGAGATAAAATGTTCAATTCCTAAAAAATGAGGTGCTAATTGACAGTTTTTCCTTGTAAGGGAGAGGTATATGTAAACCTAGGGAAGGCGATAGGTGCAATTAACCCATGGTAGATGAATGAAAATACTTGGATCACCTTTTTCCAGGAGTGTCATTCTATGTGAAAATTTTAGAATCAATATGAGTTGTGTTTCAAAGGGCAAGTTTTAGCCATTTCCTCTTCAACGGTAGTGTTGACTTCTCTGTCTCTACAATTCTACCTTTACTATGTATGTAAACACACACACACACACACACACACACACACACACACACACACACACTGTAGACACCCCACCTTCGGCTACACTGTTGGTAGAGATAGCTGGATGAATGGAGGACCATACCCCCAAATTCCGTGTCCAAACTCAGCCAAACTCACCCTTGTAAGCCCCAATCCATAGCCCAACTCACCCCTAAACATCAGCCTGAAAAATCCCCCATAAGAAAAACCAGTCAAAAAATCTCAAAAAAGTCAAACTCACTGAGTCAACCTGCTGAGTCAAATCACCGAGTCAACCCGCTGAGTCAAACCGCCAAGTCAAAACACCGAGTCGAATCACCGAATCGAATCACCGTGTCAACCTACTGAGTTAAATCACCGAGTCAACCCGCTGAGTCGACCCACCGAGTCAACTCACTGAGTTCCAAGCAGCAGCCCCGGAGCATGTCCGTACTGCCCGCGGGATCCCGAGAACGTCCGTACGGGCGGCCCCCTGGGTGCCACCAAACTTATTTACGGGAACTGCCACTGCCCGCTGCTATAAATACCCCCCGCCCCTTCTCATTTTAAAAAAGCCTTTAGCCCGAGTGCGATCCAGTTGCTCTGAGTCCACTTCCATCCCTTTTTTAGCCCATTTTTCCACCAAGGAGAGCCCGAGTGAGAAGAGCCTAGCCTTGGTCCAGCCCAACCTGACCCTGGTCTAAGTCTCCCAAGCCATCCAAGTCTTGATCCAGCCACTCGAAGCAAACCTTGCGACACCTCCGTCCATCTAGTTACTCTTTTACTAGCATCATCTCATTCGCATTTAGCATAAGTGCAACATTTACTTTTCTTCCAACCCTCTGCTTCACTACAAGCACTTTGATTATTCAAACACACTGCATGCATTCTGCATAAAGCACCTGTCAGTTCGAGCGTATGCTCTGGGCTTGCCTGTTAGTGGAACATGCCCATCAGAAACTCTTACTGTTCAGACCTGCATTCATATATATACATATCACTACAAGCACTTTGATCATTCAAACACACAGCATGCGTTCCGCATAAAGCACCTGTCAGTTCGAGCGTATGCTCTAGGCTTGCCTATTAGTGGAACCTGCCCATCAGAAACTCTTACTGTTCAGACCTGCATTCATGCATCATGTCATCTATGAGAATGTACGAGGATTAAGACAGACTTTCAAGTATTAGTTCGATTCTGTGAAGTAGAGACCGTACTTCGGTATGGGCAGTGTGTGGGGTGCTTAACCTCTTCTCACCCTGTAACCGTGATCCCTTATCTCGAATCTCTGGCTGCAGATCAAAAGGAGTCATTTTAGAAAAAGAAATCTTTGGATTCCCTTCTTTAACGTTTCTACGGGGTTTAGCCGACTGTAGATTCGAAGTAACTGGCTAGTGGTGACTCTGGTCTTATATAAACTCATTTAAATACATCCAGCTTAACACGACTACCGAATAAAGCACTCGAGAACGAGACAAGCCAGTGGCACAAATGGCGATTCGCGCACACGCACCCCTTCTTCTTTTTCCGAAAGGAAAGGGAGAACGTCATGGGAGTGCGGAACGGCGAGGGTCCACAGAATGGCGACTCTGCTGGGGATTAGCTAGTCCCACTAGTCGTGATCCGACTTGAAAAACAGAATCCTTCCCGTACTTGAATGCCATTAGTCCTCCTACAATCTCATTTGCGTAGCTTTCTACCTAAAACCAAAAAATATATATATATAAAAAATCCCAAAACCTAAAAAGAGTAGAGTATAGTCCTTACCATTGCGCCTCCTCGGGCTCAACGTGTTCGGAAATAACTTCCCTTCCGTAGCATAATCCGCACTCGGGCTCAGCAAGCCATGTCCGACCACAAAGAAGAAACTCATCTCTTCCCTGCTCTTGAAATGACCGAAACGCAACCTCCAGCGCAACAGCCAATTGAGAATACGCCAATCATACAAGAATTGGCATAAGGAATGTGAGCAATGCAAGAAATGCTCTTGCAATTCATGCAAGCACAAGCTACCGCAACAGCCAACAATTAGGTTGGCCCAGTTCAGCAATCTCAGCATCCATGATGGGTCCCTCCGGCCTCCAGTTCAAATCAAGCACAACCATCGGAGTCTGCCCAAGACTACCGACAGCACCCATCTCAGCCCTTCGCTATGGGGCATCCTCCTCAGTACCTTCCTGCGATGACAAGGCTGTCTCAGAGCACTCCCGTCACAGGGACTTCCAGTCAACTTCCAGTCAATCTTGTAAACAACAGTCTCAGTAGATTTCAGCATGTCTCCGCCGATGGGACTCCTTCCCTTTCTCAGCATGTCCCCGCCAATGGGACCCCTTCCAATTTCAGCACATCGCCACCGATGGGATTTCAATTCAATTTCCAGCAACAGGGACAGCACTGGCGAATGCCCACAATAGGGGTCAGTGTCAAGCCCACATCAATCAGCAGACAGTGGCGAATACCCAACAAGGGGGTCACTTCCCAGCATCTCAGCCTCCTGCAAATAGGAGCACTTTTCAATTCCAGCACATCCCCGCCGATGGGATTCTAGTTAATTTCCAGCAATCTTCAATTCAGCAAACTCCAGTCAATTTTCAGCAATCTTCAATTCAACAATCTCCAGTCAATTTCCAGCAAGTTCCAGTTCAACCTTCAGTACAATCCCCAGTTCAGTTACAATCCTTTCAAGCACAAGTTCATCAGAATCCAATTCAGTCATCAAATCAATTTCAGCAACCCGCGGCTGCTTTTTAGCAAGTCCATAGGGTCGAAGACATCGACCACTATGCCGAAGAAGAACGTGCCTTACTCCAAGAGGCACTAGTTGCTTGAACAGATCATTTAGGACTGGACGAGTTGCGGGAGCAGTTCTAGATCTTGCAAAATCAGCTTCAGCGACAACAAGGAATCGATCTACCTTCGACCAAGTTCAGAGACTTGTGTCCTTTCCCAGATGCTGACGTACCTCAAAACTTCAAGGTACCAAAATTCAAAAGATACGATGGCAGCGGTTGTCCCACAACACATCTCAAGGCCTTCTGTGGAGAGCTGCGTACAATCTCAGGAAATGAAGGGGCCCTCATTCGCTTATTCCAAAAATCTCTGAAGGGCGATGCCCTAGATTGGTACACATCATTGGACTACCATCGCATCAGGACTTGGGAACAACTTTCCCAGGCTTTCGTCGACAGATTCGCTTACAATCTCAACATGGCATCCAGAAAAGCCGACCTCGCAGCTCTCAGGCAAAGGAGTGATGAAACACTGTCAGCTTATGTGGGACGTTGGCGAGCTATGGCAGCCAGAATGAGGACACCTATCGATGACGAATAACAAATCTCCATGATTGTTCATTCAACATATCCTGGCATATCTGGATATCTCATCTCGCATCCATATGCGAATTTTTCATAGTTGATCCGTGCTGGAGAGCAAGTCGAAGCAAGAATCCGTGCCTGGACAATCTCCCTATGGCCTCATCAAGCCACTCCAGTTAAGGGGAACAGAATGGAGGGAAGACCTATCGGATATGAGAACGGAAACCGCAGCGGTTCCCCTCCTCGCCCGACAGAGGTAAACAACATCAGCACCACTGCTCAGGGTAATCAATATGCTCCCCTACAGGGACGTCAACAGTATCAGCGGAATCAAGTCCAGCATCAACCTCAGAGGTATCAGCCACGACCAAATCCTCAACCACAGCCACAACCACCTCGACAACAGCAGCAGTTCAGAGGGAACGGTCAATACTCATACCAGAATAAGCAGAATTACAGGGAGCTCAGGAAATTCACTCCACTCACTCAACCACATAGTCAAGTCATGACTATGCTGGTACAGAAGCAGTTACTCACTCTAATGACACCCAGGCCTCCTCCAAATCCTCTACCTCCAACCTACCGAGAAAATGAGTATTGTGCTTACCATCAAGGACGTGGCCACACCACTGATCGATGCTTTACTTTGAAGAATGCCTTACAAGATCTGATTGACGATCGAAAGATCGTCATCTCAGTCCCCGAAACTCCTGCAGCAGTTTTCACCAACATTCTTCAAAATCCTCTGCCTCAGCACCCAACGGACCCCAGTTCGTCTCGTGGCCCGGCCGTCAACAGCATAGAAGAAGGAGAGCGCCTCGATCGCTTCTTCTCTCCTATCCAGTCCATTCATGCCTACATTTACGGGCCAACAAATCCTCCTCCGATCTTGCAAGGGGCAGATCCCCTTCTTCCTTCAGTCTCCGAGCCATTAGTACTCGAAGGAGCACATCCATATGATATACCGGTTGTTCAAAGAGCATCTTACAGCCATTCATGTTGGGAACCGGTCGTCCTGGAATGAGCACAATCATACATCGAGCCCACATACGAACCTGTCATTTTGCAAGGGGCAATTTCAGCACAGGAACAATACAATCCGCAATGGAGGAACCATACTCATCAGCAGCAAGAGCCCGTTCTCTTGGAAGGAGCTCCTCCAGTTGAGCCAGTCATATTGCAAGGGGCAAATCCCGGAGGCGTGTCAATCACACTACGACAGCTGAGACGAACAGAGAAACCCCCTGCCATATCAAGATGACCAGTATTCATTCCATGGGAGCCTCCTGCTCTAGGAACGGTCAAGCCAGGACCGCAACCTTATGTGATATATGAAGACAAGCCTCGATATTTTCCCTTTAGCACAGGCAACAATGTAGTCCTCAAGGCAAAAGCTCCATACGAGGAGGATCTGGTACCCGCATCAGCACCGTTGCAAGAACCGGTGGTCCTAGAAGGCAAATGCGAGGAAAATTATAAAGAGGTCCCATGGCACTATCCAGAATGCGTAGAGGTGGAAAACATGAATCCCAATGGGCGTTGCATGCGAAGAGATAATCAGAACAGAGGAGATCCCAAAGGCGCTCTCTCAGGCCTCGACAACAAAAATGAAGCCGCATACGATGTGGTGACTCAGCTCAAGTCAATCCCTGCTCAAATCTCAGTATGGGAGCTACTCTGCACATCTGGCATACATCGAGAAATGTTTGCCAAAACCTTGAGCGATGCTCACGTCTCCTCCGATACGGCACCAGAGATGATAGCATTGATGATTGGACAACTCCTGGCTCCACGCGCCATCACCTTCACCGATAATGAGTTACCACCGGAAGGATGCGATCATGGGCGATCCCTCAACATAGCCTTACGATATAAAGACCTCTATGTCCTGCTGGTCCTTATCAATAATGGCTCAAGCTTAAACGTCTGTCCACTCAAGACTGTGGAACGTCTGGGAATCAGTCCTTCTTCATTTCGACCTAGCACCATATGCGTCAGAGCATTCGACAGCACCCGCCGATCAGTGGAAGGGGAGGTCGACATAAAGGTACAGATAGGTCTGGAAAACTCCACTATCACATTTCAAATCCTGGATATATCAGCCTCTTTCAACATGTTGCTCGGACGACCTTGCATCAATGAGTGAAATACATCTATGGAAATCAAGTGATCTCTATCCATGCAGAGAAGGAGTTCATCATTCCTTCCAATGCTGCTGCCACTGAACCAGACATCCCGGTCATCGATATCCAGCACTCTGAAGAAGATGTCCCGTTTCATAGTTTCAAATTCGAGACTGTAAACTCTATCGCCAATCCGGAACCGATAAGGGTGGACCGTGTCTTTTCACCAGCAGAACGTCTGAGCCTCAAATACCGAATGAAGAATCATTTCAAGTCCAGAAAGATACCACTGGTATATAACCAATGCAAATAGGGACTCGGATACAGGGCAATCTTCATGGACAAAAGAAGGAAGAAATTTCGGTGCTCACCCATCCAATTCGTCAAGCCAGGAGAACCTTGCAAAGATCCAAGAGGGAATCAACCGACTGCACTACACAAAGGCCTCCCGATGAGCCTAGCTTGGGCCGCGTGGCCCCCCATTCGATGGAATCAGATTCTCGAACCGTCTAAGCCTTCAAAAGAAGAAGGAAAGGATGAAGATGAAGAAGAAAGTCAAATACAACAGCTTCAGGACCAGGGTACTCTGATACCTGCTCCCAACCAGGGGCACAACCTGCCCACTTCAACTCCAATCAACCAGGGGCACAACCTGCCCACTCCAGCATCAATCAACCAGGGGCACAACTTGCCCATCTCAACATCAACCAGCAAGGGGCACGGCTCGCCCATCTTTGTAGAATCAACATCACCAATCATCAGCCAAGGGCAGAAGCAGCCCATCCATTGGACCAAGAAAGAGAAATGGCTAGCCCTGGATTGGTCTGATGTCCAGATTCTGAACTTGTATCTCGCTGTGGAACCAGACGAACTGCAATGCGAGGTAAGTGATCCGGGAGGGACTGAGTACGACTCAGATCTCGAACCCAACCAGCGAGAAATCATGGTCATTGGGCCAGACTGTGATTCTTCGCCCAAATCATCAACCCCCACCTCTTCAGGGGAGGAAGTGTGCGGTCTTGAATGGTCGTCCGTTCCCCTAACTTCTGAATCTTCCAGAGAATCATTTGAGGGCTTTGGCTTCCAAAAAAAAAAACACCGGTTTAAGTAGCGAGTGGAACTTTGGGACAAGCTGGGATCAATCATGGTCTGCAATGCCCACTTGTTCAAAGTCCCATGAATTTCAAAAATCTAAAAAAATTAAAAACTTTCAAAAACCGAAAACATCTAGCATTTCCATTCCAGAAAAATCTCAAAACCAAAAAATATTTATTTTCCTGCATTTAATAGTGTGCCAAGTCCATCTAAAGAGTCGCATGAGTTTGAAGTTGAATCATATGATTTTAACATCGAATTAGACTTCGAGCTCATGGGTCTGGATGAAGCTCGGGATGAGGAAGATGATGATCCGGCTCCCGAACTAGAGGATCTCCTCAAAAAATTTGAATCCAAAGCCAATCTTGTAGCCGATGATTTCGAGATAGTAAACTTGGGGACACCTGAGATCCCTAGGGAAGTACGCATTGAAAAATCATTGCCACCAGAGATGAAGCAAAGAATGATAGAGTTCCTAGCTCCAAGATTATCCAACTTCGCGTTCTCATATGAAGACATGCCGGAGCTCGATGAAGAGCTCGTTGTACACCATTTACCAACCAAGGCGGATATGAAGTCTGTGAAGCAGAAACTTCGAAGAATGAAGCCAGAATGGGCTCTGAAAGTCTGAGATGAAGTCATCAAGCAATACAATGCGGGATTCTTGGTAGTCTCCAACTACCCTGAATGGCTCGCAAACATCGTACCAGTACTAAAGAAGGATGGCAAGGTTCGAATGTGCATCGACTTCCGAGATCTCAACAAAGCCAGTCCTAAGGACGACTTCCCTTTGCCACATATCGACATTCCGGTCGACAACACTACTGGATACAAGATCTTCTCATTCATGGACGGGTTCTCAGGTTACAATCAGATCAAGATGGCCGTCGAAGATCGCGAGAAGACATCGTTTATCACTCCCTGGGGAACCTTCTGTTACAGGGTAATGCCGTTCGGTCTGAAGAATGCAGGAGCAATATATCAGCGAGCAATGACAGCACTATTCCACGACATGATGAACAAAGAGCTGAAGTATATGTGGACGATATGATCGTCAAATCTCGCACAGTCGAAGGACACTTTGAAGATCTGAAGAAGTTATTCAACAGATTAGAAAAGTACAAGCTCTGCCTCAACCCTCAGAAATGTGTCTTCGGTGCAATGGGAGGTAAGCTCCTTGGATTTATGGTGAGCGAGGATGGCATCAGGGTCGACGAGACCAAAACCAGAGCAATCATCGAGATGCCCCCTCCTAGAACAGATAAAGAAATTCGTGGCTTCCTCGGCAGAATTCAATACATCAGTCGCTTCATCGCACAGCTCACACCTATTTGTGAGCCCATGTTCAAGCTCCTTCGGAAGAATGTTCCAAAAGAATGGAATGATGATTTCCAAGTCGCCTTCGACCGCATCAAGAAATATCTCATGAATCCTCCAGTTCTAGTGCCACCCACTCCCAGACGACCACTATTGTTATACATCTCGGTAGCAGCAAAAGCCATTGGCTGTGTCCTTGGCCAGCACGACGAGACTGGGAAGAAGGAACAAGCAATATATTATTTGAGCCGAAAGTTCACCGACTACGAGACTAGGTATTCCCCAATCGAGAAGACTTGCCTCGCCCTAGTCTGGGCAACTCAGCGACTCCGTCAATACATGATTGCATTCCCTATTCTCCTACTCGCTCATATGGATCCGCTCAAGTACCTCTTCGAGAAACCAGCACTCACTGGAAGGATAGCTAAATGGCAGCTACTCCTGTCTGAATTCGACATCACCTATGTCACTCAGAAGGCAATCAAGGGGCAAGCCCTCACCGATCATCTTGCCGCTCACTCTCTCTTGGATTATCAACCGCTCAAGACATTCTTCCCTGATGAAGATCTCTTGCTTATCGAAGGGGAAGAAAAGAAGAAGAAAGATGAGTGGACGTTATTCTTCGACGGCGCAGTAAATTCTAAAGGGAGTGGTATTGGAGCAATCCTCTACTCTCCAGACGATGTCCCTATTCCTATCTCAAGGCGCATAGCATTCGAGTGCACTAACAACATGGCAGAATATGAAGCATGCATCGTTGGCTTAAGGGAAGCCATAATCTTGGGCGTCAAGAAGCTACGAGTATTTGGAGACTCACAGCTTATCATCAATCAGACCAATGGCGAATGGAAAACTAAGGACAAGAAGTTGATACCATATCATGTGTATCTTGAAAATCTTATCGAAGAATTCAAAGAAATCACATTCTCATACATGCCCAGAGCCAAGAATCAGTTTGCAGATGCTCTCGCCACACTTGCGTCAATGCTCGAGATCCCGAAAGGAGCTTCAGAACGGGAGCTCACAGTCAAAATTCAAGATGAACCTGCTTTCTACCTGCAAATAGAAGAAGCCGAAGCTGTCCCTGACAAACCCTAGTATGCCGACATCAAGCAATATCTCAAAACCCAGGAGTATCCGGAGACAGCAACAGCAACAGATCGTTGAACCATCCAGCGTTTGGCCGACCAGTTCACCATCAGTGGCGAAGTTCTTTACAAGCGATCCTATAATCACATCCTCCTTCGATGCGTCGATGAAACAGAAGTTACAAAGATCATGAAAGAAATACACGAACGAATCTGTGGCCCACACATGAACGGGCACATGATGGCAAAGAAGATTCTACGACTCGGCTACTATTGTCTCACCATGGAAACAGACTGCCTCCAGCACGTCAGAAAATGCTTCAAGTGTCAGGAACATGCGAACCAGATTCATGCCCCATCATCAGAATTATACAACCTGACCACCCCCTGGCCCTTCTCCATGTGGGGACTCGACATCATTGGCAAGATTAGTCCCAAAGCATCAAACGGTCATGAATACATACTTGTGGCAGTCGACTACTTCACCAAGTGGGTAGAGACAGCCTCCTACACCACAATTGCAGCATCTCAAGTGATCAAATTCATGAAGAACAACATCATATGCCGGTATGGAATCCCCAATGCTATCATCACAGATAATGGTACCCCATTCGTCAACAAGAAGATGGATGACTTCCTCAGCAAGTTTAAGATTCAGCGTCATCGATCAAGCCCCTACCGTCCTCAAATGAATGGTGGGGTAGAAACTGCAAACAAGACAATCGTCAGGATACTCGAGAAGATGGTCGTGACCTATCGAGATTGCTCAGATATGCTCCCTTATGCACTTTGGGCCTATCGAACGTTTGTACGATCTGCTACGGGTGTTACTCTTTTCGAGCTTACTTACGGAATGGAAGTAGTTCTACCAGTCGAGGTGGAAATACCATCACTACAGGTGTTACTAGAAAGCGAAGTTGAAGAAGGAGAATGGCAACGGGCGAGATTCGATCAGTTGCAGCTAGCAGATGAGAAGCGCATGCGTGCGCTAATTCATTTTCAGTGTTATCAGAAAAGGATAGCTCGGGCTTACAACAAGAGAGTTCGAAAAAGAAGTTTCAAGATGGGCGACATGGTCATGAAGAAAATCCTGCCATCGCACCTTCCGGATCCCAGAGGAAAGTTCAAACCCTCGTGGGATGGACCGCTGATCATCAGAGAAGTACTTCCCGGAGGCGTCCTCAGAATTATCAACATGAGGGGGTGGATCTTCCTGAGCCAATCCACGCCGACAAAGTGAAGATCTTTCACGGGTAAGTCATTCTGACTTTATCAAGAGTTACATTAATAGAGCTGAAGTCAAGAGGTCGAAGCTAAAGCCTCTAAAAAATCATTTCCATCCACCAACAAGTGTTTCAAATAAGGGGATTCAAAGAGAAGAAAAAGATAAAAAAAAAAAAAAACACAAAAAAGGAGAAAAAGAATACAAAGAAAAGAACAAAAAAAAGGGGGGAAAGAAAAAAAAAAGAGAGAGAAAGAAAAAGGGAAGCCAAAGCAAGGCACCCGAGAAAAATCAACCCAAGAAGAAACACGGTCATCCATTCATTCATCTCAGAAGGGTCTGTAGCTAAGACCGACAGCTCTATCATGGTAACTCAGGATAAGGGCTGAAAGACTGCCATCGGCCGGCAACGACGGATTCCCGACCTTTAGCCGCCGCAGTTATCCAAAGATTCAGAAAAGAAAAAATAAAAAAATAAAATGTGTACTTAAATAAAAAGGGCGGAGTAAAAACCCGAAAGGGCGCTCCGAGTAAAAACAATGGGCATACAGCGGACTTGGTGAAAACCCGAAAAGGCGCCGATGGTAAAAACAGCATAGCTGCCAAGGGGCAATCAAGATCAAACACCCGGGACGTGGTAAAAAGCCGAAAGGGCGCCACGGGCAAAAATGACGGGAAAAGGCTAGCTGTAGTGAAAACTCGAAAGAGCGCTGCACGCAAAAATGGCTCGAATAGAAAAAGAAAAATTAAAAGTCCAGGTACCAAGAAGTCAGACGATCTAGATCGCTTAAACGGTTACAGTTCAAGAACAAGAAGAAGTACAGCTGGGAACGAAGAGCTCTACAAATTCTGACAATCTCAGGAAGCAACAGTTTCCGTTGCCTACACCTCTAGGGAACCAAAGGAGCACACAAGTCAAATCTCGAGACATCGGTCAAAGCATTGGCCGAGCCCCAGTTCTGATTCCTATATCTTGACACAAAATCCAGACACACACTTACAAGGCAACTCATGGCGCAATAGATTTTCAAATAGTTTTCCCTTTTTTCATTAAATGCAGCATATTTCTTTTACATATATCATGTCATCTTTTTCAAAAAATACAAACAAAATGCATCATCATCAATCATATACTATGCAAAAAGGAATGTGCAGGTGGCCAACACAATCAACCTCTACCCTCCTCCTCGGCAATATCAAGTAAGTCATCTGACTCATAATGAAATAGTCTTCCTCTCAACCTGCTCACCTCCATACGCAAGTAATGTACCTCATCGCGCTCAAGGCTGCGGATCGTTGTCTCCTCATCAGACCACCTCTGATCGGCAGCCAATCTCCTCGACATCATCTCAAAATGATACCGAAGTGCGGAAATCTCAGACAGCAAATGCCCATGAGTGGCCAAAAGGAAACCAGTATCGATGAATGGGCGCTCCTCAAAGGGTTCATATGAACCAGATGAAGAGCCAGCATCTCCAAGGATATCCTGCTCATCCTCATCAACAGTCTGGTGCCAGCAAGGGATACGTCGATACAGAGACTGCTCAGCAACCCAAACTGATATGGGGCGGTCGCCATCGGAAAAGCCCGCAGCTCAAAACCAAGCAAATCGGCAGTCAAGTAACTCGCCCAGGATCCATCGACTCGAGTCCTAAAGTCAGAGGTTCTAGATGGAAGTGCTTGACGTCCGATACCGGTGAAAACAAAAAGAGGAACATCCTGCTCGTACCCAAACTGTCGCAGGAACCAGATAGGATGGTAAGAAAAGTAAGATCGAAAGCCTACCAACATCAGAGGAAGGCGGTGCGCATCGTAAAGCACTAGAGGAAGTGACAACCAAGATGACTCCCAACGAACATTCCAGTCACGAAGTTCAACGAACATCCTGCGATACAAGGGCTCACTCATCCTAACCGTATGAGGAAGAAATTTCATGATGTGTCGCATAAGGTCTGGGTGACGGGTGTAAGGAAATGGTACGGGAACAGTCAACGAAAGATGCTCCCATAGCCAGACCTGATCACAAGAAAGAGAAGAAATTCAGCTAGAGCAGAAGAATTCCCAAAAGGACAAGAAAAGAAAGGCGGAGAAAAGATACCTGAAGAAATGCACAGCAACCGCGAAGGACACAAGTGCGGCCCAGAGCACAGTCAGTCAGCCCATTAAACAACTCAGCCAGGACTAGAGAAATGATCCCCTGACGTCAGATAACTCGGCTCATCACCTCAAAAAGTAAAGGGGTCTGAGACCTGCGCCACCCTGAGAATAGCACCTACGCTATCAAGTAGAACATCAGTGCATTTCGAGCAAGAATAGATCCGGCCACACTCTAAGGACCCGAAAAAAGATCATACAGCAAGTCCAAGGAGAACACTACAGCATCCTGGCCGGCAGCTGCAGGCCGAACAAGATAGGGGATCCCGAATCAGTTCTGCAGTGTGGCAGTCTTCGGCGGAAAATACTGAGTATAATCCCAAGGTAGGCCTGTCAAGCGAGCAAGCTCCTCCAAAGAGGGTCCCATCTCCATGTCGTTGAACGCAAACAGGTTCAACGAAGTGACCCAGTCAATCAATGCGGCCCCGAGCATCCTCTAGTCAATGTCAACTCTAGCCATATGGATCAGGCCACCAAAACCGTACGACTGCAAGTCTCGAATCTCATAAGCTGACAAACTGTCAAGCCAAGCAAGCAGTTGTGGCGAGCAAAAAGGATGAGGAAACAGCTGACAAGTCCTCACGGGTACCCCCTCCAGAACAAAAGGCCCAGAAATCAATGACAGCTCATCAAGGATCGGAAGATCAACGAGCGAAGGAGAAGGAAAAGTTGGAACCTCTGCAGACTCAACAGCCCCTGACCTGCCCCCAGTAACGGCTATGTCTGATATAGTCACATCGCTATCTGAAATGGTCATAACCTCAGCCGCATGAGAAGACTCGCCGACCTCGTGAACGGAGTGCGTAAATGACCGACGATCAGGAGAAGGACAGTACTCTCCATCAAAAGGACTATCAACAAATATCACACCACACATTGTGGCATCCTGACCAATCTGACCGTAGAAAAAGGCATCTGAACCATCAAGAAGGGGCCCGGCAACCCCAATCGAAGAATCAACGATCAGATCTGGACCTGCGACCCTCTCCAACATAAAGTCGTGAATCCAATCATCATCCTGTCCAATCAAAGGGATCATCGAGGCATCCACACCATCCATCATCAGGGGGACATCATCAATGATCACATCAAGTCCACTCAAGCAAGTATGCCGCACATCTCGGCCATCATCAAGAGCATCCAAACCGTCAAAGGTATCATCTGAACCATCCATACCATCCAAACATGAGATCAACCTATCTATGTCCATCATAACCCCATCACCACCATCAATCACATCATCCATATGGCCCCTACTCAAGGGACACATAGCCTCACCTATGTCCCATCTCCTCATCTCATCCATACCATCCATTTCTCCCATAATCAAAGACCTATCCAAATCTGAAATTCCAGCCATCCACCATTAATGGAGTCATTAAAAGCTCCACCAACCACCATCCTTAAATCCCCATTAATGCCCCCATTCAATGCTCCATCTATACCATCCATTAAAGATATTCCACCATCATTAAAGCCTTCACCACCTCTTGAAGTATGGGACCCATCATGGATAGCCCCCACAGCCCCTAGATCTCCACCATCCATTGCTTGAGAAAGGACAAACCAAGAAGAGGAAAAAAAGAGAAGGAAAGAAGAGACAAGGAAGAGATTCATGGCTGGATCGAAAAATCAGGTACAGGGATGAAGGAGATAGTAGCCAGGGGAATGTTCTCACTGTCCGAACCAGAGCCAACCCAGGCCGCACAAGAGGCGAGCCTTGGGCGGCCCGCTGTGGCTGCCCGTACGGACGCGCTCCCTCTCTCTCCGCGGGATTGGCTCCACAGTTCTTGGTAGGTGAGGCTGACAGTCCACATCAGCAGATGGCACCCTGAGGGCCGCCCAAGGCTCCAATACACTTCAGATTTCGTTGGAGGTTGATCAGAATCATTTGGAAGATACCCCACCTGTCCAATCAGGAAGTTATACGGCCAACATGGGCCTAATCAAATCAAAGAGAAGCACAATTGATCAAGAGGGGCCCACAAGCAATCTGAGCCATTCAAAGACTAAATCATCATGATCTAAACCATGAAAAAGCTTACATGAGCCATCAAATAGCAAGATCAAAGGCTTGATCATCAAGAAAGAGAGCCAGAACCCAAGATCTGATCATCAAGTAGGCCCACAAGGCCAAATCAAGCGATCTGAGCCGTTCAAGTCATCATCCACACCATGAGAAGCCTTCTTAGCCTCACAAAACATCAAGAAAAGGTGCTCCAAAGCAAAGCTAAGGTTTGGAAGGGGCCCACAGGGCCAAATCAAGCAATCTGAGCCGTTCAAGTCATCATCTATGCAGTTAAGAAGTCTCATCATCTATGCAGGTGTTCAAATCATTCAGAACGTGTAGGCGTCATCAAGTAATTTGAGACAAGTCAGAGGTTGTATATTCATTCGGAAGATTTTGATACAGAAGAGGGTAAAACAAAAAAGAAGAAGGTCATACATCAAGTAAGCTGAATACAAAAGCAGGC
The DNA here is from genome assembly GCA_003013855.2 of Liriodendron chinense. NCBI lineage: Eukaryota > Viridiplantae > Streptophyta > Magnoliopsida > Magnoliales > Magnoliaceae > Liriodendron > Liriodendron chinense. The sequence goes on from PVNU02003299.1 coordinate 686,670, forward strand.
TACAGGTTACTAACATAGTCGTCATCATCCCTCCTCTCGTCCCGCTCTCGACGATGAAGATCCATCAAAGGAGCTGTCACTGAGCCTCCAGCGTACCTGCGACGGCCCCCAGGAACATAGAGCGGAGGAAGCAGAGGCCCCTGTCCGTACAACAAGTACCACTCGTCATAGTCACGATCCGGGATCGTGAAACGAAACCCGGGCTGGCCCACAAGAGCATCAGCTATCTCATCAGCTGGGATCTGAGCAGCCGGAGGAGGTGCAGAACAAGGGACTCGAGCCACCCCAGTAATCTGTCGAAGCAGCCTCTCACCCAAATACCACTGAAATGATTCAGCGTCAGAAAGCATGATTCGGAGGCATGAAGAATCATATGACTCCACACGCTGAGGGGTGTAGTAGAAAGGAAAGTTGGCGTATGGCATCCGAGCAAGCTACAACAAATGAGGTCATCGCGATCAGTTACAGTGCAGTATAAGGGATAAGGAAAGCAAGATGCTTACATCTTCAACGGTCAATCCGTCTATGTCAGCACGCCAGTTGTCCCTAGAGACTCGAGAGTTCCGCTGATGATTTTATTGATGCCAGTACATGTGGCGATACAGAGACGGCTCAATGTCATCTCGTATCCTCGGCGCGAGGTGGGAAAAATGGTCATAAAAGCAAGTTTGGGCAAGGGCACACCTAACGATCAGAGAAAGAAAGAAGGCAAATGTCTCCAAGGAGGGTTAAAGAAGAGAGGTCTTATCCAAACCTTTACGACAGGCCAGAAACCTGTGAAAGACTGGCTATTCCGAGAGGTCTTATCCAAACCCTGGAAAACATGAGTCAAGATAGCCCCGTTCCAATTGTAGGGATGGTAAAGATCCTCAACCAAATGAAGAAATTTAGGATCGATCCTCTCGTTCGCGTGACAAAAAAGGAAGGACCCGAAGGCGTAAGCAATCATGGCCCGTGCTTTGTGGAGGGCCTCTAGCTCGGTAGTAGGGGTGACGGTAGCAAAGGTGTTGTAGAACCATCGTAATTTTACTTGATGGCCCTGGAATTCATCCTCAGGTGGGACGTCACCGACAAGCCATAGCCAGTCAGTGGAAGTGATGGGAGCAAGAGAGCCAACCTGGGGAACAACTGCCCCATGAAATGGAAAGCCGATTTGCACATATATATCCAGGGGAGTTATTCCCCACTAGCCACAAGGGAGTTGAAAGGTGTGGGTCTCATCCCGCCACCTCTCGCAAAAAGCCGCAATCAACATGCGATTGGCATTGTTGTTATGGAGGCCAGCAAAAGGAGTGTCAGCCAGAACTCGTTCAAGCAAAGGTTGTGGGTGTTTCACCCAGTTATCCCAATGATCTCTAGTACCTTGACCCTTGAACACATGTGGGTGCTCCTTAGCCAAGGAACACATATGGGCCCCTCGGCGGATAATAAAGGCCGGATCATCCTCATCGATCACCCGTCGTCCTCTTGTACCATCCGCCATTGAATCCTACAAGCTTGGCAAGGTAAGTCCCTAGTCTTTACCCGTTAAGATCCAAATCATCATTCAGGAAACCCATGGGTTTGGACCCACATTCAAATGCAAAGATCCAAAGTCCAACTCCATGTGCTACCTAGGATATGTGTTGGGCCCATTGAAGAAAGCAAGGCCCACCTCAAAGAGGGTTGCATGCCATGTCTAGGAAAGGAAAGTCCATCTTCCAAGACACATTTTGGACAACAAATGCACTTAAGTGCCATAAGACCAACAAGGGATAAAGATCCAACTTCACATGAGAAGTCGCTCTTTAAAGTCCATATGTGGCCAAGGATTGATCCACTTTTTATACCAAGACCATGATTCTCATTTAAGATGTTCCCATCTTTTTACACATGTACATGGACAAGTGGGGAATAGGAAGGAAATGGGCCCCCAAGAGCAACCCAAATGCCCCACCTCAATGGATTGAAGGGAGCACATAACCCATTTGAAGAACATGAGGACCCATTCATGAGTTAACCATGGGCAACCCTATGTGCATCATCTTGATGAAAGTTTTGACCATGAGAGTACAACATGGTGGTCTACCCACAAACATATGAATCAAAGAAGCTAATGGTAAAAAATTCGATGCACATAGCCCACATGAAGTATCAAAGTTGGAAATGTCCATGCAAGGACAAGTTTGGGCAACTTATGTGCACCAATTTCTTTACAAAAAAAAGGGGACCATTTGAGCACAAGAGGGCATGGCTTGATGAGTCACCCAACCATCATGAAAATGGCTAAGAATGATATACATAGCCCACTTGAAGATCAAAATCCAAAATGCCCAAAAGCATGGGACAAAATTGGGCAACTTATGGGTATCATTCTTTCTCACCAAAAAAATCACTCATCCTTGAGAATGATGGTGGATGACCCACCAAACACCCCAAGAGAAGTTCAAGGAGCTATGGTTGCATGGATAGCTCACTTAAAGAGGAATCATCCATTTGAGATTGATAACACTAAAGGAAACTCTTGAAAACCACTTTCCTACCACAAGAAAAAACCATTTGAACTTAGTGAGATTGCTGAAACAACTCACTCATGGGACTTGTAGATGATCAAGTAACTTAAGTCCTCCATCCATCAGAAGAAAAAGCATTAAAGGAAAAAATCCTACATGAACAAAGTGTAGTGGTGCACACATGGTCCAAAGAAATCTAAGTTTCAATGAGGGCCCAAAAGCCCATCCATATGGAAAAATTCTAAGGAACCCACCATACTTTGTGAACAAGGATGTACATCATAATCAAGAAATTGTGGAAGATTTGGGCTACTTGACCACAAGGGCCCAATTAAGAAATCTAGCCCACTTGAAGATCCAAGTGAAGAATGGGCTAGTCACCTTTGTCCATACAATTGTGAAGAAAGATGGGGCAACCCAAAGTGAGCCCCATGAGCCCAAAACTTGAGGTGGGCCCTACCATTCCCATGGGCCCAAACCTTGAAAAGAAGATGGAAAAGAAAAGAAAAGCTCTAAGGAAAAATGACAAGGGCAAGAAAGCATGAGGGAGCCCAAAATGAAGTGTTGGGCCCATCAAATACACCAAGGGCCATGACCTCACTTTGAGCCCATTTGATACACATGAAAAGAGGCCCAACTCCCATGAAGAAAGATAGGATATTTTGCCATGCACACTTGATGGACATGGCAAAATTACCCTTTACATGCACATGAAGGGAGTGTGAAAGAAGAAAGAAAGAATGAAATGGAAGCTTGCAATGTCCTTCTCCATGCACCACCTTTAAAAGAGATTGGAGATCTAGAAAAAGGCCAAAAATACTTGGGCCCACCTTCACTCCTTTTGGAATAGCTACATGGAGAAAAGAAAAGAGTCATGAGAAGAGACAATGAAGAAGGAAAAGGACAAGAGAGAAAAGGGAGTGGTCCATACCTTTACCACTCACCAAAGGGGGACCACCTTGCTGTGCCAAAGCTTCACTAAGGCCCACCACTTGAAAAGAGCAAAGAACCACTAAAAGAGAGAGAAAATTTTGAAGAAAGAGAGAGTGTGAGAGAGAGAGAAGAGAGAGATTGCACGTTGGAGGGGCCAAGGGTGCCCCATGTTATATAGAAAAGGGGAGGGCACCCCTTTACCCGACCCACTAGAAAGACCAGTGGGCAGAGACGGTCCGGGCGGCACCCAGGGGGCCGTCCTCCCTCCCACCTAATTGAAACGACTCCTCACCCTCTCTCCTTGGGAAGAACTCCTCCTTGGGAAGGGTGGTTGTAAGTGAATCTTGTACCTCCATCTAAGAATGAAGTGATGGAAGAGAAGGATGAGAAAAAGTAAGGAATCTCACCAAAATTTCATCTTGTGAGAAATTGGGGGGAAATTGGCTTGATGATGTGGAAAGAGTTCCATGGAATTTTCAAGAAAAAAAAATGACTTGGTCAAACAGTGATCTCAACCATCCAAAGTCATGACCTGATGATTTGAACCATTCTAAGAAGAATCCTCGGAATCTCCAACCTTGATTGCTACTTTCTTGTACAAAGTTTTGGTCTGAAAACCTTAAACTACGTCGGGATCAAGATCCCGAGGGACTTTTTAAATAAAAACCGGTAGCAGTCTGGATCGTTTGAATCAAGATCCGCTGACACCGAACATTTTTCAAAAATAAAAAAATGTGTTTGCCCTATTTTGTACAGTTTTGTGGTCCGAAGACCTTAAACTACGTCGGGATCAACTTTTTAAATAAAAATCGGTAGCAGTCTGGATCGTTCAAATCAAGATCCGCTGACACCGGACATTTTCCAAAAATAAAAAAATGTGTTTGCCCTATTTTGTACAGTTTTGCGGTCTGAAGACCTTAAACTACGTCGGGATCAAGATCCCGAGGGACTTTTTAAATAAAATCCGGTAGCAGTCTGGATCGTTTGAATCAAGATCCGCTGACACCGGACATTTTTCAAAAATAAAAAAATGTGTTTGCCCTGTTTTGTACAGTTTTGTGGTCCAAAGACCTTAAACTACATCGGGATCAACTTTTTAAATAAAAATCGGTAGCAGTCTGGATCGTTCGAATCAAGATCCGCTGACACCGGACATTTTCCAAAAACAAAAAAATGTGTTTGCCCTGTTTTGTACAGTTTTGCGGTCCGAAGACCTTAAACTATGTCGGGATCAAGATCCCGAGGGACTTTTTAAATAAAAATCGGTAACAGTCTAGATCGTTCAAATCAAGATCCGCTGACACCGGACGTTTTTTAAAAAATAAAAAAAAATGTGTTTACTGCCTACTGTACATATTTTGGGTCCGAAGACCTTAAACTACATTGGGGTAGACATCCCGAGGGATTTTCAATAAAAACCGGCATCGGTCTTGATTGCTTAAAACAAGATCCGACGACCCCGGACATTTTCTGAAAACAAAAAATATATATATATATATCGCATGTACATATTTTCGGTCTGAAGACTTTAAACTACGTCGGGATCAAAATCCCGAGAGATTTCCAATAAAAACCAGTGTTAATCTTGATCGCTCAAATTGAGATTTAACAGCCTGGAACATTTCGAAAAATCACAAAAAGAATGTATTTTCAGCATGTACATATTTTTTGTCCGAAGACCTTAAACTACACTGGGATTAATTTCTCGGGGGACCATTTCCTGCTTTCAACTAAAAACCGGCATCGGCCTCAACCGCTGGGATCAAGGTTCGATAACCCGGATCATTTTCAAAAATACCAAAAAGATTTCAAGCTTTCCCTAAAAACCAGCATCAACCTCGATTACTCGAGTTGAAGTCTGGAACTTTTTCAAAACACAAAAAAAGAGTTTCACCATCAATTTTAACTGCACAGATTCATCCCTAGCGGTCCGAAGACTTAAAACTACACTGGTATTAACTTCTCGGGGGCTTCTTTTCCAACCTGTTCCGGACATGGCTGACAGTTGATCGTACGGGTGTCCGGAATCTTCTACATAGGTAAAGGCTGAGGCAGGCAGAACCCCGCAACCCTATTCGTGTTGAACGCACCGTGATAGATAACCTTGATTTGGAAGTCGCTGTTGAATCTGACGGATGTTCCCTGTTCCTAAAACTCATGAAGGGGATTAGGGCAGTTAGGAGGTGGAGCGCACCCTCACGAAATTGTGAGCAATGTAAGGCCCCAAACTGGATTGGCAAAGGGAAATGTGAGGATGTGGCTCATTTTGTGGCCGAAAGAGTCCGTCGGACGATATGTGGTCTATGTGCATTGCACATGAGGAACAAGAAACTTTGTGGGTGTGTTGACTAAAAACCCTCAAAATCTCATCATCCGAAGATGTAAAACTACGGCACTTAACTGTGTGAGATTCATCTTGCTCACTGATGTAAAATGGATCGGGTGCCTTACCAGCAATAGAAGCTGGAAGTAGATGAAAATTCCACACTTTTCCATGCATTTCAGAAAAATCAGAAAAAAAACACCAAAACATTACAAAATTACCTTTCAAAAATCACAAAATATTTCCCTTACTTTCAAACTAAATATTATCAAAAATCACAAAAATATTTCTCTTTCTTTCAAAGAAAATATTTCAAAAATCACAAAATATTTCCCTTGCTTTCGAACCAGACATTTTCAAAATCACAAAAATATTTCCTTTGTTTTCAATAACCGATCCTTATCCTGACTCAGGTAAAGATTCGAACCAAATATCTGCAAAAATCACAAAAATTGTCACTATCCTTAGCACTACATTTCAGGAATCTCGAACTCCGCTCACTCATTTCGCAGTTTGGGATGACGGATCCGATCGCCCGCAAATTAGAATCTTGACCAAAACTGGCGACCGAGCACCGTTTCAATCATATCTATGCCCAGAAGAACATCTTGAAGTCTGATAACATCCTTCGTCCATTCCCATTAGCGAAAAAACAACATCTTGGGACGATGGACCTGATCGACCACGGGTCGGGATCTTGACCAACCCGCTGACCAAACATCCGCATTGAAAAGAAATCCCCAGGGGAGCACAACCCTGCAAGCAATAAGCTCAAAGCTCTCTACATCCCTAGCAAAAGCAAAATCATTGAATGGAAAGAGAATGAGCTAAACCATGCATTCATCAAATATGCATCTCCATGTATCCCCATGCATCGCATCAATCATCATATTTACCTGCTTTCAAAATAAAAGTCGGTTAGCCAAAGACCCCACAGGCACCCCTAGTGGAGGCACGTACAAACCAGATTTCCTTTTCAAAAAGACAAAAATATTCCTATTCGCAAATAAAAACCCCACGGAGTATCACTCCCCAGAGTGGGTAACTTTTCAAAATCCCAAAAACATGTTCCCAGTAGAGTGTTCTCCCTCCAAAACACCAGGAGATCTTTCATATCTCTGGGTAGAAGCCGACGCAAAAATCAAATAAGACCCGATGTCTCGCGGTTTTCCCGGAGACCATCTGATCCAATGCACTCGAAGTACGGTCGAACTGAACTCCAGTGTCAGTGCGGTCGTACCACATGCCAAGATACGAAAAGATGAAAGCCAAAAGGCTCGGTCAAAGAAACCATTTGAACAGGTGGAAACGATGAATTGTAACCCAAGTATCAAAATCAGCTGATTGGGTGGAAAGAGTTCACCCTCACATACCTAGGCGTGGATGCCTGAAGTACCTTGATTGATTCCAAGTCGGCGTAGTAGAATCCTATAAGACTACGACGCAGGGCATCTAACCACTTTGACAGTCAAGCGAAACAAGTACTCCTAGAGTGATCCGAAAAAATATCAAACATCACAATCAATCTCAGGGTTAGCAACCTCGTAAGACTATGACAAAGAGGCTCTCTGTACCTTTCCGATGTTAGTACCGATCGGAAATGGAAGGGTTGCGATTGGGTACCTAGGTTGCAGCAAACTGCAGGGACAATCGCAACGTTTTCTCCAAACTCCCGCGGTATGTGCGAGTTATCAATCTCCAAACAATCAACTGACTCAGATATAAAGGACAACAAAGATTCCAGACCACAATCTAGGAAAGAATGAATTGCAAACCAAGCATCAAAACGAGCAGATCGGGTGAAAAAAGTCCACCCGCACATACCTAGGCGTGGATGCCTGAAGTACCTTGACTGATTCCAAGTCGGCGTAGTAGAATCCCGTAAGACTATGATGCAGGGCATCTAACCACTTTGACAGTTAAGCGAAACAAGTACTCCTAGAGTGATCCGGGAAAACATCACACAATCAATCTCAGGGTCAGTAACCTTGTAAGACTACGACGCAGATGCTTTGCTGTACCTTTCCGATGTTAGTACCGATCGGGAATGGAAGGGTTACGATTAGGTACCCAAGTTGCAGCAAACTGCAGGGACAATCGCAACGTTTTCTCCAAACTTCAGCGATATGTGCGAGTGATCGATTTCTAGATGATCAACTGGGACAGATGCAAAGGCAAGCAAAGATTTCAAACCATGATCTATGAATGACTGGGTCAGAAGGCGGGTGTCCACTCGCTTTGGCATTCGGTTGCACGCAACCTCTGCCAAAGAGGGGCATCTGTAGACACCCCACCTTTGGCTACACTGTTGGTAGAGATAGTTGGATGAATGGAGGACCATACCCCCAAATCCCGTGTCCAAACTCAGCCAAACTCACCCTTGTAAGCCCCAATCCATAGCCCAACTCACCCCTAAACATCAGCCTGAAAAACCCCCCATAAGAAAAACCAGTCAAAAAATCTCAAAAAAGTCAAACTCACTGAGTCAAACCCGCTGAGTCAAATCACCAAGTCAACCCACTGAGTCAAACCGTCGAGTCAAAACACCGATTCGAATCACCGAGTCAACCCACCGAGTCAACCCGCTGAGTCGACCCACCGAGTCAACTCACTGAGTTCCAAGCAGTAACCCCGGAGCATGTCCGTACTGCCCGCGGGATCCCAAGAACGTCCGTACAGGCGGCCCCCTGGGTGCCGCCCAAACGTATTTACGGGAACTGCCACTACCCACTGCTATAAATACCCCCCGCCCCTTCTCATTTCAAAAAAGCCTTTAGCCCGAGTGCGATCCAGTCGCTCTGAGTCCACTTCCATCCCTCTTTTAGCCCATTTTTCCACCAAGGAGAGCCCAAGTGAGAAGAGCCTAGCCCTGGTCCAGCCCAGCCTGACCCTGGTCTAAGTCTTCCAAGCCATCCAAGTCTTGATCCAGCCACTCGAAGCAAACCTTGTGACACCTTCGTCCATCTAGCTACTCTTTCACCAGCATCATCTCATTCGCATCTAGCATAAGTGCAACATTTACTTTTCTTCCAACCCCCCTGCTTCACTACAAGCACTTTGATTATTCAAACACACTGCATGCATTCTGCATAAAGCACCTGTCAGTTCGAGCGTATGCTCTAGGCTTGCCTGTTAGTGAAACCTGCCCATCAGAAACTCTTACTGTTCAGACCTGTATTCATATACATATCACTACAAGCACTTTGATCATTCAAACACACAGCATGCATTTTGCATAAAGCACCTGTCAGTTCGAGCGTATGCTCTGGGCTTGCCTGTTAGTGGAACCTGCCCGTTAGTGGAACCTGCCCATCAGAAACTCTTACTGTTTAGACCTGCATTCATGCATCATGTCATTTATGAGAATGTACGAGGATTAAGACAGACTTTCAAGTATTAGTTCGATTCTGTGAAGTAGAGACCGTACTCCTGTACGGGCAGTGTGTGGGGTGCTTAACCTCTTCCCACCCTGTCACCGTGATCCCTTACCTTGAATCTCTGGCCGCATATCAAAAGGAGTCATTTTAGAAAAAGAAATCTTCGGATTCCCTTCTTTAACGTTTCTACGGGGTGTAGCCGACTGTAGATTCGAAGTAACTAGCTAGTGGCGACTGTGGTCTTATATAAACTCATTTAAACACATCCAGCTTAACACGACTATCGAACAAAGCCCTCGAGAACGAGGCAAGCCAGTGGCACAAACGGCGATTCGCGCACACGCAACCCTTCTTCTTTTTCCGAAAGGAAAGGGAGAACGTTGTGGGAGCGCGGAACGGCGAGGGTCCACACACACACACACACACACACACACACACACACACAAACACACACATATATATAAGTGTACACAAAGTATGTGTTTATATCTATATGCATGTGTGTGTAATGTATCTTCAGGTGTGTAGATATATGAACAACATACACATATATACGCATATAAGTATGTGTTTATATCTAAATATGTCTGCATGTGTATATGTATCTTCAGGTGTGTAGATATAAACACAAATACATGGCATGGCTAAACAATCGTCTGGAGCAAGGTTGGAAAAGTTCAGCAGAGTTGTGTTATCGTTATTGATTTTAAAGAATCACTGGTGGTTCATGTTTATTAAGAACGAAGCACACATAAATGCAATACTCCGAACGTATGTTGATGATATGCTTTTTACTAGGGAGGAGGAAGAGGTGATTGTTAAAATAAAAATAAAAATAAACAAAAGCACTTGAAAAGAAAATTTAACATCAGGGATCTAGATACATTGATATATTTTCTTGTAACGGAAATCCAGTAAAGTTATATTTACTTGTAAAAAAAAAAAAAAAGGTTTGTTTGCAATTACCAAACCTTTCATTATCTACGCAATTGGTGAGATTATCTAGCTTATGCATGTTCCATGTGGAATATATATATATATATATATATATATATATATATATATATATATATATATATATATATATATATATATAAAGTCATTTTTGTTGGGACCCATGAAAGAAATCAGAGAAGAATCAAACAAGACAATCACACTCGCACAAGCAAATCTAAATAAAGAACATACACGATTTACATGGAAAAACCTTTGTAGGAAAAAACCATGGCACAAAGTAATAATATCACTATGAAAACAAAAGTACAAGAGATAGAATTTAAAATTACAGAGCAAACCCTAGCTTCTCCTCTCACATAAACCCTAAAAAAACTCTTAAGTACGTTTTTGAATACCCTAATCCTATATTACAACCGTTTATATAACATAAAACCAAAATTAGAAACAAAACAAAGCACTTGCGCAAAACCACGTGAACTAACGGTCGATCGGTCGATTAATTGAGATTGCTCGACGATCCCTCATCGCTCGACAACCACATGTTTGATCACCCAAACATGCAAAAAAAGTCTAGAGAGTTTGTTCAGAAAATCCAACTAGTTTCAATCAACCGAGACCCAAACGTCGGCTGACCGAACTAATTTGAAACTTTCAAGAGACCAAACTGTCTCATCTGAGGTATTTTTTATCAAACGACCACAGCGGTTGGTTGACCAATGACCCCCAAATCTGTCCAAATTGAAGACTCCATTCAACAATCTCCACTAAGGCTTCAATCTCGATCTCCTCAATTCTCTTACTTAGGCCGATATCATTCATCTCTAATCATCTCCATTATAGTGCCACCATTGCTTCTTCTTATGCACACTCCATCTTTACTACATCCTTGCCAGACCTAGAGAAGTCGAACAGAACTTGAACTTCTCTGAAGGAACCACATTCATAAGCATATCTGCTGGATTCACGCTTGTGTGGATCTTCTCAAGAGTAATTGCCTTCTTCAAGCACCTGTCGGATGAAATGACAACGAACATCAATATGTTTAGTGCGAGAATGATAAAGATAATTCTTCGTCAAATTGATCAAGCTTTCGCTATCACAATTAACTGGTACGGCTTCCTGTTGAAGCCCTAATTCATTCATCATACCTCTCAAGCAAACACCTTCCTTAAATGCCTCCATCATCGCCATATACTCAGCTTCGGTTGTGGAAAGAGTTACCACAGACTGAAGCTTCAACATCTAACCGATTGCTCCACCCACTAGCATAAACGAGTATTCAAAAGTTAGTCTTCTACTATCCATGTTCCCTACATAATCTGAATCTACATAGCCTACAAGCTTGTCCTTTGATTTCTTAAATGTCAAGACGTAGTCCTTTGTATCTCGTAAATAGCGAAGTAACTATTTCACTGCCTCCTAATTTTTCTTACCGAGGTTTGACATGTATCTGCTCACAACAATGACTGCATGTGAAATTAATATTCAGTTTCATAGAGACCATGACATACATTAAGCTGTCAACTGCACTCAAATAGGGAACATGAGACATAACCTACTTTTCTTTATTTATAGTAGGACATTGCTCTAAAGAAAGTTGAAAGTGAGCCACGTGAGGAATGCTGACCAGCTTAGCTTAATATCTAAACCTCAACAACACCTTCTCAATGTAATCTTCCTGAGATAGCCATAATCTTCTCCTTTTCCCTATCTCTCTAAATATCAATGTCGAGAGCCTTTTTTGCAACCCCTAGATCATGTTAGTGCACTGGTTTGTGTACCTTGGTTGTCAATTACGTGAGTTAGTGAGTTTGTGTGTCTATTGATTGGTTGAGCCCATTGAAGATGAAGACTGAAGACTTTGCTGCATCAAGGAAGAAGAGACAGGTAAATATGATGCCTTGGAGAGCCTAGCACTTTAACCCAAAATAACTAATATGCTTTAGATGACTCAAACCTTAAAGGAAAACCCTTGGTCATCGTTGCTATGTTTGTAGAGTCTAAGCAAAAGCCTGAATTTATAATCCTCTCATAAATCGACATAACCATCATGAATATTTTTCGGTCTTTGGTGTTTTAGCCTATTGTTGATATTTCAGATTTTTTGAACGGTTTAGACTTGACAAAAACCTTATATTTCAAAAGTCGAACTTTTTAAAAAATGCTAAAAATCCACGATTTATACTTTGATTAGAAAATCGAAATCTTTATTATTGGGTATTTAATTTTTTAGTATTTTTTATTAAATCCAAATGGGGGGTACTTCCTTATTTACATAAATAACTTAAAGTAAATCGACATTTACTTAAATATTTTTATGAAAATAAGGTGTACTTGAATGAATATGAGAGGAGGCTTTAAAACTGAATGGCAACTTGAAATCCAGCCTAAACAAGCTAAGTTTAAAACTAAATGACAGCTTGAAATCCAGCCTGAAACAAGCTAAGTTTAAAACTGAATGGCAGCTTGAAATCCAGCCTGAAACAAGCTAAGTATAAGGACTGCTGACCGGTCGGCTAAGGAGGCAAATTAAGTCAGTAAGCAAAATGGGAAAATCATCCTGCCCTGACCATACATCTGATCGATCATGGCTAGTCGGCCAGCAGGCACTCGATCGGTCACAAACGGTCGAACATTTCAAATTTCAGTCTAGCAACATACAGGACTAAACTCAACCGGTTATGACCGGTCATACCTCAATCCAACCGATTGGAAGGGGTCTCAGAACAGTCGGCAGGTAGCCGTTTATTGTCCCTTTTCAACTGTTTCTTCTTTAAGGCTATATAAATGACACTCAATCCTTGATCTCCTAAGATGGTTTTTGAGCTCTCATTTGTCCCTAGCATTGGTAGATCATATCCTAGCCAAAACCATTGAGATTAAGCACATCTCATGTGATTAAACACTTGATTAAGAGCATTCAAAGCTCATTTACGGAGTGTGCTTAAACCAATGCAAATCCTAGGCATTAGAGATTGTTTCCATAGTAAAATCATCATTCCTAAACAGCCCTAGGTGTCCCTGTTGGTGATTCCTAACCCTATCGTAAAATCTCTCAATAGAATCGCCAAAGTAGGTTTCCTCTAAACATATAGTTAAATCATTTTAGAGAAACCCATCAATCCCTCACCTTGGAATCAACAGTAAGATCATTCTAAGGTTGCTGATCGAGGGAGAAAGAGAGGAGTAACTTCAAGCAGAGAAGAAGCACCTTAAAATCGGCGCATTAACGGAGGTCAACTCAACCAAGGGTTTATTTCGTGAGTCCATTTCTCTTGTGTAGAGATTTTCCTTATGTAGGATGGTGATGTCCTTATGTAGGACGTGTATGTCCTTGGGTAGGACTTGTGGAAGTCCTTATGTAAGCCTCCTACATGGGAGAATACGTGGGTGTTCTTAAGTAAGACTTGTCGAAGTCCTTGTATAGGCCTCTGACACGGGAGAATACGTGCTTATCCTTGTGTAGGTGTAGACCTTGTGTAAGTTGTAAAGGTTTATGGTGAACCTCATTTAAAACGATTGTGATAGTGAAATTCGGCCACTCAAGGGGTGAGTGGATTAGCTAGGAGTGGAGTAGACTCATCGTCGAACCACTATACATCGTGTGCAATGTGGTGAATGCATTTTTCTATTATTATGTCTTGTTGATTGATTCTATAAATGTTTAACAAAATGCCCATCTCATGTTTTACAAAATGTATATATGCTATCTTTGAGATATTAATATAAGCATGTATATTAACTGTTTGATTAAATGCACTTCAAGTTAGATTTGATTCTCTACGTCTCTTTCTCATCTTCTAACTTGAATCATGTGTCTTGCATAAGCATTCAAGTCTTTAATTAGCAAAGAATTTAAAAAGTCCTATTCACCCCTCACCCCCTTCTAAGACATAAGTATACCTTCAAGCTTATCTTAATAGCGGTGCAAACCGCAATTTCAGATCTTTCATCTCAAATGTCTCTGATAACCGGGTATTTAATATGTCGATCTCTAACATGCTATGACTAACAATAAACATATCATCAACATACAATACTAGAATAATGAGTTTTCCATCACTCATTGTCTTCAAGTAGACACAGTGATCGTATTCACTTCTGGTAAACCAATGATTGACTATGAAAGAATCAAATTCCTTAACCACTACCTAGGCGACTGTTTCAGGCTGTATAACGACCTCCTTGACTTACATACTTTATTCCAGTTCCAGATTGTATTGGAAAACCAGTGCCAATACAAATCTGATAGATACATGCTTGACGATGGGTGCGAAAATCTCACTGAAGTCTACACCTTCTCTCTGAGCATACCCCTTCACAACTAATCTTGCCTTGTACTTACTTTCTTTCTTCTTGAATATCCACTTATACCTGATCGCATTACACTTAACGGAAAGCTCCATTAGCTCCCATGTCTCATTCATATATAGAGAATCCATCTCATCTTGCATCGTCACCTTCCACTTTTTGACATTTACATCATCAAGAGCCTTCTAAAAAGCAAACGGAGCCCCCTCATCCGTAATGAGAGCGAATGCAATGTTCAAGTCATCTTTGTATCTGACTGGTAATCTGTGATCTCTCAGAAGATTCCTTCTCACAAGTGGGTGCTCCACCTGCCTTTGTACCTTTATTTACGACTCGATTTCATCATGTGTCTTACCTTGTTTAATTTCAACATCTATAACAGAATTTTCTGATTCCTTGTGTTTATCCTTTTGGAACAAAGAATTCTCGTCAAATCTCACACATCCCGACTAATTGTGATCTTTTGTGTGACCTGGTCATACAGCATGTATTCCTTCACACCATCTGTATAGCCAACGAAAGTATATTTCTTCGCCCTTTAATCCAGCTTATCTCTCTCAACTATCGGTACATGAAAGTAAGCATCACAATCAAATACACATGGTCCTGAGTAGTCCATTTCATGGCCACTCCACACTTTAGAATTTTACAATCTATCATCGTGGAAGGTGATCGATTCACCAAGTAACAAACTATATTCATGGCCTCAGTCCATAACTCTTGCCCAACCAAGTATTTCTCAACATGCTTCGAGCCCTCTCCAAGAGAGTTCGATTCATCCACTCAGCCACACCATTTTTCTTTGGTGTGTAGCGCATTGTGTTGTGCATCATAATCCCTTCATCGTTGCAGTACCAATCAAATTCCTTAGGGTTAGACTCAACACCATTGTCCATCCTCAAAACCTTCACTTTTTGCCCTGACTGGTTTTCGATCATTGCCTTACATATCTCGAAGTTGGAGAAAACATCGGATTTATTCTTTAAGAAATAAACCTACACTTTTCTAGAAAATTTTTCGATAAAAGTGACAAAATATGACGACTCTCCTCCAGAAATCACGGGCAACAGCTCCCATACATCAAAATGCACATAGTCAAGCACACCTTTACTAATATGTTTATCCAATTTAAAGGATAATCTAGATTGTTTACCGTATATTTAATGCTAACATATATGAAAATCTACACTTTTAAAATCAGGAATTAAACATCAGTCAAAAAGTACCTTCATCCCCCACTCGCTCATGAGGTTTAAGCACACGCACCAAAAACGTGTCGGTGTGGACTTAGTTGCAGATGTTGTAGATCTACCAGATACAATACTCTCAATCAATTTGTAAAGGTTGTTGTTACACTGTACTTTCATCATAATGAGTGCCACCTTTGAAACTCGTAAGATGCGATCAAACTCAGTGGACTTGCACCCAAGTGTCTCGAGAGCTCCCAAAGATATAAACCATACAATCCTTAGCATACATCTAAACATGCATTCATGAAATTTAAATAATTAAACTCATACACATACTAAATCATGCACTAATAATAAGAAAAAATACAAGCATCTATAGTAGTTCAATTTCCCTACTCCACTCCCAGCTGACGGACTTTTCCCTCGAGCATATCGAATTTCACTATTTATGAGTTTCAATAGGTTCCTCCTAACCTTTACACTTGGTTTTCAATAGGTTCACAGAAAACCTCTATAATTGGTTTTCCATAGGTTCACCAAAAACCTCTGTAATTGGTTTTCATAGGTTCACTAAAAACCTCGGTCGTACATAAGAATCGGCTCTCTCAGAGACTTGGTTTATTTTCTATCGGCTAACCAATAACTACTAAACATTTACTCTTGCCGAAGGCCTACACAAGGACCTAATTGAGTTTGACAATCAAACTCTACACTCAATCCAACATAAGGAAAAGAGTGTGAATGGACTCTACAAATTGAAAACCTTACTTGTCAAATTGAGCCTCGTTGAGCACGCCTTCTCGAGTTTCTTCTTCGCAACTCTCACATGCTTGAATCAACTCCTCATTACTCCCACGAACATTGAAGTGGATGGTTCAGCTCCATGATAATAAATAAAAAAAACATTGCATGCAATGCTCCATTGAGGTGACCAAGGTGATGGAAAGTGGTGAAATCTTTAGAACCTACGGATATGAGTTGGTTCTATATTGATGACTCACTTAGATGCGTCTTCTAGAGTATTTAGACAAGGATTTTCCTATTAGATTCGATATCTAATCTCTAGAGAAGGGTGGAGATCAAGTTCATCATCAACATGAGCTTGGAATGCTCTTACTTGTGATGAATCACAAGGAGGATGACTTGGATCTTACAAGATTAGAGCCTAAAATGATATGAAAGTGTGGAGGCTTTTAATTCACTAAAAACTCATCAAAATGCCCAAAGCTTGTATGCCCTTTATAAAGAAATAGCTTTGTAATGGTAAAAAAAAGGGGCAAAAAACGGCTATTATTGATCAGTCGACCCGAGCCTTCGACCGATCAATAGTCATCTTTGATCGATCAAACTTACCCTTCAATTAGTTGAGACTTATTCGATTTACAGGCAAAGATGACTATTTTTTATCAGTTTGACTTATCGAGATTGATCGGGGACATGCTCAATCTGTTGACCACACCCAATTTGTTGTTGGTTTGGGCATTTTATTTTACAGCAGCTTAGGTCCCTCGAGCCTTACAAAATGTGATCTTTAAAGAGTCATAAGGCTGATGAATAACTAGATTAAGATCTGGTCATCTAGAGGCTAGGTTGTTTTGGTTCTAAGGTTAGGGTCACCAAGGCACCTCTGATTTACTTGTTCTTCACTCCTTTGATGCTTCTTGTCTTCATGTGTCTTTAGTCTTCAGCTTCCAAAGGCTCAACCAACTCACTGACACACAGACTCACATAATTGACAAACAGGTGCACAAATCAATGCACTAACAACCGTCTTTCCAAAGAAATGGTAGGCCATAAAGAGGATGAACATATTGGATCTACCCTCCAGTGGGCCCAATCACCACGTGGTGGTCATAACATACCTCAAGATCAAAGCTACAAATGTTCTCCCACATGCAAAGGTCCAAAGGGCATTAGGTTCTAAAGCAAGGGCATTTTCATCCACTGATTCTCTAAAAAGTGATCAAAGGGCAAAAAGGCAAGGCTTTATAAAGGGAGGTGAATCATGTGAAAACTGCATACCTTGGGGCTATTTTAATAAAAAAAAACCTTATTTTTTACATTTTTTATTTTTATTTTTTTACATATAACATACACACATGACACTTTTTCATTTGGTCACCTATAATATAGAAAAAAAAACTCTTCGTGAGTTGTAAGAAGAAATTCTTTGACCCTGGTTGAAAGCAATTTAAGCATGATAAGAACATGAATTATTGGCGTGTTAAAAGAATCCCTTGTAACCGAAGCTTTATGGACCTCGCGATGTTTATGTTATATCAATGAGGGATCCAAGATTTAAGTGGGCTACACTAAATGAAATTGTGGGAGTGAACACCCCATATTAACACCTTATCACAATAGAAGCTTTAGACCAAGCTGACATTTGTGTTTTCCCTTCGTCTACGCGTGAATCACGTCATGAACGAGTTGGATGACATATAAAATGTTGCCTCTTGGTTTCAAATCCGATCATATGTAATGTGTGGGGGCATGCCAGAATCAATTGTATGACTCGATTCAAACCGAACAACTATGACCCTAAGCACCAAGATAGGCAGATACGTTCGATTCGACTGTATATAACAAAGGCCTCATAAGATCGATCTCTTATTCAACCACTGGCACAATGTTGTTTAAGATAATCAGACGATTATCAGAGGGTGTGGGGTTCATCCTCCAAAAGTGGGTTGCACCTCTGCCTTCCACAAGAAAGGATTTTTCAAATAGATATAAATAAAAAGAAAATACTTACAGTAGACCATAAAAAACAACTGCAGAAACTTTTCTGGATGAAGAATTTGCTTGGTATTAAACTAAGTCCAATGTATGAGCATAGACTTTCATTACAGCTAAAGTTAGCAGCTACTCCTAGTTGTCAGATTAAGCTATTGGTTACGCTAAGAAAATTGAAGTGTTGATTATGTTAAGGAACATAAAAGACAAATTATGCTAAGGAACATAAGGATTGGTTTAGTTGGAATGAGTGTTTTCTCACCTCGAGTGCAGGGCTGCGATGTAGTAATATTCTCGGTAAGACCGAGGTCGATCTATAGGGAAAGAGGTAAACAATTCGAACTATTCTAATAACTAGAATTTAAAAAGGTTTATGAAATCAGTTTTTAAAAACTAAATATAAAATAGAAAAAATCTAATAATTGAGAAACTAGAGCATCAAGGATCCACTTCTAGTCTTAATCATGCACAATCCAATGATTCAATTCAAAGAAGAACTGGAATCAAATTTCTATCTCTATCTAGCCGGTAGATATAACAATCAAAGCAAACAGATAATCTGAAATAGATGGGTGTTTACTGATTTGATTCCCTCAATAAAGCTCAGGCCTTGGGCACACTCAATTGTATAGGTCAAGCCTCTTTCCAATCTAGTTGAGATTCACAACCATAACTTTCATCAAATCTTGTCACTAGACTTGACTACGACTAATGATTAGAACTCTAATTAAACCAACTTCAATAAACAACACCAACTATCTCAAATTCTACACAAGATACATGAACTTTCTATCATAATTCTAATAGAGACTCCACTGTTTTGATCCACGAAGAACCCGAATCAAAAGCCCCTATCAATCAACAACCCATAAGCCAATCTGATTAATCTCAGAAATCCAACAAGAACTCATGTACTTGGCACACAAACTCCCTGAATCATATAAAACTATTAACTTTATTCAAACTATGATGAATTATTCAATACTTAAAAGCATAAACCAAAATCAATGTATCAAAGCATTATTAAAAACTAAGAAGATTCACCTCTCAACTCTAGCTGAGAGTTAACTAAAAGAATTAGAAAAACTAAAATTAGAACTAAGAAAAGAAAGAAAAACTAGTTGTAAAGGCTAAGAAGCCTCATAGGACTTGAACTCCTTGCTTCCCACGTCCTTGACTGCCTTAGAAGAGAAGAGAGCACCTCCTTTTATAATACAGCAAGAGTACAGCAACATAACAGATTTTGTTTCGCTTCGTACGGCTTAACCAATGATCGGATTGTAGCTTCCCTGGAACTTTTTCTTCCTCATAGATGGTTTAGATTTTCAAAATTATCTTTTGAATGGGCCCACCAATTAGATCAGCGACCGCCTCTCAAAATCACGCAAATCGAGTACCTCCAGAACCAGTCATCTTGCTTTTAACGCTACGGTGTGTACAAAGGTCAGATTCATCTCAAAATTTGAACAGTAGTAGTACTTTTCTTTTCTAGATGATAGACAGATTAGATTTTCCAAACATTTCAAGAATTGGGTGCAAAAATTAGAATACTTAGGGCTTTTCATAAAATCTGCGCAGTTGGAATATTTCTGGATGGTCCATCTTTCTTCAACCGGTACGATCAAACCACATATCCTTTTGACCTGAAACTTTGTGGTTATTCATATATAGATGTGGTCTAGAGGATGGTCAGATTAGATTTTTCATATCATCAATGATGGGCCTGTAACACCCCCAAAATTCGACACTCGAGTATATAAACTCAAATCCCGAAATCAAGGATGTTATGTAGATAATGAATGAATCCTTCACAATCACAACTGCTATTTTTCTTTTTTCATTCACATGGTACCAAATATATAGAATCAAAATAAACTAAACTTTGAAAATTAAACCATAAATCAATGAGTTCACTAGATTGTTCCAAACTTTCTAAACTAATGGTCATCTAATGGGCCTTATTACATCAATACTTTCAAACTAAAATTAAAATAAATCAATTCTCAAAATCTTCTAGAGTATTTCCTTATCTCGAATCGCTTCCTCGAAGTCTTCTAAATCATCACCTATCACTACCATTAATTGCATAACACAACGTCAACTATAAAAGCTGGTGAGTAATCTCGTACAGTTTAGCACATGTAATTTAATATAAAAAATCGCATAACTATTAAAATACAAACCATTACAAATCCAATGATAATTTCGCCAACCAAAATCTTTTAAACATGCACGTGATGCATGATATGTAAGTATAACTCAACAATCCCAGTATTGTTATCAGTAAAATCTCCAGTTGGTCAACACTGTCATCTGGAACATCAGTTCCTAGCGGCATAGCCAACTCGGATCACGATCTGTCCCACACCTCCTCCTGGCCTGCGTAGCTGGTCTGTTGCACACACTTGGATGCTCACCCAACTGGCCTCGATCAACGGACCCTCCACCTAGCCTGCGTAGCTGGTCTGTTGCACACACTTGGGTGCTCACCCAACCGGCCTCGATTAATGGAGCAATGGTTTATTGCAACACTCACGTGTGCTCAACCCAAATCAACTCAAGTAATCAACCACATACTGGAGTCCTCAATCTCATGGAATGCCTGATTCAATTCAATACCTCAAACCCTTTCTAAGAAAAAACTCAAAATCAACCAACACATATACCACCCTATTCAGTTACCAAAGTCACATGAAATCTCAACGCATTCATGGAAAATTCTGAAAATCAACGATGAAATTAAAGCATTGCAAACCAAATCCAAACCTTCTCATAAGCTGAAAATTTATAATAAATAATTAAATAAAACTAACTAAAATATACATGACATAAACAATACAAGATAAAAACTCACAGTTTCTTTCCTTCTTCTTTCTTTCCTTCTTTCTTTCTTCTTTCTTTCCTTCTTTCTTTCCTCTTCTTCTTCTTCTCTTTCCCTGGAGATGGATCCAGTGGCAGCAACAGAAGGGTGGAGAGATTTCTTTCCACCCGTCTCTCTCTCTCTCTCTCTCTCTCTCTCTCTCTCTCTCTCTCTCTCTACCCGCACTCTCTCCCTCTACCAGAACTCTCTCTCTCTCTACATTTTTCTAGCGAGGACAGAGGTATCTAATGGTTTATATAAGGTTTCAAGCTGGTTAGACGGTCGAGTTTACGAAAGGTCCTACGGACGTTGTTTTAGTTAGAGATGGAAACAACTATTTTCAGAGATCCTTAGCATATGGAACCCGTTGGGGATCTAGGTGGGTTCCACATAAGAATCTGGAAAAGATCTGAGCAGTCCATGCAATGGAGATCCGAAGATCTTGAAGTTCTATAATCTGAATGGTAGTTTGAGGAGGGTTGGTTGCTCGATTGATGGAAGAAAAATTCAAGAGGAGTGCTGGCGTGATGAAGAGAAAACGGTTGGACGGCTTGGATTTTCAAGATGGGGTCCACTGATGGACGGCGTTGAACGTCCAGGCGGATAGCGAACGCCGTTGTCACAAAGTCGAAGAAGGAGTCTTCTCACTCCTCCATCTGATCCGCACGGTCAAACGTGAGTGACACACGCTCACCATGTACGTGGGTCCCACCATGATGCATGGGACAAATCCAATCCATTCATTAGGTAGGCCACAAAATTTTAGGGCATGACACCAAAAATGAGGCAGTTCCAAAGTTAGATGGCCCACTTATGGCCCGATTTCTGATTAGGTCATTTGTAGGATGATCGGATGGCTGGAATTCAACGTGTACGGTTACAATGTGCCCCTAAGCTAATATATGAAGTTTTGTATGAAACTGATCATCAGAAACTAGCATACTTAAAATCATCGGTTTAACATAAGTTAACTAATGGCAATTTCGTAATTATTGTAAATTCATGAGTTTTGTGAAATATCACACTTTTACACTGTTCTAGGGTTTATTTTGAGCAACTTTAATAAAAAGATCCTACAGTAATTCCTTACGGATTATTTATTATTAATTTATCAAAATAATAAATCACGTAATTTACTAAATAATTAATTAAATTGTTATTTTAATTATTTCGAAAACCTAGATCATTATATTCTACCCTCCTTAAAGAAAATTTCATCCCGAAATTTAATTTAGAGTACAGTTAAAGTATTTTACAATGTAATGGAATGTGTATATGAAGATGTACATGAGTAATCCAAATAGCTGTAGATACTTTTCTTTGATTTCGTCCTCGAGATTAGAGTACATATGTACCAATCTTCAATTATCATTAGTCACAAGGGAGAATCATACAAACAACAAATTTTATTTTAGTACTCCTCAAAATATCGGATCATTTAAATATCCATAATTTTTTTTTTTAATAATTGAGTGATTCATCCTTTAATTTAAGTGAAGTTCCCCTTTCATATACTTGTTTGACGAATGTTGTATAAAAATTGGATGGCTAGATTGGTAGTTACTCTAAGATTTTTATCTCCCAAACCATACTTCCAATCATTCTAAAATTTGGAATCGATGTTACTGACTTCATAATGAATCTCCATAATAAGTTTCAGCTTAAAATTCCTAATTATTCTTAGGGTTTCTCCCTGTTAAAGGCAGTAATATGTTGCTGTCCAGTAGTAGATTTCACGTCTTCCAGTCCACTATCAAAATTCATAGAATTTTTTTTATAGTTCTGTTTGTCCTAAAATTTTACGGGGGAGTCAATGAGTGCGTTACCGACCTCTAGAAAAATTTTGAAAATTTTTAGACTTGTATTATGTCGTGTGTGATCGTAGGTGTAAATCTGGTTCATAATTTAAATCTCATACGTGAAAATTTAAGGAAAATTCAAAATATTGTTTTTCAATCAATCCACTTGTTGTAATTTTGTGAAAATGTCCTTACAACCCTAAGAAAGATCACAGAGGTAAATTTTAATTTTAATGACTTTTGATTTAGTAAAAGGTTCACTAAAGTGAAAATTCACTTCTCACGGTACCTAAGTACATGTGTCTAAGTTCAATGACTATCCTAGAAGTTTTCAAGAGCCTATGTTTAGAGTCTCTATGTTCATGAAACGATCCTAGATCTTAAAACTTTGGCGGACTTTTTCCCAAGGCACAGTTTATCTCATTCTTATCTCTAATACCAACTGTAACGCCCCCAAAATTCGACACTCGAGTATATAAACTCAAATCCCGAAATCAAGGGTGTTATGTAGATAATGAATGAATCCTTCACAATCATAACTGATATTTTTCTTTTTCCATCCACATGGTACCAAATATATAGAATCAAAATAAACTAAACTTTGAAAATTAAACCATAAATCAACGAGTTCACTAGATTGTTCCAAACTATCTAAACTAATGGCCATCTAATGGGCCTTATTACATCAATACTTTCAAACTAAAATTAAAATAAATCAATTCTCAAAATCTTCTAGAATATTTTCTCATCTCGAATCGCTTCCTCGAAGTCTTCTAAATCATCACCTGTCACTACGGTTAATCGCATAACACTGCATCAGCTATAAAAGCCGGTGAGTAATCTCGTACAGTTTAGCACATGTAATTCAATGCGTAACTATTAAAATACAAACCATTACAAATCCAATGATAATTTCGCCAACCAAAATCTTTTAAACATGCACGTGATGCATGATATGTAAGTATAACTCAATAATCTTAGTACTGTTATCAATAGAATCTCCAGTTGGTCAACACTATCATCTGGAACATCGGTCTCTAGCGGCATAGCCAACTCGGATCACGATCTGTCCCACACCTCCACCTGGCCTGCGTAGCTGGTCTGTTGCACACACTTGGATGCTCACCCAACCGGCCTCGATCAATGGAGCCTCCACCTAGCCTGCGTAAATGGTCTGTTGCACACACTTGGGTGCTCACCCAATCGGCCTCGATCAATGGAGCAACAGTTTATTGCAACACAGGTGTGCTCAACCCAAATCAACTCAAGTAATCAACCACATACTGAAGTCCTCAATCTCATGGAATGCCTGATTCAACTCAATACCTCAAACCATTTTCAAGAAAAAATCCAAAATCAACCAACACATATACCACCCTATTTGGTTACCAAAGTCACATGAAATCTCAACGCATCATTCATAGAAAATTCTGAAAATCAATGATGAAATTAAAGCATTGCAAACCAAATCCAAACCTTCTCATAAGCTGAAAATTTAAAATAAATAATTAAATAAAACCAACTAAAATATATATGACGCAAACAATACGAGATAAAAACTCACAGTTTCTTTTCTTCATCTTCTTTCCTTCTTCTTTCTTTCCATCTTTCTTTCCTCTTCTTCTTCTTCTCTTTCCTTGGAGATGGATCTAGTGGCAGCAACAGAAGGGTGGAGAGATTTCTTTCCACCCATCTCTCTCTCTCTCTCTCTCTCTCTCTCTCTCTCTCTCTCTCTCTCTCTACCCGAACTCTCTCTCTCTCTTTACCCGCACTCTCTCTCTCTCCCTCTACAAGAACTCGCTCTCTCTCCTTCTCTCTCTCTCTACATTTTTCTGGCGAGGAAAGAGGTATCTAATGGTTTATATAAGGTTTCAAGCTGGTTGGACGGTCGGGTTTACGGAAGGTCCTACGGACGTTGTTTTAGTTGGAGAAGGAAACAACTATTTTCGAAGATCCTTAGCACATGAAACCCGTTGGGGATCTATGCGGGGTCCACACAAGAATCTGGAAAAGATCTGAGCAGTCCATGCAAGGGAGATCCGAAGATCTTGAAGTTCTATAATCTGAACGGTAGTTTGAGGAGGGTTGGTTGCTCGATTGATGGAAGAAAAATTCAAGAGGAGTGCTAGGGTGATGAAGAGAAAACGGTTGGACAACTTAGATTTTCAAGATGGGGTCCA
Organism: Liriodendron chinense; assembly: GCA_003013855.2. Lineage (NCBI taxonomy): Eukaryota > Viridiplantae > Streptophyta > Magnoliopsida > Magnoliales > Magnoliaceae > Liriodendron > Liriodendron chinense. Next base: position 711,828 of record PVNU02003299.1, read on the forward strand.
CTGATGGACGACATTGAACGTCGAGGTGGACAGAGAACGCCGCTGTCGCAGAGTCGAAGGAGAAGGAGTCTTCTCACTCCTCCATCCGGTCCGCACGGTCAAACGCGGTTTGGTCGTGCGTGACACACGCTCGCCATGTACGTGGGTCCCACCATGATGCATGGGACAAATCCAGTCCATTCATCAGGTAGGCCATAAAACTTTAGGGCATGAAACCAAAAATGAGGCAGTTTCGAAGTTAGATGGCCCACTTATGGCTTGATTTCTGATTAGGTCATTTGTAGGATGATCAAACGGCTGAAATTAGATATGTATGGTTATAATGTGCCCTTAAGCTAATATATGAAGTTTTGTATGAAACTGATCGTCAGAAACTAGCATACTTAAAATCATCAATTTAGCATAAGTTAACTAATGGCAATTTCATAATTATTGTAAATTCGTGAATTTTGTGAAACCCGACACTTTTACGCTATTCTAGGGTTTATTTTGAGCAACTTTAATAAAAAGATCCTACACTAATTCCTTACGGATTATTTATTATTAATTTATCAATATAATAAATCACGTAATTTACTAAATAATTAATTAAATTGTTATTTTAATTATTTCGAAAACCTGGGTCATTATAGGGTCACCTGGACCATTCTAGAGTTGAGCAGCGGAATCAGAAAACTTTCTGGACAGTTCGTATTGTTTTGGCCACCACGGTCAATCTATAGCTCCGATCGACACGAAACCACATGAGTTATTTCGGCGTCGAGTTAATCTTCAATATGAATGGATTGGATTTGCAATAATCATCAAGATGGGCCCCATGAACTGGGTCAAAAATCCAAAAAGGGGACTGCCTTGCCGTTTGAAATTCAAAATTAGAAAATGCATGGCCGACCGGTCGTCGACCCACTTATTTGGTCCAGCGAGTTTAGCTACCAAGGGGGGCTTCCACTTGAATTTTCGACCGGTCAGACAACCGGTTGTGGGCCATGGCCGACCGGTCGGCAATGCATATTTCTTCTGCACCTTTTCTTCTTTCCTTCTCTCTCTCTTGGTCTCTCCACTTCACCTCTTGTCTTTCTTCACTTGTTCTTCAATGATGTTTATAATGCCTCTTTTAGCATTGAATTCATGCAATCATTCTCTCATTCCTACAATCATAAAAACATGTGTTAGATAGGTTTTTATCATAGAAAGTATGCATAATGTGATGATGAAAAGGAAATAGAATATGTAATATTCATGGCTCAACACACCCCCCAACCAGCTTTTTGCTAGTCTCAAGCAAAACATGCGTGAAACAAATCTATCTTTCCAAAAGCTAACTCTCTTTCAAAAAAATATACTTCTATAAACTTAAAGATATACGAATACAAAAATATTCAGAAAAACTTAGTGATGAAAATTGAAATCTTAAACTCCCTAAACATAATAAGTTATTCATATAGAATCCCCGCTGATTGATTAATAAATAGAAGAATCTGAACAAGTGTGGTCTAGTGTGCATGGTGAAAATTCATCTCATGAATTTTTAAGATTACCTTCTTCATAGACTGATGAAACTAAAGATCCAAAGGTGTACATATCAACAACAAGCCTATGACAAGAATTTGCCTTACCGTTTATTTGACGACTTTCACACTACTTTATATTTCCGGCTTTGGTTACGGGTAGATCATCCCCTAGTTGGTAATAGGTAGTTATTTTCGGAATTTTTCAACATATCTTCAATAATAATGTCTTTTCTTTCTTTTTCTTTTCACTATACATATAAGATAGGATTTTTAGAAATCCATATCTTCCATTCTTTTTCTTACTTCACATGAATAAGGATGGACAAAGTTCCTCCACTTGGTTCCTCAATACCTTAAATCTCAGTCTAACTAATTTACAAATCTAAATAATCCCTTCAATCCATAATAATCGTGTAATGTGAACTAGACTCAAAAGTGTTCAAACTTTCTATCGATCATAAAAAATGGGGGAATTCATATAGAAAATTATCATCTTATAGGTAATTCAATGATTTCAAAATCAATTACTTCATCTATCTTCCTTCTATACTCATAACATATCAAATGCATAGGAACAGATGAATTTTTTTTTTCCAAGGCCTAAAATGAAGAGGCGCAGCTGATGGAAAGACTAGATTTCACATAAGAAACACAGTGGGCCCAAAGATCTCAGTGCTGTACGGCCTACGTACAACATGTGGTGGAGGATTTATGCTGTCCACATCTATATTTTGTATCCGAATCCAACTACGTACCAAAATCCATCTACCACCGTCCATGGAAAGGAATGATAGTGTCTTTGCATCAGAAACTCAGCGAATCAGGGAGGCCATAGTCTGTTCATCTTGACCGTTGATCTCATGAGGCCCACTACTTTGGGGATGGTCTTAAAGTCTGTCTATATATACGTAGGACACTGATGGAAGGGTTATGATGCTCTAGTCTTGGGGGTTTTTTAGAAATCCCCCTTTAGGTTGCAATCATATGATCAACAGTACTAGTTCCTTAAGATAGCATTTATGTTCGCATCAGGACTATAATTCCACTCCACGTAAACAGAAAAAAGAAAAGAGAGAGAGAGAGTTATTACCGTACAAGCACTTATCTTTTGGGTCATAAACGGATCAGTACCTACTTTTAAACTTATTCCAAATCAATACTTGAGGAATGCAAACGTTAGTCATAATGGTACCCACCGTCTATTTTTCCTATGTATATGATACAAAGTAATACTGTATTTCTTAAAAGATGATATTTTCCCTCCTTTTAGTCACAAACAGGCGGGTACATGTGTGTGATCCTGACCTATGATCGGAAGCTATGTAGGGCCCACAAAGATGACCTAGACAAATCCACTCCGTCTATCCATTTATATTCATCAAAAGATTCTAATAAATGAAAAAAACTTAATCAAGTGGACCACACAGCATGAACGGTAAGATCTCAAATGTACATTGTTTAAACCTTTATTGAGCCAATCACCACTGTTTTGTATATCGTGGTCCACTGACGATTTGGATATGCTTCATTTTTAGGCTCATCCCCTAAGTTTAATATAGAAAATGGATAGACGGTGTGGATATACAATATATCAACAAGATGAGCCCCACAGATTTACAACCACTAAAATACAAAGGTGGACATCATTGCCCTCATTGTTTCTACGGTGGTTATCCACCTGAGATTTAGATCTACCCTAGGTCTTAAAATGAACTGGAAACAAGGGTGGGCGGCGTAGATGAAACATATACATCAAGGTGGGTCATAGGATAGTTTCAATAGCGGGCATCATTATCACCACTGTTTCCTGCAGTGAGGTCCACCTGAGATCTAGGTCGTCCTTGTTCTTGGGCCCATGGCCTAAAATGATCTCAAAACTGGAGGGACGGTGTGGATTAACCACATACCTCAAGGTGGCCCTACTAGTCAGCGTGCCGAGGCACGCTGCCATGTAATGGGTCCACATGTGTGGTCCCCAAGAAGCTTTGATCGAGCTGATAATTGCATTTTCCCTTTGTCATGGCCACACATGGTGAGGGTACAGGTCACGTGTGACCTTACCTAAGTTGGACAACAAATAAACATCATGGTGGGCCATAGGAAAGTCTTAATGGTGGACATCACTATCCCCACTTTTTTCTATGGTGTGGTCGACCAACAATTTGGATCTAGTTCAGATTTTGGCACATGGACGGTGTGGATAAAACATAAACATCATGGTGGGTCCGCAGATCACGCCCAGTAAGGCCGTCCGCGTCCTCTAAACGCTACCTGTTCCAGTGACCCTATTTTTTTGTTTTTTTTTATATTATTATTTTTTATGCTTTCCCAACAAGGTGGGTCCACATGGAAAATCCAATCCGTCCATCGAATTGGCCAGCTCATGGCCTGCCCAAAGAGATCTAGTTTGGACATAATAGACAGTATAAAAAATCACAGTGGGCCTAAGAAGGTTTCAATAGTGGGAATTAATCTCTTTGGTATGGCCCACTTGAAATCTTAATCTTCTTCATTTTCAGACCCATGGCCTAAAACAATCTGGAGAAACAAATGGACTGCGTCGATCTAATATATAAATCATGGTGGGGCCCATGAGTGGCAACTAGACAGCTACCAAAAGGGGGGCAAAGACCTAGCCCCACCGCTCCCTGTGGTGTGTTCCACTTGAGACTCAAATCAGGCTGATTTTCAAGCCTTGCCCTAAAATAATCTGAAAAAAATAGATGGACGGCGTGGATGAAACACATGTATCATTGTGGGGCCCACAAGTAGGGCCATCATTACTGCCCAAAAGGGCTTTCGCCCTTAACAACGTTGGACAGCAGCGTCCTCTCTGGACGAGTTCTCTATCCAGCAAGCACCTCTCCCTCCTTTTGTTTTACTTTTTTTTTCAATCAAGTGGGCCACACTTAGTTTAGACCTTGGCGTTATCAGTTTAATCATGAATGGTGTGGATACAACACATACATCATGGTGGGGCCCACAATAATGCAATGACCTCACTTTAATCTGTGTCTGCCTTAGACTGAAAATCATAGAGGGGCAAAATCGTCATTGCATAAAAGTAGGGGTAAATGCGTCCTTTTGTGACAAAATGGACGCCTACGTTACTCCTCCGTCAGTAATGTCAACAAAGTAGTAAAATGTCTGTATATTGCAATCTTTAAGTACTGATTTGGAATAAGATTAAAAGCAGGTATTGATCCGTATATGGCCCAAGAGATAGGTACCTATGTGGCAAAAACTCAAAAAAAAAAAAGGACAGATTGCGTTGCATGGTGTGGCCACACCAAGGACCTTAGTGATGTGTTCACATGGCACTGTTCGGTCAGCCCTACCATGATGCATGTGTTATATCCACAGTGTCCATCCATGTGGTGAGATTATTTTAGGGCATGAGCAAAAAATACGATAGATAAAAAGCTAAGTCGACCCAACCATATAAAGCACTGGGTATTCAGCGCCCACCATGATATTTATTTACCATCCAATGACGTCACACAGACCAAGATGAAGGGAAAGCGCAAATATTCAGCGCCACAGAAGTTTTGGATAAATTCCCACGGCTTTCCGTGGTGAGGTCGACTTGAGCTTTGGATCTGCCTCATTCTGGGCTCATGCCTTGGAACGATCTTGAACGATCCTGAAAGATAGATCGGCGGTGTAAATTTAAAACATACATTAGGGTAGGGCCAAAGTATTTTGCCACGTCAACACACCACCGAGTTCAGTGGTTTGTGGTACACCACGCCAAAATGATATGGGAGCAGATTGGGTGGGAAGCGGATCGCGTACTCAGTAAACTCAGTGGAGCCCACCTGGTTTATGTATTGTATCCACTCCATCCATACAGTTTACCAGATAAAATGCAGCAATTCCAAAAATGTTTTGGATCAAGCTGATATTCGTTTCCTGTGATGTGGTCTACTTGAGCTTTGGATATGCTTCAATTTTAGGCTCAATCCCTAATATGAGCTGAAAAAAACTGATGGACGGTATGGATAAAGTACATACATTCATGGTGGGCCCAACAGAGTTTACTCAGTACGATAAAAGCATCCGGAGTTAGTTCGCAATCCGATTTCGATTAGGTGTTACCAGGACCGCTGTGTGTTTTATATCCACGCTGTCCATCAGTTTTTCCAGCTCATTTAGACCATGATCCTAACCATTGATGGGAGTACCCCTGCTGAAAGACAGACGGTAGGACATTTTGGCAAAATGTAATTTTCAAAAGCCGTCCAACGGCTAAGATTAACCAAACACGTCTTTTTTTTTTTTTTTAGGGTGACCGATGTGATTTTTGGACCACAACTCATCCATGGTGGGCCCAACAAAGAAACGGTATATAAAATGCTTGATTGCTAAGTTATATCTTATGCCAGATGCTTTCCTTTCCTCCAGGAAGAAGGATAAATCCGATGCTGAGCGATAACATCAAAGCTAGTTTATCAAGCAATCCAGACCGCACACATGGCCTTCATATATGATATGCTTGCCCAACACGTTAGATGATCTGACCGTTGGGCCCACATTGAATTATGTATTGTATATCCACAACGTCCATCAGTTTTTCCAGATCATTTTATGGCATGGTAACAAAAAAGAAGCACATTCAAATCTCAAGTGGACCAAATATTAGGGATTAAATTCCCACCGTTAAATACTTCTTGTGGGGCACAAAAGTTTTGGATCAAGATGATATTTTGTGTTTTCCTTTCATCCAGGTCTGCGTGACCTTATCAACAGGTTGGATGGAAAATAATCGTTACAATGGATTTAGGAAGTTTTTAATGGTGACCGTTCAATAACCACTTCCTATGGTGTAGTCCACTTGAGTTTTGGACCTTCTTCATTTTCTGTATCATGCTCTAAAGTCATCTGTAACAACTGATGGACGGTGTGGATATACACAAAATACAGCAAGGTAGGCCCCATGGCCGGGGCAACACCTACTAATTTGTTAGGGTAACACCTAACCCGTTCCTTCCTTCAAGGTTTGGCACTTTGGATTTGTTGGTAAATGGAAGTATTTCTAATCCATATAGTTGTTTTTTTGGCATTTAGTAGCCTTGGATTTGAGGGCAGTTGGAATTGGAGGTATTTCAAATATGCTTCTTTTTTTTTTTTTCTTTTTTTTTTTTTTTTTGAAATCTCAACTATAACAATATGCTGGGATTTGGCTAGAATTGAAAGGAATTGCTTTTTTACCTCCCTTTCAAGGGGAAGAGAGTCACACATGTAGCAAAGATGTCTTTAAGCTATTAATCTATGTTGCAAAACTAAAATCATATCAATAGAATGATATGAACCATCAATATGTTGGACATTTAAATTGACGGTTAAAAAACTTTAGTGAGTTACCTATTTGTAATTCTTGCATTTGTGGCCCACCCAAGGCTTAGAATTTCCTCTTTTTTTGTCCAAGTTTATATTTTAATGGGCTTATTACAATCATTCTATCAAATACCACGTATATATACTAATTTAGAGTATGAAAGCTAATTTAGTCAACCAAATCTAAGTCATGGAAATATACCTAAAAATTCCAATGCCCTACAAATACAACTTCTCAAATAGGAGATTTGGATTCCAATGCATTTTAGTTAAACATAAATGAGAATTTAGAATCACCTTGATTCCAATGTAATTGTAATTCGGATTCCAATGCATTCCAAATCCAAGCTACCAAACGGGAAGTGGACTGCGTGGTGTACTACACACCACAAACTTGGCTGATGTATTGACGTCGGCAAGTTTTGTGGGCCCTACCAAGAATATGTATTATGTCCAAACCATCTGTTCATTTTTCGAGATCATTGTAACGCTTTATACCAAAAATGAAATGGATCCAAATTTCAAGTGGACCACATTGCATAAAGCAGTGGAAAGTGAATATCTGCCATTGAAACCTTCTCGAGGGTCATCGAAGTTTTGTATCAATCTAATATTTGTTTCTACCCTTCATCCAGGTCCATGTGACTTTATGAACAATTTGGATGGTCAATAAACATCATGATGGGCCCTAGGGGTGTTTTAACGGTGAGAATCATTGTCCCCACTGCCTTTTGTGGTGTGGTCCACTTAAGCTTTGGATATGAATCATTTTTGGTATCATGCCCTCTCTCCAAATATATGGACGGTATAGATATACTAAATACAATGATAACCTTAACCCTCTTTAGATAGTTCTAATACCCACACCGCCACACAGCCAATACGCTTCCATTCCGTAGATGATCCTAGCCGCGGCATCGGATTCGGTAGTGAGACCGACAGTGCCCATCTCGCTACTGGTCGGTGCTGAAAAATCTATGGGCCACCATGATGTATTTGTTTCATCCACTCCGTCCATCCATTTTGCGAGCTCGTATCAGGGCTTAAGACTAAAAATGAGGCAGATCAAAATCTAATCTGGACCGCACCAAATGAAAAGTGGGGATTTAATGGCCACCGTTAAAAACTTTTTAAGGGCCCCAAAGCTTTGGATCAAGCTTATATTTTTATTTTCCTTCACCATGTTGGCTGGTAAATAAAAATTACGGTGGGCCTTAGAAAATTTTTAGTGGTGGGCGTTGGATCACCTTACACGCGTTTTCTGTGGTGTGGTCCACCTGATTTTGGATCAATCTAATTTTGGGCTCATGGACTAAAATGATCTGGAAAAATGGATGAACGGAGTGGATAGAACACAGACATCCTAGTGGGGCTCACAGTACTTTTCCAGCAGCGACCACTACGGAGGGAAATCGGATTGCGTGCTGAGTTAGTCAGTACACTTTTTATCGCACTAAGTAAACAATGTTGGCCCCAACTTGAATGTATGTAGTTTATCCACACCATCCATCCGTTTTTCCAGCTCATTTTAGGAATTGAGCCCAAAATTGAACTATATTCAAAGCTCAAATGGACCACACCACGGGAAACAGTGGAAATAGGACCACACCACAGGAAACAGTGGGAATAATGATTTCCACCGTTGAAACCTTGCTAGGTTCCACAGTAATGTTTATCTGTCATCCAACCTGTTCTTAAGATCACACTGACATGGATGAAGGGAAAACACAAATATCAGCTTCATCCAAAACTTCTGTGGTCCCAAGAATTTTTCAACGGTAGACGCTCAATTCACAATGTTTCCTGTGGTGTGGGCCACTTTACCTTTAGATATACTTCATTTTTTTATCAAGCGATGGAGTGGATAAAATGCATAAATCTCGGTGGACCCCACAAGGTTTACTCAGTTTGCTACCGTTAGCAATCCGCTTTCCGTACTGAGGTGGGTACTGGTGGTGTTACCACCAAATCTGAGTCTGCCTCTGGTGATGTAGAGGAAAGCTGGCAATGACTGATAGATGATACGCAGACACTTATAAACAACACATGTGGCATTACGTGCCCACACTATGTTGGTTTAAAATAGTTTTAGAAAGAAAAAATTGAAAAGTTTGAAAAATTGAACTTTTCCTTTGTTAATTATTTTTCTTTAATTGGGTTTAGTTTAGTCCCGTTATTATGGGTAAATCCGAGCGGTCACAAATGGAGTTGAAGAACCGATGAGGATGGCTGATTCCGAATACGGGAGCCTTCGACTATTTTAAAAAAGATGTCAGTTTACATTATGTACTACCGATCCAATAGGTGTTTGGTTGTCCGTCAAGGATGAGTGCTCTTTCCCAAAGATATGTTCGGTCTTCACCAACGCCTGAACGGTTCTTACCGAACGATATTCAACATTTGCTCAAGTTCTTACCGAATGCACGGGCTCATGCCGAGCACTTCAGAAGACATTGTGTTCGCCTACATTGAACACTTTATCCCGAACGATCAGGGCTGGAGTAACTTTCTCCACAAGTTACGGGATATTATTTTCAGAAGCTACCAGACGAGATATCCACCTTGTGTAGAGAATCTTACTTACTGCCTTGAAGGCAATAATGCACTTGGCCACTTTTATGGCTCACTAACAAAAGAGATCGTATCCTTATACGATTAGAATCCTGGCCCAATACGATAAGTATGTATGTTATAAAAAGCCCTCTATCTTGCAAAGTAAGGAACGCACTACACAATACAGTTATATACTTAACTTTCATAAGCTTTTCCACCATCATTGACCTTAAGCATCAAAGGGCCATCAACCGGCACCCCCGACGGCCATCTTGACCATTGTTGGTGATTGTAGGTTTCATCCATCTTTGGTTCTCGATTAGACGGCTGAGATTTAAGTTGGTCCATGATCAACATCTGGTGACGAGATTCAACGTCAACACCCACATTGGAAAGAAGTTTGAAAAATTAATTCTTTATATTAAAACCCTCGACTAATTCTTTCTAATGGATAACAAGGACATGCCATTGGAGTAACCTTGCACATGAGCACTGCATATGATTTGCCTTAGTCATGGGTGTAAAGACAAAAGAGCCATTGCACGCCTACCTCATGATTGTGATCCGCATGCGCCGACATGCATTTATTATGGCATTCGCATGCGCCTCGAGCTCCAATGGTTGTCTGCTTTTAGCTTTTCCTTTATAAAAGTATCTTCTCTGTTTTGAAAATTTATCCGAAAAATCTATCTTCTCTTTTGGTTTTCTCCGTAACTCTTAATTTTTGGCAAGTTAATTCGAGTTTCTTAAGTTTGTTTGGCTGTGATCTAGAGTATGCCAGATTTACACCGTCCATCTCGTGAAGAAGAACTATTGTATCCTAAGGGCAGACTTATTGGGACCCAGTGCATCAGGATCATCTTCTTGAGGGGGGGAATTTGTCTTTAAGACAACGACTATAACGTGCCCTAACACTCCAGTCTCTTCTGTTATTACTTTTAGTTTATTAATTTTGGCTTTTCTACTATATCTCTACATATTAGAACCAACAATTTTAAGACATTTCTCTCTAAAAAATCTCGACACTGGCTAACATTTCTAAAACTCCTACAATCGAGATTTTTTAGGGGAATAACTTCAAAAGATGGCATAAAAAATGAAGTTTTATTTTACTATACTTAAGATGATCTACATTATTAAAGAATTTGCCCTATCACTTGAGGAAAATGAATCAGCGACATTAGTCGAACAATCAAAATGGAAGAATGATGACTATCTATGCCGTAATCACATTCTTAATGCAATGACTAATGACAAATATGACATCTACTGTCATTTCTCTACGACCAAGGAATTGTGGAGAACATCTCGAAAAAAAAATGAAAATAAAGGATGATGGAATAAAGAAGTATGTACTAAGTTGCTATATTGGTTATAAGATGTATGATGATAAGTCTGTCATAGATCAATTGCATGATTTACAGAAGATTGCCCATGAGATCTCTTCCAAATGTATGGTGATTGATGAGGCTTTCTAGGCTACTATAATAATCGAAAAGCTTCCTCCATCTTGAAAAGAATATAAAAAATCTCTAAAGCATAAGAGAAAGGAGATGAGCTTGAATAACCTCATCTTTCACATATTCATCAAAGAAGAGGCAAGGAACCGTGATAAACATTTTCTGAAATTAGAATTCGTTACTAAGGCCCACCTTCTCAAGAATAATTAAAAGAGTCAAGAAAACCTGAGGTCCATACCACAAAAGAAAAGGTATGCATCCACATGGCCAAAGAAACAAGAAAATTAATAAAAATAATTAGAAGAATGAAGGGTGTTATGTATGTGGAAAAAATGATCACTTTGCCAAGTAATATAGATTCCACAAGACTGACAAGAAGAAGAAAGATAATTCTATTATAGCCGAGGAATTTGTGAGGGTCATCACTGAAGCACTCATTGCATGTAGCTCAAATGAGTGGTGGATTAACTCAAGTGCCACCAAGTACCTGTGCTACGAACGGGGTGTCTTTTCCTTTTACGAGAAGGTAGAGGATGTTGGGGACATATTCATGGAGAATTCATCCTAAGTAAAGGTCGTTCACAAGAGAAATGTGACCCTAAAACTTTTCTCTAAAAAGGTGTTGACTCTTTGGACGTGCTGCATGTATCAGACCTTAGAAAGAATCTTGTCTCTGGCTCTATTCTTGACAAAAATGAGTTTAAATTAGTTTTTTAATATGAAAAATGTGTTATTACTAAAAATGGTACCTTTGTTGGGAGATGATATATAACTGATGGGTTGTTCAAACTTAGTGTTATAAATGATAATAGTGCTAGTTCTTCTTCTTACTTGATTGAGTTTCTTGATATGTAGCATGCTAGACTAGCACATGTGAATTATCACTCCCTTGAAGCATGATTTCTATAGGGCTTATTCCTAGAGTGGAAAGGAAAAATCAAAATAAATGTAAAATATGTGTACAATCTAAGCATTCTAGAAAATCATTCAAAAAAAGTTAAAAGGAACAACTAAGTCCTAGATTTGATTCATAGTGGTATATGAGACCTTAAAAATATTATGACCTGTGGAGAAAAGAAATACTTTATAACTTTCATAGATGATTACTCCAGATATGCTAAGCAATATCTAATCAGGAGTAAGGATGAAGCAAATGATAGATTCATGGCCTTTGTGAATGAGGCAGAAAATCAATTAAAAAGATAGGTGAAAGTTCTCAAATTCGATCGAGGTGGGGAATACATTTCCTATGACTTCACATCTTACTGTGAATCAAAGGGGATTACATGAGGTAATTGCACCATATTTACCTCAATAAAATGGAATAACTGAAAGGAAAAAATAGAACTCTGATGAACTTGTTAAATGTCATGCTTTCTAGTTTTAGTTTGCCTTTTAATCTGTGGGAGAAGCTCTTATAACTGTATATCATATTTTAAATCGTGTGCCTGATAAGCATTCTGATAAAATCTTTTATGAATTATGAAAAAATAAATCTCCAAACTTAGGATATCTTAAACTGTGAGGGTGCCTAACCAAGGTAGGGTTACATTTACCCAAGAAACAAAATTAGAGGATAAAACCATTTATTGTGCAATTTTAGGCTATGCACAAAATAGTAAGGCTTATAAATTCTTGATTTTGATGTCTCATAATCATATTGAGGTTAATTCTATAATTGAATCCTTAGACGTCAATTTCTTTGAAAATACATTCCCAGCAAAATCTAGGGCTACTTCTTCTGTGGAAGTAACAGATTTGACCATAAGGATTGATGTGAAAAATGACATTATAGATGAGCCCTTTGAACCTAGAAGAAGTAAGAGGGTCAGAGTTGAGACAGGCTTTGGACCCGACTTTTACACCTTCCTTGTAGAAGATGATCCATCTTCATACGCCGAAGCTATGAGCGCTCTTAATGCAACCTTTTGAAAAGAATGCACTAATAATAAAATGAACTCGATATTGTACAATAACACTTGGGAATTGGTAGACCTACCTCCTAATAGTAAATGCATAGGTTGTAAATAGGTTTTTAAGACTAAGCTAATACCAGATGAGTTTGTTGAGAAATTCAAGGCTAGGCATGTGGCTAAGGGGTATAAGAAAAAGGAATGTATTGACTTTTTTTTTATATATATATATTCATTGGTGACCAAGATCACAACCATACGAATATTAATAATTATTATTTTTATCCACATTCTGGTGATCCACTAAATGGATATAAAAATTATCTTCCTAAATGGAGAACTAGAAGAAGAGATTTACATGGACCAACCCAAAGGGTTTGTGATAAAAGATCTTGAGAATAAGGTATGTAAATTAATTAAATCTCTTTATAGGCTCAAGCAAGCTCCAAAGCAATGGGATGAGAAATTTGACAAATTATAGTTATCAAATGATTGTTAAATTAATAAATTAGATAAATGTATGTATAACAAATTATTTGAAAATACATGTATTATCATTTATTTGTATGTGAATAATATATTGATTTTCGGTTCTAACATTGATGTAGTGAATGAAACTAAATCTTTAGTTCACAATTCAACATGAAGGATTTGGGAGAGGCGGATATGATTCTTGAAATCAAAATTATGAAAGACTCCAATGGAATCACTTTATCTCAATCACACTATGTAGAGAAAATCCTAAAAAAATATAATCTTCTAAATTGTATACCTACGAGTACTTCCTTTGATCCACATGTAAAGTTATATAAAAATAAAGGTGACAGTGTATTATAACTTGAGTACTCTAGTGTTATTGGGCATGTAATGTATTTAATGAATTGTACTAAACTTGTTGCATATGTAATTGGTAAGCTGAATAGATATATCAGTAATCCTGAAGAAGATTTCTAGAATGCCGTTAACAGATTACTAAGATATCTGAAAAAGACTTACATCTATAGTTTCAAGTATACCAGATACTCAGCTGTACTAGAGGGGTACAGTGATGCAAATTGGATATTAGATTTAATAGAATCCAAGTCCATTAGTGGATATGTTTTTACTTTTTGAGGAGTTGTAGTATCATGAAAGTTTAAGAAGCAGACTTATATCTCTCGATCCACGATGGAGTTTGAGTTTATCTCTCTTATAACTATAGGTGAAGAGGTCGAATTGTTAAAAAAATCTACTTTCTGATATACCCATGTGGAGTAAACCAGTCGCAGCAATTGTGTTGCATTGTGATAGTCATGCTGCGATATCTAAGGTAAACAATAGGACCTATAATGAAAAGTTTAAACATCTGCATCTAAGACATAACATAGTCAAGAAACTAATCTTAGATGGGATAATTATAATTGACTTTGTAAGGTAAAAAAATAATTAGTTGATCTAGAGAGTTGGTGATGAGTACATCGAGGGGAATGGGGTTGAGTTCCAAGTAGTTAAATCACCAACAATGGGAACCTAACCTATATGACTGGAGATCCTAAGAACTAAGTTCAATGGGTAATAACAAGTTGCTTTGAGTTATTTGATATTGGCACTGCATATGAAATTTGAGAACCTCATTCCTATGGTGTGGCAGTGCAATGACCTGTAGTAAGGAAGGTTAGACTATATCCTTAATGAGTTCCATAGCTATGATACAATGGGATATTTAGCTGCAGATACATCGTTGATAGACTCGCCTATATGAGTGTGGAAGTTAGGCTGCTTCCTATGAGAATTAGAACATTTTCTACAACACTCATAAAACTGGGATTAAGCATATGGTCGTAACGTGCTGGCTTTAGAAATTCATGTTCCTCTAAAATATTGTTACTGTGATGTGTTTAGGTTGTTATTGTGGGGGGTTAGTTCAAAAATTTATGTTACTTACTCCTGACAAACTAGAATATTTACGCTAGGCAAGGTTTAAATCTTCTGAATACCTTATTGATGCACTTCGTTTTGCTGATTTGCCTAACTAATTTTCCATTCATTTTCTTAAATTTTCAAATTGTGGGGGATTGTTGGTTTAAAAAGAAAGATTTGAAAAATCTAAAAAATTAACTTTTGCCTTTCTTAAACCGCTTTCCTTAATTGGGTTTAGTTTAGTCCCACATTGCAAAGAAGTTTGAAAAATTAACTTTTTATATAAAATCCCTCACTAATTTTTTCTAATGGATATGCCATGGAGCAACCTCGCACACACGTGCGTTGTAGCCATGGCCGTGGTCGTGTATGTGACGAGGCATGGTTCGATGTGGTGTCTTTGATCAGATACTTTTGGCTCCCTCTGCATATGATTTGTCTTACTCTTACGCATGAAGACAAAAGAGCCATTGCACGTCTACCTCATGATTGCGATGCATGCACCGATGTGCATTTATTATGGCAGTCAAATGCGCCTCAAGCTCCAATGGTTGCCTACTTTGGCTTTATAAAGGCATCTTCTCTGTTTTGAAAGTTCGTCCAAAAAAAATTTCTCTTCTAGTTTTCTCTACAACTCTCATTTTTAGGCAAGTCGATTCGAGTTTCTTAAGTTCGTTTGGTTGTGATCGAGAGTGCACCAGATTTAAGCCATCAATCTCATGGAGGAGGTTGTTGTATCCCAGGGGCAAACTTATTGGGACCCAGTGCATCAGGATAGTCTTCCTGTGGGGGCAAATCTGTCTTTAAGACAGTGACTGTAACATGTTTCAACTCTCTAGTCTCTTCTATTATTACTTCTGGTTTATTAATTTCCATTTTTCTGCTATATCTCTACTAAGGCTGGTCATAAGCTTAGTCAGATCGAGAAACTCGATCAACTCAACTAAAAAAAATTCGACTCGCCTCGACTAAGTGGGACGAGTTAGTTCGAGTTGCATTGAAGAGCTTGAGTCAGAAATCGAGTCAAGTTCGAGCATTGGGTCACTCGACTGGGCTCAACCTCGACTCGACTCATTTCATATAGATAGTTGTTAAAAAAATACCTTAATCTTCTTATTTCTTAGGTCCGATCAACTGCTCCCCTTTTCCCCCTTTCCTCTTTTCCTCTTCTACTCATTCTCCTTCTCCCAAATCAACTCTTTGCTGGAGCTGGAAGACATTGGTACTCTCTCTCTCTCTCTCTCTCTCTCTCTCTCTCTCTCTCTCTTTCTCCCCCCCCCCCCCCCCCTTGAGCACATCTAATTGATTAAGTAATTTCGAGTAGAAAACATGGTGAGTCCACCGTGGTTGTGTGTTTTACACATTGCATAAAACAGGTGCTATGGTGAGGCAACACACCATACACATCTACAAAATAGGGGCTATGGTAAGACTAAACATCATATGCAGCTACTGGTTGCAACTTTAGGAGGGAGGCGGTGCATTTGATCCATGAATTAGTTGGGCCTCACCATGAAGATGATCTCCATAATAATCAGGGCAGTCCATTCATATGGTGAGCTATGCATGTACTGTGTTAATCTATAGTTTAGAAAATGTTACTAGTGGTCTGCATTCAATGCGTGTGTGACCTAACCAATAAAAAGACTGGCTAGAGCTAAGTCATTTAAATGGTGCGATCCCACCCATAGAAATACTATTCTCCCCTAATATATATGTGACTTCTTGAACTTAATGTTGTTGACTTTTAATTTGTATTTTGTAGCAAAAAATATAATAAATTGAGGTGGAAGCAAGCTCGCCTTAAAAGGTTTGGCAAACAAGGCAAGCTCTAATGGTAAGCTCGAGCTTGAGATCAAACTCGAGGAGAGCACGGACGAGCCAAGCCAAGCTTGGCCCACCTTGACTTGACTTGGCTCGATGTACAGCCCTAATCTCTACATATTAGAACCAACACAGTAACTGTCCAGTTAGTGGGCCATAGTTTAAATGGTTTATGAAAACTAGTTATATAGAAATTATGCCTTTACTGGTTAATCATGAGATATCTAATGGATGGTCAAGATTAAAAAAACTGAACGGTTAACAAATTGTCATAAATAAAAAATTAAAGTCATTCAACAAGTATGAATTTAAGTTTATAACCTATTTACAGTGAGTTCAATGATTTGGACGGTTTATCTTGAGTTACACTTATGTTATTAAGGTAAATATGGGTGCCTGCTCTGCCAAAGTATTAACTATTACGTATCCTTTTCAGGTTTTATCTTAGGTAAGTAATAAGAGAGTCTTCCTCGCTTTCTTTTAAAAAAAAAAAAACTCTTACAAATCCATAGTCATAGCTTGCACTTCTACCACACGGACTCCCATCCCTGATTTTTTACGGGTCTACTCTAACATGTATGTGAGATCCACTCTGACCATTAGATGTGTAATCCAATGTTATGCCCAGAGCCAAAAAAATCGCGCTAACATGTGATTCAAATGGACTACACCAATGGAAACAATTAAGAGAGAGATATCCACCCTTGATTTTTATAGGGTCCATCATGTTGAAAGTGTGAAATCCATTCCAGCCATTAGATGTCACACCAAAAGTAAGCCTAATTTAAAAAATCAGGTCCATACATGATTAATGTGAGCCACACTAAGGGAAACAGTTGGAGGGTAAATCTCTCCATGTACACTGCTTTCAATCGTGTGGTCCACCTGAACTACGAATGGGGATAAAATTTGAGACCATGATCTAACATTAGGTGACATACCTGATGGTCAAGTTTGATTTTACATTGAAACCATGATGGGGCCCACCCAAGTTGTGGCCCCTTTTCCATGCCAAAATAAAATTAGTCTACAGTGGAAGCATTTACTTACATTAATTAAGAGGAAAATTTTTCATTAAATGCGTAGTTATATAGTTGGACAAAAACGTAATGTCTAATTAGTTGTGTGTGAGCATTACTCATATATATATATATATATATATATATATATATATATATATATATATATATATATATATATATATATATATATATATATATATATAGAGGCACTCTCAAGTCCAACCGGTTGGACTGCACCTCAGGTCCAACCAGTTTGGATACCGTCCTTTCGAAGATGGATTTTGTAGCATTTAATGTCAAAATAAATGGGAGAGAGAGAGATTGATTTAATGTCTTAGAAAATAGCGGGGAAAAATAGCGGGGAAGGATTAGCTACTGACAGGTTCAGTGGCATTTGGCTACTGAAGCAACGTCACCAACTTCTGTGAGCCCTACTGTGATGTATGTGTTGTATCCACACTGTCCATTCAATTGGAGAGATCATTTTAGAGCATGATCCAAAGAACGAGGCAGATCCAAATCTCAAGTGGATCTCACCAAAGAAAACAGTGGGGATTGATCTCCTACCATTAAAAACTTATTGGGGTCACAAAAGTTTTTGATCAAGCTAATATTTGTGTTTTCCCTTCTTCAATATCTGTGTGAACTTATGAACAGGTTGGATCTCAAATAAACATCATGATGGGCCCTAGGAAGGTTTCAACGGTCGTGCCACTGTCCCCACTGTTTTCTTTGGTGGGGTCCACTTGAGCTTTGGATCTGTCTCAATCTTTGTCTCATGCTCTAAAATGATCTCTCCAAATGGATGGATGGTGTAGATACAACACATACATCACAGTGGGGCCACATAAGTTGTTGGTGACGTCACTTCAGTAGCGCGAGATGGCTCATAGCCAATCCGCGTCCGAAAATAGCATTCTTATGCGTTAAATGCGGTTTGCTAATTGTGGGGTTTCGGTGGATCCTTGTGGGGCCATTGTGATAGATATGCATTATATCCAGACCATCCATCCGTTTTTATAGCTAGTTTTGGGGAATGATCCTAAAATGAAGTAGATCCAAATCTCGTGTGGACCATGATATACAGTAAAGAGTGATGATTGAATGCACACCATTAAAAACTTTTTCAAAATTGCTTCGGATGGTGTGGTCCACCTGAGATTTGGATTGCTGTATTTTTTGCTCATGCCCTAAAAATGATTTAGAAAAACGGATGAAAGGCACGGATTTATAAAATGCATTGCCTGGAAAGCCTTTGGCAGGGCTTCCTCTGACGGAAAGTTACGTGGAGCCACCATTGCTTGTGAGAAATCCAACCCGCCCATTCATTTTTGTAAGGTTAGTTAGGACATGGCCACAAATGAGGCGGATCCAAAACTTAAGTGGGCTGCACGACAGGCATCATGGTGGACCGCAGGAGGTTTCAACGGTGGGCATTTCTCTATCCTATCGTGCGGCATCTACCTCATTTGTTGGTTCATGTCTTGCCATGATCTGGCAAAGCGGATGGACAGGTGGGTTTCTCACAAACATCACGGTGGCCCCACTTAGCTTCTCCAATTCATTTTAAGGCATGAGCACAAAAATGAGCCAGAGACAATGCTCAAGTGGACCGCACCACAGCAAACAGTGGAGATTGAATGCCTACCACTGAAAACTTAATGGGAGCCACATAAGTTTTGGATCATTCTGATATTTGTGTTTTCCATTCATATAAGAAAAAAGAATGGTGGCTAGGTTTTGTCAAACCATAATTTTTTTGGCACATACAATCCAAAATGGGGCGCAAATATGGAAACAAAACTTTGCATGCTATCTGGATACATCCCTGTTTGGAGTGTGTTTGGATGCTCAGTGGGTCCTCAGTGAACCATCCTAACCCACCTCGATTGAATGGTCAAGAGTTTTACGGTGAAAATTTTGGCTTGCCCCATCCACACAGCCGCTCACCGTATCAATAATCCAAATGATCACCACATGCTTGCCATATGTTCCTTAGTCTTTCTAAGCAGCCCATGCATAAAGCTCCCAATCTCAATGGGGTCCACCGTGTTATATACATAAATCTACTTCATCCACCATGTGAGAGCTCTTATTTACACTATACATACAAAAGATCAGCCCCTACATCTAAGTGTCGCGCCATGAGTAGCTAAAGATTTTAATACCATACTCCATCTGCATTGGGAGGCAATTGCGGCTTGCACTTACCAACAGGTACATGTATGTATTTTTTTTTTCTACCAGCAATGTATGGCATATCAATGCTGATCATCAAGTTAGCTCCATGATATAAGTGCTATGAACCAAAAATCAGGCCAATTCATTTAATGGACCTTCATGTATATTGTACAGTCTTAATTAATATTTTTCTAATGTTTGTTAAAAAATTTGGCATCATATCCTATGTCTTTGGATAAATAAGGTCTAAGAATCAAAAGCCAAAAGGATGAAAAGCCATACATAAAAGGCTGTCCAAAATAAAATAGTAGCAAAAGTACATAGAAAACTATACACCAATAAAAGAACTCAGATTGATGCAGAAGAAAATAAATCAAAACCATAGTTTGATTTGCCTTTCCAATGTTGTCAATCCATTCTTCTGGAAAAAAAAAAAAAAAAAAAAGATTCAAGGTTAGGTTAGAAATATCTTATTGCATAACAATAAACTAAGAAATAAACAAACATTTATTTTCAAAGGAAATAAAGGAAAACATTTCTTCTTCCTTTTTTCCTTTTTTTTTTCTTTTTCTTTTCTTTCTTGGTGAGGGTCTTTCTCTCCCTTTCTTTGTTTTTTAAACTATTGCTCTTAGAGAGTTTTTCTTTCTTATCTTCCAAAAAAAAAAAAAAAAAGAATAAACAAACATTAAATATATTGATCTCTGAATTGATAAGCTGTACATACCATTGTTTTGCTAGTTTCACTGTGGTTCACCAATTGACTTGTGAAATTGGTATTGTTCTATAACTTTGCCTTTGCCCTTACCCTTACTCCTACCAAGATCACTGAAAAATATATTGAAATTATTAAAACGAGATAATATGAGAAGAGTTAGAATAAAAATAATGCAACTTAATAGAAAAGTAAACACAACAAAATGAGTATATGTTTATTTTTTACCCATCTGTGCGTAAAGGACAATTACGGGAATCATGACCACTTTTCCAACAAGTATGGCATGCTCGTACAACTCCTTTGTTAGTTTCTTTTCCAGACTTTATTCTTTTACTTGTACCACGGCCCTTTGTTGCTACAATATTCAGATCGCGCAAGACAAAGTTATTAGATGATAGCATTGGCCCACTACCCATAGTAACTTGTGAAGCAACCATATCATTAATATGCCAATTTTGTTCCGTATTTTGATTCTGTCGAGTATCATGAATAGCAATTTCTTCTATCTAAGCGCTCAACTTATCGATCTGTTCTTTTGCATAATCATAAGTTATTTTTGATATCATGGCTGCAGATCTTAATCTTCTCAAACTACGATCCAATTTGTATTGTTGTATGAAGCCGAATTTATCACCATTTACTGTTGATTGAAAATCATCTATAATAACATCAAGTCCCTGCTTAGCATTTCGTGTCCATCTCTTTAATATATATTTTCCAGGCATCTCTGTTATACCCAACATAGTATGCAAAACGGCTAAAGAATGCCTGCAAACAATGCCTGCATGTTCAAAAAGATGACAACTGCAGGATATATTTACCTTCTCTTCATCGAAAATGACAACACGTGACTTTTTTTCTTCCCATGTATGGACCTCATAAGTGCTTATATGTCCTATTTTATCAACCGACTTCACATTTTGTGCAGGCGTATGGAACAATTCTTCTTGAACATCACGAAAGATTGCTTTTGTATAAATCTTGCCTAACTCAATGTCCATGCGATAGATGGTTCTAGGCACTGGGAAACCGTATGCACTAAGACCATCTTCTTGTAACTCTAATGCACGTCGACGTTTAATTGCTTTCTCGTATCCCAACACAAATTGAAGAAGTGACGAATAATGGTTTACATATCCATCAAATAAGGCATTCATACTCTCACTTCTTTGAGTGGTTGACATTCCAGCGAAAAAGGTATCTTTCAAAAAAATAGGAACCCACATGTGACGTATTTTATACATTTGATGAACCCAATCAACGCTTTCAAGATGATATTGTTTCACCAAAGCCACCCACGTTCTTTCAAAATCTTCTATTGTTTCTGTTTTATGTATGCACATATTAAAATCCTGACCGAATGTAGAATTTTGACGATATATATGACCCAGTTTTTCTGGTACCTTCTGTAATATGTGCCACATGCAAAATCGATGCTTTGATTCTGAAAATACTGCTGCAATCGCGGCTCTAATAGCTGGATCCTGGTCTGTAATTATTGCTACAGGTTGCTTCCCCCCCATTGCATCAAGCCATGTATTGAATAGCCACTTGAAATCTTCTATTGTTTCACCAAATAATAGCCCTGCACCAAATAAAATTGATTGCTTGTGATGGTTCACTCCAGTGAAAGGAGCAAATGGCATATCATATTGATTTGTCTTGTATGTTGTGTCAAAACACACTACATCACCGAAGGCTTTATAATCCAATTGTGAACCATGATCAACCCAGAAAATTGATGTTACTGTTGCATGAGCATCAATCTGTATTCGAAAAAAGAATGATGGATCATCTTCTTTCTTTTTTAAAAAGTATTGCAACACGGCATATGCATCTTTTCCATATGTCTCTATCCGCTTCTTTGTTCTCAATGCATTCCAGGCATCTCTAGGCAAATAACCAAGATTTTCATCTCCACCTGCATCTTGACAAAGATACGCAATAGCCTTTGATGAACCAACGCCCACCTCTTGTAAGTCAGATATGAAGTTCAAATGACGACCTGGGACATTCCTATGTGATCGAAGAACGTGCGATTTGATTGGGGTCATTAGCTTATGGCAATGCTTCTCCACAAACTTTGTTACAACCCAACTATTCTCATCCATCAAACGCATTTCAAGTTTAGCAGGACATCCAACCCTCGTTATTCGCTTAGGAGGTCTCTTACGATCCATGTTCTCCATCCATATTTTCCGTCGCTCTCCTTCTTGAGAACAAGATAACCTTCTAAAATACACAATGTCAGTCTTTGCATATTTTTTTCTTTGATTTTTTCTCACACTAAAGCCACAAATTTTAGCATATGCATTATAAAAATCAATAGCAGCAGCCTCAGATATAAATTGTCTCCCAACATAAGGTTTCATATCATCTGGTGCTACTGGCATAAACTCTTGCTCTAACGATTTAATGCCTCCTTTAGCCGATTCTTCTGCTTCTAACATGTTTTCCCCTATGTTGGCCACTCTGTCAACTTCTTCAACATCATCTTCTTCTGAACATGATGTGGATCTTGTTGCATCTGAACTATAACATCTATGATCCATGCCTAGGACATGTTCCATGATTGAAGCAAACACCTAATGAATAAATATATAATATGAAATGGAATTAGTGATCTAGACCATTGTATGAAAAATTGGAAAATGCAACCACATGATGATAATAAAAATAAAATAACAAGAAAATACATGATGGACAACGATTGGACCACACAATTGGCATTGCCATCCATAGCCTGTGGACTTCTTCAGCAGGTGCCACGTTTCACCCAAGTCAAGTTGACCCGTGGTAGATGTGTGTTTGGTTTTTTTTATGGCTCAGTTTGGAATCTTACTATAGAGATATCTCTAGCAAAGTCACCATTTTAAAAAGAAAAAGAAAAAAAAAATCACCATCTTATCCTGCAGAGTAAACTCAGTTGGGCCCACCTAGAATGTATGTGCTTTATCTATTCCGTCCATATGTTTTTCCAGCTCATTTAAGTGGTTGAGCCCAAAATTTAAGCATGTCCAAATCTCAAGTGGACCATGCCACGGGAAACAGTGTGAACAATGATTTCCACCGTTGAAACCTTCCCAGGCCCTATATTGATGCTTATTTGTCATCCA
Source organism: Liriodendron chinense (assembly GCA_003013855.2). Lineage (NCBI taxonomy): Eukaryota > Viridiplantae > Streptophyta > Magnoliopsida > Magnoliales > Magnoliaceae > Liriodendron > Liriodendron chinense. The sequence goes on from PVNU02003299.1 coordinate 735,359, forward strand.
ACCTGTTCATAAGATCACATGGATATGGATTATGGGAAAACACTAATATCAGCTTGATCCAAAACTTCTGTGGCCTCCGAGAATTTTTCAATGGTAGAAATTCAGTTCACACTTTTCTTGTGGTGTGGTCCACTTTAGATTTTGATATGCTTCATTTTTTGACACCATACCTAAAATTGTCTGTTAAGATGGATGGACGGAGTGGATAAAAATGTAAATCAATGTGGGCCCCACAGACTTTACTCCGCACGCTAGCGTGCGGAGTTACTCAGTACGCAATCTGCTTCCATGCACGAGGCCCTTATGTGCTTCCATTTTTTAAAAGTAAAAAGAACAAAAGGAAAAAGAGAAAACATATTCACCTTGTTTCTTCTTCTTCTTCTCCAGTCCAAACCGAACGGTTTTTTTTTAATAAAATAAGCTGATAGAGAAGCTGATAGAGAAGATGAAAGATGAGGAGATCGAATGCTAGTTTTCTCCATTGAACCTTGCACAATTAGCAACCTACATTTAATGCAAAAGAATTCTATTTTCTAAGACATTAATTCAGTCTTCTCTCTCCCATTTATTTTGACATTAAATACTACAAAATCCATCTTCAAATGGACGGTATCCAAACTGGTTGGACTTGAGGTGCAGTCCAACCGGTTGGACTTGAGAGTGCCTCATATATATATATATATATATATATATATATATATATATAAACATAAATGCATTGTTGCCTGCAGCAACGCAGCTACTAAGCTTCCTAAAGCAAAAACAAAGGAAGTGGGACCCACTATTAGCCCCAATAGGATGTGTTTCATCCATGCCGCCCATCCATTTTCTAGGACCAGTTTAAGGTATGAGCCCAAAATTAAAGCTGATTCAAGGCTCAAGTGGGCCACAGACTAGGACAATGAGAATTGAATGTATACCGTTGAGGGTTGTGGGGACCATGGTGATGTTTATTTGCCATTCAACCAGTGGACATGGTCACTCAGACTTCCTGGGGTAATAAAAGATAAAAGAAAAAGAAAATAAAAAAAGGTGTACAACAGCAAGGGACATGTTGTCCCTGTTAAAATTCCACCATGCTCGGGTGTTTATCTACTCCATTCATTTGTCCATCTGATAGTGGCTCACAGAGTTCCTTAAGATAAGATCCACACCGTCCATCCATATTACCATATCATAATAGGTTCTGAGGCAAAAAAATCAAGGAGATCCAAAGCTTAGGCGGGCCACATAGTGGAGATTGAACACCTACTATTGAAACCTCCTTAGTGCCGACTCTAATGATCATTTGCCATTCAACCTATTTAGCAACGATAAAATATATATATACACAATAAAATTATAAAAAATAAAATAAAGAGAGAAGGAAAGGAGGACATCTAGAGGGGACACCCACCCTATTCTTGTTTGGAGCAGAGATTGTGGGGCTTACTTTGGACCCCACCTGCACAGTGTGGTAAAATCCATACCATCCATTAACTTTTCCAACTTATTTTAGGCCATGGGACCTAAATGAAGCCAATCCAAATCTTTAGTGGCCACACCTTAAGAATTAGTACTACTGATTGAGCGATCTCCATTGAAACTTCTTGGGGCCCACTATTGATTCCACCTTAAGGATATGCTTCATTCATGACATCCATTTCACTCAGTAGACTATTTTAGTACATGAGCCCAAAAGTGGGCCAGACTTGAATCTCAAGTAGACTACAATAAAGGAAACAATCTTAATTGGACATCCACTGTTAAAAACTTCCTAACGCTCACCATAATGAGTATAATCAATATCCACACCACTCATTTGTGGGGCCCTCAGTGACCAATCCTAGTGCATGGGTTCTATCCACTCCTCCATCAGGTGGGCCACCCCCAAAACTGAAATGCATCCAAATCTCGCACGCACGAACCACTCGATAGGAAATGGTTCTGATTAAATGGCCACCATTAAAGCTTACCTAGGGCCCATTGTATACCCTACCATGATGTATGTAGTTATATCCACAATGTTCTTTCAGACCTCACTGTGATGTACGTGTTTTATCCACACCGTTCAACCATTTCGCTAACTGAATGGTACCAATATTGGAACCCGTTGTAGACTCCACCTTGACGTGAGACTTGTACATCTATACCGTTCATCCTTGATCCACTGTGATGTATATGAGTTACCTATGCCATCTACTTATTGTGGACCCACCATAATGTTTATATGTGAAGCCATTAGTTGGCGGGACCACTTGGAAGTGGGACCCACTGCATTGTATGAGTTATACCTACGTCATCCAACCATGACCTACTTCAATGTGTATATTGTATATCCAAGCCATTCATCTTAGGGCCCGATGTAACGTATAAGTGTTACACACGCCATCAAAACCATTGTAGACTCACCGTGATGATTACTTGCAATCCAATCTATTGGCGACCCACTTGGAAGTAGAGCCTACTGTATTATTTGTGTTTTATCGACCGCATCCATCATGCGGCCCACCTTATTATATTATATATCCTTGTCATCCATCTTATGGCTAGTTGATGCATGTATTGTATGTCATTGTCGCCCATTAACCATAAGGCCCACCTAGAGTAAAGCCTTGTGGGCCAAATAAAGGAAACCTTGTCGGGCTGAAGCCGTTAATGGAATATCTATCTTGCAATGAATGAAATGTGATTGAGAATGTAAATAATGCATGTGATTGTGATAGTTATAATGATGTTAATGGTGTTGATGATTATGGATTAGTAGAGATATGCAATATGATGCCTTGAACATATTAATGTTGATCATACTCATGCATCATGGAATGATGGCATATGCATGTGTGCTAAAATACATTCATCCATGCATAAGATGCCTTTTGCAGTTGAGTCAATATAGTTGAGAGTGGTAAATGATGATTATATATGAATTTTCTAGCCTTGGGGCTATGAAAACCTTGGACTCATGGAATTACGTGCATACTAAATGCACCTGGTTGTATGCCTTCGTATGATTATTTGAATTGATGCATGATCATGACATATATGATGATGGTAATACAGGAGATATATTGTATAACATGAATTAGATATTGGTGATAAAATGTGTATCTATGATAACAACTTAGATTATTCCTAATAAGGGACGAGACATCGAAAGTGTGAAATAGTAGGGTTATATACAAGTCTATTATGTTTAAAGTCCCTAAACCCCGATGGTACCTAAGAATGCCTCACTGTCGGACTAAGTAGACACATGGGTCATGGATTTAAGTCCCACTGATTAGGTCAAGTTGAGAAGAGATGTGTCCAAGTTGCTTAAGGGTTAAGGTGCAAACAAAGACTGGTTTGACCCGCTAGCGAGGAGAAGCACAAAAGGAGGTTCGCTACTGACATGCCGGGTGGAAGTCCTGCAACACCATCGCAGGGTGGGTATACAAGGTTAATTACTGGTGCTCAATGTGCATGGGTGTCAACCACGGTGTTTTACAAGATTATATAGTTACCATGATATGGCATGATAGCATGATGATGATGATGTGGCTACAATATGTGTGATATGGTTATAGATGTGGTAGCATGACATGGTTGTGTTGGTAGCATTGCTTCAGATCATAATCATGATGCATATGCATTGCATTGCATTGCATTACATTGGTATCAGCATCATACCTTATATATTACATGTATTCTACCATAGGTGATTCTTTCATGGCATTCATCTTACTTGCTTGCATGTCAGACACACCGCACACACATGTGTACTCACTAGCTTTAAAGGTCACACATTCTTTTTATAATTTTTTTTTAAAACAAGTGCCAGAAACAGAAGTAGCAAACTATGCTTAACTTGTGATGCTTGGCACTACAATTCCAACTCATTTTAATGATTATATACTTTTGTGGAACAATTTTAATATAAATATAATGTATAGTGAGTAGGCCTGGCAAAACTCCACACGACCCGTTAATCTGCAAGAAACCTGCACGAAAAAAGCAGTGCTCGGGTCCACCCTTATCGTGTCGGGTCACAACGGGTTGACTCGTTAAGACCCGTTTTGATAACGGGTCGGGTCAATGTTTAACCTGCGAAAACCGTTTAACTGTTAGTAGGGCATTTTGGTAATTACAGTATTACATACTAAAGTTTTAAAACAAAAAACCCTAAGCCTTATTCCTCATGCACACCTCACCCTCATGCTCGTCAGCCCCTCTCCGTGCTTCACACGGCCTCACCCTCACGCAGTCACGCCATCAGCCCCTCTCCCTACCTCACACCGCCATCCCCTCTCACCCAGTCACCCTCATGCCTAACCCTCAAGTCAAGACTCAATCCGCCTCTCTCTCTCTCTCTCTCTCTCTCTCTCTCTCTCTCTCACGAATAAACTTTGCTTCTTCTTTTTTCCTTTTTTTTCTTTTTAGGAGAATGCAACATACTCCGAACAAGGAGTTTGTATCTCATGCATGTGATTTATCCATGCCGTCCATCCATTTTTTCAGATCATTTTAAGGCATGGACCACCTCATGGTAAGCCCTTGAAAATTGTAATTTTTCCCAACTCCCATGGTGGAATTCCTATGTTGTTCTTCTCTTGGCAACCTTTGCCGAAGGGTAAGAAGGGAGGTCAGGTGCAGCAAGCAATTAAATCTCCAGGAACCTATAGCAAGAGTCTGCTACCTGACAAAGAACACCTACAAGATGTTTGTGAAAATGCCGAGGAGAAGGCCGGTTGCGTTGTTATTTGGAGCTGTGAACCGACTTCTGTACCACTCCACTAAATGTTATTTGCAGCTGCATTGCCTCTGTTACTAGGGTGTTTAGCTTGGATTGTAGGCAAAATTTAGCCACACATGACAGCTTGGTGAGTGTGTCGAACATCTCTATGGTGCATATGATGACCCTCACAATGAAGATAAACATATGGTAAAATCATGCTGGTCTACTCATCAGGTGGGCCACCACCATCTAAAAAGAATGGATGGTTAAGCAACTTGCCTGTCCACATTCAATGTCCCTGCCATATTAGTTGACCAGCCTGATTTCTAGGCATGACCATTTTCAGGGAAATGACCACTTTACACACCACTCAGATGTCCCACAAGGTTGATAGGTTAGCACAGGTGCGAATATGGTACGTGTGAGAGATTTGTGCTTTACATCAGGTGCTAAACACTAATTAGATCTTCTGGCTCGAAAAACATGTCAGTTTACTCTTCAGGTGGGCCACAATGTGTGGAGCAAAGGGATTGTTAAAATCATTTTATATGTTTGTTATGTACATTGGAGTGAAACGACTTGTTATTTACGTTAGAAGATCTTAATGGTGTGGCCTAGCTGGAAAGCTCGGATGGTGCTATATTGGCATGTGTCCTTGCATGCAGATAAGCAGGACTCCACATGTGTATGAGCTTCACAAACCTATGCATGTCTATATGAATGTGTTCTTTGAGTGCAATAAGATGGAACAAAGTTATTTATACTCCAATCTCCACCCATATGATAACTTCTCAAATATTTAGTTCACGTGCCTACCAGATGGTTGAATGTTGTATAGAAGTTATCAATTGGTTGGACCTTAACCTATAGTCCAGGTTTGGAAATGAGATGTTTTGGTTAAAAACTCCATGGACCCTTTCATTATGTATATGTTTTTATCCATGCAGTCCACTCATTTTGCCAAATCATCATTTTACAGTATGAACCCAATATTGAGGCAAATTCAAAGCCTAAGCAGACCACCCCAAAGGAAGTGGTGGGGATAATGACGCCTTCCTAGGCTCACCACGGTGTTTGTTTGCTAGACAAGTCAAATGAACATGAATAAAGGAAAAAACACAAATATTAGCCCCCAAGAAGTTTTTAATGGTACAAGTTCAATCTCCACTATTTCATGTGTTGTGGTCCACTTAACTTTGCATCTATGTCAATCTCCACAAGTTCAATCTCCACTTATCATGATCCTAACGTGATAAGCATTATCCAACCTTATCTTATCCTAACGTGATAGGCATTGTCCAATCTTATCATGATCCTAACGTGATAAGCATTATCTCTCTAATAATTATTTATAAAAGGTCATCCGCACTCTCTCCAGGTATGCAATATACAACAACACATATTCTAAAGAGTTTATTTCCCCATCAGTATCCATATTGACTTAAGTATCGAAGGGCCCTAAGCCGACACGACCGGCGGCCCCCTCACGATCTTGCCTTGTGATTGCAGGTCTTACACTGTCCATCTTTGTGTAACCCTCGAACGACAAAGATCCCCCATTGATCCCCGATCATCACCTGCTGACCCAATTTTTTGTGATAACAGATTGACATCGTTTGTAGGAATTCGACTAGATTGTTCTCATTTATCTTTTTATTTGTCGATTAATCATTTTTCACCTTATGCATGGCGTGATCCAAGCATTCCAATGCAACATCCACCATTAACATGTGTAGCATCTGCCATTCATTGATCTAACGAACCAGGGGCATCTTTTGAAAATACGTCGGGTAGTCTAACAAGACACCTTACGCATACGCGTTTGAAAGCTTAAGGAGCAACTAGAATTATGGCTAAATCCTTGGGGGGGGGGGGGGGGGGGGGGGGGGGGGGGGGGGGGGGGGGGGGGGGGGGGGGGGGGGGGGGGGGGGGGGGGGGGGGGGGGGGGTGATTAGGACCTTTTAAAATCTTTTCACCTACTTAACAGTTTTAACAAATTAAACTCAGGAAGCGATTAACACGTCGGCTTCCAAGCCCAAGTGGGTCCAATCACAAGACTAGCATGGTTCAAAAAATAAACAACCTAGTCTAAACAATCATAGATTAATGAATGATTAAACTAATGAAGGACCTAATCTATGCAACTTAAGTAGACTATATGAGAGTGGATCATATAAGCTCAAGTCTACTCAAGAAGTGGAAGTACATCTTATGTGTGGTGTGCCTATCTAAAGCCTAACATACATTCCTATCAAGCATTCATAATTAAACAATTAAACATGTAATGCTAAGATAACAATGTGCTCAAATCAATCACAAACACAAGCATGTATAGTGGTTCGACTTCGGGTCTACTCCACTCCCGATTCAAGTACTCAACCCCTTTGAGCACACCGGCATTCATTAGGGAGTTTAAATCTGGTTCTTCCCAACCAAGGTGTTTTAACTCGGATCCACCCAACCAGGGATTTTATAGGTTCCTCCCAACCTACACGTTCACACTCTTGTTGGTGGCTCCCCTTTGGAGACTTGTTTAGGCTTACTCAAGCCAAGGTCCTACAATAGAACCTCAATTTAGACTCTACTCATCAGTTAAAGTCCTACAACCGAACCTCAATGGTTTTGGACTCTACAACCGAGCCAATGTCATATAACTGAACCTAACGTTTACTCTCGCTGAAGGCTCCCTCTTGGAGATTCAATTCGACCCTATAACCGGGTCTAGGTCTTACAATCAAACCTATCGAGTTTGAAGACAAACTCTACACTCAATTCTCCACGGGAGAGAGTGGAATTGGACTCTTATAAATGATAACTTACTTATCGAATTGAGCCCCTTTATTGCGCCGCTTCGGGTTGCTTCTTCTTACTCTCCCGTGCTCGAATCAGCTCCCCTTGTGCTCCCCCGATCTTTGATGCCGCTATTTTTCCAAGGCTTTAGCTTCAAGATCAGCTCCCTTACATATGATGCTCTATTGGAGATGCCCAAGGTGCTAGGAGTTGATGTAACCTCTACAAATGGTAGAAAATAGGTTTCCTAGAGGGATACACTTATTTGGACTCCTAGCTGGTGTTTAGACAAGAGATTTAACTATGATCAAGGTGTCTAAACTCTTAGGAATCAAGAGAGAACAAGTCCATTCTCATTTTGGCATTGAATGCCCCAAGCTTATGATGAATCATAAAGAGAATAACTTGCTATGGGTTTAGAATAGAACATCTAATGGTCTTTAGCAATGGTGGCTTATATATCCTCAAAATTCCCTTTGTTATGTTCAGAAACGAATCTTTCGCTTTTAAAGATATTCTCCCAACGGTCAAATAATGGGCAGATTCGCGCATGGTCGGGCGCCCAGTCGACACTTAGTCGAGTGCTCGAAATCCAATCCAGATTTAAGTTTTAGTCACTGGACATTTTTTTAATTGGTCGGGCGCCCGGTGGACACATGGTCAGGCGCCCGAAATCCAATCCAGAATTAAGATTTGTTCACTAGACACTTTTTGAGTTGGTCGGGCGCTCGAAATCCGGTCCAGAAATAGTCTAAGTCATAGGACAATTTTTGCACTAGTCGGGCGCCTAGTGGACACATGGTCAGGCGCCCGATGACCATTTGAATTTCAGGCCAACTCTCTAGATGAATTTCTCATCTGTCAGGCGCCTGGTGGACACATGGTCGGGCGCCCGGTCAGGCATGTTTTTCTGTTGTTTTGTTGGTTGTGTTTTACAGCAGAACATGCAACCTCTTGGCCATTATTTTGGTGATCTTTTAGGACACCTAAGGTCAATCCAAGATGACTAAGGGTATACCTAATGGTCATGGTCATCTAGAGGTTATGGTTTTGGTTAGGTATAAGATAAGGCTCACCAAGGCATCTCTTTTACCTGTTTCTTCTTCCTTAATGCAGCAGGTCCGTCTTGAGTTTTCGGTCTTCATCTTCATTAAGCTCAACCGACACTAGACTCATTACCCTAAGTAATTAACAAACAAGGTGCACTAGTATGCCACAGAAAAGTACACTAAAATCTTTCTCAATCCAAGCCATCATTTCAACTTATCATCACAACTGGGCTACGCTCAGCATCTCCAGCAAGTGTGTTGCCCAAATCCAAGCCGTCAGGTGCTGATTTGGCTCCCCAGCCGTCCGTCAAAACGTCAGGTGAACCATGTATCCATCTTCTAGTAGCCTGCAGGCCATCAAAGTAGACCCCTTTATCAAGCCCATCAATTAGGACAAGTCTCTCCATTTCACATTCTAAAGGACCCCACTATTCAGATCATCTGCAAGTCCAACAGAGATCATCGACGTCCAGATGGTGACACCCTCACAACTCTAGCGAGCAACAGTTGATCATCTTCAAGATGTGCTGCCCATGTCCATCTCAACAGTTCAAAAGATGTGGACCCCACCTTATTCTAGAAAGTAAAAAAAAGAGAATAAACTAAAGAAAGAAAAAGGGAAACAAGGTTGTCCTTTTCGAATTTCAAACAGAATTGGAAAAGAGAAAGTTATTCCCGTTTTCGGATTTTTGGCCCACTTCGTGGGCCCACCTTGATGATTTTTAAAGATTCGTCCCATCCATGTCGAAGAGGAGCTCGATGTCGAAAAAACTCAAAACATTTCCTGTCAATCCAAGCTACAGATTAACCGTGGTGGCTAAAACAAGATGAATTGTCTGGAAATTTTCTGACTTCCACCGACTTGAGCAGTCCAAATTGATTTTAGTCTCTTCCATCAACCTCGGCCTCTTCTATTTTTCATTGGCCTCTTCCATTTTTTAGCGGCCTCTTCCATTGGCAGCCTCTTCTATTTTTTGGCGGCCTCTTCCATTTTTTCGGCGGCCTCTTCCATATTTCAGTGGCCTCTTCCATATTTCAGTGGCCTCTTCCATCGGCCTCAGCCTCTTCCATAGGTCTCATCCGAAGGCCTCATCTGTAGGCCCCGGCCTTGTTGTCATACGAAAAGAAGAAAAATAAGGATCAACGAGACTGCTCCCCTAAAAGATAAGACAGCTTTCCACGTCAACCGCTGAATCGACCTCAGCAAGATCAATCACCTGGCGGCCAAGTCCAAGATTGTGCTGCTAGACAGCCAACATCAAAAGCCTCAGCTGCCTCTTCAGGTGAACTAGAGATGAGCACAGTCTGCTGGTCGGACTGGCAAGATGAGCCCAGCCTACTCAGAAAGGCTGAAAAATTCAAAATCCTTACCTGCTAGATGGGAAGGTAAAGCCTACGGGCCACGCACAGCTTGCTCAGACGGGCTGGCAAATTCAAAATTCTTACCTGCTAGACGGGAAGGTAAAGCTTACAGGCCATGCATAGTCAATCAACTTAACCATTTTTCTTCACTCTTGAGTCTGAAAAGTTAGACTCAAGAGTAGGGGGCTACTGTTATGGGTAAATCTGAGTTGACCTCATGCCATAAGGAAAGCCCATAGGCCCACGGGCCCAAACAGAAGTCTGCAAGCTCAAACACTGATATCAGGATAGGCATCGACTTTTCTAGAAATGCTTAGCCTCTTGCAGAAGTACTCGGCCTCTTCCAAAAATGTTCGACCTATTCTTCTCAGCCTCTTTCAGAAGTGCTCGACCTCTTCCAGAAGGCCTCTTCTAAAAGGCCTTATCCGGTGTATGCAGATTAGCTACCGACAGGTTGAGTAGCGAATCTCGCTACTAAAGTGACGTCACCATGGTCTATGGGCCTCCGCATGATGTATCAATTGTATCCACACCATCCATTCATTTGGATAGATCATTCTAAGGCATTACTCAAAGAATGAGGCAGATCCAGATCTCAAGTGGACCCCACCACAGAAAACAGTGGGGACAGTGACATCCACCGTTGAAAACTTCTTAGGGGCCAAAGAAGTTTTCGATCAAGCTGATATTTGTGTTTTCCCTTCCTCCATGTCTGTGTGAGTTTATGAACAGGTTGGATCTCCAATAAAAATCATGGTGGGCCTAGGAAGTTTTCAACGATGGATGTCACTGTCCCCACTGTTTTCTGTGATGGGGTCCACTTGAGATTTGGATCTTCCTTATTCTTTGAGTCAAGCCCTAAACTGGTCTCTCCAAATGGATGGACGGTGTGGATGCAACATATACATCATGCTGGGGCCCACAGAACATGTGACATCACTTCAGTAGTGAGATTCGCTACTCATCCTATCAGTAGCTAATCCACATCATTATCTGGTAATAGGTATTATCCAACTTTATCATGATCCTAACGTGATAAGCATTATCCAACCTTATCTTATCCTAACATGATAAGTATTATCCAATCTTATCATGATCCTAACGTGATACACATCATCCTTCCAATAATTATTTATAAAAGTCATCCGCACTCTTTCCAGGTAAGCAATATACAACAACATATATTCTAAACAGTTTATCAACCCATCAGCATCTGTACCGACTTAAGCATCAGAGGGCCTTAAGCCGGCACGGCTGGCGGTCCCCCTCACGATCTTGCCTTGTGATTGCAGGTCCTACACCGTCCATCTTTGTGTGGCCCTCGAATGACGAAAATCCACCGTTGATCCCTTATCATCATCTATTGACCCCATTTTTGGCATTAACACCCATAGAGGGCCTTGAGGTATGGATGGTGGATATCAGATCCACTTATTCTTGTGATGTGGCCCACCTAAGCTTTGGATCAGCCTAGTTTTTGTGGCCATGCCCTAAAATAATCTTTTGAAATGGTTGGGCGGCATGGATTAAATACATGCATTATGGTGGGCCATCCATAGGCACCAATTGAGTTGGATTATAAAAAGTCCATAAATGTAGAAACAAACCAAGACCGAATTGGTCGGTTCTAGGGTGCAATCGGTCCGATTCCAATTCTGAATTTCTAGGAATTGTTGGGAACGATTCAATTCTGATTTCACCCCCAAAATCATATCACATCGAACCGTGTGCACGCCCACAGCCAGGGTTGTCAATGCACCGGGCTCTGGCCTGAAAGTCAAAGTTTTGAATAGGACCGACCTGACAGCCCGGACCTAAACAGATCAAAATCTGGGCTCGGACCGTTGACGGCCCTAATAAACCGGCTCGAAGAGGAGTTATATCATATAGATACTCTGGCTGCAGATGGCGCTTGATACCCAGTCACATACCCGACTATATTATGCATCCCACTGTCTTCAGGTCACATTCTCAAGATAACATTAGTTAAGCAATCCTAACCTCTGATTCGTGGACACTCTTTTGTGGAAATAGGACCGTTAGACATTTTTCATTTTTAACTGTCCAATAAATGTCAACAAATATGATATCAGATAACCGAATAAGCTTACTTCTTGTTTCATGATATATCTAAATTGGTTAATGCAATTTGGACGGTTTAACATGACTAAATATATGATGATTGCAATTGCTAAATAATTTCAAAGTGCCTGCGTATCATCTATTACAATCGGGCAGAGTATCAAAGTTTTTCTTCCTGCCCAAGATATACTCGCAGAATCCTTGGGTGGTTAGTACTTGCACCGTTCCAAGAACCGCTCCTGGGTAACTCGCGCTAGCTTGAGTTATTTACTTGGTTATTTTCGCAAACCAAGAGCCACGTGGATGGACCCTTGATAAGATCCACACCGTCCATAAGATACAATGCCTCATTTTAACCATTGAATCCAAAAATTGTGATAAGATAAAACTCGGGTAGGCCTCACCATAGAAAACAGTTGAAATTGTACACCGACCATTAGTTTTGTGAAGGGCCCACCGTGGTATCTATATGCTATCCAATCCATTCGTATGATGTGACTCATCAGGATGAAAGAATTACTGAAAACTCACGGCATTCCAAAACTCATGTAGTCCATAGCACAGAATTTAGAGCTTTTCGCTATATTTTGGTGGTGTTGAAACAGGACGCGGATTGGGTACTACCCCAGCCTGTTCCTGTACCGAGCTCGGAAATATGAGGGGCCCACAGTGATGTATGGATTTATCCACACGGTTCATCCATTTTTCCATATCATTTTGGGTAAAAGCCCAAAAATCAGTCATATCCAAGGCCAAAATGGACCACATTAGAGGAAGCAGCGGTGATCGTGACGTCGGCCATCAAAATCTTCTAGGCCCGACGTGATGTTTATTTGCCATCCAACTTGTTCATGCAGTGAGAGTTTAATCCTCACTGTGTTCTCCACTTGAGCCTTGGATCTGTCTAATTTTTGGGTTTATAACATAGAATTATATGAAAAAGTGAATGGACGGTGTGGATAGCTCCTTACATCAACGGTGGGCCCTTCAGAGCCCCTGTCTGTTTTGAGATGGGAACAGGCGGGGGTAGTTCCCAATCCGCCTCCTTTGAAATAGCCTGAGTTTTTTTCGAATAAAGGGAAAAGAACTGGATGCGGATTTCCTGCCAAAGCCTTGAACAGGGACTTGGGAACATAGGTGGTGCTCACAATGATGTTTTTGATAAATCCACTCCGTCCATTCATTTTGGGAGAACATTTTAAGGGGGAGTGAATTAGCTGTTACCCTGGTAAGACCACCCCTACCGTGTGGGGCCTACCTTGATGTAGTTTTTGTATATCCATTCCGTCCAGCCGTTGTTACGCCTAATTTTAGAACGCGATCCAAAATTATAAGAAGATCCAAGTCTTAGGTGGACCATACCAATGGAAAAAGTGACGAATAATCATTAAAAGCATTTTGTGGGCCACAAAGTTTTAGATCAAGCTGATCTTTAAATTTTCCTTTCATCCACACCTTATTGACATTATGAAGAGCTTGGATTGCAAATAAACATTACCAAAACCTCACGATAGGCTCTTTGGAATTTTTAATGGTGGGCACTCAATCAGCACTGTTTCCAGTGGTATTGTCCACTTGAGATTTGGATTCGTATAATTTTTTGAAGAACATCCTAAAATGGAATTGAGAAATGGATGGATATACAAAAATACAATCCATGTGGGCCACACGGTGGGAGTAACACCCACTAAGCTATAGCTATTCCCGGGGTAACACCTAATTCGCTCCCCATTTTAAGACATGAGGCGATCAAGATCCAAGACTCCAGTGAGCCGTAAATGTGAGGTTTGAACTTCCACAGTTGAAATATTTGCGGGGCCACAGGAGTTTCGAATTAGGCTAATGTTTGTGCTTTCAATTCATCCTAATAGTAATGACATTATGAACGGTATGGATGTCATATAAACATCAATGTGGACCCAGGGAGGTTTCAACGGTAGTAATTTACCTACCCACCTTTTCCTTTAGTGAGGCCCACTTGAGTCTTGGATCCCGTTCAATTTTGGTCTAGAGTCTTAAAATGTGCTCCCAAAACAGATGGACGGAGTGGATTTATCAAAAACATCACTGTGAGCCCCACCTAAGTTCTCTGTGACCTTATGAACAGGTAGGATTGCAAGTAAACATCATGGTGGGCCGTAGGAAGGTTTCAACGGTGAGCGTTTTTATCCCACTGCTTCCTTTGTTGTGGTCCACTTGAACCTTGGATCTACCTCATTTTTTATATCATGGCCAAAATTAATCCGTAAAAAATAATGGACGGCAGGGATAAAATACATAAATCATGGTGGGACCCACATAGCTTTGCCACGCATAGACAGTAACGTCGGTGCTGTGTTCGACACAGCGCGCGAGGTATCTGGGTCCATTTCGGATTCCAACTTCCAACCGCTACAAATGCCCCACCCAACCCATCTGCTCTTCTCATTCTCATTCTCTGTCTCTGTCTCTGTTCTCTCTCTGTTTTCTGTCTCTCCTGTCTCTCTTCTAAGAAGAAAAAGAAGATCATCAAGATGGCCCACCGAGGAGAATCATCAGACTTGTAAGAATACTCTCTCTCTCTCTCTCTCTCTCTCTCTCTCTCTCTCTTGCATTGAATGTTGGCTGATTTTGAATTGTGGTGATGATGGGTGGGCCAGGAAGAAGAAGGATTTCAGTACGGCTATCCTTGAAAGAAAGAAGGCTCCGAATCGTCTTGTCGTTGATGAGGCGACTAACGACGACAATTCCATCGTCTCCCTCCATTCCAACACCATGGACAAGCTCCAGCTCTTCCGCGGCGATACCATCCTCATCAAGGTACTTATTTACCATAATGCCACTGGTTTCTTAGTATTTTTACGATAATGCTATTGCAGTTAGTTCCTCCCTTTTCATTATTCGTTAGTATTTACAATAATGCCATTGTAATTCCTCCTTCGGATCCTCCTTAGGGTTTTGGTATGAGAGATTATCTTTCTTTCTTCTTTTTTTTTTTTTTTTAAAGCGATGGGAGATTTTACAGAGTCTGATCCTCAGGCGTGTAGTTTAGATGTGTGGGGGCCGTGGGTTGATGGGCTATGTGCTGGAAATCTGGCTGATTGGATGAATCCTAGCCATCCAACATTGGATATGAACCATTGCTGTATCTTCTTCTTTTTTTTCTTTTTTTTTTTTTCTATTTGTAGACGATGGATAGAGGGTTAGGTGTGTTGTGTTATGGGAAATTTTATGGTATTGTACATCAGAACAACGGTGTGGATTGGTGACCAATGGGTCCCACTGGTCAATGCTGGGAAATTTGGGACATGCTTCATGACAGTCAGGATCCCTCGATTACACCTTTTGCATAGCGTTTCTCAAGGCCCGTTTGGTTGGCATCTGGAAACCCGTTTCCAGCTTAAAATCTGGATTCCAGTGGAATGCGATTTTAACTGGTGTGTTTGGTGGCAAATTCCAGCCAAACAGGATTCCGTCCCGAGACCTAAATTGACTGGAATGGGATTATAGACCCTTTCTATGGAAGGGAAAAGAGGCAGAAGTGAGCATAGGAAAACTGGTATGCATTGTACATCTATGATGCATGTGTTTTATATCCACACGGTCCATCTGTTTTGAGAGCTCAATTAAGGGCATTAGACCAAAAATGAGGCAGATCTAAATCTCAAGTGGACCACACCATAGGAAAACAATGTTGATTGAACGTCCACCGTTAAAAACTTCCTAGGGCCCACTATAATGTTTATTTGCCATCCAACCTGGCCATCTGTCTTGCCGACTACTATAGGCCAGGGGTTAGGTTCTCAAGTGGCTCCGAAGCTCAAGTGGGCCATGACATAGGCAACGGTTGGAACAGAATCTGGATTACACAATTTTCAACCAAACAGCAAGTTCCAGATGGAACCTAATTTCCAGTCTAGTTTCTGCACTTTTGGATTCCAACAGTGGAATCTAGATTCTCTTGAATCTGGATTCTGCAACCAAACAGGATCTTAGGTGATTCTGCGTTCAATGTTTACTTAAATATGCTTAAAATCAAACACAGGGCTGGAGTGTAACTGTTCATTTGGTGGGTCCCACAACCCGCCACTTAGAAAAATGGTATGAATTGTACGATCATGGGATTCTTGGCTGCGCAACTAATGGGCTGATGAATGTGGACATTGTAGACATTCTAATTTAGCATTCATTTTCTGGCTAGTGATTTGAGCGGTTCAGATCATTTGGTAATGAGAGTTTTGTGGGCATGCACTGTCAGATGAATAGTCCAGATGTATGTGTCTGATATTTTTGTGAGCGCATGATAAGTAGCATTTTTCACTGTTGGCTAGTTAGAATCCCTCTTTTTCATGTTGAAGTTTTTAATTAAAATTGGAGGATTCTAATGGCGGGCTTAAAGAATTTGGGGCTTTTGGTGGAATTGTTTCGAAAAACAGAGCTTTGGATTATGCCAGGTGGGTCTTTTCTTAGTACTTTTTTGGCATTTTTCTTGTTTCTTTGTTATGCATAACTGATTAAGATTATTTTTCTAGGGCCTATTTGGATGTTCTTTCAAGTGGTTATTTCCATGATTTTTGGGGAATAATCAATATTTTATTTCATTTTATATGATTTTCACAATCCATGTTTTTGTGGCCTCAAATTGGAGAATTAAAACCTGTTATTGGACTTATCAACTTTACTTTTTAGGCAACCCTTCACCCATCTTTTGTTCCTCTTTTCATTCTCACATATTGCCGTTATTTAACATTAATGATCGTAACGGTTATGTATTATGGGGCCGAAACAGCCGTTACAGAAAAAGAGCCATAATGGTGTAGCGGCTGTTTAACGGCCCTGTAAAGGTCCAGAAACACGTTTCTTCAACAAAAAAAAAGGGGTTCATAATTGCCGTTACCATTGTGGAACACCTGCCACATACTCCTTCTAACGTAGGGAGGACGTGGGAGGTTGATCATTGTCTTCCTCACGGGTTGTTTCTCGAATCCACATGAAGAAATAAAGGGATAAAAAGGAAATCGATTCTGAAGAAATTATAAGATGATTGAATGCTTAAAAACGGAATTACAATGCATATAAATAGGAAACTAAGCCCTAGGTAAAGTATCAGACTCCAACTCAAACTCAAACTCCTAAAAAACCCAACTTACTATAAATAGTAAACTTACGGTTTTCGGCCAGAACTCCTAAAAAAAGTCTCTCAATCCTACTAGAACTCATGGTTTTCGGCCAGAAATAGAAAGTTTTCAAAAGGGCCCAACCACGTTGTTCTACTAATTATTCTAAGCCCTTTTCATGTTGGGCACGACACCTAAAACCCTACGGATCAAAAGATATAACTAAAACAAAACTTACTACAAATAATAAAATTAAGCTAATGACCGTCGATCTGGTCGAATTTCGCAATTCCGGCATGGTAGGGTTGGTTGGCTCTACTATCTCGAGCTACCCCAAAATCATATATTATATGTCCAGAAACTCATTCCGGATTGCGAGATACGAATGTTTTACAGTCCTGACAGTCCGGATCACTTCCGGACCCGACTGGTCTTCTGTTGATCCATTTGGGCCATGAAATAGTCGGCGACCCGCTCTACATCACCTTCCCATATCCATCCTCCCTCATACACAAAGGGCTAACTAGCTAGCTGCAACAGCTGAATCTTGATAAAAGTGAGAGTTATAAAATATGAATCTTAATTTATTTTTTATTTACTTTTTTTTTTTTTTTGGGGGGGGGGGGGGGGGGGGGGGGGGGGGGTGAAAACCATGCTTCCAATCTATACCCTAGGCTCTTTGTAGCTGGGGTTTTGCAAGGGTGATGCCCTTTTTTACGGCATATACAATCTAGTCTCCTAGATGATGAATTTTGGATTCTAGAAACCTACCCAGCATCTTTACTTCTTCAAGGAATATGGGATGTTTAGGATCTTGGTGATGAGTTTGCATTGTTCTAACTTTTCCTTCTTTTATTTATTTATTTATTTTGTCTTGTTGGCTATGTAGGGAAAGAAAAGGAGGGATACAATTTGCATTGCTCTTGCTGATGATAAATGTGGTGAGCCTAAGATTTTGATGAATAAGGTGGTTAGGTCTAATCTTAGGGTTAGGCTCGGCGATGTGGTTTCCGTACACCAATGTTCAAATGTAAAATATGGAAAGCGGGTGCATATACTGCCAGTGGATGATACGATTGAAGGTGTCAGTGGGAACCTATTTGACGCATACTTGAAACGTGAGTTCTTTCCTTTTTATCGTCATTCAATTTCTATATGCCCTTGTTTTCTTTGTAGTCTTTGGATTATTGAATTTTTAGTGGCATACTTTTTACATGGCATGCTTAAGCTGTTTTGATGCTTATTCATTTATACTGTGGACTTCTAGTGCTCAACATTTAGAACTTGATTAGGTTGGTTAATGGTTTTACTTTTTTAATGATTTACCTTTAGTAGGGACATATGCTTATTATGTTCTCCTATTGGGTTTTATGCTCATTTTCAGGATTTGTATTATACTTGAGATTTTCATTTCTTTTGAATAATCTATTTAGAATTCAATGTTGAAATACACCCTAGCTTATTTTGTTTATATCTTGTTTCTATTGATCAAGGAAAAGAAAACCATGTGTGAGTCTTTTCTTTGCTTTGTGAGGTTAATCAGGCTTAGTCCCACCTTGTTTGGAGGAGTTGCCAACTCCCCTTTATTGCTTAAATAGTGAACCATAATATAGGGTACAGGCATAAGATATCATAAATATTTTGGTTATACAACCAAGCTTTATAGTTTTAAAATGGAAAATGATGCATCGGAACCATACACAATCAATCAAAGGATGCCTCCAAGCCACACAAGTTGTCTAGTCAAAGATCTGGGCCATCCTACCATTCATATTGCCCTTATTGAGGATTGGATTAGATCAACGGTTTGATGACAGATTTGGACCCAAATCAGAATGTGTGGTTTTATAAGTTTATAAATTTATTTGTTTAATTACTTGTTAAATTTAGTGATGACTTGCAAAACAAGTTTCCTTTTAGAATTTTTGACATTTATGTTATGGGCCACTTTTCTACTATCAACGATGTTTGAATGACATGAAACTTGTCATGTTTGGAGGCCTATTGAGAGTTAGCTTTCAAACAAGCCCAATATTCTACGATTTTGATGCCTCTTGAATGAGTTATGGCTGATTTACCAAAAGCCTATATGGTCGTGATAGGATTCAAGGGTATTTTGGTCAAAATCATTTTACTGTGTCATTATGAATTGGCCAACCTTCAAAGTGAAAATTTCATCATTCTATGTTTTCTCAACTGATTAATTTCCTGTTAGGATTGCCCTGCATGTTCAAACACTTTTAAAACATTGCCTTCATCATGGTTCCTTCTAAAGTTGCATTCCAAATGCTCGATTGTGGTTCAGTTTCTTTTTGGTACGTAAGTTAGGCTAGGGCCCAAGATCTCATTGTTGAAACACCATCTGTCCACCATTGAGCTATGTGCTCACTATATGCTCACTACTTGTAATTTATAGTCTATTAAACTCAGTATATACACATTGGCTAAAAAAGTGGAATTACTCAACTACCAAGTTTACCTGAAGTGGTCCACTTCTCTTTAATTCGTCGAATCTCACTAAAATCTTGTGCTTTGATCTCCATTGTTGGCCTTTATATAGTTGAAAATGGGTTTCTAAGGTTCCTCTAAGATTGAAATGAAGAAAAAAGGAGAAAATTGGGAGAAAATTTTGGAAAATAGGCCTCTTATATGTGTTACGGTCCAGCTACTGACATGGGGTGATCTTATTGGTACTAATGTGGTTCAGCGATTGATTTTTCTGTTAGCCTGTTTAATCCCTATTTTGGGTATCTGCATTGGCCAAAACAGATATGATATGCCTGTAGACAAAATAATTCCCTCCTCTTTCATATTTATAGCATGCAAGTCATCTTCCTGTTAATATTACCACATGATTCCTTTCCTATTGGAACTTATGATGTTTGTTGGGAAGATCGATTTTTATCATGTTGACGAGTTTTTCTTTGCTGAAAATTCATTTCTTTGTTTTTACTCTCGAAGTGAAGTGATACTCTTTTTATTGAATATTGGCCTTTTAAATGATTGCAGCTTATTTCCTGGAGGCATATCGGCCTGTGAGGAAAGGAGATCTTTTCCTTGTTAGAGGTGGTATGAGGAGCGTAGAATTTAAAGTTATGGAGACGGACCCTTCAGAGTACTGTGTGGTTTCTCCAGATACTGAGATCTTCTGTGAGGGGGAGCCTGTCCGAAGGGAGGATGAAGATAGATTGGATGAGGTGGGTTATGATGATGTTGGTGGGGTGAGGAAACAAATGGCCCAGATACGAGAGCTAGTTGAGCTCCCACTCAGGCATCCTCAGCTTTTCAAATCAATCGGTGTAAAACCTCCAAAGGGAATCTTGCTGTATGGGCCCCCTGGTTCTGGGAAGACATTGATAGCCAGGGCCGTTGCTAATGAAACTGGTGCCTTCTTCTTCTGTATTAATGGACCAGAGATTATGTCTAAACTGGCAGGAGAGAGCGAAAGCAATCTCAGGAAGGCTTTTGAAGAAGCAGAGAGGAATGCGCCATCAATTATATTCATTGACGAGATTGACTCAATAGCTCCGAAGAGGGAGAAAACGAATGGAGAAGTTGAGAGGCGGATCGTTTCCCAACTTTTGACTTTGATGGATGGATTAAAATCGCGTGCCCACGTTATCGTTATTGGGGCTACGAACCGGCCAAATAGCATAGACCCAGCTCTGAGAAGGTTTGGGAGATTCGATAGAGAAATTGACATTGGGGTTCCAGATGAAGTTGGACGGCTTGAAGTCCTCCGCATTCACACAAAGAACATGAAGCTCTCAGAAGATGTAACCAAACATCTTATTCATAACCTCCTTTTTTTTCCTACATGATGTATGATATATCTAAGTTGTCTTTTCTTAGTTCATTCAAGCAGATGACATTGTTCAATACTGTACAGGTGGACCTAGAACAAATTGCAAAGGACACTCATGGGTATGTTGGTGCTGATCTCGCGGCCTTGTGCACAGAGGCTGCCCTTCAATGCATCAGAGAGAAAATGGATGTCATCGACTTGGAAGATGAATCTATCGATGCTGAGATATTAAACTCCATGGCTGTTACGAATGATCACTTCAAGACTGCTCTTGGAACCAGCAATCCATCTGCTCTGCGTGAAACTGTGAGTAAATCTACATCCTTGACATTTCCTCCAGTCCAATATAATAAAAGACGCCTTTTGATGCGGAACAAAAGCATTCAAGGTGTACCAACGAAGAAAGCGCCAATCACAAGTACCATCCTTGTGGATAGGCGACTATTGAGGAGCATTGAAAACCTTATGCATGTAGTCCGAGACATTTGAAAAGACCCCACCTTGGGAAGACATGTGTAAGTTGCTTTGAGGAGATGATCGGACCGTTGGATCGTGATGATGATGTGATCGGACTGTTGGTTCATTGTGGCCCACTTTCATCACACCATCATTGGAGTGCATTGAACATCTTAGATTTGAGTTTATTTTACGCATTTTTTACTTATTTGAGTTTTGGGTTAGTGTGGGTACGTTTTTTCATGCAAATGTCTTTTTTTTGAAATTTTGTTAGTAGGGGTATTTTGGTAATTATGCTAATTTCGAATTTTATAAGGGTGTTGCCCTAAACCTTTTTGATGAGTTGTTGATTTATGAAAAAGAGCAAACCTTTGGTTGCCTCCTTCCTCTCCCTCTCTCTCATGATGCTTCTTCTTCTTCCTTGATCTCTTTCTTCTCTATTCTTCTTGTGCCCCTCCAACTTCTTCCAGGTATTTCATCTTCTATTACTATCATTCTAAACTTCTGTTTTGTTTATTCCCCACGATCTAAACCTTGAGAATCGATCCAAACCCTAAACCCCCAAATTCTCAAATCCCTAATCCGAGAAACCTCCTGGTTCTTCGGACTAGTGATCCTCATTGATCGATTGGGTATGACCATGCAAGATCGGGAGGTTCCATCCCTCGCCAGGTCCAACCTAAGCAATAATTGAATTCCATATTCCACGGTTGTGATGATGGCCCGTCCCATTGCATGTTTCCTTTATGATTTTCTTAGTTTATGATGATTGATGCTAGATTTCATTATTATTATTGCTTTTATTTCCGCTGAATAATTGTGTTCATGAGCATGCATCATATTTAGGGCTGTCCTGCATCAAATTTGGTATCAGAGAATAGGCTTGCATGGTTTTGTCTAGATCGAGTTATCAAAAAAATTAGGGTTTTAATTTTTAGGTTTGTTTTAGGAAATGTCCAGATTTAGAAAGTTTCCAATTTTAGAAAGTTTCTTAATTTGGAGAATTTTTAGATTTAGGAACTTTTCAATTTTAGAAAGTTTCCTAATTTGGAAAATTTTCAGATTTAGAAAGTTTCCAATTTTAGAAACTTTCCAATCTTAAAAAGTTTCCTAATTTGGAAAAATTCTAGATTTGAGTCGCATCATCTAGAATTAATTAGTGTCAGTTCATTGTAGTTTAAATTCATTGCATCCATATTGTGAGTCACCCAGTCCGTAGAGTCTCCCCGTAGTGAATGGAGTATAGGCGTTTGAGATCTTCAAGGCCATTAAGTATTGTCGTGTGGCCGTCGAGACCCAATGGAAAGCCGAACTCCGATGACTTGGCCTACTTTAATGGTCACATGGACCCACAAACATTCCTTGATTGGCTTGAAGACTTGGACTATTTTTTTTATTGGTATGATATGCCGAATTATCGTCGAGTGAGGTTTGCCAAGTGGAAATTGGAGGGCCAAGCCAAGTCGTTTTGGGCAGATTTGGAGCGAAGAATTGATAGAGTTGGGAGAGCTCCAATCTCACAATGGGACGAGATGAAAGAGCGTTTGAAAGAAAAATATCTTCCCATCTCTTATCGTCAAAAGCCTTTGGCTCAGAAGAGAGTTGCCCCACCTTCCCGTCCAAACACAGAACCAATATGGTCCCCTCCTTGTAAAGTGGTCCAACCCATCATTAAGGAAATCTCGACTTATGAACAATTGGAGTGTTTAACACCAATTATATTTCCTTGGAAGCAAGATAATACCTTTGTGAATGGCCAGTTGGAAGAATCCAATCAGGTTGTTTATGAAATGGAAGAATACGTGCCTAACGTCAGTAGTGAGGAAATGGAACAAATTGAGGCATCGCTCATCTTCGTTGAGAATGACGAAGTGTGTGCTAGTGATGAAAAGGTCGAAAAAATTGAGACCACACCACTTCTAGATGTCATGTGTGACTTAAGTGATGTAGAGTCACAATCTAAGTCTCTTACCATAATGCACACGAATGAATTTGAAAAGGAGACTAGTGAGGATATGATGGTGGACACCCACATGACTTGTGATATCCCACCAGATGATTTATGGGATAAATCTTCACCCATATGGGACATTCAACACACAACCGATCTTGTCCCTAGGTTGGTCTTGTCAAGCTTTCCTCCATACTAGGTGAACCCCGTAGAAAATACAGAAATGCAGCATCAATTTGATAACTTCTTGGGGAAGAATTCAATAAGGAAAGTTTGAGTTGGAGTTTTGTTCTGTGTGTCATGCCAGCCCTTTTCACTTTCAAGAACAATGGCATATGGCACACATGTGGGCATATCCTGACCGCCCACAAAGCTTCAATCAAGTGTCAAGTCATCATGCGACGTATTCACGTCATGGTGGATATGATGACCATAGTCCTTATCCCGTATCTTGGTGATATTTTGAACATAACAGTTGATGCCGAGATCTGCTTAAGACTTGGTATTACTAATGTTTGTTCTCAAGTGTTGGGATACATGAAAATCATCCTTGTTTATAATACTTATAATGAGAAATTATGTGTCACCCATGGGAAGTGTCCTTTTGTTTTAGTTTTTCAAATTCTAGGTCATAGGATTGTTTATTTTCATAAGAGTGTTTATTTCCAGTTCGTTGATTTTTCAGAGCGTCCTTTAGTTTCACCCATATCTGTTATCCAAAAGTCTTCAGAGTCAGCCGATGCATTCGCATGCCATACTCATGATTTGCATACACATATTAAACAGCGGATAAATAAGAGCAATGATGATTATAAAATCTCAGCTGATTCTCATCGTAGATTGCAAGAATTTCAAGGAGGAGACTATGTAATAGTGAGGATAAGGCCAGAGCGGTTCTCACAGGGTTCCGCTAAGAAATTACAAACGCGTAGTGCTGGACCATTCAAAATATTGCAGAAAATTGGGTCTAGCGTGTATCGGATTGACCTTCCATCTGAAATGGGCATTAACCCAACTTTTAATGTGGAAGATCTAGTCCGTTCCCACCATTCCATCGTTGATCCATCGTCCCTTTCATGGCCTTGTTCTGAATTTGCTACACAACCCCTTCCACCCCTTCCTCCACCCATTACCCATAAAGAAGAAATTGAGGAGATCTTAGGTGAAGAGATCATTTTTATGAGAGGCGGAGGTTTCCAAAGATACTTGGTCAAATGGAATAACAAGCCACTGTCAGAATCTACATGGTTGATAGAAGTGGAGTTACAGAGCGTTAATCCAGATCTACTAGAGCGCCACAAGAGTTTTAACTCGCCGGAGTCGAGTTCTTCTTAGACGAGGATTATGATGCGGAACAAAAGCATTCAAGGTGTACCAACGAAGAAAGCGCCAATCACAAGTACCATCCTTGTGGATAGGCGACTATTGAGGAGCATTGAAAACCTTATACATGTAGTCCGAGACATTTGAAAAGACCCCACCTTGGGAAGACATGTGTAAGTTGCTTTGAGGAGATGATCAGACCGTTGGATCGTGATGATGATGTGATCGGACTGTTGGTTCATTGTGGCCCACTTTCATCACACCATCATTGGAGTGCATTGAACATCTTAGATTTGAGTTTATTTTACGCATTTTTTACTTATTTGAGTTTTGGGTTAGTGTGGGTACGTTTTTTCATGCAAATGTCCTTTTTTTGAAATTTTGTTAGTAGGGGTATTTTGGTAATTATGCTAATTTCGAATTTTATAAGGGTGTTGCCCTAAACCTTTTTGATGAGTTGTTGATTTATGAAAAAGAGCAAACCTTTGGTTGCCTCCTTCCTCTCCCTCTCTCTCATGATGCTTCTTCTTCTTCCTTGATCTCCTTCTTCTCTATTCTTCTTGTGCCCCTCCAACTTCTTCCAGGTATTTCATCTTCTATTACTATCATTCTAAACTTCTGTTTTGTTTATTCCCCACGATCTAAACCTTGAGAATCGATCCAAACCCTAAACCCCCAAATTCTCAAATCCCTAATCCGAGAAACCTCCTGGTTCTTCGGACTAGTGATCCTCATTGATCGATTGGGTATGACCATGCAAGATCGGGAGGTTCCATCCCTCGCCAGGTCCAACCTAAGCAATAATTGAATTCCATATTCCACGGTTGTGATGATGGCCCGTCCCATTGCATGTTTCCTTTATGATTTTCTTAGTTTATGATGATTGATGCTAGATTTCATTATTATTATTGCTTTTATTTCCGCTGAATAATTGTGTTCATGAGCATGCATCATATTTAGGGCTGTCCTGCATCACCTTTCCTTATATTCTGGGTCTCCATTTCAATGAACAGGTTGTTGAAGTTCCCAATGTCAGGTGGGAAGACATTGGAGGGCTTGAAAGTGTCAAGAGGGAGCTTCAAGAGGTAGGAATTTACTCAGACACTGCCTTTAATGAACTCAAACCATGCCTGACTTTCTTTTTTCATGTATTCTTTATAGACCGTCCAATATCCAGTGGAGCATCCAGAAAAGTTTGAGAAGTTTGGCATGTCGCCCTCAAAAGGAGTACTTTTCTATGGCCCCCCTGGCTGTGGGAAGACGCTGCTGGCCAAGGCGATTGCCAATGAATGCCAAGCAAACTTCATCAGTATCAAGGGTCCTGAATTGCTCACGATGTGGTTTGGAGAGAGTGAAGCCAATGTGCGTGAGATCTTTGATAAGGCCCGCCAATCTGCACCCTGCGTCCTCTTTTTCGATGAACTCGACTCAATTGCAACTCAGGTTTGTTTTCATTTTTAAGGCAGAATTTGGGTGTGACTCCAAACTCTGTTTGGTGGGGCCTCCTAATACTACTTAAATGGGCTTGTGGTTGAGCCTTTGGGTGGTGTGGAAAATGGAACCTGCATTAAGTGGGCTAGCATATTCCAGCCTTTTCAACTCCAAAATCATGTTTGAGATAAGAACGGGAAGACTGTTATTATTTCAAACCTGGTTTTGGAATGCAAGCACACAAATGCACCATAAAATGTCTAAGAATCTTTGTTCTTTACTCCGGCAGTCTTGGATTGCATTTTATATTTTTGTGTATTGTGGCAGAGAGGCAGCAGTGCCGGAGACGCCGGTGGTGCTGCCGATCGAGTTCTGAACCAGCTCCTCACCGAAATGGATGGAATGTCTGCTAAGAAGACAGTTTTCATAATCGGTGCCACGAACAGGCCTGATATAATTGACCCTGCACTGCTGAGGCCTGGCCGTCTTGATCAACTGATTTACATTCCTCTACCGGATGAGAACTCTCGCCATCAGATATTCAAAGCCTGCCTGAGAAAATCTCCTGTATCGAAAGATGTCGACCTGAGAACTCTAGCCAAGTACACGCAGGGCTTTAGCGGTGCTGATATTACAGAGATCTGCCAACGTGCTTGCAAGTATGCCATACGCGAAAGTATCGAGAAGGTAGACTTTCTTGTTTCTTATTCTAAAGTGATTTTTGGTTATCCAGCATGTACTCATACATGGATAATTGTACATGTCATTTGGTCACACGGTTAATTGGGACATGTTTTGGATGTCCAATCCATGGATCAGGTGGGCTCCACCTTTATAGGTTTGCTTGTGCCTCATGGACCGATCTGCACATGGTTGGACATCTAAATCATGCATTGGGCTGGACCGACTGTGTAGATGATCTGGACGATCAGCTATCATGTTGGGCACAAAAAAATGATGTCGGGCATAAACATAGGAAACAGTGGACAGAAACATAGTCCCAAAAGTTCGACTTTAATCTTTTCAATCCTAATTATGGCTGTAAATATGCATGCGGACCTGCAGGTACCCGATGGACCTGACCTGATGTTAATTGGTCCGGTTCCCATTTATTGGACCCTTTAAGAAATCTGGTTGAGTTTGGGTAACACCTTTGGACCCAGTTAAAAATTGAGTCTAGTCGAGTTTGTGTCGGCTCCACATGATGGACCATGTTAAAGTCGGGTTGGGTCTAATTAGTTTTAATGGCAAATTATATATTTACTACTGACTATTCTAGCAAAAGAACTGAGATTTTCACATGTAAGAGAGAACCAGTTTGCATGCCTGTACGTGACCAATTCTCTTCTGTTCCAATGAATTGTGAATCATTGATTTAGATGCAACAATCTGAGCTACCAATGAATTCATAAATTTTAAAAAAAATTAAAGAAACATGCACATATACATGTTCACACTCCACCACACACGTGCCCGTGTGCATATATATATAGACACACACACACACACAGAGAGAAATATATATATATATATAAAGAGAGAGAGAGATGATCCGAGCATCTCCCTCTCTCTCTCCTCGCATACATCGCTATAAGAATGTGCAATCTTTTCCTAACATAAAATGCATGTGGTGTAACCCAAACTGCTTCATGAAACTATGAAAACAACCTAAACGACAAAGACAAAGTGAATCAGTAAAATGAGGTGTTGGCTTTTTGCCTATGCAGGACATAGAAAGGGGGAGGCGTAGGAGAGAAAATCCTGAGGCCATGGAAGAGGACAATAGTGAAGAAGTGGCAGAGATCAAGGCCTGCCATTTTGAGGAGTCTATGAAGTATGCACGCAGGAGCGTAAGTGATGCCGACATCCGCAAATATCAGGCGTTTGCTCAAACCCTGCAGCAGTCAAGGGGTTTCGGGAGCGACTTTCGGTTCTCGGACCGGTCGGAGGCAGGAATGGGGGTGGCCGGGATGGACCCATTTGCAGCTTCTTTTGGAGCCGATGATGACGATTTATACGATTAAATTAAAATTCGGATTTGATATGCATGCATACCTGTATATGATGTTTGAAACTTTTACTTGAATCTCTTGTTATGGTTTAAATTCATACTTAGTAACATGGAAATGGTGTGGATGGCTGTACCTTTCTGGAGCCACTTTATATACAAAACAGTAATACATTGATTAATTTATAAAAATTTGTGGTGCAAATCATACTGTTTCTTTCCCACATGGACTTGACTGCTTGATTTCTTCTTTTCCTTTTATTTTCTTTCCGTTTTTCTTAAATGGTGGGTCTGTCTTTTTTAGTTTTCCTTTTTTTTTCCTCTAATTTGACAGGTCTTTTTTAGCACCCCACTTCTGCACTGAGGCTACTCTTATAAACGGCTTGGATCATTGAACCATGGCCCACAATCTATCTATATGCTATATATAAGGCAACTGGTTTTTGGACACGTTTTGCCCCACAGTTACTTTTCTTAGGGGGGAGAACTTTGAATATTGAAAAAGGGCGTGGCTTTGATAGATCCGAGGTCGGTGGATTCGTGATTGTGGGGCTCATTGTGATGTATGTGCCTTACATTCACACCATTCATCTGTTTAGACAGCTCATTAGGGCATGATCCCCAAAACAAGCTGATCAGAATCTCTGGTGGACTACACGGCAGGAAACGGTGGTGATTGACCATAAAAACTTCTTATGGGCCACAAAAGTTTTGGATCAAGCTGATATTTGTGTGGTCCCTACATCTAGGTCTCTGTGACCTTATCAACAGGTTAGATGGGAATGTTTTCAGTGGCCCCAAATAAGTTTTTAATGGTGGGTATTCAATTACCACTGTTTCCTGCAATGTGGTCCACCTTAGATTTGGATTTGAATCATTTTGGAATCATGCCCTAAAATTATCTGTAAAATCGGATGGACGGCA
The DNA here is from genome assembly GCA_003013855.2 of Liriodendron chinense. Classification (NCBI taxonomy): domain Eukaryota; kingdom Viridiplantae; phylum Streptophyta; class Magnoliopsida; order Magnoliales; family Magnoliaceae; genus Liriodendron; species Liriodendron chinense. Next base: position 764,332 of record PVNU02003299.1, read on the forward strand.
TGGATGTAAGGTATATACATCACTGTGGGCGTCACAGCCACGTGGATCCACCTCAGATTTAGATTTGCTTCATTTTGGGATCGTAGACACCCCACCTAAGTAGACTGTCGGCCAATCACTGGCTGATGGTCACCTGGCGCCCAACTTTTTTTTTCCTTGAGATTTAGATGCCGTTCCTGCTTGGCCAAATTCTGCCAAGTGTCCCGTAGGCTATTGGATGACCGATTGTTTCCGAGCCTACAAATTCAGCCCCGGACTTCGGTCCAGAGGAGCAAAAGGTAGAGGGAGGCAGAAACTGAGAGACACTAATAGATCTCGAGAAACTCCCGAGATTTTGCAAGCCCGACTCCAAATGAGGAAACCAGCCACAGGGTCACTTGAGTTGGAGAATTTTACGATTCTCCGACTCATAAGTGATTCTATGGATTTTAGCCGGCCGTATATTCAAAGCTTCATTTGGTTAGTGGTGACTCCAAAAATCAAATGTATTTTTACACCTGAGTCAATTCTACACCCTGGCTGTGTAATTGATAAGCAAAAGTAAAAGGCAACCGCAAATTACGCAGCGGACGGCATTCACAGAATGATGACTCTGTTGGAGACTTACGTTAGTCTTCACTAGTCAAAGGCCCAACTCGAAACATGGAATGCGTGATCATTGGGGGAATTATGCTATTTGCAAAGATTCCATCTAGTGAAATATTGATCCTACATTAACTGAAACTAACCCTCTAATCAACTGACTTTTTCAGTGCATACTGGTCCCTTTTACTTTACAGCAGTCATCATGGATTCCAGTATACAGTGGTCCGTTTAATTTCTTGCGAACGTCATGCATTCATGCATTCCGGTATATACTAATCCCTTTAATTTCTTGTGAGTATCCTGCATCCCAATCCAATTCGTACTAGTCCATTTACCTTCCTATTTGTACATCTTGATATTCCAATGTGCACTGGTCCTCTTGTATTTTCCTAACATTTACATTTCGTACATTTGCTCTTTAAAAAAAAAGTAAAAAAAAAAAAAAAAAAATTGCACAGTGAAACAAAGTAGCAGACGGTGGGCCAGTTTGCAACCATTGAGCCAAAAAATCAATTATGGGTCCACCGCTTTGTCAAGTCAACGAACACATACCAAAGCATCGCCCAAACCCGTGCATAGGCAGCCATGTCAATCCAAGGAGATGCCTCGACATCCCTTCTAGATTCGCCCAAGCGACAAACCTCGCAAACCTGTGGCCATCCCATCGGTAGGGGACCTAGCCCTCAGCATGAGTAGGCTAGAAGATCTAGTAACCCGCCTTCTCTAGAAGAGAGCCACCTATTCCATTCATAGTGCTATGGACCCTCGCCGTTTCTGCGCTCCCACACGACGTTCTCGTCCCTTCCCCTTTCGGGAAAAGAAGGAGGGGATGCGTGAGTGCGAATCGCCGTTTGTGCCACTGGCTTGCCTCATTCTCGAGGGCTTTATTTGGTTGTCGTGTTTAAGCTGCATGTGTTTAAATGAGTTTATATAAGACCAGAGTCGCCACTAGCCAATTACTTCGAATCTATAGTCGGCTAGACCCCGTAGAAACATTAGAGAAGGGGATCCGAAGATTCCTTCATCTAAAATGACTCCTTTTGATCTGTGGCCAGAGATTCGAGGTAAGGGATCACGGTTACAGGGTGGGAAGAGGTTAAGCACCCCACACACTGCCCATACCGAAGTACGGTCTCTACTTCACAGAATTGAACTAATACTTGAAAGTATGTTTTAATCCTCGTACATTCTCATAGATGACATGATGCATGAATGCAGGTCTGAACAGTAAGAGTTTCTGATGGGCAGGTTCCAATAACAGGCAAGCCCAGAGCATACGCTCGAACTGACAGGTGCTTAATATAAGACGTATGCAGTGTGTTTGAATAATCAAGGTACTTTATAGTGAAGCATAAATGCAAGTCTGAACAATAAGAGTTTCTGATGGGCAGGTTCCAATAACAGGCAAGCCCAGAGCATACGCTCGAACTGACAGGTGCTTAATATAAGACATATGCAGTGTATTTGAATAATCAAGGTGCTTGCAGTGAAGCAGGGGGGTTGGAAGAAAAGTAAATGTTGCACTTATGCTAGATGCAAATGAGATGATGCTGGAAAGGAACAGCTAGATGGACGAAGGTGTCGCAAGGGTTGGCTTCGAGTGGCTGGATCAAGACTTGGATGGCTTGGGAGACTTGGGCCAGTGGTCAAGCTGGGCTCGACCAGGGCTAGGCTCTCCTCACTTGGGCTCTCCTTGGTGGAAAGATGGGCTAAAAGGGTGGAGAATGACTCAGACGGACGGGTCGCTGGACTGGATGGGTTGTGTGTTGAAATGAGAAGGGGAGGGGGGTATTTATAGCAGCGGGCAGTGGCAGAACCCGTAAATATTTTTGGGCGGCCCGCTGTGGGCCGCCCGTACAGTCATTCCTCGATTTCCAGCGCGCGGTACGGTCGTTTCTCGGGCTGCTGTTTGGCTCGGTGGGTCGACTCAGTGAGTTGACTCAGCGGGTCGACTCGGTGATTTGACTCGGCGGATTGACTCGACGGGTTGACTCGGTGTTTTGACTCGACGAGTTGACTCAGCGGGTTAACTCAGCGGGTTGACTCAGTGGGTTGACTTAGTGAGTTTGACTTTTTTAGGATTTTTTGACTGGCTTTTCTTATGGGGGGTTTTTCAGGCTGATGTTTAGGAGTGGGTTGACTGGGTTCAGGCTTGAGTTGGGCTATGGATTGGGGCTTACAAGGGTGAGTTTAGCTGAGTTTGGACTTGGGATTTGGGGGTATGGTCCTCCATTCATCCAGCTATCTCTACCAACAGTGTAGCCGAAGGTGGGGTGTTTACAGATGCCCCTCTTTGGCAGAGGTTGCGTGCAACCGAATGCCAAAGCGAGTAGACACCTCACTTCTGACCCGGTCATTCATAGATCATGGTCTGAAATCTTTGCTTGCCTTTGCATCTGTGCCAGTTGATCGTTTGGAAATCGATCACTCGCACATACCGTGGGAGTTTGGAGAAAACGTTGCGATTGTCCCTACATGCGCTGCAACCTGGGTACCCAATCGCAACCCTTCCATTCCCGATCGGTACTAACATCAGAAAGCTACAGCAGAGCCTCTGCGTTGCTAGTCTTACGAGGTTACTGACCCTGTGATTGATTGTATGTTCGATGTTTTCCCGGATCACTCCAGGAGTACTTGTTTCGCTTGACTGTCAAAGTGGTTAGACGCCCTGCGTCAGATAGTCTTACGGGATTCTACTACGCCGACTTGGACTCAGTCAAGGTACTTCAGGCATCCACGCCTAGGTATGTGCGGGTGGACTCTTTCCACCCGACCTGCTGGTTTCGATGCTTAGTTTGCAATTCATTCTTTCCTCGATTGTGGTCTGGAATCTTTGTTGTCCTTTGTATCTGAGTCAGATGATTGTTTGGAAATTGATAACTCGCACATACCGCGGGAGTTTGGAGAAAACGTTGCGACTGTCCCTGCATGCGCTGCAACCTGGGTACCCAATCGCAACCCTTCCGTTCCCGATCGGTACTAACATCGGAAAGGTACAGCAGAGCCTCTGCGTCGCTAGTCTTACGAGGATACTAACCCTGAGACTGATTGTGTGATGTTTGATGTTTTCCCAGATCACTCCAAGAGTACTTGTTTCGCTTGACTGTCAAAGTGGTTAGACGTCCTGCATCAGATAGTCTTACGGGATTCTACTACGCCGACTTGGACTCAGTCAAGGTACTTCAGGCATCCACGCCTAGGTATGTGCGGGTGAACTCTTTCCACCCAATCAGCTGATTTTGATACTTAGGTTACAATTCATCGTTTCCACCTGTCCAAATGGTTTCTTTGACCGAGCCTTTTGGCTTTCATCTTTTCTTATCTTGGCATGTAGTACGACCACACTAACACTGGAGTTCAGTTCGACCGTTCTTTGAGTGCATTGGATCCTATGGTCTCCGGGGAAACCACGAGACATTGGATCTTATTTGATTTTTGCGTCGGCTCCTACCCAGAGATATGGAAGATCTCCTGGTGTGTTGGAGGCAAAACGCTCTACTGAGAAAATATTTTTTGGATTTTTGAAAAGATACCCACTCTAGGGAGTGATAGTCCGTGGGGTTTTTATTTGCAAGTAGGAATATTTTTTTTTATCTTTTGAAATGGAAATCAGGTCTGCACGTGCCTCCACTAGGGATGCCTGTGGGGTCTTTGGCTAACCGACTTTATTTTGAAAGCAAAGAAACATGATGATTGATGCGATGGATGCTAATGCATGGAGATGCATGATGAATGCATGGCTTTGGCTCATTCTCTTTCAGTTTGATGATTTTGCTTTTGCTGGTGATGCAGAGAATTTTGAGCTTATTGCTTGCAGGGTTGTGCTCCCTGGGGATTTTCTTTTTTATACGGGCGTTTGGTCAGCGGGTTGGTCAAGATCCCGACCCGTGGTCGATCAGGTCCATCGTCCCAAGATGCTGTTTCTTTACTTAATGAGAATGTACGAGGATGTTATCTGACTTCAAGATGTTCTTCTGGGCATAAATGCTATTGAGACGGTGCTTAGTCGCCAGTTCTGGTCAAGATTCCAATTTGCGGGCGATCAGATCCGTCATCCCAAATTGTGAAGAGAGTGGAGTTCAAGACTCCTGAAGTGTAGTGCTGGGGGATAGTGACAATTTTTGTGATTTTTGCAAATATGTGGTCCGAATCTTTACCTGAGTGGTCAGGACAGAGATCGGTTATTGAAAACAAAGGAAATATTTTTGTGATTTTTTGAAAATATTTGATTTGAAAGCAAAGGAAATATTTTTTGTGATTTTTACAAATATTTGATTTGAAAGCAAGGAAAATATTTTTTTTGTGATTTTTGAAAAGGTGATTTTGCAATGTTTTGGTATTTTGATTTTTCTGAAATGCAAGGAAATGTGTGGAATTTTCATCCACTTCCAGCTTCTACTGCTGGTAAGGCACCCGATCCATTTTACGTCAGTAAGTAAGAAGAGTCTCACATAGTTAAGTGCCGTAGTTTTACATCTTCGGATGAGGAGATTTTGAGGGTTTTCAGTCAACACACCCACAAAGTTGCCTGTTCCTCATGTGCAATGCACATAGACCACGTATCGTCTGACAGACTCCTTCGGCCACAAAATGAGCCACATCCTCACATTTCCCTTAGTCAATCCAGTTTGGGGCCTTACGTTGCTCACAATTCCGTGAGGGTGCGCTCCACCTCCCAACAGCCTTAATCCCCTTCATGAGTTTTGGGAATAGGGAACATCCTTCAGATTCAACAGCGACTTCTAAATCAAGGTTGTCTATCACGGTGCGTTCAACACGAACAGGGTTGTGGAGTTCTGCCCGCCTCAGCCCTTACTTGTTTAAAAGATTCCAGACACCCATATGATTAAGTGTCAGCCATGTCTGGAACAGGTTAGGAAAGAAAGCCCCCGAGAAGTTAATCCTAGTGTAGTTTTAGGTCTTCGGACCGCTGGGGATGAATTTGTGCAGTTAAAATTGATGGCAAAATTTTTTATTTTTATTTTATTTTTATATATATATATATATTTTTTGAAAAGGTTCCAGAGTTCAACTCAAGTAATCGAAGTTGACGCTGGTTTTATGGAAAGCTTGAAATCTTTTTGGTACTTTTAGAAATGATCCGGGCTATCAAACCTTGATCCCATCGGTCGAGGCCGACGCCGATTTTTGGTTGAAAGCAAGAAAGGTCCCCCGAGAAATTAATCCCAGCGTAGTTTAAAGTCTTCGGACCATAAAACTGTACAAAACAGGGAAAACATATTTTTTTGTTTTTTTGAAAATGTCCGGTGTCAGCAGATCTTGATTCGATCCAGACTGATGCCGGTTTTTATTTAAAAAGTCTCTCGGGATCCTAATCCCGACGTAGTTTAAGGTCTTCGGACCCAAAAAAACACTTTACGTACATGCTGAAAATACATTCTTTTTTGTGATTTTTCGAAAATGTTCCAGGCTGTTAAATCTCAATTTGAGCGGTCAAGATCAACACTGGTTTTTATTGAAAATCTCTCGGGATTTTGTTCCCGAGGTAGTTTAAGGTCTTCGGACCATAAAACTGTACAAAACAGGGAAAACATATTTTTTTATTTTTTGGAAAATGTCCGGTGTTAGCGGATCTTGATTCGATCCAGACTGATGCCGGTTTTTATTGAAAGTCCCTCGGGATCTTGATCCCGACGTAGTTTAAGGTCTTCGGACCCAAAATATGTACAAGCTGGGCAAACACATTTTTTTTTTGTTTTGGAAAATGTCCGGTGTCAGCGGATCTTGATTCGAACGATCCAGACTGCTATCGATTTTTATTTAAAAAGTCTCTTGGGATCTTGATCCCGACGTAGTTTAAGGTCTTCGGACCCAAAAAATGTACAAGCTGGGCAAACACATTTTTTTTTTATTTTTGGAAAATGTCCGGTGTCAGCGGATCTTGATTCGAACGATCCAGACTGCTATCGATTTTTATTTAAAAAGTCTCTTGGGATCTTGATCCCGACGTAGTTTAAGGTCTTCGGACCCAAAAAATGTACAAGCTGGGCAAACACATTTTTTTTTTTATTTTTGGAAAATGTCCAGTGTCAGCGGATCTTGATTCGAACGATCCAGACTACTACCGGTTTTTATTTAAAAAGTCTCTCAGGATCTTGATCCCGACGTAGTTTAAGGTCTTCGGACCCAAAAAATGTACATGTAAACAGTAATCAAGGGCGGAGATTCTTGGGATTCTTCTTGGAATGGTTTGGATCATTTGGTCATGCCTTTGGATGGTTGTGATCACTGTTTGACCAAGTCAATTTTTCTTTCTTTTTCTTGAAAATTCCATAGAACTTTTCCACATCATCAACCCAATTTCTCACCCATTTCTCACAAGATGAGATTTTGGTGAGATTTCTTTCTTTTTCTCACCATTTTCTTCCATCACTTCATTCTTACAAGGAGGTACAAGATTCACTTGCAACCACCCTTCCCAAGGAGGAGTTCTTACCAAGGAGAGGGGAGGAGAGGTCGTTTCACCTAGGTAGAGGGTAGGACGGCCCCCTGGGCGCCGCCCGGACCGCCTCTGACCCCTGGTTTCTTCACTGGGTTGGGTAAAGGGGTGCACCCCCCTTTTCTATATAACATGGGGCACCCTTGCCCCCTCCAACGTGCAATCTCTCTCTTCTCTCTCATACTCTCTCTTTCTCAAAGTTTTCTCTCTCCTTTTGGTGGTTCTTTGCTTCTCTCAAGTGGTGGGCCTTAGAGAAGTTTTGGGACAGCAAGGTGGTCCCTCTTTGGTGAGTGGTAAAGGTATGGACCACTCCCTTTCTCTTTCTTGTCCTTTTCCTTCTTCTTATCTCTTCTCATGGTTCTTTTCTTTTTCCATGTAGCTATTCCAAAAGGAGTGAAGGTGGGCCCAAGTGTTCTTGACCTTTTTCTAGATCTCCAATCTATTTCAAAGGTGGTGCATGGAGAGGGACATTGCAAGCTTTCCATTTCATTTTTCCTTTTCTTCTTTTCACACTCCCTTCATGTGTATGTAAAGGGTAATTTTGCCATGTCCATCAAGTGTGCATGGCAAAATATACTATCTTTTCCATGGGAGTTGGGCCTCTTTTCATATGTATCGAATGGGCTCAAAGTGAAGTCATGGCCCTTGGTGTATTTGATGGGCCCAATGCTTCATTTTGGGCTCCCTCTTACTTTCTCTTTCTTGTCATTTCCTTTGGAGCTTTCTTTTCTTTTCCATTTTCTCTTCACGGTTTGGGCCCATGGGAATGGTAGGGCCCACCTCAATTTTTGGGCTCATGGGGCTCACTTTGGGTGGCCCCATCTTTCTTCACATGTGTATGGACCAAGGTGACTAGCCCATTCTTCACTTGGATCTCAAGTGGGCTAGATTTCTTAGTTGGGCCTTTATGGACAAGTAGCCCAAATCTTCCACCATCTCTTGATTATGATGTACATCCTTGTACAAAGTGTGGTGGGTTCCTTGGAGTTTTTCCATATGGATGGGCTTTTGGGCCTTCATTGGAGCTTGGATTTCTTTGGACCATGTGTGCACCACTACACTTTGTCCATGTAGGCTTTTTTCCTTTCATGCTTTTTCTTTTGATGGATGGAGGGCTTGAGTTACTTGATCATCTACAAGTCCCATGAGTGAGTTGTTCCAACAATTCCACTAAGTTCAAATGGTTTTTTCTTGTGGGAGGAAAGTGGTCCTCAAGAGTTTCTTTAGATGTTGTCAATCTCAAATGGATGATCCTCCTTCAAGTGAGCTATCCATGCAACCATAGCTCCTTGAACTTCCTTTGGGGGGCTTGGTGGGTCATCCACCATCATTCTCAAGGATGAGTGGTTTTTCCTTCCATTTGTGAGGAAGAATGATACTCATAAGTTGCCCAATTTTGTCCCATGATTTGGGGCATTTTAGATTTTGAACTTCAAGTGGGCTATGTATACCATTCTTAGCCATTTTCGTAATGGTTGGGTGACTCATCAAGCCATGCCCTCTTGTGCTCAAATGGTCCCCTTGTTTTGTAAAGAAATTGGTGCACATAAGTTGCCCAACTTGCCCTTTCATGGGCATTTTCAACTTGATTCTTCATGTGGGCTATGTGCATCAACTTTTTTTACCATTAGCTTCTTTGATTCATATGTTTGTGGGTAGACCGCCATGTTGTACTTTCATGGTCAACACTATCATCAAGATGGTGTACATAGGGGTGCCCATGGTTAACCCATGAATGGGTCCTCATGTTCTTCAGTGGGCTACGTGCTCCCTCCAATCCATTGAGATGAGGCATTTGGGTTGCTCTTGGGGGCCCATTTCCCTCATATTCTCCATTTGTCCATGTACATGTGTAAAAAGGTGGAAACATCTTAAGTAAGAATCATGGCCTTGGCATAAAAAGTGGACCAATCCTTGGCCACATATGGACTTTGAAGAGGGATTTCTCATGTGAAGTAGGATCCTTATCCCTTGTTGATCTCATGACACTTGAGTGTATTTGTTGTCCAAAGTATGTCCTTGGATGATGGACTTTTCTTGCCTAAGGCATGCCATGCAATCTTCTTTAAGGTGGGCCTTGCTTTCTTCAATGGGCCAAACACATATCCTAGGTAACACATGGAGTTGGACTTTAGATCTTGCCTTTGAATGTGAGTCCAATCCCATGTGTTTCCTGGATGATAATTTGGATTTTAACAGGTAAGGGATAGGGACTTACCTTGCCAAGCTTGTAGGATTCAATGGCGGACGGTACCAGAGGTCGTCAAGTGATTGATGAGGATGATTCTGCCTTCATCATCCGCCGAGGGAACCACATGTGTTCCTTGGCTATGGAGCATCAACCTCTTTCTGCCATCAAGGGTCAAGGTACCAGGGATCACTGGGACAACTGGGTGAAGGATCCACAGTCCTTGCTTGAACGAGTATTGGCTGGTACTACTTTTGCTAGCCTCCTTACCTTACGTTTTCATAACAACAGTGTCAACCGCATGATGCTCGCGGCCCTTTGTGAGAGGTGGCGGGACGAGACCCACACCTTCCAGCTCTCTTGTGGTGAATGGGGAATAAATCCCCTGGATATTTATATGCAAATAGGCTTTCCATTTCATGGGGCAGTTGTTCCCCAAGTTAGCTCTCTGGCTCCCATCACTTCCACTGACTGGCTACGGCTTGTCGGTGATGTCCCACCTGAGGATGAATTCCAAGGCCATCAAGTAAAGATGCAATGGTTCTACAACACTTTTGCCTCCGTCATCCCCACTACCGAGCTAGAGGCCCTCCACAAAGCACGAGCCATGATCACTTATGCCTTCGGGTCCTTCCTTCTCTGCCATGCCAATGAGAGGGTCGGTCTTAAATTTCTTCGCTTGGTTGAGGATCTTCACCACCCCTACAATTGGAACGGGGCTATCCTGACTCATATTTTCCAGGGTCTGGATAAGACCTGTCGGAATAGCCGGTCCTACACTGGTTTCTGGCCTGTCGTCGAGGTATTTCTTCATCCACCTTTCTTGGAGACATTTACCTTCTTTCTCTCTCTGATCATTAGGTGTGCTTTTGCCCAGACTTGCTTTTATGACCATTTTCCCCATCTCGCGCCAAGGATGCGGGATGATATTGAGCCCTCTTTGTATCTCCACATGTACTGGCACCAACAAAACCTTCAGCGGAACTCCCGAGTTTCTGGGGACAATTGGCTTGCTGACATAGACGGGTTGATCGTTGATGATGTAAGTATCTTGCTTTCCTTATCCCTCGTGCTGCACTGTAACTGATCGTGGTGACCTCATTTGCTGTAGCTTGCTCGGATGCCGTATGCCAGCTTCCCCCTCTATTACACCCCTCAGCGTGTGGAGGCATATGATGCTTTATGTCTCCGTATCATGCTTTCTGACGCTGAATCATTTCAGTGGTATCTGGGTGAGAGGTTGCTTCGGCAAGTCACTAGGGTGGCTAGGGTCCCTTGTTCTGCACCTCCTCCAGCTGCTCAGATTCCTGCAGATGAGATGGCTGATGCTCTTGCGGGCCAGCCCGGGTTTCGTTTCACGATCCCGGATGGTGACTATGATGAGTGGTATTTGCTATACGGCTAGGGGCCTTTGCTTCCTTTGCTCTATGTTCCAGGGGGCTGTCGTAGATATGCTGGAGGCTCAGTGACAGCTCCTTTGATGGATCTTTATCGTCGGGAGAGGGACGAGAGGAGGGACGATGACGACTATGTTGGTGACTTGTAGCCTGCTTTGTATTCAGCTTACTTGATGGATGGCCTTCTCCTTTTGGTCTTTACCTTCTTCTGTAAAAAAAAAATCTTTTGAATGAATATACAATCTTTGACTTGTCTCAAATTCCTTGATGATGTCTGGATGTTCTGGCTTTTGACTCGTTCCTTAATGATTTGTGGAAGATGAGACTTCTTGACTACATGGATGATGAATTGAACGGTTCAGATTGCTTGATTTGGCCCTATGGGCCCGCTTGATGATTAGATCTTGGATTCTGGCCTTCTTTCTTGATGATCAAGCCTTTGATCTTACTGCTTCATGACTTGTGCGAGCTCTTCCATGGTTTGGATCATGATGATCTAGTCTTTGAGTGGCTCATATCGCTTGTGGCCCTCTCTTGATTATCTTTCCCCCTCTTTGACTTGATCAGACACATTCTGGCCGCAGTGCTTCGTGATTGGACCGGTGGGGTACCTCGTAGATGATCTTGATCAACCTTAATCAAAATCTGGAAGGGATTGGGGCCTTGGGCGGCCCTCAGGGTGCCATCTGCTGATGTGGACTGTCAGCCTCACCTACCAAGAACCATGGAGCCAATCCTGCGGAGAGAGAGGGAGCGCGTCCGTACGGGCGGCCCTGAGCGGGCCGCCCAAAGCTCGCCTCTTGTGCGGCTTGGGCTGGCTCATGCTCGGACATTCTTCACAGTCCTATGCTCTTGTCCCATGTTCCCTGCACGTCTCGGTTTGACTACAGCCATGAATACTCTCTTTGTCTCATCTTCCCTCCTTTTGTCTTCTTCTTGTTTTGTCCTTTCTTGGGCAATGGATGGTGGAGATTTAGTTGCTGTGGGGGCTGTCCATGATGGGTCCCACACTTCAGGAGGTGGTGCAGGCTTTAATGATGGTGGAATCTCTTTAATGGATGGTAGAGATGGTGCATTGAATGAGGGCATTGATGAGGGGTTAGGGATGGTGGTTGGTGGAGCTTTGAATGGCCCCATTAATGGCAGCCATGCTGAAATTCCAAATTTGAATGGGGCTTTGATTATGGGAGAAATGGATGGCATGGATGAGGTGGGAGGATGGGACATAGGTGAGGCTATGCATCCCTTGAATATGGGTCACATGGATGATGTGATTGATGGAGGTGATGGGACCATGATGGACATAGATGGGCTGATCTCCTGTCTGATGGGATGGATGGTTCAGATGATACCTTTGACGGTTTGGATGCTCTTGATGAGGGCCAGGATGTGCGGCACACTTGTTTGGGTGGACTTGATGTGATCATTGATGATGTCCCCCTGATGATGGACGGTGTGGATGCCTCGATGATCCCTTTGATCGGCTAGGGTGATGACTGGATTCATGATCTCCTGTTGGAGAGGGCCACAGGTCTAGATCTAATCGTTGATTCTTCGATCGGGGTTGTCGGGACCCTTCTTGATCGTTCAGATGCATTTTTCGACGGTCAGATTGGCCAGGATGCCACGACGTGTGGTGTGATCTTCGCTGGTAGCCCTTTCGATGAAGAGTATCGTCCTTCTCTTGATCGTCGGTCTTTTGCGCACTCTGTTCATGAGGTGGGCGAGTCTTCTCATGCGGCTGAGGTTATGACAGTTTCGGACAGTGGTGCGACTATATCAGACATAGTTGTTACTGAGGGCAGGTCAGGGGCTGTCGAGTCTGCAGAGGTTCCAGCTTTTCCTTCTCCTTCGCCCGTTGACCTTCTGATCCTCGATGAGTCATCATTGATTTCTAGGCCTTTTGTTCTGGAGGGGGTGCTAGTGAGGACTTGTCAGCTGCTTCCTCGTCCTTCTTGCTCGCCACGGCTGCTTGCTTGGCTTGATGGTTTGTCAGCTTATGAGATTCGGGATTTGGAGTCCTATGGCTTCGGCAGTCTGATCCATATGGCTAGAGTTGACATTGATTGGAGGATGCTCGGAGCTGCGTTGATTGACTGGGTCCCTTCGTTGAACTTGTTTGCGTTCAACGATATGGAGATGGGACCCTCTTTGGAGGAGATTGCCCGCTTGACAGGCCTACCTTGGGATTATACTCAGTATTTCTCGCCGAGGACATCGCCGAAGATTGCCACACTGCAGAACTGGTTCGGGATCCCCTATCTTGTTTGGTCTGCAGCCGCCGGCCAGGATGCTGTAGTGTTCTCCTTGGACTTACTGTATGACCTTTTTTCGGGTCCACAGAGTGTAGCCGATTCTACCTTTGCTCGGAACGCACTGATATTCTGCTTGATAGCTGAGGTGCTGTTCTCGGGATGGCGCAGGTCCTAGACTCCTCTGCTTTTTGAGGTGATGAGCCGAGCTATCCAACGGCAGGGGATCATTTCTCTCATCTTGGCCGAGCTGTTTAATGGGCTGACTGACTGCGCCCTGGGTCGCACTCGTGTCCTTCGCGGCTGTTGTGCCTTTCTTCAGGTATCTTTTTTACACCTTTTTCTTCTTGCTTTGTTAGGAATTGCTTTGCTCTAGCTGAACTTCTTTTCCTTTTTGTGATCAGGTCTGGCTATGGGAGCGTCTTTCTTTGACCGTTCCTGCACCCTTTCCTGGCTTTCCTAGCTCTGACGTCATGCATTATATCATGGAGTTTCTTCCGCATACGGCTAGGATAAGCGAGCCCTTGTATCTGTTAGTGCACTTTTCTGTGGTATATTAGTGCACCTTGTTTGTCAATTACTTAGGTCAGTAGGTCTAGTGTCGGTTGAGCTTAATGAAGACAAAGACCGAAGACTCAAGTGGCCCGGCTGCATCAAGAAAGAAGAAACAGGTAAATGTGATGCCTTGGTGTGCCTTGCCTTGACCAAAACCTAACCCATAACCTCTTAGATGACTTGCATCACCTAGGTATATCTTTAGTCATCATCATTAGTCTTAGAACTCTATGAAAAACATGATAAATTAGACTAATTAAAGAGGTGGAAGCTGCTGCAATAAAAAAGGCTCAAACAGCAGTTTCCGATAGGACTCCGATCAATCGGACAGGTGCTCCGATATGACTCCGATCGATCGGACAGAAATTCCGATCAATCGGAAATTGTCCCAGAAAAAATTGAAAACTCACTGGACATATTTCCGATCAATCGAACAGTCTTTCGATCCATCGGAAGGGGCCGTCCGATCAATCGAACAGTGTTCCGATCAATCAGAATTTCTTCCAAAGACTTCTCTGGATAAATTTCCGATCAATCGGACTTTTCTCCGATCAATCGGACTGGGCTCCGATCAATCGGACACTTTTTCCGATCAATCGGAGATGCACGAATCTGCCCGTTTTTTGACCGTTGGAAGAAAATCTATTTAAAAGGGGGATTTGTTTTTTGAGCTAACAGAGGGAATTTTGAGGAGATAGAAGCTACCATTGCTAGAGATCATTAGAGGCTCTATCCCAAACCTAAAGCAAGTCATTCTCCTTGTGTTCTCATCACAAGCTTGGGCCATTCAATAGCATCTTGAGAATGGACTTGTTCCCTCTTGATTCCGAGGGTTTAAACACTTTGATGATAGTTAAATCCTTTGTCTAAACACTACCTAGGAGTCCATTTAGGTGTATTCCTCTAGGAAACCCATTTCCTACCATTTGTAGAGGTTTCACCATTCCCTAGCACCTTAGGCATCTCCAATGGAGCATCACATGCAAGGTTGCTGATCTTGGAGCTGAAGCCTTGGTAAAGCAACGGCGTCAACGATCGGGGGAGCACAAGGGGAGCTGATTCAAGCACGGGAGAGCGAGAAGAAGCAACCCAAGACGGCGCAACAAGGGGCTCAATCCGACAAGTAAGGTTGTCTTGTTAAGAGTCCATCCACTCAATTCCCTGTGGGAGTTGAGTGTAGAGTTTGTTTGACAAACTCGCCCCGGGGTCGTTAGCCGATCCTTGGCCTATTAGTTGGGCCTAAAATCTAGGGATGTCAGCCGTTCCTTGGCACGTTAGTCGGGCCTAAAACAAAGTCTCCAAGGGGGAACCACCAACACGGGTGCAAACGTGTAGGTTGGGATGAACCTGTAAACTCCCCGGTTGGGTGGATCCGAGTTAAAACACCTTGGTTGGGAGGAACCAGATTTAAACTCCCCAGTGAATGCCAGTGTGCTCAAAGGGGTTGAGTACTTGAACCGGGAGTGGAGTAGACATGTAGTCGAACCACTATACATCCTTGTGTTTGTGATTGATCTTGAGCACATTTCTATTTATGCATTGTGTTTAATTGTTAATTATGTATGCTTAGTTAGGAATGTATGCTTAGCACTTGATAGGCACATCCACACTCATAAGATGTACTTTCACTACCTCAAGTAGACTTGAACTTATTGATCCATCCTCATTCAAGTCTATTTGAGTAGCATAGATTAGGTTCTTCATTAGCTTAATCATTTAATTAATCTATGCTTGTTTAGACTAGGTTGTTTATAGCTTTTATCATATGCTAGTCTTTTGATTGGACCCACTTAGGCTTGGAAGCCAAAGTGTTATCGCTTACGTAGTTCAATTTGTTAAATTTGTTAAGTAGGCGAAAAGATTTTAAAGAGGTCCTAATCACCCCCTCCTATAGGTTTAGCCATAATTCTAGTTGCTCTTTAAGCTTCCGCACATGTATGCATAGGGTGTCGTGTTTGACTACCCGACGCAATATCAGTATCGCAGGATGTTCGCTGAACTTCGTGACTGGAATGTTCGTTGGGAGTCATCTTGGCTTTCACTTCCTCCAGTGCTTTGCGATGCACACCGCCTTCCTCTGATGTTGGTAGGTTTTCGATCTTACTTTTCTTACCATCCCATTCGGTTCCTGTGGCAGTTTGGGTATGAGCAGGATGTTCCTCTTTTTGCTTTCACGGGTATCGAGCGTCGAACACTTCTATCTAGATCCTCTGACTTTAGGACTCGGGTCGATGGATCTTGGGCGAGTTACTTGATTGCTGATTTGCTTGGTTTTGAGCTGCGGACTTTTTCGATGGCGATCGCCCCCTATCAGTACTGGGTTGCTGAGCAGTCTTTGTATCGACGTATCCCTTGCTGGCACCAGACTGTTGATGAGGATGAGCAGGATATCCTTGGAGATGCTGGCTCTTCATCTGGTTCATATGAACCTTTTGAGGAGCACCCATTCATTGATCCTTGCTTCCTTTTGGCCACTCATGGCCATCTGCTGTCTAAGATTTCTACACTTTGGTATCATTGTGAGATGATGTCGAGGAGATTGGCTGCCGATCAGAGGTTGTCTGACGAGGAGACAGCGATCCGTACCCTTGAGCGCGATGAGGCGCATTACCTGCGTATAGAGGTGAGTAGGTTGAGAGCGAGGCTATCTTTTTATGAGTCAGAGGACTTACCTGATGTGGCCGAGGAGGGGGGTAGAGATTGATGGTGTTGGCCACCTGCACATTCTTTTTGCATATATGATTGATGATGATGCATTTTTTTTATATATATATATTTTTTTTAAAAAGATGACATGATATGTGTAAAAGAAATATGATGCTTTTAATGAAAAAAGAAAAAAACTGTTTGAAAATCTATTGTGCCATGAGTTGTCTTGTGAGTGTGTTTGGATTTTGTGTCGGGATATAGGAATCAGAACTGGGGCTCGGCCATTGCTTTGACCGATGTCTTGAGATTTGACTCGAGTGCTCCTTTGGTTCCCTAGAGATGTAGGCAACGGGAACTATTGCCTCCCGAGATTGTCGGAATTTGTAGAGCTCTTTGTTCCTGACTGCACTTCTTCTTGTTCTTGAACTGTGACTGCTTGAACCATTCTAAACTGTCTGATTTCTTAGTACCTGCACTTTTAATTTTTTTTTCTTTTTCCATCTGAGCCATTTTTGCCTGCAGCGCTCTTTCGAGTTTTCACCACAGCCGGCCTTTTCCCGTCATTTTTGCCCGTGGTGCCTTTTCGGGTTTTCACCACGTCCTGGGTGTTTGATCTTGCCTGCCCCTTGGCAGCTATGCTGTTTGTACCCTCGGCACCCTTTTGGGTTTTCACTAAGTCCGCTGTATGCCCACTGTTTTTACTCGGAGCGCCCTTTCGGGTTTTCACTCCGCCCTCTTTGTTTAGGCACACATTTTCTTTTTCTCTTTTTTTTTTGGATCTTTGGATAACTGCGGCGGCTAGAGGTCGGGAATCCGTCGTTGCCGGCCGTTGGCAGTCTTTCAGTCCTTATCCTAAGTTACGATGATATAGTTGTCGGTCTTTGCTAAAGACCCTTCTGAGATGAATGGATGGATGACCGTGTTTCTTCTTGGGTTGATTTTTTTTTCGGATGCCTTTCTTTGGCTTCCCTTTTTCTCTTTTCTTCTTTTTTTTTTCTTTCTTTTGTATTCTTTTTCTCTCTTTTTTTTTGTATTTTCCCCCCCTTTTTTTGTATTTTTCTCTTTTTGAATCCCCTTATTTGAAACAATGGTTGGTGGACGAAAATGATTTCTCAGAGGTTTTAGCTTCGACCTCTTGACTTCGGCTCTATTAAAGTAACTCTTGATAAGGTCAGAATGGTTTACTCATGAAAGATGTTCACGTTGTCGGCGTTGGTTGGCTCAGGAAGATCCACCCCTCTCATACTGGTGAGTCTGAGGGCGCCTCCGGGAAGTACTTCTTTGATGATCAGTGGCCCGTCCCATGAGGGTTTGAACTTTCCTCTGGGATCCGGAAGGTGCGACGGTAGAATCTTCTTCATGACCATGTCGCCTACCTTGAAGCTTCTTTTTCGGACTCTCTTGTTGTAAGCCCGAGCGATCCTTTTCTGATAGCACTGAGAATGACTTAACGCACGCATGCGCTTTTCATCTGCTAGCTGCAGCTGATTGAATCTGGCCCGTTGCCATTCTCCTTCTTCAATTCCGCTTTCTAGTAATACTCGTAGTGATGGTATTTCCACCTCGAATGGCAGACCTGCTTCCATTCCATAAGTAAGCTCAAAAGGAGTAGCGCCCGTAGCAGACCGTACAAACATTCGATAAGCCCAAAGTGCATATGGGAGCATATCTGACCAATCCCGATAGGTCACGACCATCTTCTCGAGTATCCTGACGATTCTCTTGTTTGCGGCTTCTACCCCACCATTCATCTGGGGACGGTAGGGGCTTGATCGATGACGTTGGATCTTGAATTTGCTGAGGAAGTCATCCATCTTTCTGTTGACGAACGGGGTCCCATTATCTGTGATGATAACATTGGGGATTCCATACCGGCATATGATGTTGTTCTTCATGAATTTGATCACCTGAAATGCTGCAATCATGGTGTAGGAGGCTGCCTCTACCCACTTGGTGAAGTAGTCGACTGCCACAAGTATGTACTCATGACCGTTTGATGCTTTGGGACTGATCTTGTCGATGATGTCGAGTCCCCACATGGAGAAGGGCCAGGGGGTGGTCAGGTTGTATAATTCTGATGAGGGGGCATGGATTTGATTCGCATGCTCCTGACATTTGAAGCATTTTCTGACGTGCTGGCAGTAGTCTGTCTCCATGGTGAGCCAATAGTAGCCGAGTCGTAGAATCTTCTTTGCCATCATGTGCCCGTTCATGTGTGGGCCACAGATTCCTTCGTGTATTTCTTTCATGATCTTTGCAGCTTCTGTTTCATCGACGCATCGAAGGAGGATGTGATGATAGGATCGCTTATAAAGAACTTCGCCACTGATGGTGAACTGGCCGGCCAAACGCTGGATGGTTCGGAGATCTGTTGCTGTTGCTGACTCCAGATACTCCTGGGTTTCGAGATATTGTTTGATGTCGGCATACCAGGGTTTGTTAGGGACAGCTTCGGCTTCTTCTATTTGCAGGCAAAAAGCAGGTTCTTCTTGAATTTCGACTGTGAGCTCCCATTTTGAAGCTCCTTTTGGTATCTCGAGCATTGATGCAAGTGTGGCGAGAGCATCTGCAAACTGGTTCTTGGCTCTGGGCATGTATGAGAAGGTGATTTCTTTGAATTCTTCGATCAGATTTTCAAGATACACATGATATGGTATCAACTTCTCATCCTTAGTCTTCCATTTGCCATTGGTCTGATTGATGATAAGCTGTGAGTCTCCAAATACTCGTAGCTTCTTGACGCCCAAGATTATGGCTTCCCTTAAGCCGGCGATGCATGCTTCGTACTCTGCCATGTTGTTGGTGCACTCGAATGCCATGCGCCTTGAGATAGGAATAGGGGCATCATCTGGAGAGTAGAGGATTGCTCCAATACCACTCCCTTTAGAATTTGCTGCGCCGTCAAAGAATAACGTCCACTCATCTTTTTTCTTCTTTTCTTCCCCTTCAATAAGCAAGAGATCTTCATCAGGGAAGAATGTCTTGAGCGATTGATAATCCAGGAGGGAGTGGGCGGTGAGATGATCGGCGAGGGCCTGCCCCTTGATTGCCTTCTGAGTGACATAAGTGATGTCGAACTCAGACAGGAGTAGCTGCCATTTAGCTATCCTTCCAGTGAGTGCCGGTTTCTCGAACAGGTACTTGAGCGGATCCATGTGAGCGAGGAGGAGAATAGGGAAAGCAATCATGTATTGATTGAGTCGCTGAGTTGCCCAGACTAGGGCGAGGCAAGTCTTCTCGATTGGGGAATACCTGGTCTCGTAGTCGGTGAACTTTCGACTCAAATAATATATTGCTTGTTCCTTCTTCCCGGTCTCATCATGCTGGCCGAGGACACAACCAATGGCTTTTGCTGCTATCGAGATGTATAACAACAGCGGACGTCCAGGAGTGGGCGGCACTAGGACTGGAGGGTTCATGAGGTATCTCTTGATGCGGTCGAAGGCGACTTGGCAATCATCATTCCATTCTTTTGGAACGTTCTTCCGAAGGAGCTTAAAAATGGGCTCACAAATAGGTGTGAGCTGTGCGATGAAGCGACTGATGTATTGAATTCTGCCGAGGAAGCCACGTATTTCTTTCTCTATTTTAGGAGGGGGCATCTCGATGATTGCTCTGGTTTTGGTCTCGTCGACCCTGATGCCATCCTCGCTCACCATAAAGCTGAGGAGCTTGCCTCCCATTGCACCGAAGACATATTTCTGAGGGTTGAGACGGAGCTTGTACTTTTTTAATCTGTTGAATAACTTCTTCAGATCTTCAAAGTGACCTTCAACTGTGCGGGATTTGACAATCATATCGTCCACATATACTTCAAGCTCTTTGTTCATCATGTCGTGGAATAGTGCTGTCATTGCTCGCTGATATGTTGCTCCTGCGTTCTTCAGACCAAATGGCATTACCCTGTAACAGAAAGTTCCCCAGGGAGTGATAAACGATGTCTTCTCTCGATCCTCGACGGCCATCTTGATCTGATTGTAACCTGAGAACCCTTCCATGAATGAGAAGAACTTGTATCCAGCAGTATTGTCGATCCGAGTGTCGATGTGTGGCAAAGGGAAGTCATCTTTAGGACTGGCCTTGTTGAGATCTCGGAAGTCGATGCACATTCGAACCTTGCCGTCCTTCTTTAGTACTGGTACGATGTTGGCGAGCCATTCAGGGTAGTTGGAGACTACCAAGAATCCCGCGTTGTACTGCTTGATGACTTCATCTCAGACTTTCAGAGCCCATTCTGGCTTCATTCTTCGAAGTTTCTGCTTCACTGGCTTCATATCTGCCTTGGTTGGCAGATGGTGTACAACGAGCTCTTCATCGAGCCCTGGCATGTCTTCATATGATAACACGAAGTTGGACAATCTTGGAGCTAGGAACTCTATCATTTTCTATTTCATCTCAGGTGGCAACGATTTACCGATGCGTACTTCCCTAGGGATCTCAGGTGTCCCCAAGTTTACTATCTCGAAATCATCGGCTACAACATTGGCTTTAGATTCGAACTTTTTGAGGAGATCCTCTAATTCGAGAGCCGGGTCATCATCTTCCTCATCCCGAGCTTCGTCCAGACCCATGAGCTCGAAGTCTAATTCGATGTCAAAATCATATGATTCGACTTCAAACTCATGTGACTCTTTAGATGAACTTGGCACACTATTGAATGCAGGAAAATAAATGTTTTTTGGTTTTTGAGGTTTTTCTGAAATGGAAATGCTAGATGTTTTTGGCTTTTGAAAGTTTTTGATTTTTTTGGATTTTCGAAATTCATGGGACTTTGAACAAGTGGGCATTGCAGACCATAATTGAGCCCAACTTGTTCCAAAGTTTCAGTCACTACTTAAACAGGCATTTTTTTGGAAGCCAGAGCCCTTAGATGGCTCTTTGGCTGATTCAAAAGTTAGGGGAACGGATGACCATTCAGGACCCCACACTTCCTCCCCTGAAGAGGTGGGGGTTGATGATTTGGGCGAAGAATCACAGTCTGGCCCAATGACCATGATTTCTCGCTAGTCGGGTTCGAGATCTGAGTCGTACTTAGTCCATCCCGGGTCACTTACTTCGCACTGCAGTTCGTCTGGTTCCACAGTGAGACACATGTTTGGAATCTGGATATCGGACCAATCCAGGGCTGGCCATTTCCCTTTCTTGGTCCAATGGATGGGCTGCTTCTGCCCCTGGCTGATGATTGATGATGTTGATTTTGCAGAGATGGGCAAGTCGTGCCCCTTGCTGATTGATGCTGAGATGGGCAAGTTGTGCCCCTAGCTGGCTGGAATTAAAGTGGGCAGGTTGTGCCCCTGGTTGGGAGCAGGTATCAGAGTAACGTGGTCCTGAAGCTGCTGTATTTGACTTTCTTCTTCACCTTCGTAATTTCCTTCTTCCTCTGGAGGTTTAGATGGTTCGAGAATCTGATCCCATCGAATGGGGGGCCATGTGGCCCAAGCTAGGCTCATCGGGAGGCCTTTGTGTAGTGCAGTTGGTTGATTCCCTCCTGAATCTTTGTAAGGTTCTCCTGGCTTGACGAACTGGATGGGTGAGCACCGAAATTTCTTCCTTCCTTTGTCCATGAAGATTGCCCTGTATCCGAGTCCCCATTTGCGTTGGTTATATATCAGCGGTACCTTCCTATCCTTGAAATGATTCTTCATTCGGTATTTGAGGCTCAGACGCTCTGCCGGTGAAAAGACACGGTCCACCCTTATCGGTTCTGGATTGGCGATAGAGTTCACAGTCTCGAATTCGAAACTGTGAAATGGGATGTCTTCTTCAGAGTGCTGGATATCGATGACCGAGACGTCTGGTTCAGTGGCAGCAGCATTGGAAAGAATGATGAGCTCTTTCTCCGCATGGATAGAGATTACTTGATTTCCACAGATGTACTTCACTCGTTGATACAGGGTTGATGGCACAGCTCCAACCTTATGCAGCCAAGGTCGTCCGAGTAGAATGTTGAAAGAGGCTGATATATCCAGAATTTGGAATGTGATGGTGGAGACTTCCGGACATATCTGTACCTCTATGTCGACCTCCCCTTTCACTGATCGGCGGGTGTTGTCGAATGCTCTGACGCATATGGTGCTAGGTCGGAATGAAGAAGGACTGATTCTCAGACGTTCCGCGGTCTTGAGCGGGCAGACGTTTAAGCTTGAGCCATTATCGATAAGGACCAGCAGGACACAGAGGTCTTTGTATCGTAAGGCTATGTTGAGGGATCGCCCATGATCGCGTCCTTCTGGTGGCAACTCATTATCAGTGAAGGTGATGGCACGTGGAGCTAGGAGCTGTCCAATCATCAATGCTATCATCTCTGGTGCCGTATCGGAGGAGACGTGAGCATCGTTCAAGGTTTTGGCAAACATTTCTCGGTGTATGCGAGATGTGCAGAGTAGCTCCCATACTGAGATTTGTGCAAGGATTGACTTGAGCTGAGTCGCCACATCGTATGCGGCTTCATTTTTATTGTCGAGGCCTGAAAGAGCGCCTTTGGGATCTCCTCTGTTTTGATTATCCCTTCGGATGTAACGCCCATTTGGATTCATGTTTCCCACTTCCGCACATTCTGGATAGTGCCATGGGACTTCTTTATAATTTTCCTCACCATTGCCTTCTAGGATTACCGGTTCTTGCAACGATGCTGGTGTGGGTACCAGATCTTCCTCGTACGGAGCTTTTGCCTTGAGAACTACATTGTTGCCTGTGCTGAAGGGGTAATATCGAGGCTTGTCTTCATAGATCACACAAGGTTGCGATCCTGGCTTGACCGTTCCTAGAGCAGGAGGCTCCCTTGGAATGAATACTGGTTCTCTTGATATGGCAGGAGGTTTCTCTGTTCGTCCCAGCTGCCGTAGTGTGATTGACACGCCTCCGGGATTTGCCCCTTGCAATATGACTGGCTCAACTAGAGGAGCTCCTTCCAATATAATGGGTTCTTGCTGCTGATGAGTATGGTTTCTCCATGGCGAATTGTATTGTTCCTGCGCTGAAATTGCCCCTTGCAAGATGACAGGTTCGTATGTGGGCTTGATGTATGATTGTGCTCCTTCCAGGATGACTGGTTCCCAACATGAGTGGCTGTAAGGTGCCCCTTGTACGACTGGCACATCGTATGGAAGTGTTCCTTCGAGTACTACTGGCTCGAAGACTGAAGGAGGAAAGGGACTTGCCCCTTGCAAGATCGGAGGAGGATTTGTTGGCTCATAAGTGTAGGCATGAATGGACTGGATAGGGGAGAAGAAGCGATCGAGGCGTTCTCCTTCTTCTATGCTGTTGACGGTGGGGCCTCGAGACGAAGTGGGGTTCGTCTGATGCTGAGACAGAGGATTCTGAAGGATGTTGGTGGAAGCTGCTGCAGGAGTTCCAGGGACCGAGATGACGATCTTGCGGTCATCAATCGAATCTTGTATGACATTCTTCAAATTAAAGCATCGATCAGTAGTATGGCCACGTCCTTGATGGTAGGCGCAATACTCATTTTCTCGGTAGTTCGGAGGCAGAGGATGAGGAGGAGGCCTGGGTGCCATTAGAGTGAGTAACTGCTTCTGTACTAGCATAGTCATGACTTGACTAAGTGGTTGAGTGAGTGGAGTGAACTTCCTGAGCTCCCTGTAATTCTGCCTATTTTGGTATGAGTATTGACCATTCCCTCTGAATTGCTGTTGTTGTCGAGGTGGTTGTGGCTGTGGTTGCGGATTTGGTCGTGGTTGATACCTCTGAGGTTGGTGCTGAACCTGATTCTGCTGATGATGTTGATGTCCCTGTGGGGGAGCGTATTGATTAGCAGTGGTGCTGATGTTGTTTACCTCTGTCGGGCGGGGAGGAGAACCGCTTCGGTTTCCATTCCTATATCTGATGGGTCTTCCCTCCACTCCGTTCCTCTTGACTGGGGTGGCTTGATGAGGCCATGGGGAGATTGTCCCGGCACGGATTCCTACTTCGACTTGTTCTCCAGCACGGATCAGCTGCGAGAAGTTCGCATATGGATGCAAGATGAAATATCCAGATATGCCCGGATATGTTGAATGAACAATCATGGAGATTTGTTCTTCATCGTCGATGGGTGTCCGCATTCTGGCTGCCATAGCTCGCCAACGTCCCACATAACCTGATAGTGTTTCATCACTCCTTTTCTGAGAGCTGCGAGGTCGGCTCTTTTGGGTGCCATGTTGAGATTGTATGCGAATCTGTCGACGAAAGCCTGGGAAAGCTGTTCCCACGTCCTGATGCGGTGGCAGTCCAATGAGTTGTACCAATCTAGGGCATCGCCCTTCAGAGATTTTTGGAACAAACGAATGAGGGCCCCTTCATTTCCTGAGATTGCACTCAGCTCTCCACAGAGGCCTTGAGATGTGCTGTGGGACAACCGCTTGCATCATATCTTTTGAATTTTGGTACTTCAAAGTTTTGAGGTACTTGAGCGTCTAGGAAAGGACACAAGTCTCTGAACTTGGTCGATGGTAAGTCGATTCCTTGTTGTCGCTAAAGCTGATTTTGCAAGATCTGGAACTGCTCCCGCAACTCGTCCAGTCCTGAATGATCTGTTCGAGCGACTGGTGCCTCTTGGAGTAAGGCACGTTCTTCTTCGGCATAGTGGTCGATGTCATCGACCCTATGGGTTTGCTGAAAAGCAACCGCGGATTGCTGAAGTTGATTTGATGATTGAACTGGATTCGGATGAACTTGTGCTTGAAAGGACTGTAACTGAATTGGAGACTGTACTGAAGGTTGAACTGGAACTTGCTGGAAATTAACTGGAGATTGCTGAATTGAAGATTGCTGGAAATTAATTGGAGTTTGCTGAAGATTGCTGAAAATTAACTGGGATCCCATCGGCGGGGATGTGCTGGAATTGAAAAGTGCTCCTGTTTGCAGGAGGCTGAGATGCTGGGAAGTGATCCCCTTGTTGGGTATTCGCCACTGTCCGCTGATTGATGTGGGCTTGACACTGACCCCCATTGTGGGCATTCGCCAGTGCTGTCCTTGTTGCTGGAAATTGAATTGAAATCCCATCAGTGGGGATGTGCTGAAATTGAAAAGGTGTTCCATCGGCGGGGACATGCTGAGATCTACTGAGACTGTTGTTTGCAAGATTGATTGGAAGCTGACTGGAAGTCGCTGCGACGGGAGCGCTCTGAGATGGCCTTGTCGTTGCAGGAAGGTACTGAGGAGGATACCCCATAGCGAAGGGCTGAGATGGCTGCTGTCGGTAGTCTTGGGCAGACTCAAATGGTTGTGCTTGATTTGAACTGGAGGTCGGAAGGACCCGGCATGGCTGCTGAGATTGCTGAACTGGGTCAACCTGATTGTTGGCTGCTGCGGTGGCTTGTGCTTGCATGAATTGCAAGAGCATTTCTTGCATTGCTCTCATTCCTTGTGCCAATTCTTGTATGATTGGCGTATTATCAATGGGCTGTTGTACTTGAGGTTGCGCTTCGGTCATCTCAAGAGCAGGGAAGAGATGAGTTTCTTCTTCGTGGCCAGACATGGCTTACTGTGCCCGAGTGCGGATTATGCTGCAGAAGGGAAGTTGTTTCCGAACACGTTGAGCCCGAGGAGGCGCAATGGTGAGGACTATACTCTGCTTTTTTTGGGTTTTGGGGTTTTCTATTTTTTTTGGGTTTTGGGTAGAGTGCTATGCAGATGAGATTGTATGAGGACTAATGACTTTCAAGTATGGGAATGATTCTGTTTTTCAAGTCGGATCACGACTAGTGGGACTAGCTCATCCCCACCAGAGTCGTCATTATGTGGACCCTCGCCGTTTCCTCGCTCCCACACGACGTTCTCGTCCCTTCCCCTTTCGGGAAAAGAAGGAGGGGATGCGTGAGTGCGAATCGCCGTTTGTGCCATTGGCTTGCCTCGTTCTCGAGGGCTTTGTTTGGTTGTCGTGTTTAAGCTGGATGTGTTTAAATGAGTTTATATAAGACCAGAGTCGCCACTAGCCAATTACTTCGAATCTACAGTCGGCTAGACCCCGTAGAAACGTTAGAGAAGGGGATCCAAAGATTCCTTCCTCTAAAATGACTCCTTTTGATCTGCGGCCAGAGATTCGAGGTAAGGGATCACGGTTACAGGGTGGGAAGAGGTTAAGCACCCCACACACTGCCCATACCGAAGTACGGTCTCTACTTCACAGAATCGAACTAATACTTGAAAGTTTGTTTTAATCCTCGTACATTCTCATAGATGACATGATGCATGAATGCAGGTCTGAACAGTAAGAGTTTCTGATGGGCAGGTTCCAATAACAGGCAAGCCCAGAGCATACGCTCGAACTGACAGGTGCTTAATATAAGACGTATGCATTGTGTTTGAATAATCAAGGTGCTTTATAGTGAAGCATGAATGCAAGTCTGAATAGTAAGAGTTTCTGATGGGCAGGTTCCAATAACAGGTAAGCCCAGAGCATACGCTCGAACTGACAGGTGCTTAATATAAGACATATGCAGTGTGTTTGAATAATCAAGGTGCTTGCAGTGAAGCAGGGGGGTTGGAAGAAAAGTAAATGTTGCACTTATGCTAGATGCAAATGAGATGATGCTGGAAAGGAACAGCTAGATGGACGGAGGTGTCGCAAGGGTTGGCTTCGAGTGGCTGGATCAAGACTTGGATGGCTTGGGAGACTTGGGCCAGTGGTCAGGCTGGGCTGGACCAGGGCTAGGCTCTCCTCACTCGGGCTCTCCTTGGTGGAAAGATGGGCTAAAAGGGTGGAGAATGACTCAGACGGACGGGTCGCTGGACTGGCTGGGTTATGTGTTGAAATGAGAAGGGGAGGGGGGTATTTATAGCAGCGGGCAGTGGCAGAACCCGTAAATATTTTTGGGCGGCCCGCTGTGGGCTGCCTGTACGGTCATTCCTCGATTTCCAGCGCGCGGTACGGTCGTTTCTCGGGGCTGCTGTTTGGCTCGGTGGGTCGACTCAGTGAGTTGACTCAGCGGGTCGACTCGGTGATTTGACTCGGCGGGTTGACTCGGTGTTTTGACTCGACGAGTTGACTCAGCGGGTTGACTCAGCGGGTTGACTCAGTGGGTTGACTCAGTGAGTTTGACTTTTTTAGGATTTTTTGACTGGCTTTTCTTATGGGGGGTTTTTTAGGCTGATGTTTAGGAGTGGGTTGACTGGGTCCAGGCTTGAGTTGGGCTATGGATTGGGGCTTACAAGGGTGAGTTTGGCTGAGTTTGGACTTGGGATTTGGGGGTATGGTCCTCCATTCATCCAGCTATCTCTACCAACAGTGTAGCCGAAGGTGGGGTGTCTACAAGTGCGCAACAACTAAGCACTCACATGAGTCTTTCTGACCCCACCATCAATCAATTCCAGCATGTTCCCTTAAAAATCGAGTTCACTTTCAATACCTTCCAATCATGGCAAGTCAAACTATAACACAACCTCCCCCTAACAAGAGTCAACAACAAGTCCTGGCAGGGAACTAGTTATCTGTCCCTTTTCCTTCCTCTAATGGGACTTAGCCAATGCCTCAACAAGCGCACTCCAGCCCATCACAGTCTAGTTAATTCCAATAACCTCCCCCTAACGGGAGTGTGTTTTAATTCCAATCGGAACAACCATAGCATTCGCCTTTTATTCAACCACAACATTTGCATTCCATTCAAGCTCAACCTCTACTTTCTACCCATGTACATCCTGATAGTCAATCTCACCCCATAGGGGATTCCTCTCTACCCCCTCATCTGACAATTCCCTCTCAATAAAATCTCCTCATCAAGGATCACAACGTTCTTGTGCCAAGGGGCATGGCCACTTCCTCAACAACCCTCTAAAATCGATCAACCCCAAGAGCATTTTAAGGACTAACCCAGGGCCATGTAAAATGAGCTTCAAAAGCAACATGAGGTGGAACTCTCTTCCACTAAGTTAAGGGACATTTATCCCTTCCCGAATGCCAGGATACCAACAAATTTTGAAGTACCCAAGTTTGAAAGATACGATGGCACGGGATGTCCTACCACTCAGTTGAAAGCTTTTTGCGGTGAGCTTGAAGTCATGGCAGGGGCTAATAGAGCCTTGATCCATCTATTTCAAAAGTCCTTGAGAGGTGATGCACTCGAATGGTACACATCGCTCGATTACCACAAGATTAGGACTTAGAAAGATGTTGAGCTCTTAATTATGCATATTCTAACCCCAATTCATCACTCATTGTGCAAGGTTTGTATGGTTTGGAAGCTAATTCAATGCATGTTGTGTGACTACAGGATTGAGGGTGGACTCTACTCAATTGAAGATATAATGAGCTCATTTGGAACTATTCTAATAAAGAAAGAAAGAACTAAAGAAGAAAAGAAAGCAGAAGGAAGAAAGAAAGGAAAAATACAAGAAGAAAGAGGGCTGACCGGTCGTGACCGGTCGGCCAAGAGAGCCTGACCGGTCTGGACCGGTTAGCCAGGTGCACTGGAACCATACTAAACTAGGCCGACCGGTCTTGACCGGTCGGCCATACCTGCTGGAGCTGCGCTGAAGACGTCCGACCGGTCTTGACCGGTCGGACATGGTTGCTGGACCAAGGTTGGACAAGCCCGACCGGTCATGACCGGTCGGCCATGCTTGCTGGAATGAATGTGTATTGAGGCCGACCGGTCGTGACCGGTCGGCCTAGTTTAGTATGGTTCCAGTGCACCTGGCTAACCGGTCCAGACCGGTCAGGCTCTCTTGGCCGACCGGTCACGACCGGTCAGCCCTCTTTCTTCTTGTATTTTTCCTTTCTTTCTTCCTTCTGCTTTGCGTACTGAGTTAGAAATTTCTAATTTCATCCCGATTTTCTCTGCGCTGCGTAAGTGTTACGCAAGTTCTCGATTCTTCCGAAGTTGTGGAGCTTCCAGACTATAAAAGGACACCTAGGGATCGTTCCTAGGGCATCCTAGGAGAGTTCAAGCGAGGTTGGAGGCTGTGGAAGTGAAGATTGGAGTTTCACAACTCCTTTTGGTTTGCTTTGCTGTTTTCATGTTTTTAAGAGTTGTTTCATGTTTCCTTGGATCATGAGCAGCTAAACCTCTTAGCTAGGGCTAAGAGGTGAAGCTTGTAGTGTATCCAAGATGTTTTAATTCGTAGTTAAGTGGTTT
Source organism: Liriodendron chinense (assembly GCA_003013855.2). NCBI lineage: Eukaryota > Viridiplantae > Streptophyta > Magnoliopsida > Magnoliales > Magnoliaceae > Liriodendron > Liriodendron chinense. The sequence goes on from PVNU02003299.1 coordinate 793,491, forward strand.
TCACTTTGGAATTTATGATTATGAACTAAGGTTTGAAGTTTATACAAGTTTTTAAGTAATTTCTCTTAGTCTTGTGATGACTCATGGATGTTTGGATGAATTACTTATCTTCTTATTTTGTTTGCAACGGTCTAGACCTGTATGATCCGAGGAATTGGAGTGCGCTCTAGTACCAAGCTCTTCATAAAGGGACTTCATGCCAAAGTTCTAGTTTTGGTTGATTATCTGAAATATGTATGGACTGTGCATATAATTTGAATCCAGTTCAAATCATGATCTAGCCTTGTCTTGTGAGAAGACTTGAGGATGGTTATGATTGGGAATTGGACCTATAGAAAAGGTGAATGACCTATGCAATGAGCATGCTCAGATCAGCCTAGAGTTGAGTGAACTTTATGCACAGAACTTACATGTTACAGACTTCTGGTTTAACAGTTCTATCATCCGACTAGATAGACCTGACTGGTGATTCTAGTTGAGAGAATGGGAAACCACAGCGGATTGAACATCGAGGATTGCTACAAGTGAATCCTCGAACCCCTAGTGCCTTCTTATAATTGTTTACATTCAATTTAGCTAAAACTGTTAATCACACACATTCTATTCAAACTTTGATTGTTAGCTTCAATAGAAACTTGTGGATGAGTTTGTGACATCCCACATAAGTCCCTGTGGATCGACCTCGGTCTTACCGAGATTATTACTACATCGCAGCCCTACACTTGGGGAAGCGAACAAAAGACCTATCCCAAGCATTCATAGATCGTTTTGCGTACAATCTAAATGTAGCACCTCGAAGGGCAGATGTGGCCTCCCTCGAGTAAAGAAATTACAAGTCATTATCTGTATACGTTGGACAATGGAGAGCCATGGCTACAAGAATGAAGATGTCCATTGACGACGATAAGCAAATCTCTATGATTATCCATTTGGCCAATCCAAACATATTGGGATATCTGATTTCGTACTCGTACGCCGACTTTGCCCAGCTGATTAATGTAGGGGAACAGGTGGAAGACGGAATAAGAGCCAGCATAATCGCACCATTACCCTACTAATCTAACCCTGCACAGAGTAAGTTATCATTTTAAGAGTCCTTGCACTCATTCCTTTTGAGAGGATTAAGTGTGAAGTTAAGGTTGATGGCTATCCTACTTAAAATCATATAGGGTCATTTGGTGATCCTTGACACGTTTGTCGGGCCTAAACAAGTCTCCAAGGAGAGCCATGAACACGGGTGGGTACGTGTAGGTTGGGAGGAACCTGTAAACTCCTAGGTTAGGTGTAACCTGTCAAACACCTAGGTTGAGAGGTGAACCTTGAAAATCTCTGTTCGGGTTGAGAGTTAGCCCATGTCCAAACTCCGTTCAATTTGAGAGGTGAATCTGTGCCAAAACCTCTATGTAAAGGTTGAGAGGTTAACCTTATTTAAAACCTTCGTTATAGTGAAATTCAGTGTGCTCAAGTGATGAGTACGTGAGCCAGGAGCGGAGTAGACAAGTAGTCGAACCACTATATATACATGCTTGTGCTTGAGATAGTCATTTGAGTCATTTCTATTCATGTATTGTCTTTAATTGTTAATTACATGAATGCTTGAATGGAATGTATGTTATGCATTGATGGGTAGATTCTCATACACATCTTATAGTTTCACTTCTAGGTTAGGTGCTTGTTTTTATATCATTTATAGTCTAGACATGTATATGGATTAGTTGCTTGATTGTTATATCTTTATAATCTATATGCTTAGGCTAGATTGTTTAATTGCTTATCTTTGCTAGCCTTTGTGATTGGACCTACTTAAGCTTGAAAGCTAAGTGTTCTTGCTTTATTAATTTATAATTGCTAATTAGTTTAATTAGGAAAGAGGTTTTCAAAATGATTTTAAAATGGTCCTAATCACCCCCCTTCTAGGACTTGACATAGTTCTATAAGCTCCGTCAAGGTTTTGCGTATATGCGTAGGGTGTCGTGTTAGATTACTGAAGCAATTTCACAATGGTCGATCAATCAATAATGGCCAAGTTTGGATAGAAACTGAACAAGTGTCCATGATATAATTAGACCGGTTGACGGTCCTTATTGAGTAGTCGATAGGAAGGGTCGACGGGTTGGAAAGTGGCTAAACCAAACATCAACTACTAGGGTAAATAAGACCGGTCGATGCTTAAAATCGATCGGTTGACAACCTTGGCCAACCGATCAATAGTTAGCCGTTAATGCTCATTTGCTATCCATTGGAGATCGAACCTTGTATATATGGAGCTTGGATTTTGGGCATTTAGAGAGAAAAATTAGTGTATTAGAAGCCACCATTCTAGCAAACATTACTAGGCTCTAATTCTAAGCTACCCAAGTCATCTTCCTTGTGATTCATTATAAGTGGGAGCATTCAAAGCTCAAATGAAGATGAACTTATTTCCTCTTGATCTTTAGATGTTGAGGCACAAAAACCTACAAGTATATCCTTTATCTAAACACAGTTAAAGATCTTAATAGGTGAATTCCTCTAGGCAACAACATTCCCATTAGTTGTAGAGAATTCACCACCTTAATTACCTTGGTCATCCCAAGAATATCAAATGTAAAGTGATTGATCATTGGTGCTGAAGCCTTGGTAATAAGATTGTGGGAGCATGAGGAACTAATTCAAGCAAGAGAGAGCGGGAAGAACCGACTCAATGCGATGCTACAAAAATGAGCTTAATCTGACAAGTAAGTGTCAATTGTAAGAGTCCGAGGCATACTCTTTCCTTGTAGAGGATTGAGTATGACAGCTTAATTGCAAATTTGACCAAGTCTCCAAGGGGAGCCACCGACACAAGTGTGTATGTGTAGGTTATTGGTTAGCTTGAGAAACCATTATAGGTTCTTGGATTGAAACTGAAGGGTTAGGAGGACCTTCAAACTCTTAAATAAGATTGAACTTGTTAAACACCTCGGTTGGATGGAACCTGTTAAAACACCTAGGTTGAGAGATGAACCTGAAAAATCTTCATTTAGATTAAGAGGTGAACCTGTGTGTAAAACCTTCGAAAAAAGGTTGAGAGGTGAACCTGATTTAAAACCTTCATTATAGTGAAATTTGGTGTTCTCATAGGTTGGGAACAACAATCGGGGGTGAAGTAGATAAGTAGTCGAACAACTAAACATGCTTGTGTTTAGGATTGATTTGAGCACGTTGTTATTTTAACATTATCAATTTAATTGTTAATTATATGAATGCTTGAATGGAATGTATGCTATGCATGGTAGGCAGATTCTCATACACAACTTGTAGTTTCACTCTATAGACTAAGTTGCTTGATAGTCATATCATTTATAGTCTATATTGCTCACATAGATTAGTTGTTCTATTAGGCATATCTTGTTTAATCTATGTGTTTGGACTAGGAGCTTAATTGCTTAATCATTTTCTAGTCTATATGATTGGACCCACTTAAGCTTGAAAATAAGTGTTACTTGCTTAATTAGTTTAATTGCTAATTAGTTTAAATTAGGCAAGAGTTTTTAAAAAGGTCCTAATCACCACTCTCTAGGACTTAGTCATAGTTAGGGTTGTAAATGGGTCAACAGACCTGATGGGGTACCCAAACCTAAACCATTTAGACCCGACCCATTTGTTAAATGGTATGGGTCTGGGTCCAAGAATAGACTCATTTGCTAAACGGGTCTGGGTCTGGTTTTCTTTATATTAGGCCCAACCTGACCCGACCTGACCGGAACCCATTTAGTAAGTGAGCAGGTTTGGTCTATGTTTCAAGGGACCCATCCGACCCATACCCGTCCAGACATGATTTTAAGCCTTGTAAAAATGCTTGCACACTAGATCCAGACCTAGACCCATCAGACCTGACATGTTTATAAATGGGTCTAGGTGGATCTCCCTCTACCAGACCTAGACCCATTTATAAATGGGTCTGATGGGTTGACTCGGACCTAACCCAGACCCGCCCATTTAGTAAAAGGGTTTGGGTCTAAAATTTGGACCCAGACCCATTTAGTAAATGGGTGAGTCTGGTTTTGGTTAAACTCGCCTCGAACCTAACCATTTACAGCCCTAGTCATAGTTCTAATAGTTCCGCTAAACTTCCACAGCGCAAAGCGTATTAAGGTGTTGTGTTAAAATATCCCTTGTAATTTCAAGGTCTAGGGTCACGATTGTGATTCTTTTTTTTATCAATAAGATCTTGGACCACATGCTTCAAAGAGAAACAATGTTCCATGGTATGACCCCTTCCTTAGTGGAATATGCAATATTCGCTTTCATTATAGTTTGGGGGCAGTGCATTTGGCGGAAGTCTAGGCTGGAGAGGAGCAAGAAGCTGCATCTGAATTAAGGTGGCCAAAATGTCAGTGTATGATTAGGCCAGTGGAGTGAACTTCCTGGGTGCCTGTGCTGCCCCTAACTGTCTATTTTGATTTGAATATGGCGGATTCCACCTTGGCTACTGTTGTTGTCCCTGTTAAGGACTGATTGGTGCCCCCTGCCCCAAAGTGAAGAGATTGTTAGTATCCATTAAGGGAGGAGCGGCCGTATCTTTATTTCTGACTATGTACTTGCCTATCTTTTCTTCAGTCTTCTTGTCAGATTGAGCCCCTTGTTTAGCGCCTTGTTGGGTTGCTTGATCTCCGTTCTCCCGTGCTTCAATCAGCTCCCCAATACTCCTCCGATCATGTTGCCGCTATGCTGTCAATGCCTCCGCTCCACCGATCAATCACCTCGCATGTGATACTCTTGAGATGCCCAAGGTGATAAGAGATTATGTGAATTCTCTACAAGTAGTAGATGTAGGTTGCCTAGAGAAATTCCACTTAATAGGATCTTTAGAGAGGTTTAGATGAAATATCTACCTATGGTTAAGGTGCCTAAATATCTAAAGATCAAGAGAGAGCAAGTCCATCTTCATATGAGCTTTAAATGCTCCATATTATAATTAAACACAAAATAGATGGCTTGAAATGCTTAAGATTAAAGCCTAATGGTATGGGTAATGAGGGTGGCTTCTAATGCACTAAAATCTATCTCTTTACCCCTAAAATCGAGCCCAGCCTTTATATAAAGAAAGAACTAACGGCTATAAAACGGCTGTCACTGGCTCTCTGCCGAATGGTCAATGACTAGTCGCAGGGAATCTACGACCGGTGAGATATTGAGTGAGGATCGGTTAATTTTAGGCCTGGGACAAGATATGTTTGTTGTCCCAATTAGAGTCAGTCACGACTGATAGATCATATCCTGATGATCGGTCGGATGGTCCATATGACCGGTCTCAGACTAGTCAATTTATGGCGTGGGTCAGGCTATACTTGTTGACCTCTTTGGACATCTGACGACCGGTCAGCTAGGGGTTGCAATTGGTCGACAGACACATGAATTTTGTTGTTTGGTTTGTTTGATTTCTAACAGTTCATGCAACCTATTTGGCCATTCTTTAAGTGGTCTTTTGGGACACCTAAGGCCAATCTAAAATGACTACAAGTATGCCTATTGAGTCAGGGTCATCTAGAGCTTTGGGTTTTAGTTTGGTTCAAGGTTCAAGGCTCACCAAGGCATCTCATTTATATATTTTTTTCCTTAATGCAATAGGTCTGCTTGAGTCTTCGGTCTTCATCTTCTTTAAGCTCTTCCGACACTTAGACTCAAGACCTACATAATTGACAAATAAGGTGCACTAGTATGCCACATAAAAGTGCACTAACACATTGTTGTCGGCCGGTCGAACATATGCTCAACCGGTCGGCAGACCAGTTGATAGTACCATGAGTTCAACTGTTTTGGGTATATTTTCACAGCAAATCATGAACCTCTTAAGCTTATCTTTGGGTGGTCTTTTAGGACACCTAAGGCCATTCTAAGATGACTAAAAGTTTACCTAATTGAGTCCAAGTCATTAAGAGGTTTAGGTTATTTTGGTTCTAAGGGTTAGGGTCACCAGGGCATCTCATTTACTTGTTTCTTCTTCCTTGATGCTTCTTGTCCACTTGAATCTTCGGTTTTCAACTTTTCAAGGCTCAACCGACATTACAACACATGGATGCACATGATTGATAAATAAGGTACATTAATATGCCACAGAAAAGTACACTAACAGACCCTACTGTTACTAATAATAACAACGTACTCCAAAATCCCTTACCACGGCATAAGGCAGGTCCCAACACATAAGGAACCTCCACCGTCAACACCATCCAGGGAGATTATCCACCTTATGTCTTTTAGGTAAATTCGAACTTAAGTTATGGTCAAGAGTTTCCTCCTCTTGTCCTACAAAGGGCACCACTCTCTCCTCCGCTGGTTCTCCAGGGGAAGGTCTGGGAACCAACCCACAATCTAGTCCACAATGCACATCAATGGTGCGACCAATCACTAGTTCTACAAGGGTGCGCCCCCACATGTAATTCAATCATCAACCAAAGTTGGTCCTAGACCCAACAACAAGTGGTTCTCATGGGAAAAATCCCAAAACCACCACCCATTGCGAGACATCCATCGATCATCTTACAAGGAATATATCCCTCCCTATCCCTCATGCAGCATCAACTTGCCAAATCGGCCCAGACATGCCTTACTTAAGAGAATCCACCCACACTACCTAGCATGCTCTTGGGGGCAAACTGAACACTCTATCCAAATCTTCTGGCCCCCATCTCCTACCAGCCATCACCTCCAGTATCACAACCTCTGGTTCTTCAAGAAAGGGAAATGCCAGTCTTTAATAACAACACAGTCCCATGGCACTATCCGAAGTGATCCAAAGTGGGAAACGTGAATCTAAATGGACAATTCTTCTGAAGAGACATGCCTAGAGGAGATCTCAAGGGACCTTTGGTAGGATCGACTTCCAAGGCTAAAACTGCATATGACAAGCAGCTCAACTCAAAACCATTCCTGCCCAAATCTCAGTTTAGGAGCTTCTCTGCTAAAGCTAGACACAAACTAAGTTAGCTCGAAAGCTTAGCTCATATTGGTTTAAAAAAGCTCAGCTTGGATTGGTTCGAATAAAAGTTTAAACCAAACCAAGCCTCAGAGTTAAGCTTATTTAAAAAAATAAACCAAGCTCAAACTAGGGAAGTACTGGCTCAGCTCGACTTGATTAAGCTCGGTTTGATTCGTCTTGATTTAACTTGTAGATTGTATGCAGACTGTTTCTTGTGGTGTGATCCGCTTGAGCTTTGAATATGATTCAATTTTGGGATCATATCTTAAAATGATATGTAAAAATGGATGGACGGAGTGGATAATACATATACATGAGGACGTGGATAATACATAAAACATATACATGAATGCACACTGTTTCCTGTGGTTTGGTCCACTTAAGCTTTGGATATGATTCAATTTTGGATCATGTCCTAAAATGATATGTAAAATTAGATGGACAATGTGGATAATACATATACATGACGATGTGCCCACAAAGTTTACTCAGTATGCTAAAGCGGGATTCAAATTGGTGGGTGACCTCAACACCCACCACGTAGCTAGTGTCAAAGCCCTGTTCAAACTTGGCTCGATTCGGCTCAGCTAAGATATTTGGACCAAACCAAACTAAGATCAAGATCGTATCATCTGGACCAAACCAAGCTCAAACTGTAGGGATAGGCTCGAAGCTCGACTCGTGTAAAGCTCGAACAAGTGTGTCACATAAACAAGCTAAACCAAACTTGGGTCAAACTCGGTTTGGCTCGGCTTGTGTACAACTCTATTCTCAACACATTGTAAACCCACCGAGATGTTCATCAAGACTCTAATGACGTACATAACAGGAAGCACCATCTAAAATGATCACACGTATGATAGGGAAACTCCTCACCACATGAGCCATCACCTTTTCAGATGACGTGCTAGCACCAGAAGTTGCGACTATGGATGATTGTTAAACATAACCATTTGTCACAAAGATTGTAGTATCCCATTTGTACTTATCAACAATGGTTTAAGTTTGAATGTATGCCCACTTCGAACTACTACATATCTAGGACCGAAATAGTCCATGTTCAGGTTGAGCAACATGAATGTTAGAAAATTTGACAACTCTCAGAGACAAGCCCAGGGAGAGATTGACATCGAACTACAAAACGATCCAGACACATCCACCATTACTTTTCATGTCTTAGACATCCTTTCCTCATTCAATCTCCTCCTCGGTCTAACCTAGCTTCACAAGATTGAGCCATACCTTCGACTCTCCACTAGAGATTCAAGTTTATCATTGGGGATGCTCTCCATCTTTAGCAGACCTTGAACAACTCTTTCCTATAGAAGTAGTCCATCCAGGGGAGCCCAACATCCCTATCATTGATGCATGGCACCTAGAGAGAGTGCTTGTACCAAAGCTTTCAATTTGAAACAGTAATCCATGTACCAGTGGCATGTCCTTTTAGATCAAACTACATCTTTACTCCAGCCGAGCGTCAAATCTTAAACTATTGACTCGAGCACCAAGATACCACTAGGGTAATTGAGGTGTGAGAAAAGATAGGCAGGACAAGATTGGAAAATGTGTCTTCCCCAGAAGATGAGCAAGAGGAGCCAAATCTCAAAAGAAGATGGCAAGGCCAGGAGATGGACCACCCTCTCCCTTTCCCATCAATCAAATTCACCAACAACGAATTCATCCACCTAGATGGAAACCCAGGGTCCATCCCGCCAAATCACAATCACAGTCTCATCCCAGTAGAGTTGCCCAAGGAACATGTGGGCAAGGGGGAAGAGTTGCACCATCTTGATTGGACCTCCATCATGGTCCCGCCATAACTACAACAGTATAAGGAGTATTACTGTTGAGGCCTAAATATTGCATATTTATCCCCTACTTAGCATTGATTTTATCATACATATTAAAATAATTAGTCTTAGTTATGTATGTTTTAGGTCCAAAAAAGACTTGAAGACCAAGACAAAATTCATTCTAAAAAGAAGAAACTAAAGGTAAAAAGGAATCATAAAGAAAAACACGAAAAAATCAAGTTACAAGACCTGAATTAACCAAAAAAGTCAAAGTGCAGAGCTGCAGGTCAAAAAAAAGGAATGTAGAAAGTTCAGAAATTGACCCTGTTAAACCGTTGTGACTGGTTGTTAATCATTTGCAATCGGTCGCTGGTAACTTGCTACAAGTTGAGTTTTGGTTGAATTTAAGATAAAACTTGTTGTCCTAACAAAGTGCGTTTGCGACCGGTCTTTGAGTAGCTATGACCGGTCGCCAATTCCAGAAATATGCTACAAAATTCAATTATTTTCGTTGAGATTTAAGCTGCGACTGGTCGCTATGGGGCTAAGACCGATCGCAAACCGACATAAGTGCGTAAAAAACTTACAAAAATCAAAGGTAGTGCATGATTTTTGCTATAAAAGGACACCTCTACTCTCTTCTTAAAGTATCATAGAAGGGTTCTAGACATGTTAAAGGTGGAGAAATCTAGAGTGAAGCTTCTACAACTCCAAGTTCTTCAAGTTCTTCTTCTAAGTTCATGTTTTTATTTGTTTTTCTTTTGTTTTCTAGTTCAATCATATCTATGATTGGCTAGACCTCTTAGTTGGGGCTAAGAGGTGAAGCTTGTAGTTAATATTTCAATGTTAATTCATTTATCCAAGTACATTAAGTTGAAGTTTGGATTTTCAAGTTCTAGTTTGAATAAAGTTGATAATTTTAGAGAATTCTTAGATCTCTTATGCCAAGTACGTGTGAGATTCATGTGAGTTTCTGAGATTCATCATTTTGCTATTATTATTTTTATGATTATGGAATCCTTAGATCTACTGTGATTCAAGGTTATGGTTGATGCTTTGAAGTTTCATTAGTTCAAGTTCTTCGTATTTGAAGTAGAACTAGAAGTTCAGAATTTTTAGATTTTGCTTAAGTTGTTTATGAGCTTTTGAATGTGATATCTTCTGATTGGATAGAGATAGGACTTTGATTCTAATTGTGGTTTATGCTTGGTGAATTGTATACATTGAAGATTGCTATGAGTGGATCCTTAATGCTCTAGTTCTTCTTATTTTTTAGATTTTATTCTTATTAAATTTTGTTTATGTTCTTCAATTTAATCAAGTGAATCCTGCTAGCTTAGTTAGTTTTTTAGAATATGTTTTCCCTATAATCCTTGAGGAAGATCTCGGTCTCACAACCAAATTATTACTACAACACAGCCTTACACTTGGGGTTGTTCAATAAGTTTTTGGCGCCGTTCCGAGTAGTTAAGCAGTTAAACGGTTCTGAAATTGTAGGATTAACATAGGTAGTAGGTTTTACAGTTTTTCTAGAATTAGGTTTTTCTGAAATTTTTCTAGAACTAACATTGTTTGATTGTTTTGTTTTATAGGATTTCAGTAACCTAGTTCAACAATCTCGATAACATTCTTCTAACTTAGTCTATTTAATTCAATTTTTTCTCATAATTTATAGATAGGTTATAAGTATTAGTTTAAAGTAGTTTCCAGTGTGGTTTATGTCCCATTGGGAACGTGACCACACACGACATCTCTTAAGTGAAGTGGGTCTAATTAAAGGACTTCAAATCCAAAAAAGAGTGGGAAAATATCTGAAAGTTTGTGAAAGTTCCGGAGGGATGGCTACTAATCAACAAACCCCTCAAAGGAATCCTCCTTCTACCCCTAATCAAAATCAAAATCTAGAAAAGGAGAGAATGGGGTGAACAATGCACCTCCAATCAGAACTTTACGTGATTATTTACAACCGACTAGAGCAATCGCACCTTCTTGCATGGTCTTTCCAACCAATGTTGGAAACATCAATTTTAAGCCTAGTGTGATTCAATTATTACCAAAGTTCCATGGGCTAGATTCTGAAAGCTCATATTTCTACTTAAATGAATTTGACAAGGTCGTACATACCTTAAAAAATAACAACGTCTCGGAGGACGTAATTAAATTAAAATTATTTACCTTCTCTTTGAAAGAAAGGGCCAAGTAATGTCTTCACTCTCTAAGACCAAGGTCTATTAGGACATGGGTTGAGATGACTTGGGAATTTTTGAAAAAGTTCTTCCCAGTTCACAAAACCAACACCCTTAGGTGAGCTATAATGAACTTCTCGATTAAAGAGGGTGAGACTTTCTTTCAGAGTTGGGAGAGATTTAAAGATCTCATACTCACTTTCCCACACTATGGCTACAAAACATGGATTGAGTTCTAATATGCGCCAATTTGTAAACATGATGTGTAATGGCGAGTTTATGAGCAAGGACCGAGAGGAAGCATGGGCTTACTTCGATATGTTGGCCGAGAATGCCCAATCTTAGAATACCTTGAACAAATCGAGTAGTCTCAAGCATTCTCAATCTAGAGAGAAAGGAGGTATGTACGTACTCCGTGAAGACGATGATGTAAACGCTAAGATAGTTAACCTCACAAGAAAAGTCGAGGCCATGAAACTTAGGTAAGTTGAATCAACAAAATCTAGTGAAACTGTTGAAAACGTATGTGGTATTTATGCCGCTAATGTACACTCTACTTGGGATTGTCCCATAATTCCTGCATTTCAAGAGGTATTACAAAAGCAAGTCAATGCCACAAACGCTTACCAACGACCTTTCAATGGACTAATGGGTAACACGTACAATTTCAATTGGAAGAATCATCCAAATTTTAGTTGGAGGAATGGCCCTTCAGCCAACCCTACCAATTTTCAAATAGGGCCACCAATGCAAAACAGTATGGCCCCACCACCAATGACAATGGAGGATACCTTAAAACAATTCACGCAAGGACAAATGCAAATTAATCAGAAAAATCTCGAGATGGTTTAGGAATTGAAAGTCTCGGTTGAAGAGATTAAAAGTCACTTAAGTGCTAAGGAATGGACTTTTTCAGCCCAACCTCAGTCGAACCCCAAGCAAACATGTGAAATAAGCGTCTCTAATCTCTCAAACCCACGTGTTGAGCAAGCTAAATCTATAACCACTCTTAGAAGTGAGAAACAAATTGATAAATTTATTCCGATGAAGGCTAACAATGCCTAATGATCCGGTAATTTTTAAGGATGAGGATGGATCTAGCTCAACCCCACAAGAAAAGGAACACAATTACAAGCCCGTTGCCCCATTCCCATCAAGGTTGATTGCACCTAAACCTCTTGCTAACTCTCAAGAAATTTTAGAGGTTTTTAAACAAGTCAAAATCAACATTCATTTGCTTGATGTCATTAAACAAATTCTCTCTTATGCCAAGTTCCTTAAAGACCTTTGCACAATTAAACGGAAACACAATGTACAACAAAAGACATTTCTTAATGAGCAAGTGAATGCCATCTTAACCCAAAAGACCCCTCCAAAATATAAGGATCTGGGTAGTCTAACAATTTCATGCATTATTGCTGACTACTGGATCAAACGCGCATTGTTAGATTTGGGGGCGGGCGTTAATTTGATCACATTCTCGGTATATGAGCAATTGGGTCTTGGTGAATTAAAACCCACCAAAACCACATTGCAACTTGTTGATAGATCAAGTAGATAAGTTCTACTACCCGATAGATTTTATCATCTTGGATACACAACCGGTTGTGGATATTAGCACTCAAATATCAATTATTCTAGGCTGCCCATTCTTAGCTACATCAAATGCTATTATTAATTGCCAAAATAGGGTGATGAAGTTGTCTTTTAAGAACATGACATTAGAGGTAAATGTATTCCATATGTGCAAAAGGCAAGAGGATGATGATGAAGACAAGCTCCCGAATTAAATATGATTGAATCTATGAAGGAATTTGAGCTCCTTCAAATTGAACCTCTTGAAACTTAGAGACATGCTTAGCACATTTCCAAAACTCTGATGATCCCATTATGATTGAAATTGTGTAAGCATTGAGTAGTGAAAAGCCGATAGTTAATACTAGCCGGTGGAGGCACAAATTTGAAAAGTTACCACCAACCACATCAAAGCCTCTTCCGTCTAGCATTCAACCACCGAAGCTTGACCTAAAACCATTGTCATCCGAGCTGAAATTTGTTTACTTAGGTAAAGAGGAAACATTCTTAATGGCCATTGCCTCTCACTTGGGAAAAGATCAAGAGCTTAAATTGATAGACACGCTCAAAGAACATAAAGGAGTCATTGGATGAACAATAGCGGACCTTAAGGGGATAAATCCTTCAATTTTCACTCACTGCATCCACCTCGAGGATAATACCAAAATGACTAGACAACCTTAAAGACGGTTAAATCCAAACATGATGGAGGTTGTCAAAGCCGAGGTGTTAAAGCCATTAGATGTGGATATCATCTACCTCATCTCGAATAACAAATGGGTGAGTCCAACCCAAGTTGTCCCTAAAAATTTTGGTATTACCATCATAGAGAACGCCAACAATAAGCATATACCAACTAAAGTTATCAAGGGTTGGCATATGTGTGTTGAGCTCTTAATTGTGCATATTCTAACCCCAATTCATCACTCATTATGCATGCTTTTCATGATTTAAAGACTAATCTAATGCATGGATTTGTGATTGTAGGAATGAGAGGGAGACTTCACTAATTCATAGTCAAAAGAGTCACTTTGTATGCATTGGAGATTAACATAACAAGTGACAAAAGGTGGAGGAAAGAAGAAGAAAGAAAGAGAAGACCTGTCTCAAGACCTGTCCCAAGACCTGTCCCAAGACCTATCTGAAGACCTGTCCCAAGACTGGTCACCAGAGAGGTCTACACAGCTAGACCGGTCGCTAGACAGGTCGAGATTAGTCCAGAAACACAAAACTCACTGGACGATTTTGGAGGTTTTGAGACCGGTCGTCCACAGTCTCAGACCGGTCGTTAGTGCAACACCGTGTGCGTGAAGCTCTGATTTTCTCTGCGCAATTGCGTAATTCCTCGCTAAATCTGGAATCTTCCGCGCCAATCTATAAAAGGGACTTTTCCTCTTCATACCTAGGCATGCTAGGCCGTGGGAATTGCTTGGGAGATGGATTCTACTTCAAGTTTTCTTAGTTTTCTTCCTGTTTTAGTAGTTTTTATGTTTTTGAGGCTTCTAGTTCAAGGATGTTAGAGATGAACTAAAACCTCTTAGCTAGGGCTAAGAGGTGAAGCTTTTGATTTGTTTTTGATGGATTGATGCAACCTAGGTTTCCTTTTATGTTTTAATTGAAGAATTTTAGTTCAATATGAGTTTGAATCAAGTACTAGTTTGGTTTTACTTTGATCTCTTGATGACTCCGGGCTCATGTGACTCTTAGTGATTCTAAGCTTGGTAGCTTACCTTCTGAGCATTATTTATACTTGTGTAGTTCATTGATCTATCATCGACTCCGGGCATGGTAGACCTTTTGATTGCCTTGTGTACAATGGCCCGATCTTCATGTGGGAACTTATTCAACTAAAGTTCTTATCTTTTTATTATAATCTGAAATAGCTGTTTGGTTTATTGATTTTGATTTAATTAGAGTTCTAATCATTAGTTGTAATCAAGTCTAGTGACAGGATTTGATGAAAGCTATGGTTGTTAATCTCAACTAGATTGGAAAGAGGCTTGGCCTACACAATTGAGTGTACCCAAGGCCTGAGTATTATTGTGGGAATCGAATCAATGAATGAGCAACTGTTTTAGATAATTGTTGATTGAACGGCTCTATATTCCGATCGGATATAGATATGAATTCGATTCTGATTGAGTTATGTGAGATCTAGTTGTGTTGATGCATTGAAACTTATCAAAAGTGGATCCTTGGCGCTCTGGTGCCCTTTTAGATTGATATTACCTTATACATTCACTATTTAAACCCAAATCATTATTTTTCAGCTTTAGTTCTTAATAAAATATTAATTATTAGTTGTTTTAGTTAAATTCTGAGAATACCCATTCATAAATCTCTGTGGGAACGATACTCGGTCTTTCCGAATTATTACTACCTCGCAACCCTACACTTGGGGAGTGAACATGTGCATAGATTATAGGAAGCTCAATACAGTCACAAGGAAAGACCACTTCCCTCTCCTATTCATGGATCAAATTTTGGAGAAGTTGGCGGTTCATTC
Source organism: Liriodendron chinense (assembly GCA_003013855.2). Classification (NCBI taxonomy): domain Eukaryota; kingdom Viridiplantae; phylum Streptophyta; class Magnoliopsida; order Magnoliales; family Magnoliaceae; genus Liriodendron; species Liriodendron chinense. The sequence continues at coordinate 808,494 of PVNU02003299.1, forward strand.
CTACTATTGCTTCCTAGATGGCTACTCCGGGTATAGCCAAATTTAGATCGCCCCGAAAGACCAAAAGAAGATCACTTTTACATACCTGTTTAGTACCTTTGCTTATTGAAGGATGCCATTTGGGCTATGTAATGCACCGCCACGTTTTAGAGATGTATGTTGAGTATATTCTCTGACATGGTGGGTCAATTTCTCGAAGTTTTCATAGACGAATTTTCAGTTTTTTGGAGTATGTTCGATGAGTGTCTTGACTATTTAAGGTTGGTCTTGACCCAGTGTGAGGAAAAGAAATTAGTTTTAAACTGGAAGAAGTGTCATTTTATGGTAGAAAAATGGATAGCCCTTGGACATATCATATCGTCCAATGAAATTGAGGTGGATAGGGCCAAAATCAACATCATTGCCAATCTACCACCACCAAAAAGCATTCGTGATGCGCGGTCCTTTTGAGGACATACAAAATTTTATAGGCGACTCATAAGGAATTTTAGTCACATATCTCATTCATTATGCAATCTCCTTCAAAATGAACAATTCGAGTGGTCGGGCGAATGTCAAGAAACATTTTTAAAGCTAAAGGACATGTTAACAACCGCATCTATCATGCAACCACCGGATTGGTCGCTTCCTTTTGAATTGATGTGTGGTATGAGCGACTACGCTAATGGGGCAATGTTAAGATAAAAGAAGGAAAAGAAACCCCATGTGATTTACTATGCGAGTAAAACCTTGAATGCAGCCCAAGTGAACTATTCAACTACGAGAAAAGAGCTCCTAGCCGTTGTGTTTGTTTTGGAAAAATGCAGGTCCTACTTGATAGGATCCAAGGTCGTTGTTTATATGGATCATTTGGTGCTGAAGTATCTTCTCTCGAAGAAGGAAGTTAAGCCCCATTTGCTTAGATAAATCTTACTCCTTCAAGAATTCAACTTGGATATCAAAGATAAGAAGAGAGTAGAGAATGTAGTGGCAGATCACATTTCCCACCTAGTCTTACCTGATTCGATTGACACGACACCCATAGGGGATTCATTCCCTGATGAGTGACTTTTGGTTATCTCACATCCACCATGGTATCCTGACATAGCTAATTATCTTTCCACCGTGCGTAGATTTTTCTAGGATGAGCCATTACTGTTTAAATATTGCCTAGATCAAATCATAAGGAGATGTGCTCCTAATGACGAGCAACAAAGTGTTATCTCCTTTTTTCATGCTCATGCATTTAGTGGTCACTTTTCAACCAAGAAAATCACAGCAAAAATTCTGCAGTGTGGTTTTTTTTTTTTGCTTACTATGTTTCAAGACACCCATGAATTTTGTAAATCATGTGAGTGATGTCAAACATTTGGAGGATTGTCCCATTGGAATATGGTGCCTCTTAACCCAATTCAACATATCGAAGTATTTGACTGTTGGGGCATCGATTTCATAGAACCATTCCCCTCATCTTTTGGTCATGTTTATATTCTGCTTGTTGTTGACTACGTGTCCAAGTGGGTAGAGGCAATTCCATATAGAACCAATGATTATTGAACGATTCAACGGTTCCTCAAAGAAAATATCCTTTTTAGATTTGGAACGCCTAGAGCCATCATAAGTGATGGTGGCTCACACTTTTGCAATAGGCCCTCTGAGACCTTAATGAGAAAATATGGCATAACGCATAAAGTGAGTAACCTATACCACGCATAGACAAGTGGGCAAGCTGAGATATTTAATCGAAAAATGAAGCACATTCTCGAGAAAACGATGAACCCCGATCGCAAGGATTGGTCACTCAGATTAACCAATGCATTTTTGGCTTACCGTTCCGCATACAAAACCCCAATTAGAATGTCTCCATATAGACTTGTCTATAGAAAAGCTTGCCATTTTCCCATGAAACTTGAACACAAAGCATATTGGGCGATACGAACATTGAATTTTAATGTTGATAAGGCTAGCTCATTGTGAAAACTTCACTCAAATGAGCTTGACGAGATCCGCAATGATGCCTATGAGAGTTCTTGGATTTATAAGAGTTGAATGAAAGCTTTTAATGACAAACATATCTTCAAAAAATCATTCAAACCTAGAAACAAGGTACTCTTGTACAATTCGGGACTCCATTTATTTTTAGGCAAATTCATATCTCGATGGACCAACCCTTTCATTGTTAAAATAGTATATCCTCATGGAGCTGTTGAGATAGAGAATGTCACGAACGGTAATGTTTTTAATGTTAATGGACAGCAGTTGAAATTGTTTATGGAGAAGTTTATTTCAGATGACATGTCCATCCCTCTAATGGATCCTATATAGCAGGATGATTGATCTCCTGGTCTGATGGAGGTATAGAATAGGTTAGGTTGGGTTTGTTTTTGTTTTGTTTTGCTTTAGTAGAATAGTTGTTTAAAGAAGTAGAAAAATCATTTATAATTTCTTAAGTACTCTCTTTATCACTCCTCTTTATTTTGTCATTGCTCTCATGTTATTGCATATTGCATATGTTTCTTACATTGAGAACAATGTAAACTTTAGGTTAGAGGGTGGTATTCCTATTGAATCTACTGGTATTTGCCACATTTTGAGCAAAATTTTTTAAAAAAATTTAATTTTCTAAATTCATAACTCTCTTAGAAAGTCTAATTTCCATGAATTTAAGTTTATATAGATATGAAATGATGAGATATGAAGTGACTTGAGTTTGAAAGTTTAAAATCCTTTGCTTTAGTAGTTTTTAATTGAGTTCTTTCTATTATTTGATCGGTAGAAAGTTTAAACATCAAAGAGTCTAGTTCACATTACATGATCATCTCTCATTACTAAGGACTAAACTAGACATTATGATTTAATTAGACTATGGTTTGGAAGTGCTAAGAACCAAGTTTGGAAAGTTTGCCATCATGATTCAAAAAAAGAAAAAAAGCATGAGGAATCAACTAAAAATCAATTGTATCGAAAAGGGCTACCTATGATCACCTAGGAAAGGCATTAATGTGAAAGCGCCAATAGAAAAGTAAAAAATGGCTACCATAACCACTATGTAAGAGAATAGAGTGAAAGCCATCGATGAAAAATCCAAAGCTGATATGAATGGTATGGAAAAATTCTATTAAAACTTATGTTGATCGGTATATTTTCTGAATCTATATTCTAATCAATTGATCAATAGAATGCTAATCCTGAGTGTTATAGCCAAATTGCAGTGGTTGAAGATAACGAAGACTCGAGACCTGCGAGTACCTTTATGACGGTATTCGACCTGCGAGCACCTTTATGACGGTATTTAACCTGCGAGCCCACATGGTCGAGGCTCACATATTGGACAAGTACGAAGTACAACTCCCGAGCCACCGAGCCCTTATGGTCGAGGCTCGAATATTGGGAAAGTACGGAATACCCTTCTGGATAGACGAGCATCTCAATAGTGGTCGTCGAAAGGTTCTGCATCTCAAATATGCGAGAAGTTATCTTCGAGCCCGAGCTTCTCCACCTTTTCAGTACCAGCAGCCCATATAGACCAACGTTGGGCTTATTGTTCACTCGCCTCAAGTGCAAGGCTGCGATGTAGTAATAAAACTCGGTAAGACCGAGGTCGATTAACAGGGAATTAGAACAACTTTCAAACTATTTCAGCAACTCAGTTTGCAATAAATAGGATTCAATTGAGTAATTAAACTAAAACAGTAACTTAATGGAAATCAGTAATTTAAAGTACTAAGGCATTCAAGGATCCACTTGTAGCAATCCCATGTTAATCCAATCAATCCAAGTAGAGAACACAACTAGATTTGAAATCCTATCTCTCATCTAGTTGGAAAATAAAGCATTCAAACACATTCAATTCCAATCAAGCTGAACTTCCAAGTTCTAGTCCCATTCAATCAATGTAGAATTCAAAATCATAGCCTTTGGAGTAACAGCCATGCCTATGGACTATGGCCTGCTCAAGGATTACTATAATTCAAATCTAAACAAGCATCATATGATAATCTCAGAGAATTGCAAGGAATTCATGTTCGGAGCACATGAACTCTCATAAAACATCTCAAACTACCAACTTAAGGGACTAAAATAAATAAAAATCCAAACTTGAATTGAAATTACTTGAATTAAACTGAATCAAACATGAAATTAGCTACAAGCTTCACCTCTCAGCCTTAGCTGAGAGATTCTAGCCGAGCATTGTCATACTACAACTAGAACTCATAATAGAAAGCATAAAAACTAGAAAAATCGAAAATTGGAGGGTTGCTGACTCTCCACGATGACTTCCGTCCTCTCCCACGACCTTCCTTGGCTTCTATGATGACCTAGGAAGAGCCCCTAGGTGTCATTTTATAGTGTGGAAGCCTCTTGCGTCGGAAACATCCAGAAATTGCGCAAAGTTACGCACTGCGCAGAAAATCTCGGAGCTTCACGGAGAAGCTTTTTTACGCAGACGACCGGTCGCACGACCGGTCTGAGCCCCCTGACGACCGGTCGCAAAACGTCGAAAATGGTCCAGTGAGTTTTGCTAAAACTTCATCTTTAAAATTTAATTGAAGGACCGGTCGCACGACTAGTCTGGTCATCGGACGACCGGTCGTGAATGGTCCAGTGACCTTTTGTGAAATTTCTTCTTCTGTGCATAATCGGACCGGTCGGACGACCGGTCGCACGACCGGTCTTAACCTCTGTTTCTGCTTTTCTCCTTTTTCTTCTTTCTTCCTTTCTTCTCCTCTCTTTCTACTTTCTTTGGTCCTTCTTTCTTCTTCATCCAATGACTTCAAATGGCCCTTTTTAGTCTCCAATTTGGTGAAGTCCGCTCTCATCCCTGAAATCACAAAACATGCATTAGATAGGCCTTTTGAGCATGAAAACCGTGCATATAATGTGATATACTGGGCAACGCAATGTATAAATTGTAGGTTCAACACTTATCTTAATTCGTGGTTACGAACCTCAGTGGATCGCCATCAGGGAACGTAATCGACTAGATGACTAATTGGATCAAGCCATTCCCTTATCTAAGGAGCAACAGGATAAACACCTTATCTCCGGATATCAAGAGTAATCTTAACGCCTTACGTAACAGATTGGATCACTTGGATCTATATAAATAGACGGTTTCATCAATGAGAAAGGTACACAATCTCTAAGTCTCAAATCCCATCGCTTCCTTTTACAACCATGTCCCGTCGAACTTAAGCTTCGGAGGGCCAACGGCTGGACGCCAGCCACCCTTAGTTTTCTCTTGTGTTCTTTCAGGTTCTAAAGGGAGTTGGCTTGAAGGAAGGTGAAAGTCTGGAGGATCCTGTTACCAAATCCGACGTAAACATATTGGCGCCGTCTGTAGGAAGATCGTCAGGATTAGCCATTCTAATCACTGACTGAAGTTCTCCCACCATGCCTCCTAAGAAGACGGTTCATCCTTCCACTTCAAGGCAGACACTACCTCCGCCTGACATTACCGAACCAACGTCTAACGTCCCTCAGACTGCTTCGACGGGCATTTCCCAGGGGGATCCTAGCGTGCTAGCACAAAACTCATTGTTCGATATATCCGGCAATCAAGAAGATGTTATGCGTTTCCTTAGAAACACGCTTCTGACTCTCAAAGCCGGGTTTCAAGCCTTGTCTAATCGGCTCGATCAGCATTTTTCGAAGCCCCAACGGCAACCTCCAAAAGGGCCGCTGCTACAACCTATACTAGTGGCTTCCATACATTCTGCGGGCGAGCCACAAACCCAACCAAATCCTCCTCCATCAAACCAAATGCCACTCGGCAATCAAGTCCCGGTACCCCCTCCACATTCCATACACTCCAGTACTTCCCCGCAACAGCAATCTCAGGATCTGCCGTCGAAACTTCAGGCTATACCTTACCATGGGAAGGGGACCTCAAAAGAATTCACGATCGCTTCAACGATATGGAACATCGATATTAGACGAATCGGCCATCTATCGTTGTAGCGTCAATACATCGATCAGAATCTCCTTTCGCCCGCGAAGTCATGAAAGCACCCTTACCTAAGAAGCATCGCACGCCTATCATTACTCCATATATAGGCACTGGCGACCCTCTCGAGCATTTGGAAACGTATAAGTCTCTTATGGAGCTGGAGGGACATGGTTCAGAAATTATGTGTAAGGCCTTTTCTCTAACCCTAAAGGATACAGCGCGTACATGGTTTCTGGGGCTCAAACCCCGATCCATCGGGTCCTTCTCTCAGCTGTTGGAGCTCTTCCTTTCTCAGTTCATGGGAAGTATCCGAACCAAAAAGCCGGCATCTCACTTAATGGACTTAAAGCAGCAGCATGGAGAGACAATAAAGGAATTCACAGTTCGGTTCACTATAGAAGCAGTCCAAACCGAAGGCTATACCGAAGATAAAGGCCTCACCGCCCTCATAGCCGGAATTACAAGAGAGAAATTCAGATTCACCCTAGATAAGAACCCTCCTAAAACTATGGCAGAATTCGAAGCAAAAACTCAGAAATATATCAATGTGGAAGAAGTCACTTTGGAACGTCACGGTATACAGGGCAAGAAGCGCAAGACTGAGGAGATCCCTCTTTCTGATAAAAAGTACCGGCGCGATCGACGGGATCGATCCCCTAAGAAGCCCTATTCTGGTAAATATCATAACTATACACCTCTGATCCAACCTCCTAAAAGAGTGCTAATGGAGATCAAACACAAGCCTTACATGAAGTGGCCCTCAAAGATCAAGTCTGATCCTGAAAAAAGAGATAAGATTAAATTCTGCTATTTTCATAAAGACCACAGGCACAACACCCAAGATTGTATATCTCTGAGAGATCACATTGAAGCCCTCATACGGAAAAGTCATCTTCGGGATTACGTTGCCCGACAGGGTCGATCACCGAAATGGACGGAAGCCCCATCACACCGGAAGAAATCACCTCAATGTCACACTTTGCAAGAAGGCGTTGAGCCCACCGGTGAGATCCGAACCATCGCTGGAGGACCAGCTTGTGGGGGAGATTCTCAAACTTCAAGAAAAGCATATACTTGCAAGGTGTCTCAGAAGCCCCAGCATATTTATTGGTTAGAAAAGACGCCCGATGCGTCGAATCCCGGCCATCCTCCTATGTCCTTTTCCCTTGAAGATGCGGAAGGGATTCACTTCCCCCACAAGGACTCCATTGTGGTCGCATTAAAGGTATCAAATTATTTGACTTATCGTATTATGGTAGATACAGGTAGCTCCGCTGATACTCTCGACCTAGAAGCTTTCGACAAAATGGCACTAGCCAGGGGCCTGCTCAAACCAGTCTCAACTCCTCTCGTCGGCTTCAGGGGTGAAGTGGTAACACCGGAAGGGAGCATCGACCTTCCAGTCACCTTCGGAGAGAGCCCAACGAAAACTACTATCTTTGTTAATTTCCTCATGGTGGATCGGAGATCAGCATATAATGCCATTTTGGGCCGGCCTTCACTCAATAAGGTAGGGGCAGCTTTACACCCTCTGTACTTATGCGTCAAGTTCCCTACACCAAATGGAGTCGGGTTGTATGAGGAAATCAGAAGGAAGCGCGAGTGTGCTACAAGATCACCGTACAGGACCGAAAGAAGGCCCAGGCAACGCCAGTTATGATGGCGACAAAAGATTCATCAAGCCCTCCAACGGCTACATCGTTGGACCCAAGGGAGAGTGCCCTCCAATCACGAACTCCAGGGGAAGAGACAGTTGTGATCCATTTATCTGAAGACAATTCATCCAAAGTTATCTACGTTGGATCTTCTTTAAGCAGTGTCTTTCATGAAAATCTGGTCCGTTTCCTCACCGAGTACCAAGATGTGTTTGCTTGGTCCCATAGTGAGATGCCAGGTATCGACCCCAGCGTCATAGCGTATCGTCTGAATGTTGATCCGAAGTACAAATCGATTCACCAGCGCCGACGTACCTTCACTGCAGAAAGGCAAATGGTGATTAAGGTTGAAGTCGAGAAGTTGTTAATAGTCAAATTCATAAAAGAAGTCGACTACCCAGAATGGGTCGCAAACATGATCCTCGTTTGAAAGGCTAACGGCAAGTGGAGAATGTGCGTTGACTATTCTGATTTGAACAAAGCGTGCCCAAAGGATAGTTTCTCGACTTCGTGAATCGACCAATTGGTCGATTTGACGGCAGGGCATGCCCTACTCAGTTTTATGGACGCTTATTCTAGTTATAACCAGATCATGATGCATCCGCCCGACAACCAGCACACCGTCTTCATCACTGACCGAGGCCTGTATTGTTACCAGGTAATGCCCTTTGGTCTTAAAAACACAGGGGTCACCTATCAGCGCCTGGTCAATAAAATATTCGCCGCATAATCGGTAGGAATATGGAGGTTTATGTTGACGAAATGCTCGTGAAAAGCTTCGTAGAAAATGACCACCTCGTAGATCTTCGAGAAGCCTTCGATTTAATGAGGAAGTATCAGATGAAGCTAAATCCAGAAAAGTGCGCATTCGGAGTGTCTGCTGGAAAATTTCTCAGATTTATGGTCGGTCAACAAGGAATCAAGGCGAATCCTGAAAAAATAAAAGCTTTGATCGAGATGAAGTCTCCGACCACTCTCAAAGACGTCCAACGTCTGGCTGGTCGCATTGCATCATTGAACAGGTTCATTTCACGGGCCTCGGATAAGTGCTTACCCTTCTTTAAGCTCCTCCGAGCCACCGCTAAAGCTGGCTGGGAATGGACATCGCAGTGCGAGGAAGCATTTCAACAACTGAAGCAATATATGAGTGTACCCCCCATTTTATCCAAACATGTGGCACACGAGCAACTTCTTCTTTATTTATCCATGTCTTCTACGGCCGATAGTGCTGCATTAATAAGAGAGGATTCCGGGATACAAAGGCTCGTTTATTATATTAGTCGAGCAATGGTGGATGCCGAAACTCGGTATCCTGATATGGAGAAATTAGTCCTCGCCTCAGTCACGGCCTCCCGAAAACTGCGACCCTATTTCCAAGCCCACGCTATATTGGTGCCTACAAATCATCCGCTAAGACAGGTCCTTTAAAAACCTGAAGTTTCGGGACGATTAACCAAATGGACGATTGAGATCAGTGAGCATGATATTACATTCTGTCCCAGAACCGCCGTTAAGGGTCAGGCTGTGGCCGATTTCATCGCCGAATTCACATATTCCTTCTCCGATGATAACTCTACGACCTACGACCAGACCCCATGGTCGCTCTTTGTGAATGGGTCTTCACGGGCCACCGGGAGCAGAGCGGGCCTAATTTTAGTTGCTCCTGACAGGTCGCGCTTCCAATACGCCTTACGATTTGACTCTCGCATCTCCAACAATGAAGTAGAATACGAGGCTTTGATCATCGGCCTCGAACTAGCAAATGTCCTCTCGATTCAAAGTTTACTTATTCATAGTGATTCTCAGCTCATAGTCAATCAAGTACTTGATGAATTCGAGGTAAAAGAAGAACAGATGGCTTTATACAAATCCTGAGTGCTTATTCTACTCGCGAGGCTGAAGAAATATGAAATAATTCTAATCCCTCGCGAGAAGAACAAACTGGCAAATTCTTTGGCAAAACTAACCTCCGCACCCGAATCTGACTTATTGCAATCTATTCCCATCGAGCATCTTCATGCTCCAAGTATCAACCAAACAACTTCCGATGAAGTGATCACGGTACACTCCTCCCAATGTTGGATGAACCCCATCGCCCTTTATCTCAGAGATGGATAACTCCCGGATGATAAGAAATCTGCACGGCAAATCCGTCATCGCGCTGCCAGGTATACTTCATAAAACGGAACGTTGTTACACAAGAGATTTACTTTACCATACTTAAGGTGTCTTCACCCAGAAAAAGCATATCGCGTTCTTGATGAAATACACCAGGGGGCATGTGGTAACCATCCTAAGGGACGGTCTCTAGCATATAAGGCGATGAGGCAAGGGTATTATTGGCCCACTATGAAGGCGGATACGATCGAATTCTCCAAAAGATGTGACAAGTGCCAGCGATATTCTCCTATACCTCGCATATCATTTGAGCAAATGATGTCAATGGATGGCCCTTGGCCTTTCACCCAATGGGGAGTCGATATCATCGGGCCTCTGCCCACCGGGAAAGGTCAGAACAGATTTGCGATCGTAGTAGTCGATTATTTCACTAAATGGGTCGAGGCAGAACCATTAGCTAGAATCACTGAAAAGCAGACCACAAGGTTTGTACGAAGAAATATCATATGCCGCTATGGGCTTCCGCATACTGTCATTGTTAAGCTCTTAATTGTGCATATCCTAACCCCAATTCGTCACTCATTATGCATGATTTTCATGATTTAAAGACTAATCTAATGCATGGATTTGTGATTGTAGGAACGAGAGGGAGACTTCACTAATTCATAGTTAAAAGAGTCACTTTGTACGCATTGAAGATCAATAGAACAAGTGACAAAAGATAGAAGAAAGAAGCAAGAAAGAAAGAGAAGCGACAAAGAAGAAAACCTGAAATTTTGTTATTAGACTTGTTTGTAGACCGGTCGCCAGACTGGTTGCCAGACAGGTTGACAGACAGGTCTACACTGTATTTTTGGACTGTTTTTCTCCTCTTAGACCGGTCGCCAGACCGGTCGAGACTAGTCCAGAAACACAAAACTCACTGGACTGTTTTTGAGGTTTTGAGACTGGTCGTGCAACCCGTCGTCCAGGAGCTCAGACCGGTCAGTGCGACCGGTCGTCAGCGTAACAGCTTGTGCGTGAAGCTTCGATTTTCTCTGCACAATTGCGTATTTCCTTGTGCAATCTGGAATCTTCCACGCTAATCTATAAAAGGGACTTCTCCTCTTCATACCAGGGCATGCTAGGACATGGGGATCATCAAGGAAGCTTAGGAGACGGATTCTACTTCAAGTTTTCCTAGTTTTTCTTCCAGTTTTAGTAGTTTTTATGTTTTTAAGGCTTTTAGTTCAAGGATGTTAGAGATGAACTAAAACCTCTTAACTAGGGCTAAGAGGTGAAGCTTTTTATTTGTTTTTAATGGATTGATGCAACCTAGGTTTTCTTTTATGTTTTAATTGAAGAATTTAGTTCAATATGAGTTTGAATCAAATACTAGTTTGGTTTTGCTTTGATCTCTTGATGACTCCAGGCTCATGTGATTCTTAGTGATTCTAAACTTAGTAGCTTATCTTCTGAGCATTGGTTATGCTTGTGTAGTTCATTGATCTATCATCGACTCCGGGCATGGTAGACCCTTTGATTGCCTTGTGTACAATGGCTTGATCTTCATTTGGGAACTCATTCAACTAAAGTTCTTATCTTTTGTTATAATCTGAATTAGTTGTTTGCTAATTGATTTTGATTTAATTAGAGTTCTAATCATTGGTTATAATCGAGTCTAGTGACAGGATTTGATGAAAGCTATGGTTGTGAATCTCAACTAGATTGGAAAGAGGCTTGGCCTACACAATTGAGTGTGCCCAAGGCCTGAGCATTGTTGTGGGAATTGAATCAATGAATAAGCAACTATTTTAGATAATCGTTGATTGAACCGCTCTATATTCCGATCGGATAGAGATATGAATTCGATTCCGATTATGTAGTGAGAGACCTAGTTGTGTTGATGCATTGAAACTTATCAAAAGTGGATCCTTGGCGGTCTAGTGCCTTTTTAGATTGATATTACCTTACGCATTCACTGTTTAAACCCAAATCATTATTTTTCAGCTTTAGTTCTTAATAGGATCTTAATTATTAGTTATTTTAGATAAATTCTGAGAATACCCGTTCATAAATCTGTGTGGGAACTGTTAACGTCAGATTTTGTAACTGGATCCTCCGGAGGTTCACCTTCTCTCCAATAGAGACTTCCTCCGCCGGACCTGAAAGAAGACAGAAAGTAACTAAGGGTGGCCGGCGTCCAGCCGTTAGCCCTCCGATGCTTAAGTTAGATAAGGCAAGAAGGGGAATAGCCAAGCAACTGATGTTAGGGATTGAATATTGTGTACCTGTATCTTAATGGAGTCTTCTCCTTATATAGATCAGAAATGATCCAATCTGTTACGTAAAATATCGAGATCCCTGATTTCGTGGGATAAGAATCTTATCCTCATATAGAAGGGAAATCTAATCCAATGACTCGTCAGATAGCTTCTTTCCTTGATAGCGATCCCTTGAGACTCGAAACCACTGAAGAAGATAAGCCCCAATCTCGGCCTATACGGGCTGCTGGTACTGAGGGCTAAGAGATGTCACCACAGAAAAAGCTATTCGCGTGTTGGAAGATGGTCGCGAATCCAAGTGCCCGCTCATTTAGATACGATACCTTTCAACGACTTGTGAGAAGGTATGCTCGCAGGGAAAATACAACTTCTCGAAGCGTTGGTAATCGAGCATCATTTTTCCTAATACGCGAGTCGCGAACAGACGGTCTCGATAGTCGGATAGACGTGCTCGCGAGATCGGCGCATCATCAGAATATACGAGTCGCGAACAGACGTTCTCGGTAGTCGGATAGAGGTGCTCGCGAGATCGGAGCATCTTCAGAATATGCGAGTCGTGAACAGACGTTCTCGATAGTCGGATAGAGGTGCTCGCGAGATCGGAGTATCTTCGCTATTTTTTACTATAACAGATGCCCCCCAAGTCCTTTCCGCCAAGAATTCTAAGGGAAGGACTTCTATTCACTATCACACGTAACCGCCTGCTGCCTTTATCGAGAACGAAACCGTACATGATTAGGCTAGAATTAATGAGCGCCAGCTTTTCGCAGCCTCTCCGCAGTCAGGAAGTGAAGAGACGCTGTTCGCCACGTGTCCGGAGAGTCAATGGGCATGCCTGCTCGACTGCCGCGCCAAAGGGGGGCTGCCACGTATCACCAGATGCGGCGGAATGGTTGCCTATAAATATACGGAGTCCGGCATTACTCTGGTTTTCTACAGAAGTTTTTCGAACGAAAGAATTCTTCCGCCATTTTCTTCTCCAACTTCTTCCTTTGGTGTTCCTTCTTCCTCTTTCTTTCGTACTTGGGTACATTTCTTTTCTTTTTTCTTTTTAATCTTCTTTAACCTCCTTATGGCTGGGAACTCTGATGAGACCACCGTCCCACTAGGAGATGCTACACCGAAATCCTCTGCTTCTAGTAATGCGAGGGTTTCGGCAGGCAGATATACGGCGGCCGGATATCCCTCCATTTTATCGGAGGACCGGTTGGCTGAATTACGGGAGAGATTTCGGATCCCTGACTCCGTCACTCTCCGGTTGCCCGGAGATGGAGAAACACCGGACTCTCCTCCCCCAGGATGTGTGGCCTTCTATGAGTACCAGCTCATACTAGGGGTACGCCTTCCGCTCCATCCTTTTGTTAGGGATGTGTTGCGGAGCTATAAGATTGCCCCCGGGCAACTTATTGTGAATGGATGAAGGGTGGTCCTGGGCTCCTTCGCTCTTTGGGCTCAGGCCGGCAACGGGGAGCTCACCGCTGAAGAATTCCTCCGTATGTTCCGCTTGAAGAACCCTCCAGCGAAGGCTGGTACTACCTCTGTTACTGGCACCGGGATAACTTCGTGTTGGGGAAGCCCTCCTCGAACTATCCCGGCTGGAGGAAACGGTGGTTCTATGCTTCCAGGAATTGGGAGTCTGCCTCCTCCAGGAGTCCAGGAGTTACCCATTTTTTCTGTGAAGGTAGGCACAATCCCACATTGTGCTGTTTCTCCAGTTAGAATTTTAGGGTTTCACTTCATTCTCTGACCTCTGTTTGTGCTCGCAGGTATCCCGGTCCTGAACAAGCCAAACTTGAAGGGAGGGATCAACGAGAAGATAGTGAAAGTTTATAAGTTGCCTGTTGGAGATAGGCACATCGAGACCTGCTTGTCCAGCTCGCGACTCGCAGCAGCGGGATTAATATCTAGCGAAGAAGTCGCGATGACGAAAGCTAGAGAAAAGAGGAGTTTGTTGCCTCGCCTCAAAGGCACAAACTCGAAAAGGCAGAAGAAGTCTGCCGAGCCTTCTCAACCATCCACCCGCAAGGGTGGCGACCAACCTACCCTGCCTGCGAGCACGGTGGGGGCAACAGCAGCGCCCATCGCTCCTCCAATGGTGGTCGTGGCTGGACCACCAGTAATTAACATTACTGACAGTTCCCCTGATGGGGCAGGGTCCAGCTGCCCCCCAGCTGAAGAGCCTCGTGAGCAAATAGAACCTCGTGAGCCGGTTCCTGCTCGAGAGCCGATCCCTGCTGTCAAGCAGGGACCTGCTCGCGAGTCGATGGCCCCGCCTGTTGCGAGCACGGCTGGGTTGGTCGTTGCCCAACCATCTGGACGTGGGACATACTCCATTCCTTGCCACCTCCACCCAATTTGTAAATTTTTGTTCGACAACGTTACTCCCCAAACTTTTGGCTCTCTTCCCGAGCCAAGCCCTGAGAACCTCTTCCTTGAGGCGGGGGTAAGGATGGTTCAGGTAAGTCCTTGGAGATTGTGTTTAACTTCATTATTTTTTGGGCTCAAGTATTTTTTCTCATGTTTTTCTCTTTCATTTTGCAGGGCTTAGACCTCATCTTACGGACGAAGCGAGATATCGTCACCGCTCGCCACGTGATCGATGAGGCAGAAGGGAAGAGGATTGCCTTGGAGAAGGCGGTCCAGGGATGGGATCAACTGCTCAAGGCCAGCGAGGCAGTGATCTCGAAGAGAGATGAGGAGAAGAAGATCCTCATCGAGAAAGTCCAAGTCCTGACTGATAGGTATCAGGCTTTGGACTCGAACTTAGCGAAGCTCACAGGGTTGAAGGAGAAAGCGGAGAGAGAGAGGGAGATCTTTCGTCAAGACAAGATCTCGCTGGAGGAGCGGCTTGCGGAGGCCAAATCGCAGCTTAGTGAAGTCAGCGAGAACTTGGAGAAGGAGCGTTCCGATCTCGCACAGCTCAAGAACGACTCGATCCACTGGGACGAGGAGAAAGTCGCCTTGGTAAAAATGCTCTCGGAGGAAGGGCCTCGGGCAATTTTCGAGTTTCGGAATTCGCAGCTATATGACGATGAAAGATATGAGTCATATGATGCTGGTCGCGACTTTGCGCTAAGAGTAGTGCAACGAATGTCCCCATCTTTCGATATGGGGGAATTTGGGCGAGTCACGACTATCATAGCTGCAGAGGAGCAAGCTGCTGCTGAGAACGAGGTAACCGAAGCCACGCAAGCTAGAGGGGCTCCAGAAATGGGCCCTGAAGTCGAGAGCACGGCTCCTCCTCCGAGAGATTGATTTTCCTTTTTGTTTTCCTTTCTCCTGTATCCGTGAGCAGATATTTTGTAAACATTTGATATTAATGAAAAGATATTTTTGGAAGTGTTCTTGTTCTTCTTGTTTTCTTTCTCTTTTCCCTTCATGCAATGAATGCCTTCTTGTTTCAATGAGTTTATGCTCAACCCGGGGGGTCGTAGTGACCATACCCTCGTAGAGATAGACTAATATATCGATTGAGAAACGTAGTGTGCTCAATCCGGGGGGTCGTGATGACCATACCCTCGTGGAGATAGACTGATCTATCGATTGAGAAATGTAGCGTGCTCAATCCGAGGGGTCGTGATGACCATACCTTCGTGGAGATAGACTGATCTACCGATTGAGAAATGTAGTATGCTCAATCCGGGGGGTCGTGATGACCATACCCTCGTGGAGATAGACTGATCTATCGATTGAGAAATGTAGTATGCTCAATCCGGGGGGTCGTGATGACCATACCCTCGTGGAGATAGACTGATCTATCGATTGAGACTCCAAGTTTACCAAGGGTAGAAGGTTGGTCGAGAGTACAGACAGGCTCTTCTGTAGTGTTGAGAGATTGTAAGCATCCTCTTCAGGGCTATTCAGGTCCAAGTGAATGAAATAGCGACCAAAAGATATCTTTGGCTTTTTATTGATAAAATGTTGCTATGAACTACATCGAATCTAGGGGTAGTATTGTAGCAAATGCTCCACGTGCCAAGGGCGACGTACGGGTTTTCCCTGCATATCTTCGAGGTAATAAGTATCGGGTCGTACAATCTTAATAACCCGATACGGGCCTTCCCAATTTGGATCCAGCGAACGAGCGGGAACTCCGAGCTTTTGCTTCAGGACCAAATCTCCGAGCTTGAAGGATCTAGGCCGAACCTTAGCATTCTGATAGCGAGCAATACGTTGTTGATATGCAGCCGCTCGTACTTGGGAGGTATTTCTTTGTTCTTCCAAGAGGTTGAGATGGAGTTGAAGATCTTCTTGATTACCCACGGGGTCATACTGCTCGATCCGATACGAAGGCACTTGAATTTTCACTGGTACTACCGCGTCAACACCAAATGCTAAGGAAAAAGGGGTCTCACCCGTTGATGTACGAGCCGTAGTCCTATAAGCCCATAAGACTTCTGGCAAGAGTTCTGGCCACATGCCCTTACACTTGCCTAGCTTGGTCTTCAAATGATGCTTGATGATTTTATTCACTGCCTCGACTTTCCCATTTGCCTGAGGATTATACGGAGAGGTGCGGAGGTTACGTATCTTCCATTTTTCATAAAATTCGTCAAAGGCTGCGTTGTCGAATTGCATTCCATTGTCGGTGATTATAGTGTGGGGGAGTCCGTAACGGCATATGATATTTCTCCATATAAACTTAGTAGTTTGTTTCTCAGTAATCTTGGCTAATGGTTCTGCCTCGGCCCATTTGGTGAAGTAATCAACCGCCACAATTGCGAACTTATTTTGTCCCTTTCCCATGGGCAAGGGCCCAATGATATCGACCCCCCACTGAGCGAAAGGCCAAGGGCTATCAACTGTAGTCATCCGTTCGGACGGTACATGAGGTATAGGTGAATATCGTTGGCACTTGTCATATTTTTTAGAAAATTCAATTGCATCTGATTTCATAGTGGGCCAATAATATCCTTGCCTCATCGCCTTATATGCTAGGGATCGCCCCCTGGGGTGGTTACCACATGCCCCCTGGTGTACTTCATCTAGAACACGAAGTGCTTCTTCTGGATGAAGACACCTTAAATAAGGCAAGGAAAAGCTTTTGCGTAACAATATTCCGTCTTGCAAGATATACCTAGCAGCTCGAAGACGAATTTGTCTTGCAGCCTTCTTGTCATCTGGTAGGTATCCGTCTCTGAGATAAAGGATGATGGGATCCATCCAGCTTGGAGATGATTGTACCGATATTACTTGCTCAAGAGTCGTTTGGTCGATACTCAGGTTCTGACGATGCTCGATGGGGATCGAATGTGATAACTCAGATTCTGGTGTAGAGGCGAGCTTTGCCAGGGAATCGGCAAGTTGGTTCTTCTCGCGAGGAATATGAATTATTTCATAAGTCTTCAGTTTTGCGAGCAGGATGAGGACACGAGACTTGTATAAGGCCATCCTTTCTTCTTTGGCCTCGAATTCACCAAGAACTTGGTTGACAATGAGCTGGGAGTCGCTATGAATTAATAGATTCTAAATTGCAAGGACAATGGCCAGTTCGAGGCCAACGATCAGGGCCTCATATTCTGCTTCATTATTTGAGACGCGAGAATCGAAATGCAGAGCATATTGGAAATGCGACCCGTCGGGAGCCACTAAAATCAAGCCCGCTCCGTTGCCCGTGGCCCGCGACGACCCGTCCACGAAGAGTGACCAAGGAGGCTGGTCGCTGGTCATGGTATTATCATCGGAAGAGTATATGAATTCGGCGATAAAGTCAGCCACGGCCTGGCCCTTGACTGCGGTCCTAGGATAGAATGAGATATCGTGCTCGCTGATCTCGACTGCCCATTTAGTTAAGCGTCCGGAAGCCTCAGTTTTTTGAAGGACTTGCCGTAGTGGATGATTTGTTGGTACTAGAATAGCGTGGGCTTGAAAGTATGGTCGCAGTTTCCGAGCTGCCGTGACTAAGGCTAGGGCCAGCTTTTCCATATCAGAATACCTAGTTTTTGCATCAACCATTGCTCGACTGATATAATAAACGGGCCTTTGCACCTCGGAATCTTCTCTTATCAAAGCGGCGCTAACGGCCGTAGTGGACACAGAAAGATAAAGAATGAGTTGCTCATGTGCTATAGGTTTAGATAAAATGGGAGGTGTGCTCATGTATTGCTTCAGTTGCTGAAAGGCTTCTTCACACTGTGGTGTCCATTTCCAATCAGACTTGGCCATTGCACGAAGGAGTTTGAAGAATGGTAAGCACTTGTCAGATGCTCGCAAGATGAATCTATTCAACGATGCGATGCGACCAGCTAGACGCTAGACGTCCTTCAGAGTAGTGGGGGATTTCATCTCTACCAATGCTTTTATCTTTTCAGGATTTGCCTCAATTCCTCACTGACCGACCATGAATCCGAGGAACTTTCCAGCAGATACCCCGAATGCACACTTTTCTGGATTCAACTTCATCTGATATTTCCTCATCAGATCGAATGCTTCTCGAAGATCAGGGAGATGATCATCTTCCACGATGCTTTTCACGAGCATGTCATCGACGTAAACTTCCATATTTCTGCCGATTTGGGCAGCGAATATTTTGTTGACTAGGCGCTAGTAGGTGGCCCCTGCATTTTTAAGACCAAACGGCATTACCTGGTAGCAATATAGTCCCCGATCTGTGATGAAGGCAGTATGCTGGCTATCAGGTGGATGCATCATGATCTGCTTATAACCAGAATAAGCATCCATAAAACTGAGCAGAGCGTGTCCAGCTGTTGAATCGACCAACTGGTCGATCCGCGGTGTCGGGAAGCTATCTTTGGGACATGCTTTGTTCAAATCTGAATAGTTGACTCACATTCTCCATTTTCCATTAGCTTTTCGGACGAGAACTATGTTCGCGACCCACTCTGGGTAATCAACCTCTTTTATGAAATTGACCGTGAGTAGCTTCTCGACTTCAACTTTGATCTCCATTTGCCTTTCTGCAGGGAAGGCACGTCGACGCTGGTGTACGGGTTTATGCTTCGGGTCGATATTCAGACGATGTGCGATGACATTAGGGTCGATGACTGGCATATCTTTATGAGACCAAGCAAACACGTCCTGGTATTCGGTGAGAAAACGGACCAAGTCTTCACGATGGACACTGGTTAAAGAGGATCCAATGTATACGACCCTGGACGGGTCGTCTTTAGTTAAGTGAATCGCCACTGTTTCTTCCCCAGGAGTTCCTGGTTGGAGAACGTTCTCTCTCGGATCCAGCGAGGTGTTGGTGGAAAAGTTGGGTGAATCTTGTGCTATTTCCATAACGGGTGTCGCTTGAGCTTTCTTTCGATCTTGTAGGGCTATCTGGTAGCAAGACCGAGCCTCCTTTTGATTTCCTCGCACAACCCCAACACCATTTGGGGTAGGGAACTTGACGCATAAATAGGATGGGTGTAAGGCGGCCCCAACCTTATTAAGCGATGGCCGCCCCAAAATGGCGTTATATGCTGATTTACGATCCACCACGAGGAAGTTCACGAAGACGGTAGTCTTCGCTGGACTTTCTCCAAAAGTAACTGGGAGATCAATGCTTCCTTCAGGTGTTACCACCTCACCTCCGAAGCCGACGAGAGGAGTCGAAACTGGTTTGAGTAGGCTTCTGGTAAGTGCCATTTTGTTGAAAGCCTCCAGATACAGAATATCCGCTGAACTACCTGTATCCACCATAATTCGATGAGTCAGATAATTCGATACCTTTAATGCGACTACGATGGAGTCTTCATGAGGGAAGTGAATTCCTACTGCATCTTCGAGGGAGAAAGAAATTGGAAGATGGCTGGCTTTTGACACACTGGATGCCTGTTCCAACCAATAAATATGCTGGGGTTCTTTAGACGCCTTCCGAGTGTACGCTTTCCTTGAAGCTTGAGAGTCACCCCCGCAAGCTGGTCCTCCGACGATGGTGCGAATTTCTCTAGTAGGCTCAGCGTCCTCTTGGACAGTTTGATGATGAGGCGGTTCCTTTTGGCGAGATGAGGCCTTCGCCCTTTCAGGTGATCAATTTTTACGAGCGACATAATCCTGGAGATGGCCTTTTCGAATAAGGGCTTCAATATGATCTCGTAGAGAAATGCAGCCTTGGGTTCTATGCCCGTGATCTTTGTGGAAGTAACAGAACTTGCTCTTATCTCTCTTCTCGGGATCGGATTTGATCTTTGCAGGCCACTTTACATATGGCTTGTGTTTGATCTCCATTAAAACCTTTTCATGAGACCGATTGAGAGGAGTGTAGTTATGATATTTACCAGAATAAGGTTTCTTGGGAGAACGATCGCGCTGATCACGACGATATTTTTTATCTGCAGAAGAGGTTCCCTCTGTCTTGCGTTTCTTACCCTAGGCTCCATGGCGTGTCAATGCGACTTCTTCTGCATTGATATATTTCTGAGCTTTGGCTTGGAATTATGCCATAGTTTTCGGTGGGCTCTTATCTAAGGCAAACCTGAATTTCTCGCTCGTTATTCTCGCTATGAGGGCTGTGAGACCTTTTTCTTCAGTATAGCCTTCAGTTTGAACGGCTTCGGCAGTGAACCGTACTGTGAACTCCTTTATTGTCTCCCCATGCTGCTGCCTCAGATCCATCAGATGGGAAGCTGGCTTCTTAATGCGAATGCTTCCCATGAATTGAGAAAGGAATATCTCCGATAACTGTGAAAAGGAGCTGATGGAACGAGGCTTTAGTCCCCGAAACCATGTATAAGCAGCATCCTTTAAAGTTAAGGAAAAAGCCCTACACATGATTTCTGAGCCATGTCCCTCCAACTCCATAAGAGACCTATATGTTTCCAGGTGTTCAAGAGGGTCGCCAATACCTGTGTACGGGGTGATAGCAGGCGTTCGATACTTTCTAGGTAACGGTGCTTCCATAACTTCGCTGGTGAAGGGGGACTCGGATTGATGTATCGCTGCCATGACGGCAGATGGTCAATTCGTCTGATATCGCTGTTCCATGACGTCAAAACGATCATGGATTCTTTTGAGATCTCCTTCCCATGGTAAGGTATAGCCTGATGTTTCGACGGTGGAGCCCTGAGGTTGAGATTGTCGAGACGTACTAGAATGTATGGAATGCGGAGGTGGCACAGGGAGATGGTTGCCGAGTGGTGTTTGATTTGATGGAGGAGGATGTTGTGGGACCTATGGTTCGTCCACAGAATGTTTGGAAATCACCGGTATGGGTTGCGGTGGTAACCCTTCTGAGGGTTGTCCCTGTGGTTTGGGAAAATGCTGATCAAGTCGATTTGACAGGGCCTGAACTCCGGCATTCAGAGTTAGAAGAGTATTTCCGAGGAAACGCAGGACGTCGTCTTGATTTCCAGGATTTCCAGAGGCCTCCAATAATGGGTTTGCTGATAGCATATTTGGGTCTCCTTTAGGGATATTCGACGAAGTGGGTGGAAGGACAGGTACGGATTCCGTCTCATCAGGCGAAGGTGGTGCCTGCCTTGAAGTCGAAGGATGAACAGCCTTTTTAGGAGGCATCGCAGAAGGATTTTGATCGGTGGTTAGAACGATTGATTTTGACGATCAAGTCGCTCCCACAGACGGCACCAAACTGTTAACGTCAGATTTTGTAACTGGATCCTCCGGAGGTTCACCTTCTCTCCAATAGAGACTTCCTCCGCCAGACCTGAAAGAAGACAGAAAGCAACTAAGGGTGGCCGGCGTCCAGCCGTTAGCCCTCCGATGCTTAAGTTAAATAAGGCAAGAAGGGGAATAGCCAAGAAACTGAAGCCAGGGATTTAATATTGTGTACCTGTATCTTAATGGAGTCTTCTCCTTATATAGATCAGAAATGATCCAATCTGTTACGTAAAATATCGAGATCCCTGATTTCGTGGGATAAGAATCTTATCCTCATATAGAAGGGAAATCTAATCCAATGACTCGTCAGATAGCTTCTTTCCTTGATAGCGATCCCTTGAGACTCGGAACCACTGAAGAAGATAAGCCCCAATCTCGGCCTATACGGGCTACTGGTACTGAGGGCTAAGAGATGTCACCACAGAAAAAGCTATTCGCGTGTTGGAAGATGGTCGCAAATCCAAGTGCCCGCTCATTTATATACGATACCTTTCAATGACTTGTGAGAAGGTATGCTCGCAGGGAAAATACAACTTCTCGAAGCGTTGGTAATCGAGCATCGTTTTTCCTAATACGCGAGTCGCGAACAGACGGTCTCGATAGTCGGATAGACGTGCTCGCGAGATCGGCGCATCATCAGAATATACGAGTCGCGAACAGACGTTCTCAGTAGTCGGATAGAGGTGCTCGCGAGATCAAAGCATCTTCAGAATATGCGAGTCGTGAACAGACGTTCTCGATAGTCGGATAGAGGTGCTCGCGAGATCGGAGTTGTTAGTGCACTTTTCCGTGGCATACTAGAGCACCTTGTTTGTCAATCACTTACAGCAGTGAGTCTTGTGTCGGTTGAGCCCAATGAAGACGAAGACCGAAGACTCAAGACGGACCGGCTGCATCAAGGATGAAGATTCAGGTAAATGAGATGCCTTGATGCCTTAACCTCCACCAAAACCAATCCCCTTTGTATCTGTGATGTCCTTGTCCATAATTAGAACCCATTAGGCATCATTGATAGGCCCTAGGTGTCCCATTTGGACATCCCCACCTTGGCCTAAAACTACAGCTGAAGAAAGAGGTGATTCAGCATATGTGTAAGGGACCCAGGCTGGTCCGACCGGTCAAGGCCGGTCGGCCAGCATCCCTGCTGGATGTACAAAGGCCAGCCGACCGGTCAGGACCGGTCGGCCTTCACAAATGAAGGTATACAGCAAGGTGGGCCGACCGGTCATGACCGGTCGGCCAGTGTTGGCTTCCATGCATGTTTCAGCCATCCAGCAAAGGGGGCCAACCGGTCATGACCGGTCGGCCAGTGTGGCTTAGGCTGTCCAGTGAGGGGGTCCGACTGGTCATGACCGGTCGGCCCATATATGTGGCCTTTGCAATGCTTGTCCTTCCAGCAGGGGACTCCGACCGTTCGTGACCGGTCGGGACAGGTCGTTTATGACCGTTTTCTGCCCGTTTTAGAGCCGTTGGAGCCCTCTTTTCTATATATATGGTGCTCCATCCTTGGGCATATAGAGAAGTTTTTGAGAGCCCATTCCACACTTATCTTGTACATCATTTGGGGCCTCAAAGAGGAGGTTTTCAAGTCATATCCCTTGTGTTTCAAACACAAGTATGGGCATTCAAATGCTATCAAGAGATGACTTGATTCCTCTCTCAAATCTAGAGGTGTGACACTATTCCACATAGGTATATCCTTTGTCCAAGACCTCTAGAAGACTCTCTAGGTGAATCTCCTAGTTGGAACAACCTACACATCCCATGTATGAGATTCACCCATCCTCCTAGCACCTTGGGCATTTCAAGGCATCGCATGCAAGGTGTTTGATCGAATGTGGCTGAGGCATTGGCAAAGCAACGGCGGCACGATCGAGGGAGCAAAGGGACGCTGATTGAAGCACGGGAGAGCGGAGATCAAGCAACCCAATACGGCGCTAAACAAGGGGCTCATCCGACAAGTAGGTTGTCTTATTTGAGAGTCCATTTTAGAGTTTGTTTGTCAACTCGCCTTAGGGACGTTAGCCGTTCCTTGGCCCGTCAGCCGGGCTTAAACTAAGTCTCCAAGGGGGAGCCTCCGACACGGGAGTAAATGTGCGATAAGGTTGAGAGTTAGCCTATGTCTAAAACTTCGGATACGGTTGAGAGGTGAACCGATAAAACCTCCGTGTAAAGGTTAAGAAGTGAACCTCATTTAAAACCTCCGATAGTGAATGCCGGTGTGCTCAAAGGGGTTGAGTACTTGAACCGGGCACGCAGTCGAACCACTATACATCCTTGTGTTTGTGAATGTTCTTGAGCACATTCTATCTTTGCATTGTTAGTTTAATTGCTTAATTATGAATGATTGATAGGAATGCATGCTAGGCACTTTCTAGGCATCCTCACACAAGATGTACCTTCACTACTTGTGTAGACTTGAGCTCATTGATCCACTCTCATAAGTCTACACAAGTTGCATAGGTTAGGAGCTTGATTATTTGATTCTTTTATGTACCTATGCATGCTTGACTAGGATTGCTTATTGCTTTACTCTTGCTAGTCTTTTGATTGGACCCACCAAGGCTTGGAAGCCGAGGTGTTCTTGCTTACTTTGTTATATTTGTTGAATTGCATAAGTAGGCGAAAAGAATTTCAAAAAGGTTCATATCACCCCCCTCTAAGTCCATAGACATATCTCCAAGTGACTCTACAAGCGGTAAAACCGCACTTTCAATTGGTATCAGAGAGAGGTTCCTCTTTAAAGGCGTAATTGCCTAGAGGTAGATCCTACAGAGAGACTTGAAAATATGTCTAGAGAGGACTCTTCATCCGTCACTAAGCCTCCTTTCTTTGATGGGTCAAATTATCCATATTAGAAAGCCCGAATGCGCATTTTCTTGGAATCCATTGATTCGGATGTGAGGGACATGGTTGACTTTGGATATGAACCCCCAATGGTAACTATCTCTAAGGAAGGTGAGCCGGATGTTATCAGGCCAAAAGATAAGGCATTGTGGACTGCTCAAGAAAAGGCTCAACGTATCAATAATGCCAAGGTCCTGAATGCTATATTTTTTTCAGTATCGAGAGAAGAATTTGGTCGGATCCAAAACTGCACTACCAGTAAACAAGCATGGGATATTCTGGAAGTTACCCATGAAGGAACAAATGTTGTTAAAAATTCTAAACTCCAGCGCCTCTCCACTCTCTTTGAAAATATTACTATGGAGGAGGATGAAACGTTTACTAAATTTTATACCAAACTGAACAAAATCACAAATGATATGTGGGGCTTAGGGGATCCGGTTCCGGAACATAGGCTTTGTAGGAAAATTCTGAGATCTCTTCCGGATCGGTTCTCCTCTAAAGTCACCACCATTGAAGAGTGTAGGGATCTTAATATAATGAAAGTTGAAGAACTCATAGGTTCCCTACAAACCTTTGAGCTAGGCTTTAAAGCCCCCTCTAGAAGAAAAAACATCGCCTTTAAGTCCTCTCACAAATTCAAGAAAATCAAAAGTGAGTCGGAGGAAGATAGCGATGATGAGGATGATGAGGAAGAGAAATTAAACAAAAAATTCAAGAGATTCCTCAAATTTGATAGAGGGAATAGCCGTGACAAAAAGGACAAGAAGGGTGATAAACATAAAGGAAAATCATCCATACCTTCATCCGTCCGTTGTTACGGTTGCGGTCGTCGTGGCCATATTGCCCCGGAATGTCCGGAAGGGCCTAAACCGAAAGGTAAAAAGGCAATGGCTACCACTTGGGATGAAACGGAGGAGTCCGAATCTGATGATGGGAGCCAACATAATGATCTTGCTCTCTCGGCCTCCATCACGACCCCTTTACCAGATTATCTAAGAGGGGATCCCAACCGCTATCCCTTCTAGGAGAAGGTGTTCCCAACCCCTCACCTCATGCTACATTCTATGAGGGTGTTGTGGAATTTAGCTACCCTTTGGCTTTTTAATCTCATCATGGTAAGAGAGGGTAGCTAGTTATGCTTTTATTGGAAAATCTGAAGATTTCAGCCTCATTTCTGTGTTCATGGGCAAATCAGAGGATTCATGCCTCATTCGCCCAATTTTTTATGATTTAGCTTTGCTTTTATTGATACATTTGCTTGCTAGATTGTCATCCTACTTAGATTAGCTAACCATCTTGAGTTTTATGCTTCATGTATGCTAATCTTTGCTTAGTATTGGTCTTAATATACCATTAGGGGAGGTTGGTTGATTGGGCTATAAGCCCTTTGTGCTTCATTGCAAATGTATGTCCTTGACCAATATTGCATGATTACCTACGCTTAGATAGTTATATCTTCCTGTTAATCATGTTTTTCTTAGCTTGCTCCATGTATTTATGATTCATGCACCCTACACTCTCCTTTTAGCATGTGCTTATAGTTATAACTGCGACACACTATCTCCTCTTACCTTAACTTCATTGGTATATCATTAAGGGGGAGAGAATAGTTTGTCAATTGCTAACAAAAAGGAGGAGAAAGATCAAATCCCACCAAAACTAGTTTGCTATGTTTTGTGATGCAGGGATTGACAGGTTGTGGGGGAGCAAACCGAAGCGGAGCAGCATAGTTTAGACATGTCAAGAGTCCTGTAATTTATGCTTTATCAATGTAATATCTTGAACATGTAATTTGTTTGTTTTGGTAGGTTAAGTTTTTGTAAGTAATTGACAAAGGGGGAGATTGTTAGTGCACTTTTCCATGGCATACTAGTGCACCTTGTTTGTCAATCACTTACAGCAGTGAGTCTTGTGTCGGTTGAGCCCAATGAAGACGAAGACCGAAGACTCAAGACGGACCGGCTGCATCAAGAATGAAGATTCAGGTAAATGAGATGCCTTGATGCCTTAACCTCCACCAAAACCAATCCCCTTTGTATCTGTGATGTCCTTGTCCATAATTAGAACCCATTAGGCATCATTGATAGGCCCTAGGTGTCCCATTTGGACATCCCCACGTTGGCCTAAAACTACAGCTGAAGAAAGAGGTGATTCAGCATATGTGTAAGGGACCCAGGCTGGTCCGACCGGTCAAGGCCGGTCGGCCAGCATCCCTGCTGGATGTACAAAGGCCAGCCGACCGGTCAGGACCGGTCGGCCTTCACAAATGAAGGTATACAGCAAGGTGGGCCGACCGGTCATGATCGATCGGCCAGTGTTGGCTTCCATGCATGTTTCAGCCATCCAGGAAAGGGGGCCAGTGTGGCTTAGGCTGTCCAGTGAGGGGGTCCGACCGGTCATGACCGGTCGGCCCATATATGTGGCCTTTGCAATGCTTGTCCTTCCAGCAGGGGACTCCGACCGGTCGTGACCGGTCGGGACAGGTCGTTTATGACCGTTTTCTGCCCGTTTTAGAGCCGTTGGAGCCCTCTTTTCTATATATATGGTGCTCCATCCTTGGGCATATAGAGAAGTTTTTGAGAGCCCATTCCACACTTATCTTGTACATCATTTGGGGCCTCAAAGAAGAGGTTTTCAAGTCATATCCCTTGTGTTTCAAACACAAGTATGGGCATTCAAATGCTATCAAGAGATGACTTGATTCCTCTCTCAAATCTAGAGGTGTGACACTATTCCACATAGGTATATCCTTTGTCCAAGACCTCTAGAAGACTCTCTAGGTGAATCTCCTAGTTGGAACAACCTACACATCCCATGTATGAGATTCACCCATCCTCCTAGCACCTTGGGCATTTCAAGGCATCGCATGCAAGGTGTTTGATCGAATGTGGCTGAGGCATTGGCAAAGCAACGGCGGCACGATCGAGGGAGCAAAGGGACGCTGATTGAAGCACGGGAGAGCGGAGATCAAGCAACCCAATACGGTGCTAAACAAGGGGCTCATCCGACAAGTAGGTTGTCTTATTTGAGAGTCCATTTTAGAGTTTGTTTGTCAACTCGCCTTAGGGACGTTAGCCGTTCCTTGGCCCGTCAGCCGGGCTTAAACTAAGTCTCCAAGGGGGAGCCTCCGACACGGGAGTAAATGTGCGATAAGGTTGAGAGTTAGCCTATGCCTAAAACTCCGGATACGGTTGAGAGGTGAACCGATAAAACCTCCGTGTAAAGGTTGAGAGGTGAACCTCATTTAAAACCTCCGATAGTGAATGCCGGTGTGCTCAAAGGGGTTGAGTACTTGAACCGGGAGTGGAGTAGACACGCAGTCGAACCACTATACATCCTTGTGTTTGTGAATGTTCTTGAGCACATTCTATCTTTGCATTGTTAGTTTAATTGCTTAATTATGAATGATTGATAAGAATGCATGCTAGGCACTTTCTAGGCATCCTCACACAAGATGTACCTTCACTACTTGTGTAGACTTGAGCTCATTGATCCACTCTCATAAGTCTACACAAGTTGCATAGGTTAGGAGCTTGATTATTTGATTCTTTTATGTACCTATGCATGCTTGACTAGGATTGCTTATTGCTTTACTCTTGCTAGTCTTTTGATTGGACCCACCAAGGCTTGGAAGCCGAGGTGTTCTTGCTTACTTTGTTATATTTGTTGAATTGCATAAGTAGGCGAAAAGAATTTCAAAAAGGTTCATATCACCCCCCCTCTAAGTCCATAGACATATCTCCAAGTGACTCTACAAGCGGTAAAACCGCACTTTCAGGAGTATCTTCGCTATTTTTTACTATAACAGGAACGATACTCGGTCTTTCCGAATTATTACTACTTTGCAACCCTACACTTGGGGAGTGAACAAGTTTTTGGCGCCATTGCCGGGGATTTCTATGCGGTATTTTTAGAATTTTCTGAGATAGCCTTTAGTTGAGATTATATTAAGATGGGTTTAGGATTTGTTTTGCTTTCTAGGGTAGGTTTTCTTCTAAAATCATAATACTAACTTATTTTTGTTTTGATTTTGCAGGACTTTAACATAGATTTACAATTCAGGGATTTTTAGGAAGTTGAAGAAGAAGTAGGCATCTTAAATTCTCAAATCAGGTTTTATCCTTCTAACCTTATTCTTCTTCTTCTCCTATTCATTCCTATCATATTCATCTCTTGTAGAGTGGGTGGAGACTCCTTTTGGATCTCTGATAAGTTGGCCTTGTGCTGCCTTGATTCCTATTGGTCAGCACTGCCGTCTTGGATCACCTTGTGCTCAGAGATTTCTCTTCTCAATCATATTCCTCTTTCTTCTTTTTCTGCACTTTTCTCAAAAGATTCAAAGAGTGGGTGGGGAGTTCTCTAAACCCCTATTGATCAGGAGAAATCGATCTCTATCCTTGCTTCTGGCTCAGCCATTGCAAGACACCCTGTGCTTCGATCTTAGAGAGAAGTAAAGGAATGAAGAAAGAATTCCTTTTTGTTTCATTCTTTTAGGATTTGCATGCCACATTGGGTTCGAAATTCTAATAACCGACTCATTAGTGACGAAGTAATTGTTGAAGGAATTAATAAAGAGCCTCGTGCTAGAAAACGTCAAAATTTTCCTGAAATTACTAGAGAGATGGCTGAAGATCAACCAAATCAAAGGGCTAATCAACATCAAAATCAAGCCCAAAACCTTACTGAATTGGATGAGAATGAAGTGGGGGATGTACCTCAACCTAGAACTTTACGTGACTATTTACAACCAGCTAGGACGAGTACTCCCTCTTGCATAATTTTCCCTCATAATGTGGGAAATATTGATTTTAAACCGGGGTTGATCCAACTTCTTCCTAGATTCCATAGACTCGACTCCGAAAGCGATTATCTACACATTAAGGAGTTTGAAGAGGTTATTGCCACAATAAACTTCGACAATGTAACCAAGGACATTGTAAAACTCAAATTATTCCCTTTTTTCTTGAAAGAGAAGGCCAAATCGTGGCTACATTCCTTAAGGCCAAGGTCTATTGGAACATGGGTTGAGATGACTCGGGAGTTTCTTAAAAAATTCTTCCCTACTCATCGAACCAATGCACTAAGAAGGGCCATAATGAACTTCGCCCAAAAAGAAGATGAAACTTTTTTTCAATGTTGGGAAAGGTATAATGAGCTATTAAACGCATGCCCACATCATGGCTATGAACGGTGGAGGTTGATTAGTTTCTTCTATGATAGATTAAACTCAACCACGTGCCAATTTGTGGAGATGACGTGCAATGGGGAGTTCATGAACAAGGAAACGGAGGAAGCTTGGGACTATTTTGACATGTTGGCTGAAAACACACAATCATGGGATACATCTAAGCCGACAAGTTCAAAACAACCCCAAGCCAAGGAAAAGGGAGAAATTTACGTTTTAAATGAGAAAGATGATCTAGGTTCTAGAGTAGCTAATCTCACACGAAAGGTCGAGGAGATGGAATTAAGAAAAGTGGATACAACCCAACAAAGGGGGACTGTTGAAACTGTTTGTGGTCTTTGTGCTTCCAATGTACATCAAACGCCGGATTGTCCATCAATTTATGCGTTTCGAGAACTTTTATATGAACAATCGAATGCTTTGAATAGTTATCAACGACCTTTTAGTACTCCGAATCCAAACACGAACAATTCTAGTTGGAGAAACAACCCTAACTTCAATTAGGCAAATGGAACCAACCAAAGTAATCCTCAAAAGGGGCCCCCAATGCAATTTCCCATGGCCCCACCTCAAATGCCTATAGAGGATACATTGAAAGCATTCATGGAAGGTCAAGCTCAAATAAATCAATCAAACCATACGTTAATGCTTGAGCTTAAAAATTCGGTGGAGGAAATCAAGGCTCGCTTAAACTCAAGGGAAGGAATTCTTCCGGCCCAACCCCTACCAAATCCGAAATCACAATTCGAAATAAGCATGCCTAGTTCCTCTAACCAACACATAGAACATGCTAAGGCCATCACCACTCTTAGAAGTGGTAAAATTATTGAAAAATCTGACACGGTGAAGGTATCAACGCCTAATGATCCGGTATCTTCCAAAAAGGACGATGGACCTAGCACCACCATGAATGAAAAGGAGCCATTAAAAGAGTATAGGCCAATTGCTCCATTTCCTCAACGCTTGATTTCAACCAAAGCTCAAGATAAATATCAGGAATTTTTGAAGGTTTTTAAGCAAGTAAAAATCAACATCCCATTGTTGGATGCCATTAAACAAATACCGTCATATGCTAAATTTTTAAAAGACCTTTGCACGGTGAAAAGAAAAATACATGTGCAAAAGAAGGTATTTTTAACAGAGAATGTAAGTGCCATTATAAATCACGGGATGCCCAAGAAATACAAAGATCCCGGTAGTCCGACAATATCATGTGTAATTGGAGACTACCGGGTGAAACATGCTTTACTCAATCTAGGGGCAAGTGTGAACTTAATTTCCTTTTCGGTATATGAACAATTGGGTTTAGGTGAATTAAAACCCACCAAAACCACGTTACAACTCGTTGACCGATCGATTCGTATTCCGAGAGGGGTGATTGAGGACGTTCTTGTCCAAGTTGACAAGGTTTACTACCCGGTGGACTTTATTGTCTTGGACACACGACCCATGGTTAATATTGGCCCTCAAATTCCTGTCATACTTGGCCGCCCATTCCTAGCTACATCAAACGCTATCATCAATTGTAGGAGTGGGGTCATACAAATATCTTTTGGCAATATGACGATTGAGTTGAATGCTTTCAATATTGACAACCAACAAGAGGATGAAGATAAGGAGGTCCACGAAATAAACATGATCAATTCTATTGTGGAAGATGAGTCCCTCTCACCTTTCTACTCCGGTCACTTAGATGAAGATGTGACTTACTCCCTTGATAAGAACGATGATGTGATAGGGGATATGGTCACACCTTTAGAGTCGGTATCGGCATATGACGTTAGCCGAGAGAAGGATGTGGAAACAACACTTTGTTGTGCTGAGAAAGCAATTCATATTTCCACACCTCTATGGATCATGCATACCGAACTCTACCAACCCTAAGATGATCCATACTTGCAATATCAATGCCCAGGAAAATCTGAATGGAGACATATTTTTTCTGACAAATATGATGTTGTCTCCTCATATACATGTGGTGAACACATTAAGAAACCCGCTGAAATTTCTTTTTGGGATTTTCAGTGGCTTATCGGGATCACTCACACACATGTATATTGTAAAGCAGGATATTGGATGACTTTACTACGAAACCTTTTAATCCATCTTATGATTCTGCTTGACTTTATGCTTTTGGATGAGTTGTTGGGATTAACCTCCTAGTCTGACGGAGGATGATTTTAAATAGTTTTTCTAAAATGATATCCCATTAAGTTTGCTTTGATCAGTTGATTTAGTTGTGAAGTAATCCATCTCCAAAAGCTAATCTTGCCATGAAATATATTCCGCAGGTGATATCTCTCTTTCTCACTCCCTTTATTTTGTCATTACTCTCATGTGTTGTATTCATTGTATATTTTCTTACATTGAGGACAATGTAAAGTTTTGGTTGGGGGGTGAGAGATTCCTTAGATGAATCTACTAGCTTTTGTGACATTTCGAGCAATGATGTAGAAAAATTTTTATTTTTTCTAAAATTCAAAACTCTTTTGGAAAACATTAGTTCTATGCATTCAAGATGATATGAGTATAAGAAGAGGAGACACGAAGTGAGTGAGGCTGCAAGCTTTAAACTTCCCTTAATATAATGGTTTTATATGTGAATTCCCCTATTGATATGATTGATAGAAAATTTGAATACTTTTACACCTAGTTCACATTACACAATTTTCATGATTTCAAAGGATTATGTGATTTGTGGATTAGCTAGACTTTGATTTGAGGTATTGAGAAACCAAGCCGGGGTACTTTGTCCATCCTTATCCATGGAAAAATAACGAAAGATATGGATTTCTAAAAATCCTATCTAATGTAAAAGAAAAGGGAAAGGAAGGATGAAATTGGGAATGATAGAAAAATGATGGAAAATTCTGAAAAGGGCTACCTATTACCAATCGGGGGATAGTCTACCCATAACCAAAGCCGGAAATGGGACGTAGTGTGAAAGCCATCAGAAGGACGGTAAGGCAAATTCCTGTCATAGGCTTGTGGTTGCTCTATACACCTTGAGATCTATAGTTTAGTTGATCTATGAAGAAGATAATCCCGAAAATTCATGGGATGAACTTTCACTATGCACACTAGGTTAAATTTGTTCGAATTCTTCTATTTATCAATCAATCAGCGGGAATTTCATATGGACACTTATTATGTTTTGAGAGTTTACAGTTTCAACCTCTATCACCTAATTTTTTCGACTTTTACACTTGTGTGTCTTGGGATGTAGAGAAGAATAGTTTCTGAAGGAGAGTTGGTTTTTGGAGAATTGAACTTGTTTCATGCATGTTTTGCTCGGGACTAGCAAATGCTGGTTAGGGGGTGTGTTAAGCTCTTAATTGTGCATATCCTAACCCTAATTCGTCACTCATTATGCATGGTTTTCATGATTTAAAGACTAATATAATGCATGGATTTGTGATTGTAGGAATGAGAGGGAGACTTCACTAATTCATAGTTAAAAGAGTCACTTTGTACGCATTGAAGATCAATAGAACAAGTGCCAAAAGGTGGAAGAAAGAAGCAAGAAAGAAAGAGCAGCGACAAAGAAGAAAACCTGAAATTTTGTTCTTAGACCTGTCTGTAGACCGGTCGCTAGACCGGTCGCCAGACAGGTCTACAGTGTATTTTTGGACTGTTTTTCTCCTCTTAGACCGGTCGTCAAACCGGTCGAGAGTAGTCTAGAAACACAAAACTCACTGGACTGTTTTTTAGGTTTTGAGACCGGTCGTGCGACCGGTCGTCAACGTAACAGCTTGCGCGTGAAGCTCCGATTTTCTTTGCACAATTGCGTATTTCCTTGCAAAATCTGGAATCTTCCGCGCCAATCTATAAAAGGGACTTCTCCTCTTCATACCAGGGCATGCTAGGACGTAGGGATCATCAAAGAAGCTTAGGAGACGGATTCTACTTTAAGTTTTCCTAGTTTTTCTTCCAGTTTTAGTAGTTTTTATGTTTTTAAGGCTTTTAGTTCAAGGATGTTAGAGATGAACTAAAACCTCTTAGCTAGGGCTAAGAGGTGAAGCTTTTGATTTGTTTTTAATGGATTGATGCAACCTAGGTTTCCTTTTATGTTTTAATTGAAGAATTTAGTTCAATATGAGTTTGAATCAAATACTAGTTTGGTTTTGCTTTGATCTCTTGATGACTCCGGGCTCATGTGATTCTTAGTGATTCTAAACTTAGTAGCTTATCTTCTGAGCATTGGTTATGCTTGTGTAGTTCATTGATCTATCATCGACTCCGGGCATGGTAGACCCTTTGATTGCCTTGTGTACAATGGCTTGATCTTCATTTGGGAACTCATTCAACTAAAGTTCTTATCTTTTGTTATAATCTGAATTAGTTGTTTGCTAATTGATTTTGATTTAATTAGAGTTCTAATCATTGGTTATAATCGAGTCTAGTGACAGGATTTGATGAAAGCTATGGTTGTGAATCTCAACTAAATTGGAAAGAGGCTTGGCCTACACAATTGAGTGTGCCCAAGGCCTGAGCATTGTTATGGGAATCGAATCAATGAATGAGCAACTGTTTTAGATAATTGTTGATTGAACCGCTCTATATTTCGATCGGATAGAGATATGAATTCGATTCCGATTATGTAGTGAGAGACCTAGTTGTGTTGATGCATTGAAACTTATCAAAAGTGGATCCTTGGCGCTCTAGTGCCTTTTTAGATTGATATTACCTTACACATTCACTGTTTAAACCCAAATCATTATTTTTCAGCTTTAGTTCTTAATAGGATCTTAATTATTAGTTATTTTAGACAAATTCTAAGAATACACATTCATAAATCTTTGTGGGAACTGTTATAGGCAAAATAAGGGAGATCAACTCAGTTGTTAAGATTGTACACGGACGCCCATTCGACTCTCGAGAACATCTGAGCGAGAGTTGCAGATCGGGTAAATGCAGGATGCCCATCCGACTCTCGAGATCATCTGATCACAAGTCGCAGATCGGGTAAGTGCAGGATGCCCATCCGACTCTCGAGATCATCTGATCACAAGCCGCAGATCGGGTAAGTGCAGGATGCCCATCTGACTCTCGAGATCATATGCTCGAGAGTCGTAAGATGGATAAATACGGAGCACCTACTCGCAAGGCGTCGAGCTCCCATAGCCAATGGTTAGATAAAGCAAAGCAAAGATTCCCTTCTTGAACCGCGAGCAGACCTTCTCACAAGTCGTTGAAAGGTGTTACGTAAAAATGAGCGAGCACTTGGACTCGTGACCATGTTCCAACATGCGAACAGCTTTTCTCCGGCGACATCTCTTAGCCTTCAGTATCAGCACCCGATTCCCGTCGAGCAGCTTGTCCAATCCCTCTGCGATGCCAGGCAGGGCTACACCCAGTTCGGTTGTTTCCGTCTTGTCGGCGTCTCCTTCCTTTTCGCTGGCTATGACTCCAACTACGGTTTCCAGCTCTACATGAGCAATCAGCGCTATTACTACGCCTACCGGCAGCCCGTATAGGTCGGTTTTGGGCTTATCTTCTCTGGTGGTTTCGGATCTCAAGGGATTGCCATCAAGGAACGTGATTGCCGAAATAAGTCATTGGGTTGGATCTCGTCTCTAAGGATGAGGATCTTATCTCACGAAATCAGCAAGATCTCAGTATCGTACACGAGATCAGCGGGAGCTCGATATCTTACGTAACAGATTGAACCGCTTCAGATCTATATAAAGGGATGACTCCATTAAGAGAAAGGTACACACAATATTCGATCTCTGTCCCATTTTGCCTGGCTACTCTTCTTCTTGCTTTGGCCTGACTTAAGCATCGGAGGGCTAACGGCTGGACCCCAGCCACCCTTAGTTGCTGTCTGTCTTCTTTCAGGATTGGTGAAGGAAATCTCCGTTGGAGAGAAGGTGAACGTCCGGAGGATCCTGTAACAAAATCTGACATTAACAGTTTGGCGCCGTCTGTGGGAACGACTTGATCATCAAAATCAATCGTTCTACCGATCAAAATCCTTCCGCGATGCCTTCGAAAAAGGCTGTTCATCCTTCGACTTCAAGGCAGGCACCACCTCCGCCCGATGAGACGAAATCCGTACCTGCTCTTCCACCCACGTCGATGAATATCCCTTAAGGAGCCCCGAATATGCCATCAACAAATCCATTATTGGAGGCTTCTGGAAATCAAGACGATGTCTTACGGTTCCTCGGAAATACTCTTCTGACCCTAAATGCCGGAGTTCAGGCCCTGTCGAATCAGCTTGATCAGCATTTCCCTGAACCGCAAAGACAACCCTCCGAAGGGTTACCACCGCAACCCATACCAGTGGCTTCCAGACATTCTATGGACGAACCACAGGTCCCACCACACCATCCACCATCAAACCAGGCACCGCTTGGCAACCATCTCCCTGTACCGTCTCCACATTCTAGTTCGTCTCGACAACCTCAACCTCAGGGCTCCACCGCTGAAACATCAGGCTATACCCTGCCGTGGGAAGGAGATCTCAAAAGAATTTATGATCGTTTTGACATCATGGAACAGCGGTACCAGGCAAATCGGCCGTCTGCCGTTATGGCGGCGATACATCAATCCGAGTCCCCCTTCACCAGCGAGGTTATGGAAGCCCCGTTACCCAGAAAGTATCGAACGCCTGTTATCACCCCATACACAGGTATTGGCGATCCTCTTGAACATCTGGAAACATACAGGTCCCTCATGGAGTTGGAGGGACATGGTTCAGAAATCATGTGTAGGGCTTTTCCCTTAACATTGAAGGAAGCAGCTCGTACGTGGTTCCGGGGGTTAAAGCCTCGTTCCATCAGTTCCTTTTCCCAGTTATCGGAGATATTCCTTTCTCAATTCATGGGAAGCATTCGCATTAAGAAGCCAGCCTCCCATCTGATGAATCTGAAACAGCAGCATGGGGAGACAATAAAGGAGTTCACCGTACGGTTCACTGCTGAAGCCGTCCAAACTGAGGGTTACACTGAAGAAAAGGGTCTTACAGCCCTCATTGCTGGAATAACGAGCGAGAAATTCAGGTTTGCCTTAGATAAAAGCCCTCCGAAAACTATGGCAGAATTCCAAGCCAAAGCTCAGAAGTACATCAATGCAGAAGAAGTCGCATTGACACGCCAGGGAGTACAGAGTAAGAAACGCAATCCAGAAGGAACCTCTTCTACAGATAAAAAATATCGTCGTGATCAACGCGATCGTTCTCCCAAGAAACCTTACTCTGGTAAATATCATAACTACACTCCTCTTAATCAGTCTCATGAAAAGGTTCTAATGGAGATTAAACACAAGCCATATGTGAAGTGGCCTGCAAAGATCAAATCTGATCCCGAGAAGAGAGACAAGAGCAAGTTCTGTTACTTCCACAAAGATCACGGGCATAGGACCCAGGACTGCATCTCTCTACGAGACCATATCGAAGCCCTTATTCGAAAAGGCCATCTCCAGGATTATGTTGCTCATAAAGATCGATCACCAGAAAGGGCGAAGACCTCATCTCGCCAAAAGGAACCGCCTCATCATCAAACCGACCAAGAGGACGCTGAGCCCACGGGAGAAATCCGCACCATCGTCGGAGGACCAGCTTTCGGGGGTGACTCTCAAGCTTCAAGAAAAGCATACGCTCGAAAGGCATCCAAGGAACCCCAGCAAATCTATTGGCTGGAACAGTCGTCTAGCTCGTCAAAAACCAACCATCCTCCAATTTCCTTCACTCTCGAAGATGGAACGGGAATTCACTTCCCTCACGAAGACTCCATCGTAGTCACATTGAAGGTATCAAATTATCTAACACATCGAATTATGGTGGATACAGGTAGCTCAGCCGATATTCTATACTTGGAGGCTTTCAACAAAATGGCACTTGCCAGAAGCCTTCTCAAGCCAGTATCAACCCCCCTCGTCGGCTTCGGAGGTGAGGTAGTAACGCCTGAAGGAAGCATCGATCTCCCAGTTACTTTTGGAGAAAGTCCAGCGAAGACCACCGTCTTCATAAACTTCCCATGGTAGATCGAAAATCAGCGTATAACGCCATTTTGGGGCGGCCGTCTCTTACTAAGGTCGGGGCAGCTTTGCATCCTTCATATCTGTGTGTCAAATTTCCTTCCCCAAATGGTATCGGGGTCGTGCAAGGAAGTCAACAGGAGGCGCGGTCTTGCTATCAGATAGCCCTACAGGATCGGAAGAAGGCTCAAGCAACACCCGTTATGGAGATAACACAAGGTTCACCCACCTTCTCCACCAACACCTCGTTGGATCCGAGAGAGAATGCTCTCCAATGAAGAACTCCTAGGGAGGAAACAGTGGCGATTCACCTTACCAAAGACGACCCATCTAAGATCGTGTACATTGGATCCTCTTTAACCAGTGTCCATCGCGAAGATTTGATCTGTTTCCTCACTGAATATCAGGACGTGTTTGCTTGGTCTCATAAAGATATGCCAGGCATCGACCCCAATATCATTGTACATCGCCTCAATATCGACCCGAAACATAAGCCCGTACACCAGCGCCGACGTGCCTTCACTGCAGAAAGGCAAATGGCGATCAAAACTGAAGTTGAAAAGCTACTCACGGTCAATTTCATAAAAGAAGTTGAGTACCCAGAGTGGGTCGCGAACGCAGTTCTCGTCCGGAAAGCTAATGGCAAATGGAGAATGTGCGTCGACTATTCAGACTTGAACAAAGCATGTCCCAAAGACAGCTTCCCGACACCGCGGATCGACCAGTTGGTCGACTCAACAGCTGGACACGCTCTGCTTAGTTTTATGGATGCTTATTCTAGTTACAATCAGATCATGATGCACCCACCTGATAGCCAGCATACCGCTTTCATCACAGACCGGGGATTATATTGTTACCAGGTAATGCCATTCGGTCTTAAAAATGTAGGGGCCACTTATCAACGCCTCGTCAACAAAATATTCGCTGCTCAAATTGGTAGGAATATGGAAGTCTATGTTGATGACATGCTCGTGAAAAGCACTATAGAAGATGATCATATTTCTGATCTTCGAGAAGCCTTCGACCTAATGAGGAGGTATCAAATGAAATTGAACCCAGAAAAATGTGCGTTCAGTGTGTCTGCAGGGAAATTTCTCAAGTTCATGGTTGGCCAACGTGGAATTGAGGCAAATTCGGGGACCGGGCTCACTAAATTCTCGGCCGCCGAATCCGGTGCCAACAGCCTCCGTAGTACCCCATTCTCGGCCCCTAGCTCCCATACGCCAGGTTCCGATCCTGGGATCCCACAAGGAGGATTTTCAAGGTAAATTTTTTTTTTAAAGATGAGCATAAACATAAGTATACCAAACCAAAAAGCATCACATCACATATCCACTAAGATAATCTTTTGAGTACAATGCTGTAGAAAAGGAAATACAAGGTATAACTGAAAGCTGAAAAATCAAATGCGCGCCCCTGTCTCACTGCTGTCGTGCTATAGTATGACCTGCACGTAAACAACGTGCATAAGCTTACTATGAAGCTTAGAGAGTGCGTGGTGTGTGCGCAATGCATATGACAGGTATACAGATATCAGAGTAAGCGGAAATGATGGCAGGCTACACTACCAAGTCTATGAATGTCATTAGCCATCTCGAGGCTATGCAATGCAATGGGCCTATATGGCCGAGTGTCATATGCTAATGATGCCATGTGCGCATGTCAATCCTCAACTGTCATATATCATACGGTTTACAACTGGGACATCACCGGGGTCTAGTACACTCCAGACATTGGTTGCCGCCCATCGCGCGCGTAACCAAGCGAGTGGAAGAGACCTCACTATCCGCCTCGTCAATGACATATAAGAAAATTCACCCGGCTCGTCGATAGCGAACCCATTCACGAGCTGGTCAAACTCAACCTAGTATATAGCCCTCTGCACCCCGGGCGGGTAAGGTCACACCCCCTTCCAACCGACCCCGACACAGTGGGAGACGCGGCCTACTGGTATTTGGCCCTCATGCGCTCATAAATCCACTCGGTCTAGACATTGGAGCATCCTACTGGTACCACAGGGTTTAGGGACTTTCACCCAAGGACATCTTTGGCGCCCAAGTGCTAGAACATATTTCCGGTGTTCATTCCTACCATCCACGATGTGACTGTGGTGGTCAAAACCTCGATGCCGCTGGGGTGAGAATCTGATCATGACATGTATAATGCGAGATGCATGAGTCACACTATTAAAGCCATGCACCAAACCTGCGCATACCGCGCGATCATGTAGGGTGACCCTATCTCATACGGGTCCCCTAAGTATCTCAAGCTGTAAGGCATATGCTATGATCGACATCGTCCACAGTCAGGCATACATATGATGCGTATGTACAAATGAATGGGTATGATATTCATTACACTAAGCATATTATCAGTGTGACCTATCCAGCTAAGTATACTAGCATATTACCAGACATATCATGTACTGTTGGCCTTGAATGGCCCAATATATATACAGAGAGTGGGACCCGAACTGTGGGCCCCACTGGAAATGTAAAGGTCTTCACGGCATAACTCACTTGAGACCACATCGGCCCCATACTTGGGCCTGCACATACAAAACAGGCAGACAAAAATAGTATACTGCATGGATAAAACATATAGATCATAGGTAGGCCCAAGAAAGGACGGCCTGGATCAGACACATACATCATGTAGGACCCATAGGGTGGGTCACCTGCTATACGAGCGTGGGGCCCACCTGGGTCATAGAAGTTATGGATAAAGCTGATATTCATGATTTCCCTTCACCCATATCCATCTTATGAACAGGTTGGATGTTAAATAAACATAACTGTAGGGCTTGGGAAGGTTTCAACGGTAGAGATCATTATTCCCACTGTTGAACCGTGGCATGGCCCACTTGTCATGGGGATATGCTTAAATTTTGGGCCCAGCCACTAAAATGAATTGGAAAAAAAACATATGGACAGAATAGGTAAGGCCCATACATTCTAGGTGGGCTCAACGAATGGGGCCCATTGGGTGTCACCACAAGCTGCTGGGCAGCAGCGTCCCCTGGACGCTGTCTGTCCAGCTCACTTTCTTTCCTTTCTTCTTTTTTTTTTTTTAATTATATATTGTGCTCTCACTAAGTGGGGCCCACAGAAGTTCTCGGTCAAGCTGATCTTTTTGTTTTTCCTCCCTCCATGTCTGTGTGAACTTATGAACAGGTTGGATCTCAAATAAACATCACGGCGGGCCATGAGAAGGTTTAAACGGTAGGGCCTACTGTCCCTACTGTTTTCTGTGGTGGGGCCCCCTCGGGACTTGGATCTGACTCATTATTGGGGTCATGCCCTAAAATGATCTCCCCAACTGGATGTACGGTGTGGATACAGCACATGCATCATGGTGGGACCCACAAGCGGGCCACTGCTGGCCGAGCCAGCGTGCCAGGACGCTGGTACGCCCAGCGTCAGCGTCAGCGACGCTGACTCCTCCTTATTTTCTTTCTTTCTTTTTTTTTTTTTTGTATTCATATCAAGTGGGGCCCACATGGGTCTGATCCACTCCGTTCATCAGGTTCCCCATCTCATGGGGGACCCAACAAGCCCAATATGGGGTATGGAAATCAATTTAGAAATGCTAAGGTGGGCCAAGAGATTCTGACAGTAGGAATCCTTATTCCCACTGTTTCAAGCGGTGCGGTCCACTGAAGATTTGGATCTGGCTCATCTTTGGGCCCTGGCCCTAAAATGATCTGGGAAAACCGATGGACGGCGTGGATGGAACATAAACATCAAGGTGGGTCCCACGAGTGGGACCCCTTACAACGTCCAAGGTGACGCTGGACGTTCCAGCGTCAGAACGTCCAGACGCTGGACGTCCAGTGCACTTTTGATATTTATTTTTTTTTCTTGTTTTTTTTTTCTTTTTCTGTGTTCATATCGAGTGGGGCCCACTTAGGGACGATCCACCCCGTTCATCATGTCCCCCAGCTCATTGGGGTCCTAACAAGCCCAATATTGGGCAGGTAATATGGTCTACAAACATCACGGTGGGCCCAAGAAACTCCGACAATAGGCTTCATCAGCCCCACTGTTTTCTATGGTGTGGTCCACCTGAGATCTGGATCTGGCTCATCTTTGGTCCCTGGCCCTAAAATGATCTGGGAAAACTGATGGACGGCGTGGATGGAACACAAACATCAAGGTGGGTCCCACGAGTGGGACCCCATTGTAGCGTCCAAGTGAGGCTGGACGTTCCAGCGTCAGGACGTCCAGACGCTGGACGTCCAGCACATACATATATATATATTTTTTTTTTTTTGTTTTCTTGTGGTCATTTCATGTGGGGCCCACTTAGAGAAGATCCGATCCGTCCATTAGGTTCCCCTTTTCATTAGGGACCCAACAAGCCCAATATTGGGTGGCTGATTCGGTCCCCAAACATCATAGTGAACCATGGAAGTTTCGATAGTAGACGTCCTTGCCTCCACTGTTTTCCTTGGTGTGGTCCACCTGAGATCTGGATCTTCTCCATTTTTGGCGTCCAGCCATAAAATGGGGTGGAGAAACAGCTGGACGGCGTGGATCTAATACATACATCAAGGTGGGTCCCACGTGTGGGGACCCTGCCCAACAGCCAACGCCTAAAAGGGGCTTGCCCTGCTGGGCAGCAGCGTCCTCTGGACGCTGTCTGTCCAGCGGGTTAGCTTCCTCTCTCTTTTTTTATTATTATTATTATTATTATTATTATTATTATTATTATTACAAAGTGGGGCCCATTCATGGATGATCCAATCCATCCATCAGGTTGTCCACCATCAGGTGGGCCCAAAAGAAAAGGAAAAATGAAGGGAAAGAAGAAAATGGGGGATTTATGTACCCCTTGCACTCACCTCAAATAATGGACGGTTGGATTGAATCGAGTTGATGATCGGACGATCCGGACGGTTCGGATGATGGTTGGGGCCCTCCAAGCAAGGATCTACACCCTCAATCTCTCTAACCTCTCTCTACTTCTCTTAAATCTCTCAAATCTCTCTCTTTCTCTCTCCTTTCTCAAATCTCTTTCTCTCTTTCTCTCTCCTCTCTCTCTCAAATCTCTTTTGCAAAATGAACTCTTCTCTCCCCCTACGTATGGACTTGTATGGGGGGGGGGGGGGGGGGGGGGAGAGAGAGGAATCATGAGGTGATGGTGTGGTGATGATGGTGCATGGGAGAGAGGGATGGGGGGTATGGGCTATAGTTGACTTTGGGAGGAGAGAGAGGGATGGGGGTATGGGGTTTGTAGGGTAGGGGTATGGGATAGGTGTAGGTGAGAATGATGGTGATGGATTTGATTGATGTGACATATCTTGGAATTTGTGCAAGTGGGGCCCACGACACACGCACGTTGCGCGGCCCACCTCGAATTACGCAATCGATCATAACTTTCACACCGGGTATCGCAATGGGGCGTGCCGCGCGGCGTTGGAATCGCAGCGCCTACGCGGTCGCCGAGGTATAGGTCTTGGGTCGATGCGGTACTAAAATAGGGTCGCAGTCAAGGCTCGCTAATCTGATCCGTCCGGGACGTACCGGCACCAGAAATTAAGCGTACGGGGGGGCAAACAAGGGTATGGGTCTTACAACTCTCCCCTCCTAAAAAAAAATTTCGTCCTCGAAATTTGCAATACAAACCTAAACTAGCCGAAGATCATAAAAAAAATCGCACCACTATATATGCATATCAAATCGAAAAGCAATCGTATAGATACAATCAATCATAAAAAAGATGAGGATAAGACTCGCGAATCTCTGCCTCTCGCTCCCACGACGCCTCATCTGCGCTATGATGACTCCACTGGACCTTCACTAAAGGAATGACCTTGGTCCGGAGGACCTGCTCCTTCCGGTCAAGGATACGAACCGGCTGCTCAATGTAAGAAGCATCCTCACGAACCTCCAACGGCTGCCAATCTATCACAGGAACCACGTCTGACTCACACTTCCGCAACATGGAAACATGAAAAACATTGTGGACGCCAGACAACTGAAGTGGCAAGGCAAGCTGATAGGCCACGGCGCCAACGCGCCCAATGATCTCGAAGGGTCCAATGAATCTCGGGGCAAGCTTCCCCTTAGCTCCAAAACGAACCACGCCCTTCATAGGCGAGACCTTGAGATACACACGATCCCCAACGTCAAACTCTAGGGGACGACGCCGACGATCTGCAAAACTCTTCTGTCGGCTCTGAGCTGTGCG
Source organism: Liriodendron chinense (assembly GCA_003013855.2). Classification (NCBI taxonomy): domain Eukaryota; kingdom Viridiplantae; phylum Streptophyta; class Magnoliopsida; order Magnoliales; family Magnoliaceae; genus Liriodendron; species Liriodendron chinense. The sequence continues at coordinate 852,234 of PVNU02003299.1, forward strand.
CATCCGTTGCCTGATGGCATCGATAGCTTCTGATGTCCTCTGCACAAGCTCGGGACCTAGGAGATGACTCTCTCCAACCTCGGTCCAACAACTGGGAGACCTACAAGGTCTACCATACAGCGCTTCGAAAGGTGCCATACCAATAGTCGCTTGGTAGCTGTTATTGTATGCAAACTCAGCCAAACGCAAATGCTCATCCCAACTCCCTGAGAAATCCAGCACACAAGCTCGGAGCATGTCCTCAAGGATCTGGTTGACCCTCTCGGTCTGTCCGTCGGTCTGTGGGTGGTATGCAGTGCTGAACTTCAAGGCAGGCCCCATCGCCTTCTGAAAACTCCTCCAGAATCGCGACGTAAATCTCGGGTCTCGGTCGGAAACGATCGAAACCGGGACTCCATGCAATCTCACAATCTCATCGATGAACAACTTTGCAAGCCGGTGCAATGGCCATGATGCACGTATCGCAAGGAAATGTGCTGACTTTGTCAGACGATCAACGACAACCCAGATGGCGTCATGACCGCGATCAGTCCTCGGCAATCCCATAATAAAATCCGTGGTCACGTGCTCCCATTTCCACAACGGAATACTCAACGGCTGCAAGGGTCCTGGAGGTTTTCGATGATCGGCCTTAACACGCTGACAAGTGTCGCACTCGGACACAAAGCTGGCAATCTGACGCTTCATTCCGGCCCAATAGTATTGTCTCCTCATATCACGATACATCTTAGTAGAACCAGGGTGTATAGTGAACCTCGATCAGTGTGTCCTCATTCATAAGATCTCTACGCAACTCTGAAATGTTTGGGACACACAACCGCCCTTGAAAACGAAGTCCACCATCTGACCCAATCTGCCAGTCTGTCCGATCCTCTGACGAGGCCTCTTCCCAATAATCCTTCAACGTCGGATTCGTCTGCTGAGCTTCGATCACCCTAGAAACAAGGGAGGGTTGAATCGACAGGCCCGATAACCGAGCAATGGAAGACTGTAGGCTTAGCTCAAAGTCATACTCAGCAATATCCTTGAGCATCCTCCACTCCTGCACCATCATATGCGCCACTAAGCCCCGTGGCTGGCGGCTAAGGGCATCCGCCACCACGTTAGCCTTGCCGGGGTGGTACTGAAGATCGAAATCATAGTCCTTCAGGAGCTCCATCCAACGCCTCTGCCTCATATTTAATTCTGACTGTGAAAAGAGGTACTTCAAGCTCTTATGATCAGAGAAGAGCTCGAACTTGACCCCATAGAGATAGTGCCTCCATACCTTCAGTGCGAAGACAACAGCTGCCAACTCTAGATCATGCGTGGGGTAGTTCTGCTCATGGATCTTGAGCTGGCGAGACGCATACGCTACTACTTTGCCATGTTGCATCAGAACAGCACCTAAGCCAATACGCGAGGCATCCGTAAAAATCACGAATCCATCACTCCCAGAAGGAAGAGTGAGGACTGGTGCCGACGTAAGACGATCCTTTAGCTCCGCGAATGCCCGCTCACATGCGTCACTCCATACAAACTCAGCACCCTTTCTAGTCAATCTGGTTAACGGGGCAGCAATACGAGAGAAGCCCTCAATGAAACAACGGTAATAACCTGCTAGCCCCAGAAAACTTCGAACCTCGGACGCGTTCGTGGGCTGGCACCACTGACGCACGGCATCAACCTTAGTTGGGTCCACTGCTACTCCTTGCCTCGTCACGACATGACCGAGGAACTTCACCTCCTCCTGCCAAAACTCGCACTTCTCCAACTTCGCATAGAGCTGGTGTGCACGGAGAGTCTGCAGGGTGATTTCTAAATGCTGCTCATGCTCCTCTCGGGTCCTTGAATAGATTAGAATGTCGTCAATGAACACTACAACAAACTGGTCAAGATACGGACGGAAGACCTCATTCATCAACTGCATGAACACTGCGGGCGCATTGGTCAGTCCAAAGGACATGACCTGGAACTCAAAATGACCATAGCGCGTCCTAAATGCTGTCTTCGGGATATCCTCCTCCCGGACACGAACTTGATGATAACCAGACCGCAGATCTATCTTTGAAAAGAACTTCGCCTCCCGCAGCTGATCAAACAAATCGTCAATCCTCGGAAGCGGGTACTTGTTCTTGATCGTGACCTTATTGAGCTCGCGGTAATCTACGCAAAGCCTCAATGAGCCATCCTTCTTCTTCACAAAGAGTACCGGTGCTCCCCACGGTGAACTACTCGGACGGATGAAGCCTAGCTCGCGTAACTCGTCCAACTGCTTTTGCAGTTCTCGTAGCTCCAACGGTGCCATACGGTACGGGGCCTTTGAGATAGGCGCGGTACCGGGTACAAGGTCAATTTGGAACTCGGTATGCCGATGAGGCGGCAACCCCGGAATCTCCTGAAACACATCTGAAAGTCACAAACGACCGGCAAGTGGTCGATGCTCAAAGCAACCGGCTCCTCAATTGCACAAGCCATCAGTGCTGATAATTGCTCTCCTCTGGGTTCAGCAACAAATTGAAATTGCGGCATGCCGGGTATAAGGAAGGTAACCGTTCTCGCGAAACAGTCTATGATGGCATGATACTCGGACAACCAATCCATGCCCAAGATAACATCAAACTCGGACATCGGCAAAACAAACAAGTCAGCAGGCAAAAAGGTCTCTCCTACCAAGACAGGGCAAGACGAACAAATCAAACTTAATACTGCGGTCTTCCCTAAGGGTGTTGACACTGACAAACCCTCGTGCACGAATTCTAACGGCAAACCAATCGATCGACAGAAATCCTCGGATATGAATGAATGTGATGCGCCAGAATCAAATAGAACATGTGCTATGCATGCAGAGACAAGGAGTGTACCCTCTACGACTCCTCCTGGTGCCTGAGGGTCCTGCTGGGCTGCATAGAACCGGCCTTGAGCCTGCTGGGGAGGTGCCTGTCCCCTCTGTGGTCGTTGCTGCTGCTGATGCGTCCTCTGCTGCTGCCTCTGCTGCGGAGGAGCTCTCGGCGGTGGGTACTGCTGTCGCTGATGCTGCTGATGGGGTCTCGGCGGCTGATACTGCTGACGCTGCTGTCGGTGTGAATGGGGGCACTCCCTATGACGATGTCCCATCTCTCCGCACCCATAACAATGGCCTATAATCTGCTGCTGCGGTGGTGCTGGGGGTGGTACGGGTGCCACTGGTGCTGCTGGTGCTCGGAAGGGTGGACGAGCTACATGCCTCTGTGGTGGTCGAAGTCGCTGCTGTCGGAAGTTGCCAGAGGGTGCCTTTCTCTTCCCCTTTCGATCTCCGCCTTGACTGCGGATCCGCTGCGCGTCGGCCCACTCTGCCTCATAAATTTGGGCCCGCTCCACCACCTCCTCAAATGTAGGGAGCTTGTGTCCTGCGACACGGCCCCTAAGGCCAAGGCGCAAACCGCCCTCGAACCGACGGGCCTTTCGCCTCGCATCATCCACAAGATACGTCGCGAATCGAGACAGCTCAACGAATCGGGCCTCGTACTGTGATACGGTCATCTCTCCCTGGACTAGCGTCTCGAACTCTAACGCTCTCTGCTGACGGACATGCTCAGGGAAGAACTTCCGGTCAAACCGGTCTACAAAATCCTCCCAGGTCCACTCGAAATCTGCCTCTACTATGCGGGTAATCGATGACCACCAATGCTCGGCCTCTCCCTGAAGAAGGAAGACGGCGAGAGGAACTCGCTGCACAGTCGTGCATCGCATAATGGTAAAGATCTTTTCTACTTCAGACTTCCATCTCTCTGCCGCCTCCGGGTTCGGCTCGCCCGAGAAACGTGGGGGATCCATCTGCCTGAAATCCCTAAGTAAGGAACGGGCGCGATCCTGCTCGGATGTGGCAGGTGAATCGGCTGACCTCCTCTCTTGGCGCTCTACCAAGGAGGTCATGGCACGCAACATCTGCTGGAACTGACCAGCAGTCATGCCTGGAGCTGGGGCAGTCTGGGACGTACCCGCACTAGACGATTGCCTACCAACGGCTCTCTTGGGTGCCATGTCCTACAAAAAGGCAGGATCCTCTTAGCATCGGGTTACTCATGAGTGCCCACACGTCAATCAAAATTTTCTAGGCATACAATAGGGGAGTCCTAGTTTAAACTAAGTTCAAAGCAGGTGAGTAAGACTGGGGTCCTAGCAATCATATAGTACAAGGCAGGTAATTAAAGGTTATTAGTAGATATGTAATGTTGTGGACAGGTATTCCCAAGTTATGCTCTGATACCAACTTCTGATAGGGTCACCCTACATGATCGCGCGGTATGCGCAGGTTTGGTGCATGGCTTTAATAGTGTGACTCATGCATCTCGCATTATACATGTCATGATCAGATTCTCACCCCAGCGGCATCGGGGTTTTGACCACCACAGTCACATCGTGGATGGTAGGAATGGACACCGGAAATATGTTCTAGCACTTGGGCGCCAAAGATGTCCTTGGGTGAAAGTCCCTAAACCCTGTGGTACCAGTAGGATGCTCCAATGTCTAGACCGAGTGGATTTATGAGCGCATGAGGGCCAAATACCAGTAGGCCGCGTCTCCCACTGTGTCGGGGTCGGTTGGAAGGGGGTGTGACCTTACCCGCCCGGGGTGCAGAGGGCTATATACTAGGTTGAGTTTGACCAGCTCGTGAATGGGTTCGCTATCGACGAGCCGGGTGAATTTTCTTATATGTAATTGACGAGGCGGATAGTGAGGTCTCTTCCACTCGCTTGGTTACGCGCGCGATGGGCGGCAACCAATGTCTGGAGTGTACTAGACCCCGGTGATGTCCCAGTTGTAAACCGTATGATATATGACAGTTGAGGATTGACATGCGCACATGGCATCATTAGCATATGACACTCGGCCATATAGGCACATTGCATTGCATAGCCTCGAGATGGCTAATGACATTCATAGACTTGGTAGTGTAGCCTGCCATCATTTCCGCTTACTCTGATATCTGTATACCTGTCATATGCATTGCGCACACACCACGCACTCTCTAAGCTTCATAGTAAGCTTATGCACGTTGTTTACGTGCAGGTCATACTATAGCACGACAGCAGTGAGACAGGGGCGCGCATTTGATTTTTCAGCTTTCAGTTATACCTTGTATTTCCTTTTCTACAGCATTGTACTCAAAAGATTATCTTAGTGGATATGTGATGTGATGCTTTTTGGTTTGGTATACTTATGTTTATGCTCATCTTTAAAAAAAAAATTTACCTTGAAAATCCTCCTTGTGGGATCCCAGGATCAGAACCTGGCGTATGGGAGCTAGGGGCCGAGAATGGGGTACTACGGAGGCTGTTGGCACCGGATTCGGCGGCCGAGAATTTAGTGAGCCCGGTCCCCGAATTTTTTAATAGGAGCATCCATCTCTTGTTCTGACTCATTTTAGGAAGTGAGCCCAAAAATGAGGCATATTTGAAATTCAAGTGGGCCACAATACAGGAAAAAATGGGGATGGTTTCAATGGTAGGCATATTTGAAATTCAAGTGGGCCTACCATTGAAACCATCTTGGGGCCCACCTTGATGTTTACATGCCATCCAAGCCATTCATAAAGGTGAGTCCAAGAGAATGGTGGGAAAACAAAATTGTTAGCCAGATCCAGAAGTTTGGTAATACTTCGATTTATGCAACAGCATACATACCTATAATATGCTTGCAGGACATGTAATAATAATATTCATCATTTGATATAATAAATGACAATATCAATTCATATGCAAAACCATTCCCGTACCACGTATCAAAGCGACGCACAATCCAAATAACCTTAATTTTTACCTATATTCATGCTTTGGATTTTGAGAATGCAATACTATCCCTATTCTCAATATACATGCCTGCATTTGCATCACTAGCTAGGCACCATAGATTGGTGAAGATCCAGACATCCTTTTTTGTGCTAGATGTCCTGCAATACCAACAAGGAAAATAGTATCTGCCAAAAGCATTTTACTGTGTCATTATGAATTGGCCAACCTTCAAAATGAAAATTTCGTCATTCTATGTTTTCTCAACTGATTAATTTCCTGTTAGGATTGCCCTAGATGTTCAACCACTTAAAATCAGATCCCCTGACGGAGGCTCCAAACTCCATTATTATTGAAGGCGGTAGACCAGGGTTAATAGATTTCTCCATCCTTTGACTGATAGAGTCAATGCATCGAAAGAAATCATTTTGATGAATCTCCTAGCCATTGATATTAATTAAAACATTGCCTTCATCATGGTTCCTTCTAAAGTTGCATTCCAAATGCTCGATTGTGGTTCAGTTTCTTTTTGGTATGTAAGTTAGGCTCAGGCCCAAGATCTCATTGTTGAAACACCATCTGTCCACCATTGAGCTATATGCTCACTACTTGTAATTTATAGTCTATTCAACTCTGTACATAGACATTGGATAAAAAATTGGAATTGCTCAACTACCAAATTTACCTGAAGTAGTCCACTTCTCTTTAATTCGTCGAATCTCACTAAATTCTTGTGCTTCGATCTCCATTATTGGCCTATATATAGTTGAAAATGGGTTTCTAAGGTTCCTCTAAGATTGAAATGAAGAAAATAGGAGAATTGAGAGAAATTTTTTGAAAAGGGGCCTCTTATATGTGTTACCGTCCAGCTACTGACATGGGGTGGTCTTATTGGTACTAAAGTGGTTCAGCAACTGATTTTTTGGTTACACTGTATAATCCCTATTTTGGGTATCTGCATTGGCCAAAACAGATATGATATGCCTGTTGAATAAATAGTTCCCACCTCTTTTGTATCTATAGCATGCAAGCCATCTTCCTTTTAATATTACCACATGATTCCTTTCCTAGTGCAACTTATGTTGTTTGTTGGAAAGATCCATTTTGATCATGTTGACAAGTTTTTCTTTGCTGAAAATTCATTTCTTTGCTTTACGCTTGAAGTGAGGTGGTACTCTTTTATTGAATATCAGCCTTTTAAATGATTGCAGCTTATTTCCTGGAGGCATATCGGCCCGTAAGGAAAGGAGACCTTTTCCTTGTTAGAGGTGGTATGAGGAGCGTAGAATTTAAAGTTATAGAGACGGACCCTTCAAAGTACTGTGTGGTTTCTCCAGATACTGAGATCTTCTGTGAGGGGGAGCCTGTCCGAAGGGAGGATGAAGATAGATTGGATGAGGTGGGTTATGATGATGTTGGTGGGGTGAGGAAACAAATGGCCCAGATACGAGAGCTAGTTGAGCTCCCACTCAGGCATCCTCAGCTTTTCAAATCAATCGGTGTAAAACCTCCAAAGGGAATCTTGCTTTATGGGCCCCCTGGTTCTGGGAAGACATTGATAGCCAGGGCCATTGCTAATGAAACTGGTGTCTTCTTCTTCTGTATTAATGGACCGGAGATTATGTCTAAACTGGCAGGGGAGAGCGAAAGCAATCTCAGGAAGGCTTTTGAAGAAGCAGAGTGGAATGCGCCATCAATTATATTCATTGACGAGATTGACTCAATAGCTCCGAAGAGGGAGAAAACGAATGGAGAAGTTGAGAGGCGGATAGTTTCCCAACTTTTGACTTTGATGGATGGATTAAAATCGCGTGCCCACGTTATCGTTATTGGGGCTACGAACCGGCCAAATAGCATAGACCCAGCTCTGAGAAGGTTTGGGAGATTCGATAGAGAAATTGACATTGGGGTTCCAGATGAAGTTGGACGGCTTGAAGTCCTCCGCATTCACACAAAGAACATGAAGCTCTCAGAAGATGTAACCAAACATCTTATTCATAACCTCCTTTTTTTTCCTACATGATGTATGATATATCTAAGTTGTCTTTTCTTAGTTCATTCAAGCAGATGACATTGTTCAATACTGTACAGGTGGACCTTGAACAAATTGCAAAGGACACTCATGGGTATGTTGGTGCCGATCTCGCAGCCTTGTGCACAGAGGCTGCCCTTCAATGCATCAGAGAGAAAATGGATGTCATCGACTTGGAAGATGAATCTATCGATGCTGAGATATTAAACTCCATGGCTGTTACGAATGATCACTTCAAGACTGCTCTTGGAACCAGCAATCCATCTGCTCTGCGTGAAACTGTGAGTAAATCTACATCCTTGACATTTCCTCCAGTCCAATATAATAAAAGACACCATTCCTTATATTCTGGGTCTCCATTTCAATGAACAGTTTGTTGAAGTACCCAATGTCAGGTGGGAAGACATTGGAGGGCTTGAAAGTGTCAAGAGGGAGCTTCAAGAGGTAGGAATTTACTCAGACACTGCCTTTAATGAACTCAAACCATGCCTGACTTTCTTTTTTCATGTATTTTTATAGACTGTCCAATATCCAGTGGAGCATCCAGAAAAGTTTGAGAAGTTTGGCATGTCACCCTCGAAAGGAGTACTTTTCTATGGCCCCCCTGGCTGTGGGAAGACCCTGCTGGCCAAGGCGATCGCCAATGAATGCCAAGCAAACTTCATCAGTATCAAGGGTCCTGAATTGCTCACAATGTGGTTTGGAGAGAGTGAAGCCAATGTGCGTGAGATCTTTGATAAGGCCCGCCAATCTGCACCCTGCGTCCTCTTTTTCGATGAACTCGACTCAATTGCAACTCAGGTTTGTTTTCATTTTTAAGGCAGAATTTGGGCGTGACTCCAAATTCCGGTTGGTGGGGCCTACTAATACTACTTAAATGGGCTTGTGGTTGAGCCTTTGGGTGGTGTGGAAAATGGAACCTGCATTAAGCATATTCCAGCCTTTTCAACTCCAAAATCATGTTTGAGATAAGAATGGGAAGACTTATTATTTCAAACATGGTTTTGGAATGCAAGCACACAAAACGCACCGTAAAACGTTTGAGATTCTTTGTTCTTTACTCTGGCGGTCTTGGCTTGCATTTTATATTTTTATGTATTGTGGCAGAGAGGCAGCAGTGCTGGAGACGCCGGTGGTGCTACCGATCGAGTTTTGAACCAGCTCCTCACCGAAATGGATGGGATGTCTGCTAAGAAGACAGTTTTCATAATCGGTGCCACAAACAGGCCTGATATAATTGACCCTGCACTGCTGAGGCCAGGCCGTCTTGATCAACTGATTTACATTCCTCTACCGGATGAGAGCTCTCGCTATCAGATATTCAAAGCCTGCCTGAGAAAATCTCCTGTATCGAAAGATGTCGACCTGAGAGCTCTAGCCAAGTACACGCAGGGCTTTAGCGGTGCTGATATTACGGAGATCTGCCAACGTGCTTGCAAGTATGCCATATGCGAAAATATTGAGAAGGTTAGACTTTCTTGTTTCTTATTCCAAAGTGATTTTTGGTTATGCAGCATGTACTCATACATGGATAATTGTACATATCATTCGTTCACACGGTTAACTGGGACATGTTTTGGATGTCCAATCCATGGATCAGGTGGGCTCCACCTTTAGAGGTTTGCTTGTGCCTCACGGATCGATCTGCACATGGTTGGACATCTGAGTCATGCATTGGGCTGGACCGACTGTGTAGATGATCCGGAAGATCAGCTATCATGTTGGGCATGTAAAAAAAAATGCTGTCGGGCATAGACATAGGAAACAGTGGGCAGAAACATATTGTCCCAAAAGTTCGACTTTAATCTTTTCAATCCTAATTATGGCTGTAAATGTGTATGCAGAAATGCAGGTACCCGATGGACCTGACCTGATGTTAATTGGTCCGGTTCCCATTTATTGGACCCGTTAAGAAATCTGGTAGAGTTCGGGTAACACCTTTGGACCCAGTTAAAAATTGGGTCTAGTCGAGTTTGGGTCGAGCCCACGTGATGGACCATGTTGAAGTCGGGTTGGGTCTAATTAGTTTTAATGGCAAGTTATATATTTACTATTTGACTATTCTAGCAAAAGAACTGAGAGTTTCACATGTAAGAGAGAACCAGTTTGCATGCCTTTACATGACCAGTTCTCTTCTGTTCCAATGAATTGTGAATCATTGATTTAGATGCAACGATCTAAACTACAAATGAATTAATAAATTAAAAAAATTTAAAGAAACATGCATATATACATGTTCACACTCCGCCACACACACACACACACACAGATGCCACGTGGCCAAAAAATCCAAACGGTCAACTAGATGAGGCACCTCATAAAACCTCCTAGGATAACTTTTTGGCCAGATCCAAAAATCTGGTGGGCCATAGCAAAGTGGAAACCACTAGGTCCTTGATCTGCCTCTTACTTTGCTATGGCCCACTAGATTTTTAGATTAAGCCAAAAAGCTAGCCCTCAGGGTTTCATGAGATGATTCACTAGTGGACTATCTGGATTTTGTGTCCACATCACACGGCAAAAGTTCTCACAAAGTTCCCATTAGAACCAGCTCCCAAGAGAGCATCTCTCTCTCTCCCTCTCTCTCTCTCTCTCCCCTCGCGTACATTGCTATAAGAATGTCGCTATAAGAATGTGTAATGTATTCCTAACATAAAATGCATGTGGTGTAACCCAAACTGCTTCAGGAAACTATGAAAACAACCTAAACAACAAAGACAAAGCGAATCAGTAAAATGAGGTGTTGGTTTTTTGCCTATGCAGGACATAGAAAGGGAGAGGCGAAGGAGAGAAAATCCTGAGGCCATGGAAGAGGATAATAGCGAAGAAGTGGCAGAGATCAAGGCCTACCACTTTGAGGAGTCTATGAAGTATGCGCGTAGGAGCGTAAGTGATGCCGACATCCGCAAATATCAGGCGTTTGCTCAAACCCTGCAGCAGTCTAGGGGCTTCGGGAGCGACTTTTGGTTTCCACACCAATCGGAGGCAAGAGCGGGAGTGGCCGGGACAGACCCATTTGCAGCTTCTTTTGGAGCCGATGATGAAGATTTATATGATTAAATTAAAATTCCGCATATGATTCGATATGCATGCATGCCTTGTATATGATGTTTGAAACTTTTACTTAAATCTCTTATTATGGTTTAAATTCATACTTAGTAATATAGAAAGCCAATTTATATATAAAACAGTAATACATTATTGATTAATTTATATAAATTTACGTGTCTTTCCCACATGGTTGATTTCTTCTTTTCCTTTTATTTTCTTTCCTTTTTTCTTAGATGGTGGGTCACATTTTTTTAGTTTTCCTTTTTTCCTAATTTGGCAGGTTTTTTTAGTACCCCACTTCTACACTGAGGCAACTCTTATAAACGGCTTGAATCATTGAACCATGGCCCACAATCTATATGTATGGCTATGTGCTGTATATAAGGCAACTGGTTTTTGGACATTTTTTACTTTTCCTAGGGTGGAGAACTTGGAATATTGAAACAGGGCGTGGCTTTGGTGGATCCGAGGACGGTGGATTCCTGATTGTGGGGCTCACTGTGATGTATGTGCCTTGCATTCACACCATTCATCTGTTTTGACAGCTTATTAGGGCATGATCCCAAAAATGAACCAGATCCGAATCTCTGGTGGACCACACGACAGGAAACAGTGGTGATTGACCATAAAAACTTCTGACGGTCCACAAAAGTTTTGGATCAAGTTGATATTTGTGTGGCCCCTTCATCCAGGTTTTTGTGACCTTATCAACAGGTTGGATGGCAAATAAACATTCCGGTGGCCCCAAATAAGTTTTTAATGGTGGGTATTCAATGACCACTGTTTCCTGCAGTGTGGTCCACCTCAGATTTGGATTTGCTTCATTTTGAAATCATCACCTAAAATGAACAGTAAAAACGGATGGACGGCATGGATGTAACTTGTAAGGCACATTCATCACTGTGGGCCTCACAGCCAGGTGGATCCACCGCAGATTTGGATTTGCTTCATTTCGGGATCGTAGACACCCCACGTAAGTATACAGTCGGCCAATCACTGGCCGATGGCCTCCTGGCGCCGAACTTTTTTACCCTTGAGGTTTAGATGCCGATCCTACTTGGCTAAATTCTGTCAAGTGTACCGTCGGCCACTGGATGACCGATTGTTTCCAAGTCAATAAACTCAGCCCATCACCATCTCTAAGAATAAGAGTTTATTAGCTTATTTTTAATTAGAAAAAGTTTAATAAAGTACTTATTTTTTAAAAAAGTGGTAAATAAGCTCCTATTTAATAAGTTGAAAAGCTGTTAGGAGGGTGTTTGGCAAATCTATTAATAAGAGTTTATTTGCTTATTCTAAAAAATTAAGCTTTTATTATGAAAATACACCGTTTAGTAAAGCTTTCATTTTAGAGTTTATTTTTTTAGAAACTAGTAAAAATGCTCTTAAATAATAACTGAAAGTATAGTCATTTTTTCTTTAAGAGCTTATTTAGCTTAAGCGGGTAGACATCTTTAATTAATTTTTGGACAAGTTTATCTTTCAACTTTTTAAGTAATTCTCATCTTGCCCTCTTCTCTTTGGGCCCACATGATGAACAACCCATATTGAATGTGGGTTTCCACATCAAGGTGGGCCCACATAATACATGGTCAAATCAAAGGTGAGCCCCACATGATGAACACCCACATCAAAGGTGGGACCTACATGATGGATGAGGGGTATTGAAGGTGGGATCACATGATGGAAGGTTGACATCAAAGGAAGGCCCACATGATGAACAACCCATATTGAAGGTTGGGCCCCACATGACTGACAGTGGGTCCCACATGATGAATGACCCGTATTAAAATGTGGCCCCGCATGATTGATGGATTATCCACATCAAGTGGGCCCCATATAATGGACGGTTCATAGCAAAGGTGGGACCCACATGATGGATATATGGTGGACATTGAATGTGGGACCACATGATGGAAGATTGACATTAAATGTGGCACCACATGATGAATGACCCATATTGAAGGTTGGGCCCCACATGATGGATGGTCCATAGCAAAGGTGGGACCTGCATGATGGATGGTGGACATTAAAGGTAGGTCCCACATGATGGACTATCCACATCAAGTGGGCCCCACATGATAGATGGTCCACAACAAAGGTGGGACCCACATGATGGATGGTCCACAACAAAAGTAGGATCCAAGTGATGGATGGTGGATATTGAATGTGGGACCACATGATGGATGGTCCACATCAAAGGTAGGATCCAAGTGATGGATGGTGGATATTGAATGTGGGACCACATGATGATGGAAAGCTGACATTAAAGGTGGGCCTACATGATGAATTACCCATATTGAAGGTTAGACCCCACATGATGGACAGTCCACAGCCAAGGTGGGACCTACATGATGGATGGTGGACATCAAATAGGTCCCACATGATGGACTACCCACTTGATGTGTGCCCCACATGATAGTGGTCCACAACAAAGGTAGGACCCACATGATGCATGGTGGACATCAAAGATGGGCCCCTCATAATGAATGACTCATATTGAAGTAGAGCCCACATCAAGGTGGGCCTACGTAATGAAAGGTTCACATCAAAGGTAGGCCCCACATGATAGATGGCCCATATCAAATTGTGGCCCAACATGATGGAACATGCACATCAAATAGGTCCCATTTAAATGGCAATCCACGTCAAAGGTGGGATCCACATAATGGATGATGGTCATTGAAGGGGAGCCCACATGACAGTCAGTTGATATCAAAGATGAGCTCACATGATGAACGACCCATAATAAAAGGTGGGGCCCCACACAAAGATTGGTCCATATCAAGGTGGGCCCACATAATGGACAGAGTGGGCTTCACATGATGGATGACTCACATAAAAGTGTGGCTCCTCATAATGGACATTGACATCAAGTGGGCCCCACCTAATGGACGGTCGACATCAAAGGTCTCTAATGATGGTGACCCATATCCAAAGTGGGCCGTATGATGGATGATCCATATAGAAGGTGCACCTCACACGATGAATGGTATATCAAAATTGGGCCCCACATGATGGACAATACACTTCAAAGGTAGGGCCCACACTATGGACACATCAAAAGTGGAGTCCACGTGATGGTGATGGGTGGTGGACATTGAGGGGCCCCACATAAAGGACAATTAGCATTGATGTTGGGCCCCACATAAAGGACAACTAGCATTAATGTTGGGCCCCACATGATGGACTGGCCATCCAAACAACAATTTGGATTGCTCTTATATTTAAGTTGTTGTAATCTTTAAAAATGACATCAACTACCTTAAAAAAAACTCTTATTTGAAAGTTTTATCAAACGTGCTTATTTTTAATAAGAGCTTTTTTTTTGAGATTTTACTAAAAGGGCTTATTTAAAACAAAAGCTAGAACAAAAAGAGATTAGTGAAATAGCTCTTATTCAAAAAGCTCTTATTGAATTAGAGTTGCCAAACGCCCCCTTACTTTTTTAAATGGAGCTTATTTGGCTTAAGCGGGTAGACATTTTGGACTAATTTTTGGATAACTTTACCCTTAAACTTTTCATGTAATTCCCATCTTACCCTCTTCTCTTTACAAATTCTTCAAAAAAGACCAACACGATGAACGACCCATAGTAAAGGTAGGCCCCACATGATGAATGGCCCATATCAAAGGTGGGCCTACATAATTCATAGTCACATCAAAAGTGAGCCCCACATGATGGATGGCTTACTTCAAAGTGTGGCCCCGCATGATGAATGATTTACATCAAGCAAGCCCTACCTGATGATGGTCCACATCAAAGGTGGGACCCACACAATGGATGATGGACATTGAATGTGGGACCACATGATGGAAGATTGACATTAAAGGTGGGCCCACATGATGAATGACCCATATTGAAGGTTGAGCCCCACATGATGGGCGATCCATAGCGAAGGTGGGACCTACATGATGGATGGTGGACATCAAAGGTGGATCCCACATGGACTATCCATATCAAGTGGGCCCCACATGATAGATGGTCCACAACAAATATGGGACCCACATGACGGATGTTCCATATCAAAGGTAGGACCCACGTGATGGATGGTGGACATTGAATGTGAGACCACATGATAGAAGGTTGACATTAAAGGTGGGCCTACATGATGAATGACCCATATTAAAGGTTGGGCCCCACATGATGGACGGTCCACAACTAAGGTGGGACCTACATGATGGATGGTGGACATCAAAGGTGGGTCCCATATGATGGACTATCCAAATCAAGTGGGCCCCACATGATAGTGGTCCGCAACAAATGTGGGACCCACATAATGGATGGTGGACATCAAAGATGGGCCCCTCGTGATGAATGACTCATATTAAAGTTGGGCCCCACATCAAGGTGGGCCAACATAATGAAATGTTCACATCAAAGGTTAGCCCCTCATGATAGATGGCCCGCATTAAAGTGTGGCCCAATATGACAGAACATGTGCATCAAGTGGGTCCCATTTATTGGACAGTCCACGTCAAAGGTGGGACCCATATGATGGATGATGGTCATTGAAGGTGGGCCCACATGATGAATGACACATAAGGAAGGTGGGGCCCCACACAATGAATGGTTCACATCAAGGTGGGCCCACATAATAGATGAAGTGGGCTTCACATGATGGATGACCCACATAAAAGTGTGGCCCCTCGTAATGGACAATTCACATCAAGTGGGCCCCACCTAATGGACGGTCCACATCCAAGGTCTCTTATGATGGATGACCCATATCCAAAGTGGGCCGTATGATGGATGATCCACATAGAAGGTGCACCCCACATGATGAATGGTAGATATCAAAAGTGGGCCCCACATGATGGACAATCCACTTCAAAGGTAGGGCCCACACTATGGACACATCAAATGTGGAGTTCACATGATGGGTGATGGGTAGTGGATATTGAAGGGCCCCACATAAAGATCAATTAGGAATGATGTTGGCCCCACATGATGGATGGTCCACCAAAACAACCATTTGGATTGCTCTTATATTAAAGTTGTAATCTTTAAAAATGACGTCAAATACCCTTAAAAAAAGCTCTTATTTGAAAGTTTTACCAAACGTGCTTATTTTAAATAAGAACCTTTTTTTAGAGATTTTACCAAACGAGCCTATTTAAAACAAAGCTAGAACAAAAAAGACTTATTGAAGTAGCTCTTATTGAAGAGATGCCAAACGAGCCCTAAGAGCTTATTTGCTTATTCTAAAAAAATAAGCTTTTATTATGCAAATAGACTGCTTGGTAAAGTTTTCATTTTAGAGCTTTTTTTTGTAAAAACTTGCAAAAAAGCTCTCAAATAATAAGTGATAGGGAGGTCACTTTTTCTTTAACAGCTTATTTAGCTTAAGCGGGTGGGTAGATGTTGTTAATTAATTTTTGGACAAGTTTGTCCTTCAACTTTTTAAGTAATTCCCATCTTGCTCTCTTCTCTTCTTTAGAATATCTCTAAGGTGGGCCCACATAATGCATGATCACATCAAAGGTGGGCCCCACATGATGAACACCCACTTCAAAGGTGGGACCACATGATGGATGGGGGACATTGAAGGTGGGATCACAAGATGGAAGGTTGACATCAAAGGTAGGCCCACATGATGAACAACCCATATTGAAGGTTGGGCCCCGCATGATTGACGGTGAACACCAAAGGTGGGTCCCACATGATGGATGACCCACATTAAAATGTGGCCCCACATGATTGATGGACTATCCACATCAAGTGGGCCCCATATGATGGACGGTTCATAGCAAAGGTGGGACCCACATGATGGATGGTGGACATTGAATGTGGGACCACATGAAGGAAGATTGACATTAAATGTGGGACCACATGATGAATGACCCATATTGAAGGTTGGGCCCCACATGATGGATGGTCCATAGTAAAGGTGGGACCTACATGATGGATGGTGGACATCAAAGGTGGGTCCCACATGATGGACTATCCACATCAAGTGGGTGCCACATGATAGATGGTCCACAACAAAGGTAGGACCCATATGATGGATGGTCCACATCAAAGGTAGGATCCAAGTGATGGATGGTGGATATTGAATGTGGGACCACATGATGATGGAAAGTTGACAGTAAAGGTGGGCCTACATGATGAATGACCCATATTCAAGGTTTAACCCCACATGATGGACAGTCCACAGTCAAGGTGAGACCTACATGATGGATGGTGGACATCAAATGGGTCCCACATGATGGACTACCTACTTGATGTGGGCCCCACATGATAGTGTGTTCACTCCCCAAGTGTAGGGTTGCGAAGTAGTAATAATTCGGAAAGACCGAGTATCGTTCCCACAGAGATTTATGTATGGGTATTCTTAGGATTTAACTAAAACAACTAGTAATTAAGATCCTATTAAGAACTAAAGCTAGAAAACAATGAATTGAGTTTAAACAGTGAATTGTTAAGGTAATTTCAATCTAAAAAGGCACTAGAGCACCAAGGATCCACTTTTGATAGGTTTCAATGCATCAACACAACTAGGTCTCTCATAACTCAATCGGAATCGAATTCATATCTCTATTCGATTGGAATATAGAGCAGTTCAATCAACAATTATCCAAAACAAGTGCTTATTAACTGATTTGATTCCCACAACCATGCTCAGGCCTTGGGCACACTCAATTGTATAGGCCAAGCCTCTTTCCAATCTAGTTGAGATTCATAACCATAGCTTTCACCAAATCCTGTCACTAGATCTGATTACAACTGATGATTAAAACTCTAATTAAATCAGAATCAATCAATAAACAACTATTCTAGATTAAACACAAAAGATAAGAACTTTAGTTGCATGAGTTCCCACATGAAAATCAGGCCATTGCATACAAGGCAATCAAAGCGTCTACCATGCCCGGAGTCGATGGTAGATCAATGCATTACACAAGCATAAACAATGCTCAAAAGCTAAGATACTAAATTAGGATCACTAAGAATCACATGAGCCCGGAGTCATCAAGAGATCAAAGTAGAAACCAACATAGTACTTGAATCAAACTCATATTGAACTAAAATTCATCAATTAAAACACAAAAGGAAACCTAGGTTGCATCAATCCATCAAAAACGAATCAAAAGCTTCACCTCTTAGCCCTAGCTAAGAGGTTTTAGTTCATCTCTAACATCCTTGAACTAGAAGCCTCTAAAAACATGAAAAACTACTAAAACAGGAAGAAAACTAGAAATCTGAAGTAGAATCCGTCTCCTGAGCAATCCCACGTCCTAGCCTCCTTTGGTATGAAGAGAAGACACCCTTTTATAGCTTGAAGGTGTCCTTTTCGCAAGAGAACTCCAGAAATTGCATAAACTTACGCTATTGCGCAGAAGATTTTGGAAATCCGAAATAGAAAGTGGCCTGTTTCGCATGACCGACCGGTCTTGACCGGTCAGACTGGCTTGGCTCTTTTCCAGCAGCAATGGCCGACCGGTCATGACCGGTCGGCTGCGTTCCTGAGTGGTCCAGCAACTATGCCCGACCGGTCATGACCGGTCGGGCTGGGCAGTCCTTCTATTTTTGGCAGGTAAATGGTGGCCGACCGGTCTTGACCGGTCGGGCTTGCTTGGCCGACCGATCAGCCGACCGGTTTGGCTTCTTTTCCTCTCTATTTCTTTCTTTCTTTCTTCTTTTCTCTTCTCTCCTTGCCTTGGCTTTCTTTGGTCCTTCTTCATGCTTGATCCAATGGTCTTCAATGCTCGTAAGGAGCTACATTTAGCCTTCAATTGGTGACATCTCCTTTTGGTTCCTACAATCACAAATCACGCCTTAGAATAGTCCTTTAAACATGTAAACCGTGCATAATGAGTGATGAATTGGGGTTAGAATATGCACAATTAAGAGCTCAACATAGTGGTCCACAACAAAGGTGGGACCCACATGATGGATGGTGGACATCAAGGATGGGCCCCTCATAATGAATGACTCATATTGCAGTGGGGCCCCACATCAAGGTGGGCCCACATAATGAAAGGTTCACATCAAAGGTAGGCCACACATGATAGATGACCCACATCAAATTATGGCCCAACATAATGGAACATGCACATCAAATAGGTCCCATTTAAATGGCAGTCCACATCAAAGGTGGGATCCACATGATGGATGATGGTCATTGAAGGTGGGCCCACATGATAGTCAGTTGATATCAAAGATGGGCTCACATGATGAACGACCCATAATGAAGGTGGGGCCCTACACAAAGAATGGTCCACATAAAGGTGAGCCCACATAATGGACATAGTGGGCTTCACATGATGGATGGCTCACATAAAAGTATGGCCCCTCATAATGGACAGTTGACATCAAGTGGGCCCCACCTAATGGACGGTCCACATTCAAGGTCTCTCATGATGGATGACCCATATCCAAAGTGGACCGTATGATGGATGATCCATATAGAAGGTGCACCTCACACGATGAATGGTATATCAAAACTAGGCCCCACATGATGGACAATATACTTCAAAGGTAGGGCCCACAATATAAACACATCAAATGAAGAGTCCACGTGATGGTGATGGGTAGTGGACATTGAGGGGCCCCACATAAAGGATAATTAGCATTGATGTTGGGCCCCACATGATGAACGGTCCACCCAAACAATCATTTGGATTGCTCTTATATTTAAGTTGTTGTACTCTTTAAAAATGACATCAACTACCCTTAAAAAAGCTCTTATTTGAAAGTTTTACCAAACGTGCTTATTTTAAATCAGAGTTTTTTTTTGGGGGGGAGTTTACTAAACGGGCTTATTTAAAACAAGAGCTAGAACAAAAAGAACTTATTGAAATAACTCTTATTCAAAAAGCGCTTATTGAATTAGAATAGAGATGTCAAACACCCCCTAAGAGTGTTGGAAGAGCCTTCAAACGGTGCTCCCTAGACTGTCACTGACCGGTTGGACAGTGGGAGGTCGACCGGGCAGCGTGGCTTTTGTGGGATTTTTACTCCCTGGACTATTTTTTGGTCTGTCCGACCGGTCGGCCATGGGTCCGACCGGTCAAGATCGGTCGGCCGTGTTACGCAATGCCTTGCGCAGCACGTGATTTCTTACGTTATTGCGTGGTAGTGCATAAGATGTTTCTATTTTCAGGATTCTTGCTATATATATGGCATGAATCTAGAGTTAGATGCAATCCAAAGGTGTCCAAGGATTCTTAATCGCATTAGGAAGAGGGGAGAGTGTTTTGAGAGGGAGAGAGCTTGGGTTTTCTTAGTTTTCCTTGCTTGTGAGCTGCCAATCTCTGTAATCTTCTATTAATCATAGTAGATCGCTTTGTGCCGTGATTTTTTACCCGTTGAGGGGTTTTTCCATGTAAAATCGGATTGTCTCTTGTGGTTGAATGCTTGTATGGTTTGATTACATTGCGTTTCTCGTTTGATCTTATATACTGCTGTGGTATTGTTCGACTTTCGCTTCCGCTGCCGGCGCCCCTATTCCCAACAAGTGGTATTAGAGATAAAGTTGGGGTGGAGTAGAATTTGGATTTGAGACCAGAAGATGGGATCAAGGACAAGGTTCGATGTAGAGAAGCTCTCCGGCAAAAATAACTTTGAGCTATGGAAGGTGAAGATCGAATCCTTTCTAGTTCAACAAGGGCTTGATGAAGCTCTTGGAAAGCGACCTGAGGCTATGAAAGATGATAAGTGGATGAAGCTCGACAAGAAGGGTAGAACCTCGATCCTATTATGCCTTACAGATGATGCCCTCTATCACGTCACGAAGGAGAAGTGTCACGCCCCAAAATTCGGGACTCGAATATAACAACCCAAAGCCCGAGTTCCAGGGTGTGAATTTAAAATTCGAGCATAGATTCCTTGAGATTCCATCCCATGCATTATATATCTAAAATAAATCCCCAAATATAAAATCTCTTTTCCACTAATGCCTTATTACATTGAATTTTTACAAAACTAAAATAAATATGGCACGATTAACGCTCGAGAAAGATGAGACCCCCTGAATACTCTTCTTTGCCCATGTTTTGTTCTTCCTGAAAACCTGCAAGAACTGTGGTGATTTTGGTGAGTTAAAAGCCCAGTGAGGTCATTTCCATCACAGGTAATATTCCAGTTAATAAGAGATAGGATGCGAATCATCAACGGATAGAATTATATGAAATATACGAGGATGAGATTATGATTGATACACTTTATGATTTATTATCAACGGAACATGATTATCATGATGTCATGTATGTTATGATATGTGTGAGAGCAATAAATGTCTAGGAATTCGTTGCCACTGAACATTAGGAACCTGTCGCAAATCAATTATGCTCACCTAACCGGTACAGCGAGGTGTTGAGTGCTTAAATGTGTATATTCTAACCTCATTTTATCACTAACTATGCTTGAAATACATGATTAAAGACCCAACTAATGCATGGTTTTGTGGTTATAGGAATAGGAGTGAAGATTCATCAACAGAAGGCTTAAAGACGCTAATTATGGGCATTGAATATCACAAGATCAAGCGTCAAAGGATGGAAGAAGGAAGCAAAAGGAGAAAGAAAAGAAGGCAGGAAAAAGCAGCTAATACCGGTCTTCCGACCGGTCGTCCATAGCCCAGGACCGGTCGTCCGACCGGTCCGAACACTCAACAGAAGGGGCCCTGCGGCCAAAACTCACTGGACCTGTTAAGACCGGTCGTGCAACCGGTCGTCCACTGCTGAGACTGGTCGTGCGACCAGTCCTTGAATTAAATTTTTGAGTTCTGAAATTACCAAAACTCTCTGGACAGTTTTTGCTCTTTTGAGACCGATCGTGCGACCGGTCGTCCAGGAGCTCAGACCGGTCGTGCGACCAGTCATCTGCATAACAGTGCGTGTTCTACAAGCTCCGAGTTTCTCTGCGCAGTTCGAGAATTCGTGCGCAATCTGGAACTTTCCGCACTATGCTATAAAAGGGTACCTAAGGCTTCTTCTTAAGGCATCCTAGAAGAGATTAAGCACGGTGGGAGACGGCGGAAGTCGGATTTGGAGTTCTACAACTCCTCCTAGTTTGTTTTTCTAGTTTTATGCTTTGTTTAATTTGTTTCATGTTTCCTTGAATCATGAATGGCTAAACCTCTTAGCTAGGGCTAAGAGGTGAAGCTTGTAGTGAATCTAAGATGTTTCAATTCGTTGATTTGGTTTCAAGTTGAATTATTAGTGAAGAACAATGGTTTGAAGTTTAAATAAAGTTCAAAGTACTTTTTCTTAGTCTTATGATGGCTCATGGATGTTTAGAAGAATTGCTTGTGTTCTTAATTGTTTTGAGCTAGTCTACACCTGTATGATCCGAGGAATTGGATTCAATACGCTCTAGATCTATGATCTTCATGTGGGAGCTTCATACCAAAAGTCTACTTTTCTGAAAATTCTGAAGTATGTGAGACTGTGTATGTGATGTGGATCAAGTTCACATCATGATCTAATTATGCTTAGTGACAGAGTTTAATGATGATTATGATTGTGATCTTAACCTATTGGAATTGGGACTGACCTATGCAATTGAGTGTGCTCACATCCTAGCTTGAATTGAGAGAATCATGTACATGGATCACACATATGACAGATTGTTTGGTTTAACTGCTCTATCATCCGGCTAGATAGAACTTAATTTCTATTCTAGTTGAGAAATTGAGAAACCACAGCGAATTGAGCATCAAGGATTGCTACAAGTGGATCCTTGAACCCCTAGTGCCTTTTATTAATTGTTTGTCTTCAGTTTAGTTCAATAGCATCTATCTACATCAATCTTCTACAAATCTGTTAGTTAGCTCTTCAGTAGAACTATTGGAAGTGTTTTGTGAATTCCTACATAAGTCCCTGTGGATCGACCTCGGTCTTACCGAGATTATTACTACATCGCAACCCTACACTTGAGGAAGCGAACACGAGGCGGCAAATCAACCATGCACGCCAGTGGGCAAATCAACCATGCACCACTGATCCAACCGAGCAAATCAACCATGCTCAATAAGTGAAACGATCAGAACTTGCTACCACTGAACATTAGGAACCTGTCGCAAATCAACCATGCTCACCTAAACGGTACAGCGAGGTGGAAAATCAACCATGCACGCCAGGAGTCAAATCAACCATGCTCCTGTTCTGTCGCAGTGTATAAATGTATGTATATGTCATGAGTTATGGAAGCACTTCTTCAAGCATACGATGCATATCAAACTTAATTCCAATCACACAATGCATGTGTTTACTTTATTAAGGTATTTCTTTATTTAAACCCTAAGCTATTGTCAATCAGGAAGTGTAGGGACAATACCACATAGAATTTTGATAACACCACAAATATCTAGGGTTGTACCTCGTTGACATCATAAGTATGTTGCCTAAGTCAAGTGTGTTCTAAAATTTCAATTTACACAACGAGAAAGAAAGTTGAGAAAAGAAACCAACAAGAAAAGAAATATTGAAAGAAGAACTTTAAGAATGGTAACTAAAGATGGATCCCTCACCTAGGACCATACTAGGCATAGCAACGGAGTGGAATTAGAAACAAATAACAAAGCATGTCTAAAATTAAAGATGACTATGGAGAAAACTTACTACATGGATTTGGAGAGAAAAATCGAGTTTTGAAACGTAAACAAGAGAGAAGATTAAAGAAATTATCAATGGAAGTTACGTGAGATGAATCACTCACCATTACGACATTGCACAGACTTTAAATAGCCCAATTTCGGACTTGAGCCGACTCAGCGAGTTAACTTGCTGGGTTAACTCAATAGAACGTTTCTTCTTCTCTTTCTTCTTTCTTTCTTCTCTTTCTTCTTTCTTTTTCTTGTTTGATCAACCCCACACGTCCTGAAACAGAAGAAACTAACGTCCAACCAAGCCAACTGTCATAAGAAGGCCCCACTCGACGGCTCCCTTCTCTCTCTCTCTCTCTCTCTCTCTCTCTCTCTCTCTCTCTCTCTCTACTTCTCTTTGTGCTTGAGTTCTCTCTCTCTCTCTTTATCTCTCTCTCTCTCTCAGAAAGAGGCGGGTGAAGCTAATTTTATAGAGGAGAATGTTCGGTTGGGTTTCCTACGTATTCGAGTTTAAGCAGGATAGGGAAAAGATCAAGAATTCAGATCTCCATCTACATCAGCACTTGACAGCATGTGAACCGTTCAAATGGTAGGTGGGGCCCATGAAAATAATTGCTTAAAATTTCAGGGACCGATGCATAGGATCGGCCCCGATCTTGAACGCTTTGTTTCGTTAAGTTCTGGAGATAAAAGGACCGTGCGGTCCACTCGAGCTTCTACTTACAAAAAGGGATTCGCCCCTTAGTAGTCACAGGAGGGGGCTACATAATGGACTGGGTGGATTTCCAGATGAGGTCCACCATGATGGACAGTGTGGGCCGACTAGGTTGGGTCGCGCGGGCGTTGTTGCAGCGTCCGCTGTAACAGCGACGGAAGAGGCTTCTTCTTCTTCTTCTTCTTCTTCTTTTTTATATTACGTGCGCTGCACGTATACACAACACCACTACTACTCACACAAGTGGGGTCCACATACGATAGATCAGGGAAATTTTCTCCGTACAGAAGGTCGATGATACAATTTCATCCATTGACAAAAAAATGAGGCAGACCGAGTTGAGGTGGGCCACTTATGGCCCGATTTCTGATTAGGGCATTTATAGGATGATCGAAGGGCTGAAATTTGACGTGTATTGTTAAATGTGTCCTAGAACTCGTATATAAAGTTTTGTGTGAAAGTGATCTCCACAAATCATAAAACTTAAAAATGGTCGTTTAACTTAAGTTTAACTAATGGCATTTTCGTAATTATTATAAATTTACAAGTTTTGTAAAATCTAATACTTCTACATTGTTCTAAGGCTTATTCTAAGTAATTTTAATAAAGGAACCATACTAAAATTCCCTACGAATTATTTAATATTAATTTATCAATATTAAAGTTATTTAATTTATTAAATAATTAATTAAATTATAATTTAAATTATTCTAGAATCCTAGAGTGTTATAAACATGCCTGAGGAGGTTCATTGGGTTGGGAAATCAATGATCTAAGCATATGCCTAGTGATGGACAAGATGTATGGATCAGATTTATGGACAGACATGTGTATAGGACGATGTGAAGATCGTATGACGTGTTTACGTTGATCGTGTAATTCGAAATCGAAGCGGACGGCTAGATATCTCAATCTAGCAATTACAGATCATTCTAGCGGTTGGTTTATTGACTTAACTAAGTACACTAAGTTTTTCCGAGGTCTAAAAGTGTCGGAATACGTACAAAAGTGTATACATGTGTGTATATGTGTGAACAACACGGCCTATAATTTAATTTCTTACATGTGAACACGAACTCGTGTACCTACTCGTGTGTACAAATTTTCGGGGTATTACATTCTACCACCCTTACAGAATTTCATCCTCGAAATTCAACCCACCTACTCGTGTACTAAATTTCTGAGGTGTTACAAGAAGACTGCGGCTGATACGATGGTGAAGTTAGAGAAGGCTTATGCTAAGAAGTCTCTAGAGAATCGCATGTATCTGTTGATGCAATTGTTCACCTTGAGGATGGCTGAGGGGACGGATATGGAGGACTACTTAAGCATATTCAATCGACTAGTGTGCAAGTTGGTGGAGATAGATGAGTCGATGAAGGATGAATATCAAGCATGCAACCTATTGAATTCTCTTCCAGATTCATATGAGTCATTCAGGGACTCTGTATGCATAGGGAGGGAGACCATCAACGTCAAGACCGTTATCTCAGTCTTTCAGTCGAAGGCGATGAGAAAGAAAAGTGGTGACGTGGATTCTTGTTCTTCCTCAGAGGCACTGATTATGAGGGGAAGAAATTCTGAGTATGGTGGAGGATATTCGAAATCGGGATCTAAAGCCAAGGGCAAAGGAAAAGCCAAGGTGAAGTGCTGGAGTTATGGTCAGGAAGGCCACATAAGAGGGGATTATCAGAATCCCAAGTTGAAGCAAGAGAGGTATAAAAATTCTTTTGAAAAGGGAGCTAATACCGTAGAGGACGGTGGCGATCTTTATAAAGTTCTGACTGTATCTGGCAAGGGATCTCACGATAGAGAGTGGATCCTAAATTCAGGAGCTTCATGTCACGCTTGTCCTGGCTGGAGTTCATTCACGACATACAGGGAGTATGGTGATGAATCGGTGTTTGTGGGCGATGGCTATGCTTATAAGGTGATGGGTATTGGTACGGTGTGCATCAGGATGTTCAATGGGATCGAACGAGTCTTGAAAGATGTGAAGCATGTCCCCAAAATGAAGATGAACGTGATCTCTCTTAGTGCACTCGAGGTGAAAGGGTGCGTGGTCATCGACCGCGATCATTATTGTGAAGTGTTGAAGGGGGCACTCATGTGGATGAAGGCACGGAGGTGTGGCCATCTTTACAAGTTGATCGGGAGCACAATTCATGGTGGAGCTGCAGGATCGGCAGCGAGATCCACAGTTGCTCATATGTGGCAAGTGCCCAAAGGCCACATGAGAAGAGCGAAAATGGCGTGAAAGTGCAAGGTTAGGATTGATGGTGGCACGAGAAGTGGTGGAGCTATGATGAAGATGAGATGATGAAGCGAGGATTTTCTGATTTAATGTTTGAAGCCTCGGTAGAGTTTGTTGAAAGAGCCTTCAAACGGTGCTCCCTTGACTGTAATCGACCGGTCAAGACTGGTTGGCCAGTGTTGAGGCAGCGTAGTTTCTATGGGATTTTTACTCCCTGGATTATTTTTTGGTCGGTTCGACCGGTCGGCAATGGGTCTGATCGGTCAAGACCGGTTGGCCATGTTACACGGTGCCTTGCGCATCACTCGATTTCTTGTGTTATTGCACGGTAGTGCATAAGATGTTTCTATTTTCGGAATTCTTGCTATATATATGGCATGAATCCGGAGTTTGATGCAATCCAAAGGTGTTCAAGGTTTCCTAATCGCATTAGGAAGAGGGGAGAGTGTTTTGAGAGGGAGAGAGCTTGGGTTTTCTCAATTTTCCTTGCTTGTGAGCTGTCAATCTCTATAATCTTCTGTTAATCATAGTAGATCGCTTTGTGCCGTGGTTTTTTACCCATTGAGGGGTTTTTCATGTAAAATCAGATTGTCTCTTGTGGTTGAATGCTTGTGTGGTTTGATTACATTGTGTTTCTCGTTTGATCTTATATACTGCTTTGGTGTTGTTCAGCTTCCGCTTTCACTGTCGGCGTCCCTATTCCCAACAAAGAAATCATTCGAGAAATTCCCGAGACTTAGCAAGCCCGTCCCTAAACGAGGAAACCATGCCTCCTAGGATGCTCCAAAGCCACTCCACCTACTCCTAAATTCTTCCCCATCCAAACCAGCTACATCAAGGCGAACTGGCTAATTCAAGAGTAGAGTTGGGATTAGGGATGTTCGGTTATCCCCATTTTTACTTAAAAATGGTGCTTGACCTCCCTTTTCTCTTTCTCACATCTCGGTCAACGTTCAAAATGTGGTCCATTCTGCATATTTCATTTATAGCTAACCATGCTGCATGTTTTCTCTTTAGTGTACTGCATTTGCTTTCATAGCTTTTATTTATTACCATCTGCCTACCCATTGTCTTTCGAATTTGTGAAGTAAGGCTAAGATCTCTATATTTTCTTTCCTTTTTTGTCTACCCGACCCTCTCGTGGAGTTATACAAAGCATGGTTATATGATTAACATATTTGTAGGTACCATGATTCCTCCTATAGTCATGTCTCCCTTAACCTAGAGACTGCGCTTAGTGCAGGTAGGAGAGGGTGTTTAATCATTTCCTCTCTTGTAACTGAGGCCCTTACTCAGAATCTATGATTGCAGACTAACCATAGGGGTCACTTGAGTTGGAGAATTTTATGATGCCTCAACCCATAAGCAATTCTATGATTTCTAACCAGCCATAGATTCAAAGCTTTATTTGGCTAATGGCGACTCCAAAAATCAAATAGATTTTTACACTTGAGTCAATTCCACACCTCGGCTGTGCAATTGATAAGTAGAAGTGAAAGGCGACTGCAAATTACGCAACAGGCGGCATTCACAGAATAACGACTCTACTGAAGACTTACTTTAGTCTTCACTAGTCAAAGGCCCAATTCAAAACAAGGAATGTGTGATCATCATGGGAATTATGCTATTTGCAAATATTCCATCCAGTGAAATATTGATTATACATTAACTAAAACTAACCCGCTAATCAGCTGACTTCTCCAGTGCATACTGGTCCCTTTTACTTTACAGCGGCCATCATGCATTCCAGTATACATTGGTCCCTTTAATTTCTCGCGAGCATCATGCATTCATGCATTCCAGTATATACTAGTCCCTTTAATTTTTTGCTAGTATTTTACATCCAAATCTAGTTCGTACTGGTCCATTTACCTTCCCGTTTATATATCCTGATATTCCAGTGTGCATTAGTCCTCTTGTATTTCCTA
Source organism: Liriodendron chinense (assembly GCA_003013855.2). NCBI lineage: Eukaryota > Viridiplantae > Streptophyta > Magnoliopsida > Magnoliales > Magnoliaceae > Liriodendron > Liriodendron chinense. Next base: position 880,515 of record PVNU02003299.1, read on the forward strand.
ACATTTACATTTCGCACACTTTCTCTTTTAAAAAAAAAGTAACAAAAAAAGAAGAAGACAAAATTAAAAAATTAAAAAAAGAAAGATTGCAAAGTGAAACAAATCAGCAGACGGTGGGCTGGTCTACAACCATTGTCCCAAAAAATCAGTTGTGGGTGCACCGCTTTGTCAAGTCAATGAACACATACCAAAGCATCACCCGAACCCGTGCACAAGCAGCCATGTCAATCCAAGAAGATGCCTCAGCATCCCCTCTAGATTTGCCCAGGCGACAAACCTCGCAACCTGCGGCCATCCTATCAGTAGGGGGACCTAGCCCTCAGCATGAGTAGGCTAGAAGATCTGATAACCCGCCTTCTCTAGAAATGAGCCACCCATACCGTTCACAACGCGCAACAACCAAGCACGCACATGAGTCTTTCCAACGCCGCTATCAATCAATTCCAGCATGTTCCCCTGAGAATTGAGTTCACTTTCAATACCCTCCAATCATGGCAGGTCAAACTACAACACAACCTCCCCCTGACGAGAGTTAACAACAGGTCCTAGCAGGGAACTAGTTATCTGTCCTTTTTCCTTCCCCTAATGGGAGTAGTCAATGCCTCAACAAGCACACTCCAGCCCATCACAGTCTAGTCAATTTCAGTAACCTCCCCCTAACGAGAGTACATTTCAATTCCAATCGAAACAACCATAACAGTCACCTTGTATTCAACCACAACATTTGCATTCCAGTCAAGCTCGGCCTTTACTTTCTACCCATGTACATCCTGATAGTCAATCTCGCCCCATAGGGGATTCCTCTCTAACCCCCTCATCTGATAGTTCCCTTTCAATAAAATTTCCTCATCAGGGATCACAGGAACATTGAAGAGATCGATCACTATGAGGAACAAGCTAATTGAGTTCTGCAAGGGGCATGGCCACTTCTTCAACAACCCTCTGAAATCGATCGACCCCGAGAGCATTTTAAGGACTAACTCAAGGCCATGAAAAATGAGCTCCAAAAGCAACATGGGGTGGAACCCCCTTCTACCAAGTTAAAAGACCTTTGTCCCTTCCCAAATGCCTGGGTACCAATAAATTTCAAAGTACCCAAGTTTCAAAGATACGATGGCATGGGATGTCCTACCGCCCACTTGAAAGCTTTCTACGGTGAGCTTGACGCCATGGCAAGGGATGACGGAGCCTTAATCCTTTTATTTCAAAAGTCTTTGAGAGATGGTGCACTCAAATGGTACGCATTGCTCGATTACCACAAGATTAGGACTTGGAAAAACATATCCCAAGTATTCATAGATCGCTTTACATACAATTTAAATGTAGCACCTCGAATGGCAAATTTGGCCGCCCTCAGGCAAAGAAATTACGAGTCATTATCTGTATACGTTAGACAATGGAGAGCCATGGCCTCAAGAATGAAGATGCCCATCGACGATGATGAGCAAATCTCTATGATTGTCCACTTGGCCAATCCAAACATATTGGGATATCTGATTTTGTACCTATACGCCAACTTCACCTAGCTGATTCATGCAAGGGAACAGGTGGAAGACGGAATAAGAGTCAGCACAATCGCACCATTACCTTACCAATCTGCCCCTACACAGAAAGTAAATACTGAAGAAAAGATAGGAAGGTACGGAGCCAGAAATAAAGATACGACCGCTCCTCGCCTGATGGACACTAACAATCTTTTCACTTCGGCGCAAGGGGCACCAATCAATCCTCAACAGGGACAACGGCAGTAGCCCAGGTGGAATCCACCATATTCAAATCAAAATAGATAGGTAAGGGTGGCACGGGCACCTAGGAAGTTCACTTCAGTGGCCTAATCATACACTACATTTTGGCCACCTTAATTCAGAGGTAGCTTCTAGCTCCTCTCCAACCTAGACTTCTGTCAAACCCACTGCCCCCAAATTATAATGAAAGAAAATATTGCATATTCTACCAAGGAAGGGTTCATACCACGGAATATTGTTTCTCTTTAAAGTGTGCGGTCCAAGATTTGATTTATTAGAAAAGAATCACAATGATAACCCCAAATCCTGAAATTACATGGGTAGTCTAACACGACACTTTAACACGCTTTGCATTACGGAAGCTTAGCGGAGCTATTAGAACTATGACTAAGTCCTAAAGGGGGTGATTAGGACCTTTTTAAAAAATCTTGCCTAATTTAAACTGTTTAGCAATTAAACTAATTAAGTAAGTAACACTTAGCTTCCAAGCTTAAGTGGGTCCATTCACGTAGACTAAAAAATGATTAAGTAATTAAGCTCATAGTTTAAACACAGATTAAATAAGATATGCCTAATAGAGCAACTAATCTATGTGAGCAATATAGACTACAAATGATATGACTATCAAGCAACTTAGTCTACAGAGTGAAACTACAAGTTGTGTATGAGAATCTACCTATCATGCATAACATACATTCCATTCAAGCATTCATATAATTAACAATTAAATTGACAATATTAAAATAACAATGTGCTCAAATCAATCCTAAACACAAGCATGTATAGTGGTTCGACTACTTGTCTACTCTACTCTCAGTTGTCGTTCCTAACCTATGAGAACACCAAATTTCACTATAACGGAGGTTTTAAATCATGTTCACTTCTCAACCTTTTACCGGAGGTTTTACACACAGGTTCACCTCTCAACCTAAACGAAAATTTTCCAAGTTTATCTCTCAACCTAAGTGTTTCAACAAGTTCCACCCAACCGAGGTGTTTAATGGATTCCACCTAACCCAGGAGTTTGAAGGTTCGTCCTAACCCTTCAGTTCCAATCCAGGAACTTGTAATGGTTTTTCAAGCTAACCAATAACATACACGTACACCCATGTCGATGGCTCCCTTTGGAGACTTGGTCGAGTTTGCAATCAAACTCTTATACTCAATCCTCCACAAGGAAAGAGTATGCCCTGAACTCTTACAATTGACATTTGTCAGATTAAGCCTCTTTTTGTAGAGTCGCTTCTTCTCGCTCTCTCATGCTTGAACCAACTCCTTATGCTCTCCCAATCTTGTTGCCAAGGCTTTAGCACCAACGATCAATCACCTTGCATTTTATATTCTTGAGATGACCAAGGTAATTAAGGTGCTGAATTCTCTACAACTAATGAGAATGTTGTTTCCTAGAGGAATTCACCTATTAGGATCTCTAGAGATGTTTAAACAAAGGATATACCTATGGATTTTTATGCCTCAACATCTAGAGATCAAGATGAAACAAATTCATCTTTATTTGAGCTTTAAATGCTCCCACTTATGATGAATCACAAAGAAGATGACTTGGGTAGCTTAAGATTAGAGCCTAATAATGTTTGCTAGAATAGTGGCTTATAAGGTTCTAGCTCTAACGGATAGAAAATAGGCACTAACAGCTAATTGTCGATCGGTCGACCAAGGCTATTGACCGGTCGATAGGGGTCATTGGCCGGTCGAATTTGAGCATCTAGTGGTCTTATTTACCCTAGTGGCTGTTGTCTAATTTAGTCACTTTGTGACCCATCGACCCTACATGTCGACTAGTTAACAAGGACCGTCGACCAGTTTAATGATGGCCTAAACACTTGTTCAGTTTCTGTCCAAACTTGGCCATTATCGACTGATCGACCATTGCTATCGGTCGGTCAAACATGTGCTCGACCAGTCGACAGCACCATGAGTTCAACTGTTTGGGGTGTATTTTCACAGCAACTCATGAACCTCTTAGGCCTATCTTTGGGTGGTCTTTTAGGACACCTAAGGCCATTCTAAGATGACTAAAGGTTTACCTAATTAGGTCCAAGTCATTAAAAGGTTTAGATTGTTTTGGTTCTAAGGGTTAGGGTCACTAAGGCATCTCATTTACCTGTTTCTTCTTCCTTGATGCTTCTTATCCACTTGAATCTTTGATCTTCAAATTTCTAATGTTCAACTGATATTACAACACATGGATACACGTGATTAACAAATAAGGTACACTAGTATGCCATAAAAAAGTGCATTAACAAACCCTACCGTTGCTAGCAACAACAACATACTCTAGAATCACTTACCACGACATCAAGCGGGTCCCAGCACATCAGGAACCTCCACCGTCAATGTCATCCGGGGAGATTATCCAACCTATGTCTTTTAGGTAAACTCGGACTTGAGTTACGGTTAAGAGTTTCCTCCTCTCGTCCTGCAAAGGGCACCACTCTCTCCTCCGCTAGTTCTCCAGGGGAAGGGCTAGGAACTAACCCGCAATCCAGTCCACAATGTGCATTAATGGTGGGACCAACCACTGGTTCTACAAGGGCACGCCCCCACATGTAATTGAGTCATCAACCACAATTGGTCTCGGACCTAGCAATAAGTGGTTCTCATGGGAAACATCCCAGAACCACCACCCACTGTAAGACATTCACCAGTCATCTTATAAGGAGGATATTCCTCCCCATCCCTCATGCTGCATTAACTTGCCAAATTGGCCCAGATGGGCCCTATCTAAGAGAATTCACCCGCACCACCTCTCATGCTCCTAGGGGCAAACTGAACACTTTAGCCGAATCATCTGGCCCCCATCTCCTACCAGCCATTACCTTCAATATCACAACCTCTGGTTCTTCAAGAAAGGGCAGTGCCAATCTTTAATAACAAAGTAGTCCCATGGCATTATCCGAAGTGCTCTGAAGTGGGAAACATGAATCCAAATGAACAATGCTTCCAGAGAGATGCCTGGTTTGTGTCTAGCTTTAGCCTTGGTTTGATCCTGTTAGTGCACTAATTCGTGCATTGTATTGTAATTCCGTGATTGTTTAAGTCCGTCGAGTCTTGTGAGCCCTGACGAAGATTGAAGACTCAAGATTTGAAGACCAAAGTAGCTTTCCACAATCAAGTTCAAGCCAAAACAAACTCAGAATGTAAGTTTGTTAGTGCACTTTTCTATGGCATACTAGTGCACCTTGTTTGTCAATCACTTACGTTAGTGAGTCTAGTGTCGGTTGAGCCTAATGAAGACGAAGACCGAAGACTCAAGTGGCCTTGCTGCATCAAGGAAGAAGAATCAGGTAAAAGTGATGCTTTGATGTGCCTTAACCTTGACCAAAACCCAACCCTTTAACCTCTTTGATGACCTTGACTATATTAGGGAACCTTTAGTCATCATAGATTGGCCCTAGGTGTCCCAAAACATCACCTAAATCTTGGCCAAAGTTAGTGGGTTGAAGTATATAAGTGGGTCAGCTAGCAAACAGGCTGAACCCAGGCTTGTCCGACCGGTCACGACCAGTCGTGGACCCCTGGCCGAACGGTCGGACAGACAGTCCAATTTAGACAGAAGGCTGCTGGAGTGAATGGCCATTGGGCCGACCGGTCAAGACCGATCGGCAGGGCTGGTCCGATCGGTCACGACCGGTCGGCAGACTCCCCACCGAGACAGTGTACTCCCTGTCTTGTTCTGGCCTTTGGCCGACCGGTCGGGACAGGTCGGTAGAGCCATTTTTTGCCCATTTTTTGACCGTTTGAACACCTTTTATAAAGGGGCTTGGCTCTCATTGAGGGGAAGGGAAGAGGGATTTCGAGAGGAGTGAAGCCACCATTGTTGGAGACCATTTGAGACTCATTCCCAACCTATGCAAGGCATCTTCCTTGTGCTTTAACACAAGATTGGAGCATTCCAAGCTCATGAAGAAGATGACCTTCATCCCCTCTTGATCTCTAGAGTTTGGAACCTTCTTGATTGGTAAATCCTTGTCCAAAACTCTAAGATGAGATCGTCGTAGGAGACAATCTCTAGACAACCCATTCTCATTAGTTGTAGAGTTCTCAAACCTATCCTCCTATCACCTTGGGCATCTCAAAGACATCACATGCAAGGTGTTTGATCAAGTGTGGCTGAGGCATTGGTGACGCAACGGCAACACGATCGTGGGAGCAAGGGAAGCTGATTGAAGCACGGGAGAGCGGAGATCAAGCAACCTGAACCGGCTCTAAACAAGGGCCTCATCCGATAAGTAAGGTTGTCCTTTTTTAGAGTCCATTTAGAGTTTGTTTGTCAAACTCGATCTATGGACGTTAGCCGTTCCTTGGCCCGTTAGCCGGGCCTAAACTAAGTCTCCAAGGGGGAGCCTCCGACACGGGAGTGAACGTGCGTCGGGTTGAGAGTTAGCCTATGTCCAAAACTCCGTTTGGGTTGAGAGGTAGCCCTTTGTCTAAAACTCCGATTATAGTTGAGAGGTGAACCGGTAAAACCTCCGTGTAAAGGTTGAGAGGTGAACCTCATTTAAAACCTCCGATAGTGGATGCCAGTGTGCTCAAAGGAGTTGAGTACTTGAATCGGGAGTGGAGTAGACCCAAAGTCGAACCACTATACATGCTTGTGTTTGTGATTGATTTGAGCACATTGATATCTTGGCACATCCACACACAAGATGTACTTTCACTAGGTGTGTAGACTTGAGCTCATTGATCCATTCTCATAAGTCTACATAGGTTGCATAGGTTAGGAGCTTAATTAGTTATATCATTTATTCACCTATGCATGCTTAGACTAGGATTGTTTATTGCTTAATCATATGCTAGTCTTGTGATTGGACCCACTTAGGCTTGGAGCCGAAGTGTTCTTGCTTACTTAGCTTAATTTGTTGAATTGCGTTAGTAGGCGAAAAGAATTTCAAAAAGGTCCTAATCACCCCCCTCCTATAGGTTTATCCATAATTATAGTTGCTCTTTAAGCTTCCGCACGTATGCTTAAGGTGTCGTGTTAGACCACCCGACGTAATTTCAAAGTTGCATATAAACAGCCCATAGGATCCCAAAACACCTGTTTTTATGGTATGTTTAATTCTAAACATACTTAATCTTAGCCATTTGATCCACATGTTTAAGGTCAAGTTGATTAGGCTTAGACCCTTAATGTGTAAGTGCCCAACTTTGAAAAAACATATGTAAATCTACTTTGTTAGTGCACCAAAAAGGAAGGCTATAACTCAGCCTGTACTAGGCCATGTATAAGGCTTGTCGACCGACCGGCCGACCGGTCGGTCGTACTGGCCCCTTGACCAGCAGCTTTAGAAGAAAAAGAAATAGAAACTTGATCGGTCTGATGACCAGTCGGACAACGGGTCCGATAGTCTATCCGGCCGGCCGAACATGGGAAAAACATGTCCAGAGTTTTTTAATGAAAACACTTAGTATGGATAGGTCTGCCGACCGGCTAACCAATAGGTCGGACAGCAGGTTGGCTGCCCTATCAGACCGGCCGGTCGGACATGCCAAAATCTGTTCAGCCAGTTTTTGGTTTCTAGACCACTTACCCGACCCATCTAAGGGCCGGGCGGCTGACAGGTCGGACCTCAAATCCGGCCGGCCGGAGGGGGTCCCAGGCAAGTAGGAATGTGACCGTTTTATATCTGTTGGAGTTCATTTTTGGGCCTTTATAAAGGCATATCTTGAGGCCTTTAATGGCATCTCTTGCACACCTATTGAGAGATTAAGAAAGGCAATTGAGAGTATTCCTAATCTCTCTTGCTCTTCATTATCTTGAGTTCATCTTTCAAACCTAACCATTAATGGCACTACATTGAGTATTCAAACCTCGGTTTGAACAATGAACTCAAGCATAGCATTCATGGCTTTCCCAATCATTGAAGCTTCAACTTGAAATCATTTACAGCCATTGAATGATCAGATTGGTCGTTCCTTCATTAACCATTGCATTGAAATAGGCAAATGGAACATCAATACCTTCTCCCACCTACCCGACATTAGTTTAGGAACATCGTATGCATTGGTAGCTGATCGTGAGAGCTTGGAGAAGAGCTGAAGCATTCGTGGAAGCTGAAGCTACTCAATGGTGCTGAATCGGGGCTCATCTCTTGTAAGTATTCAAGCGTATAGAATCCATTGTTTGATTCCCCCTTCTTGTTGAGAATGGGGTTTAAAGATTATGACCCAATCTCAGAGTTATCCTTAAGTAGGACATGTGTGTCCTTATGTATGTTGGGGTCCCAAAAGTTAGGGGCCCCTTAAAACAAGCAAAATAGCCATATACCTCCAAAAGAATCACGCAAAACGCCTTCCGGTGCACGCAAAACGGAGATTTACAAAGATTGCCTTAGCCAATTTTGGCTGAAATCTCCAGTGGGACCCACCGATCACCATGATCAGAACCATCCGGAATCGAACCCATAACTTCCTTATGATTTATGATGAACGGTGCATGTGATTTCACGATCAAACGGGCCCCACAAACCCATCAAAATTCAAAACCCAAATGGTGGAGTTCCGATTTACTTCCCATGCACCCATAAATTTGGGCACCCACACACCTGAAAAATCAGCAAAAACAAGAATTCATTTAAAGGTATTTTGGTGCCCTACGCACCCCAAAAATGGGTCCATGCACCCTTAAATTCAACAGATTTCAAGATTCTCATTTAAATGTATTTTGGTGCCCCACGCACCCCAAAAATGGATCCACGCACCCTTAAATTCGACCCATTTGATATCCATCATTTTAGAGGCATTTTGGAGTCCCACTCACCCGAAAAATGCCCCACGTATCCATAAATTCGACTAAAAATCAGGCACTTAGTTTAAAGGTGCGTTGAGTCCCACGCGTTCATAAATTAAGTCCCACGCATCCAAAAAATCAGACATTTTTAGAAATCATTTTTGAATGCGTCGGACCTCCGTACGTCAATTTTAAGGTGCTTTGAGGGTATTTTAGGGGTGCGTGGCACGTAGCAGCCCCTCATTGGCGGACTCCCGGTGTCTTCGGCTATAAATACCCTGTCCAACGAGTCATTTTCACGTTTTCAGAAAGAGAGAGAGCTGTCATGCTCTGGGAATTCGAAATCCCCGCTGGAAACCATCACCGGAATACTTTTCCGATCTCCGGAAACCCTTCCCGGTCACCGGAGTACCTTCCGATCGCCAACATTTTTCCCACAGGTCCGAATTCTGAGAAATCACAAGTGTGGGCACGTACCCATAAAATGGTCCCACGCACCCAAAAAATGACCCACGCATCCATAAATTAAGTCCCACGCGTCCATTAATTCGACCTGAATCGGACAAGTGCCTCGGACTCCCACGCACCCGAAAAATGGCCCACGCGTCCATAAATTCGAGTCCCGCGAGTCCATAAATTCGACAAAATTCAGATTTGCAAATTCGTTCCCACGCACCCAAAAAATGCCCCACGCACCCATAATTTCATAAAAAAAATCCGGTACTTTAATTTAAAGGTGCGTTGGACCCCACACACCTGTTAAACAAGTCCCATGCACCCAAAAAATCAGCCAATTGCATAACATGTTTATAGGTGCACCGGACTCAATTTTAAGTGTTTTCAAGTTCCGTTTGAGCCTATTTTGGGTATTTTAAGCGTTCCGGGCACAATGGAACGGTCAAATGGATGTTCCGAGAACTCTAAATGAACAGAATTGTGAATCTTCGAGGTTTGACTCAATTCGACGCGATGAACTAAATAACTTCTCGGAAAAAAGCCGCCAGCGTCTAGAACTATGCAAATATGTCATCATTTATATTTACTGTAAAGATGTGATCCGATTTGGGTCGAAAGTTAGACAAACGGGACTATGGTTATCACGATAAACCATATCAAAGAGTTTCAATTCGCTACAAAGTAACTGTTATGAACTGCCACAACACAACAGTCGATGCCCTACCTATCCAAACGGCATCCATCGGTTGGGCTGCTCAGGTACACACAACTGCGGACCGATCTTCCCGAGGTCGTCTGTCCACACATTACAGCTGCAGACCCAGAGTTGTACCCTCTCAGTAAAAACCCTGACAGTCCCTACCCGGATCTCCCGACAAAATATGAGACATAGACATCTGACTAATACAAAGATGGTTCAGCCCATAACAAAATAAATACAGGTCTCTACGACCACAAACTCTAAGACCATAGTCCCTGCTGACTAGTCTTTTACCTTTTAATCAAGGGTCATCAATCATTCGATGTAATTAAGGGCTCGTGCCAGATCACGGCCTGGAATGTACAAGATCTCAGGATCTCTGGAATAAAATTCGTCTTGCGATATCTCTTCTTGTGTACCTTTTGTGAATGCTTGTGATTGTCTATGAATGTTTCTATTACTCAGAACCCCAGAGCAATAATATACATTTCACGGAGAATGCAATCGTGATCCATTTGCTAGTTCCAACAAACTGGCGACTCTGTTGGGGACACGAACCATACTAAAATCTCTGGTTAGCTCTGAGTATAGAAACGCTCCAAGATCAATCATTCGTAGACACGAATGTGTACGCAAGAAATATATCGCGAGGCATAATGTTTCGACGCCCTCGGGCGCCAAACTGGCGACTCTCAACGGGAACGTTCTTCCCTTCATCTTTAAGGTAATAGACGGTAAATTAAAGGTTTTCAAACCACAAACTTCCACAACTACACGTATTTGTCTTCTTCTTGCTTATTCCTATTAGTTTATGCACCGCGATCGATGGGTTCACGCTCCCGGCCGCGTTTATGAACTGTTCTAAAGATTTTCTGACACCACAAAATTAACAAGATACTAGAACAGACAGAAGAAATTGCGTGCTCAATGACCAGTTCGTGCACCTTCCTTGTCACCGGAGGCTTCAGCTTCCCCCGTTCCACCACAACTACAAACCCAAGCTCAGAATGGTAGTTGGTTGAGACCCGAAGGCAAAAGAAGGAACAGAAGAAAGCTGCCATCATAGTAGCATATAGGAAGGCGAACGTTGCAAGACCTCGTCCCGTGATCAAGAAACAGTGGCAACCGAAGCCGAGGTAGAAGATCCTTATCAACAGGCAGGTCACATCAGCCAAGCTCTCAATGCCCGCGATGACGGTCGAGCAGTTCCCGCCGTTATCCAAAGCCGATCGTACCTCATAAAAGATTACTAAGCCCGTGCATGTAAAATCCAAGCTCGTGACGACCCCTGAAAAGAAACAGAGGCCGGCTCGAAAAATCCCATTGGCGCAAGTGGTAATGGTCCAAGTGGCCGCAGAAGAAGAAGAAGAACCTTATGAGGCAGAAGAATTACCCCCATTCCAAGATCAGATCGATAAATTGGTCGAGGCTAATCGCGAGACGAACGATCGAATGAGGGCTATCCAGGAGGCCTTGACCACTCTGATAGCGCAGAATGCCACCAGAAGTATCGCGCCGCCCACCCGTCAGTCGGCAAAGGAGTCTCAAGGGGCAGAAGAAGGTCCGGCTGAGCCTGAACCGCCCGTTTAACTCAGGGTAGCGCCAATGGGACATGTGCCGCTTTCCGCGTCTCACGTATCACGAGAAGAGTTATCCCAAACAATAGCCCACATGATGTAGCAAGAAAAAGAGAAAGAGAGGAGAGGCAGCTATAAATATCGGGTCCCATACCCACCAGAGGTAGAAGAAGTACCATTCCCGGCCAATTTCAGATGCCCCAACTTCGGAAAGTTCGATGGCAGAGGATCGCTGGAAGAGCACATCACCCACTTCTTGACCACGTTAGGAAACTGGTCCGCGGTCCCGCAGTATTGCATGCTATTCGGATCTACCCTGACAGGGAAAGCCTTTCAATAGTATATGTCGCTACCGGCCGGCTCTGTAAAGACATGGGAGCAAATGCAAGACACCTTCATCTCAAAGTTCTTCGCGACAGAGAGAGAGATCTCACTAACAGACCTAGCAATGTTCAGACAGAGAAATGGCGAACCAGTCGAGAAGTTCATCGACCGATGGGGAACCACAGCGGCTCAATGTCGCGAATTACCCAGCGAAGGCGAGCAGATGAAGATGTGTCTAAGAGCCCTAGACCCGATGATCTCGTATGGCTTGTCAGGCAATATCTTCAACTCCTTTCGTGAGCTGGCAACGAAAGCGCATCTGGTGGAGGAAGCAGCATCCCGGGTAAACTTCAGGCCCGAGAGACAGAAGAGAGAAATAGGAAAAGTAGTGGAGACCCACCAGGTCGACAAAAGTAGGGACCAGAAGGACTGCAAACGTCCCGCTGCCGATCATGGGCCAGAGATAAAGACAGCAGTTATAAAAGACAAGAGTAAAAAGCCCTATGTACCCAAACGTGTATCGATAGCTGAGAGAGAAAGGGCGACCCGATCATGGAACAATTGATCGAAGAAGGCTTGATACGTCTACCAGAACCTGTCCATCCCCATGAAGTCGGACGAATAAATGATCCCAAATACTGTAAATATCATCGACGCATCAGCCACCAGACGGAAGATTGCTTCTCCCTGAAAGGAAGAATACAGCGATTGATCAATCAAGGGGTCATCAGCATGAAGGTACCTGAGACAGCAAAGGAGACAGCTGGGGCAATTTCAACAGTCCCAATAAAAGGTGAAACCAACCGACTGACTCCATTCCCTGAGCCGAAGGAACCATGGACTCTAGTCAGTAGCAAGAAAAGACTCGAGAACAGACGAAGACTCGGTAACCGAAGAAAGAACAGGGGAAGAGGGAGGAGAGGAATGTTGCAGGGGCAGATGCAATCCGCAACGAACATGGCATATTGTGGAACGGTGTCATTTGTCGAGCAAGCACCATTCGAAGAAACCCCACAAGCAGTTGAGGGAGAGGTTGACGCGGTCATCTTACGATCAGGAAAGCAAATGACTGACCGTACCCCTCTAAGACCAGATGACCCGGTGCCAGAAGACAGTACCCCTGACAGACCACAAGAGAGACCCCGCATGCAGAAAGCTAAAGAGAAGGTCGTCGAAGCTACAACCAGTCAGCCAAGCCCAAGACCAGTGGCGTATGACGTTGTGTCACACTTACAGAAGGTTTCCGCCCGTCTAAGCATATACGATGCTTTATGTCTCTCGAAAGTGTACAAGGAAATGTTAATCAATGCCTTACTTGACAGTGAAGTCAGGGAGGTCACAATGATAGAGATAAAAGAAGAAATGAATAATACAGACAAATTTTGGGAGGGGTATATACCGGTGTCGCAAGTCATGCCTGTCAACAATCCTTCAATAATCACTTTCTCAAAAGAGGACCGCACGATCGAATCAATAGACCACAATTGCTCGTTAATGGTCACAGGAACAATCAGGGATACCGAGGTCAAGAGGTGCATGTTGGATGATGGGTCTGCTGTAAATATCATGCCATTAAAAACACTACAGAAGCTAGGTTATAAGCAATCGGTATTACACTCGAGTCTCATGATGATTCAAGGTTTCAATCAAGACAGTCAGCGTACGCTCGAATTAATCACGGTGATGCTGAAGATCGAAGAACTAACGACGAAAGTAACATATGAGGTGATCGATGCAGTTACAACATACACCCTCCTTTTAGGAAGGCCCTAGCTCCATCAGAATCACATAATCCCTTCGACATATCATCAATGCTTCAAATACAACAGAGTTGGGGTCTAATACAGGATAGCGGCAGATCCAAAGCCATACACGATAGCTGAGTCATTTTTGGCCGATGCAAAATATTACAACCCGTCCGATAGCAGTAAACCAGCAAGAAGCCCGATGTAATGAAGGAAGGGCAAGGGGCAAAACCTCGAGTTGAGAAGTTCGTGCAGAAAAGTAAAACTCAGCCCATCGCTCAGGGAAGATCCCAATATTAGCTGAAAAATCAACCCCAGCCGATCACGAAGAAATTCTATGTGGTACCGCAACATCTGCGTCAACCGGGGCAGTCTGTGTTAAAACTGATTTCAGATCAACACATGAGTGTACTCAAGTCCAGCTTCAATATGCCAATACCCAAGATAGGAAGAACCAAGCCATTCCCGAAAGCTCCAAGTCAATTCGTCGTGCCGTCGAGAGATATCACCCAGAAAGATATCAAGTTTCACGCAGGGCCAAGCCAGCCAATACCGTCAGAAGAGGGAGAAGAGGGAAGGGGATCTGCCCAACCCCGGCCGATAGAAGAGAAGAGATATAGCAGGGTCAGCCGAAATATTATGAGGAATATGGGATTCATCGGTCAAGGTTCAGACACAAAGAAAAGACTGCTAGCTCCATTTGAGGAACATAAGCAAGTATACAGAAACGGAGAAGGTCTAGGAGCCAAGGCAAGCATAAACATGGTGACCATCGGCCCGGTAGAAGAGATTCAGTTGCAAGATTCTATCGATATTATCCAGCCAAGTGTCGCACCCATGCAACTAGAAGATGGCGGACAACCGACAATTGATGAACTCGAAGAGGTGAATTTGGGCACCCTCGAAGAACCCAGGAATACATATTTGAGCAAAAACGTCCCAGAAAATGAAAGAGAGAGATACATGCAGCTATTGAAGGAGAATAAGGACGTCTTTGCCTGGACATATTCAGAAATGCCCGGGCTCAGTCCGACAATCGCCATGCACAAGCTGAGTATCATGAAGGAAAAGAAGCCAGTGAAGCAACCGCAACGACGATTTCATCCTGACATTATACCCAAGATTGAAGAAGAAATCAAGAGACTGATTCAGGTCGGGTTCGTTCGAGAGGTGAAATATCCCCGATGGATCTCAAACATCGTGCCAGTCAAGAAGAAGAGCGGACACATCCGAGTTTGCGTTGACTTTTGAAATCTTAATGAAGCCTGCCCTAAGGACGACTTTCCTTTGCCAATTCCAGAATTATTGATTGACAGTACAACAGGATATGTAGTGATGTCCTTCATGGACGGGTACTCGGGATATAATCAAATTCGCATGGCCCCGGAAGATGAAGAAGCTACGGCTTTTCGCACAACTCTCGGCATCTATTATTATCACGTAATGCCCTTCGGATTGAAGAACGCAGGGGCAACGTATCAGCGCGCAATGCATGTTATATTCCAAGATATGATGCACAAACACGTCGAATGCTATGTAGATGATTTGGTCATGAGGTCAACTGATCATGAACAACACAGAGAACACTTAAGGCAGGCATTCCAGCGGTTGCGCAAGAAGAGTCTCTGTATGAATCCGCTAAAGTGCGTGTTTGGGGTCACGTCCGGCAAATTCTTAGGCTTTGTCATCAGCCATAGGGGCATAGAGATCGACCCCGCCAAGATTAAGGCCATCAGAGAAATGCCACCACCGAAAAACCTAAAACAGTTGAAGAGTTTTCAAGGCCGCGTGGCATATCTAAGGAGATTCATTTCGAATCTGGCTGGTCATTTTCAGCCGTTCTCCCACCTCAACAAGAAAGACGTTAAGTTTGAATGGGATGATGCTTGCCAGAAGGCTTTCGATTCACTAAAACAATTGCTCAGGAATTCTCTAGTCCTCGCCGCCCCGATAAAGGGAAAGCCGCTAATTCTATACATCGCAATAGGTGATAACTCACTAGGGACGCTCCCGGCATAGAAGAACTAGGAAGGAAAGGAAAACGCACTATATTATTTGAGCCGCACATTGGTGGGGGCCGAATTTAACTACTCAGCGATCGAGAAGATATGTCTTGCTCTCATTTTCGTCGTGAAGAAACTTAGGCATTACTTGAAATTGCGGTTTTACCGCTTGTAGAGATACTCGGAGATATGTCTAAGGACCTAGAGGGGGGGGTGATTAGGACCTTTAAAATTCTTTTCACCTATTTACACAATTCAACAAATTAAGCTATGTAAGCAAGAACACTTCGGCTTCCAAGCCTAGGTGGGTCCAATCACAAGACTAGCAAAAGTTTAAGCAATAAACAATCCTAGTCTAAGCATGCATAGGTAAGTAAATGATACAACTAATTAAGCTTCTAACCTATGCAACTTGTGTAGACTTATGAGAGTGGATCAATGAGCTCAAGTCTGCACAACTAGTGAAGGTACATCTTGTGTGTGGATGAGCCTAATAAGTGCCTAGCATTCATTCCTATCGAGCATTCATAATTAAGCAATTAAACTAACAATGTAAAGATATAAATGTGCTCAAGAACAATCACAAACACAAGGATGTATAGTGGTTCGACTACTTGTCTACTCCACTCCCGGTTCAAGTACTCAACCCCTTTGAGCACACCGGCATTCACTATCGGAGGTTTTAAATGAGGTTCACCTCTCAACCTTTACACGGAGTTTTAGACATAGGCTAACTCTCAACCTAACGCATGTTTACTCCCGTGTCGGAGGCTCCCCCTTGGAGACTTAGTTTAGGCCCGGCTAACGGGCCAAGGAACGACTAATATCCCTAGGTCGAGTTCGACAAACAAACTCTAAAATGGACTCTCAAATATGACAACCTACTTGTCGGATGAGCCCCTTGTTATGCGCCGGATTGGGTTGCTTGATCTCCGCTCTCCCGTGCTTCAATCAGCTTCCCTTGCTCCCACGATCGTGTTGCCGTTGCGTCGCCAATGCCTCAGCCACACTTGATCAAACACCTTGCATGCGATGCCTTTGAGATGCCCAAGGTGCTAGGAGGATAGGTTTGAGAACTCTACAACTAATGGGAATGGGTTGCCTAGAGTCTCTTACCTACAACGATCTCATCTTAGAGTTTTGGACAAGGATTTGCCAATCAAGAAGCTTCCAAACTCTAGAGATCAAGAGGGGATGAAGGTCATCTTCTTCATGAGCTTGGAATGCTCTAATCTTGTGTTAAAGCACAAGGAAGATGCCTTGCATAGGTTGGGAATGAGCCTCAAAATGTTCTCCTACACTGGTGGCTTCACTCCACAAAAATCCCTCTTGCCAATGCCCAAAAACGGAGCTCTATATGTAAGAAAAGAGAGCTCCAATGGTCATAAAACGGGCATAAAACGGCTCTTAGCCGACCTGTCCCGACCGGTCGGAACCCCTTGCTGTAGGCTATCAACTGCATAGGTCAAATACATGGGCCGACCAGTCAAGACCGGTCGGACCCCCTTTCTGGACAGCCTGAAGACTCCAGGCCGACCGGTCAAGACCGGTCGGACCCCCTTGCTGGACACATGAGATATCCAGGCCAACCGGTCGACCATGCTTGCTGAAGGCCCTGTCATGTGAGAAGGCCGACCAGTCTTGACCGGTCGGCTGGTCGTTGTACCATGCAGCAAGTTTAGGGTGATCAGGGAAACAAAGGGGTTGGGTTTCAGCCTATCCATTTTGGCCAAGTTTAGGGTGATCAATTTGGACACCTAGGGCCAGTCCATGATGACAAAATGATTCCTAATATGGTCAAGGTCATCAGGGAAACAAAGGGGTTGGGTTTTGGTCAAGGTTAAGGCACCAAGGCATCACTTTTACCTGAATCTTCATACTTGATGCAGCCGGACCGTCTTGAGTCTTCGGTCTTCATCTTCATTTGGCTCAACTGACACTAGACTCACTGACGTAAGTGATTGACAAACAAGGTGCACTAGTATGCCACGGAAAAGGGCACTAACATTACTGCCTCTCGCACCAAATAACGTTGATATCCAAGGCGGACCCGATCAAATTCCTTATGAACCGGCCTATACTGTCTGGGCGCTTAACTAAGTGGGCCCTTCTCCTCTCTGAGTTCGACATCACATATGTCCCAGCCCGAGCTATTAAAGGACAAGCGATTGCAGATTTTCTCGCTGCGCACCCAGTCCCGAGCAGCGAAGAAATGGAATGTGACCTCCCAGATGACCAGGTTATGATGATCGAAGAACCACGACTCTGGCAGATGTACTTTGACAGAGCCTTTAGGTCAACAGGGGCAGGAGCAGGAGTTATATTTATCAGCCCGCAGGGAGATTTACTGCCCTACTCGTTTACGATCGTGCCAACTTGTACCAACAACGAAGCAGAATATCAAGCCCTCATTATCGGACTACAGCTCACCCTCGAGATGCGTATCAAAGCGATACAGATCTATGGTGACTCCAGGCTAGTCATCGGACAGCTGACGACAGAATATGAGGTTCGCAAACCCGAGTTGTCGCCTTTTCGCCACCAAGCGCAATCGCTGTTCGACCAGTTTCGTAATAGCAACATTTCACATATACCGAGTCAGGAGAATGTACAGGCCGATGCGTTGGCCAGCCTAGCTATTGCTCTGGCTAATCCCGGAGGCAGCCCACTTCAAGTAACGATCGAAGAAAAAAGGATCCTACCAACAACCGTATTGCGTGGCGGTGAATCAAGCGTGAATCCCATCTGTTGCTTCGAAATCACAGAAGAAGACGACTGGAGAAGGCCATTCGTTGACTACTCGAAATATGAATTTTTACCAGAAGAGCCCAAGATGCGCACGTAGGTTAGGAGACACGCTGGTTCATTCATAATACAGAATGATGTCCTTTATAAGCGGTTGTATGAGGGAGTGTTGTTGCGCTGCTTGGACCAAGATGAAGCATACGCCACACTAAAAGAAGCTCCTGGAGGAGAGTGCGGTGCTCACCAAAGAGGCAAGAACTTACATCACTGCGTCCGACATATGGGTTTTTATTGGCCCACGATGACAAAAGATGCGATAGAATATGTCAAGAAGTGTCATCAATGCCAGATACATGTGAATATAATACACTCGCCACCAGAAGAGTTACATCAATCAGTAATATCTTGACCTTTCGCCGCGCTGGGGCATGGACGTGATCGGACCTATTAGTCCGCCATCCTCTCAGGGGCAACAGTACATTCTTGCTGCAACCGATTATTTCTCCAAATGGGCTAAAGCAATTGCCCTAAGGAATGTGAAAGCCAGACACGTCGAAAGTTTCATTCGTCACGCCATATTATATCCACATGGTGTTCCCGAAAGAATCACCACCGACAACGAAACGCCCTTCAAAAATGCCACTATCGATAAGTTGTGCGCAAAGTTTAACATTAAGCATTGCTATTCATCGCCTTATTATCCTCCTACGAATGGGCTGGCCGAGGTATTCAATAAGACTATCGTAAAGACTCTGAAAAAGACAGTGGCAGAGAATAAGAAAGACTGGGACAGACGACTACCCGAAGCATTATGGGCATACAGGACCAAGTACCGCACAGCCACTCGAGCTACACCCTACTCGTTGGTGTACGGTACAGAAGCTGTGATCCCGATGGAGATATAGGTGGAGTCACTATGGGTCGTGCTTCGACACTCCTTGACGGCCAAGTACAATGCTAAGATCAGAATGGCCGAGCTGGATGATCTAGATGAAAAGAGACTCGCCGCCCAGCAAAGGCTTGAGATATATCAGAAACAATTCTCAGCCTTATATGATAAACGAGTCCGTGGTAGATCATTCAAAAGGGGCGACTTGGTGCTAATGATGAAACGTCCAGCACTGGCTCAAGGTCCCAAGAGTAAATTCGATCCGAAATGGGATCCAGTGTATATCATCGATGAAGTGTATTCTAATGGAGCCTATCGGGTGATAGATTGCAAAGGACAGGGAGTCAGTTCACTGGTGAACGGTCGATTTTTGAAAAGATATTATACTTGACGCAAGCTTATCGTTGTGATTTGTAAATACCCCATTAGAGGGAAGGAGTAGCGAAATAGATACCAAAAGAAATGATACCACACAGTAGTTAAATCAAAGTACTAATCATCTGTTTTCGTGCTTCTACAGGTATCAGAAAGTCATTAAGACTCAAGACACATCAAATATGGCACCCCACCCTTTTCAAGACCATCAAGAAAGGGGATAAGCCCTAACTAAGGCTTGATCACATCCTTGTTCACACAAGCATAGGTTTGGGTCCTAACAGGGGGACGCTCTTTCCCAAATAGCTCAATCAGTTTGCATTCAAAACTCAAAAATTGCAAATAAGCTAGAAACACAGCATGAATCCAAAACTGCAATAGTATACATATTGATACATTATCTATTACAACGTGTTCTAAAAATTACGAATGAAGATCATTACAGCTCAACTGTTTAAAGTTTTTAACCACTGGTCTAACAAGTTTGCTGCAGATTCCTCAATTGCCTTCCGCACTGTTTCAACCTCAGCCAAAACTTGGGCAGGGTCAGGAATGTCCTGGAGAGATGCTCCAACTCTGCAACTTAAGCCTTCACGACGTTACGCTCTGCTTCACGTTGATCAAGGGAGGACTGCAGACGAGCCTTTTGACCGCTGAACTTCAAAATTTTGAGATGGACAATCGAACGTTCAGCTTCTAGCCGAGCCATCTCATTGTCTATCTCCCCAAGACGTTCGGTGGCCTCTTGGCACCCAGCATTAGCAACCTGCCAGTCCTTATCACTACAGCCATGCCTGCCTCATGTAACTCGAGTTTTGAAAGAAGGGATCACAAATGACCGCGCTTTTCCTCGACAGAAGGATCAACTTGGAGATTCTTCGCCTCATTTACTCGAGCCACCCCTTCCTTGAACTAAGCCACGTGACCGACTATCAATGATAGGTCAATCCCGAGCCAGGTAGCATTGAGTCCTAATGCCTGTAGTGCTTCGTCCAAGATAGACCATTCATCTCGTTCTTCAAAGAGTCAGCAATATCAGACAGAAGGCTCTTCAGAAGATTCACCTTGGTCTTTGACAGGCCACGAAGAGATGAACTGAATACCTCGGGCAAGACCACAGATGCTGGGGCGTTGGCAGAAGCGGTTGCTGGCAAAGAAAATGATAAACATTAACATATAGAAACCACAAAAAAAGGAAACAAATAGAACGAAGATATATCTATATATAAATAATATAGATGATATACCAGTAATTTCAGGAATACCAACAGCAGGAGCACTGGATGAGGCAGTGGGCACGGATGACACTGGGGCAAGTTCCGTTACTCCCTCGGTCAATGGTTCAGGTAATTCTGGAGAAGATAGCACCACGACCTCGGGAATATTGGC
The DNA here is from genome assembly GCA_003013855.2 of Liriodendron chinense. NCBI lineage: Eukaryota > Viridiplantae > Streptophyta > Magnoliopsida > Magnoliales > Magnoliaceae > Liriodendron > Liriodendron chinense. The sequence continues at coordinate 901,214 of PVNU02003299.1, forward strand.
ATCAGAGGCTGGCCCAACGGCAGGAGGAACTTCAGTGACAGGCTCGGCTGATGATGGTACAACGGCAGGAGGAACTTTAGTGACAAGCTCGGCTGATGATGGTATAACGGCAGGAGGAACTTCAGTGACAGGTTCAGTTGATGATGGCTCAGCAGGAGGAGCTCCCACAGCAGGTTCAGGCGCACTTGATTCGATAGTAGGGACTGCAATCTCTTCCGCTACGGCAGTGATGATCACTTCGGGAACCGTGCTTTGACTAGCTTCAGCCTCTGCCACTGGAGGGTCAGGAGGAAGGTCGGATTCAGCAGGTGCTTCATCATCCAGATCCATAAAAATCGCTCCCGTGTTCTCCTCAGGGACAGATCTCTCATATGTTGGCTCGCTCTCATTGCTCTCCCCAGTATGGCGGCCTTCACTCAAGTTGGCCTGAGAGCTCAATTCACCCTCTTCCCTGGCCTCTCCTGCACTATCAGCCGGAGCGCCACCGATCTCTTTGAAGAGTCGTCTCCGCGAACACTCGGCTTTGTGCAGTTTCCACATGTCCTTTATCTTCTTGCCCCCACAAACGACAAGAAGACTAGGGGCAGTTTTCACCCGAGGACCAATACGCTCAGTCGGTACCCTTTCATCACCATCACCACCATCGTCATCACCATCATCACCATCATAGCCTCCACCTTCATTGCCACCCATATCATCAACGCCTCCACCAGCACCGCCCATAGTATCATCACCACCTCTATCACCACCATCAACATCCTCGTTACCCCCGCCTCTACCACCATCGCCCTCAGCAGCATCATCATCATCATTACCCCCAGCCTCGCCCATGTCATTATTATCATCATCTTCTTCATCATCATCACCTTCATCCCCCCTTCTCAGAACATTACCTTCTTCAGGTAACTCATCTATGGGCCCAAGGGGTGGGAATTCGGGCTCCTTCAATGTTATATTTCTCTCCCCATGAGCGACCCAACCTTCCAGAGTATGTTCAGGTTTTTTGTGGTCAATCACTACATTCAGGGAGGTCTGCAGTCTCTTCGTGCCCGGCACCGCAAGCTGATGAAGATTTTCTAATACATAACCAAGCCCGTCAGCAGGGGTGGGGGTAACAATAGGAGGTGTGACGAAGATGGGCTCAGTGACAAGCATTTTATTTCGAACCAGCGAATACTGGTGAGCCCACCACCTCATCTATCCAAAAGAATCCCCGGTGAAGCACTGTGTCCCCGGGATGACAAAAGAACAACCGGTCCCCGTCAACATAAGTTGTCCCCACATCCACTTCCAATGGATGGGCCCAACACCATACGCTCGTTGCTCGCGCGTCACCGGTTCCAATGTCTCGGGCACCACTTGGTCATACCCGAATTAACGGGCGAAGCGATTAGGATAGTAGGGTTCCCTCCAGAATTCCAACCCTTCACGAAGCGGCAATGACGACGGACGAATCGCAGTTAAGAATGAGCGTTCGTAATAATCAATGCTATCGTCGTCTATGCACAGGATCGATTCTCTGCTTCGGGTACCGGAGAAATCGTAGAAATATACGTTGTCGAACCGTGCTATACTCTCTTCAATGGTGGTCAAATTATGACCAATCATCTTCTTCTTCTGGAAGAAATGCAGCGGAAGCTTCCCCTCTTTGATGTAATCTCCACGTCGTGCGCCGTAGACCCAGGGGAAGTATACCACGAGCTAGCCAGAGAAGAAATGCCACCCGCAGTAGGCCGAGTTCATCCCGTAAGCAGCGCGCTCCTTATTACTGATGATGTAGCCAAATGCCCGATAGATGGAGCACAGGACCACTGGAGCCAGCGCATACCGACGACCATTCGCCAAGGCTCCTGCGACGGCAAAACATGATACTCTTATATTATCCGCTTGCTTGGAGCTCGGCAGCGTTACGCAGCTGAGCCAGTACGCTAAGAAGCTGACCAGCTCACAGGTGGGGGAGAGCTTATTGAGACAGGGGAAGTTCTCTTTCATTCGCTTCTCCAGGAGTGCCTTGTCCCCACGGCCTTCATCATAAGCCACGTAGTCCAAGCTGAAGGAAAAGAAACAAGGTGTTAACAAAAGAAAGAGGAATAATGAAGTAGTGATGTGCAGCTCATAATGAAACACTTACTTCAAACCATGGCTGAAGTAAACCAGCCAATCCTCGAATGGAAGTTTGTCCTTGAGGCCCCAAAACTGAGGAAGCTCTACGAACAACTCGTAACAGGCCTCAGAAAAGAAGCCTTCGTTGACGCCCTTCTTCTTTCGCGACTACTCATCGTCGCTCAGGACCCATTCGTCGTAGATCCTCCCACGGATCGGGAGACCCGCGATCCGGTTAAGGTCCCAAAGCGAGATGCTCATCTCACCACACGGCATGTGGAAAGAGTTGGTGATGGAACACCAGTGATTGAGGAAGCCCTTGTAAACCCAGGGTTCCCGACAGAAATAACTCGATGTCGCCTCAATGGCCTTATATAAGCCAACCGCCCGCAGAGTGGCCCTGTGCTGCTCCAAGATACGATTCGCCCACGCTTCGTAGCCGGGGTAGGGAATCAGATGGCCGCGGGTTCGAAATGCTCCGGTCAGCCAAACTTCAGTGTCCCCTAAATGATGAAACCGCTGGCGAAGGGTCTCGAAGTAATGCTTGGGGAAAGGCTGATGAGGGCTGTAGTTCGGCTCCAAGAAAATCATATCCTTCACACCAAGGACGAACTGACACTTCCCATTCTTAGATAAGGAGCAGCTGAGAGATGGTGCCGGGCCGAATGTCCAAGTACCGACGCTGTATAAGGAATTGCTCCGGCAGATGTCAGACAGTTCGATGCTTGGAAGGGAGCGCAGCTGTTGGTAACTCTTCGAATACCGAATGTATTGTTGAGTGTAAGGGTTCCTTATGATGAGCGGTGCGGTGACGAGCTTGACAGTAGACCAGGCCACCTTCATCTTATCGGACTTGGATTTGGCCTGGTTCTCCAAGTACACCTGTTTGGCACCCTTGCCAGCCCTCTTCGGATGACCACGCTTAGAAGTCTACACGGGAATTGACGGGCTCACTTCACAGTCCTCAAAACCTATGGTCCCATCTGACCGAAAGTCACGCAGGGAAGCATACCAAGCATCCCATTGTTCCTGGGTGCCTCTGTCCGGAGGAGGGGGCATGACTCGGTCACAAAGGATCCTCCCTTGCATATCCTTGGAGAGCGTTAAGATACGCTCATAGAAGTTAAACATCTCCGGAGGGAGGAACCACTGCAGATTCTGGTCCAACGGCCTGGTAGCCTTCTTCGAAGTTGCGCGCTTACGCTTTGACGGAATTACCGGTGGCCTGAAGGCCCAGCTTGTGAGGCATCACTAGCCATTACGATCTGCAACGGCATGGAAGAAGCTTAAATATAGCTCAGAGCAAGGAAAAGAAAAATACGCGCAGAAAGAAATCGACATTCGAAAAATCCAAAGGGATACAAAGCAACAGGCAAACGAAAATGCAAGCGCCAATTAAGACCTTGGTAAAGCACATCCAAACCAGTAAAGAAGCAAATAATGCGACAACATTTATGCCATGACATCATCATCACATATATACAAACAAGAAAGGACAGAAGAAAAAGAAAATGATATAATTATCATTCATCAACTATAAAGACAATTCCAAAATGTTTGGATTGCTGTATCAATTGTTTAAATGTTAGAAGTCAATGTTTGTCATGAGATGACACAAAACTGTGGGGCCCTCTCCCCATGGTCAGAAAAAGGATCTCAGTCCTGCAGCAGTGGAAGAATCCGAGCCTTGAACTCATCCACCTTCGCCTGGACCCGGACTTCCTTAGAAATCAGGTCCATTAAGTAAGAGATGCATTGCTGCACGAAATCGAAGTTCAAGTATTCCGAATTGGTCCAGTTCCTCACGATAGAGATGTTGATCGCGAGTCTGTCACGTTCCCTCAAGGCCTCCCTGACCATTCTCCAGATTCTGGCGCGACGGTCCGGAAACTCAGCCTCCGCCAGCGGGAGAGCCTAAGCAAGGAATCCTCCATTCTTCCTATTCTCCTTCTTTAAGGAGTGAAGTCGGCTCAATAAAGCCACGAAAGAAGCAGCTAAAGGGGGCTTCACCGCTTCAAGGATCGCCAACTCTTCCGGAAAAGAAGAATCGCCGATGAAGTCAAGGATAACTTCCTTCTGCTCGCCAGAAATGGAGGCCATGAGGGAGACATTCCGGATAGCCTTCAGAATGGGGCGAGAGTCTGCGCCCAGCCGGGTCAGAGCCTCAGCCACCTCATCATGCAAAGAGGTGAGAGATGACCAAGCCTCAGGACGATTGAGGGAGCCAAGAAGCCGCCGTAGACAATCTTGGGCAGCGCGCAAGGAAGCACGAGTTATGACCATTGTCTGCTGGAAAATAAGACTGACAAACCGATCTGAGAAACATAGCAACCCGATAAAAAGAGGGGGAAAGAGAAGAAGCACATAAGGCCAGTCACGTGAAGGCTAAAGGTCGGATGAGGCATGCAAAGGTACGGTTGAAACATCACTTGAATTAACCACTAGGATTACCCTTTAAACTGATGCGATCTAGAAATCTTTTAATATATGAGACCCTGCGCCTCCTCAAAATAACAGTCACATATACGCAAATGCAAGGTAGAGGTATAGGGGCTCATACCCTTTAGAGACTTAGTACAAAAAATCATGAGAGCAAAAGTACGCAAATCTTCAAAATTACAAGTCCTATAATCTGGGTGCATGAGGCTCCACGCACCCCAATAATATCTAATATTTGCCAGGTTGAATTTCAGGGTGCGTGAGGCTCCACACACCCTGAAATACGTCCAAAATTCACCAAGTTCGAAAGCAGGGTGCGTGAGCCTCCACGCACCTCGAAATACATCAAAATTTACCAAGTTACAATTCGGGGTGCGTGTGACCCCACGCACCCCCTTTAAAAGTCAAAACCCAATTTTTGGGTGTGTGGAGGAAAACAGCCTCCAGCGAATTAGACAAAGGGTGCGTGAAGTCTCACACACCCATAAAGTATAACTTTCGCCAAGTCCACCATTACTTGGGTGCGTGTGACCCCACGCACCCTTAAAACTGGTCAAAATCCAATTTTTGGGTGCGTAGAGGGAAAAACCCTCCGATAAATCTGACGAGAGGTGCGTAAGGTCCCACGCACCCCGATATTTTGAGAAATCCCCATTAATTTTAATTTCTGGGTGCGTGCCAACCCATGCACCCTTAATCGATCAAAACTCAATTTTTGGGTGCGTAGAGGGAAAAACCCTCCGATAAATCCGACGAGGGGTGCGTGTGAGGTCCACGCACCCATAAAAACACCTTACCTCGAATTAAAGGATGCATGCGAAATTAAAGGGTGCGTTGGAGGTAATTCTTGGGTGCGTTGGCAAATAAACGGGTGCGTGGAAGGCATAAGAAAAATCCAACGAAAAGAGGAAATGAAGAAGAAATGGCTATCTTCTATATTTATAGTAGAGACCCAACGGTTCGATACGTCACACTGAACAGTCATCTATCCATCGTAACGCATCGGAGGGGCCCCTTAGAATAGCCATATACCTCCAAAAGAATCACGCAAAATGCCTTCCGGTGCACGCGAAACGGAGATTTACAAAGATTCCCTGAACCGATTTTGGCTGAAATCTCCAGCGGGCCCCGCGATCACCATGATCAGAACCGTCCGGAATCGAACCCATAACTTCCTTGTGATTTAAGATGAATGGTGCATGTGATTTGTGTTGAGCTCTTAATTGTGCATATTCTAACCCCAATTCATCACTCATTGTGCAAGGTTTGTATGGTTTGTAAGCTAATTCAATGCATGTTTTGTGACTACAGGATTGAGGGTGGACTCTACTCAATTGAGGACATAAAGAGCTCACTTGGGATCATTCTGATGAAGAATGTTTGAGGACCAAAGAAGAAAAGAAAGAAAGAACTAAAGAAGAGAAGAAAGCAGATGAAAGAAAGGAAGAAAATAAGAAGAAATGAAGCTGACCGGTCGTGACCAGTCGGCCAAGGAAGCCAGACCGGTCAGTGACCGGTCAGCCATGCATGTTTGGGCACTACTGAAGAGGACCGACCGGTCATGATCGGTCGGTCATTGTTGCTGTAATATGGATGAAAACATCCGACCGGTCATGACCGGTCGGAGGGGCTTGCTGGACTGAAGATAAACAGGTCCGACCGGTCTTGACCGGTCGGGCATACTTGCTGGAATGACTCTCTATTGAGGCTGACCGGTCATGACCGGTCGACCATGCGTACTGACTTAGAAGCTTCTAATTTCTTCCCGATTTTCTCTGCGCTGCGTAAGAGTTTCGCAAATTCCCGATTATTCCGACGTTGTGGAGCCGCCAGACTATAAGAAGACACCTAGGGATCGTTCCTAGGGTATCCTAGAAGGGTTCAAGCGAGGTTGGAGGCTGTGGAAGTGAAGATTGGAGTTTCACAACTCCTTTTGGTTTGCTTTGCTGTTTTCATGCTTTTTGTAGTTGTTTCATGTTTCCTTGGATCATGAGCAGCTAAACCTCTTAGCTAGGGCTAAGAGGTGAAGCTTGTAGTGAATCCAAGATGTTTTAATTCGTTTTATTGGATTTTAGTTTGGAATTCATGATTATGAACTAAGGTTTGAAGTTTATACAAGTTTTTAAGTAATTTTTCTTAGTCTTGTGATGACTCATGGATGTTTGGATGAATTACTTATCTTCTTAATTTGTTTGCAACGGTATAGACCTGTATGATCCGAGGAATCGGAGTGCGCTCTAGTACTAAGCTCTTCATAAAGGGACTTCAGGCCAAAGTTCTATTTTAGTTGATTTTCTGGAATATGTAAGGACTGTGCTGGTGATTTGAATCTAGTTCAAATCCTAATCTAGCCTTGTCTTGTGAGAGGACTTGGGGATGGTTATGATTGAGAACTGGACCTATAGGAAAGGGGAATGACCTATGCAATTGAGCATGCTCAGCTCAGCCTAGATTGAGTGAATCTTATGCATAGAACTTACATATTACAGACTGTTTGGTTTAACAGTTCTATCATCCGACTAGACAGACAGGAATGCCGGTTCTAGTTGAGAGAATAAGAAACCACAGCGGATTGAACATTAAGGATTGCTACAAGTGGATCCTTGAAACCCTAGTACCCTCTTATAATTACTTACTCTCGATTTAATTCAGCTTTTGTTACTCATATCAACTTTATACATCAATCGGATTAGCAGACTTCAATAGACACTTGTGGATGAATTTGTGAGATCCTACATAGTCCCTGTGGATCGACCTCGGTCTTACCGAGTTTATTACTACATTGCAACCTTACACTTGGGGAAGCGAACAAGTTTTTGGCTCCGCTACCGGGGAACTCGACGGTTTTCACAAATTTCTGAAATTAGTATCTATTTAGGATTTTTTTAGATTTTTAGACTAACTTAGTTTATTTATTTGATTTTTTCTTTTTAGGGATTTCTAGGAAGCTGAAGAAGATACAAGAGTTTCAAGTGCGAATCAGGTTCTATCTTTCTAAACCTTACTCTTCTCCTTCTCCTATTCATTCCTATTCATCTCTTGTAGAGTGGGTGGAGATTCCTTTTGGATCTCTAAAAGGTCGGCCTTTTTGCCACCTGGATTCCTATTGGTCGGCTCAGCCGCCTTGGATCACCTTGTGCTCAGAGATTTCTTTTCTCATCTCTACTCCTCTTTTTCCTTTTTCTGCACTTTTTCTCAAAAGATTCAAAGAGTGGGTGGGGAGTTCTCTGAACCCCTATTGACTAGGAGAAATCGGTCTCTATCCTTGCTTCTGGCCTAGCCATTGCAAGACACCTTGTGCTTCGGTCTTAGAGAAGAGTAAAGAAAAGGGAGGAAGAATTCTCCTTTCTTTTTTTTTCTTATTTTTGGTTTTGCATGCCACATTGGGCTCGGGATTCCAATAACCGACTCATAAGTGAAGGGGGGATAGTAGAAGGAATTGATAAAGAGCCACGTGCTAGGAGACAGCTAGATTCTCCAATTTTATCTGGAAATATGGCTGCAAATCAACCTAACCCAAACCAAAATCAAACTGAAACTGGGGAGAATGTGGTTGATGATGTTCCCCAACCAAGGACTTTACGTGATTTCTTGCAACCTGCAAGAACGAGCACTCCCTCATGCATAGTATTTCCACTAAATGCAGGGAACGTGGATTTGAAACCGGGAGTGATCAATCTTCTCCCTAAATTCCATGGTCTAGACAGTGAAAGTGCCTATCAACACCTTAGGGAGTTTGATGAAGTAATCACCACCATGCACTTTGCAAATGTGACTGAAGATGTAGTAAGACTTAAATTCTTCCCTTTCACTCTTAAGGATAAAGCCAAGGGTTGGCTTTATGCATTGAGGCCAAGATCAATTGGGTCATGGAATGATATGCACAGAGAATTTATAAAAAAAATTCTTCCCTACTCACAAAACAAACATGCTTAAGCGCCTTATCATGAACTTTGCCCAAAAGGAAGATGAAACCTTTTCCCAATGTTGGGAGAGGTTCAAGGACCTATTAAACGCATGCCCACATCATGGCTATGAAATTTGGCGGATTATAAGTTTTTTCTATGAAGGACTGATTCCATCCATGCGCCAATTTATAGAGATGATGTGTAATGGGGAGTTCATGAATAAGGAAGCTGATGAAGCATGGGATTATCTGGAAGAATTGGCTGAAAGTGCACAATCTTGGGACACATCTAAACCAACAAATTCCAAGACTGGCCAACAAAAAGAAAAGGGAGGAATGTATGTCTTATCAGAAGAAGATAGCATAAGTGCACGGTTGGCTAGCCTTACAAGAAAGGTCGAAGCCATGGAATTAAGGAAAGGAGAAACAATCAACTCCACTGAGGTTGAAACTGTTTGTGGAATTTGTGCTGGAAATCAACATGCTACACCAGATTGTCCCACAATTTCAGCAGTCCAAGGCATCTTACAAGAACAAACAAATGCCATAAACAGTTATCAACAGCAATATGGTGCTCCAAACTCAAACACGTATAATCCTAATTGGAAGAACCATCCCAACTTCAGTTGGAGGAATGGACCCACTGCAAATGCAAACAACACTCCAAAAGTATCACTAGAAGAGATGTTGGGTGCACTCGTATCGGTCCAGAATGAGTATAACAAGACAAATTCTCTAAAAATAGATGGGTTCATGCAAGAGCAATTGAAATTCAATCAAAATTCAAATCAAGCCATTAATGAATTGAAAACATCTCTGGCTAGAGTTGAAGCTCACCTTAGTGGTAGAGAGAAGGGCACACTTCCTGCTCAACCTCTTCCTAATCCAAGGACCCAGTATGAGATACAAGATGCAAGCTCATCCTCCCACCATACGGAACATGTCCAGGCTATCACCACTTTGAGAAGTAGGAAAGAAATTGACAAATCTAATCCGGTGAAGGCCCCAAAGCCTAAGGATCCGGAAATTCCCAAAGAGGATGATAGCCCAGACAATATTCCACAAGAGAAAGAACCGGAAAGGCAATACAAGCCGGTTGCCCCATTTCCACAAAGGTTGATTTCACCAAAACCTTTAGATAAAAATCTGGAGATTCTGGAAGTTTTTAAGCAGGTGAAGATCAACATCCCGCTGTTGGATGCAATAAAACAAATACCATCTTATGCCAAATTTTTAAAGGAATTATGTACAATCAAAAGGAAACATAACATTCACAACAAAGTGCTTTTGGCTGAGAATTTGAGCGCCATCATCAAACAAGAGGTGCCCCAAAAATACAAGGATCCAGGTAGTCCAACCATCTTATGCATCATAGGAGACTACCAGATTAAACAAGCCCTACTCGACTTGGGGGCAAGTGTGAATCTCATTCCATACTCGGTCTACGAACAACTCGGGTTAGGTGAATTGAAACCCACCAAAACCACACTCCAACTTGCTGATAGATCCATCCGGATACCGAGAGGAATGGTAGAGGATGTCCTAGTCCAAGTTGATAAATTCTATTACCCAGTAGATTTTATTGTCTTGGACACACATCCCGTAATAGGCACCGGTACTCAAATTCCCGTCATACTTGGACGACCGTTTCTAGCTACTTCAAACGCCATTATCAATTGCAGAAACGGACTTGTACAAATGTCCTTTGGAAATATGACCCTTGAGCTTAACATATTTGAGTTATGCAAACAACCGCGGGAAGTTGATGATGATGTCCACGAATTAAACATGATCGAATCATTCGTGGAGGATACAGTCCCCTTATCAGTATTTTCCAACCCTTTGGAGGCATGTATGGCCCACTCTCATGAGACAAATGATTACACAATACAAGAGATGGATGCCATTCTAGATGTGATGCTGGTGCTTGAGAATAAATCCAATTGAACCTTTGCCTGTAAATGAGAACAAGGCCCTCCCATCCAACATCAAGGCACCAAAACTCGACCTAAAACCATTGCCAAGTGAGCTAAAGTATGTTTATTTAGGTCGAGATGAGACATATCCAGTGGTGATTTCTTCCCACTTGGATGAGGAACAAGAGAGTAGGCTAATAGCCACTCTATTAGAGCACAAGAGTGCCATTGGATGGTCAATTGCGGATCTCAAAGGCATAGACCCACTGATTTGTACTCACCGCATACACCTTGAGGAAAATGCAAAATCATCCCGGCAACCACAAAGACGACTAAATCCAAACATGAAGGATGTGGTTAAGGCCGAAGTGGTGAAACTATTGGATGTAGGTATCATTTACCCAATATCTGATAGCCAATGGGTGAGCCCAACTCAAGTGGTGCCTAAGAAATCCGGAATAACCATCGTAGCTAATGCCAATAACGAACTCGTGCCAACTAGAGTCACTACTGGTTGGAGAATGTGCATTGACTACAGGAAGCTAAACACTGTCACGAGGAAAGACCACTTTCCCCTACCATTTGTTGATCAGATTTTAGAACGGTTGGCGGGTCATTCCCACTTTTGCTTCCTTGATGGCTATTCAGGGTACAACCAAATAGAAATTGCCCGTGAAGACCAAGAAAAGACTACATTTACATGTCCATTCGGCACTTTCGCCTATCGACGGATGCCGTTTGGACTATGTAATGCCCCTGCCACCTTTCAGCGTTGTATGATGAGCATCTTTTCTGACATGGTGGGGACCATTCTCGAAGTCTTCATGGATGATTTTTCCGTATTCGGTTGTAGCTTTGATGAGTGCCTTGAGCACTTGAAATCTGTGCTAAAAAGATGTGAAGAGAAGAACCTAGTGCTCAATTGGGAAAAGTGTCACTTCATGGTTCAAAAGGGAATTGTACTTGGTCACATCGTTTCACAAAATGGAATTGAGGTGGACAAAGCGAAAATTGATCTTATCTCTACCCTTCCACCACCCAAAAGCATACGAGATGTGCGGTCCTTTTTAGGACACGCAGGATTCTACAGAAGGTTCATAAAGGACTTCAGTTCACTCTCTCGCCCTTTATGTAACCTACTTCAAAAGGAAAATTCATTCGAGTGGAATGAAGAATGTCAAAAAGCCTTTAACACCCTTAAAGGTATGTTGACATGTGCCCCAATAATGCAACCACCTGATTGGAGCCTTCCTTTTGAGATTATGTGCGATGCTAGCGACTATGCTATTGGGGCCGTGTTAGGCCAAAGAAAAGATAAAAAGCCATGTGTCATCTACTATGCAAGTAGAACCCTAAACTCAGCCCAGGCAAACTACACTACCACTGAAAAGGAACTTTTAGCCGTAGTTTTTTCTTTGGAGAAGTTTAGATCCTACTTGATTGGATCCAAGATCATTATATTCACTGACCATGCCGCGCTTAAGTATCTGCTTTCTAAGAAGGATGCTAAACCACGATTATTAAGATGGATCCTCCTACCCCAAGAATTCGACATAGAAATACGTGATAAGAAAGGAGTAGAAAATGTAGTAGCCGACCATCTCTCTCGACTTGTCCTCACTAATTCCCCTGAAACGACTGCAATCAATGACATGTTCCCTGATGAACAACTTTTTGCTGTTTCCCAATTGCCATGGTATGCAGACATTGCTAACTATCTTGCTACAGGTGCAATTCCTACATATTGGAAAAAACAAGATAAGGATAGATTCTTCACGGAGGTGCGAAAATTTCTATGGGACGACCCATACTTATTCAAGTACTGTCCCGATCAAATCATAAGGAGATGTGTCCCAGATGATGAGCAACAAAGTATCATCTCCTTCTGTCATTCTCAAGCATGTGGTGGTCACTTTTCGGCCAAAAAGACCACAGCGAAAATTCTGCAATGTGGGTTTTATTGGCCCACCATGTTCAAAGACACACATGAGTTTTGCAAAGCATGTGAACCTTGTCAGAAACTAGGAGGAATCTCCCGTAGAAATATGATGCCACTCAATCCCATCTTGATTATCGAAATTTTTTATTGTTGGAGCATCGATTTCATGGGCCCATTCCCATCTTCTTTTGGAAATTTATACATCTTGCTTGCCGTTGATTATGTCTCCAAATGGGTCGAGGCCATTCCTTGCCGGAATAATGACCATAAAACGGTCATTCAATTTTTAAAAGAAAATATTCTTTCCCGGTTTGGAACGCCTTGAGTCATCATAAGTGATGGAGGGTCTCACTTTTGCAATCGCCCTTTTGCAGCCTTAATGAAGAAATATGGCGTTACACACAAAGTGAGCACTCCCTATCACCCACAAACTAGTGGACAAGCTGAGATATCCAATAGAGAGATTAAACACATTTTGGAGAAAACGGTGAATCCCGATCGCAAGGATTGGTCACTTCGACTTACCGATGCGCTTTGGGCTTACCGTACTGCCTTTAAAACCCCTATTGGAATGTCTCCCTATAGACTTGTCTATGGGAAGGCTTGTCACTTACCTGTGGAGTTGGAACATAAGGCATATTGGGCTATTAAGAAGATGAATTTCAATTCTGACAAGGCAAGCTCGTTACGCAAACTACAATTGAATGAACTTGCAGAAATCCGGAATGACGCTTATGAGAATGCGAGAATTTACAAGGACAAGACGAAGATATTCCATGATAAGAATATTCTTCGCACGACATTCACGATTAACCAAAAAGTCCTCATGTATAATTCTCGCTTACATCTATTTCCGGGAAAACTGAAATCTCGATGGACCGGTCCCTACATTGTGCAAACTGTTTATCCGTATGGGACTGTCGAGCTGTTGAATCCGAGGAACGGCAACATTTTCAAAGCAAATGGACAGCGATTAAAGCCGTTCTTTGAGAAATTCCCTTCAGAAGGTATGTCCATACCTCTGAATGATCCTGTGTATCAGGATGATTGATCTCCTAGTCTGATGGAGGTATAGAGTAGTTAGGATTAGGATTTCGCTGCTTTTGTTTTCTTTTTCATAGGTTTGTTAGAAGGAGGAAGAATTCCACTTTTCACTCTCACAGGTACTATCATTCCTCACTCCCTTTTATTTTCAAATTGCTCTCATGTTTTGCTCATGGCACATCTTTTACATTGAGGACAATGCAAGATTTGGTTGGGGGGGTGTGGGATCGCTTGGATGAATCCAGCGTTTTGCAACATTTCAAGCAATTATGTGGAAATTTTTCGATTTCTCAAAAATTTGAAACTCTTTTGGAAAACACCGAGTCTATGCATTCGAGTTGATATGAGCATAAGAGGAGGAGATATGAAGTGTATAAGGCTGGATGTCTGGAATCTCTCATTGCATAATGGTTTTATATGTGAACTCCCCTATTTTTGTGATTGATAGAAAATCTGAACACTTTTACACCTAGTTCACATTACACGATTTTCATGAGTTGAAGGGATTATGTGATTTATGGATTAGCTAGACTTTGAATTAAGGTATTGAGAAATCAGGCCGGGGGTACTTTGTCCATCCTTGTCCATGGGAAAATAATGAAAGATATGGATTTCTAAAAATCCTATCTAATTTAAAAAGAAAAAGGAAAAGGAAGGATGAAATTGGGAATGTGGAAAAACGGTGGAAAATTCCGATTAGGGCTACCTACTACCAACCGGGGGATGGTCTACCCGTAACCAAAGCCGGAAATGGGACGTAGTGTGAAAGTCGTCGGAAGGACGGTAAGGCAAATTCCTGTCGTTGGCTTGATGTGGCTCTATGTACCTTGAGTTCTATAGTCTAGTTGATCTATGAAGAAGATAATCCTAGAAACCCGTGGAATGAATTTTCACTACCCACACTAGGATGAATTTGTTCAATTCCCTCTATTTATCAACCAATCAGTGGGAATCTCATATGAATGCCTATTATGTCTTGAGGATTTACGGTTCCAACCTTTGACGCCTAATCTTTCTGAATCTTACACTTATGAACCTTGGAATGTATAGAAGGATTGTTTCTGAAAGAGAGTTGAGTCTGAAGAATGAGATTAGCTTCACGCATGTTTTGCTCAGGACTAGCAAAATGTGGTTGGGGGGTGTGTTGAGCTCTTAATTGTGCATATTCTAACCCCAATTCATCACTCATTGTGCAAGGTTTGTATGGTTTGTAAGCTAATTCAATGCATGTTTTGTGACTACAGGATTGAGGGTGGACTCTACTCAATTGAAGACATAAAGAGCTCACTTGGGATCATTCTGATGAAGAATGTTTGAGGACCAAAGAAGAAAAGAAAGAAAGAACTAAAGAAGAGAAGAAAGCAGATGAAAGAAATAAAGAAAATAAGAAGAAATGAAGCTGACCGGTCGTGACCGGTCGGCCAAGGAAGCCAGACCGGTCAGTGACCGGTCAGCCATGCATGTTTGGGCACTACTGAAGAGGATTGACCGGTCATGACCGGTCGGTCACTGTTGCTGTAATATGGATGAAAACATCCGACCGGTCATGACCGGTCGGAGGGGCTTGCTGGACTGAAGATAAACAGGTCCGACCGGTCTTGACCGGTCGGGCATACTTGCTGGAATGACTCTCTATTGAGGCCGACCGGTCATGACCGGTCGGCCATGCGTACTGACTTAGAAGCTTCTAATTTCTTCCCGATTTTCTCTGCGCTGCGTAAGAGTTTCGTAAATTCCCGATTATTCCGACGTTGTGGAGCCTCCAGACTATAAGAGGACACCTAGGGATCGTTCCTAGGGTATCCTAGAAGGGTTCAAGCGAGGTTGGAGGCTGTGGAAGTGAAGATTGGAGTTTCACAACTCCTTTTGGTTTGCTTTGCTGTTTTCATGCTTTTTGTAGTTGTTTCATGTTTCCTTGGATCATGAGCAGCTAAACCTCTTAGCTAGGGCTAAGAGGTGAAGCTTGTAGTGAATCCAAGTAGTTTTAATTTGTTTTATTGGATTTTAGTTTGGAATTCATGATTATGAACTAAGGTTTGAAGTTTATACAAGTTTTTAAGTAATTTTTCTTAGTCTTGTGATGACTCATGGATGTTTGGATGAATTACTTATCTTCTTAATTTGTTTGCAACGGTATAGACCTGTATGATCCGAGGAATCGGAGTGCGCTCTAGTACTAAGCTCTTCATAAAGGGACTTCAGGCCAAAGTTCTATTTTAGTTGATTTTCTGGAATATGTAAGGACTGTGCTGGTGATTTGAATCTAGTTCAAATCCTAATCTAGCCTTGTCTTGTGAGAGGACTTGGGGATGGTTATGATTGAGAACTGGACCTATAGGAAAGGGGAATGACCTATGCAATTGAGCATGCTCAGCTCAGCCTAGATTGAGTGAATCTTATACATAGAACTTACATATTACAGACTGTTTGGTTTAACAGTTCTATCATCCGACTAGACAGACAGGAATGTCGGTTCTAGTTGAGAGAATAAGAAACCACAGCGGATTGAACATTAAGGATTGCTACAAGTGGATCCTTGAAACCCTAGTACCCTCTTATAATTACTTACTCTCAATTTAATTCAGCTTTTGTTACTCATATCAACTTTATACATCAATCGGATTAGTAGACTTCAATAGACACTTGTGGATGAATTTGTGAGATCCTACATAGTCCCTGTGGATCGACCTCGGTCTTACCGAGTTTATTACTACATCGCAACCTTACACTTGGGGAAGCGAACAATTTCACGATCAAACGAGCCCCACAAACCCATCAAAATTCAAAACCCAAATGGTGAAGTTCCGATTTACGTCCCACACACCCATAAATTCGGGTACCCACGCACCTGAAAAATCAGCAAAAACAGGAATTCATTTAAAGGTATTTTGGTGCCCCACGTACCCCAAAAATGGGTCCACACACCCTTAAATTCGACCCATTTGATATCCATCATTTTAGAGGCATTTCGAAGTCCCACGCACCCGAAAAATGCCCCACGCATCCATGAATTCGACTAAAAATCAGGCACTTAGTTTAAAGGTGCGTTGAGTCCCACGCGTCCATAAATTAAGTCCCACGCACTCAAAAAGTCAGACATTTTCAGAAATCATTTTTGGATGCGTCGGACCTCCGCATGTCAATTTTAAGGTGCATTGAGGGTATTTTAGGGGTGCGTGGCACGTGGCAGCCTCTCATTGGCGGAATCCCGGTGTCTTCGTCTATAAATACCCCGTCCAACGAGTCATTTTCACGTTTTCAGAAAGAGAGAGAGCTGCCATCCTCTGGGAATTCGAAATCCCCACCGGAAACCCTTGTCGGAATACTTTTCCTATCACCGAAAACCCTTCTCGATCACCGGAGTTCCTTCCGATCGCCAACATTTCCCCACAAGTCTGAATTCTGAGAAATCACAAGTGTGGGCACGCACCCATAAAATGGTCCCACGCACCCAAAAAAATGGCCTACGCGTCCATAAATTAAGTCCCACGCGTCCATTAATTTGACCTGAATCGAACAAGTGCCTCGGACTCTCACGCACCCGAAAAATGGCCCACGCGTCCATAAATTCGAGTCCCACGCATTCATAAATTTGACAAAATTCAGATTTGCAAATTCGGTCCCACGCACCCGACAAATGCCCCACGCACCCATAAATTCATAAAAAAAAATCTGGTACTTTAATTTAAAGGTGCGTTGGACCCCACGCACCTGTAAAACAAGCCCACGCACCCAAAAAATCAGCCAATTGCATAACATGTTTACAGGTGCACCGGACTCAATTTTAAGTGTTTTCAAGTTTCGTTTGAGCCTATTTTGGGTATTTCGAGCGTTCTGGGCTCAATGGAATGGTCAAATGGATGTTCCGAGAACTCTAAATGAACAGAATTGTGCATCTTCGAGGTTTGACTCAATTCGACGCGATGAACGAAATGACTTCTCGGAAAGAAGCCGCCAGCGTCCAGAACTATGCAAATATGTCATCATTTATATCTACAGTAAAGATGTGATCTAATTTGGGTCGAAAGTTAGACAAACGGGACTATGGTTATCACGATAAACCATGTCAAAGATTTTCAATTCGCTACAAAGCAACTGTTATGAATTGCCACAACACAACAGTCGATGCCCTACCCATCCAAACGGCATCCGTCTGTTGGGCTGCTCAGGTACACACAACTGCAAACCGGTCTTCCCGAGGTCGCCTGTCCACACATGACAGCTGCAGATCCAGAGTCTTACCCTCTCAGTAAAAAACCCTGACAGTCCCTACCCGAATCTCCCGCCAAAACATGGGACATAGACATCTGACTAATACAAAGATGGTTCAGCCCATAACAAAACAAATACAGGTCTCTACGACCACAAACTCTAAGACCATAGTCCCTGCTGACTAGTCTTTTGCCTTTTAATCAAGGGTCATCGATCATTCGATGTAATTAAGGGCTCGTGCCAGATCACGGCCTGGAATGTACAAGATCTCAGGATCTCTGGAATAAAATTTGCCTTGCGATATCTCTTCTTGTGTACCTTTTGTAAATGCTTGTGATTGTCTATGAATGTTTCTATTACTCAGAACCCCAGAGCAATAATATACATTTCACGAAGAATGCAATCGTGATCCATTTTCTAGTTCCAACAATGTAGGACATGGAAGTCATTACGTAGGCCTCTAACACGGGAGAATACATACGTTGTCCTTGTGTAGGATTTGAGGAGTCCTTGTGTAGGAATAGACCTTGTATAGGTTGTAAAGGTTGAGAGGTGAACCTCATTTAAAACCTCTGATAGTGAATGCCGGTGTGCTCAAAGGATTTGAGTACTTGAACCGGGAGTCGAGTAAACTCATCGTGGAACCACTATACATCATGTGTAATGTGGTGAATGCATCTTGTCCATTATTATGCTTTAAGATTGATTCTATAGTTAATGCCCATCTCATGTTTGACAGAATGCTCATATGAAATCCTTGAATACTTTGTACAAGCATGCATATCAACTGTTTGATCAAATGCTTGTCTTAGTATAGTTGATAATTCAGAAAGATCTTGTGTGATCTATTTACTTGCATTTACTTATACTTAATTGATAAATTGGATTGTGAATGCACTAAAGTTTTTAATTAGCAAGGAATTTATAAAAAGTCCTATCCCCCCCTCTCTAGGACATAAGCATGCCTTCAAGCTTATCTCAATAGCGGTGCAACCGCAATTTCATATTCAAAGTTCCCGAGATCTCCTCTAGACACAAACCAAGCTAGCTCAAAAGCTCAGCTCAAATTAGTTTGAAAGAGCTCAGCTTAGATTGGTTCAAATAGAAGTTCAAACCAGACCAAACCTCAAAATTAAGCTCGTTTAAAAAAATAAACCAAACTCAAACTAGGGCAGTACCGGCTCAGCTCGACTTGATTCTGCTTAGTTTGATTCGGCTTGATTTGGCTCGTAGATTGTATGCAGACTCTTTCATGTGGTGTGATCCACTTGAGCTTTGAATATGATTCAATTTTGGGATCATATCCTAAAATGATATGTAAAAATGGATGGAGGACGTGGATAATACATATACATGAGGATGTGGATAATACATAATACATATACACGAATGCATATTGTTTCCTGTGGTTTGGTCCACTTAAGTTTTGAATATGATTCAATTTTGGATCATGCCCTAAAATGATATGTAAAAATGGGTGGACGATGTGGATAATGCATATACATGATGGTGGGCCCACAAAGTTTACTCAATACCCTATGTTAGTGCACTTTTCTATGGCATACTAGTGCACCTTGTTTGTCAATCACTTAGGTCAGTGGGTCTAGTGTCGGTTGAGCTTAATGAAGACGAAGACCGAAGACTCAAGTGGCCCTGCTGCATCAAGGAAGAAGAAACAGGTAAAAGCGATGCCTTGGTGTGCCTTAACCTTGACCAAAACCTAACCCTTAACCTCTTAGATGACTTGCACCAACTAGGTATACCCTTAGTCATCATCATTAGTCTTAGAACTCCATGAAAAACATGATAAGTTAGATTAATCAAAGAGGTGAAAGCTGCTGTAATCAAATCAGCTCAAACAGCAATTTTCGATTGATCTCCGATCAATCGGACATTGGCTCCGATAGGACTCCGATCAATCAGACAGAAGTTTTGATCAATCGGAATTTGTTCCAGGGAAATTTGAAAATCCTCTAGACAAATTTTCGATCAATCGGACAGTGATCCGATCAATCGGAATATCTTCCAGAGATTTCATTGGATAGATTTCCGATCAATCGGATATGTCTCCGATCAATCGGACTGGGGTCTCCGATCAATCGGATCCTTTTTCTGATCAATCGGAGATGCGAGAATCTGTCCTTTTTACTGTTGGAAGAAAATCTATTTAAGATGAGGGATTCGTTTTTTTAGCTTAAGAGAGGGGACTTTGAGGAGATAGAAGCCACCATTGCTAGAGACCATCAGATGCTCTATCCCAAACCCATAGCAAGCCATTCTGTCACGCCCTGAAATTCGGAACCCGAGTATAATAACTCAAAGCCCGAGTTCCGAGGTGTGAATTTAAAATTTGGGCGTAGATTCCATGAGATTCCATTCCACACATCGCATAACTAAAATAAATCCCAAATATAAAGTTTCTCTTCCACTAATGTCTTGTTACATTGAATTTTACAAAACTAAAACAAATCGATTACATTCGACGCTCGTGTGATATGTGACCCTCTGAGTATTTTGCTCCGTCTAGGTCTTTTTCTTCCTGTGAACCTGCAAGAACTGTGGTGATTTTGGTGAGCTAAAAGTCCAGTGAGGTCATTTCCATCACAGGTAATATTCTAGTTAATAAAAGATGGAATGTGAATCATCAATGGATAGAATTGCGAGCAATATATGAGGAAAATGTTATGATTGATACACTTTATAGTTAATTATCAATAGAACATGATTAGCATGATGTCATGTATGTCACGATACGTGTGAGAGCAATAAACGTCTAGGAACTCGTTGCCACTGAACATTAGGAACCTGTCGCAAATCAACCATGCTCACCTAACCGGTACAACGAGGCGGCAAATCAACCATGCACGCCAGTGGGCAAATCAACCATGCACCACTGATCCAACCGAGCAAATCAACCATGCTCAATAAGTGAAACGACCAGAACTCGCTGCCACTGAACATTAGGAACCTGTCGCAAATCAACCATGTTCACCTAATCGGTACAGAGAGGCGGCAAATCAACCATGCACGCCAGGAGTCAAATCAACCATGCTCCTGTTCTGTCGCAGTGTATAAATGTATATATATGTCATGAGTTATGAGAGCATTCTGCAAGCATATAATGCATTCAATGATTCAATCCCAAGCACACCATGCATGTGTTATCTTCACTTAGGTAATTCTTTATCTTACTTTAGTTATTGTCAATCGAGGGATTTGAGGAGGTCGTCGTGTAAGGTTTAGAATGTTGACAGGCTAACATTGTTTCAAGGGTTATGTATTGTATACTGTCAAACCCTAAGTCGTTGTTTATCGGGAAGTTTGAGAATGATGTCACGGGGAATTTTAAGAATACTACATGTATCTAGTGCTGTATGATGGTTACGTCATATGTAACAAATCCTAAATCAAACTGTCATAGAATTCTAACATGTGCATTGAAACGAAAAACTTGAGAAGATTAATTAAATAAGAACAGGATAATTGGCGATGAACTTTTATGGATATAGAGATAGGACATGGACGGATCCCTTACCTAGGATTCCATAATACGAAAGAATGTATAAAAATATACCTAAATTCCTGACCAGAGAAGAAGTCTCTTTAAATTGAACGCAGACAAGGAAGAACACTAAAGGATATTAACAGAGAAAGTTACGTGAGATGAATCACTCACCTGTGATGAACGATAGGCTCTATACAAGCCCAAACCTGAATATGGGTTGGCTCAGCGAGTCGCTCAGCGAGTCGACTCGGTTTGGATGTCTAAAAGATCCTTCTTCTCTCTTCTTTCTTTCTCCTTCTTCTTCCTTATTTCTTCTTCTTTTCTTTTCTTTTCTTTTCTTCTTCTTTTCTTCTTCTTTTCTTTTCTTTTCCTTTCTTCTTCTTTTTCTTTTCTTTTCTTTTCTTCTTCTTTTCTTCCTCTTTTCCTTCTTCTTCTTCTTTCTTTTCTTTTCTTTTCTTCTTCTTTTCTTCCTCTTTTCCTTCTTTTCTTCCTCTACCTTTTGCTGGAGCAATAACCAGCAGAGGTGCAGTGCAGCCACAGCAAGACAGCTGCACGCACCCCCTACTCTCCGTCTCTCTCTCTCTCATCGCTTCTCTCTCTCTCTCTCTCTCTCTCTCTCTCTCTCTCTCTCTCTCTCTCTCGTTTCTCCTTCTTTCTTGCCGCCCAGCAAGAGCAGCAACCTCGGCAACAGCAGCACGAGCACGAGCAGCAATAGTAGCAGGGGTACAAGCAACAACAGCAGTAGCAGTACGAGCAGCAACAGCAGCAGCAGCACGTGCTGCTGCTTCTCGCGTTCTCTCTCTCTCTCTAACACCCCACATCCTTTCTCTCCTTCTCACAACTTCTCTCTCTCTCTCTCTCCTGCGTTTCTTAACGCTTAGAATCGATGGACGAAGCCTTATATAACCAACCACGGCGGTGAAGAAGCAGTGAAGACGCGGACTACAAAAACATCCCGGTTCGAGTTGGAGAAGGAGACCGAATAGTCCGGGGATTCTTTTGCACAAGCAACCCGTTGGAAACCTAGGTGGGGTCCACACGAAGATTTGGAAAAGGTCTGGCCCACCCATGCATGGCAGATCGGTAGATCTTGGAGTTTCTTGCATCTTAGGGTCAGTTTTGAAAAACTATGGTGGACCGTACGATCGCCCAACCATAATGAAGTCACCTACCTCATACGTCCGTACGAGGGACGCTCCAGATGGACGGACTGGATCAGTTGCTGGGGTCCACTGTGATGGACGGTGTGGGCCACAAACGGCAGCAGCGGTGACGCTGCCGCTGTTCAGCGTCCGAAACGGACGTTCCGTCCGTAACGCGTGAGAAACGCGGTCAACGCGCGTTGACCGCGTGGCCAGTCCGCTGCATCGTACACGTGGGTCCCACCTCGATGTATATGCAAGATCCGCTCCAATCATCGGTTAGGCCACTCAATTTGAGGTGTGCCACAAAAAAAATGAAGCAGATCCGAGTTTAGATGGCCCACATATGGCCCGTTTTCTGATTAGGACATTTGTAGAGTGATCGGAGGGTTGAAATTCAACGTGTAAGGTTAGATCGTGTCCTAAAACTAATATATAGAGTTTTGCGTGAAAATGATTTTCAGAAATCATAAAACTTGCAATTGGTCTATAACTTAAGTTTACTAATTGTACTTTCCTAGTACTTGTAGATTTATAAGTTTTGCGAAGTCTGCCACTTCCATACTATCCTAGGGTTCATGTTGAACAATTTTAATGAAGGAGCCATACTATAATTTCTTACAGATTATTTAATATTAATTTATTTATATTAAATTTATTTAATTTCTTAAATAAATAACTAATTTATAATTTAGATTATTCTAAAATCCTAAGGGGTTACAAACACACCCAAGCAGCTTTCACTAGTTTAAGGATACACCTTGTGATGGACACAATGTACGGGTCTTATTTATGGACAAACATGTGTGCAGGATAATGTACGGCGGTTTACATTAATCGCGTAATTCGAAATCAGAGTGGACGGTTAAATCTTTTATTCTAGTAACGACAGATTACCCTAACGGTCGATCTATCGACTTAACTAAGTACTACGTTTTTTCAGAGGCCTGACGAGTTGTCCGAACACGTATAAACTGTATACATGTGTGTATGCGTGTGAACAATACAGCTTAGAATTTAATTTCTCACATGTGAACACGCACTCGTGTACTTACTCGTGCGCCCAAATTTTTGGGGTATTACACATTCTCCTTGTGTTTTCATCACAAGCTTGGGTACATTCAATGGCATCTTGAGAATGGACTTGTTCCATCTTGATTCCTAGGGTTTAGATACCTTGATCATAGTTAAATCCCTTGTCTAAACACTACCTACGAGTCCAAATAGGTGTATTCCTTTAGGAAACTTATTTTCTACCATTTGTAGAGGTTCACCATTCCCTAGCACCTTAAGCATCTCCAATGGAGCATCACATGCAAGGTAGCTAATCTTGAAGCTGAAGCCTTGGCAAAGCAGCGACGTCAAAGATCGGGGGAGCACAAGGGGAGCTGATTCAAGCACGGGAGAGCGAGAAGAAGCAACCCAAAGCGGCGCTTCAAAGGGGCTCAATCCGACAAGTAAGGTTGTCTTGTTAAGAATCCATCCACTCAATTCCCTGTGGGAGTTGAGTGTAAAGTTTGTTTGACAAACTCGAACTAGGGTCGTTAGCCGATCCTTGGCCTGTTAGTCGGCCTAAAATCTAGGGACATTAGCCGTTCCTTGGCACGTTTGTCGAGCCTAAACAAAGTCTCCAAGGGGGAGCCACCAATACAGGTGCAAACGTGTAGGTTGGGAGGAACCTGTAAACTCCCCGGTTGGGTGGATCCGAGTTAAAACACCTTGGTTGGGAGGAATCAGATTTAAACTCCCCAGTGAATGCCGGTGTGCTCAAAGGGGTTGAGTACTTAAACCGGGAGTAGAGTAGACAAGTAGTCGAACTACTATACATGCTTGTGTTTGTGATTGAATTGAGCACATTGATATCTTAGCATTGTAAGTTTAATTGTTTAATTATGAATGCTTGATAGGAGTGTATGTTAGGCACTAGATAGGCATATCCACACACAAGATGTACTTTCACTAGTAGTGTAGACTTGAGCTCATTGATCCATTCTCATAAGTCTACATAGGTTGCATAGGTTAGGAGCTTGATTAGTTAAATCATTTGTTTACCTATGCATGCTTAGACTAGATTGTTTATTGCTTAACCATATGCTAGTCTTGTGATTGGACCCACTTAGGCTTGGAAGCCAAAAGTGTTCTTGCTTACTTAGTTTAATTTGTTAAATTGTGTAAGTAGGTGAAAAGAATTTCAAAAGGTCTTAATCACCCCCCCCTCCCCTCTAGGACTTAACCATAATTCTAGTTGCTCTTTAAGCTTCCGCACATACGAAGGTGTTGTGTTAGACTACCGACGTACTTTCACGCTAAAGTGGGATTTGAATTGGTGGGTGACCTCAACACCCACCACGTAGCTAGTGTCAAATCCCTGTTCAAACTTGGCTCGATTTAGCTCGGCTCAAATATTTGGACCAAACCAAACCAAGATCAAGCTCGTATAATCTGGACCAAACCAAGCTCAAATAGTAGGGATAGGCTCGAAGCTCGTCTCGTGTAAAAGCTCGAACAAGGGTGTCACATAAATAAGCCAAACCAAACTTGGGTCAAACTTGGTTTGGCTCAGCTCGTGTACAGCTCTATTCTCCTAACATTGCAAGCCCAGCGAGATGTTTGTCAAGACTCTGAATGACGTACATATCTCTCGGGAAGCACCATCCAAAATGATCGTACATATGATAGGGCAGCTCCTCACCCCACGACCAATCACCTTTTCAGATGATGAGCTGGCACCAAAAGTTGCGACTATGGATAATTGTTGAACATAACCGTTTGTCACAAAGATTATAGTATCCCATTTGTACTTATCAACAACAGTTCAAGTTTGAATGTATGCCCACTTCGAACTACCATGTATTTAGGACTAAAACAATCCATGTTCAGGTCGAGCAACATGAATGTTGGAGCATTCGACAACTCTTGGTGACAAGCCCAGGGAGAAATTGACATCGAACTGCAAAACGGTCCAAACACATCCACCATTACTTTTCATGTCTTAGACATCCTTTCCTAATTCAATCTCCTCCTTGGTCGGCCCTAGCTTCGTAAGATTGGGACCATAACTTTGACTCTTCACCAGAGATTCAAGTATGTCATTGGGGACAAAGTGCTCTCCATCTTTGGCATACCCTGAACAACTCTTTCCCAAAGAAGCAGTCTATCCAGGGGAGCCTAACATCCCTATCATTGACGCATGGCACTCGGAGAGAGACTGCTTGTACCAAAGCTTTCAATTTGAAACAGTAATCCATGTACTAATGGCATGTCCCCTTGAATCAAACTACATCTTCACTCTAGTCGAGCATTAAATCTTAAATTATCTGCTCGAGCACCAAGATACCACTAAGGTAATTGGGGTGTGAGAAAAGATAAGCAGGACAGGATTGGAAAATGTATCTCCCCCAGAAAACGAGCCAAAGGAGCTAAATCTCAAAAGGAGATGGCAAGGTCAAGAGATAGACCGCCCTCTCCCTTTCCCATCAATCAAATTCACCAGCATTGGATTCATCCACCTGGATGGAAACCCAGGTTCCATCTCGCCAAACCGCAATCACAGTCTCATCCTTATAGAGTTGCCTAAGGAACATGTGGGAAAGGGGGAAGAGTTGCCCCATCTTGATTGGACCTCCATCATGGTCCCACCAAAACTGCAACAGTCTAAGGAGGTCACTGTTGAGGCTTAAATATTGCATAGTTATCCCCCACTTAGCATTGATTTTATTATACAAATTAAACTAATTAGTCTTAATTATGTGTCTTTTAGGTCTGAGGAAAGACTTGAAGACCAATATCAAATTCATGCCAAAAAAAGAAGTTAAAGCTAAGAAAGAATCACGAAGAAAAAATGCGGAAAAATCAAGTTACAAGACCTGAATTAATCAGAAAAGTCAAAGTGCAGAGCTAAAGGGCTAAAAAAATAGAATGTAGAAAGTTCAAAAAATAACCTTGCTAAACAGTTATGACCGGTCGCTGGCCATTTGCGATCGATCGCTGGTAACTTGCGACAAGTTAAATTTTGGCTGAATCTGGGCTGAAACTTGTGGTCCTAACAAAATGTATTTGTGACCGGTCTCTGAGCAGCTACGACCGGTCGCTAATTATAGAAATTTGCTTCAAAATTCAATTATTTTCATTGAGATTTGAGCTGCGATTAGTCACCAGGGGGCTTAGAACAGTCACAAACTAACATAAGTGCATAAAAACTTACGCAAATCAAAGGCAATCCACAATTATTATTTTTTTTATAAAATGACACCTCTACTCTTTTGCTAAGGCATCATATAAGGGTTCTAGACATGTTAGAGGTGGAGAAATCCGGAGTGGAGCTTCTGCAACTCCAAGTTCTTCAAGTTCTTATTGTAAGTTCATATTTTTCTTAGTTTTTCTTTTGTTTTCTAGTTCAATCATGTCTATGGTTGGCTAAACCTTTTAGTTAGGGCTAAGAGGTGAAGCTTGTAGTTAATCTTTTAATGTTTAATTCGTTTATCCAAGTACATTAAGTTGAAGTGTAACACCCCGAGATTTTCAACTCTCATAGATACCGCGATGAGCTGAGTTCCTGGGTGTTAACTGGAATGTGCCAAGGAAAAATCATCTGCATTCCACTAATCATTCATATATCTGATAATTTTTTTGCATTCAAGCACAGAGACAAAAGACAATTATTTTATTCCATGAATTTGTATACTAAGTCAATAACAAAATGTCCTTAAAACATATAAAATAAAGTATTCAATCATTGTCTTCATTATGAAAGACTTATTATAATTTTAAAATAAACAATAAACAATCCTAAAAATACATAAACAAATAAAATTTTCAATATGCCACTCCAACTTCGTCATTCGCCGTCCGTGTCGTGAGCCTTCGAACACCTCGTCGTAATGCTCGATTCACTTACTGGATCTTCACTTAGATTATCTGAAATGTGGTTAGATAGCGTTAAACGCTATCATAGTGGGGAATATATCTCCAAGACAATCATGATAATAATAATGGCACAAAGTAAACGCAAGCAAAACATTATCATTTAATCAAATCAAAACAACCAAGTAAAAAATCTTTATTAATGCGATGCATGAGATGCATGCTCTAGCTAAGGCACCCTGGCTAGAATCAATTACATGAAGCGGTAGACTCCTTATTACGACTTCACGCTAGCCACTAGTCACCAGAGGTTCTAAGACATACAAGCTCATAGTTTTGCCCGACCACGTGAAAAATGGGACACTAATAGCCTAAATCTACACACGACAGTGTACGAGAGAAGTAGAACGCTCTAACCTATTCCCAATTCCATACACCTACATGTTGCCAAGTGAATGCATGAAATTAATTTTGACATTTAGTTAAGTAGTTTCACATCCAGCCACATTAAAAGAACTTATGGTCACTATGGAGAGTTGTAAACAACCCAGCATAGGCTGACAACTCTGGCTTAGTGTCCATAGCACCAACCCTGGCGTATGAGATTGTATTTGTCATCAATGTCCACTCCTTGTCCCGTTTTATAATCCAATCACGTTTTCATGAATAAATGTCGTTCATTATGGGCTAAAACTATCAAGTCATACAAGTATGACACATGGATCCGTCTCCATCATTATATGACCACAAGGATCCCTTGACAACCATCCAACATACAATCATGATCATACCAAGATCATCTCTCCAACATGGACACCTCTCATGGCTCCATCTCTTTACATTAATTAATTTTATCGATAAGGGACAAGGGGTGCACATTAATGCATCATTCACGTTAATGATTTTGTTCATATAATACATGAAATAATCATCATTATCATCATAAACAAAATAAAAATCAAGATAAATCTTCATATGGTTCTCCCATAAAAGTAATTATAATTTTTCATCCAAACATCCATAAGCATAAACCACAAGATAATATATTAAAACTACAATGTAAATCCTATGATTATCGTCATATTATATGAGCCAACAATACCATTCAAAATTAATATAAATTATGTTAAAAGAGCTTAAAACATCTACACATCTACACAATATTAATTAATGGCTTGAAGTGGATAATCCTCACATTGGCTTAAACGTGAAACCTTAGTTGTAAAATCTCGAGAAAGATGGTGTTTGAGCAAAACACGAACCATACGAGCTTGGTAGAACGGGTCTCACACATTGGATCCTTAAGGTGGATGGCTATGATGGAAGGGATGGTCTCTCTCTCTCTCTCTCTCTCTCTCTCTCTCTCTCTCTCTAAGACGTGTGGAGTATTAGAGAAGGGAAATGGCATGTACAAGGGGAATAAAAAGAAGAGGCATGCGTTAATGGGCAATAAGGTGTGGGCGTGAGGTCTTCTGTAATAACTTCTCGAGGTAGGTTTCTCAAATCTCAATATTCAGGTGATCTTTAATCAATTTCAATCCATTCACCTTATTAAACTCGAAGAGTAGAGTCAGAATATGTAAATTTCTTAGTGATCCATATTCTAGATTAACCGATCTTTCAAAATGGCCTGGCAGGTGCTAAACAGGCTTGATTTTAATTAACAATCCACGCTTGATGATCAAGGCCCAAAATGAGGAAAATGTGTAGTCGTGAAAGGAAAACGATTGAAAAAATTTTGGTAGTTGATCAATGGTGGGAAATGCCTAGATTTGAAATTCCAAGTTTTGGCGAAATGAAGGGGCTAACTTTGTGGTTTAACGGTGTAGGATTATAGATCTAGGTCCAAATTTTATGTAAACTCGTAGTCATATAAGGACAATAGGTGATCCAAATTTGAGAAGCAATTGACGGTGGAAAGTGGATAATTAAAAGGTCTAGATTTGAGAAGAGTTGGTAACTCATTAATTCCTAAAACGGCATAACTTCGCGCTTAAGAAAGAGGCTTATCAAGGTAGGCCCTCAAATCACACTATTGGTCCATGATAAGGACGATCCAAATCACTCACATGAAGGAAAATATTCGACTACGACTAACCATCCACTTTCCTCACTCAATGGGCATTAAAATTAAAAGCCTAATTTGCTAATTAGGTCATTTATACTATGATCTAAGGGCTGAAAATCGACATGCATGGTTCATTTATGATGGATAAGCATGATATAAAATTTTAAGTTAAAAGGATCATGAATATCATGTGATCTAAAAATCAAGGGTCTAGGTTAATGTGAGTCATTCACATTTTGGGCACTCAAGATTCAATATCTATACACTTCAGATAATCACTCAAATTCTAGGATAAGGGTTTACCACTAAGATAATCAGTTTGGTATGGTTACTTTTCCAACTACATTCAACGGCTACGGACGCTCCTAAGTTAAGATATCCATGATCACAGGTCCTACTTGAAAAATATATCTACACGACATTATTATATATATAAAATTCCGCTTACTTTTCGGAAGGATTCGAAAACTACCTATCTGATTGATAAAAAATCGCGAATTATGCGATCCAAGGGCATTATCATAATTATCAAAAAAATGCGAGTTTTGATAAATCTAACTATTCATTGTCGTTCATGGCATCATTCTAAGTAACTTTTGTAAAGGGTACCCTATCGGATCTCCTATGGATGTCCCTCTATTCACAAATCAAAGTTAATGTAAATGTATTTAATCAAAATAATTTTTTCAAAAATTTTCAAATAAATTTGAAAGATTCGGGGCATTACAAGAAGTTTGGATTTTCAAGTTCTACTTTGAATAAAGTTGGTAATTTTAAAGAACTCTTGGATCTCTTGTACCAGGTACATGAGATGCTTGTGAGTTTATGAGATTCATCATTATGTTATTATGTGAATTGGATTGTGGAAACCTTAGATCTATCATGATTCAAGGTTATGGTTGATGCTTAGAAGTTCTATTAGTTCAAGTTCTCCATACTTGAAGTAGAACTAAAAGTTCAAATTTTTTAGATTCTGCTTAAGTTGTTTATGAGCTTTTGAATGTGATATCTTTCGATTAGTTAGAGATAGGACTTCGATTCCAAATGTGGTTTGTGCTTGATGAATGGATTAATATCGAAGATCGTTATGAGTGAATCCTTAATGCTCTAGTTTTTCTAATTTTTGATATTTTATTCTTATTAAATTTTGTTTTTGTTCTTCAATTCAATCTAATAAATCCCTTTGGCTTAGTTAGTTTTTCAGAATTTATTTTCCTTGCAATCCCTGAGGACGATCTCGATCTCACAATTGAATTATTACTACAGCGCAGCCCTACACTTGGGGTTGTTCAATAGCCACCACCTCGAGAATGAAGAAGATTCTTCCCCATTTGACGTTAATTCAAAACCCAAACCCCATTTCATCATGATGGTTGGGGCATGACGGATCAGATCCACCCACTAACTTTGCAGGCCCTGCCTCCCGAGGGGAGGGAGCGCAAGGTACCAATTGGTTCACAATCCCTATGACGGTCGATTTAGCTAGCCAAACGTCTGAAAACGTTGGCCTAAAAATCATTAATGTAAATAGACATTGGCACCCTGAGCCAAATCAAGGCAGCCCCTAGTTCGAAGTGCCATCCTGCTCGAGGACCAACTAATTCAAAAAAAAAAAAAACTTGTAAATTCAAAAAAGCAAAAAATAACATTCAGAAATTTTTAAAAACTAAAAAAATCAGAAAAATTTTAAAAACCCTCTTAAAATCTAAGCAATAAGGTACCAAACTTGTTCAACGAGCCACATGAGTTCAAAGTTGACGTCTATGATTTTTATTAGTACACTGAATCGTGCATTGTATTGTCAATTACGTGAGCATATGAGTCAGTCAAGTCTTGTGAGCCCCGACGAACATTGAAGACTCAAGACTTGAAGATCGTAGCAGCTTTCCACACTCAAGTTCAAGACAAAACAAGCCCGGAAGGTAAGATGCATATAGACAGCACATAGGATCTCAAAACATCCTAGTCTATGTCATTTGAATCATACTTAAAGATTGCCATTTGATCCACGGACTAAAGGTCAAGATGATCAGTCTTAAACCTCCATTGTGTAAGTGCTAAACAATTGAAAAATTAGGAAAACCATCTCCTTATGCACCTAAAAAGATAATGAATTTCATCCTATATTAGGCCATGTACTAAAAGCCTGACGACCAGTCAGGCAACCGGTCGGCTATAGAAAAAACTCGATCAGCAAGTTTTTTAAAAGAAAACCTTATGTTTTGGCTATTCATAGACCGGTCTGAGACCAGTCGTTGGCCTCCAAGGACCGGTCGCACGACCGATCGTAAATGGACGAAAAACGTCCACCAAAATGTTGTTTAAATTGATAAAGGGTAGACCGATTGTTGGCCTTCCAAGACCGGTCGCCGGCCTCCTAAGATCGATCGCACGACCGGTCGTAAAATGTCCAGCGACATTTGGTCTGTTTTTTGTTAAAGGTAGACCGGTCTAAGGACCGGTCGGACGCTTAAATCCGACCGGTCCTCAGGGGTCTGTGATAGGCCGGAAAGTGATCGTTTTATATTCGTCGGAGCTCTTTTTTGGGCCTATAAAAGGCATATCTTGAGGTTTTTAATAACATCCTTTGCACACCTATTGAAAGCATTAAGAGGGGCAATTAAGAGCTTTACTTAATATCTTTTGCTCATCATTGTCTTGAGTTCATCTTTCAAACCTAGCCATTAATGACACTACATTGAGTATTCAAAGCTCAGTTTAAACAATGAACTCAAGCATAGCATTCATGGCTGTCCCTATCATTGAAACTTCAACTTGAAGTCATTTATAGCCATTGAATGATCAGATTGGTGGTTCCTTCATTAACCATTGCATTGAAATATGCAAATGAAACATCAATACCTTCTCCTACCTACTCGGCATTAGTTTAGGATCATCATATACATTGGTAGCTAATCATGGGAGCTTGAAAAGGAGCGGAAGCATTTGTGGAGGCTGACGCTACTCAACGGCACTGAATCGGAGCTCATCTCTTGTAAGTGTTTAAGCTTATGGAGTCCATTTGTTGATTCCCCCTTCTTATTGAGATTGGGGTCTAGAGATTGTGACCCAATCTTGGAGTTGTCCTTGAGTAGGACGTGTGTGTCCTTGCGTAGGACGTGGAAGTCTTTGCGTAGGCCTCCGGCATGGAAGAATACGTGCATTGTCCCTGTGTAGAATTTGAGGAGTCCTTGTGTAGGAATAGACATTGTGTAGGTTGTAAAGGTTGAGAGGTTAACCTCATTTAAAACCTCCGATAGTGAATGTCGGTGTGCTCAAAGGAGTTGAGTACTTAAACCGGAAGTGGAGTAGACTCATCGTAGAACCACTATACATTGTGTGTAATGTGGTGAATGCATCTTGTCCATTATTATGCTTTGAGATTGATTCTTTAAGTGCTTAACTTAATGCCCATCTCATGTTTGACAAAATGCTCATATGAAATCCTTGAATGTTTAGTACAAGCATGCATATTAACTTTTTGATCAAATACTTGTCTTAATATAGTTGATAGTTTAGAAAGATCTTGTGTGATCTATTTACTTACATTTACTTAGACTTAATCGGTAAATTGGATTGTGAATGCACTAAAGTTTTTAATTGACAATGAATTTATAGAAAGTCCTATTCACCCCCCTCTAGGACATAAGCATACCTTCAAGCTTTTTTCAATAGCAGTGCAAGACACAATTTCAATTTCGACATATAACAAGAATTTGAACTTATGGGTTTGGAAGAGACCAATGATGAGGGAAATGATGATTCGACTTCTGAACTCGAGGATCTCCTAGATAAGTTTGATTTCAAAGCCAACATCGCATTCGTTGACTTTAAGTGATTAATCTTGGAACCCCCGAGAGTCCTTGAGAAGTACACATTGGAAATAACCTACCCCTTGATGATAGGAAGATGATGGTCGAGTTTTGAAACCACGGTTGTCAAACTTTGCCTTCTCATATGGCTCGATGAAGACCTAATTATACATTATCTGCCCACGAAGCCTAAAATCAAGCCAGTTAAACAGAAGTTGAGAAGAATGCGACCAGAATGGATCCTGAAGATACAGGAAAAATTGATCAAGCAATACAACTTGGGCTTTCTGATAGTTTCCAATTATCCATAATCGCTCCCCAACATTATCTCAATTCCCAAAATGATGGTAAGGTCTGGATGTGCATCGATTTCTGTAACCTTAACAAAGCTAGTTCGAAGGACGACCTCTCGCTACTCCACATTAATACTATGGTCAACAACACGGCAAGGCACAAAATCTTCTCTTTGATGGATGGATTCTACAGCTATAATAAAATCAAGATGGTTAATGGAAGATCGTGAAAAGATGTCATTTTTTACAAAACAAAATGTTCTTTGATAGATCGAGAAATAATAGTATTCTAATAACTGATTTTGTAGGTAAAAAGGAGAAACATTCATCATCTTTATTTATGAATAAGGTTCTTTTGCATTCCATAATTACATCCCTTGATTTTTATAATGAAATATATACAATATGACAAGAACTTGTAAATTTTGGTAGAGCTTCACCCATTCGATTCATATTCTTGCTTAGAATGGTAGGGAAATAGTTGAGATTCCATATGTTGGAATTATCTTCTTTCTCTTGTAT
The DNA here is from genome assembly GCA_003013855.2 of Liriodendron chinense. NCBI lineage: Eukaryota > Viridiplantae > Streptophyta > Magnoliopsida > Magnoliales > Magnoliaceae > Liriodendron > Liriodendron chinense. The sequence goes on from PVNU02003299.1 coordinate 934,979, forward strand.
TACAGTTTCAATAAATAATCCTTTAGGAATCTTGCATTTAAAGAGAAACGGAAGCAAATCTCTAAGGAAATGCCTCTTGAATCTTTGGCTAAAAAGCTGATTTTCACAGAAAACAAGGTGTTTACGCGGGTCGCATAAACACTTCCCTACTATCTTTCTTCAATCTCTCTTCTCTTTGATCCTTCGATCCTCCTTCTTTGCCGCATTTTTGTCATTCTTCTTCAATTCTCGAGAATTTCAACATGTGCATTCAACTCAGGACGAAGGAGATTCACAAATCTTCTCTTCATAACTCTGAAACCTTCAGAAGAGAGCTCTGGACTTCTAAAATTTTGAATGAATTCAAATAAGGATCCCTGGGGGATATTTATAAGCTCTAGAGGTCATTCCCGCGTAAAGCACCCATCAGCTCCATAAAAGGGTTTACACGACTCGCGTAAAGTAGTCCCTGTTTACACGGGTCGCGTAAAAGGGCTATTTCCTACATCTTTTCTCTTTCTTCTTTATTTATTGATTCTTCTTCTTTTCTTTCATGTTTTCTTTTTTTTTTTTTCTTATCTTCCTCATTTTCATGCCCTAACAAATGGCCCCATTCGATCTTTTTCGACAATCTATTTCGAGGAAGAAATCGAGTCGAAAAAGATCGAATGCGTTAAAAGATGCAGTCTTCAGACTGCTTTTAAGTGATTCGCGTAATGCAGGTCTAGCGCCTATATGAGGAGCGACCCTTCTTCATTTATTCAATCTGACTTTTTGTAGCGAAGCTCTGCCAATGCCAAGTCCCTTTATGCGAACCGCGTAAACACCATTCTCTTTACGCGAGTTGTGTAAACAGCTTATCAAAGCTAGAATTTTTCTAAGTATTGGAACTCTGCCAGTTTTTCTTCAATTCTTCACTATTCCTTTTAAGGTGCATGCTTTTAACTGTCTTTTTAAAACATGTTAATCTTAGAAATTATCATTATCTTAGGCTTATTTTGATTCAAGTTCCCGAGCTTTCAAAACCTTCCTTTCACACTTCTAAGGATAAATTCTCAGATTCCTCTAAGTGTTATCCTTTTATCATTCTTTCTTTTAACACTTTCTAATGCTTCTTTGGCCCCTACTCCCTCCAGACAAACATGAAGTCAGACTGCTCCTTCAGAATCTTCTCATCCTCAACCTTCTCCGTCTGTAACTTGACATCCTACTAGGAAGACTAAGGTTGTTGTAAGCCGTCCTAACTTATTCTTCCACCCTGCTTCCTTAGAAGTAGACTTTAAGGAGCGGATAGGTCGCCTTTCTGCGCATATCAAGACTGTCATAGCAATTGGTGATGTAGATAGTGTTGGGAATGGAGCCCGACAACGAAAGCACGAATCAAACGAACGTTAATCACACGACGACACACAATCAAGCAAAAATGACACACACAAGAAGGCAATCCGAATTTTACGTGGAAAACCCCCTCAACGGGTAAAAAACCAGAGCAAAAAGCAAACAATCCTCTATGATATCAAAAGTTACAATAGATGGAAACCCAAAACCCAGATCACAAAGCCCCATAAGAGAAATCCCAAGCTTTTCCAAGAAGAAACCCTTCTTCTTAAGCTCTTTCTCTCACCTAGAACCCCTCTCAATTCCCTTTCCAATCTAGGATACTCTAATTTCCATATTACACCCGTTATATAACAAGGAAACCGAAATTAGAAACTCCTTGTGTAAAACTGCGCAAGAAACCAACTTGAATTAGGAAAGTGCCCGACTGTTCGCATCGCACCACCGACCAGTCTTCAATGCCCAACGACTGTCTAGAGAGCTTGTTGTCCCGGATTCTCCCAAATCTGATCGGTCGACCACCATCCACGACTAGTCAGTGGCCCTCGTTGCAGAAGATTTAAGGCATTCGAGTCCAACAGATGGGTTACCTTGCAAAGGCAAGCAGTTTGAATGAGACGCTTGGATCAAAACCACTCAGCACCTTCAAACAAATGAAAACCAACCCCCTCTCCGAGAAGCTAGTCCACCTCCTTGTTGTCCGAAGAAAAGGAGAAGAAAGAGTAAAAATGAGTAGCTTTAGGAGAAGATCGCAGATCATAAGAAGTCTCGTCTACCTAACTCATGGACTACAATCAAGTTTGTCCAGCAGAGCATCAAGTTTCACAATCCTTATAAGGATGAGCTTACTATCATTGCCCTGACAGTTCATCGTCATCAATCCATGCTTTATTGTGAACCGACGGACGTGGCATCCCAGAATCGTTTGTATTGTTTTTCCAATTAGGTCAACCGAGAAGATCGTATCTTAAAAGGTTGGCTTGTTAGGAATGGATCCCGTTAACAGGCTGGCCAAATCTTTCCCATGTGATTCATGATGCCTTGCTATAATCCTCCCTCCAAGTATACCACTTGATACTATGAGGCCTTACGATAGAGGTTCTGTACAATGCCTATCGAAGAAGGCACGATCCGGGGAAACAAAGAATTCTGCACCATGGGATTCCTAAATAAACGAGATCATTATAAGGATTGGACTTTCATTATATTGAAGAAGCATCGAAGGCGAATGATCGAACTCGGTATATATGCTGCGATTGAGGCGACATCCAACTTCTTTACTTGTGACTTCATGGTTCTTAAAGGGTTTTTAAACTTTTGGTGCCCCACTACGAACTCATTCCATTTTCCCATTAGTGAAGTCAGTATTACCTTATGGGATCTGTACAAAATGGAAGGACTGCCAATTACAGGAGAATACTATGACGAGTTTGTCCCCACTAATGAAGAGTCTGCCTTTTATCATGTTGTGACTCGAGAACCTTCTATCTCCAAGACCACTATTGAACTCTTTTCTGAATTCGCCAAGTTTCAAAATCCAGGACGCATCTTATTTTAAGAATGGCTAGCCCATTTTTCTCGTGAATTTTCCACACTCTTTCATGATTATTATGCTTTTCCAAATTTCTTTCTTAATATATTTTCTTTCTTCTTCTAGGTTTGTTAAGACTGATGATGTTGATCTTGTGAATTTGAGATGTTCTATTGATCATTCCGAACCGTTTTTCGAGTCATGCGAATTGGGTAGCTTTTAGTCTTATAGCTAAATATCAGAGTCCTTTCAAGCTTCAAGTGCGTAGTTGGTAAAATACTCACTAGCCCCGCCTGTACCTTGTTCATTATATCGAGCATTGGGTGATGCGGCTACTCACTGCAAATCTCCCACCACTTGAGTATCGTCGGCTTTTGACCCATGTCATTATCTTACAAGTTGACTATGAGTGTATTTCCTGTGGATATACACTATCAGGGATCTATCATATATGCACCCTAAACACCTTCCAGTATGTTTTTTTCGAAAAATGAAGATGATAAAACAAACATACTCTTGGATTGTAGATAAGATTGATTCTAATGATGCCTTCATTTTCAATCACTTCCCTATCTTATTGAGGGTCACGGACATCAAGGTACATCATTTACCTATTTATTCTCTCCTTAATGCATCTTATCTTCATATGTCTTTGAGTCGCATAGAGTCAGGTGATTGACAAAAAAAATTATACTAACATGATTCAATGACAAAAGATCACATGACATACCATGTGACGAAGAAAAATGTATAAATATGAAATAGATAAAAGCTAAGAAGATACATAAGCTGTTATGATACAAGTCCTAGAGTGGTCCATAGGACCATAAATGCATACACTAACAAAGACGATGCCTTCATCCGCAAGTTAAGTTGAGGAAGTAAGGGCACCTTGCGTGTGGGTGTTCACATCATTAAAAACAAAAAGTCATCTGCGATCGTAGGATTGAAAGATTCTGACGTTAGACTTTCTTTTTGGGTCCTATCTGAGGCGGTCCATTATATAAACGGCTTGGATGGCTGAAACATGATCTCAATACAACGGCATGGTATTGGTACCCCTCCTAGTATAAACGTTGAAGCAAGTCCTGTCTTGATTAGCAAGGAGGTCTCCAGTCCAACCGGTTGAATTTTACCGGTCACCCAGCGTATAACTTACAACCTGTCATATTCAGGAAAGATCTAAACCGTCCATTAGGTTGGCCCCATCATGGGTATTACCTTTTAAAAACCCAGTCACATCCGATCATCATTTGTATCACGTTTACGTTTGTTATTTTCAATCGATAGAACTTATTTCATATGATGGGGTCCGTATAATGAATTTTCAGTATGGTTTTTCACATATTGATCCTGATGTTATGGAAAATCTATTGGACGGATTGGATTTGTCACTAAAATGACAGATTAGAATTTATCCAGTAGATGGACGGTGACTTATGGTTCAGCCGGTTGGACTAGAGAATCTCTTCTTGAAGAGGGATTAGTAGCTGGAAAGTAGGAAGCTTTTCAACAACTACAAATACCCCCACCCACCGTCTTTCATCTGCGCTTCTCTTTCTCTCCCCCCTCAAGAAGAAGAAGAAGAAGAAGAAGATCATCAAGATGGCCCACCAAGGAGAATCATCAGACTCGTAAGAATCCTCTCTCTCTGTCTGTCTGTCTGTATTATCATTGTTGAATGTTGGCTGATTTTGTGTGGTGGTGATGATGATGATGATGGGTGGGCCAGGAAGAAGAAGGATTTCAGCACGGCTATCCTTGAGAGGAAGAAGGCTCCGAATCGTTTGGTCGTTGATGAGGCGATCAACGACGACAATTCCGTCGTAGCCATCCATCCCGACACCATGGAGAAGCTCCAGCTCTTCCGTGGTGATACCATCCTCATCAAGGTACCCTCTCCTTCTTTTCTATTTACGATGATGCCACTGCAATTCCGTCCCCTTCTCTCTGCGATTTTAGGGTTTGGTGAAGGCCTTTGATGTTTTTCTTTAATTCTTTTATTGGGTATATGGACTGGGGCCGATCCGGACTATTGATCTGGTGGGCGGCACCATGGATGGGCTAGGTACCGGAAATCTGGGCGGTTGGATGATCCTAGCTGTTCAAGCTTTGGCCTTTTTATCAATGGATGTAGATCCTTGCTGTGTTTTGGCTTTTTTAACGCTGGATGTGGATTGTTGGTGTAATTTTCTACGAACTGACTGTTTCTAGGGTATGAATTCAGGTCTAGGAGACTTTTAGGATATTCCTCATCCATAGCGGGGCCCATGAATACGACGGTCTGGATCACCGAGCTATGGGCCCCACTTGTCAATATGGGGCGATTTCGTGCACACTATATTGTCCTGATGTTCAGGATCCTTGATTTACACCTTTTTCTTAGGGTTTTTGAAAATTGAGTGGTTCTTAGTTGCTTCGGAGCGGATTTCGGTGGTAAGGCCCTGACATGGCGAGATTTGATTGGGCTACATGCCGCTGTCGGAGATGGGGCCGCGCAAAGCATGTTGGAAGTGGTTAGGTCAAGTATGTCTCGACTGATGTTACACGGGGCTGGCACAATCAAACCTCGCCTCATCAGGTCCTTACCATCTCACTGAATCCGCTCCCACCTGTAACCTGATAAAAAAAAGAGCAGAAGGTTAGGGCTATTCATCTGGTTGGCCCCACTTCAGATGGGGCAGAGTTGAAAAATCTCATGAATTGGACAATCCTAGGCTTCACAGCTGTCCAACTGATGGATTTACCAATTTGGGCAATGCTGTTGTTATCCTTTACCATTTGGTATTCAGGTCACTGAGTTTGACGGTTAAGATCATATTGTCATCAGAGTTTTGGGCATGCCCATCAGCCCCATCCATATTAGGGCTTATTAGATGAATGGTATAGATCATTGGACCACTGTATCATGCGTCTGATATTTTTGTGAGTGCATGATAAATAGCATCGTGAACAGTGTAGTGTGGAGGTTAGATTACCTCACTTTTGTATAAAAGTTTTTAGGAAAATTAAAAGTTTCTAATTGGGGGCATTAGAAGTCTTTGAAGAATTTTGGGTTTCCAATGAATTGTTTTGAAAATAGTGCTTTGGATTCTACCACATCTTTTTTTTTTTAGTACTCTTTCTATTTTTATTTTTATTTTTGTTGGGCATATCTGATGAAAATTATGTTTTAAGGGCCCTATTTGCATGCTTGCCAAAGTGGATATTTCCATGATATTTGGGAAATCAGATTTTGTTTGATCATATTATCCATCTTTTCCATATGGAGGTCCTAAACAGGATATGCAAAATCTAGTTTCTTTTGGCCTCGAAACCCGAGAATGAAAACCGACTATTGGATCTTTCACCCATCTGTTGTTGATTTCTCTTTCACCTTTCAAAAAATGTATTGTTTCTCTACTCATTCTTGCTCCTCCTTCCCATATTCATTCTCCACCCAAGAACTCCCAACTACCCAGCTGGAATAGTGGGAACTTCATCAGAGGTGAGATTATTCATTATGAATTTCAGTTTTTACACAATCTGATGTTAAAAACAATGCATTCAAACTAGGCCAAGAGTTAGAATTTTGCAAGAGTGCTGTTTTTTTTGTAATGCTTTTTGGAAATTAGGCAAGATTATTAATTAGGAATCTCAATTTTTAGACAATCTGATGTTAAAAACAATGCGTCCAAACTAGGCCCAGGGTTATTTAGAGTTAGAATTTTGTATGGGTGATGTCGCTTTGTGAGGTAGATGAGTTTGAAGGTTGTTCTTGAAAAGTACAATTGTCTTTTTCTTTTTCTTTCATTTTTTTTTTTTGGGTTCCTAGGAAACAGGTTTTTCAATTCTAGAAACCTACCTAGGGTTTTGAGGAAAATGGGATGCTTGGTATCTTGGTGATGAGTTTGCGATGTTCTAATTCTTCCTGATTTGTTATTTTCTCTTTGTGGGCATTTAGGGTAAGAAAAGGAAGGATACAATCTGCATTGCTCTTGCAGATGATACATGTGATGAGCCTAAGATCCGGATGAATAAGGTGGTAAGGTCAAACCTTAGGGTTAGGCTTGGCGATGTGGTTTCTGTCCATCAGTGTCCAGATGTAAAGTACGGACACCGGGTGCATATACTACCGGTGGATGATACCATTGAAGGCATCACTGGGAACCTGTTTGATGCGTATTTAAAACGTGAGTTTGTTACCATTTTGTTGCATTTCTATTTGCTGCTATTCTCCCTTTTGTCTGTATTGATTTATAATTTTGAGCTGTATTCCTTTTTTTTTTTTTTTTTTTTCTCCTTTGAATGGCATTTTTAAGTTGTTCTAATGGTTTTATTATTATTAATATTATGGACTTTTAGTGTGGAACTTGCAGGACTTGATCAGGTTGGTTAACGGTGCTCCTTCTTTATTTAGTTAACTTTAGCAGGAAACTATGCTTATTATGCTATTTCTGTTGGGTTGATACTCATTTTTAGGATTTATATTATGTTCATGAGTTTCTTCTCTTGTGAATCGTCTATGGAGAATTCATGTTCAAAATACATCTTAGTAGTGTCCAAGCATTTATTTGTTTGTATCATGTTTAAATCGATAAAGAGAAAGAAATCATGATTAAGTCTTATGTTTGCCTTTTTAAGTTAATGGGTCTTAGTCCAACCTTGTTTATAGGAGTTGGAGCTATCTTCTTTTCCTAAAAATTGAGGACCATTATGTAGAAGAGTCAAGACATAAGAAATCAGAAATGTTTTGGTTCTCTAACCGAGTTTTAGAATTTTTTTTTTGTTTTTTGAAAGTTGATGAGCTTTAGATTTTTTAACAATAACAACAACAACAATAATAGTGGAAGAGCTGTTGTTTTGATTTGATCATGTCCATTTCAAGGGCCTAATTGGTTGGATGCAAACTGTGTGTCCAAATAAGGAGTTGTCCATTCTCTATCGTAAGTTTTATATCTGTACGATATCCATTTTTGGATCCATGAGCAGGGGGCAGTAGAGGAGTAGACCTTGAGGAATCGAATCACCTTAAACTTTAACCTAGGAAGCTATGCCTAACTTCAGAGTGAAAGAAATGCCTTTTTTGTCTTTTGGTGGAAACACATACCAAAATCCGGGAAACAACAGCAACTACAGTTCCTCAGACCCTTGAGGTCTAAGATCACGGTTTGTAGTACTTAGCAATGGATGAAGGTTAAGTCCACAACTTAAAATTTAGTAAAACAAAACCTTTGGGTTGTAATCCTAAAGCTTCTATTCATGTATTGTTCAGTTAATAGAAGCCAATATGTATTTTTTTTCTTACCAACATCTTGTTTGAACCAGAGAAACATGATTTTTCTTATTTGTGGAATTGAAATTGTAGAGTTAGAACTAACAATGTCCAACAGAAACAAAATAGATATCACAAGTCAGCATAGTTGTCAAAATCCCATGATTTACAATTTAATATGAGTCAAATCTTAGGAAAAACGATTTGAATCCCACCTTCAATCCCTTTTTAAATGAATGCTGCGATGTATGATTTAATTATACTTGTTTCTCATCTTTTTTAGGATGTGTTTCATTGCCATGAATATCATGATATTTTTAATCAATTAGATTGATTAATCATTAAATATCATGGAATTTCATGATATTTGTTGCAACCAAAAGCAGCCCTAAACTTGGCTTTTCATTTTATGTTTTTAAATTGGTGGGGGCTTTAAGAATCATTTAGAAAAGGTCAATTTTATTTTATTTTATTCTTTATATGAGAATAAATGATAGACTTGCACTCCAATGTTAAATTCTGGAGCATTTTATTATGATTTCTTACTTAACTCAAGATACCAAATTGATCTATGACATATCTGGAATGTTTTTACGGATGACCGTGATCATGTTGACCTATATGTATTATTGTAATGATGGTTAAAAAGCAAACAATCCTTTTCGTGGATCAATAGAATCAAATATCACTTTTTTCAAACATTATTCTACTTTCAAGAAAAGGTAAAAAGAACATAAATTATTAAAGGATTCTGAGATGCCTTTTCATTTCTTGAAAGATGAGACTTCATTAACGCTATCATGATATGTATACTTTTCTTAGTGCATACTAGGAAATTGATCATTGATGAGTTCTTAATTTATTTGTATTTTTATCTGATTTTTCCCTTCTTTAGGAAATTGAAACTAGAAAAATCTTATGATTCTCAATTCGATGAGATTCAATCCCATTCAATTTGCAATGCAATAATGATTTTGACAACCTTGTAAGTTAGTCGTACGCTTCCAAGTCATTAGTCCATTCAATATCAGAATTTGCATTTTGACCTCCCTTAGAGTTTGCCCCCCTTTAGGTTATGGGTATTTCTGCTTTAGAGTGAGAAGAGGTCGGGAGGCGATTCTCAGATCGATGACGTCACTTGCAATGATGGTGTCTCGAGCTCTGAGGGGCCCTTCAATCTAGTGATGATAAGAGAGATGTTTCTTGATGTGGACACGTGTTTGATAGATCTTTCTTTCACTTCTGTTAGAGTGGTGAGGCTGGAGATTTCGCCACGTGCTTCTTATCCAAAACTCTTCTCATAGGGATACATGTGGCCTTGATCCCTCGAGCGAATCCCCCACCTTTATCCCCTCTCGCCTTGAGATATTCCTTACTCCCCCATCCTCTTCAGACCCTCTCTTTCCAATCGCCTTGAGATACATGTATGCTTCTTACCCAAAACTCTTCTCATGGGGATACATCTGGCCTTGATCTCTCGAGTGACTCCCCCACCTTCTCCCCCATCCCCCACCTCACCCAAAACCCCCGAGCTATTCCTTACCAGCCCATCCTCTTCATACCTTCTCTTTCCTCCACTTCCTATCCATTACAATATCTCTTCTCCCTGAGACCCCCCTTTTTTGAGGATCATGGTCCACTTGCTATGGCAGCCTACTTGGGCTCGAATACCCTCTTTCCTTTTTCTAGAGGGGGTATTGTTCTTTAGCAGGAAGTGGTGGAATTTGGCCTATTTGATGAGGCCTTGGATATTCCTTTGCAAGTAGCCTGGAGCTAGGGTTGCTCGGGTCTGGCCTCTATTGTGAGGGGGAAGAGGTGGATTTGGGAGGTTATTTGTCACATGGGCCGCCTTCTTGGGGTGGTCTTTGATGATAGGGACGAACATTATGTGGCCCTTTTCGAATTTATGGAGCAGAGGGGTCTTTGGGTTGTCTTTTGTCAATTTTCGTGTCTCCGGTGTTGTCCAAGTCACATAGGGAGTTGTCCAACCTAGGGTTCGCTTAGCAAGGAACGCTGGAAGCCATCCCTACGAACAAAAGAAAGGGGAGAGTGGTTAGATTAGTTGTTAAATGAAGATCCTCAATTGGAATGTTAGAGGGCTACGATGCCCTTAGACATGCTCCTTGGTTACGGATATTTGTTTAAGGTCTAAGGCTAACCTTATTGTTATTTAGAAAACTAAGTCCCAGGGTATGGATCCTATATTTGTTAAGTTCATTTGGGGTGGCAAGAGGGTCGACTGGGAGGTCTTAGATGCAGTTAGCTTTGGTGGCATTTTGGTCATGTGGGATCCCTAAAATTTGGGTGCAAGAGGATAGTTTGTTGGGTCTTTTGTTGTGTCGGTGGTTTTGAGGGGGTTTCCTTTGGCTTTTGGTGGGTCTTTTCAAGTGTTTATGGGCTTAATCTCTCGGTACCGTGTCCAACTTTTTGGGAGGAGCTTTCTGTTGTTGGCGGTAGATGGCATCTTCCTTGGTGTGTTGTTGGTGACTTCAACGTAGTTCGGTTATTTTTAAGGGTTTTTGGATTTCGCATAGTATGCAAGGTTTCTCAGATTGGGTTCATATAATCTGATCGACCTTCCAATGGGGGGAGTTTACCTGGTCCTATGGGTAGGCGAGGCTTGGTATGTCATGATTGGATTGATTGTTTAATTCTCTTGATTGGGCGGCCAATTTTTCTTTGGCTAGGCAAGGGGCTTCCCCAAGCCAGTTTCTGACAATTGCCCTGTGCTTTTAGAATCTGATGATGTCGATTAGGGTCTTAAAACTTTTCGGTTTAAACTAACCTGACTCGAGGTTGATGGCTTCTAGTCTCTGGTCTCAGAGTCTTAGAATGGTGGTCTTCCTTTGAAGTTTGAGGTTGAGTGTGCTTCAAGCTTTTTCAGAAGTTCAAATTTCGCAAGGCTAAGCTAAAGGTCTAGCACAAGGAAGTGTTTGGGCAAAAGGGAGGCCGAGGTGGAGTCCTTGCTGCTAGAGCTTCAACATTTTGATGTTAAAGATGAAGTTGGACTTATGTCGGAATCAGATAGGTCTCTTGGATATAAGCTTGTTGCTTATTACAAATTCCCGACTTAAAGAGGAAATCAATTGGCGCCAATGCTCGAAGGCAACTAAGGCTAAAAGAAGGCTGCAAGAACACAATTTTTTCATGGGATAAGTTCAATTATATTTCCTCCTTCTTAGTGAATGGTTCCAAGTTAGAAGAGAAGAATTCTATTTTTGCCACCATTGTTAGTTTCTTTTCCAATTTACCATCTAAAGAGGATTGTGTGTGACTGACTCTACACAATTTGGCCTTCGACTGTTTATCTTTGGAAGAGGCTGATTCTTTGGAGCTTCCCACTTGAGAAGAGGAAGTTGAGGAAGGTGTGTCAAGCCTAGCTAGGGACAAAGCCTGTGCCCGGATGGGTTCTCGCTAGCTTTCATCCAAATCTTTTGGGATGTCATTAAGCAGGATATGCTGGGTTTTATTGCTGAATTCTTCGAGTCTGGCTGCATCAATCTTGACCTGAGATGCTCTTTTTTGGCTCTTATTTCGAAGGTTGAAGGAGCCCGAATCTTAAAGACTTTAGGGCCATTAGTCTCACTGGCAGCCCCTATAAGATTCTTGCCAAATTGCTGAATTAAAGATTTAGGGCTGTGTTGTCGAGGATTATCTCCCTGTTCCAGAGTGCATTCATTGCTGGTCGACAAATCATTGATAGTGCCTTGATCGCTTATGAATGCTTGGCAGCCATTATAAGATTCTTGCCAAATTGCTGAACTAAAGATTTAGGGCTGTGCTGCCGAGGATTATCTCCCTGTTCCAGAGTGCAGTCATTGCTGGGCGACAAATCATTGATAGTGCCTTGATTGTTTATGAATATGCTTGGATTCATGTCATCGGCCGGCTGGCAAGGTGTCCTCTATAAACTGGATTTATAGAAAGTTTGCAATTATGTTGACTGGGATTTCTTTGATTATATGCCCCAATAGCATCGAGTGTGATTCTTAATGGAGGATTTGGATGAAGGCCTACGTCTCTTTAGCTTAGATTCTCTATTCTGATCAACAAATCCCCCTTTGGCTTTTTTAAGTTTTACGAGGTCTTCGGCAAGGGGACGCCCTATCTTCCTTAATGTTTTTGGTTATTTCCGAAGCTTTGAGTCACATGCAGTGTTCGAAGTTTCGGTGTCTCTACAAGTTTTGCTAGCCGGGGATACATAAACAATATCGATATTGCCAATAATATCGTTGATAACCGGAAATGTGGAGAAAATGGTGGAATTTTTTAGTGAAACCTTAGAAGATGCTAAAATACACATTTGCATATTTAGAAATAAAAAAATTGAAAAAGAATGCATACATAATAGGTTTCTATTTAATAGGGGCATAAAAGCATGTGCTGCTGTAAGTAATTAGTCCAACCATCTTGTCCATCCCATCTATAACCTTTCAGCCAAACATTCATTGATATTTCAGAATATCGGCAACACGATATTTCCCAACAAATCATTGATAACTGAAAAAGAAATGAAAGATTATGGTCTCGATATCGCCATGTTGCGATAATGATAATATCGCGATATTATTAATATTATTGTCAACAAATCAAACGTTGCATACAATCATGTGTCCATAAAAATATGAAATGGGAATTTTTTTGCAGATACATTGGCGATACAAGCAACACCTGGAATTTACAGTCGAAAATATTGGCGATACACTGACGGTATCAATGCATTAGCAATATAAGTGACTCTTGGAATTTACACAGTGGAAAATATTGACAATATTGATATATTGGTGATATTTAGCGATACATCACTGATACTTAGAATTTCTAATACTATCAGTGTTATCGATATCGCTACTAGTGTTATTGGTATTGCTGAGCTAGAGATAGAGATAATATTGGGGATATTTCAATAATATTGGAGATAATTCAAACATTGGTCACATGCTTTCAAAGAGTCAGTCTGTGGGTTTGTTTCATGGTTTCAAAGTTCCCAATGCCTTGTCTCTTTGTCAGCCATCTTTAGTTGAAGATACCCTTATCCTTTGTGAAGTCCACGGGTCCATGGGCGATAATCTTATGAAAAATTATTAGTTGCTTTGAAGTACGGGTTAGAGAGGCAATCTTGTTAAAAGTGAGTTGCTTGGCATTCATTTATCTGATTCTAAGATATCCAGGTTGGCTAGCATTTTCGGCTGTCAAGTCGGGGTCTTGTCCTCCTCCTATTGGGTCTCCCCTTGTGTATATAAGGTAATCCGCGAAACTCTTGTGGGATAAGATTCTAAAGAGAATGGAGAGAAAGCTCTCCCATTGGAAGAGTAAGCTTCTCTTTCTTGGGGGAGGATCAATTTGATCAAATCCTCTCTATCTAACCTTTGTACTTTATGTCCTCATTTCGCTGTCCCAAATGGGTTATTGATAGGATCGATAAGCTGAAGAGAGATTTCCTATTTCCTTTGGCGAGGTGAGGCGCATTTGGGTAGATTTCATCTGAAGGGCATTCTTCTCCTCGTATGCTGGAGAGCAAGAGGGTAAAAAGAAGTCTAAATGGAGCAAGGTGTTCCATAACGGTAGCGGTGGCTGTAACGGCCAACACCGTTATCGTTACGAGCCGTAACGGCCATTACAGACCCCGTATCGGCCGATACAACCCTTTTTTATTTTTTGAAAAATACTGTTATAGGACCGTTACGGGGCCATATCGGGCCGATACAGGGTAGATACGGTCCGATATGGGCTGTCATGGCCGTTTTGACCCCGTAACGTGCAATGGTCATGACCGTTTCCGTTACGTATCGGCCGATGCGTAACCGTTTTGGGATACCATGAAATGGAGAATCACTCTCCTTGTAGTTCGTTGGTCAATCTAGGTCGAAAGGAATGATCGTTGCTTTCGAGACGAATTCTTCTTCGGATGGGGTATTGTCCAAAATTTTGAGTTGTATTAGGGATTTGAGATCCTTAGGAGTTTGTGTTTTGGGGGCTTTTGGGCCTCCCTTTGTAAGTTGGGGCTCGGGCTGGGGTTGGGTTGGGTTTGTGTTCTTTTTCTCTTCTCCCTTTTGGATAGTTTTTCCTTCTTTTTTTCGGCCTCTGGCCTTAATGAATCTTCAGCATCTTTCATGAAAAAAAAAAGAAAAAGAAAAAAGAAAGGGAGACCAAGAGCTGTGCTGATTAGGAGTGAGTTGGTACAAGTTAAGTCTTTAAAAGGGTAAGGGGAAGTCCCAAAAGGACATGGGTGGAGGCAGTAAGTAAAGACTTGATTACCTATGGTCTAACTGAAGTTATGGCCCTTGATAGAGTGGAAAGGCGGAAAATAAAACTCCATAAGAATAGCCTGTAAGATTACTAGCATGAATGAGATATTTGTACCTGTATCTATCCCCTGGATTTGAGAATTGCAATCCTATCCCTGTTGTTGGTTATCAATGTATGGATCAATTTTGATATCTACTCACCATAGACTGGTGAATATCCTCACATCCTTTCTGCACATGATGCCATGCAATATCAACAAGGGTTAGGATCTGCCAGGAGCATTGTACTGTATGCATTGATTTTCCATCTTAGCACGTTTTATAGATCAAGCAAGCAGTTGATACTTTATAGAAGCACAACAGTACAGTAAATACACAACTAAATCGAAGTACCTAAGTTCATGTGCACTGGGGAACTGAATGAAATTGCAAAAAAAGTTTTTTATGTTCTCCACAAAATGGAAAAAATGCCATTCTATGTTTTCTTTTTACTGATTAATCGTCGTTGAGGATTGTCCTTCATGGTCAATCATGTAAAGGTCAGATCCCTTGATGGAGGCCCCAAACTCTATATTTAAGGGGTAGGGCTATGATGGTAAAAGAAACAAATGAAAAGGAAAGAGGAAAAGGCCTTAGATCCCCCAATAGATTCCAGGGTTCAGGCTGTAACAATGGGATCGACACGGCCGGGAATGAACATCTTTTCTAGTGTAGCATGCTAATTTGAAGAGTCAATGAATTCTTTGGGAAACAATCACTAGTACCATATTTGAAGACAAGGGGACTGGTATCTGAACTATTGACACAACAGTCAAGTTGCCACTCAAGGTGACTAACTGGGTTCCAGGCCCATGATGCATGCTCAATAGGAAAAAAATGGTACATTTTGTGCTGCTTAGCCAAGAGCAAGAATTTCTAACCCTGACAAGGAAACTGCATGTAATTTGCAGATTGCTGAAAAGATCTTCTCAACCATGCCAAGTCACGGGCCCATAGCTCACCACTGGTAGTATAGGAAGTGAGCCTTGATGTTCATACCTTTTGCTTAAGATTGCTAACCATAACTCAGATAAATATCAACAACTTTCTGAGAGATGAGGCCTGTTTAGATGCCTCCCATTTATGGCTTTTCTTTTTTCCCATTTCTGTTGAATGGATTGACACAGTCTAAAAAATAGCTAACATACTTTTGAGGACAAAAAATATTTGGGAGGCAGTGATTTACTGCTAACCCATACACATGAATGCACTGTGTGCATGTGGGATCCAAACTATCCAGCTGAAGGTCAAGTGCCTGTTAGCCTAGCTGGTTGACTCCTTGGCGTTTCAAACAGCAGGTCTCAGGTTCGAGACATACTAACTGCACCGGTGGGTGCATTGTGTGACTAACCGGGTGGGTGCGTTGCATGACTAACAGAATAAAGATTCACCTTTCAAATAATAAAAAAAAAACCTATCCAGCTGAAGCGTTGTCACATGACCATGCCTCCACTGGCAAATCAGGCCCATCGGTTGTTCACACAGGCAACAACAGCTGACCGCATCTGAACATAGGATGGGACAGGTTGGCATGTCACAACCTGGAGAGTTGTACTTCTCTATAATATTATATTTTAATAGTATATTGTAGTTATTCTTGTAATAAAACCCCAAAATTCATAATAAGGACAGCAAATGTAAAGTCAATGTCCTATATGTGGAAAAGGTATCTCTAACGTAAGAGATGACAACAATTGAACTTGAAAAAAAAAAACCTTCAGACTTTGTATGAGGTATGTTCAAGAGTGTCAGATTGTCTCCCGCTTGTTAGATGAGCTGGTAAGACAGTGTAGTGTGTGTGAGTGGTCCAGGGTTCAATCCTGGTAGTGTTACCTTCCACAAAAAAAAAAAAAAAGAAGGAAAAAAGAAAAGGAGTGCCAGATCATATCAGCACGGCATAGTTTCAATGAAGTGCTGGATCCTTGTTACATGGTGTTGAATGGATCTCTTTGCACTGATAATGGAATGAATAATGAATGGAAGCTGGTGCTGCAATATGAAGGAGATATTCTTGAGTCTCCTATCTGTGCTAAGCAAGTCTGTCTTCATTTATTTTTTATGCATGACTATTACAGATCCCGAGTGTTAAAACAATCAAATTCCCACCTCTTTCATGTTTGTGCTTAGTGATCTTCTACTCAATGTTATTGCATGATCCTGAGTGTTATAACAATCAAGTTCCCACTTTCATGTTTGTGCTTAGTGATCTTCTACTCAATGATATCACATGATTTCCTTTTCTACTGGAGCCTGTAATGTTTGTTGGAAATATCCTTTCAGGTGCTATCAGTTATTTTTCTTGCTGAAAATGTATGTGTTTGTTGTTCTATTGAAGTGAGAAGATACTCTTTGACTCAGTATTACATTACAGACTGATTTTTTTATGTGAATATTTGCAGCTTATTTCCTGGAGGCATATCGGCCTGTAAGGAAAGGAGACTTTTTCCTTGTTAGAGGTGGTATGAGGAGTGTAGAATTCAAGGTAATAGAGACCGACCCTGCGCAGTACTGTGTAGTTTCTCCAGATACTGAGATCTTTTGTGAGGGGGAGCCTGTCCGAAGGGAGGATGAAGATAGATTGGATGATGTGGGCTATGATGATGTTGGTGGGGTGAGGAAACAGATGGCCCAGATCCGAGAGCTAGTTGAGCTCCCACTCAGGCATCCTCAGCTTTTCAAATCAATTGGTGTAAAACCTCCAAAGGGCATTTTGCTGTATGGACCCCCTGGTTCTGGGAAAACATTAATTGCCAGGGCTGTTGCTAATGAAACCGGTGCTTTCTTCTTCTGTATCAATGGGCCAGAGATTATGTCCAAACTAGCAGGGGAGAGCGAAAGCAACCTCAGAAAGGCTTTCGAAGAAGCAGAGAAGAATGCGCCTTCTATTATATTCATTGACGAGATCGACTCCATTGCACCTAAGCGAGAGAAGACGAATGGAGAAGTCGAAAGGCGGATTGTTTCTCAACTTTTGACTTTGATGGACGGATTAAAGTCACGTGCCCATGTTATTGTTATTGGGGCTACGAACCGGCCAAACAGTATAGACCCAGCTCTGAGAAGGTTTGGGAGATTTGATAGAGAAATTGACATTGGGGTTCCGGATGAAGTTGGACGGCTTGAGGTCCTCCGCATTCACACAAAGAACATGAAACTCTCAGAAGATGTAACTAAACTATCTGTGCATAACCCCCCTCCCTTTCTTGTCTTTAGATTGAGTCTATGATTTCGTTTTGTCTTTTTAGTTCACTCAAGTGGGTGACATTGTTCAATTCCCTTATAGGTGGATCTAGAACGAATTGCGAAGGACACTCATGGCTATGTTGGTGCCGATCTTGCTGCTCTGTGCACAGAGGCTGCCCTTCAATGCATCAGAGAGAAGATGGATGTCATTGACTTGGAAGATGAATCCATTGATGCTGAGATACTGAACTCCATGGCTGTTACTGATGAGCACTTCAAGACTGCTCTTGGAACCAGCAATCCATCTGCTCTACGTGAAACTGTGAGTAAATTTACATCCTCGCATTTTTGCCGGTCCAGTTTAGTGTATAGCCAAAGACAGCTTTCCATTTGTTCTGACGACTATCTCGTTTTGATGAGCAGGTTGTCGAAGTACCCAATGTCAGCTGGGAGGACATTGGAGGGCTTGAAAATGTCAAGAGGGAACTTCAGGAGGTAGGAATTTACTTGGTCATGGCCTTTAACCAACATGTACTGGAGCTCCTCAAATTATACCTGACTTTCTGTTTCCATTTATCTATGGTAGACCGTTCAGTATCCCGTGGAGCATCCAGAAAAGTTTGAGAAGTTTGGCATGTCTCCCTCGAAAGGAGTACTTTTCTATGGCCCCCCTGGCTGTGGGAAGACCCTTCTAGCCAAGGCGATTGCCAATGAATGCCAAGCGAACTTCATCAGTATCAAGGGTCCTGAATTGCTCACGATGTGGTTTGGAGAGAGTGAAGCCAACGTGCGTGAAATCTTTGATAAGGCTCGCCAATCTGCACCTTGCGTCCTCTTTTTCGATGAACTTGACTCAATTGCAACTCAGGTTTGTTTTCATTTATAAGTCAGCATTTGGTTGTACCTCCTAAATGTGGTTGGTGGTGGGGCCTTCCAAGCCCTACTGAAGCCTTTGGGCTGGTGCGGAAATGGAACCTGCATTAGGCGGCCTAGCATATTCCAGCATTCCACCCAAAATCGTGGTTGAAATGAGAATGTGAAAGACTTCTTATTTCTAACATGATTTTGTTGCTGGTGCATTATGTTGGTCTTTGCAACTGCAAGCATCCAGATGCACCTTAAATGTCTGAGATTTTGTTCTTTACTCTAGCAGTCTTGGCTGATATTGTATATTTTTGTTTATCGTGGCAGAGAGGCAGCAGTTCAGGAGACGCTGGTGGTGCTGCCGATAGAGTTCTGAATCAGCTTCTCACGGAAATGGATGGGATGTCCGCAAAGAAGACGGTTTTCATAATTGGTGCCACAAACAGGCCTGATATAATTGATCCTGCACTGCTGAGACCAGGCCGTCTTGATCAACTGATTTACATTCCTCTACCGGATGAGAGCTCTCGCTATCAGATCTTCAAAGCCTGCCTGAGAAAATCTCCTGTCTCGAAAGATGTTGACCTGAGAGCTCTAGCCAAGTACACTCAGGGCTTCAGTGGTGCTGATATTACGGAGATCTGCCAGCGTGCTTGCAAGTATGCCATACGTGAAAACATCGAGAAGGTAGATTTTACTCCCTGTTCCCTGTTCTAGAGTTCTTTTTGGTTCTCCATAAGCACGAATGCATACATGGATAATTGGACATCATGTAAGTATGGTAACATTGTTTTTTCACCTCTGCTGCACATGCCTCTACATGCATCCACGTGTCGTAAACTCAGACATGTTCTGGACATCCAATCCATGCATTGGGTGGTCTCCACCTTCTAGAGATTTCTTGTGCTGTGCAAGCCCATTGACACATCGTTGGATATTTGTGTAGTGCATCAGGTGGTATCCACTTGTGGATGATCAGGCAGATCAATTATTATGTACGGCATATGCATACCAATACTGTTATTAGTAATTAAAAAGAAAAAGAAAAAGAAGAGTATTGTTTCTGTAGACTTGTGATTACTTGATCATTTACCTGCCTAATCTTTTGGCCAGATCATCTATATGGTGGGACTCACCTCGTATACTGGTTGCATTGCTGGGGACCTGCATGCTTGTACTTTTTGGGACTGTATTTTTTTTTTTTTTTTGAGAGAACAACCACTTTATTAGAAAAGCTTGCAAGAAACAACCAAAATCAAACAAGAGGAGCGGTCGAAGTGGCTTTTACATAGATAGCCCAACCCTCAAAACTTTAACTTTTCTAATAACCTCATCAATCCCCACCTTAGCATTTCTAAAACAACACCCATTTCTTGCCCCCCCAAATAGTCCAAAACACGGCCATAATGAGCAATCTCCAAATCACTTTTCTGTATTTCCCTACTCCACCATGCCAAGCCCAAAGAAGATCCTCTACCGTCAATGGCATCACTCAATCCGTATGAAACAAAGATAAGAAGTGACTCCACACCTTTCTGGCGAAGGAACAATGAATGAATATGTGGTCAGTCGACTCCTCACTATCCATGCACATCAAACAAATATTAGGAAGGATCGTGGCCCTTCTTTGCAGATTATTGATAGTAAGGATCCTCTTACGACAAACCAATCACACAAAAACTGGAACCCGGATTGGATAGCTTTGAATTGGATATTTATAAATGTTGGACAATCAAGGAACAACATGCTCCTATGGTGAGTGTAGCTGAAATGAGGACATTGATATGGATGGCTGGCTGGCAAGACGAGAAAGGATAGAATTAGCAAGAGAAACTTTGAGACTGTAGAGAGTTTGATTGATGTTGTGCAGGCATGCAGAAATTACTTAACTATTGCACGCATGGCATACAAATAGTCGTCAATTTAAACTGTCGGCATACAAATAGTTGTCAATTTAAACTGTCCCTACTCATGGCTCAGTGGTAGACTCTGTGTGTTTCAACACTGTGGACATGGGTTCGAGTACCCATTGTGGTGTGTGGGTGAAAAAAAAAAACTGTTCAAATTATGTTACCCAGTGTAGATGTATCAGGAACAAAAAATTAAGCTTATTTGATTATCTGACTATCAGATCGATTGATGTTTATTGTACGGTTAAAATGAAAAAAATCCAAGTCCTATTTCCACAAACAGCTGTCCTTGAACCAGAGGCTAGGATTGTACAACCAATCTGATCTTGAGGCTTTGACTTGGCAGCAGTGAACTGCACAATATAGTTGGTTTTACTTGACTTAATATATGCCACATGTACAACTTGTTAATGGCCGCATATCAAGCGTCATAAGCAGCCTGAGTATCATATAACTCAGAGATGAATGCATCCAATGGAACTTAGGATTAGCACCATTAGGTAACAAGAATAGGGAAAGGCTTAGACGGTTTGGCCATGTGAGCAACGGAGACCAATCACTACACCTATTAAAATGAGTGAGTTGGTTCAAGTTGAAGGTGGCGAGGGGAAGGCCCGCAAGGACGTGCCGTAGGTAGTAAGAAAAGATTTGATGACTCATGGCTGAACTGGGGATATGGTCTTTGATAGTTGAATGACACAAGATTCATGTAGCCAACCCCAATTAATTGGGAATTGGTATAAGGCTTAGATGATGATGATGGTAATGTACTTGGGACTTTTGGGAGCAGTTGGACACTCGTTGACCTGACACGGCACTATAAAATTCATATGGAAACAGCGTTCTAGTGGCACCATGAAGAAGTGCCACATGGTGGATGCTTTAGAAGACATTTCCAAATATATTCTCCATACAGTGCTTAATTTTTTTTTTTTTTTGTTAAATCCTTTCTAATTTAAATATAACTTGTCTGGCCAAAGATTTCTTATTCCTTGCCTATAATCTTTCCATTTTATTGGTGTTGAAGCAACCAATTCATGAGGATTTCCTCTCACTTCTACATTTGTTCAATTTTAATGCTGAGTGCCATGGCAACCTAACTAAAATCACAAGCCTTGTTGTTGATTTGCCTTTTTGTTCTTTCACTAGAGTTATTTGAATTTTTAAGAGAACACTGTAGTAACATTTATACAAAAGAAAGAAAAATAAAATTGCATCCGTTATGACCCACTACAAATCCGTAAAACTACGTAGTAACATTTATACAAAGTACAGACTACTACTACTTGAGATGTTACTGAACATTTTATTAATTAATTGGTTTGACTCCCAGTTGATGGAAATATATGAATGTTCTTTTTCCATTTCATGTGAATGTTCTTTTTACATTTCCTTCGATTTTTATCTTTTTTATTTTTATTTTTTCATTTTCTTTTATGAGAAATGCTCCATTGCTCTCAGAGCACTATAAGGTATAGTGCTCACAGTTGCATTGGGACACTGTCCAATTCATTGATCTAGACTGTTCATTAGGTCCAAAACACGTTTCAGGGGCTACCATGCGAAAATAAGAACCAATAAGACAAATGTTAACCATTTGATCAGTATCCCTTTAATATGGACGGTCATGATTTGTCTGCATAAAAGTAGGTCCAGTCAACAATTTGATCCATCCATTTTTTACTACCCCTTGTGGATTGCTTATGATTCCAAAGAATCACTTCTGTTAGGCAATTGTTCCCATTCCATCCATGGCTTGGAAAAAGGATGGCTATAGAAAATAACACCAAATCAAGTATTTGATTAGAACATCTGATCAGTGTGGTTTTTGCATAATAGCCCATGGAATGTGTTCTGGACCTAACATACCATTCAGATCAATCGATCGGACTGTCCACGTGAACTGATGCAACTAAGAGCACTAGCAATCTAATGGATTGCAAATCATTGATTTCTTTTAAAAATGATGAAAAGAAAACATGCATCACTCAGATGCATATTTACGTGTTCACATTCATTCTGACAAACATTGCTGCAAGTGTGTGTGCTCGTGTGTGCACGCATGTATCATTCATTACATAAAACACGCTCAGAGTAAGGTGATGAAATTGCATCAGAAATCCATGAAGAACACCTATCCCGGAAAGCATAGCAGTGAAATATTGTTTTTTCTTTTCTTTTCCAGGACATAGAAAGGGAGAAAAGAATGAAAGATGCTCCGGAGGCTATGGAAGAGGACTCCAATGAAGAAGTGGCTGAGATCACAGCCAGCCACTTTGAGGAATCTATGAAGTTTGCACGCAGGAGTGTTAGTGATGCCGACATCCGCAAATATCAGGCGTTTGCACAAAACCTACAACAGTCGAGGGGTTTTGGGAGCGAGTTTCGGTTCCCGGAGAGGTCGGAGGTGGGAGCAGGAGCTGGAGCTGCTGGGTCCGACCCATTTGCAGCTTCTGCTGGAGCCGATGATGATGATCTATACAGTTAAGTTAATTCTGTTGTTTCGATATACATTCCCCTGTCAAATTGATGGGTGAAACTTATAATTTGATTATCTGCTCTGCTGTCTTAAATTCATCCTTAGGAAATTAGAATGAGTGTTGATTCCACTCAAAACAGTTAGTATTTGAGAAAATTGTGGAAATCATATCAGTTTCTTAGCTGCATTGACTTGGAATGATTGAAATTTATTCTTCTACTCTATTCCTTTTTTTTTCCTAGAAATTTTATGATATTTGGTGCAACCAAACGTGCCCTTAGATAAGATCTTTTTTTTTTGTTTTCCGGTAGGGCTGTAGGGCGAACGCCTCGGGTAACATCATGGATTCCTGACTCAACTCTTGAGTTGACTTGTACTTGGTCTAGTCGAATCCGTTTCTAATATTCTTGACCCAGTCGAGTCATCCTTGAACTAGGGCTGAAAGTCGGGCGGGTTGGTGCTGAACCCTAACCCAACCCAAGGTTCCTATACCTCAACCCTAACCCAACCCAACACAATCTCAGGTTGGGAATTCTCAACCCAAGCCCAACCCAAGCGGGCTCGGTCGGGTTGATCGGGTTGGTCGGGTTGATACATGCTAATATTTTCGTTGTTACATTAATCTATTATGTTTCAATACACGCCTTATTTTTGGTACCTATGGCTTTATTAATTATATATGTACTTATTTATGTAAAGAACTTCACTTTTCCTAAACAAGTTAAAATACAAGTAAACATTATAAGTTTACTTCACTAAAGTATAATAAAAGTATAAGTAACTTGTATATAGATCGGGTTCGGGTTGGGTCGGGCAACCCGAGACCTCAACCCAAGCCCGACCCAAACTTCATCGGGTTGATGTTTTCATAGCCCAAGCTCAAGATCGGGTTCGATACTTCTTGCCCAAGCCCAACCCAATGTCGGGTCGGTCACGGGTCGGTCGGGTTGAACCCGCCCAACTTTCAGCCCTACCTTGAACTGGCCCGAGTCCTGACCCGAGCTGCAGAGTTAGTAAACCATGGGTGAGATGGTCATGTCCTGGGTGGCTCAGGAGAGAGGGTACGCTACCAACTCCACTGTAGGTTCTTTCTGTCACTGATAAATTGTAATTTTTTTTTTTTTTTTGGTTATAGCGATTATGAATTATTGCTGGCTTTGTACAGAGATGTGGGCTTACGGCTCAATTGGGTGTTCGCAGCTTTCACTTCCACCAATTTGGCTAATTCCCACCATTAGCCCATTAAACCTGAGAAGCGCTGCCTGCATTTTAAATTGATGGTCAGTCAATAAGCAAGTGTGGCCCACCTGATAAGTGGTTCAGCTTGATTTTGTAGATGGGTGTTTTTCATGATGGTGCCTAGCTTTTGCACGGTACAGATGTCCTACCCTAGTGGCATTTGGGTGGGAGAGATGCGTCCAACCGCATGACGGTTGAATGCAATGCACTCGTGTGCCTCCCCTAATGACCAGACCAAGAGCGGACTTTCCGTCTAAGTAATTTGCATGGTGGGTCCCACCTTTTTAATGGCTTTGATGTCCTGCAGATGCGGCAGTATGTTGCAGTTGGGTACATGGTTGTTTGCGATCTCTCTCTGACGACTTATTACCTTCCTGGGCTACCCTTAACTTTATAAGGTGATTTTAATGGGTGTAGGTCCAAACCATCCAACCCAACCCATTCATATGCTGAATTTGACAGGATGCAGGGAAAGCACAAATATGGTCCTTATCCAAAATTCTGTCATCCCCAATAAAGTTTCAATGGTGGGAGGTCAATCCACTATTTCTTGTGATGTGGCCCGTGAGTTTTGGATGTGCCTCACTTTTGGGCCCATATTCTAAAGTGACCTCGTTAAATTGATGGACGGAGTGGATATCACACTTACATAATGGTAGGCTTCAAAGAGCTTTGGGATACGAGGGTCCGGTCTGGTCAAGAAGTTCTAACCATGCGAAATCTCTCCCTCTCTCTTCCTCAACGTACGAAAGGTGGATAGAGGCATTTGTGTACAATCTTTAAGGGTATTTTTAGGTGAGAGTTTTTTTTTTTTTTTTTTATAGAGGAAGAGAGAGAAGTATTTTGCTTCCAATATTTCTTGTTTCAGTGAAGAAGAAAACTCTGTAATACTGTCTTGTAGAGTAGGCATATTGTCGAATCACATAATCTTTTTGCTGCTCATCTCTTTTTTTTTTTTTTTTTGCCATATGGTTTTTTTTTAATTATATATATATTTTTTATGGTTTGGGCTTAAGCTTAAACCGGTTGCATGCGAATGTTTTTCCATAATAATTGGATTCGTCAAACTTCAACACCTCGAATTTGGCTTTTGTGTTGCAATTGTGTTTTAGAAAGTTGAATTGAGTTTTACCAAATTCGAGGTGTTGAAGTTTGATGGATCCAATTACATGTTATGAAAACTGAAAATGAACTTATCAGTGAAGGAAGGATGTACAATTGCAATAAAAAGAAAAGAAAAGAAGTTCGTAGAGATAAAAGATGGGGTATTTGAGGAGAAATCAATTAGTAGTAGTGGATTTTCTTCTTGTGCCGGATGATTTGGTTTTGTTTAATGTGTTCGATTAAACCATTATGAAAGGTTCGTGAGACATTATAAAACCTGTACGAAGAAAAATTAATGTTAAACAAGATATTTTTCCTACAAAAATTGTATAACTTGAAGATGAAACAATAGTCCTCTTTATAAGAGTATTTGAATGAGATTAATACCCTGATTAGCATATTAATGGCACTCGATGTAAAGATAGCTGATGAAGAAAATGTTGCACTTCTGTTCTATTCAATGCTAGATTTATGAGATAGTTTGATTATAAATCTCAACAACAATCTAGATCTCAATATGTAGTTAAATGTGTCCACGTTGCTTATAAAAAAATATTGTAGAAAAATATATGTAAAATCTGCTGGTGATGCTACGTGGTTAAATGAAAATCAACTGAGAAAGGTACCAGTGGGAGAGATCATATCCTAAGTCGAAAAAGCACAAAATATGAAAGTATTGGAATTGAGAAAAAAATAGTCACTTGCGCAAAAATTGTAAACTTAGAAAAGTATATCAGGAAAATACCACATTCAAAAAGTTTCTAAAGAAACCTAGTTGTTAAAAGATAATTCATCAAAGGACGAAAAAGTATTGTCGTTATTCAATGAGAGAATCTTAGCCATTAATGGAGCTTAAATTTGTGCACTTCGTTTCATAATGACTTTACACACATTATTTCTATACATTGGTTATGTGATGACGACATAGTTTGTATGGGTGATAATAGTACGTATAAAATTGTGGGGATTAGAGAAGTTAAAATTACCATGTTTAATGGTATCATACGTATAATTTCAGGTGTGTGGCACGTAACCTTGAGAAAAAAATTTCTATTATTGAAAAATTCGATGATGATAGTTATAAATTTTCTGGTGAATATGGTCGATTGAAGATTGTAAAAGGGGTGATGATAGTTCCTAAGTGAGAGCTAATGAACATATTATATTAGTTGATTGGAGATACTATGGTCAGTGATGCTCTTGTTGCCAATGCTATGATGGATTGTACTATAATTTGCCATAAATGGTTGGGACACACGAGCAAGAAAGGACTAAGGATACTACTTAATTGAAATTTACTTCCTAATTTAAAATCTATTAATCTAGATTTTTATGAAGATTGCATGTTTGGAAAGCTACATAGAGCTCCTATTGAATACTTATGAGTTTCGAAATATTTTATTTATTTTATTAACAATTTTTTCAAAAATGTATGAGTTTACATGTTTAATAGGAATAGTGATGATTGTGCTTGTTTTATGAAGTTTAAAGTATTGGTGAAAATCAGAAGGAAAAACATATTAAGTGTTTGAGAATTGACAACATATGAAAGTACACCTCAAAAGAAATTAAGGATATTTGCAATGAACATGACATTGAGTGACACTACACGGTTCTTGGTACTCCATAGTAGAACAGAGTTGTAGAACATATGAATTGTATGCTTATGGATTGTGTTGGGAGCCTATTAAGTTCGGCTAGACTCAAGCAGTATCTTTGGGCAGACGTTGTTAACATGACTTATTATCTGGTAAATAGTTCTTCTATGACTGCATTAGATTGCGATATTCCTGAAGAAGTATGGTATGAAAAACTTATTAATTATTTTTCCCTTCATAATTTTGGTTAAACATTTATGTGTGGATTCCTAAAGAGCAAAGACTAAGCTAGATGCAAAGTAAAAAAAAGTATATTTTTTTGCTATAAAAATATAATGAATGAGTATAGATTGTGAGACTTTATTGTTTACAAGTTAGTGATTATTTAATATGTAGTTTTTAACGAAGATTCAATGTAGAAATATAAGAAATTATTGAGCTTAGAGTCATGAGAGGTAATTAAATTAGAATCTTCAAGCGATATTCAAAACCAACCTGTTGACTAAAAAAATTAACAATTTAATGATATTGTTGAAAATGAAACAGAGGTAGAGATGCATATGAAATAACGAGTATTGAAATTTAAAGTAATCAAGGTCAACCAAAGAGAGCCATAAAACTTTCTATTAGGCTTAAGAATTATGTTATGGCTTACGCTTGCATGATGGAAGAGTATATACCTTATTCATACTGAGACACATGTGAATTTGTGAACGCTAGCCAATAGAGAGTGCTTATGGAGGAGGAGATGGAAGAAACACATAAAGATAAGACTTGAGAATTAGTTAGATTACTTAGAGGATGGAAGGCCATTGGTTACAGATGGATTTAAGTTGAAGAAAAATATTATAAAAATATTGAAAGATGCAAAGCTCAATTAGTTGTAAAATATTATGCTAAGAAATTAAGTATTGACTTCAATAAAATTTTATCTCTAGTTGCTTCTTTGAATACTATTCATACTATGTTAAGTATGATAGTGGTGTTTGACTTGGAGCTTGAGTATTTGAATATAAAAGCTGCTTTTCTGCGTTTGAATTTTGATGAAAAAAATTATATAACTCAATTTGAAGGTTTTATTAAAGAAAACAAGAAGAATTTTGTTTGGTGGCTGAATTGATCGCTTTATAGCTTAAAAAAGATGCCACTGTGTTGGTATATGATTCCTTCATCATAAGCTTAAGATTGCAAAATTTTAAGGCAGACTATTGTATATATGTTCGTGGCTACTGTAATGATGGCTTCATGATATTATTATTTTATATGATAACATGTTAGTTGTAGGTACTAGTGGAGATACTATTATAACATTAAAAGCTCATTTAACTAGAAAATTTAATATAAAAGATTTTGGTGCCGTTAATCAAATTTTTAGAATGAACGTATTTAAGATGGGAAGAGCAAAAAAATTTGAATAACTTGAAAGAAAATATAAAACCAACTTTAAAACTTACTCATGATTACTTACGACTTATTTGATAAGTTCGTGTTATTTTAACTAATTGTAAGGGTTTATTTGGGTGAAGCCTAAAAATATTTGTTTTTGTCTTTATAACCGTCAGTTCCATGTTTGACTGCCAATTAAAATAAATGATTTTATTAGAATCGATGTAAATTGGGGGTAATTGGTGCATTTGGGATGAGTGTACTTGATATAAATTGGGATCCAATTCACATCAAATATTTTGAAAGACACTTTTTTTTTCCTTCTTCAAATCATAATTAAACCATGTGGTTCTAATTCACACGTAATTCTATTACTATTAATTTGCAAGTTACATTCATCCTTCTTATTCTCTCTCTTCCAAATACATCAAATTGCCAGATTCCAGTGAATTTCGACGGACTATCAAACCCAATTGATGATTCTAATTCATATGGATTCCATGGTAATTGTCAATGCATATCAATGAAATGTTTTAAGAGTTAGCACCTATATTTTAGGTTAATTTTACCATATTTCATTAGTTTCTGCTAATGTCATATCATCATGTTTTATTAAGATGACAAAACTATCCCCTAACATGCGAAGTGATGGAAATATATATCTTCCTCTGGGATATTTTAGTTGTAAATGTGAAATGAACACGATATTGGTCCCTCATCTTGATCATCTAATGATAATGAATGACAATCTAGACTACTCAACAGCAAGCCAGTCGAGGCAAGTTGGACTATCCATTAATAATGATATACAATAATCCATACCATTAAAAAATACACAAACATGAATGATAATGGACAATAATTAAAACCACTCGAATTTGTGTGGATAAGAACTTGGACTGTTCAAAAGTTCTTGGACAATCATCTAGACCATTCAATGATGGTAAACAATGATCTAGATTGTTTAACAGCTAGTTTCAACAAGTTAGACTTTCTAAAGATGGCAGATAGTGATCTACATCATTTAATTATCCATGGACAGTGATCTAAACCGTCCAATATTATTGAAAAGTGATTTGGGCTGTTAAAAAGTCCATGACTAGAGGTTTAGATTGTGCAATAATGGTGGGTAACAATATGGACCATCCAATGATGGTGGGAAGCAATCTGGACCATTCGAAAGTCTGTGAACATTGATGTGAATCGTTCAACTATGGTTGACAATGATCCAGACCATTTAAAAGTCCACAGACAATATCTATATCATCTAGTGGATAGACAATGATCTAGACCATCTAATGATGGTGGACCACGATCTCTACCATTTAGTGATCATTGAAAGTGATCTGGATCGTTGAGAAGTCAAATGAATAGTGGTTTGAACCATCTAATGATGATGGATATCAATTTAGAACTTCAAGTGATGGTGATGTTGGTGGAGACTTTAAACTTGTTGAAACAGGGTCCTGTTTGAAAATCGATTGGGCAAGCAGAGAAGTTACTGGACAACTTTTGGGCAATCCAGACCGATCGCTAAGTGGTCTAAAGGGGGCTTTGACCGGTCGCCCGACTTGTCTGTAATTAAGGCTGAACGGGTCATTTTTTGAAGCAAACTCTCTGGACTGTTTTTCGCCTTTTCCGACCGGTCGGCGGTGAGCTCCAACCGGTTGGTAGTATTGGCGGTGGATTGCATGGTTGCGCGGTTTTGCGTAATATGTTTCTATTTTCGATTAAGAGTCTATATAAATGACTCTTAAACGTGATGAGAGGGATTCGTGTGACTACCAAGGTGTCCTAATTCGAGATTAGGGTTTGAGGAGATGATTGTGAGGGAGAGAAGCTTTGTTTATCTCTTGGGCTATTGCTTGTGGGTAGATATCTATGTAATCTTATGATATTCATAGTGCAAGTGTCGCTTTGTGCAATGATTTTTTCCCGTAATATTCGGATTGTCTTTGTGTTGATTACGTGTGTGTCGTGTGGTGATCGTTTAATTCTTCTCGATGCTTCCGCTGACTGGTTTCCCAACAAGTGGAAAGCAATCTACACTGATAAAAAAAATCCATAAGGAAATATCTAAATTGTAAAATGATGGTGGAAAACATTTTGGACCTTTAAAAAATTCATGGGCAGCAATTAGGATGGTCTAGCGATGGTGGATAATGATATGAATTGCATTTGAATAGGGAAAGCTATGAAGAAAAGAAAGTACCATAAAGATGAGAGAAATCAAACAACTGTTTTTTGTGGGGATAATTGATGAATAGGCAAGCCAGTTCTAGGCAAAATTTTCTCTATTCCACCTACCTCCATGCCATGACTCAGCCCTGCCGATTGTAGATCTTCAACAAACTCAAATTTAAATATAGGATGATTATATTTAATTAGGCAAAAAAGTGAATGGGTTTACACATCAGAAATTATGATCTCTGGCACCTGTGCAAAGGTGTGCAGCTAAAATGGCATGTGGGAGAGCAGGCCTATGTGTGTGTGTGTGTGTGTGTGTGTGTAGAGAGAGAGAGAGAGAGAGAGAGAGAGAGAGAGAGAGGAATGCTTAGGTGCGCACCAGTTCTCATGAGAACTCGTGAGCACTTTTTGGTGAGCCCAAAATCTAATCCATGCACATGATGCAACACCTGAAAAAACCCCCAGGGCTCGACTTTCAACCTGGTCCAAAACTTTGGTGGGCCATATTAGGAGGAAACAATTTCCTCCCTTGATTTGCCTCTCTCTACTACGGCCAGCAAAGTTCTGAACCAAGGTGAAAGTTGGGCGCTGGAGTTTTTTGGGGTGCTGCATCATGTGGATGGCTCAAATTTTGGGCTCACATCAAGTGTGATGAGTCCTCAGAAAGTGCTCACAAGTTCTCTTGACAACTGGTGCACAAGTAAGCATTATATATTGTAGACACCCCACCTTCGGCTACACTGTTGGTAGAGATAGCTGGATGAATGGAGGACCATACCCCCAAATCCCAAGTTCAAACTCAGCCAAACTCACCCTTGTAAGCCCCATTCCATAGCCCAGTTCAAGCCTGAACCCAGTCAACCCAGTCCTAAACATCACCCTGAAAAACCCCCCACAAGAAAAGCCAGTTAAAAAATCCTAAAAAAGTCAAACTCACTGAGTCAACCCACTGAGTCAACCCGCTGAGTTAACCCGCTGAGTCAACCCGTCGAGTCAAAACACCGAGTCAACCCGTCGAGTCAAATCACCGAGTCGACCCGCTGAGTCAACTCACTGAGTCAACCCAGCGAGTCAAACAGCAGCCCCGAGGGAGCGACCGTACTCGCTGGAAACCGAGGAGCGGCCGTACGGGCGGCCTATAGCAGGCCGCCCGAGATAAATTACGGAAAGTGCCACTCTCCGCTGCTATAAATACCCCCCTCCCCTTCTCATTTCAACAATCCCTTCAAGCCCAGTCAGTCCGAGAGCTCTGAGTCCACCTCTCCACCCTTTTAAGCCCATTTTTCCACCAAGGAGAGCCCGAGTGAGGAGAGCCTAACCCTGGTCCAGCCCAGCCTGACCATTGGTCCAACCCTCTCAAGCTATCCAAGTCCTGATCCAGCCACTCGAAGCCAACCCTTGCGACACCTTCGTCCATCCAGCTACTCTTTTTCCAGCATCATCTCATTTGCATCTAGCATAAGTGCAACACTTACTTTTCTTCCAACCCCCCCTGCTTCACTACAGGCACCTTGATTACTCAAGCACACAAGCATATGTCTTTATATTAAGCACCTGTCAGTTCGAGCGTATGCTCTGGGCTTGCTCGTTGTTGGAACCTGCCCATCAGAAACTCTTACTGTTCAGACCTGCATTCATGCTTCACTATAAAACACTTTGATTGTTCAAGCACACAGCATGCATCATCTCGCATAAAGCACCTGTCAGTTCGAGCGTACGCTCTGGGCTTGCCCGTTGTTGGAACCTGCCCATCAGAAACTCTTACTGTTCAGACCCGCATTCATGCATCATGTCATCCATGAGAATATACGAGGATTAAAACAGACTTTCAAGTATTAGTTCGATTCTGTGAAGTAGAGACCGTACTTCGGTACGGGCAGTGTGTGGGGTGCTTAAACTCTTCCCACTCTGTAACCGTGATCCCTTACCTTGAATCTTTGACCGCAGATCAATAGGAGTCATTTTAGAGGAAGGAATCTTCGGATTCCCTTCTCTAACGTTTCTACGGGGTCTAGCCGACTGTAGATTCGAAGTAACTGGCTAGTGGCGACTCTGGTCTTATATAAACTCACTTAAACATATCCAGCTTAACACGACAACCAAACAAAGCCCTCGAGAACGAGGCAAGCCAGTGGCACAAACGGCGATTTCGCACTCACGCATCCTCATCTCCTTCTTTTCCAAAAGGAAAGGGGAAGGGACGAGAACGTCGTGTGGGAGCGCGGAAACGGCGAGGGTCCACAGAATGACGACTCCACTGGGGATGAACTAGTCCCACTAGTCGTGATCCAACTTAAAAAACAGAATCCTTCCCGTACTTGAAAGTCATTAACCCTCATACAATCTCATCTGCATAGCATTCTACCCAAAACAAAAAAAAAATAGAAATTCCCAAAACCCAAAAAAAAGAGAGAGTAGAGTATAGTCCTCACCATTACGCCTCCTCGGGCTCAACGTGCACGAAGACAACTTCCCTACCGCAGCATAATCCGCACTCGGGCTCAGCAAGACATGTCCGACCACGAAGAAGAAACGCGTCTCTTCCCTGCTCTGGAGATGACCGAAGCGTAACCTCCAGCGCAACAGCCTATTGATAATACACCAATCATACAAGAATTGGCACAAGGAATGAGAGCAATGCAAGAAATGCTCTTGCAATTCATGCAAGCACAAACCACCGCAGCAGCCAACAATCAGGTTGGCCCAGTTCAGCAATCTCAACAACCATGCCGGGTCCTTCCGGCCTCCAGTTCAAATCAAGCACAACCATCGGAGTCTGCCCAAGACTACCAACAGCAGCCATCTCAGCCCTTCGCTATGGGGCATCCTTCTCAATATCTTCCTGCGACGACAAGGCCATCTCAGAGCACTTCCGTTGCAGGAACATCTAGTCAGCTTCCAGTCAATCTTGCAAACAACAATCTCAGTAGATCTCAGCATGTCCCCGCCGATGGGACACCTTTCCAATTTCAGCACATCCCCGCCGATGGGATTTCAATTCAATTTCCAACAACAGGGACAGCACTGGCGAATGCCCACAATGGGGGTCAGTGTCAAGCCCACATCAATCAGTGGACAGTGGCGAATACCCAACAAGGGGGTCACTTCCCAGTATCTCAGCCTCTTGCAAACAGGAGCACTTTTCAATTCCAGCACATCCCCGCCGATGGGATTCCAGTTAATTTCCAGCAATCTTCAATTCAGCAAAATCCAGTTAATTTTCAGCAATCTTCAATTCAGCAAAATCCAGTCAATTTCCAGCAAGTTCCAGTTCAACCTTCAGTACAGTCTCCAGTTCAATTACCATCATTTCAAGCACAAGTTCATCAGAATCCAGTTCAATCATCAAACCAATTTCAGCAACCCGCGGTTGCTTTTCAGCAAGCCCATAGGGTCGAAGATATCGACCACTATGCCGAAGAAGAACGTGCCTTACTCCAGGAGGCACCAGTCGCTCGAACAGATCACTCAGGACTGGACGAGTTGCGGGAGCAGTTCCAGATCTTGCAAAATCAGCTTCAGCGACAACAAGGAATTGATCTACCTTCGACCAAGTTCAGAGACTTGTGTCCCTTCCCAGATGCTCAAGTACCTCAAAACTTTGAGGTTCCAAAATTCAAAAGATACGATGGCAGCGGTTGTCCCACAGCACATCTCAAGGCCTTCTGTGGAGAACTAAGCGCAATCTCAGGAAATGAAGGGGCCCTCATTCGCTTGTTCCAAAAATCCCTGAAGGGCGACGCCCTAGATTGGTACACTTCGTTGGACTGCCACCGCATCAGGACATGGGAACAACTTTCCCAGGCTTTCGTCGACAGATTCGCGTACAATCTCAACATGGCACCCAGAAGAGCCGACCTTGCGGCTCTCAGGCAAAGGAGTGATGAAACACTATCCGCCTACGTAGGACGTTGGCGAGCTATGGCAGCCAGAATGCGGACACCTATCGACGATGAAGAACAAATCTCCATGATTGTTCATTCAACATATCCAGGCATATCCGGATATCTCATCTCGCATCCATATGCGAATTTCTCACAATTGATCCGTGCTGGAGAGCAAGTCGAAGCAGGAATCCGTGCCGGGACAATCTCCCCATGGCCTCATCAAGCCATTCCAATCAAAAGGAACAGAGTGGAAGGAAGACCTATCGGGCACGGGAATGGAAACCGCAGTGGTTCTCCTCCCCGCCCAACAGAGGTAAACAACATCAACACCACTGCTCAAGGAAATCAACATGCTCCCCCACAGGGACGTCAACAGTATCAGCAGAATCAAGTTCAGCATCAGCCTCAGCGGTATCAGCCACAACCGAATCCTCAGCCTCAACCACCTCGACAACAGCAGCAGTTTAGAGGAAACGGTCAATACTCATGTCAAAATAGGCAAAACTACAGAGAGTTCAGGAAATTTACTCCCCTCTCTCAGCCACTCAGTCAAGTCATGGCTACTCTGGTGCAGAAGCAATTACTTACTCTAATGACACCTCGGCCTCCGCCTCATCCTCTGCCAGCAAACTACCGAGAAAATGAGTACTGTGCCTATCATCAAGGGCGTGGCCACGCCACTGATCGATGCTTCACTTTGAAGAACACCATACAAGATCTGATTGATGACCGCAAGATTGTCATCTCAGTCCCTGGAACTCCTGCAGCAGCTTCCACCAACATTCTTCAGAATCCTCTGCCTCAACATCAGACGGACCCCAGTTCATCTCGAGGTCCCACCGTCAACAGTATAGAAGAAGAAGAACGCCTCGATCGCTTCTTCTTCCCCATCCAGTCCATTCATGCTTACACTTACGGGCCGACAAGTCCTCCTCCGATCATGCAAGGGGCAAGTCCCTTTCCTCCTCCAATCCTCGAGCCAGTAGTACTCGAAGGAGCACTTCCATACGATGTGCCAGTTGTGTAAGGGGCATCTTACGGCCCCTCATGTTGGGAACCAGTCGTCCTAGAAGGAGCACAGTCATACATCGAGCCCACATACGAACCTGTCGTCTTGCAAGGGGCAATTTCAGCACAAGAACACTCCAATCTGCAATGGAAGGATTATACTCATCAGCAGCAAGAACCCATTGTGTTAGAAGGAGCTCCTCCAGTTGAGCCAGTCATATTGCAAGGGGCAAACCCCGGAGGCGTGTCAATCACACTACGACAGCTGGGATGAACAAAGAAACCCCCTGCCATATCAAGAGGACCAGTATTCATTCCATGGGAGCCTCCTGCTCCAGGAGCAGTTAAGCCAGGACCACGACCTTATGTGGTCTACGAAGACAAGCCTCGATATTACCCCTTCAGCACAGGCAACAATGTAGTTCTCAAGGCAAAAGCTCCATACGAGGAAGATCTGGTACCCACACCAGCACCGTTGTAAGAACCGGTGGTCCTAGAAGGCAAAAGGGAGGAAAACTACAAAGAGGTTCCATGGCACTATCCAGAATGTGCGGAAGTGGGGAACATGAATCCCAATGGGCGTTGCATCCGAAGAGATAATCAGAACAGAGGAGATCCCAAAGGCGCTCTTTCAGGCCTCGATAACAAAAAAGAAGACGCATACGATATGGCGACTCAACTCAAGTCAATCCCTGCTCAAATCTCAGTATGGGAGCTACTCTGCACATCTCGCATACACCGAGAAATGTTTGCCAAAACCTTAAATGATGCTCACGTCTCCTCCGATACGGCACCAGAGATGATAGCATTGATGATTGGACAACTCCTGGCTCCACGTGCCATCACCTTCACTGATAATGAGTTGCCACCAGAAGGACGCGATCATGGGCGATCCCTCAACATAGCATTACGATACAAAGACCTCTGCGTCCCGCTGGTCCTTATCGATAATGGCTCAAGCTTAAACATCTGCCCACTTAAGACTGCGGAACGTCTGGGAATCAGTCCCTCTTCATTTCGACCCAGCACCATATGTGTCAGAGCATTCGACAACACCCGCCGATCAGTCGAAGGGGAAGTCGACATAGAAGTACAGATAGGCCCGGAAGTCTCCACCATTACATTCCAAATCCTGGATATATCAGCCTCTTTCAACATGCTGCTTGGACGACCTTGGCTGCACAAGGTTGGAGCTGTGCCGTCAACCCTACATCAACAGGTGAAATACATCTGTGGAAATCAAGTGATCTCTATCCATGCAGAGAAGGAGCTCATCATTCCTTCCAATATTGCTGCCACTGAACCAGACATCCCGGTCATCGATATCCAGCACTCTGAAGAAGACATCCCGTTTCACAGTTTCGAATTCGAGACTGTGAACTCTATCGCTAATCCAGAACCGATAAGGGTGGACCGTGTCTTTTCACCGGCAGAACGTCTGAGCCTCAAATACCGAATGAAGAATCATTTCAAGTCTAGAAAGGTACCGCTGATATATAACCAACGCAAATGGGGACTCGGATACAAGGCAACCTTCATGGACAAGAGAAGGAAGAAATTTCGGTGCTCACTCATCCAATTCGTCAAGCCAGGAGAACCTTGCAAAGATCCAGGAAGGAATCAACCGACTGCACTACACAAAGGCCTCCCGATGAGCCTAGTTTGGGCCACGTGGCCCCCCATTCGATGGGATCAGATTCTCGAACCATCTAAGCCTCCAGAAGAAGAAGGAAATGATGAAGACGAAGAAGGAAGTCAAATACAGCAGCTTCAGGACCAGGTTACCCTGATACCTGCTCCCAGTCAAGGGCACAACCTGCCCACTTCAGCATCAATTAACCAAGGGCACAACCTGCCCACTTCAGCATCAATCAACCAGGGGCACAACCTGCCCGCTTCAATTTCAGCCAGTCAGGGGCACAACTTGCCCATCTCAGCACCAATCAGCAAGGGGCACGACTCGCCCATCTCTGCAAAGTCAACTTCATCAATCATTAGTCAGGGGCAGAAGCAGCCCATCCATTGGACCAAGAAAGGGAAGTGGCCAGCCCTAGATTGGTCTGCTGTCCAGGTTCCAAACTTGTGTCTCACTGTGGAACCAGACGAACTGCAATGCGAGGTAAGTGACCCGGGAGGGACTGAGTACGACTTAGATCTCGAACCCGACCAGCAAGAAATCATGGTCATTGGGCCAGACCATGATTCTTTGCCCGAATCAACAACCCCCACCTCTTCAGGGGAGGAAGTGTGGGGTCCTGAATGGTCATCTGTTCCCCTAACTTTTGAATCAGCCAAAGAGCCATCTGAGGGCTCTGGCTTCCAAAAAAAAAATGCCTGTTTAAGCAGCGACCGGAACTTTGGAACAAGTTGGGCTCAATCATGGTCTGCAATGCCCGCTTGTTCAAAGTCCCATGAATTTTAAAAAACCAAAAAAATAAAAAACTTTCAAAAGCCAAAAACATCTAGCATTTCAATTTCAGAAAATTCTCAAAAACCAAAAAACATTTCTTTTCCTGCATTCAATAGTGTGCCAAGTTTGTCTAAAGAGTCACATGAGTTTGAAGTCGAATCATATGATTTTGACATCGAATTAGACTTCGAGCTCATGGGTCTGGACAAAGCTCGGGATGAGGAAGATGATGATCCTGCTCCCGAACTTGAGGATCTCCTCAAAAAGTTCGAATCTAAAGCCAATGTTGTAGCCGATGATTTTGAGATAGTAAACTTGGGGACACCTGAGATCCCTAGGGAAGTACGCATTGGAAAATCGTTGCCACCTGAGATGAAACAGAAAATGATAGAGTTCTTAGCTCCAAGATTGTCCAACTTCGCGTTCTCATATGAAGACATGCCGGGGCTCGATGAAGAGCTCGTTGTACATCATCTGCCAACCAAGGCAGATATGAAGCCAGTGAAGCAGAAACTTCGAAGAATGAAGCCAGAATGGGCTCTGAAAGTCCGAGATGAAGTCATCAAAAAGTACAATGCGGGATTCTTGGTAGTCTCCAACTACCCTGAATGGCTCGCCAACATCGTACCAGTACCAAAGAAGGACGGCAAGGTTCGAATGTGCATCGACTTCCGAGATCTCAACAAGGCCAGTCCCAAAGACGACTTCCCTTTGCCACACATCGACACTCTGGTCGACAACACTGCTGGATACAAAATCTTCTCATTCATGGACGGGTTCTCAGGTTACAATCAGATTAAGATGGCCATCGAAGATCGCGAGAAGACATCATTCATCACTCCCTGGGGAACCTTCTGTTACAGGGTGATGCCGTTCGGTCTGAAGAATGCAGGAGCAACATATCAGAGATCAATGACAGCATTATTCCATGACATGATGAACAAAGAGCTTGAAGTATATGTGGACGATATAATTGTCAAATCTCGCACAATTGAAGGACACTTTGAAGATCTGAAGAAGTTATTCAATAGATTAGAAAAGTACAAGCTCCGCCTCAACCCTCAGAAATGTGTTTTCGGTGCAATGGGAGGAAAGCTCCTCGGCTTTATGGTGAGCGAGGATGGCATCAGGGTCGACGAGACCAAAACCAGAGCAATCATCGAGATGCCCCCTCCTAGAACAGAGAAGGAAATTCGTGGCTTCCTCGGCAGAATTCAATACATCAGCCGCTTCATCGCACAGCTCACACCTATTTGTGAGCCCATTTTCAAGCTCCTTCGGAAGAACGTTCCAAAAGAATGGAATGACGATTGCCAAGTCGCCTTCGATCGCATCAAGAAGTATCTCATAAATCCTCCAGTCCCAGTGCCGCCCACTCCTGGATGACCACTATTGCTATACATCTCGGTAGCAGCAGAAGCCATTGGCTGTGTCCTCGGCCAACACGACGAAACCGGGAAGAAGGAACAAGCAATATATTATTTGAGCCGAAAGTTCACTGACTACGAGACCAGGTATTCCCCGATCGAGAAGACTTGCCTCGCCCTAGTCTGGGCAACTCAACGACTCCGTCAATACATGATTGCATTCCCTATTCTCCTCATCGCTCACATGGATCCGCTCAAGTACCTGTTCGAGAAACCGGCACTCACTGGAAGGATAGCTAAATGGCAGCTACTCTTGTCTGAGTTCGACATCACCTATGTCACTCAGAAGGCAATCAAGGGACAGGCCCTCGCCGATCATCTTGCGGCCCACTCTCTCCTGGACTATCAGCCGCTCAAGACGTTCTTCCCTGATGAAGATCTCTTGCTTATTGAAGAAGAAGAAAAGAAGAAAGGTGAGTGGAAGTTATTCTTCGACGGCGCAGCAAATTCTAAAGGGAGTGGTATTGGAGCAATCCTCTACTCTCCAGACGATGTCCCTATTCCTATCTCAAGGCCCATAGAATTCGAGTGCACCAACAACATGGCAGAGTACGAAGCATGCATCGCTGGCTTAAGGGAAGCCATAATCTTGGGCGTCAAGAAGCTACGAGTATTTGGAGACTCACAGCTTATCATCAATCAGACCAATGGCGAATGGAAAACCAAGGACGAGAAGCTGATACCATATCATGTGTATCTTGACAATCTGATCGAAGAATTCAAGGAAATCACCTTCTCATACATGCCCAGAGCTAAAAACCAGTTTGCCGATGCTCTCGCCACACTCGCATCAATGCTCGAGATCCCAAAAGGAGCTTCAGTATGGGAGCTCACAGTCGAAATTCAAGAAGAACCTGCTTTTTGCCTGTAAATAGAAGAAGCCGAAGCTGTCCCTGACAAACCCTGGTATGCCGACATCAAGCAATATCTCGAAACCCAGGAGTATCCAGTGTCAGCAACAGCAACAGATCGCCGAACCATCCAGCGTTTGGCCGGCCAGTTCACCATCAGTGGCGAAGTTCTTTACAAGCGATCCTATAATCACATCCTCCTTCGATGCGTCGATGAAACAGAAGCTGCAAAGATCATGGGAGAAATACATGAAGGAATCTGTGGCCCACACATGAATGGGCACATGATGGCAAAGAAGATTCTACGACTCGGCTACTATTGGCTCACCATGGAGATAGACTGTTGCCAGCACGTCAGAAAATGCTTCAAGTATCAGGAGCATGCGAATCAAATCCATGCCCCATCATCAGAGTTATACAACCTGACCACCCCCTAGCCCTTCTCCATGTGGGGGCTCGACATCATCGGCAAGATCAGTCCCAAAGCATCAAATGGTCATGAGTACATACTTGTGGCAGTCGACTACTTCACCAAGTGGGTAGAGGCAGCCTCCTACACCACGATTGCAGCATCTCAGGTGATCAAATTCATAAAGAACAACATCATATGCTGGTATGGAATCCCTAATGCCATCATCACAGATAATGGGGCCCCGTTCGTCAATAAGAAGATGGATGACTTTCTCAGAAAATTCAAGATCCAACGTTATCGATCAAGCCCCTACCGTCCCCAGATGAATGGTGGGGTAGAAGCCGCAAACAAGACAATCGTCAGGATACTTGAGAAGATGGTCGTGACCTATCGAGATTGGTCAGATATGCTCCCATATGCACTTTGGGCCTATCGAACGTCTGTACGGTCTGCTATGGGCGTTACTCCTTTCGAGCTTACTTATGGAATGGAAGCAGTCCTACCAGTCGAGGTGGAAATACCATCGCTACGGGTGTTACTAGAAAGCGGAGTTGAAGAAGGAGAATGGCAACGGGCCAGATTCGATCAGTTGCAGCTAGCAGATGAAAAGCGCATGCGTGCACTAAGTCATTTCCAGTGCTATCAGAAAAGGATCGCTCGAGCTTACAACAAGAGAGTCCGAAAAAGAAGCTTCAAGGTAGGCGACATGGTCATGAAGAAGATTCTACCGTCGCACCTTCCGGATCCCAGAGGAAAGTTCAAACCCTCGTGGGACGGACCACTGATCATCAGAGAAATACTTCCCGGAGGCGCCCTCAGACTCACCAGCATGAGAGGGGTGGATCTTCCTGAGCCAACCAACGCCGACAACGTGAAGATCTTTCACGGGTAAGTTATTATGACCTTATCAAGAGTTACTTTTATAGAGCTGAAGTCAAGAGGTCGAAGCTAAGACCTCTGAGAAATCATTTCCGTCCACCAACAAGTGCTTCAAATAAGGGGATTCAAAAAGAGAAAAATACAAAAAAAAAGAGGAGAGAAAAAGAATATAAAAAAAAAGAGAGGAAAAGAGAAAGAAAAAGGGAAGCCAAAACAAGGCACCCAAGAAAAAAAATCAGTCCAAGAAGAAACACAGTCATCCATCCATTCATCTCAGAGGGTCTTTAACAAAGACCGACAGCTCTATCATCGTAACCTAGGATAAAGGCTAAAAAACTGCCATCGGCCGGCAACGACGGATTCCCAACCTCTAGTCGCCGCAGTTATCCAAAGATCCAAAAACCAAAAAAAAAAGAAAGAGAAAAAAAGAGAGAGAAGAAAATGTGTGCCTAAACAAAGAGGGCGGAGTGAAAACCCGAAAGGGCGCTCCGAGTAAAAACAGTGGGCATACATCGGACTTGGTGAAAACCCGAAAGGGCACTGAGGGTAAAAACAGCATAGCTGCCAAGGGGCAGGCAAGATCAAATACCCGGGACGTGGTGAAAACCCGAAAGGGCGCCACGGGCAAAAATGACGGGGGAAAAGGCCGGCTGTAGTGAAAACTCGAAAGAGCGCTGCAGGCAAAAATGGCTCAAAGGAAAAAAAAAAAAAAATTAAAAGTGCAGGTACCAGGAAGTCAGACAGTTCAGAACGGTTCAAGCAGTCACAGTTCAAGAACAAGAAGTGCAGTCAGGAGCGAAGAGCTCTACAAACTCTGACAATCTCAAGAAGCAACAGTTTCCATTGCCTACACCTCTAGGGAACCAAAGGATCACGCAAGTTAATCTCGAGACATCGGTCAAAGCATTGGCCGAGCCCCAGTTCTGATTCCTATATCCCAACACAAAATCCAGGCACACTCACAAGACAACTCATGGCACAATAGATTCTCAAAAAGTTTTCTTCTTTTTTTCAATTAAATGCATCATATTTCTTTTACACATATCATATCATCTTTTTCAAAAAAAAAAAATACAAAAAATAATGCATCATCATCAATCATATACGCAAAAAAGGAATGTGCAGGTGGCCAACACAATCAACCTCTACCCTCCTCCTCGGCCACATCAGGTAAGTCCTCTAACTCATAAAAAGATAGCCTCTCTCTCAACCTGCTCACCTCCATACGCAGGTAATGCGCCTCATCGCGCTCAAGGATACGGATCGCTGTCTCCTCATCAGACAATCTCTGATCGACAGCCAATCTCCTCGACATCATCTCACAATGATACCGAAGTGCAGAGATC
Source organism: Liriodendron chinense (assembly GCA_003013855.2). Classification (NCBI taxonomy): domain Eukaryota; kingdom Viridiplantae; phylum Streptophyta; class Magnoliopsida; order Magnoliales; family Magnoliaceae; genus Liriodendron; species Liriodendron chinense. The sequence continues at coordinate 977,538 of PVNU02003299.1, forward strand.
TCAGACAGCAGATGGCCATGAGTGGCCAAAAGGAAGCAAGGATCAATGAATGGGCGCTCCTCAAAAGGTTCATATGAACCAGATGAAGAGCCAGCATCTCCAAGGATATCCTGCTCATCCTCATCAGCAGTCTGGTGCCAGCAAGGGATGCGTCGATACAAAGACTGCTCAACAACCCAGTACTGATATGGGGCGGTCGCCATCGGAAAAGTCCGCAGCTCAAAACCCAGCAAATCAGCAGTCAAGTAGCTCGCCCAAGAACAATCAATCCGGGTCCTGAAGTCAGAGGATCTAGAGGGAAATGCTCGACGCCCGATACCCGTAAAAGCGAAAAGAGGAACATCCTGCTCGTACCCAAACTGCCGCAGGAACCGGATGGGATGGTAAGAAAAGTAAGATCGAAAGCCTACTAACATCAGAGGAAGGCGGTGTGCATCGCAAAGCACTGGAGGAAGTGAAAGCCAAGATGACTCCCAATGAACGTTCCAGTCACGAAGTTCAGCGAACATCCTGCGATACAAGGGCTCGCTCATCCTAGTTGTATGAGGAAGAAACTCCATAATGTGTCGCATAAGGTCTGGGCGACGAGTGTCAGGAAAAGGTACAGGAACAGTCATCGATAGACGCTCCCATAACCAGACCTGATCACAAGAAGGAAAAGAAGTTCAGCTAGAGCAGAGCAATGGCTAACAAAGCAAGAAGAAAAAGGTGCAGAAAAGATACCTGAAGAAAGGCACAACAGCCGCGAAGGACACGAGTGCGGCCCAGGGCACAGTCAGTCAGCCCATTGAACAGCTCGGCCAAGATGAGAGAAATGATCCCTTGCCGACGAATAGCTCGGCTCATCACCTCAAAAAGCAGAGGAGTCTGGGACCTGCGCCATCCCGAGAACAGCACCTCAACAATCAAGCAGAACATCAGTGCGTTCCGAGAAAAGGTAGAACCAGCCACACTCCGAGGACCCGAAAAAAGATCATACAGCAAGTCCAAGGAGAACACTACAGCATCCTGGCCGGCAGCTACAGGCCGAACAAGATAGGGGATCCCGAACCAGTTCTGCGGTGTAGCCGTCTTCGGCGGCGTCTTCGGCGAGAAATACTGAGTATAATCCCAAGGAAGGCCGGTCAGGCGGGCAAGCTCCTCCAAAGAGGGTCCCATCTCCATATCGTTGAACGCAAACAAGTTCAACGAGGGGACCCAGTCAATCAAGGCAGCTCCGAGCATCCTCCAGTCAATGTCAACTCTAGCCATATGAATCAGACTACCAAAGCCATAGGACTCCAAATCTCGAATCTCATAAACTGACAAGCTGTCAAGCCAAACAAGCAGCCGTGGTGAGCAAGAATGACGAGGAAGCAGCTGACAAGTCCTTACCGGTTCCCCCTCCAGAACAAAAGGCCCAGAAATCAATGACAGCTCATCAAGGATCGGAAGGTCAACGGGCGAAGGAGAAGGAAAAGCTGGAACCTCCGCAGACTCGACAGCCCCTGACCTGCCTGCAGTAACGGCTATGTCTGATATAGTCGCATCACTATCTGAAACTGTCATAACCTCAGCCACATGGGAAGACTCGCCCACCTCATGAACAGAGTGCGCAAAAGACCGAAGATCAGGAGAAGGACAATGCTCCCTATCAAAAGGACTATCAGTAAAGATCACATCGCACATCGTGGCATCCTGGCCAATCTGGCCGTCAAAAAATACATCTGAACCATCAAGAAGGGTCCCGGCAACCCCGATCGAAGAATCAACGGTCAGATCTCGACCTGCGACCCCCTCCAACAAGAAATCATGAATCCAGTCATCATCCTGGCCGATCAAGGGGATCATCGAGGCATCTACACCGTCCATCATCAGGGGGACATCATCAATGATCACATCAAGTCCACCTAAACAAGTATACCGCACATCCTGGCCCTCATCAAGAGCATCCAAACCGTCAAAGGTACCATCTGAGCCATCCATACCATCCAGACATGAGAGCCGCCCATCTATGTCCCTCATGGTCCCATCTCCACCATCCATCACATCATCCACGGGGCCCACATTCAAGGGATGCATAGCCTCACCTATGTCCCATCCCATCATCCTATCCATACCATTCATTCCTCCCATAATGAAGGTCCCATTCAAATCAGAAATTTCAGCCATCCCACCATTAATGAGGCCATTCAAAGCTCCACCAACCACCAAGCTTAAATCTTCATCAATGCCCCCTCTTAATGCCCCATCTACCCCATCCATTAAAGGCATCTCCCCATTATCAAAGCTCAGTTGAAAATCTGAAGTGTGGGACCCATCTTGGACAGCCCCCACAGCCCCTAAATCTCCACCATCCATTGCCCAAGAAAGGACAAACCAAGAAAAAGACAAAAGGAGAATGAAAGAAGAGACAAGGAAGTGATTCATGGCTGAATCGAAGAATCGGATGCAGATGATGAGGGAGACAGCAGCCAGAGGAAAATGCTCACTGTCCGAACCAGAGCCAGCCCAGTCCGCTCAAGAGGCGAGCCTTGGGCGGCCTAACCTGGGCCGCCCGTACGGACGCGGTTCCCCTCTCTCCGCGGGATTAGCTCCAGGGTTCTGGGTAGGTGAGGCTGACAGTCCACGTCAGCAGATGGCGCTCCGTGGGCCGCCCAAGGCTCCGGTCCACTCTAGATTTCGGTTGAAGCTGATCAAGATCATATAAAAGGTGCCCCACCGGTCCAATCATGAAGCAATGCGGCCAGAACAGGGATGATCAAGTCAAAGAGAAGGAAAGGTGATCAAGTGGGGGCCACAAGCAATCCAAGTCATTCAAAGACTAGATCATCATGATCTAAACCATTGAAGAACCTACATGAGCCATCAAACAACAAGATCGAAAGGTTAATCATCAAAAGAAGGGCCAAGATCTAAGATCTAACCATCAAGTGGGCCCACAAAGTCAAGACAAGCGATCTGAGACGTTCAAGCCATCATCCACACCATGAGAAGCCTTCTCAGCCTCACAAATCATCAAAAGAGGTGCCCCAAAGTAAAGCCAAGGTCTCAAGTGGGCCCACAGGGCCGAATCTATCAATCTGAACCATTCAAGGGCTAAATCATCAAGATCCAAACCATTGGAAAGCTTACACAAGTCATGGAGCAACAAGATCAAAGGTTCGATCATCAAAAGAAGGGCCAGAATCCAAGATCTAATCATCAAGTGGGCCCACAAGGCCTAGTCAAGCAATCTAAACCGTTCAAGTCATCATCCATGCAGTTAAGAAGCCTCATCTTCCGCAAATCATTAGAGAATGAGTCAAAAGTCAAAGCATCCAGACATCATCAAGAAATTTGAGACAAATCAAAGATTATATATTCATTCAAAAGAGCTTGATACAAAAGAAGATAAAAGCAAAAGTACAAGGCCATACAAAGCAGAGCACCCAAGCAGGCTACAAGTCGCCAACATAATCATCATCGTCCCTCCTCGCGTCCCGCTCCCGACGATAAAGATCCATCAAAGGAGCAGTCACCGAACCTCCAGCATACCTGCGACGGCCACTTGGAACATAAAGCGAAGGAAGCAGAGGCCCCTGGCCGAACAGCAAATACCACTCATCATAATCACGATCCGGGATCGTGAAACGAAATCCAGGCTAGCCCACAAGAGCCTCAACTCTCTCATCAACTGGCATCCGAGCAGCTGGAGGAGGTGCAGAATAAGGGACCCGAGCCACCCCAGTGACTTGCCGAAGCAATCTCTCCCCCAAATACCACTGGAAAGACTCAGCGTCAGAAAGCATGATACGGAGACATGAAGCATCATATGCCTCCACATGCTGGGGGGTGTAATAGAGAGGGAAACTGGCATACGGCATCCGAGCGAGCTGCAGCAAATGAAGTCACCACGATCAGTTACAGTACAGCACGAGGGCAAAGACAAGCAAGATACTTACGTCCTCAACGGTCAGCCCGTCTATGTCAGCACGCCAATTGTCCCCGGGAACTCGGGAGTTCCGCTGACGGTTTTGCTGGTGCCAGTACATGTGGCGATACTGAGAGGGCTCAATATCATCCCGCATCCTCGGCGCGAGATGGGGAAAATGGTCATAAAAGCAGGTCTGGACAAAAGCACATCTAATGATCAGAGAGAGAAAGAAGACAAACGACTCCAAGGAAGGTGAAAGAAGAAATACCTCAACAACAGGCCAAAAACCTGTGAAGGACCGGCTATGCCGACAGGTCTTGTCCAGACCTTGAAAGATACGAGTCAAGATAGCCCCATTCCAGTTATAGGGATGATGAAGATCCTCGACTAAACGAAGAAATTTAGGATCAACCCTCTCATTCGCATGGCAGAAAAGGAAGGACCCGAAGGCATAAGTGATCATGGCCCGAGCTTTGTGGAGTGCCTCTCGCTCGGTGGTGGGGATGACGGAGGCAAAAGTGTTGTAAAACCATCGCATCTTTACTTGATGGCCTTGAAATTCACCCTCGGGTGGGACGTCACCAACGAGCCGTAACCAGTTGGTAGAAGTGAGGGGAGCCAGAGAGCTGACTTGAGGAACAACTGTTCCATGAAACGGGAAGCCTATTTGCATATAAATGTCCAAGGGTGTTATTCCCCATTCACCACAAGGGAGCTGGAAGGTGTGGGTCTCATCCCTCCACCTCTCGCAAAGGGCCGCGAGCATCATGCGGTTAGCATCGTTATTATGGAAACGTAAGGTGAGGAGGCCAGCAAAGGGAGTACCATCCAATACTCGTTCTAGCAAGGGCTGTGGATCCTTCACCCAGTAGTCCCAGCGATCCCTGGTACCTCGACCCTTGATAGCGGGAAGAGGTTGATGCTCCATAGCTAAGGAACACATGTGGTCCCCTCGGCGGACAATGAAAGAAGGATCATCTTCATCAATCACTCGGTGACTTCTGGTACCATCCGCCATTGAATCCTACAAGCTTGGCAAGGTAAGTCCCTATCCCTTACCCGTTAAAATCCAAATTATCATCCAAGAAACCCATGGGATTGGACTCACATTCAAATGCAAAATCTAAAGTCCAAATCCATGTGTCACTTAGGATATGCGTTGGGCCCATTGGAAAAAGTAAGGCCCACCTTAAAGAAGGTGGCATGGCATGCCTTAGGCAAGAAAAGTCTATCATCCAAGGACACATTTTGGACAACAAATGCACTCAAGTGCCATGAGATCAACAAAGGATCTTAATTCACATGAAGCCCCTCTTCAAAGTCCATATGTGACCAAAAGATTGATCAACTTTTATGCCAAGGCCATGATTCTCACTTAAGATGTTTCCATCTTTTTACACACGTGCACGGACAAGTGGGGGATAGGAGGGAAATGGCCCCCAAGAGCAATCCAAATGACTCATCTCAATGGATTGGAGAGAGCACATAGCCCACTTTGAAGAATATGAGGACCCATTCATGAGTCAACCATGGGCAACCTTATGTGCCTCATCTTGATGAAAGTTTTGGCCATGAGAATACAACATGGCAGTCTACCCCCAAACATATGAATCAAAGAAGCTAATGGTAGAAAGTTGATGCACATAGCCCACATGAGGAATCAAAGTTGGAAATGCCCATGTAAGGACAAGTTTGGGCAACTTATGTGCACCAACTTTTCGCCAAAAGGGAGACCATTTGAGCACAAAAGAGCATGGCTTGATGAGTCACCCAACCATCATGAAAATGGATAAGAATGGTATACATAGCCCACTTGAAGATCAAAATCCAAAATGTCCTAAAGCATGGGACAAAAATGGGCAATTTATGGGTACCATTCTTTCTCACAAATGGAAGAAGAAATCACTCATACTTGAGAATGATGGGGGATGACCCACCAAGCCCCCAAAGAAAAGATCAAGGAGCTATGGTTGTATGGATAGCTCACTTGAGGGTCATCCATTTGAGGTTGATAGCATTAAGGGGAAATTCTTGAGAACCACATCCCTACCACAAGGAAAAACCATTTGAACTTAGAACAACTCATTCATGGGACTTGTAGATGATCAAGTAACTCAAGTCCTCCATCCATCAAATGAAAAAGCATGAAAAGAAAAATCCTACATGAATAAAGTGTAGTGGGGCACACATGATTCAAAGAAGTGCACAAGTTTCAATGAAGGCCCAAAAGCCCATCCATATGAAAAAATTCTAAGGAAACCACCACACTTTGTACAAGGATGTACATCATAATCAAGAGATGGTGGAAGGCTTGGGTCATTTGTCCATAAAGGCCCAACTAGGAAATATAGCCCACTTGAGATCCAAAATGAAGAAGGGGCTAGTCATCTTGGTCCACACATATGTGAAGAAAGATGGGGTCACCTAAGTGAGCCCCATGAGCCCAAAATTTGAGATGGGCCCTACCAAGCCCATGGGCCCAAACCTTGAAAAGAAGAGGGAAAAGAAAGGAAGAGCATTAAGGAAAAATGACAAGAAAGAGAAAGCATGAGGGAGCCCAAAATATAGCATTAGGCCCATCAAATACACCAAGGGCCATGACTTCACTTTGAGCCCATTTGATACATATGAAAAGAGGCCCAACTCCCATGAAAAAGATAGAGTACTTTGCCATGCACACTTGATGACATGGCAAAATCACCCTTTACATACACATGAAGGGAGTGTGAAAAGAAGAAAGAAAAAATGAAGTGGAGAGCTTGCAATGTCCTTCTCCATGCACCACCTTTGAAAAAGACTTGAGATCTAGAAAAAAGTCAAGAATGCTTGGGCCCACCTTCACACCTCTTGGAATAGCTACATGGAGAAAGAAAAGAGTCATGAGAAGAGACAATGAAGAAGGAAAAGGATAAGAAAAGAGAAAGGAAGTGGTCCATACCTTTACCACTCACCAAAGAGGGACCACCTTGCTGTCCCAAAATGTCTCTAAGGGTCACCACTTGAGAGAAGCAAAGGACCACCAAAGAAGAGAGAGAAAACTTGAAAAAAGAGAGAGTATAGAGAGAGAAAAGAGAGATTGCACGTTGAAGGGGGCAAGGGCGCCCCATGTTATATGGAAAAGGGGAGGGCACCCTTTTACCCAGCCCACTGAAGAGACCAGGAGGCAGAGATCGTCCGGGCGGCCCATAGGAGGCCGTCCTAGCCCCTACCTACATGAAACGACCTCTCTCCCCCTCTCCTTGGGAAGAACTCCTCCTTGGGAAGGGTGGTTGCAAGTGAATCTTGTACCTCCATGTAAGAATGAAGTGATGGAAGAGAATGGTGAGAAAAAGAAAGAGATCTCACCAAAATCTCACCATGAGAGAAATTAATGGGAATTTGGATTGATGATGTGGAAAAGTTCCATGGGATTTTCAAGAAAAAGAAAGAAAAAGATTGACCTGGTCAAACAGTGATCTCAACCATCCAAGGATATGACCTAATGATCCGAACCATTCCAAGAAGAATTCCCATAGTCTCTAACCTGGATTGCTGCTCGCTTGTACATATTTTGGTCCGAAGACCTTAAACTACGTCGGGATCGACATCCCGAGAGATTTTCAATAAAAGCCGGTATTGGTCTTGATCGCTCGAATTAAGATCCGACGGCACCGAGTACTTTCAAAAAAGAAAAAAAATGTCTTTCCTGTTTTGTACAGTTTCAGGGTCCGAAGACCTTAAACTACGTCGGGAGTGACATCCCGAGAGATTTTTAATAAAAACCAGCATCGATCCCCGCCTTTCAGGCCAAGATCTGATGATCTGGATCATTTCAAAAAAAAAATGTTTACCCCTTTTGTACAGTTTCAGGGTCCGAAGACCTTAAACTACGTCGGGAACGACATCCCGAGAGATTCTCAATAAAAACCGGCATCGGACTTGATTGCACGAAACAAGATTCGACGACACCGGATACTTTCAAAAATAACAAAAAAAAAATATTAACAGCCCCTCTTTTAAAGTTTTGGGTCCGAAGACCTTAAACTACGTCGGGATCGACATCCCGAGAGATTTTTAATAAAAACCAGCATCGATCCCAGCCGTTCAGGCTAAGATTTGATGATCTGGATCATTTCGAAAACAAAAAAAACAAAAATATGTTTGCCCCCCCCTTTTTACAGTTTCTGGTCCGAAGACCTTAAACTACGTCGGGTCCAAGATCCCGAGGGACTTTTTAAATAAAAACCGGTAGCAGTTTGGATCGTTCGAATCAAAATCCGCTGACACCGGACATTTTTCAAAAAATCAAAAAAATATGTCGGCCCTGTTTACTTGTACAGTGTTTTGGGTCCGAAGACCTTAAACTACGTCGGGAACAACATCCCGAGAGATTTTCAATAAAGACCAGTGTTGATCTTGACCGCTCAAATTGAGATTTAACAGCCTGGAACATTTTTTCAAAAAAAAAAAAAAAGAATGTATTTTCAGCATGTAGAGATTTCGGTCCGAAGACCTTAAACTACACTGGGATTAATTTCTCGGGGGACCTTTCTCGCTTTCAACCAAAAACCGGCATCAGCCTTGATCAAGGTTCGATAACCCGGATCATTTCAAAAATACCAAAAATATTTTAAAGCTTTCCATAAAAACCAGTGTCAATCTCGATTACTCGAGTTGAGATCTGGAACTTCTTCAAAACAATATATATATATATATATATATATACAAAAAAAATATATATTTCACCATCAATTTCAACTGCACAAATTCATCTCCTAGCGGTCCGAAGACCTAAAACTACACTGGGATTAACTTCTCGGGGGCTTTCTTTCCTAACCTGTTCCAGGCATGGCTGACACTTGATCGTACGGGTGTCTGGAATCTTTTAAACAGGTAAGGGCTGAGGCGGGCAGAACTCCGCAATCCTGTTAGTGTTGAACGCACCGTGATAGACAACCTTGAGTTGGAAGTTGCTGTTGAATCTGACGGATGTTCCCTGTTCCTAGAACTCATGAAGGGGATTAAGGCTGTTGGGAGGTGAAGCTCACCCTCACGGAATTGTGAGCAACGTAAGACCCCAAACTGGATTGACTAAGGGAAATGTGAGGATGTGGCTCATCTTGTGGCCGAAGGAGTCCGTCGGACGATACGTGGTCTATGTGCATTGCACATGAGGAACATGCAACTTTGTGGGTGTGTTGACTGAAAACCCTCAAAATCTCCTCATTCGAAGATGTAAAACTACGGCACTTAACTGTGTGAGACTCGTCTTGCTCGCTGACGTAAAATGGATCTGGTGCCTTACCAGCAGTAGAAGCTGGAAGTGGATGAAAATTCCATACTTGTCCTTACATTTCAGAAAAATCACAAAATACCAAAAACATTGCAAAATCACCTTTTCAAAAATAAAAAAAAAGATGTCCCTTACTTTCAAATTAAATATTTGCAAAAATCACAAAAAAATATTTCCTTTGCTTTCAGCCAAAAATTTTCAAAATCACAAAAATATTTCCTGTGTTTTCAATAACCAATCTCTATCCTGATCACTCAGGTAAAGATTCGGACCACATATTTACAAAAATCATAAAAATTAGCCCCCAGCACTACACTTCAGGAGTCTTGAACTCCACTCTCTTCACAATTTGGGATGACGGATCCGATCGCCCGCAAATTAGAATCTTGACCAAAACGGGCAACCAAGCACAATTTCAATCGCATTTATGCCCAGAAGAACATCTTGAAGTCGAATAATATCCTCGTACATTCTCATTAGCAAAGAAACAGCATCTTGGGACGATGGACCTGATCGACCACGGGTCGGGATCTTGACCAACCCGCTGTCCAAACCTCCGTATCAAAAAGAAAATCCCCAGGGGGCACAACCCTGCAAGCAATAAGCTCAAAGTTCTCTGCACCCACAGCAAAAGCAAAATCATCAAACGAGAAGAGAATGAGCCAAATCATGCATTCATCATGCATCTCCCAGCATCAGCATCCATCGCATCAATCATCATGTTTACCTGCTTTCAAAATAAAAGTCGGTTAGCCAAAGACCCCACAGGCATCCCTAGTGGAGGCACGTGCAGACCCGATTTCCATTTCAAAAGACAAAAAATATTTCTATTTGCAAATAAAAACCCCACGGAGTATCACTCCCCAGAGTGGGTCTCTTTTCAAAAATCCAAAAATATTTTCCCAGTAGAGCGTTCTGCCTCCAAAACACCAGGAGATCTTCCATATCTCTGGGTAGGAGCCGACGCAAAAATCAAATAAGATCCGATGTCTCGCGGTTTCCCCGGAGACCATCGGATCCAATGCACTCAAAGTACGGTCGAACTGAACTCCAGTGTCAGTGCGGTCGTACCACATACCAAGATACAAAAAGATGAAAGCCAGAAGGCTCGGTCACAGAAACCATTTGAACAGGTGGAAACGATGAATTGTAACCCAAGTATCAAAATCAGTAGATTGGGTGGAAAGAGTTCACCCGCACATACCTAGGCGTGGATGCCTGAAGTACCTTGACTGAGTCCAAGTCGGCGTAGTAGAATCCCGTAAGACTATCTGACGCAGGGCGTCTAACCACTTTGACAGTCAAGCGAAACAAGTACTCCTGGAGTGATTTGGGAAAACATCAAACATCACATAATCAGTCTCAGGGTCAGCAACCTCGTAAGACTACGGACGCAGAGGCTCTGTTGTACCTTTCCGATGTTAGTACCGATCGGGAATGGAAGGGTTGCGATTGGGTACCCAGGTTGCAGCGCATGCAGGGACAATCGCAACGTTTTCTCCAAACTCTCGCGGTATGTGCGAGTCATCAATTTCCAGACAATCAACTGACTCAAATACAAAGGACAACAAAGATTCCAAACCACAATCAAGGAAAGAATGAATTGCAAACTAAGCATCGAAACCAGTGGATCGGGTGGAAAGAGTCCACCCACACATACCTAGGCGTGGATGCCTGAAGTACCTTGACTGAGTCCAAGTCGGCGTAGTAGAATCCCGTAAGACTATCTGACGCAGGGCGTCTAACCACTTTGACAATCAAGCGAAACAAGTACTCCTGGAGTGATCTGGGAGAACATCGAACATACAATCAATCACAGGGTCAGTAACCTCGTAAGACTGGCGACGCAGAGGCTCTGCTGTACCTTTCCGATGTTAGTACCGATCAGGAATGGAAGGGTTGCGATTGGGTACCCAGGTTGCAGCGCATGCAGGGACAATCGCAACGTTTTTTCCAAACTCCCGTGGTATGTGCGAGTGATCGGTTTCCAAACGATCAACTGGCACAGATGCAAAGGTAAGCAAAGATTTCAGAACATGATCTATGAATGACCAGGTCAGAAGTGGGGTGTCCACTCGCTTTGGCATTCGGTTGCACGCAACCTCTGCCAGAGGGGCATCTGTAGACACCCCACCTTCGGCTACACTGTTGGTAAAGATAGCTGGATGAATGGAGGACCATACCTCCAAATTCCAAGTTCAAACTCAGCCAAACTCACCCTTGTAAGCCCCATTCCATAGCCCAGTTCAAGCCTGAACCCAGTCAACCCAGTCCTAAACATCACCCTGAAAAACCCCCCACAAGAAAAGCCAGTAAAAAAATCCTAAAAAAGTCAACCTGCTGAGTCAACCCGTCGAGTCAAAACACCGAGTCAACCCGTCGAGTCAACCCGTCGAGTCAAATCACCGAGTCGACCCGCTGAGTCAACTCACTGAGTCAACCCAGCGAGTCAAACAGCAGCCCCGAGGGAGCGACCGTACTCGCTGGAAACCGAGGAGCGGCCGTACGGGCGGCCCATAGCAGGCCGCCCGAGATAAATTACGGAAAGTGCCACTCTCCGCTGCTATAAATACCCCCCTCCCCTTCTCATTTCAACAATCCCTTCAAGCCCAGTCAGTCCGAGAGCTCTGAGTCCACCTCTCCACCCTTTTAAGCCCATTTTTCCACCAAGGAGAGCCCGAGTGAGGAGAGCCTAACCCTGGTCCAGCCCAGCCTGACCATTGGTCCAACCCTCTCAAGCTATCCAAGTCCTGATCCAGCCACTCGAAGCCAACCCTTGCGACACCTTCGTCCATCCAGCTACTCTTTTTCCAGCATCATCTCATTTGCATCTAGCATAAGTGCAACACTTACTTTTCTTCCAACCCCCCCTGCTTCACTACAGGCACCTTGATTACTCAAGCACACAAACATATGTCTTTATATTAAGCACCTGTCAGTTCGAGCGTATGCTCTGGGCTTGCCCGTTGTTGGAACTTGCCCATCAGAAACTCTTACTGTTCAGACCTGCATTCATGCTACACTATAAAACACTTTGATTGTTCAAGCACACAGCATGCATCATCTCGCATAAAGCACCTGTCAGTTCGAACGTACGCTCTGGGCTTGCCCGTTGTTGGAACTGCCCATCAGAAACTCTTACTGTTCAGACCCGCATTCATGCATCATGTCATCCATGAGAATATACGAGGATTAAAACAGACTTTCAAGTATTAGTTTGATTCTGTGAAGTAGAGACCGTACTTCGGTACGGGCAGTGTGTGGGGTGCTTAACCTCTTCCCACCCTGTAACCGTGATCCCTTACCTTGAATCTCTGACCGCAGATCAATAGGAGTCATTTTAGAGGAAGGAATCTTCGGATTCCCTTCTCTAACGTTTCTACGGGGTCTAGCCGACTATAGATTCGAAGTAACTGGCTAGTGGTGACTCTGGTCTTATATAAACTCACTTAAACATATCCAGCTTAACACGACAACCAAACAAAGCCCTCGAGAACGAGGCAAGCCAGTGGCACAAACGGCGATTTCGCACTCACGCATCCTCATCTCCTTCTTTTCCAAAAGGAAAGGGGAAGGGACGAGAACGTCGTGTGGGAGCGCGGAAACGGCGAGGGTCCACATATATATATATATATATATATATATATATATATATATATATATATATATATATATATATATATATATAGAGAGAGAGAGAGAGAGAGAGAGAGAGAGAGAGAGAGAGAGAGAGCTTGAAATTTGTGGTACATAACTAAGATTACCCAAAGGAGATCAACTCATTTTTAGGTGTCTACCTTATAAGCCCTAAGTTTTATTATTTTTCCTTCCCTTTTTCCATCTCCTTGGTCTCTCTCTTTTTTATCTCTTTCATTGCCGCTTTATAATTAAGCAGTTAAAAATAGTGATTATGGTTAATTTCTACTCAACATGTAGGCTAATTGGTAACCTTGAAAGCTAATCTTTTAGGTTTGCTAGAATGCATCCCAACATGCTGGAATTTGATACTTGGGTACTCTAGCCTTTGGATGTTGACTCATCTTCCAATGCTCCAAATGGCTTAAGCTTCTATCAAAGTCACCGTTTCACCTTTTTAGATAAATGCCCCTCTTTGCACCCTTACACCCATACACACAACATGGGTACTTGAACCTATGACCTCAATGTTGAAACCTATGGGGTCTACCAATGAGCCATGAGACCCCCTGAAGGCTCCCTTAGCAACATGGCCCCACGGTAATGCAAATATAAGAAAATTATTAGGTTAGAATATTTCAACCCATTAGACCACTTAAACAGTGGATAGTGTTAATTATGGACCTGCGAATTGTCTTAAGGGTGGAAATACTTAAATCTAAGAGCCTTATTTTGAGTTTACTGCATACACCCCATCATATAAATGTAACAGTTAGGTTATAAATGATTTGGGTATGTATTATTCTAGCAAAGTTCCTTCCTGAGGTCACGGTGAGCACCAACTGTGCTCGCGGTGCCTCCCATGTCCCAAAGGAAGCGTACTGAGTAAAGTCTGTGGGGCCCACTATGATGTATATGTCTTATCCATACCGTCCATCTGTTTTACCAGCTCATTGTATGGCATGAGACCAAAATTGAAGCATATCCAAAGCCCAAGTGAATTACACCTCAGGAAACAGTGGGGATAATGATGTCCACCGTTGAAGCCTTCCTAGGCCCCACAGTGATTTTATTTATCATCCAACATGTTCATAAGGTCATATAGACATGGATGAAGGGAAAACACAAATATCATCTTAATCCAAAACTTCTGTGGCCCTCGAGAAGTTTTCAACGGTTATTGTTCAATTCACGCTGTTTCCTGTGGTGTGGTCCACTTGAGCTTTGGAAATACTTCAACTTTGGGTTCGTGCCCTAAAGTGGCCTAGTAAAACGGATGGACGTCATGGATAAGATACATACATCATGCTGGGCCCCACAGAGTTTACTAACTACATAATCCGCCTCCTTGGTAGGAAATCTCACGAGCATTTCTAAATGCATGTTAAAATGCCTGCCTATCATTATCATTATTGTGTGGTAGGACATATGGGCACAAAAATACTCGGTGCAGACTATCTTCTCTCAACGGTAAAAATAATTGAAATATCATAAAATGACTGTGACCACTAACATTGGAGAAGGTCTCAGGTTCAACTGATTGAACGATAATTCACCGTCCACCAAGCTGATAAGTTCCGCTCTGTCATGTGCGTACGACATCCCTACTACTACAATAGGTTTGCCTACAACAACGATCGCCTTATGCAAAAGTTAGTCCCATCCGTTCATTTGGTGGGCCACACCATAGAAGATTTTTATAGCATTGATAAATAACAAAACACAAGTTTTGGTGATCTAACGGGTGAAAGGGGCTGATTTTTGAAGAAGATGATGCTTATGGAAAGGCCAACATATTGAACGGTTCAGATGTTGCACACACACATGAAAGGTTCGGAGTCACCCACTGGGTTGGATGGTAACTTATGGTGCAACCGGTTGGACTTGAGACCTCATTACATTGATATTGAGATGAGAGAGAGAGAGAGAGAGAGAGAGAGAGAGCTCTACATTGATATTAAAGATGAGAGAGAGCGAGAGCTCTTTATTATTATTCTCATATATTTTCATCAATCAGACATTGATATTTTTTGTACATTAAGATGGAAAGCCTGCATTCCCATCTATACCATCCCAAAATGACAATATAACAACATATATACCATGTAAGATATCATAATCCCAATACCATGTAAGATATCCAAGCCCCCTTTAACTTACATTCCCAAGTGCCCACCCACATAAAAACCAAACCCCACCGGTGATTCAACCAGTGTTCGAAGTATCGGTATCGTTACATGTATAACACAACCCCACTTCATTCATGGTGCGGACCTTTTCTCACTACCACAAGCTTTCGAACCCAGTGTATGATAGTTGGCATACCGGCTCGGTGCAGACGGTGGCGGCCGGAACCCCTTCGGCTTGCAACTTCCAATCTCCCGCCCCCGGAAGAAGACGTGCCGCTTCTTATGTGGGCGTGGTCTCAGCGTAACGTAGTGGTCGCGATTCGTCGCCGCGGTGGGAATGGTCCGTGGCGACAACATCCGACCGTCGATCATGATCATGATTGGAGGTGACATTAACAAGAGGAAGAAGAGGAGAAAGGTGATGGTGAGAAGTGGGGTAGACATTTGAAATGAGAGTTGTATAGATGGGCTATGATTATTATTATTTGTGAAGAGAGGGAATGGTTTATAAGAGAGAGGGAGAGAAGAGGTGGGCCTTAAATAAGGGACCCGTGAAAGGATTAATGATGTGTGGAGATGCACAGCTCATGGGTAGGAAGCATACTTGGAATTGTCGTGAACACTTGTGAGTGGACGGCCTTTTGACTGGACAAGTGAGGATGCTCGTGCACTTCATTTATTGCCGGTCCTAAGTCTTCAATGTCAACCCCCTTTGTTTGATTTTTATTCAACACGCTAATTCAAGATTTTTTTTTTTTTTTTTTTTTTTTTTTTTTTTTTTGTGGTGGTCATTTAGCCTACCTAAAAAAGTGGGGTCGTTGAGATCGAGTGGTGGGCCATTATGAAAAAGACTGCATCAATTGATCGAGCTGATTGTCTGATGATCAAGGATAAAACTGGCTGAATTTTCGCTTTTTCAAATCTAGTGGTTTTTACGGTCTGGATGTTGTAATTTTTTTAAAATATCACTTTCATGGTGGGTCCCACATTTTTAATGGTTCTGATCATTAGTATAGCTTGGTGTCTTTGTTGTAGAGACCAGAGAACCACCGTAAGTTGGGTGATCCTTCACATTGATGGTTATTCTTTGTGTGGAGAGGAATTGGACGCGGATTGCGTCCTGCGCTTGTACGGACTTGGTCATGGAAGGGGCTCTGTGGGGCCAACCTTGATGTATGTTTTTAATCCACGCCGTCCATCTATATTGACAGATCATTTTAGGGAATTGGCCCAAAGGGTAGGCAGATCACAACACAGGAAGCAGTGGTGATAATGACGACCACTGTTGAAGCCTTCGTAGGACCCACCTTGATGTTTATTTCCCATCCAAACTGTTCATACGGTCATATAGACCTGGATGAAGGGAAAAAACAAATATCAGCTTGATCAAAAACTTATGAAGGTCGCAAGAAGTTTTTAATGGTGAGCGTTCAATCCCCACTGTGTGGTCCACTTTAGCCTTGGATCTACTTCATTTTTGGGCTGACACCTAAAAAATTCTAGAAAAATTGATGGACGGCGTGGATAAAACACATAATCACGGTGGGCCTCACGTCCAGAGGAATGTAGAATGAGCGTGTAGGAAAGCGCCACTACACGCCCGCTGATTGGCCGAGAGAAGCGGTGCATAGGTTCCGTACGACTATTCCAGCATAAAAGTGCGTGTGTGGCATTTTCCCTACACGCGTTTGGATTATTTTTTATTTATTTTTTAACTCAGTGAGCGGCGAGCCATTTGTAAGTAGCAACCGCGAGGAATTTTGTCATTATCTCGCGACAACACACAAGATTGTTGTTGCTTATTATAGTTTTTTGTAAACAATCCGATCCGTCCATCAGAAATTACTGTTTCTATTACGACATGGTATAAAAAATTGAACAGATCAACATCTCAGGTGGGCCACAACACATGGAACAACAGGAAGAGGTTTCTGAGAATAGTGTTGTGTGTGCTGACCACCTTAGTGTGAATGAAGTTGGTTTTTTAAATATAGATAATATAACTAGTTTTATGGACGGATTGGATTGCAAGCGAAGATAACGATGGGCCCCACAGGGCTCGGGTATGTAAATGCAACACCATCCACACACCGACAAGACGCAAGCGCGAGTGTTGCGCGTCGCGCGGATCGCTTCTTGTATTTTGGTATAGGAAGTACGCTAAAATGTATAGGGAGCGGATTGCGTGTGACCCCGGGCACAGAGATATCTCTGTGCCCAGGATGTGTGGGGTCCATAGAGATCTCCGTGATAAATCCAGTCCGTCCATCTATTTTTAAAGATCATAATAGAACAGAATTCAAAAAATCAGATAGATCCAAAACACATGTAGTCCTTACCACACGAAAAAGTTGAGATTGAATTCCTGGTGGTGACAGAAGTTTTGTATCCGGATGATATTTGTTCCTATAGTTTTACTGAGTGGTAATAATTCTCTGAACGGTTTGGATTTTATATAAACATCATGGTCATCTCCAGGAAGGTTTCAACGGTGTACATTGCTGTTTCCACTTTTTTCTGGTATGGCCCACCTGAGTTTTGAATCTGCCTAATTTTTATAATTTTGTCCTATTATGGTCTTTAAAAAAAGATGGACGGAGTGGATTTGTCACGGAAATCTCTATGGGTCACAGGCAATCCGCTCTCAAATTTATGGGAACCAACTGTTCGTTTGACGTCTCGGAAGGTAGCTTTAAGATCTGGAGACATTTTGCAATGATCCAACGGATCTCAACGTGGATGAGGTACCTGAAGAGAAAAAAAGGTGCAGATTGGAATATTTCATTTGTTTGCTCATTTAACCTTCCCTTTGAATATGAACCGTCTCTTTCAACCGTTGTTTTGTTTGCAGTTGATATATAGGATCTTCCAATCTGATGGTCTTTTGGGTGCAACCCATCGTATTAATATTTTGGACCGTTGAAAAATGGGCCATGATCCAACGGCTACATTCACAATCTAAAAGACAGCCAGCCGTAAGGACGGATTTACTGTAGCTATGGTTGCTTGTACCAAAACAAACAAAAGCACGCACGAGCGCGCTCTAGCTAGGTTCCGTATGTGGCTCCCACCTAGACACGAATTGCGTACTGACACTGCCACTAGCGATGTCGCTACTGGACGGTGCTCTGTGGGCCCCACAATAATGAATTTGTTTTATCCACTCGCTTCATCCATTTGGGATCATTATTTTAGAGAATAGGATAAAAAATTAGGGAGATGGAAATCTTAGGTTGACCACACCGTAGGAAACAGTGGTGATTAATCGGCCACCATTAGGAACTTCTTAGGGGCCACAAAAGTTTCGATCAAGCGGATATTTGTATTTTACCTTCATCCAGCTCTTTGTGTCGTAATCAACAGATTGGATGGAAAATAACAATACAGGGCCATATGTAGTTTTTAATGGTGGGAGTTCAATCAACACTCTTTCCTTTAGTGTGGTCCACCTTAGATTTTAAGCTGCCTCATTTTTAGGTTTATGCCCTAAAATGAGCTGGGAAAATGGATAGACTATGTGGATAAAACAAATACATCATGGTGGGACTCACGGAACACTGCCAAGGAAGTGTCAGTAAGCAACATGCTCCCTCTCGTAGGGCTCTTAATGGAGCGGGTCAGATATGAGATCGTATTCACTATGAATCCCTATAATGTAGATTTGTATCTTAAAATAAGTTTAATTAATTAAATAGATCGGATTCAAATTTATAGAAATAGATGCGAATTCAATCTGAATCCATCTATAGTTTTTCAGACTTCAAGCCCGATCCAACTAAATCCGATCTAGATCGGACTCATTGTGACCTTACTATATGTGTTATATCCATGCTGGCAATCTGGAAACAATTGAATCGGATCCAGATTTGACTCATTGTGACCTTACTGTATGTGTTATATCCATGCCGGCAATCTGTTGTCCAGATTATTTTAAGCCACGTCTAAGAGACATGCCATTATAAGGTCAACCATATGATAGTAAATAATGAGATTTGCATATAATTTCGCTACTAAATTAAATATATTATGTTATATATTGTTTAGAATGGTGATGAGGTGAATTCGGTCCTAGATTCGACCCAAATCAAGTGGTTATAAGAATTTTGGATTGAAAATGGATGGCTATTTATAAATGAATGGATATCACCTTTTGGATTCGAGATCCGAATCGGTCTACAAATTTTCGGAGCGGATCCATCCAGATCCAACCCTCACGGGAACGGATTAGGTGCGGCCTCCGCCTCACCGAAGATGGTGCAGCCCTTGCCGTGGGATCCACATTGATGTATCTATTCTATATCCACGCCGTCCATCCGTTTTGACAGATCATTTTAGGCCTGAGCCCAAAAAATGAAGAAGTTTCAAATCTCAGGTAGACCATACAGCAACAATCCACATTCAACAGATTACAAGAAAAATTGGATGGTTGGGTCCTGATGAAGGAAATTTTCCTGCATTGTCGATCCACGGTGGGGCCCATCATATAAAGCGTTTTTCTATCACTGAAACATAGATCCGTGATGTACTTCGTCATGTCCAATAAAAGATTAAAAACAGTGATTCATGGAAAGAGGAAATAAAAGAAGCCGGATATCACAGCATATCCTAGATCCTTTAATTTGGATAAGTGGGACCCACAGATCAGCCCAGACTCTCTCTGATGGGACCCACATGGATGGGGAACTGACCAATGAAATCCTCCACATTGTACATTCAAAAATTTGTACCGTTCGCCTGCAATAAAAAAATTGCAGTAACGGTCCACATTTGTCGGGAGGAAAAAAGAACAAACATTGTACGGCCACGAGCTTCCAATCCCGAAGAATTTTTTGGCATATTCGATCAATGCTGACCCATTGGATAAGCGGTCTCGATCACCTATCCCAGTTGGCTAAAGACACGGCGTATCGAGTAACTCAGCACTCTAGCGAGCTGAGTACCCTGTGGGATCCAGCGTATGTGTCTTATCCACGTCATTCATCTGTTTTTTTGTTTTATTTTAAGAAATGAGCTCAAAATTAAAACATATATAAAATTCAGGTAGACCACACTACAGGAAACGATGGGAGATGAAACCTTTCCAATGCCCTGGGATACCTGAGTATGGGGCTCACAATGATGTATATACTTTAAATCCACACCGTCCAACCATTTTGACAGCCCCCTTTAAAGCATGATCCCCAAAATGAAGCTGGCCCAAACCTTAGGGGGACCACAGCATAGCAAAAATTCTTCATTGAATCCACACCATTATAAACTTCATTAGTTCCACCAGAATGTTTATTTGCCATCCAACTTGTTGATAAAGTCACTAAGGCCTAGGAGAAGAGACCTTTTGTGACCCGGAAGAAATTTTTAATGATCAACTACACATTTTTTCAATATTCATTTTTTATTATTTTTTATTTTTCTTACACATACACCCATGCACCCACACCATAGTGGGATTTCTTCATCCGTGCTTGAACTCATGACCTCATTAAAACTCTGGTAAGCCTACCACAGAAGCATACGAACCCAATTATCCCTATTTCCTCCACTATTGTCAATGTGAGATTTGGATCTGTTTTATTTTTTGGCCCATGCCTAATATTGAGATTTCAACATGGATGGATGGATGGCGTGGATAGTCACATACATCATGATGGGTCCCATAGTCAGGGTCCCACCCACCTCTCTATAGAGCCGGAGTTCTACCAAAGCCACGCCCTTATTTGTCATCCTACCTGTTCACAAGTTCACACAGGCATGGATGAAAGGAAAACACGAATATCAGGTTGATCCAAAAGCTTCCGTGGGTGTGGTCCCCTAGGAGTTTTCAACGGTAGGCGTTCATTGCCCACCGTTTCCATTGGTGTGGTCCACTTGAATTTTGTATATGCTTTAACTTTGGGCCCATGCACTGAGATGAGCTGAAAAAATGGATGGACGGTGGGGATAAGATACATACATCACGGTTGCCCCTGCAGTGTTTACTCAGCGTACTCATTACCAATCCGAGTCCGTTGGCCACTAGCTCGTACTCGTGAATCGAGGACGATGAGAATATCATGCGCTCCATGGGGCCACGTGGGGCCCACTACGATGTATGTGATTTACATCCACGCCGTTCATCTGTGTTTACAGCTCATTTAAGGGCATTATCCAAAAAAATTAAGCAGATCCAAATCTCAAGTGGAACACACGACACGACAGGACAAAGCTGTGATTGACCGTTAAAAGCTTCTTATGGGCCACAAATGTTTTGGATCAAGCTGATATTTAAGTCTGTCTTTTCATCTATGTCCTTGTGACCTTATCAAAAGGTTGGATGGAAAATAAACATTCCGATAGCCCCAAAGAAGTTTTTAACGGTGGATATTCAATCACCACTATTTCCTACGGTGTGGTCCACCTCAGAATTGGATCTGCCTCATTGTTTTATATTGTGCCTAAAATGGGCTATCAAAATGGATGGACGGTGTGGATTTAAGGTTCACACATTAAGGTAGGCCCCACAGTGAGGGATCCACCGACCTCAGTAGATTGGGCATCCACCAAAGCCTCGCCCGTTTAAAAAAAAATGTTGCCCCTGTAAGGGGTAATTTTGTCCCCTGAAAAAGACTCAAGTGGGTCCCATGGCAATTTGGTGAGATGACCGTTGATTCTGAAAGTCAACCTTACAGGTCAATCCTAATCACGGAGATGATTCGGTGGAGCGAGAAGCACCATAATACGGTAGATGTATCTCTCCAGCGTACACGTGGCAGGATGATCTTGAAATCGGGTCCACCCATGTTCATGGTCCTAGCTTAGATGTTTTATTTATGAAAAAAAAAAAATTACACCTCTTGGCCCATACCATCCATCCTATCTTTGTCAAATTAACAGTGTAAAACAAAAAGAATCAACGGTCAAAAATACAGTAGGGTTAAGCTGTAGGAAATTAATGGCTAGGATTGTCTTATAGTTTTTATTTGAACCGTAAGCCATCCCTGTTGCCAGTAGACCCGATGGATACATCATCACGCCACGTGTCCTGTGGACAGATGGATCTATCATATTTTGATTCTACCGGTCCTAGCTTATCATCTTTCGCTAATAACACGTGTCAGGACACGTGGCGATGGTAGGTTACAGTTGGCCAACCTATACGGCCGGCTCGGTACACATCATCTTTGTCACGTGTCACCTTCAGCTCATGCCACGTGCAGCCATCTAAGTTCCAACTACCCCACCGATGACAAGATCTCAACGGTACAAGATCTCAACGGCATGGTAGCTGGAGTAGTTAAAGTTGGAAGCGGATTGCGTACTGAGTAACTCAGTACGCTATACCGTTCAGAGTAAATTCTGTGGGGCCCACCATGATGTATGTGTATTATCCAAGCCGTCCATCTGTTTTATAAGCTTACTTTAGGTTAAGATCCCAAAATTGAAGCATATATCCAAAGCTCAAGTGAACCACATCTACTGTTGAAACTTTTTAAGGGTCACAAACATTTTGGATGAAGCTGATATTTATGTTTTCTCCTTTACCATGTCTTTGTGACCTTATGAACAGGTGGGATGACAAATAAACATTACTGTGGGCCCCGGGAAGGTTTCCACAGTGGTCGTCATTATCCCAAGTGTTTCTTGTGGTGTGGTCCACTTGAGTTATGGATATGCTTCAATTTTGGACTTATGTCCTAAAATGATATTTTAAAATGGATGGACGGCGTGGAAGGGACCCATAGAGTTTACACAGTATGCAAGTTTACACAGTATGCAATCCGTTTAGAATGAAGATTACAGATAAGCACCTATAGTTATAATAAGGGCCGTTTGGATCTTAAGTTGCTTAAGATAAATTACTTATGCCACAAGTAGCTTATCTTAGTTTCTACTTACTAAGAAAATAAGTTTGTTTGGTAAACAACAAACTTATCTGCTTTTGGTCTCTTTCATCTCTCTAGAAAAGTTAGAAAGCTCAAAAAATTAGATGTAGTGATTATATACTTTTAAGCAAAAAAGTTATTTATTACTAATCATAAACCAAACTTACTTATCTGGAATAAGTTACTCATCTACTGCTGCTGTAAGTAAAAAAAAGAAACTTATTTGGCGGTATCCAAACAGGCCCTAAAATTATAATTATTCTACTTATTAATCATTTAATTATACTCAAAACCTTACTAATCTTATAATATTTTTCTTTAAAAGATTTTTACCGAAAAATTATTGCAGAAACTAGATTTTACAAAATAGTACCTTTAAGTATGCTCCTGGGCAGGGCCTTCTGGGACGAGAAGTTAATACTACTTCCCTCTTTATTTCTACTTTTGGAACAGAGCAGAGAATTGTGGGGTCCAGCAGATGCACACCGATACTATTATTCTTGGATGGACCAAAAATATGGTGGATCCAACAATAAGGTGGCCCATATATATGGGCAAAGGTGCTATGCGACTTCCCACGAGGTCGAGCTGTGTCGATCCCACTGTGATATTTGGTGGGCATCCACACCATGCATTTGGTGGTTCCCCTATTGGTTATGGGATATCCAAAAAATCAGCTGTATCAGAAACTTAAGTGGGCCGTACCAATTGAAAGAGTGTAAAATCATGCCTACAGCATCTAAAGCACTTGTTGAGGCCCACCTGAGTTTTGGATACGGTTGAAAATTAGTGTGACCTCTTCTTTAAGTGAGACATGCACGATAGATGGGCTGAATTTCTCAACCACATCTCAATAGATCCTATAAACAATCATAAAGGTTTCAATGGGTGGATATCCACTCTTAACTGTTGTCTATGGTGTGACCCACTCAAGTCACAGATTTTCTTGAGTTTTAGGCTCATGGCCTACCAAGGAATGGTGCATTTGACTAATGGTGTGGATGCTCATCACACATCACAATGGGGCCCACGCAGCTTGACCTCAAGGGAACTTCCCATGAGGTGGAGCGCATATTATATATATATATATATATATATATATATATATATATATATATATATATATATATATATATATGGGAAATGGTATTATGCGGTCGACCTCATGGGAACTTCCCATGAGGTCGAGTTGTGTGGGCCCCACTGTGATGTGTGTGGAACATCAAAACCGTGTATTTGATGGGTCCCCTTTAGGTTTTAGGATATCCCAAAAATTATCTGTATACAGCTCAGGTGGGCCATACCATCTAAAACCATGTGAAGACATGCATAAAACATCTAAAAGCACTTGGTGGGGCCCACCTGAATTTCCGATGCAGCTGAAACTTTTTTTGACCCCTCATCCAAGTGGGACACACACAATGGATGGGCTGGATTTGTGAACCACATCTCGGTGGCCCCAATAAACGATCATGAAGTTTTTAATGGGTGGGTAGCCTCTCTCAACTGTTGTATGTGGTGTGGCTCACCGAAGTTATGGATTGACCTGATTTTTAAGACCGTGGCCCACCATGGAATGATGCATCTGACTGATGGGGCAGATGTTTGACACACATCACAGCGGGGCCCACACAGCTCGACCTCATGGGAAGTTCCCATGAGGTCGACCTCATAGTACCTTTTCCCTATATATATATATATATATATATATATATATATATATATATATATATATATATATTCAAAATATCTCAATTCAAATGTAGCTCAGTTGATAATCTGATTGACATAATGTTTTGCTCATGTTATAAGTCACCATGGTGGGACGTCTCCGTACATTGGAGGGGTTGGATGTTATACACATACCATGTGGGTTCCACAAGTGTCAACTTCCACAACTTTTTACGGAAAAAAAAGAAGGCATTCTTGTAGTTTATATCTATGAAAGCACCTCTACGTAATTTCAAATCTTTCAAGCATTACCTGCTAAAATATAGATCAGTTGGGATTTCTGCGGTAAAAATCCTTGTTTTTTAATGCATTTAGTTAAAGAGAATAAAAATTTAAAAACTATTTTGAATTTACTGAAACAGCCCTTTATAATGATACATAGCCTGTTATTTTGCAGTGCACAAAAATGTTTGCCGGCCTATTGACATTAAAAGAGTGCAACTTTAGATGATTTCGATGAAAGGATTTCATGTAGATGAGATCACCTCCTCCATCAAGTGGGCCACTATGTGTTTCCACTAGAGGTAAAAAAATCAGGCCGACTTCAAATTGTGCGTGGGCCTACTTGGGTGTCATCCCATTCACTAACCCTTAGGCACCACACCACGATGAAGAAATGCACAGAAGATCAGGACATTCCAAGACTTATGTGGGTTTCATGAAAATTTAGAAGTTCTATGCATGACTTTATACCATTCCCTTTGCCGTGGCCCACCTAAGTATTTGATTGGACTGATATTCAGGACCGCTGATGAAAATGGGGCAGCGCATTGATGGGCAAAGTGGATCTTATACATGTTCCTGAGGATCTCAAGTAGTGCTCATTTGTAATCAGGCCAAAGGCAACTAGAAGCAGACTGCGCTGAGTAAACTCTGTGGGGCCCACCGTGGTTTATGTATTTTATCCAGCCTGCCCATTCATTTTACTAGATGATTTTAAGGCATGAACTCAAAATCGAAGCATATTCAAAGCTCAAGTGAGTCATACCATAGGGAACAATGTGAATTGAACAATGTGCACGCCCTCTCCCCGACGCGCATGCGCGGCAGTATGCAACACGGTTTGGAAGACTGTCTTTCATTGGATGGGTGTTCTTGTTGTATGTATGCGGTTGATTATTTTGGGAGGTGACGACGGCATGGTGTATATAGTTTGTTTGGTCTAGCTTGGCCGCCTTGGTTGTGTAATACCTTCCTAAGGTTGTTAGAATAATGCATTTGAAATTACTAGAGTCACTATTAGCCGATTTGGCAAAGTGATGGTCCATGGTTAGCCAGAGCCGTAAACCTGCCTGGTAAGGTCGAAGAATCGTGAAAATCCTTCGACCTGAATAACTCTCGTGATTGGCCTGCGATCCTGGAGATTCAGGGTAAGGGTCTCGGTTAAGAGAGAAGAAAGGGTTAGGCACCTTCTCTCGCCTATACTTATGTACAATCTCTACTTTAAGGGACGTGCAATTTATAGAAAAATTGTGTACCTGCAAGAAAGGTTAGTCATATGATCATGCTATGCGTAACCCTACAAAAGGGTAAGGCGGGCAAAATAGAAAACAATAAACATATCCTAGCCTTCCTTCGCAGGGTTGAGACCTAGGGTAGGCAAACGAAATAAATATAAATGAAAATAAATGTAAATAAAAGGAAAAAAAATTGGTATTCACTGAGGGAATGTGTGGAATGAACCACGTTATGAGCTTGATTGAGATATGAGAAAGAGAAAAGGAAAGTCAAACACCCTTTTCCGAGTAAGAAAAAGGATGGTGGCCAAGGCTAGCGAAAGACAGAGCACCATGTGTCATGCTTTAATTATCCATTCTATGGTGGCTAAGGCTGCCGCGCTGGGCATCTAGGACACCGCGTTGGGCATGGGCCGCCACACTGATAGGTTTTTTTTTTTATCCTTTATTTCTCTTCTTTTCTTCACAAATTTGATGCGTCTGGGACTTCTTCTTTCCCTTCCTCAATGTAATTGTGCCAGCACGTCGGTCCATACTTAGACTTTTTGGGCCCCAACAATTGTTAAACAATTCTTTAGCAACCTGTATAGGTGTCTCTTGCACATTTAGGGGCTCACTCAACTAGCCATGTCCGACAGAATATCCACCGGACTCGATAATTGATTACTTGCACACACCTGGACACTCATCCAACCCGACCACAATCGATGGAGTATATGGTCTATTACACATACTTGGGTGCTTAACCCAATAATTCACCGGGACTGTTGGAGAAACTTGGATGCTCACCTAAAGATATTTATTGGGTCCATTGCACACTCTTAGGTGTTGACTTGAAGATATACCGGGGTTCTCATTTGTAGAATGCATTAATTATAAAAATCCTTTCCCGAAAGCATTTAAAAAACAAGCACTTAGCTTTTCAGGCTTTACAAACGCACTCAGACTCAATCATAATATCATAAAGTCACGAGATTTCTTATTATACAAACAAAATAAAACAATCTCTATGTAAATCACCAAAATCATCATGAAATACAATCCTTTGAAAACCAACTTTTAAACTCAAATATAAAGTATAAATTTACAACAATTAACATGATTCAAAACTAGGAAGCATGCAAATATGAATTTTCATACAATCATGAACTTTCATACGTAAATAAAGCAGGCGAGAGATAAGATCAAATAAACTTTTACTATTTGATTTGTGAATTGAAAAATTGAATAGGAAACATGGGATTACAACATGAGAAAAGTACAAGACTATTCACTTGTTAAACTAGACTAAAATTTGACTCGGCTTGACTTAGTTGTGTGACTCGGTTGTAACTAAAGGCGACACGATGTGGCGTAGCGTAGACAGGGTGTGAGATTGATCACCATCTCTCCCACGGATAACTATTCAGAATCCACGGAACTATCGAGAATCCTCGTCTGATCTTCTTCGAATCCACGAAGGAACACTCGAATCCACGATCAAAAGAGTAAAAACTTAAAAGAGATTGTATTAATTAATAAAAAAATAGAATGCCTTAACAATGTTTCTAAACATGTTTAAATAAGCAATTAGACCCTAAACAAACCCTAGGTGCGTAAGAAAAGAATCCTAGTTTGAAAAGGAAAGAAATCAGAAAATTTCGTGCAAATCTGCGTAATAGTTCACGCATGGTTGGGCGCTCGCTGACTTAAAAAACAGTCCAATGAGCAAATTGTAAAATCTGGCAAATTTTGGGTGCCCGGTGAAATATAGTCGGGCGTCCGACGTTGCCGACGGCTCAAAAGCGTAAGGAAACCGTCGGGAATCCTAAAGTTCAGGCGCCCAATGAAGTCTGGTCGGGCCCCCGACGTTGCCGACGGCTCAAAAGCGTCGGAAAAACCGTTGGGAATTCCAATTACGACGGCCCGAATCGTCGAGAACCATCAGACATCCAATTTTCTGATTTTTTTTGTAACTTTTTTTCTGGATCTTTTTCGGTCCTTTTTCTTTAAGACTATGCAAGACCCTCCTCCTCCATTATGGGGTTATTCCTCTACATCAATCTCCCCTGCTTGAAGAAAACTCGTCCTCGAGTTTCGCTTCAAGTTAAGGACAATTCGCTTTCAACTTTGGAGGTCGATGTTTTCTTTTCTTTCTCAGCTTCTGCTCTACCTTGTACAAGAGATAGGGCTCTTCAACCATGTTGCCTTCCTCGAGAGAATCTTCAATCAAATAGCCTGCAATGCTTGCCAATCTTCCAACATCTTCTCCCACAACCTATGCTTGTGCTTCATGCCCATATTCTCGTATAAGAGGTGGGGTTCATCAATTGAATTGCTCCCCCTTGTTCACCTTCTTCTTCGCTGCCTTGCAATGCCTTCCAACCTTCCATGGCAGAAATTATCAAAGTATACTTTGGGTTCATAGAATCACCTCTTGTACACACGAATGACACAAAATCTCTAATACTTTAGCCCATTGTTGAATTCTGTTTAATGACCGATATTTCAAAAGTGTCAAAAGCACCATCCTTCGGCTTTTCAGAAAACTTCTGAACATCCGTCATGATATCATCAACTTCAATTGTTGGCAGTGGAGAGTCTTCAAGAGCAGAACTTAGAGCATCCTCTGTTTTAAGGCTTTCTAGTTCATGGTGAGTACTACCAAAACCTCAGCTACAATACCTATATTACTGATATCTTCATCAATTAGGGGCAACACCAAATCTGTGAATTCTACAATCTTCCCATCGTTATCTTCTATGTGGGTCTTCTCCTTCTTCAACCGCAATTTCTACAATCTCGCTTGCATCAACCTCATCATGTTTCAATTCTTCAAACACCATGTCAATAGTGTCCTCTAGCATTTTGATATTTGATGCTTTATCTATAACTTTATCAGTCTTTGGAATCTGGATCTCTTCAACAATACTCGAGTTATTAATGCCTTGGATCTTCTCTTCGGATCCTTGCAAAATTGGATCAACAACTTCAGGGATGTTCATAGACACCTCCTCATTGTCCTTCACATCCGAGATATTGATCTCATCTTCCTTCTCAGGATTTTGAGAAATCTCGGAAACAATGGTGGCTTGAATTTCAGAGACCTCCTCTGAATTTGCATTAAATCCTTCCAGATTCGATACATCGTCCTTCGACTTTAAAAGTTTTGGGTATGTTTTTCGTGTCCATAGGGGCCACTTACCTGCCACCATGGAAGCCAACATCCTGCTCAAAATAACATGATTCTTGCCACAGGGTGGGGGATTGTTGGGATATTACCTGAAGATCATTGGTGTATTTGAATCATGATCATAGTCGCTGTTTCACCTACGACCATGAACGCATTGGCGCCTT
This sequence comes from Liriodendron chinense, assembly GCA_003013855.2. Lineage (NCBI taxonomy): Eukaryota > Viridiplantae > Streptophyta > Magnoliopsida > Magnoliales > Magnoliaceae > Liriodendron > Liriodendron chinense. The sequence continues at coordinate 1,006,853 of PVNU02003299.1, forward strand.
CATCTCTTATATTTGTTGATTTTGGAGTTGCTCCCACTAAGCCGATGCCCCCCCCCCCCCCCCCCCCCCCCCCCCCCCCTCTTCAACGTTAAGGCTACGTATTGAACCTTCTCCTCCTCTGGCATTCGCATGCATCTGAAGAAGTATTCGACTTCAACAATCCATTTGTCGATGGAGCTTAGACCCCTATAATAAGGAAGATCCATTGCCTCCCTATAGGATCAATTGACTCGTTTAACCTAGTCAGAGAATCCAGCGGGCCTCGAAGATGAGTTGCCTTCATGAGGGGCGATTTGTTTTAATCTTTCTATTATTCGGTCGAACCCATCAAACAGATTTTGCATGGCTGGATCAACCTTCCGTTGCACCTTGTTATGAGGTGGAATTTGCGCATCCGCTGAACAATAGAGGAGTGCCTGCAGCCCTTGTATGGTCCTCTTCCTCTCCCGGTGGAAAGCTTCCTTTCTTTCCGATAGATGAATCCCTGGATCACTGTTAACAGGATTTTTGCAGTAGCCTTGCAAAGTAAAATCTGTCTGAGGTTGTTCCTTGCTTTGATACCAATTTGGCGCAGCATAGAAAGGGTGTGAGATCGATCACCGTCTCTCCCACGGATAACTATTTCGAATCCACGGAACTATCGGGAATCCTCGACTGATCTTTTTCGAATCCACGAAGGAACACTCGAATCCATGAGCAAAAGAGTAAAAACTCAAAAGAGATTGTATTAATTAATAAAAAAATAGAATACCTTAACAATGTTTCTAAAAATGTTTAAATAAGAAACTAAACCCTAAACAAACCCTAGGTATGTAAGAAAAGAATCCTAGTTCGAAAAGGAAAGAAATCAGAAAATTCTGCGCAAATCTATGGAACAGTTCGTGTATGGTCAGGCACCTGGTAAAGAGTGGTCGGGCGCTCACCGACTTAAAAAACAGTTCAGTGAGCAAACTGTAAAATCTGGTGAATTTCGGGCGCCCGATGTTGCCGACAACTCAAAAGTGTCGAGAAACAATCGGGAATCCTGAAGTTCGGGCGCCCAATGAAGTTTGGTCGGGCGCCTAACGTTGTCAATGGCTCAAAAGTGTTGGAAAAACCGTCGGCAATTTCAATTACGATGGCCCAAATCCATCGAGAATCGTCAGACATCCAATTTTCTGATTTTTCTGCAACTTTTTTTCTGGATATTTTCTGGTCATTTTTCTTCAAGATTATGCAAGACCCTCCTCCTCAATCATGGGGTTCTTCCCCTACATCACGATGCTGACTCGATGCATTGCTTCTCCTATTGGATTCCCAACTCTCACTAGGGCCTGTTTGAACAATGGAATTAAATGGTATGGAATTTTATTAGATGGAATTAACACCATTATTTCACAATGATTACATGTCTAGAAATACCATGGTCACCATCTAATCCTACATTTGGGATCAAATTCTTCCCTTAGGAAATACAATGTATTAAGTGAAGTTTGTGTTTGGTGGACAATAAAATTATAATCAATGGACCACATTTCACAACTGATGTCGGTCACCTATATGCATATGCAACTTAAATGTCACGTGTAAAGGGCACATATGGAGGGACAACGTGGATAAAACACACACATCAACATGAGCATTTTAAAATCCATGAGAAATCCTGCAGTATACACCACTGGCTCTGGAATATATGATACCGAGATTAGTCCAATCCTTCTTGTTGTTATCAAATACCGGATGGAATTTGCACGGGACCTAATTCAATACCATATAATCCTATTTAACACATGCACCAAACAACCCCTAGGGCCTGTTTGGATACCACCAAATAAGTTACTTTTTAATTTTTGTTGAGTCATTAAGTTACCTTTTTCACTTTAGTTTGGTAAATATGATTAAAAAAGTAACTTCCGTGCTTAAAGCTACTTATATCATTAATCCTTTTTTTTAACTCTTCATTTCTCTCTCTCTCTCTCTCTCTCTCTCTCTCTATCTCTCTCTCTCTCTCCACATCCAAGGTGGGGTCCACATGATGGATAGTCCACATCAAAGGTGGGCCCCACATGATGGATCACCCATATTAACATAGGCCCACATAATAGATGGTCCACATGAAAGGTTGACCCCTAATGATAAATAGCAAACTTCGTTAAAAGGCGATCGTTTTCCTCACTAAAAACTCATCATCATAGATAACCATATGAGCTTTGATTTAAAATTGAAACTAACCACTATGTAGCCCACATGATCATTAGGTTGTACCCAAGATCAGACTCCGCCTCATACTTGTAAAAAACTAGACAGTTGGCATCAGAAAAGGACTTGCGAGAACCTTCTTGCATAACTCGTTCACACACAACTCCCATTCTGATTTTGATTCTGGAACCTGAAGAATTTATAAAACCCCTCCCAACAATGTGAGAGATAGATCAAACACAACACAACAAACGAGAGAGAAATCCAGAGAGAGAGAGAGAGATTAATGAGTTGACTCGCTGAGTCAACTTAGGGTTGAGTCAGGCTAAATTCAGGTCAAGTTCGAGTCCAACAAGTGCTTGAGACTCCTTAGTGGTTTTTTTTTTCGTATTTTTTTTGTATTTTTTTTGTTTCTTGATGTTTGTTGGTTTTTGACATTTTTTAAAATATTTTCTTGTATTTGTTTGTGGGTGTTTTTTGTGTTTCTTAATTTTTTTTTCTATTTCTTTGTATTTTTTTTGGCGTTTATTGGGGTTTCTTGTTATTTATGGGGTATTTCTTAATGGTTTTGGGTGCTTGTTGGTGTTTCTTATTTTTTCTATTTCTTCGTGTTTTTTTAGTGGTTCTTAGAGTTTCTTGTTATTTATTGGTATTTTTAGTGGTTTTGGGTGTTTCTTGGTGTTTAGCTCCCGTTTGGATGAGAATAAATGGAGGTAAATGGCATTTGAACTCTGTTTGATGGGAGTAAATGCATGTAAATGAAATGAAATTGTAAATGAAATTCTTTTTCTAAAAGAGGATGTGGAAGTAAATGGAATGAAATGTCTTTTCGGGCTCCCTTAGAGAGTCACATGAGTAAACAAAGGTGTGGCCACACACGTCCACCATACACATGGCACACCGATAGTACTCCAAAACAATTCAATTGTTGGCCACATAACTAAAATCATACCAACAGAATGATCCAAACCATCCAAAGGTTGGCCATATAAATGGACGGTTAAAAAATGTAGACAAGTTGCTTGTTTGTGATTCTTATGTTTGTGGCCAACTTGAGGCTCAAAATTTTCTTGTTTTTTGTTTTTGTTAAAATATATATTTTAATAGGCTTATTACAATCATTTTGCTAAATAGTACATATGTACACTAATTTGAGATATCACGTATGTTCCGTGAATATAATATTTTGAATTATAATGCATTGGGGGTAAAAATTATAATGCATTCCAATTCCTCTCATTTACTTCCATCCAAACATAATATTTTGATTTCAAATGTATTTTATTTACTCTCATCCAAATAGAATTAAGTCATTTACCCCCAATTCATTTACCTCCAATTCCATTTTCCATTGACCTCCATTTGCAGACTCTCAAACGAGCCCTTGTGTGTTTCTCGGTATTTGTGAGTGATTTTTTGTGTGTGTGTGTTTTTTAATGTTTGTGTGGTGAGATGTGTCAAAACAAACCATTGGACGTCGAAATCCATTTAATCAGATCATTCAAACAGACTGGTCGTCTTCAAGATCTAACCAATCTAGTCGTGATCTTCGAGATCAGTCCAAATGGACCCTTCATTATTGAAATTTGTTCAATCAAACGGTTCATCTTTATGATCTTCAAAATCGATCCAAATAGACTGTTCATCTTTGGGATGCCCCTACTTTATTGTTTATTATGGCTTGTTTGGATACCAACAAATAAGTTACTTTTTAACTTATGTCCAGTGATTAAGTTTTTTTTTTTTTTTTTTAAAATTCAATTAGCTTGGCAAACATCATTGTAAAAGTAACTTATGTGCTAAAAGCTATTTATCTAAAAAAGTTAAGCTTATTGCCCCCACCGCTGGTGGGGCTCACACACGATAGGCTGCACACAAGGGATGACCCTATATTAATGTGTACTCACATAATGGATGATCCACATCAAAGTATGGCCATAATGATAAATAGCCCACATTTAAAATGGACTGTATTATGGACGATGGATGGTCCACATCAAATGTGGGGTCCACATTATGGGCAGTGGATATTGAAGGTGAGCCCCACATGATGGATAACCCATATTGAGGTGGCCTCACATGATGGATGGTCCACATTAAAGGTTAGCCCGTAATGATGAATGGCCCACATGATGGGCGATTGATATGAAAGTGGGCCCCGCATGATAGACGACCAACATCAAAGGTGGGGCTTACATAATCAACGATGTAAATTAAAGGTCAACTCTTAGGGCCTGTTTTTGGTGGAGTAGTGAGAAAGGAAACACGGTTTATCGAAAAATTATCCTTCCATTGTTTGTAAGCACTAAAATCTTGGGAAAGAAAGGGAAACTGAATTTCCCACACAACCAATTGCTACAATCCGAAGATTGCACACCCAAGTGCACGTAGCGAAGTAGTAAAATACTCGGTAAGACCGAGGTCGATCCATAGGGATTGGGGTTAAGAACACTTAGAGGAATTAGTTTAGGTGAGTGAGATGAAATCTGGTTTATCCACGAGAGTGGAGCAAGTTGTGTGTGGTGAAAGACAAAAATAGAAAAGGGGCTAAGGCATCAGGGATCCACCTTTGATTCATTCACAAGATTTGATTCGTTGATCCAACTATAACTCAACTGGAATTGAATAAAGATTCATTCCAATTGGAAGATGAAACAGTTAAACCATTTGCATATTTCATAAAAGATGGTGATCTGAACTGATTGATTTGACCATGAAGCACTCATTAGTTGATCGCAGGGAATTCCAAGCATCCACTGTGCCCGGAGTCGACAATGGATCAAGGAATTGTACAGATCAACAACTTTGCCAACAAGTCAACCGATAAGATCACAATTCATACGATCAAATGCATACTTACAAGATAGGAGGCTTTGATTGACCGATCCAACCGTTAAGATCTCATCTATCGATCGCAGGGAATCCAAAGCATCTAATGTGCCCGGAGTCTACAATGGATCAAGGGATTTTATAGATCGATGACTTTACCTGCACTAGCTCGATGACCGTAGGGAATCCAAAGCATCCAACGTGCCCGGAGTCAACGATGGATCAAGGGACTTTATCGATCATAAACTAGCTAATTGGTGTGCAAGGGATCCCAAGCATCCAACGTGCCCGGAGTCGACGATGGATCAAGGGGCTTGCACAACAATAGCGTCTGCCGAGGTGGATAACCGAACCAATCAACCAAAGAGAACTCCAACATTTACACCACACAATGTTGAACCAAAAGAACCATAGCTTGCAAATTTCTTCAAAGGCTTCACCCCTAGCCTTAGCTATAGGTTTAGGCAACCATGCTACAATGGAAGACTAAATTCTCTACAAAAGAGAAAATTCTACACTACTCTATACTATAAATGAAAGAAAGAAAGAAAACTAAAGAGAAGAGAGGAGATGAGTTGTAGAGAATGGGATGATTCAAATGAGGAGGAGAGGCCTCCTTTTATAGATTTTTGAGAGGCTCCCAAGCCTCCTCTCAATCCTAGGTGGCACCCAAGCCTAGGTGGCACCCAAGCCTAGGTGGCACTTCATGTGTTGGGATGAGAACAAGAGAGAGAGAGAGAAGGACATTTCTTGGGATGAGAGAAGGAGAGAGAGAGCTAGAGAGAGAGAGAGAGAGAGCTTCTCTCTTGCAGCTATGGTGGAGTTGTTGCTGACGGGTGGTTGATGTAGAACAATTGTTGGTTGTTCAAAGATGAATGGACGGTGATGGAGGTTCAGCTGCACGTGCAAGGTGGGGCCTGCTGATCTTGATGACGTCCACCAGCCGGATGGATGGCTAGAGTCCGAATGGCATGTGTGAAGCAAGGTGATGATGCTGAAAGTGGAGGGAGTGGACGGTGGATTTGGGACGTCCAGATCTGGACGGTGCTGCTAGTACGAGCTACTGAAGGTGGTCCACCTGATGGACGGCTGCTGTTTGAAACAGCATGATGTTGGAGATGGGATTGATGATGGTGGTTGGTCCTGATGAAGCAGCTGCAGACGGTGTTGGTCTTGATGATGGTGAGGATGAAGTGGATGGTGGAGATCGGTCATTCATCTGCTGGAGATTTAACTCTCCTCCATTAGCACGTGTGGAGAGTGGGCTGTTGTTGGACGGTGGAGATGAAGTTGCTGTAGATGGTGAACTGGATGTGCTGGGATTTGAACTCTGGACGTCAACTGAAGATAGAAGCAGCTGTTGCTGCTTGTGGTGCTGAAGATGGACAGTCCAGATGTTGTGGACGTCTGATCTGCTGGCTTGATCTGATGGTGGTCTGGACGGCTGATGTTGTTGGCCGTTTAATAATGGACGGCTGTGATGGACGGTGCTGGATGCTTGATGATGGACGTGCTGGCATGTGGTCCACTGCTTGGATGGACGCTGATGTGCTGCACGTGTGAAGCTGTGTTGGGCATCAACAAATGGACAGTGGATTGCCCTCTGCTGGCCGTTGATGGAGAGTGATGAACGGCTATCATCTTGGACGGTTGATGATATTGATGATGGGGTCCACTGAACTGGACAGATGATTGGTAGGATGCGGCACTACTCGCTGGATGTGTGGCTGGAGATGGACGGTCCACTAAGAGAGGAGGGCTGCACGTGTGAAGGTGGATGATCCACCTGATGGACGGCTTGATGTGGATTGATGGGCGGCTGGCTGAAGTAGGTGCTGGTAGCCGTTCCACGCATGCAAGGCATGGCCCACTTGATGGACGTTGCTGGCCTTGGACGGCTGGAAGGATGGAGGGATCAGCATCAGCTGTGGGGTCCACCTTGGAGACGTCCTTGCTTAGTGGCCTGGGCTGGGCGGTGAAGATGGCTGGACGTGCTGGAGTTTGCTGCACGGTGGGATGCTGATGTGGGTGGCCATCTGAGATTGCTGTCTTCTCTTGACGGCTGATGGTGCTGCTGGATGATCATGCATGGGATGGCCCGCCTTGCTGAATTGGATGGTGATGATGTGATCCACCACATGCGCTTTTGGTGAAGAGTCATCTGAACCTTCATGATGAACGGCTGGATTTCCAGCTGTAGATGGGCTGGATGGGAGCCGCTAGTATTGTTGAAGCTGGATCATCCATTGTTGCATATGATGGACGGTAGATGTATGCTGGCCATGAGATGGAAGGATGAGATGAATGGACTTTGTGCAGATGGTGGTGGATGGAGAGCAGATTAGCTATCGTTCATGGAGAATGGACACTGCCGGCTGTGGAGATGGGCGTGCTCATCAGGTGGGGTCCACCTTAATGGATGGCTTGGCATGGTTGGTCCCACATGTGGACATTCAATCTTGATCGTTCAAACTCATGTGATCTCCAAATTACTTCCATCAAACATGCACATCCTGGACTTCCGATGAACAGTTGTGATGCAGTCTACCATAGAATATGATCCATCCTTTGATCTTTACCGCCCGATTTTCTTTAGGATTACCACCCACTTGACATTGATCACTTTTAGGCCTTAAAACGTCCAGATTGGCCCAGTTCTTGCCCAACCTCTCCTGAGCACCTGAACATTGAAAAATCGCCTAATGAGGGATAATTAACCGGAAAAACAATGATAATGCCCTTAACAACCAGGGTTAATTATACAATATTAGGTACTTATCACACCCCCCAACCAGCATTTTGCTAGTCTCGATCAAAACATGCGAAAATCATCGAAGGGTTTTTCAAAATACTGCAATTTATCTTCGACAGTTTTCATCAATTGAAATCATCTCGAGGCTTCTCTTATTTCCTAATGAAACATAGAAAATATTCAATGTATCTATGTGATCCTTCATGTTATCTAAACAGTAGAGTTTCTAAGGCATATAGTTTTGAAAATATTTAAACTTAGATTCTAGTCACTTAGTAAACAACTTAATTGAGTTCAAAGCATTGATCATTCATTAGAAACATTCTAAACATTGAGTTCCATGGTGCACGGTGAAGTCTAGCCTTAACACAACTAGGAGTTCAGTCTTCTACTTTCATGTTAACACTGATGATTGAAGAGAATAGTCAGATCAACCAAGTCACTGATTCCGAACCTTGCTATTGTTTTTTTCAATATTTTTTTTTCAACTTTTGATTGATTTTTTTTTTTTTTTTTTTTTTTATAACCGATAGCCGAAGACTCCAAAAGGCTCACTTCGTACTATGGTAATGTTTTGTAATGGTAACGACAATGGATGAAAATCCTTGCCCCAAATTACTGTGAATATTCTCTCCCCTTTTTTTTTTATGAACAAAGTAGACAAGGATCTCCAGGCTTGGTTCCTATCACTCTCAACAATCATCAAGTCAACATTATAGTATCAAACTTAAATCCTGGCAATGCAAGCTAGATGTGAACTTGTGAAAATTCATGACTCAATCAATGTTTATCATTTTCTAATAGAAAATTAATGGAAATATCTCAATTTTGAAATTTACTGAAGCGACTAAACTCTAAGCTTTAACATTGTCATCACTAAATGCCTTTTCATTCTACTATTCAAATTATTTCAAAATCACATGAATCACATAAATCCCTAGATTTTTTTTAAGGCTAAAGAAATAATAATTTACAGTCAATACAACCACAAAATTTCCTGCTCCTTTTGTGCAATGCACATAGACCATGTATCATCCGACAGACTCCTTCGGCCACAAGATGAGCCACATCCTCACATTTCCCATGATTAATTCAGTTTGGGGTCTTACGCTGCTCATAATACCATGAGAGTGTGCTTCACCTCCCAGCTGCCTTAATCCCCTTCATGATTTCTGAGAACAGGGAATATCTGTCGGTTTCAACAGCGATTTCCAACTAAGGTCCTCTATCACGGTGCGTTCAACACGAACAGGATGTTTCCCATAAAACCCCTTTTTTTAATTTTTTAATTGACCTAAAATAGCAAAAAGATAGGCAAAATAGCAAAGAGATAGACAACTGGAAAGATTTTTTACAGGAATTCCACACCCCCCAACCTAAATGTAACATTGTCCTCAATGTTGAAAAATGAATGCATAGACAACTGCAACATGAGAGCAAAATGGTAAAGAATAGAGGGTAAAGAGTACCTGAGAGGATGAATACTTATAAGCGCTGGAATTTTCCAAGTTGCCACAACAAAATACAACAAACAAACTAACCTACTAGTATACAAAAGGGGATCTCCGTCAGACTAGGAGATCAATCCTGATAAACAGGATCTTCCAGAGGGGTGGATTCCTCCTCTGGGGCAAATTCCTCAAGAAAGGGCTTCAAACGCTGCCCGTTCACTTTAAATACATTTCCATTTTTGGGGTTCTCAATCTCGATAGCCCCATGAGGGTAAACAGTTTTGACTACAAAAGGGCCGGTCCATCGAGATTTCAGCTTTCTTAGAAACAGATGTAGCCTAGAATTGTACAAGAGAACTTTCTGAGATGGTTCGAAAGATCTTCGAAGGATATTCCTGTCATGGAATACCTTCGTTCATTCCTTGTATATTCTGGCATTATCATAAGCCTCATTCCGGATTTCCTCCAACTCGTTCAGCTGGAGTTTGCGAAGCGAGCTGGCCTTGTCAAGATTGAAATTGAATTTCTTTATAGCCCAATAGGCTTTATGCTCCAACTCCACAGGCAGATGGCAAGCTTTCCCATAGACAAGTCTATAGGGAGACATTCCAATCGGGGTTTCGTATGCTGTACGGTAAGCCCACAACGCATTGATTAGTCTTAGAGACCAATCCTTGCGGTCTGGATTCATAATTTTTTCCAAGATGTGTTTGATTTCCCTGTTGGAAACTTCTGCTTGACCACTTGTTTGTGGGTGATAGGGCGTACTCACCTTGTGTGTGATACCATATCTCTTCATCAAAGCCTCGAAAAGTCTGTTACAGAAGTGTGTACCCCCATCACTGATAATGGCTCGAGGTGTCCCAAATCTTGATAGAATATTCTCTTTTAGAAATCGTATGACCGTTTTGTGATCATTGGTTCTACACGGGATTGCCTCAACCCATTTGGAGACATAATCGACAGCCAATAGGATATATAGATATCCAAATGAGGAAGGGAATGGTCCCATGAAATCGATGCCCCAACAGTCGAAAACTTCGATGATCAATATCGGATTTAAAGGCATCATATTTCTACGGGAGATTCCTCCCAACTTCTGACAACGGTCACATGCTTTGCAAAAAACATGGGTGTCTTTGAATATTGAAGGCTAGTAGAAACCGCACTGGAGAATCTTGGCAGCGGTTTTCTTAGAAGAGAAATGACCACCACATGCATAAGAATGGCAAAAGGAGATGACACTGGTTTCTTCATTATCTGGAACACACCTCCTTATGATTTGATCTGGGCAGTATTTGAACAAATACGGATCATCCCAGAAAAAGTTGCGTACCTCTGTGAAAAATTTCCTTTTATCTTGTGGGGTCCAATGACTCGGAATTCTTCCTGCAGCAAGATAGTTAACAATGTCAGCAAACCAAGGTTGGCAAGAGACTTCAAACAACTGTTCATCAGGGAAAGTGTCCTTTATCGGTGTTGTCTCTACGGAATCAGAGAGTACTAGGCGAGACAAGTGATCAGCCACTACGTTTTCTACTCCCTTTTTGTCTCGGATCTCAAGGTCGAATTCTTGGAGCAAAAGGATCTACCTGAGCAAGCGAGGCTTAGCATCTTTCTTAGAAAGAAGATACTTGAGAGCCGCATGATCAGTAAAAATCACAATTTTGGACCCAATCAAGTAAGATCTGAACTTGTCAAGTGCAAAGACTACGGCAAGGAGTTCCTTTTCCGTAGTAGAGTAGTTTACTTGCGCACTGTTCAAGGTTCTACTTGCGTAGTATATAACATAGGGCTTCTTGTCTTTTCTTTGCCCCAAAACTGCCCCAACAGCGTAGTCACTTGCATCACACATGATTTCAAAAGGTATAGTCCAATCGGGTGGTTGCATTATCGATGCGCTGGTCAACATGCCTTTAAGCTTGGTGAAAGCTTCTTGGCAGTCATTGGTCCACTCGAATGGAGCATCCTTTTGCAGGAGATTGCATAATGGACGAGAGATATGACTGAAGTCCTTTATAAATCTCCTATAGAATCCTGCATGACCCAAGAAAGAACGAATGTTTCGTACACTTATGGGGGCTGGTAGGTTGGCAATTAAGTCGATCTTTGCCTTGTCTACTTCTATTCCGTTGGACGAAATATTATGTCCAAGAACAATTCCCTTTTGAACCATAAAATGACACTTTTCCCAATTCAAAACAAGATTCTTTTCTTCACACCTTGTCAAGACCAATTGTAAATGGTTCAAACATTCATCAAAGGAACAACCAAATACCGAGACGTCGTCCATGAAGACTTCCAAGAAATGTCCAACCATGTCAGAGAAAATGCTGAGCATGCATCTCTGAAAAGTGGCAGGAGCATTACACAGTCCGAAAGGCATCCTCTTGTACGCAAAGGTGCCAAATGGACAAGTGAATGTGGTTTTCTCTTGATCTTCTAGGGCAATCTCTATTTGGTTGTATCCAGAGTACCCATCTAGGAAACAGTAATAGGAGTGACCAGCTAACCTCTCTAACATTTGATCAATGAATGGTAAAGGAAAGTGGTCCTTCCTAGTAACAGTATTCAGTTTCCTATAGTCGATACACATTCTCCAACCAGTAGTGACTCTAGTTGGCACCAACTCATTGTCTACATTTGCAACTATGGTAACTCCAGATTTTTTGGGTACCACTTGGGTTGGACTTACCCATTGGCTATCTGAAATAGGGTAGATGATACCCACATCCAAAAGCTTAAGGACCTCGGCTCTAACCACTTCAGTCATGTTTGGATTCAATCTCCTTTGTGGTTGTCTAGAGGGTTTAGCATTCTCCTCGAGGTGTATCCTATGGGTACAAATCAGGGGATCAATTCCCTTGATGTCAGCAATTGTCCAACCTATGGCATCCTTGTGTTCCTTGAGAACATTGATCAATTTGTCCTCTTGGTCTTTATCAAGGTGAGATGAAATAACCACAGGAAAAGTATTGCCTTGACCCAAGTATGTATATTTCAGTTCCAAAGGTAATGGCTTCAGGTCAAGCTTTGGTGCTTCAATTCTTGATGGTAGAGGTTGTGAATCATTTAGAGAGAGTTTTTCAAAATGAGGCCTCCACTGGTTTGTATCATGCACAACAGTGGATTCTAACAATCCATTCACCACTTCCAAAATTGTCTCATCATCAGAATCAGCAAAGTGGGCTAGACATGCTTCTAAGGGTTCGGACAGAGAGGTTAGAAGGAATTCTTCTTCCATGGGGGTATCGATCAGGTTGGCCTCATGGATCTCATCATCATTCCCTTGTTGTTTACACATGTTGAAAACATTTAGCTCTAACTTCATATTGCCAAATGAAAACTTCACGACCCCATTCCTGCAGTTGATCACAGCATTGGAAGTTGCCAGGAATGGTCGGCCAAGAATAACAGGTATTTGGGTGCTAACATTTGCTACAGGTTGGGTATCCAAGACGATGAAGTCTATTGGGAAGTAGAATTTGTCGACTTGTACCAACACATCTTCCACTACTCCTCTCGGTATCCGTACAGATCGATCGGCAAGTTACAAGGTGGTCCTGGTAGGTTTCAATTCACCAAGTCCCAGCTGTTCGTAAACCGAGAAAGGTATAAGATTAACACTCGCCCCTAAGTCAAGAAGTGCTTGTTCGACCCGGAAGTTCCCTATTATGCAAGTAATAGTAGGACTTCCTGGATCTTTGTATTTTGGGGAAGAGTTTTGGTTAATGATAGCACTGACCTGTTCAGTCAAAAAGGCTTTCTTTTGTACATTGAGCTTGCGCTTAATAGTACAAAGATCTTTCAGAAACTTGGCATATGAAGGTATCTGCTTGATTGCATCCAACAAGGGTATGTTGATTTTTACTTGTTTAAAAACTTCCAAGACATCTTGAGCTTTAACCATTGCTTTGGATGAGAGTAGGCGTTGGGGAAATGGGACCACTGGTTCGAAAACATGCTCTGTCTCCTTCTCAGGTTGATCATCACTAGATCTGTCATCACTCTTCGATTTAGATGATTCCTTAGGTTTATCAACTGTCCTAGGAATATCTTTTTCAATCACCTTACCACTTCTTAGGGTGGTGACAGATTTAGCGTGCTCAACATGAGGGTTGGAAGAACCCGAATCATTCACCTCATACTGTCCTCTCGGGTTAGGTTGAGGTTGGGCCGGAAAGGTCCCTTTCTCCTTAACATTCTGTCGTGATTCGATTCTTTCAACGGAAGTTTTGAGCTCTTGGAGGGTTTGCATGATGTGCGTGATGTTCTGATCTTGTCTCTGATTGATTTGAGCTTGTCCCTCCATGAATGTATGCAAAGTATCCTCTAGGGTCTTCCTTGGTGGGGGCACATACGGTGTGCCAGTGGAAGGCACTTGAGGATTATTGCCTACATTGGCAGTTTGTCCATTTCTCCAACTGAAGTTTGGATGGTTCCGCCAATTAGGATTATACGTGTTTGACACTGGGGCATTGAAAGGCCTTTGATAAGTATTCATGACATTGGCTTGATCGTGCAATAATTCTTGAAAAGATGTGATTGTAGGACAACCCTTGGTAAAGTGTGCATCGCTCTTACAAATGTCACAAACACTTTCAGTTTCCCTGGTTTTAATAGCGTTGACCTTCCTTAATTCCATGGCTTCTATTTTACGTGTGAGCCCTGCTATCTTTGCATTGACATCGTCATCCTCAGTTAAAAGATAAACATCTCTTTTTTCATTGGGCCCAGGCTTGGTCTTAGCGGGTTTGTCAGATGTGTCCCAAGATTGGGAGTTTTCTGCTAAGAAGTCAAAGTATTCCATAGCCTCATCAGAACCTTTGCTCATAAACTCCCCATTACACATCATTTCTACGAATTGGCGCATGACTCGGCTCAATCCATTATAGAAGAAGCTAATCAAGCGCCATGTTTCGTAGCCATGATGTGGGCAGGCAAGCAAGAGTTCCTTGAAACGTTCCCAACACTGAAAAAAAGTTTCATTCTCCTTTTGGGAAAAATTCATTATATCTCGTTTTAGGGTGTTGGTCTTATGAATAGGGAAAAACTTTTTAAGAAATTCCTTAGTCATCTCTTGCCATGTCCCTATGGTTCTGGGCCTTAAGGAGTGTAACCAAGACTTGGCTTTCTCCTTCAAAGAAAAAGGAAATAGTTTTAACCTAACCAAGTCATCAGAAACGTTGTCGTAATGCAAAGTACCGATTACTTCATCAAATTCCCTCAAATGTAAATAGGGAATTTTAGTGTCGAGTCCATGAAATTTAGGAAGTAACTGTATCACTCCAGGTTTAAAATCAATGTTGCCCGCATTCACCGGAAAAACCATACAAGAAGGAGTACTCGTTCTTGCAGGTTGCAAGTAATCACGTAAACTCCTAAATGGTGGCTCATTGTGTACTTCATTCTCATCTTGATCATATTCATTTTCATTCCCGGCCATGTTTATGGTTAATTCACAAGTATCAGGAAGTTTTCTAACACAGTGATTGGATAGACCTTCAACCAAAATTCCGTCGCTTAGAAGACGTCTCGTGTGATCACGAGTCCACTTACGCATAAACACTAAACAAGGAGATAAGGAAAGAGGTTACCCGGAAAGAAGAACACTTGGCTATGAGTAATTCCTGAGAGCAACAAAATAAAAGAAGTTAGTATACTATTGACAATATATATACATAAACCAATTCCAAAAATATTCTTAAACTGATGCCAACTCCCCGGCAACGGCGCCAAAAACTTGCTACAATCCGAAGATTGCACACTCAAGTGCAGGTAGCGAAGTAGTAAAATACTCGGTAAGACCGAGGTCGATCCACAGGGATCGGGGCTAAGAACACTTAGAGGAATTAGTTTAGGTGAGTAAGATGAAATCTGGTTTATCCACGAGAGTGGAGCAAGTTGTGTGTGGTGAAAGACAAAAATAGAAAAGGGGCTAAGGCATCAGGGATCCACCTTTGATTCATTCACAAGATTTGATTCGTTGATCCAACTATAACTCAACTGGAATTGAATAAAGATTCATTCCAATTGGAAGATGAAACAGTTAAACCATTTGCATATTTCATAAAAGATGGTGATCTGAACTGATTGATTTGACCATGAAGCACTCATTAGTTGATCGCAGGGAATTCCAAGCATCCACTGTGCCCGGAGTCGACAATGGATCAAGGAATTGTACAGATCAACAACTTTGCCAACAAGTCAACCGATAAGATCACAATTCATACGATCAAATGCATACTTACAAGATAGGAGGCTTTGATTGACCGATCCAACCGTTAAGATCTCATCTATCGATCGCAGGGAATCCAAAGCATCTAATGTGCCCGGAGTCTACAATGGATCAAGGGATTTTATAGATCGATGACTTTACCTGCACTAGCTCGATGACCGTAGGGAATCCAAAGCATCCAACGTGCCCGGAGTCAACGATGGATCAAGGGACTTTATCGATCATAAACTAGCTAATTGGTGTGCAAGGGATCCCAAGCATCCAACGTGTCCGGAGTCGACGATGGATCAAGGGGCTTGCACAACAATAGGGTCTGCCGAGGTGGATAACCGAACCAATCAACCAAAGAGAACTCCAACATTTACACCACACAATGTTGAACCAAAAGAACCATAGCTTGCAAATTTCTTCAAAGGCTTCACCCCTAGCCTTAGCTAGAAGTTTAGGCAACCATGCTACAATGGAAGACTAAATTCTCTACAAAAGAGAAAATTCTACACTACTCTATACTACAAATGAAAGAAAGAAAGAAAACTAAAGAGAAGAGAGGAGATGAGTTGTAGAGAATGGGATGATTCAAATGAGGAGGAGAGGCCTCCTTTTATAGATTTTTGAGAGGCTCCCAAGCCTCCTCTCAATCTTAGGTGGCACCCAAGCCTAGGTGGCACCCAAGCCTAGGTGGCACTTCATGTGTTGGGATGAGAGCAAGAGAGAGAGAGAAGGACATTTCTTGGGATGAGAGAAGGAGAGAGAGAGAGCTAGAGAGAGAGAGAGAGAGAAAGCTTCTCTCTTGCAGCTATGGTGGAGTTGTTGCTGACGGGTGGTTGATGTAGAACAATTGTTGGTTGTTCAAAGATGAATGGACGGTGATGGAGGTTCAGCTGCACGTGCAAGGTGGGGCCTGCTGATCTTGATGACGTCCACCAGCCGGATGGATGGCTAGAGTCCGACTGGCATGTGTGAAGCAAGGTGATGATGCTGAAAGTGGAGGGAGTGGACGGTGGATTTGGGACGTCCAGATCTGGACGATGCTGCTGGTACGAGCTACTGAAGGTGGTCCACCTGATGGACGGCTGCTGTTTGAAACAGCATGATGTTGGAGATGGGATTGGTGATGGTGGTTGGTCCTGATGAAGCAGCTGCAGACGGTGTTGGTCTTGATGATGGTGAGGATGAAGTGGATGGTGGAGATCGGTCATTCATCTGTTGGAGATTTAACTCTCCTCCATTGGCACATGTGGAGAGTGGGCTGCTGTTGGACGGTGGAGATGAAGTTGCTGTAGATGGTGAACTGGACGTGCTGGGATTTGAACTCTGGACGTCAACTGAAGATAGAAGCAGCTGTTGCTGCTTGTGGTGCTGAAGATGGAAAGTCCAGATGTTGTGGACGTCTGATCTGCTGGCTTGATCTGATGGTGGTTTGGACGGCTGATGTTGTTGGCCGTTTAATAATGGACGCTTGTGATGGACGGTGCTAGATGCTTGATGATGGACGTGCTGGCATGTGGTCCACTGCTTGGATGGACGCTGATGTGCTGCACGTGTGAAGCTGTGTTGGGCATCAACAAATGGACAGTGGATTGCCCTCTACTGGCCGTTGATGGAGATTGATGAACGGCTATCATCTTGGACGGTTGATGATATTGATGATGGGGTCCACTGAACTGGACAGATGGTTGGTGGGATGCAGCACTACTCGCTGGATGTGTGGCTGGAGATGGACGGTCCACTGAGAGAGGAGGGCTGCACGTGTGAAGGTGGATGATCCACCTGATGGACGGCTTGATGTGGATTGATGGGCGGCTGGCTGAAGTAGGTGCTGGTAGCCGTTCCACGCATGCAAGGCATGGCCCACTTGATGGACGTTGCTGGCCTTGGACGGCTGGAAGGATGGAGGGATCAGCATCAGCTGTGGGGTCCACCTTGGAGACGTCCTTGCTTAGTGGCCTGGGCTGGGCGGTGAAGATGGCTGGACGTGCTGGAGTTTGCTGCACGGTGGGATGCTGATGTGGGTGGCCATCTGAGATTGCTGTCTTCTCTTGACGGCTGATGGTGCTGCTGGATGATCATGCATGGGATGGCCCGCCTTGCTGAATTGGATGGTGATGATGTGATCCACCACATGCGCTTTTGGTGAAGAGTCATCTGAACCTTCATGATGAACGGTTGGATTTCCAGCTGTAGATGGGCTGGATGGGAGCCGCTGGTATTGTTGAAGCTGGATCATCCATTGTTGCATATGATGGACGGTAGATGTATGCTGGCCATGAGATGGAAGGATGAGATGAATGGACTTTGTGCAGATGGTGGTGGATGGAGAGCAGATTAGCTGTCGTTCATGGAGAATGGACATTGCCGGCTGTGGAGATGGGCGTGCTCATCAGGTGGGGTCCACCTTAATGGATGGCTTGGCATGGTTGGTCCCACATGTGGACATTCAATCTTGATCGTTCAAACTCATGTGATCTCCAAATTACTTCCATCAAACATGCACATCCTGGACTTCCAATGAACAGTTGTGATGCAGTCTACCATAGAATATGATCCATCCTTTAATCTTTACCGCCCGATTTTCTTTAGGATTACCACCCACTTGACATTGATCACTTTTAGGCCTTAAAACGTCCAGATTGGCCCAGTTCTTGCCCAACCTCTCCTGAGCACCTGAACATTGAAAAATCGCCTAATGAGGGATAATTAACCGGAAAAACAATGATAATGCCCTTAACAACCAGGGTTAATTATACAATATTAGGTACTTATCACCAATTTTTCCTCAAAATTACCTTTTTGTTTTCTCACTTAGACACATAAGAACGGATGTTTCCTTTCCTAGGTTTTCTCAATAGCTGATCAAGTATGCCCCCCTAACCTAAGATGGTGCACTTACCACAGGCCCACCTTGATGTATTTCTCCTATATCCATGCCATCCATCTATTTTTTCATATCATTTTAGTACATGGACATAAAAATGAAGCATATCCAAATCTCAAGTGGACCATACTATAAGAAATAGTGGTGATTGAACACCCCACCATTGAAAACTTCCTAGGGTCCACTGTAATGTTTATTTTCCATCGAAACTGTTGATAAGGTCACACAATCATGAATGAAGATAATACTATGACCCAAAAATTTTATGGCCCGCAAGAAGTTTTTAACATTGAGTCACCAGTGCTATTTCCTATTGTATCGTCCACTTGAGATATGAATCTGTTTCATATTTAGGATCACGCCCTACAATGATATGAAAAAATAGATGGATGATGTGGATATATAATAACATCAAGGTGGGCTCTATGGTAAAGATCGCACCATCATGGGTGAGGCTGGTGCCGCAACTAATCCACTCCCTGTTTTGTTGCAGTTGGATTTGTTAGTAATAGTGTAGGTTGGTGTTGAAAGAGCTTTGTGGGCCCATCATGATATATGTGTTTTATCCATACTGTTCATCCATTTTTCTAGTTCATTTTAGGGCATTAACCCAAAATGAGGCAGGTCCAAATCTCAGGTGGACAATATCATAGGAAACAGTAGTGATTGACTGCCCACCATTAAAAACTTCTTTAGGCCACGAAAGTTTGGATCAAGCTGATATTTTTGTTTTCCCTTTGTACAGGTCTGTGTGACCCAATCAACAAGTTGGATGGCAACTAAACATCACATTGGGCCTTAGAATGTTTTCAATGGCGGGCGTTCAACTACCATTTTTTCCCCATAGCATAGTCCACTTGAGATTTGGATATGCCCTTTTTTTGTTTTTTTGCTAATGGAAAAAAATGAGATGACAAATTGGATGAATGGCGCAGATAAAACACATATCATGGTTGGGCCCACATATCTTTTTCAACACTGACCAATCCGAAAGGGTCTATTGTGGGAGTGGAATAGGTGAGACCTGGATTCACTCAAGATAGGTGTAGCCCTTACCGTGGGGCTCACCTTGATGTATGTATTCTGTATCCATGCTGTCCATCCGTTTTTCCATACATTTTAGGGCATTAACCAAAAACTGAAGCATGTCCAATTATCAGGTGAACCCTACCATAGAAAACAATAGTGATTGAATGCCCTACCATTGCGCACCATAATGTTTCCATAGTGTTGATTTTCCATCGAATCCGTTGATAAGGTCACATAAGCCTAGATGAAAGTTAGAAAAAAAAAAAAAACAAATATCAGCTTAATCCAAGACTTTTGTGGTCCATTACTGGTCAATCACCACTCTTTCCTATGGTATGATCCACCTAATAATTGACAATACTTCACTTTTGGGATAGTGCTATAAAATGATATGTAAAAATAGATGGATGGCGTGGATGCATAATACATACATTAAGGTGGGCCTCATGGTAAGGGCCGCAACGTCTTGGGTAAGTTCGGGGTTTCACCTAATTCGCTCCCCACTACCTTAGTCCATTAAAATAGGGAGCGGATTAGGTGCTACTAGCCTCATCTAAGACGGTACAACCCTTACTGTGGGGCTCACCTTGATGCATGTATTCAACATCCATGCTGTCCATCCATTTTCCTAGATCATTTTAGGGCATGAGCAAAAAAATGAAGCATATTCAAATCTCAAGTGGATCAAACCATGGGAAACAATGGTTATTGAATGCTCTATCATTCAATAAAATTTTCTCAAGAAAATTTTATTTTGCCAAACATATGATTTAAAAGTAAACCTTAATTTTCTCGAGAAAATGCTATTGATAAACAAACATGAGAAATAACATTTTCTTTCTTATACTTTTCTAAAAATAAGGAGAAATATAATTTCCTTTCCCACCATGTCGACAAATACAAATAGGACCTTAATGATGAATGGCCCGCATCTAACGTGGGCCCTACATGATGGACGACCCACATCAAAGGTGGGGCCCAAACGCCGAACTACCCACATCAAAGGTTGGCCCCACATAATAGAGGGTGGATATGAGGGGGACCAAACAAATTTGAGGATAATTACTTATGATTTTGGAAACCAAATATGCTTTTTTACTTTTTGGCTTATAGGTACGTTTTTTTTTTACCAAACATGCTTATCTGCCGAATAAGTAGAAACTAAGATGATTAAGTAACTTATTTAAAGTAACTTAGGATCCAAATGCGCTGGTTTGGTATGTGGGCTTAGGAGGAATTAAGTAGGATGGAATTGCATTTGGACTATGCAAATTCGGGATGTTTGGAGACACAGGAAGCAACGGGATCAGGTGGAACTGAATTGCATTTGGTCGCGTGAAGGATATTCGATGGATTTTGAAATCCGCTGTATCTATGGGCCCCACATTGATGCATGTGTTTTATCCATGGGGTTCATCCATATGCATCCTTTACACTGGCATTTGACTCGTATATGTATATGCAAGTGACCGAGATCAGTTATGAATCTAGTCCGTTGATTACAAATCCATCATCCCTCAAACAGGGTTTTGCTTAATACGAGGTTTTTGCTTCAGGAATAAGCCGATCTCAAACATGGGAATAGATGGTCACAATTCCATGGTATTTACAAACATGCAATTATTGTACAATAATGGTGTTAAGATTCAATTCCATACCATTAGATGGTCAAAGTGTTCATGGGTTTTTCTTAGCTTGAGTGGGTGTTTCTTGGTATAGTATTTCGTATTGTTTTTAAGTGTTCTTTGCTGTTCACTGTTTTTTATTATTTGATAGTATCTTTTGGTGTGTGTGTGTGTGTGTGTGTGTGTGTGTGTGTGTGTGTGTGTGTGTGTGTGTGTGTGTCTTGGAACTATGTTGGGACAACTGTCTTTTCTATGAATGGAATCCAAACCGTGCATGTGAATGTTCCCACAATGTTAGGCAATATTCCAAAATCCAACCTCAACCATTGCTTAAGTGGGCTTGTGGACGCTCGCCTTTCCGCGCTCTCGACCCTCCCTTTCGAAAAAGGGGGATGTGCGCGCGAATCACCATTGTGCCATTGGCTCGCCTCGCTCTCGAGGGCCTTTTTTCAGGTTGTCGTGTTAAACTAGATACGTTTGAATGAGTTCGTATAAGACCAGAGTCACCACTAGCCAGTTACTTCGAATCTACAGTCGGCTAGACCCCGTAGAAACGTTAGAGAAGGGAATCCGAAGATTCCTTCCTCTAAAATGACTCATTTTGATCTGCAGCCAGAGATTCGAGGTAAGGGATCACGGTTACAGGGTGGGAAGATGTTAAGCACCCCACTCTGCCCGTACCGAAGTACGGTCTCTACTTCATAGAATCGAACGAATACTTGAAAGTCTGATTTAATCCTCGTACATCCTCATGAATGATATGATGCATGAATGTAGGTCTAACAGTAAGAGTTTCTGATGGGCAGGTTTCCATTAACAGTCAAGCCCAGAGCATACGCTCGAACTGACAGGTGCTTTATGCGGGATGCATGCCGTGTATTTGAATAATCAAAGTGTTTGCAGTGATATGATAAGTAGGGGGGTTGGAAGAATAGTAAATGTTGCACTTATGCTAGATGCAAATGAGATGATGCTAGTAAAAGAGTAGCTGGATGGACGGAGATGTCGCAAGGGTTTGCTTCGAGTGGCTAGATCAGGACTTAGGTAGCTTGGGAGACTTGAACCAGGGTCAGGCTAGGTTAGACCAGGGCTAGGCTCTTCTCATTTGGGCTCTCCTTGGTGGAGGAATGGGCAAAAGGGATGGAGCTGGACTCAAAATCTCTAGACGTTTATGGATTTTTTCTGGATGTTAAAACAAGAGAGGGAATGGGGTATTTATAGCTACGAGTAGTGGCAGCTCTCGTAAATAAGCCCTGGCCGCCCGTACGGACGCACTGCTCCAGCTTCGGAGCGTACGACCCCCGAACCTGAAGCAGAAAAGTCTAAGGTTCGAGGTTCGGAGCTACTCCGAAGCTGTGGCCCGGAACCAGGTGAGTTGACTGGGTTTGAAAGATGGATTGACACGATGAGTTGACTGGGTGCAAGGGCTGGACTGACCCGGTGAGTTGACTCGGTGATTTGACTCAGCGGGTTGACTTATCAAGTTTGACTTTTTTAAGAATTTTTTACTGGTTTTTCTTATGGGGGGTTTTTTGGCATGATGTTTAGGGGTGAGTCGACTAGGTTCAGGATTGAGCTGGGCTATGAATTGGGGCTTTCACAGGTGAGTTTGGTTGGGTTTGGACATGGGATTTGAGGGTATGGTCCTCCATTCATTCAGCTATCTCTACCAACATTGTAGCCGAAGGTGGGGTGTCTGCAGATGCCCCTCTTTGGCAGAGGTTGCGTGCAACCGAATGTCAAAGCGAGTGGACACCCCACTTTTGACCCGGTCATTCATAGATTGTGGTGTGGAATCTTTGCTTGTCTTTGTATTTGAATCAGCTAATTGTCTGAAATTTGATAACTCGCACATACCGCGGGAGTTTGGAGAAAACGTTGCGATTGTCCCTGCATAAGCTGTAACCTGGGTACCCAATCGCAACCCTTCCATTCCCGATCGGTACTAACATAAAAAGGTACAGTAGAGCCTCTCTGTCTATCATAGTCTTACGAGGTTACCAACCTTGTGATTGATTGTTCATTGCTTTCCCAGATCACTCCAGGAGTACTTGTTTCGCTTGACTGTCAAAGTGGTTAGCTGCCCTGCGTCCATGTAGTCTTACAGGAGATCCACTACGCCGACTTGGACTCAGTCAAGGTACTTCAGGCATCCATGCCTAAGTATATGCGAGTGAACTATTTCCACCCAATCTGTTGGTTTTGATACTTGGGTTACAATTCATCGTTTCCACCGTTCAGATGGTTTCTTTGACTGAGCCTTTTGGCTTTCATCTTTTTGTATCTTGGCATTTGGTACGACCGCACTGACACTGGAGTTCAGTTTGACCGTACTTTGAGTGCATTGGATCCGATGGTCTCCGGGAAAACCGCGAGACATCGGATCTTATTTGATTTTTTTGTCGGCTCCTACCCAGAGATATGGAAGATCTCTTAGTGTTTTGGAGTCTCTCAGTGTTTTGGAGGTCGAACACTCTATTGGAAAAATATTTTTGGATTTTGAAAAGATACCCACTCTGGGGAGTGATACTCCGCGGGATTTTTATTTGCAAGTAGGAATATATATAATATTTTTTGTCTTTTCGAAAAGGAAATCTGGCTTGCACGCGCCTCCACTAGGGATGCTCGTGGGGTCTTTGGCTAATCGACTTTTATTTTGAAAGCAGGTAAACATGATGATTGATGCGAAGGATGCTGATGCATGGGGATGCATATTTGATGATGGATGCATAGTTTGGTTCATTTTCTTTTAGTTCAATGATTTTGCTTTCGCTGGGGTTGCAGAGAACTTTGAGCTTATTGCTTGTAAGGTTGTGCTTCCCTGGAGATTTTCTTTTCAATGCCGATGTTTGGTCAGTGGGTTGGTCAAGATCTCGACCAGCGTTCGATCAGGTCCATCGTCCCAAGATGTTGTTTCTTTGCTGATGGGGATGGATGAAGAAGGTTGTCAATTGTAACCTCAAGATGTTCTTCTGGGAGATGGATGTGATTGGGATGGCGTTTGGTTACCAATTTTGATCAAGATTCCAATTTGCGGGCGATCGGATCCGTCATCCCAAACTGTGAAGTGAATGAGCGAAGTTCGAGACTCTTGAAGTGCTTTGCTAGGGATAGTAACAATTTTTGTGATTTTTTGTAAATATTTGGTCCGAATCTTTACCTGAGTAGTCAGGATGGAGATCGGTTATTGAAAACAAAGGAAATATTTTTATGATTTTAAAAATATTTGATTCGAGTCTCCTCCTGAGTAGTCAAGATGAAGATCGATGTTATTAAAAACAATAGAAATATTTTTATGATTTTAAAAATATTTGGTCCGAGTAAAGATCGGTGTTTATTGAAAACAAGGGAAGTATTTTGTGATTTTTGAAAGATGATTTTGTAATGTTTTGGTATTTTTCTAAATTTTTTGAAATGTAGGGAAATGTATGGAATTTTCATCCATTTCTAGCTTCTACCATCCATTTCTAGCTTCTACTGTTGGTAAGGCACCCGATCCATTTTATGTCAGCGAGCAAGACAGATCTCACACAGTTAAGTGTCGTAGTTTTACATCTTCGGATGAGGGAATTTTGAGGGTTTTCAGTCAACACACCCACAAAGTTGTCTGTTCCTCATGTGCAATGCACATAGACCACGTATCGTTCGATGGACTCCTTTGGCCACAAAATGAGCCACATCCTCACATTTCCCTTTGTCAATTTAGTTTGGGGTCTTATGCTGCTCACAATTCTGTGAGGGTGCGCTTCACCTCCCAACTGCCTTAATCCCCTTCATGAGTTTTAGGAATAGGGAACATCCGTCAGATTCAATAGCGACTTCCAAATCAAGGTTGTCTATCACGGTGCGTTCAACACAAAAGGGATCGCGGGGTTCTGCCCGCCTCAGCCCTTACCTGTTTAGAAGATTCCGGACACCCGTATGATCAAGTGTCAACCATGTCTAGGACAGATTGGTAAAGAAAGCCCCCGAGAAGTTATCCTAGTGTAGTTTTAGGTCTTCGGACCGCTGTGGATAGATCTGCACAATTAAAATTGATGGTGAATTTTTTTATTTTTGAGAAAATTTCAAACTTCAACTCGAGTGATCGAGATTGATACTGGTTTTTATGGAAAGCTTAAAATCTTTTTGGTATTTTTGAAATGATTCGGGTTATCGAACCTTGATCCGAGCGGTCGAGGTCGATGCCGATTTTTGGTTGAAAGCAAGAAAAGTCCCCTGAGAAATTAATCCCAGTGTAGTTTAAGGTCTTTGGACCGAAAATTATGTACAAGCTGAAAATATATTCGTTTTGTGATTTTTCTGAAAAGATCCGGACTATCGAACCTTGATCCGAGAGGTCGAGGTCGATGCCAGTTTTTGGTTGAAAGTAGGAAAAGTCCCCCGAGAAATTAATCCCAGTGTAGTTTAAGGTCTTCGGAGCCAAAATTATGTATAAGCTGAAAATACATTCTTTTGTGATTTTTTGAAAAGATCCGGATTATCAAACCTTGATCCGAGCGGTCGAGGTCGATGCCGATTTTTGGTTGAAAGCAGGAAAAGTCCCCTGAGAAATTAATCCTAGTGTAGTTTAAGGTCTTTGGACCCCAGTTTTTATGGTTGGGCATACTTACCTTGCTCTGTGTGGCTTCTGAAGAGGCTGATTGTGATTTGAGTAGTCCGAATTGCTTGAATGGGCCATGTAGGCCCTCTTGTACTTCTATTTTCATACTTAAAAATCAGATCTTGATGATTGGACCCTTGATCTTGGAGATTGGTAGCTTGAGGAACTCTTCAATGGTTTGGATCATGATGGTTCAACTTTTGAGCAGTTTGGATCGCTTGTGGACCCCACTTGATCAACTTGTATCTTTTTTTAACTGATCAGACCCATTTTGGACGTAGCTCCTCATGATTTGACTTGTGAGGAATGCTTCAGATGGTTAAGATTAACCTCTGTCCAAATTTGGGATGAATCGGAGGTACAGGCGGCCCCCAGGGTGCCATATGCTGATATGGACTGACAATCTCACCTACCACGGGGCCCTTGAGCCAATCCTGCGGAGAGAGAGGGAGAGTGTCCATATGGGCGGCCCCCAAGATGCCGCCCAGACTTCCTCTCTTGCGTGGTCTGGGCTGGTCCCAGTTCGGACATTCCATCGTTGCTTCCTATTGCTGTCTCAACATTCTCTGTCTCCGAATCTTTGATCCCGGCCATGTATCCTTCTTTTGTTTTCACTTTTCTTCTCAGTTTATCTTCTTATTGCCTTGTCCTTTATCAAGCAATGGATGGTGAAGATTTGTGATGGCTGACCAAGGTGGGTCCCATGCCTCAGATTTTCAAAGGAGCATAAGAGGTGAGATGCCTATAATGGATGGGGTAGATGGGGACTTGAATGTGGGAATTGATGAGAACTTAGGATGGTGGTTGGAGAGGTCTTGAATGTCTCCATTAATGGTGACCTTGCTTGAAATTTCAGATTTAGTTGGTGGGGCCTTTGATAACGGATTGGATGGTAGAGATGAATTTGAAAGAGTGGCCATGGGTGAGGCTATGCATTTATCAAGTGTAGGCCAAATAGATGGTGTGATTGATGATGGAGATGGGGCTATGATGGACATTGATGGGCTGATCTTACATTACTTTCTGGTACCTGTGAGGAGAGAAAACACTTTAGCAAAAGGATTGAAGCATTAAAGTAGGAAGAGAGATACTTACCTTCTGGGAGGAATGATCGGGAGAAAGGCGCTTGTACGAGGCACTTCGTGAGTTAGTTGGGGGATGTTTATTTTGAAAGCCCTGTGAGATTTTTTTTTGCATATATATAAGGAAAAATGATTGATTTTTTTTGGAAAATATATGCAAATCATGAAGTAAAAATTTATGTCAAGTGCTTGTCTGTCTGTGCATGATTTGGACTTGTTCTTTTAGATGTAGGAATCAGAACATTTGACTCAGCCTGATGTCATACTCGATTTCTTAATTATTCACCAAGGGTCCTAGTCCCTTTAAGATAATGCGCAATGGTATCCTGACCCTAGAATTTGGGCAGATTTTAAAAGAATTTTTGACTCATGGCCATCATCCTTACTTCCGTAAAATCTTTATGTCACCCGGATCTTTCATGTACCTGCTTTTTTTTCTTTTCTTTTCTTAGCCATTATTACCCGCAGCACCCTTTCGAATTTTCACCGCATCCAGCTTGCCCGTCATTTTTGTCCGTGGCGCCCTTTTGGATTTTTACCATGTCCCGGGTATTTGATCTTACCTGCCCCTTGACAGTTGTGTTGTTTTTACCCTTGACGCCCTTTCGAGTTTTCACCAAGTCCGCCATGTGCCCACTATTTTTACTCGGAGCGCCCTTTCGGATTTTCACTTCGCCCCCTTTGTTTAGGCATACATCTCTTTTCTTTTCTTTTCTTTTGATTTTGGATAACTGCGGTGGCTAGAGGTCGGGAATCCGTTGTTGCCGGCCGATGGCAGCCTTTTAATCCTTATCCTGAGTTACAATGATAGAGATGTCGGTCTTAGCTATAGACCCTTCTAAGATGGATGGATGAATGGCCGTGTTTCCTTTCGGGTTGATTTTTCTCGAGTGTTTTGTTTTTGGCTTCTCATTTTCTTTCTTTTTTGTTATTTTCTTTGTATTCCCTTTTTTCTTTTCTTTTTTGTCTTTTTCTTCTCTCTTTTTTCTTTTAAATCCCTTTATTTGGAACATTTATTGTGGACAGAAATGATTTCTCAGAGGTTTTAGCTTCGACCCTTTGACTTTAGCTCTACAAATGTAACTCTTGATAAGGTCAAAATGACTTACTCGTGAAAGATCTTCACTTTGTCGGTGTTGATTGACTCAGGAAGATCCACCCCTCTCATGCTGGTGAGTCTGAGGGTGCCTCCGGGAAGTACTTCTCTGATTCTTGGGGCTTGCCCCTTGAGTCTGATAGATGCGGCGGTGCTAGCTGCAAACCCAATATGACTTTTCTTTTTTCGGCTTCATTCTCCATCAGCACTCACATTGACAGGATTTTGAACTTATAGGTTTATCTTCTGATTTTAAGCTTCTCAAGGAACTCCTCCATCCTTAGATTTTGAAGGACGTCCCATTGCTGATGTTGATAGCATGTGGGAACCCTTAACAATTGATGATGTTATTCTTCACGAGAATTATCGTGCGAGATCAGAATGTTACCTCCATCCACTTTGTGTTGTGATCGACTGCCACAAGTATATGCGTATCACCGCTAGATGATGCTGAGTCGATCTTTCTGTTGATGTAGATACCTCGTATAGGGAATAGCTGGCGTGTTATTAGGTTGTAGAGTTTTGAAGCACACACATGGATCCGATGTGCATACTGCTGACACTTGAAGTGCTTTCTGACATGTTGGCAACAATCTGTCTTCATCGAGCCGCGAGGTTTCTTTGATCATTCATCAAGTAGCATACTCTAGCATGGAATGCAAGCATAGTCTTGGTAACATCGTCTTGATAGGCATGCTTTCAGGCGTTGTTGATAAACCTTTGATTGAGTTTGGGCAAGTCTTCATAAGATGTCAGATTGGGCAGTCAAGACTTCAAGAATTCGATCATTCTCTGCTTATCTTCTGGGGACAAGGATTCTCCATGCGCACTTCTATAAAGGTTTCGAGAGATCCTAGGTTTAAAATTTTAAAATTTTTCAAGATGACATTGGCTTTTGGTTCAAACTTTTGAGGAGACCCTCTTAGTTCGAGAGTCAGCTCATCATTTTCCTCATCATTAGCTCTGTCCAGACCCTTGAGTTTGAAGTCCAACTCTAGATCGAAATCATATGAGTTAACTTCACACTCAAGTGCTTTGACAGACAGACTTTGCACTTTATTGCTTGGGGTTTTTGAAATATTTCTGATTTTTTTTTTTGCTTTGAAAGATTTTTTAATTTTTTGGAATTTTAAAATATTTGGTGTTTTTGGCTTTTGGATCTTCTGATTTTTTTTTCGATTTTTTTTTGTAAAGGACCCGAGCAAGACGGCAATGTGAACCAGGGGTTACCTGATTCGGCTCGGGGAGCCGAGCACTGTCGGCTTTTATTGGCCGTCATGGAGACTACAAACCTGCTACTGCCCTGCACTTCTTCCCCTCAGGAGGCAGGGCCAAATGGATCAGTAGGTGGACCCTCGTCGTCGTGTCCAAATGTCATGATTGATCTAGAATTGTGCTCCGAGTCGGTATCGAATGCGATTTCTCCTGGCTTATCCCCGGTGTATTGCAGCTCTTCGGGTTCATCTGGCTGAGGTAGGACTAGGACTGCGGTCCAGTCCATTGAGTGAAATTCTTTCCCCTTGCTTGAGTCTCCTTTGGGCAACTCTATCCGACTCAATTTGCTCACTTGATCATCGAATGTGGAATCCAGCCCATCATCAAGGTAGATAATCCCTTCATTGATAAACTGGATTGGTGTGTCGATGCAAAGATTGCCTTCTTCTTGATGACCTCGTCTTCTTCTGATACCTCTGTGCTTTGGTTTCCTAATCCAAGTAGGCTGATATTGCAGTCCTTCTCTATCCATATCTTCTTGAACCTCCATGATTCGGGCCGATTCTTAGTATTCAAGTTGACAATAGAAGATTTGACGCTTGACGGGACGGAAGACGTAGTTTGATCCGATGGGACATGCTTGAGGAAAGTGATTCAGAGTCTCAAACGTAAGACTTTGGCATGTGATGTCCTCATTAAAGCACTGTATGTTCATAATTGGGATATTAAGCTCCTGAGGTTCAGCTGCTTCTATAATGAAGATTTGTTCAGGATCGGTGATGATGGTGATCACCCTTTCTCTGAAGATGTACTTGAACCTTTGGTGTTTGAAGAGATGACACTGATTTTGTGAAACCAGGTCCGATCGAGAAGGAGATGGAATGAAGCTGAGATGTCCAAGACCTGAAGAGTGATGGTTGATGTTTTTGGACCGATTAAAACCTGAACATCAATCTCCCCTTTAACCTCCTCGATAGTGGCCACATAATTAAAACTGGGCCCCAACTCTGCTAGGGCATGTGGCATGCTATCCAAGGAAGGGTCTTCTTTTTGGAGGATGATGGCTGAAGTAGAAGCCGAATAGATAGGTGCGGTGGGCAAGTTGTGCCCCTAGTTGTTTGCTAGAGAAATGGGCATGTTGTGCCCCTGGCTAGATGTTGTGGGCATGTTGTACCCCCGATTGGCTGGAGTGGGCAGGTTGTGCCCTTGGCTGAGTGATGCTGCGACAAGGAGGTCATCTCCTTGGTTAACTGGAATGGGCAGGTTGTGCCCTTAGTTGGCTGGAATGGGTAGGTTGTGCCCCTGGTTGAGCAATGGCGCAAAGAATGAATCGATTGAAGGTGCCCTTTGCATAATGATGGGCTCTGGGATTGAAATAACTGGTGGTGCACCTTGCTAGATGAGAGGCTCTAGGATTGAAATAGCCGGGGGCGCACCTTGTAAGATGAAAGGCTCTGGGATTGAAATAGCCGAGGGTGCCCCTTGTAGGATGAGAGGCTCGAACTCTAAATGAGAGTTAATTGCATGAATAGACTGGAAATGAGGCTCTTCTTGGCTGATGAAAGCTGGATAGGCAGGAGGTGCCCCTTGCATTGTGGAGACTAGACCAACTGGAGATGTCCCTTGTAAGATGAGGGGTTCTGAAATTGAATTGGTTAAGGGTGCCTCTTGCCAACCTAGATTAGGGCACTGTGGGTCCCATCTCAATTGTTGATGTTGCTGCTGCGATTGTCCATGCTGAGGGATGAATAGTGCACCTTCGGTAGAGGCGACAAGATCGTCTTTTTCCATTAGATGGAAGACAGAAACACCATCATTATCGCTCTCGTATCTAGTAGGCTCACCTTCCACTATCGGTTGTACTAGAGAGGCCTGCTGAGGCTACCAAGGGGA
The DNA here is from genome assembly GCA_003013855.2 of Liriodendron chinense. Lineage (NCBI taxonomy): Eukaryota > Viridiplantae > Streptophyta > Magnoliopsida > Magnoliales > Magnoliaceae > Liriodendron > Liriodendron chinense. Next base: position 1,037,719 of record PVNU02003299.1, read on the forward strand.
GATCATCCCAGCCCTTATTCCGGCTTCGACTTGTTCTCCGGCGCAGATGAGTTGGGTAAAGTTGGCATACGGATATGAGACGAGGTATACAGAGATACTCGAATTTGCCAAGTTGATGATCATTGAGATTTGCTCCTCATTGTTGATGTGTGTCTTCATTTTAGCGACCATTACCCGCCACCGTCCAATGTAAGCTGATAATGACTCATCATTCCCTTGCCTTAAGGTTGCAAGATCTGCCTTTCTAGGTGCTGAGTTAAGATTGTATGCGAATATGTCAATGAAAGCCTGGGAAAGTTGTTCCCACGTCCTGATGCGATGGCAGTCTAATGATGTATACCAGTCTAGGGCATCGCCCTTCAGAGATTTTTAAAACAGGCGGATGAGTGCTCCATCATTGCCTGCCACAGCATCAAGCTCTCCACAGAAAGCTCGTAGGTGGTCTACAGGACACCATCCCATCATATCTTTTAAATTTTGGTACCTAGAAGCCTTGAGGTACAATCACATCAGGAAATGGACACAGGTCTTTGAACTTAGTGGATGGAAGATCTACCCCTTGTTGCTTCTGCAACTTTCTCTTCATCTCTCGCATCTGCTCTTGAAGTTGCTCTATTTTGGAGGGACCAGATGAAGGAGATCTTACCCCTTGTCAGGACTGAGATGGCCCCCTTTCATAATAATTGGCGTCATTGATGCTCCTATGATTCCTGTAAAAGGAGGTTGGGCTTCGTAATTACTCCTATTGTAGGGACTTTGTATGACTGGAGCTGAGAAGGGAGACTGTAAAGAAATCCCAGTCACATGAGGATATTGAAATTAGCTGGAACTCCCATTAGGGAGAGGATATTGGAATTGGCTGGGAGTTCTGATTGTGGGGTGTGACTGAAAATGGCTCTCATTTGTAGGAGGATATTGGAATGAATACCCTAAGGTTGAGGGTTGTTCTGATTTAAGACCCCTGTTAAGAGGGTATCAAAAGTCCTGAGTGATCCCTGGCGGTTGTGGTTGGGATGAACTGAAGGCCAGGAGGGCCTTGGATGGTTGTTGAGGTTGCTGAATTGGGCAAACTTGACAGCTGGCTGCTGTAGCTTGTGCTTGCATGAATTGCAAGAACATTTCTTGCATTGCTCTCATTCCTTGTGCCAATTCTTGCATGATTGGGGTATTCTCAATTGGTTGTTGCACTTCGGCCATGTCGAGGGTAGGGAAGAGGTGAGCTTCCTCTTCGTGGTCGGACATGGCTTGCTGAGCTCGAGTGCGGATTATGCTGCGGAAGGGAAGTTGTTTCCGAAGACATTGAGCCCGAAGAGTCGCAATGGTGAGAATATGCTCTACTCTTTTTTTTTCTATATATTTTTTTTTTTTTGTGGATGGAATGCTATGCAGATAAGATTGTATGAGGACTATTAACTTTCAAGTACAGGAAGGATTCTATTTTTCAAGTTGGATCACGACTAGTAGGACTAGCATATCCCTAGCAGAGTCGTCATTCTGTGGACGCTCGCCTTTCCGCGCTCCCAACCCTCCCTTTCGAAAAAGGGGGATGTGAGCGCGAATCGCCGTTGTGCCACTGGCTCGCCTAGCTCTCGAGGGCATTTTTTCAGGTTGTTGTGTTAAACTAGATATGCTTGAATGAGTTCGTATAAGACCAGAGTCGCCACTAGCCAGTTACTTTGAATCTACAGTCGGCTAGACCCCGTAGAAACGTTAGAGAAGGGAATCTGAAGATTCCTTCCTCTAAAATGACTCATTTTGATCTGCGGCCAGAGATTCGAGGTAAGAGATCACGGTTACAGGGTGGGAAGATGTTAAGCACCCCACTGCCTGTACCGAAGTAAGGTCTCTACTTCATAGAATCGAACTAATACTTGAAAGTCTGATTTAATCCTCGTACATCCTCATGAATAATATGATGCATGAATGTATGTCTGAACAGTAAGAGTTTCCGATGGGCAGGTTTCCATTAACAGGCAAGCTTAGAGCATACGCTCGAACTGACAGATGCTTTATGCGGGATGCATGCTGTGTATTTGAATAATCAAAGTGTTTGCAGTGATATGATAAGTAGGGGGTTGGAAGAATAACAAATGTTGCACTTATACTAAATGCGAATGAGATGATGCTAGTAAAAGAGTAGCTGGATGGACGGAGATGTCGCAAGAGTTTTCTTCGAGTGGCTAGATTAGGACTTAGGTAGCTTGGGAGACTTGGACCAGGGTTAGGCTAGGCTGGACCAGGGCTAGGCTATTCTCATTTGGGCTCTCCTTGGTGGAGGAATAGACAAAAGGGATAGAGCTGGACTCGAAATCTCTGGACGTTTAGGGATTTTTTCTGGATGTTAAAATAAGAGAGGGAATGGGGTATTTATAGTTGTGAACAGTGGCAGCTCCCGTAAATAAGCTTGGATGGCCCCCTGGGGGCCTCCCGTATGGACGCATTGCTCCAGCTTCGGAGTGTACGGCCCCTGAACTTGAAGCAGAAAAGTCTGAAGTTCGAGGTTCGGAGCTACTTCGAAGTTGTGGCTCGGAACTAAGTGAGTTGACTGGGTTTGAAAGATGGATTGTCACGGTGAGTTGACTGGGTGTAAGGGCTGGACTGACCCGGTGAGTTGACTCGGTGATTTGACTTAGCGGGTTGACTCAACAAGTTTGACTTTCCTAAGAATTTTTGATTGGTTTTTCTTATGTGGGGTTTTTTAGGTTAATGTTTAGGGGTGAGTTGACTGGGTTCAGGATTAAGCTGGGCTATGAATTGGGGCTTACACAGGTGAGTTTGGCTGGGTTTGGATATGGAATTTGGGGGTATGGTCCTCCATTCATTCATCTATCTCTACCAACATTGTAGCCGAAGGTGAGGTGTCTACAAGGCCACAACGGAATTTGGGACCGGATTAGGGGTGTCAATGGGCCGAGCTTGGGCCTAAAAAAATCAGAAATTTGAATAAGCTTGGCCCGCAGCCCGGCCCAAAACAGTTCAAAATCCAGGCCAAGATACCAGGCCCGGCCCGTTGACGGCCCTAGTTGGGATGATTTTCGATAGGTATGGTGAGGATGAGGCGATTGACCATATGCACTACTGATACATCCCAGGTGGGCCCACAAAAGAATGGTCCTTCCTAATGATATTTTACGTAGGACGAAAATGCCCTTCCGTACAAAATGCCTACTACATGGAGCATTGTAGTGGTCCGAGGGTGCGGATTCACAACAAGGGATATCTCTGGGGCCTACTGTGATGTATGTATTTTATCCACACCGTTCATCCATTTTTCGAGATCATTTTAGGACGTAAAACAAAAAATTGAGGCAGATCCAAAGTTCAAGTGGACCACACACCACAGGGGAATAGTGGGGATAATGACGTCCAATGTTGACACCTTCCTATGGCCCACCATCATGTTTACTTGCCATCTAACCTGTTCATAAGCCAAAAAGGAAAACACAAATATCAGCTTGATCCAGAACTTCTGTGGACCCAAGAAGTTTTCAACTGTGGGCTTTCAATCCCCACCGTTTCCTGTGATGTGGTCCATTTGAGCTTTGGATCTGCCTCATTTTTTTTGGATCATGCCCTAAAATTAGCTGGAATAATGGATGAACCGCGTTGATAAAACACATAAATCATGGTGGGGCCCACAGATCCGGGTCACCAGTCAATACACGACCGTAGTCCTGACTCTTTCTTTCTTTTTCTTTTTTTTGTTTATTCCCCATTAGATGTGGGTTTCAAAATGATCAACAGTCTGGATCAACGAATCATGGAAACCATCTGTGCGAAATGAGTCATCAGGACAGTATTCATGTCCTGGTGCATCAGGACTGTATGATACCGGCCAAGATAAGAACTGAAAGCAGAAAAGGCTTGCTGACATTCATCTTTGAAATGGAGCTGACATTAATCAATCCATCGTCTGTTGCCTGCTTCTCCAAAAGTAAGAAAAACCCATCTCATCAAATTCCCTCAATGTCTGAAAAATCATTTTATTTTATTTTTTATCACTGGGAAAATCCTAGAAATGAAAAGCGAGGAAATGTTTTTTTTTTTTTTTTTTTGAGCTCTTTAATTGGCTGTGATAATCTGGTAACTTGATGGAAATTTAAAAGAGCGAGCGTTTGGATGCAGTATCATATTGAATTGCAATAGAGTGAAAAGAACCGGATTTGCTGTTACGAAGCTGAAAATTGCAATTTTGTTTCTTTGGACTTGGAATGAAATGCAAGTTCAATTTTTTTTTTTTTTTTTTGGCAAATTCCAACTTGATGGAAATTTACAATAGGGTGCGTTTGGATGCACTATACAATTGAATTGCAATTTTCTATTCATATCAAGTGGAAAGAACCGAATTTGCTATTTCTAGGCTGCAAATTGTTTTTTTTTTTTTTTCCCTGAAGTTGGACTTGGAATGAAATGCAAATTCAATTTGTTTTGGTTATTTTGTTTGATTATTTATATGAGGAAATGTCATTATTTCTTGTCCGTTCCTCTACCCATTGGAGTGAATGTTTGCAATTCGATTCACTTGTGCATCCAAACAGTTCGTTTGCTCAGCAATTTCCTTTCGCCTATGTCGTGACTTAGGCTCACCAGCATGCATTGAGGCATTGGGGCCCGCATCTGAGATGGTTTGACGATTGTAGGCATCCATTTTGTAGATTCTATGCTCTACGTGCTGCTGTAAAAATTTTAAGATGGATAGGTGATTCTGACCATTGATATGTATCGAGGAATGTAGAACATTGTAAATAAAAATTTCCGTATCTCACATTCAAAAATCAAAGGTCTGGATCATCCTTTAATCATGATTATTAGGCCATAGGTTATTTATGGTAGCAGTACAAACAAGAAGGACTAGGTTTGCAGCTTGGGTGGGGTGGGTTGGGTGGGTTGGGTTGAGGGTCAACCTGAGACCAACCCGACCTAAAGAAGGCTGACCCAACCCGAAGTCCTCTATACCTGACCCAACCCGTACCGACCCAATCAAAATACATGTGATTATACCCGAGCTGACCTGAATTTGCTCAACCTGAACCAAGCCCAAATTCAAATTGTGTTGGCATTTTCTAACCCGAACCCAACCCAAGGACCTTGACAACCCAACCTGAACTCAGGTTGGGTCAGTCAGGTTCAGGTTGACCCGAACCAAGTTGCAGCATTAAGATGGGCGATGCAATCATTGGAACATCTCTGTATTTGGGCCCCATGGGTTGACATATGCTAGCGATCGTGAGTCACAACATGTGCAAAATAATCTCTTGTTCAGCAAAACATTCTTGTGTTTTCTTTGTAGACGTTTGCTAATTCCACACGTGGGCAAGAGCCTTGCCATTCCATGTGCGGACACACATGCTGATATGGAACTCATGCGAGATCTTAGCTTTCTGTCAGGCAAGTTATATAGTTTAGATCTTCTAGCCTAAAGATTAGGCCATTCACACTTTAGGTGGGCCACAACATGATAACCAGATAAGAATGAAAGAATGCTTCTCTCTTGTATATTGAATCAGTCCGGAAAGGGGAATATATTGACATATACAACTTAAGAATCATGCTATACATAGTAAAAGAATTTCTTGAATCTACCATACATGGAAAACAGTAAATACATGCCATAGAGGGCCAGAAGGTCCCACCATGATGACCCATGGGCCATATGGCCCATCTCGTCTACACACCCCCCCCCCCCCCCCCCCCCCCAATTGATGTGGGTCATCGACGAGCAATAGTTTGCTAACGAGGAATGCATGACGGGATGAAGTGAGGATCTTCGTAAGAATGTCAGCAATCTGATCTTGGGATGCCACATGAGGAAGAGAAATAAGACCAGAATGATACTTCTCATGAATGAAGTGACAATCAACCTCAATAGTTTCATCCTCTCATGAAAAACAGGATTAGAAGGAATCTGAACCGCTCTTATGTTATCTACATGGAGAGGAGTAGGAGTCTAAAGAAGAATGCCCAAATCAGAGAGAAGTCCATGAAGCCACACAATCTCACTACATGTAGCGGACATAGCGTGATATTTAGCCTCAATGCTAGACTTGGAAACCGTCACCTGTTTCTTGCACTTCCAAGAGATGAGGGAGGTGCCAAGAAAAAAAACACAATTACCAGTAGTAGAACGATGAGTTAGAGGATAGTCAGCCTAGTCTGCATCAGAATAAGCCCAAAGATCAAATGGGGTCTTAGATGAGAAAAATAGTGATCTGTCCAATGTGCCACGTAAGTACCGAATGATGCGGACTACAACAATCATATGTAAGGCCGGTGGCACCGAAACGAATTGACTGACGACCTGGACAATGTAAGCAATGTCAGGACGAGTCATCGTCAAATAAACGAAAATCCCTACCAGGCGACGGTAAAGAGTAGGATTTGGAAGGAGGTCACCATCATCACGACCGTACTGAACATTCAGTTCCAAAGGAGTTTGAACAATCTTTTGATTTGTCAACTTAGTTAAAGCGAGGATGTCCTTAGTGTATTTGCACTGGCTGATAAGCATCCCATGGGTTAGATCTGGAAGCCTCTAGCCCAAGAAAGTATGTGAGAGGGCCCAAGTCCTTAAGCTTGAAACACGATTGGAGAACCCCCTTTAAAGCAGAAATACCAGAAGTATCACTACCAGTTAGCAGGTCATTCACATATACAAGAACAATAAAAATGCTACAAGAGGTGGTGCGAACGAATAAGGACGGATCATGTCCGCTTTGAGAGAACCCAACACCAACAACAACATCATGAAAGCGATGAAACCATGCTCGTGGTGCTGCTTGAGACCATATAAAGTCTTCTTCAGGCGGCACACCATATTTGCAGGGATCTTAGAACCAAGAGGAGGCTTCAAATAAACTGTTTCTTGAAGGTTGCCATGAAGAAAGGCATTTTCAACGTCCATTTGGGCAATGGGCCAATCACTAGCAGAAGCAACTGAAAGAAGCGTGCAAACTGTTTTATCTTGGCTACAAGAGAAAATGTTTCCTCATGGTCAATATTATACTCCTGGTTATATCCTTGTGCCACAAGCCTTGCTTTGTAGCGATCCAGAGATCCATTGGACTTTAGCTTAACAGAATAAACCCACTTGCTACTAATCAATTGTTGGCCAGGAGGACGTGGAACAATTTCCCAGGTACAATTTTCAACCAAAGCGTTAAGTTCATCTACCATTGCCTCTTGCCAACAACTTTGAGATGCGGCCTGAGAATAAGAAGTGGGAGTAGCAATAGTTTACAGAGTAGAGGTCATGACAGGCATATATTGAATCAACCTATCAGGAGCCTGATGAGGGCGGGCGGAACGGTGTACAGTTGGAGGAACCAGATTGGTAATAAGAATCGCAGGGGAAGTTGCAGGAGGAGGATCTATCCGTGGTCGGCATGAGTAAACCAATAATGGGTGAGTATAAGTACTTGAAACATGAGGTATATCAGGTAACAAGGTCAACCTAGAACTGGTAGATGTGTGCGCAACAGGTGGAGAAGATGTATGAAAGGGAACATGCTAAAGGAAAACAACATGACGAGACACACGAAGGCGACGGGAGACAGGATCATAACATCAAAAACCTTTTTGAGTTTCCCCATACCCCAAGTACATACATCGTACGGATTTAAGAGATAGTTTGTCGCGTTCTCGTGTTACCAGATGAACAAAACACTCACAACAAAAAAAAGCAATGTAGAGTAATTAGGAAGAGAACCATTTAACACAAAATATGAAGATGCATGATCCAGAACTTTCGTTGGCATACGATTGATTAAGTAAACCGAGTGCAACATAGCTTCTGCCCAAAATGAACGAGGAACTATCATGGCAGTCATCAAGGTATTTGCAGTTTCAACTACATGGTAATTTTTTTACGTTCAAATACCCTATTCTGTTGCGGAGTATTGGAACAGGTGGTCTGATGAACCATCCCTCGATCACGTAGGAAGTCACGAAAAGCCAGAGAGTGATACTCCCCCCACCCTTGAATCAGAGTGGGGGGTTTTGATTTTAGCCCCAAATTAAGTTTCTACCATAGAGTTAAATTGCTGAAAAATACTAAAGACTTTTGATTTAGAGTGTATATAATAAATTCATATGAAGCGTGAGAAATCATCAATGAAAATAACATAGTAGTGTAAACTCGACATTAATAAAGCTAGGGATGGACCCTAGACATCTGTATGCACAAGCTCAAAGTACTTAAAGGGAACAGAGCACATTTACTTTTAGATAAACGGTAAGAAGAACAAGAAAGGTTCAAGACAGTTTTATTAAGATGAAGTTTATCTAACATCTCAGAAGAGAATAAATGAAGCAGACGATGAGAATGTGGATGACCAAGGCGAAAATGCGATAATTTCTACTTCTTATTTGCGGAGGAAATATCAGTAGCAGATGGTGAAAAAAAAAACTGGTTACAGTCACAGATGGGGCGAAGTCTAGCATGAATAGACGTTCTCCCTTCCCACCCTTCCCAACCACTCTCCTCGTTGCCAGATCCTATACAAAACAACAATCAGGTAGAAACATAACTAGGCAATTGTTGTTTGTAAGTTGACCAATAGAGATTAAATTTGAGGAAAAATTAGGCACATGAAACACATCACGAAGAACAAACTGGCGATGAGAAGAAGGAGAGAAAGTCAAGGAACTAATAGACTGAATAAGTAACGTAGTCCCATCTGCAGTAGAAATAACCTGGTTCCTAGTATACGGCCATATATTGCGAAGATAGGAGACACTCCCTGTCATGTGATTGGAGGCACAGGAATCAAAGAACCAAAGAGACAAGGTGGAGGTACTTGACAGGCCCGCGGTGGAAAGGGAAAGGGCCCACACAATCTGCTGGAGTATCTTAGAAGTTAATGGCAAGGATGGAACCGCGGCAGAGTCATTGGACGTAGAGTCACTGACAGTGGGCTTAGAAATTGTAATAGAAGAGGTAGCAGCAAGGGCACGACCACGACCATGGCCACGGCCACTACGACCACACCCATGAGATGAGGCATATGCCCTCGTATGGCAATCTTGAATGCCATGACCAGTCCGATGACAATAAGCACACCACTCTTTGCATAGAGCGACAACATGACCCACCTTGTTGCAGCCACGACACGTTGATGGGGTCAAACCACGGTTGTTAGTAGAAGTGGATGCAGTGAGTACAAAGATTTGATGAACCCGGAGAAGAAGAAATAGAAGAGAGAACCTTCGGGCACTATTCCTTGGTCAAGAGATCATTGATAACCTCATTTAACGAAGGGGAGTGACTGCAATTCAGAAGTGTAACCTGACAATGTTCAAATTCGGGTCGTAGCTTCATAAGAAACTGTTGCACCTATGCGTTGTCGCGCATGGTCTAGAAGAGTTTAAAATCATGAGGAAACTCAAGATCCATCATTGTCATCTCCGTCCAAATGGCAACTATCTCAGAGTAGAAAGCCTAAATACTTTTGTCACCCTAAGTCAGGTGCAGGAGATCTTGTTTTAGATGGTACAAACGGGCGGCATTGCTCTGCTGGTAGATCCCACATTGCCTTGGCAGTGCGATGTGGTGTGAGGCCAACAACGATTGACTTGTCAGCCGAGTCAAGAATCCTAGTGATGATCCGTCCATTTTTCATCTCCCAATCAACATATTTGTCGATAACTTGGCCCGACCTGACTCATTCAGCATTTCGCCAATTGATTAATTGGCTGGTGGGCCCATCCCACACCATCACTGTTTGGATAACACTTATATAGCAGTTTCATCATCGGAATGTATTAATTTGTGTTGTATAACTATCTGTTTGTGTTGTTTGGGCACATAAATGAGTCTGGATCCTCTGTTGGCTGCAAAACAGGAAATCCCTGTTTGCAGCCTTTTCATTGGTCCACGTCACAGTGCATGACGTTAGTGTGATCAAGTTGCACTGAGGGTATGATGTGGTTGCAAAACTATGTGATGACATGGACCAATGAAAAGGATGCAAATAGATATTTTATGTTTGCAGCCAACAGAGGATCCGGACTCTACATAAATATATCACATAATGCCCGTCTTTAATGATTAACATTTCTCTTTGGAAAGTATCTTACTGATCTAGAGCAGTGGTTCTTTTTTTTCCTTTCTCTTCATATGATAGATTTTAGGAATTCGAATATTGATTTCTAGATGATTTTACCTTGGCGAAATGATCATATTCATCCTATTCATTTTTATTTTTTTTTTACACACGCACTCATGCCCCACACACACTCACGCACGCACACCACAGTGGGATTTCACCACAATGGGTACTCGAATATACCACTGAGGCATGAATAAAGACCCTTCCTTCCTGTTCATTTCTCACCGATGCGTGTGGAATAAACGCATGCAAATCCAATCTGTTGAAATTGTGGCCTCTGAAAAACAATACTGATTAAATGGTCGTAGCTTACAAATTTCGCATGTTGAATTTGTAGCTGTGGAAATTTCCTTGTACATTTCAGGTCACCATTGGGAGATTGTGATCATCTAATCAGTGTTGATTTCGGGTTGGCAGTCCAGATTGGCGTGCGTGCTGCATCCTGCCACATGTATGGTGGATGGTTGAATTTTAGATTTTCACTTCAGGGAATTCATGAATTTGATCAACGGTAGTGCTTGCATTAAACTGCAAAGTTTCTACCATATTCAACCATTGAAGAACTAAAGCATCAGTCTTATGGCAACAATATGCCTGTGCTCGATGTTACCCATGATCAGTAACCGCATGGTACTAGCTTCCCTCCAATTGCAAGTAATTCAGTCATATAGAATAGGTTATAGGGATTTCCGAATGACCTCTGCATGCTACTCAACCACATTGGTTTTCCTGTCAAGAGTTTCCTAACCTTCATGACATGCCCTCACCATCCCTGAGTTTGGCCAATAGCTTCATAACCGTACATTGAGGGCCCCAACTCTTGAAACTTGACCACCAGATTATCGTGGGTTGTGAGCTCTTGATCCTGACATGCTAGAGGACAAAGGACCGAAGGGCTTAGTGGATTGTTCTTCTCAATCGTGAGAGCATTTATATCTATAGAAATAAATGGAAATGATGGCTAGAGAAGACGTGGGCAGTTTTTTTTCCTGATGGATGATGGACTTTATTAATGAGAAAAGAGGCATAATGCATAGGAAAGGAACAACATTGCCAATGATGACTGACCCTCATCATTCTGTCCGTAGCCCCTTTTGCCACTTGAGAAAAAAAGATACTTGAAGGAGAAGAAATAATAGTCACCATGGTTCCATTGTAGCAGAAGAGTTCTAGCTTTATGGCATTAGAGAGGACACACTTGCATTCAACAAGGACTTGATTGCTCGTGTGACAACGCCACTGCTGATCACATAGTACTCAATGTCGAATACTACACAACTGATGGTTTTACCTGTATTATCATCTCATTCAGTGACTTACAATTATTTGCTTAGGTATCACTCACCTATGCAAATCATGTTGCTTCATGACAGCCTCATCTTCAGATCATTCGCTAATTTGACTTTCCTGCTGGTACGGATTTCCGATGATGTCAATGGCCCCATTCGCTCATTACGAATGGTAGCGTCTTCAAGGTTAAGATGGGTCTTTCCTCCAATGAATACTGCAAGTGTTGCAAAATTAGGCATTTGAGTTGAATATGGAGCCATGTTTCCTATGTTCAGTGATCCAATCACTGATATTACAGGTCGACTATGGATGGCTCATGCACCAAAACTTTACCAGATTGGAACAACCCCAACCCTCCAACAGGTGGCCTACAAATGAGCAAATAGTTTTTTTTTTTTTTTTTGAGAGATGTAAATGAGAAAATAAATAAGAAAGAAATATTACAATTGTCTAGTTCAAAAAATTAACGCTAAAGCTCATATAGCTAGGATCTTCCAATCTGGGGGACTTTTAGTGCATGAGCGACCCATAATGCAGCCCACTTATCGTTGGTTTGCATCACTAAACCACGGGCCTTACTAATGCAAACTGAAATCCTGAATGCTGTTGTGCAAAATCTCAGTCCGGATATTCTATAATACCTTGTTGGAGATAACAAGTGTCATGTAGATTGTGTGAAATAGCGTTTTTTCGTGAAAAAACTAGACATTGAAGTGGAGTGGAGTGGTACATCATTTGGATGAAATTCAGATCTAATATAATCTATCTATCAGAATAAATGATGATTATGAGATTTATTTCTTAAAAAAATCATTTTTTTAAGATTCTTTTATCTATTCCATGACTGTAAGAAAGGGGAATACGTGTTACACCATTTCCAATCAGAAGGGAGATTTCAAGAAATGGCAGATGTACTCCATCATTACCGACCCATATGTCGTGTATTAGAAGGAATACCTTTCTATTGATTTGTATAGATTGGATTAAAAAAAAAAAAAAATTCTTTGATGAAGTATTCAACTCCGGGGACAAAACTAAAAAGAGGTCTTACTTGGTTTTACCTCCTATTTTTTAATATTTTATTTTTTATGAAGGTGATAGATCTTTCTAAATCCAAATAATAAAAAATTAAAAAAAAAAAAAAAAAAAACTAGAAATGGGCTGAAAACCCAAAATAGTGGTATTTGCATCAGTGCTGAAAATTTCAGGTGGGAATCTAGAAATGGGCCTTTAGGTGTCCACCTTTGTGTTTCATGAAAATTCTATGAGTAGAAATTTGAGAAGTACCCAAAAGATACGGTGAACTAAGTTTGTATTTTTTTTCGGCTCGTGGAAATCCCTTTGCATAATATTGCCTTGAGGAAAATGCTCGGGTCGTTTATTTCGTTTGGCACCTGACAAGTTACACAAGAAGGAACACCATACAGTCCATACCCATCACACAAGAAGGAACAATATACCCATTGCACACCACTAACTAGCATTCTCCATTGGTAAACAACCATTGCATTACACCAATGCTTTTCAAAAACCATTGTCATCTTAGAAGGTAGGGATGATGTTCTATTACCTTCAATTGGGGAGTGAGAATAGTCATTACGGAAATGTTATATGCTTAAGTATTGATGTGTCTGTATTGCTTGGGTTTAAGCTCCGTTGCCTTTGGGTTGGAATGAGAAAACCTATATATACAGACATGATACACTTAAATATCAATGTCTTTTGAATGGGCATAAGCTCCATTAATCATACATACATACGTGATACACTTAAAAAACGATGTGTCTGTGTGTATGGATTAAGCTCCATTTCCTTCTAGTTGGAAGCATTTTCATATGCATATGCAGGATGCATTTATGTGTTCGTACACTGATCTTCAGTGCGTTGACAAAATGTAAAACTTGTACAAATGTTTCCATTTTCCAATTTTGATCCAATTGATCCAATTGATCCATTTGTAGAGCTATTTATTTGACCGCAAACAATTTTTTGAACACCTCTAACAGAGGAATACATACTAATCTTCAAAGAACTTATTAGCATCCTCTTTCATATGTGAATCTATCTTATCTAGAAAGGAAAAACTTGCAGTAGTATTCATTCAAATATGGCTTTGATTCACACCCCATGTTCTGAGATAGATTACCGTCATGAAAAAGGATAGAATGAGGTCTTTCTCTAAAGAAATGTGTTGAGAAACGGCATATTTATACAACCATTCAACAAGATGATGGTGCCTTTTTTTTTTTTTTTCTTTTTAATCTCTCAAAGTGGAGTCTATTGCAAACATATATGCCATAGTTCCTTATCTCATCATGTTTCAAATATCTTAATTTCATTCTTTTAGATACTTCTTGAGTCCCGTTGTCAATAGTAAGTAGCAATAAAAAAAAGAAAGGTTGTATCTATTTTTCATAATGTCATGCACGGATCAGCAAGGCATTCAATAATGGTAAAGGTGCCTTTACAGCCCTGTAACAGTCAAAATTCTTTTTAAAGGAAAAAATGTATCAGCACCATATCAGCCTGTTGGGAGTCCGTATTGGTCCATTACAGGCCCGTTATGGCCATTTTTTCTCAAATCAGGCGTTACTGCTCTATATCGTGTGATGGGCATCACTGTTGCCGTTACGTAACCGTTTTGAATACCTTTTGCATCGGATATATGAATGCATTTGGGGGAACCTAGGAGTAGCACCAATAAGTAATAATATCAGGGAAAGTAACTTAGATGGTTTGGTTGTGTGCAATGGAGACCAAGAACTGTACTAGTTAGAAGATGTGAGTTAGTACTTGGTTAAATGAAGATTCTAAAAGCGCAAGGGGAAGGCCCAAAACGACATGTGTGGAGGTAGTAAGAAAAGACTAGATGACCTATGTTATAATTGAAGTTATGGCCCTAGATAGAGATGAATGGTGGAACAAGATTCATGTATTGATCGGATATACCATGCTCAATTAGTTAGGATATGGCTTAGATGATGATGATGATGCATTGATCGGATATACCATGCTCAATTCCTTCAGAAATATTGTGGGTGATTATTAATCTAATAAGCGGAATTTTAAGTGTTTACAGAAGCTTCTTTTATTTGGAGAAATGGTTCATCAAAATAATGAATCATCTGTTCCATTGATACAGATGCATTTGAGACCACCAAATACGCAAGACTTCCTCTATTCAACCCTTGTCCTTCTTCTTGTCACTGGACATATCATTCTTGGCGAGTTACATAATAAGGAAAAATCTAATAGTTAATGATTTTTATGTGACTCACTTGTGAAAACTTCTAGATAGGTATCTTGCATCTGAAGTGATTTTTTTTTTTTTTTTTTCTGTTTCAAGAATCTCTTTCTAGTTCTTTAGACCAATTAGGAGATCCTCTAAAAGAAATATTACGTTTTGCTTATAGCAGTGACATGCTATTCGGTGTTGGTCTTGCTTATGGGGGTCAAATTGATAAGTTTTAAGAATAAATATTTGAATATCAAGTCCACTGATGTTATTAATTTCATCATTGTCCTACCAAATCCCATCAATTAAATCACTTTTTTGAGAAATACGAGACATCTAAGTAAGTCTGTTTTTTTTTTTTTTTAATATTTTATAAGAAAAAGAAACAAACATGACCAGTGATTGGATTGATGATAAAATAGGATCCCATGTAGCAAATGGTGATTCAATTGATGATGAAGAAAAGAGTATACTTGGTTCAGTTTTCCTAGATTCCAGAAAAATGAATCTTAGTCTTAATGGTCAAATTCTATTGAATCTAAGTCTTGATGATCATTTATCAAAGATGATACATATTTTTGCCCCATGTTTCTGCCCCTAGTGCTATGTAATGGATGGACAGTATAGATCAATGATACATTGTCTCATATGTCAATTAAAATCTTTGGGTGCCTTGGTAGTTTCCACATGATGGTGGGGCATTAGCATTTCCCATATACATAAAAACATGTTATGTGTTTGTTGCTTTACCCTCATGGTTTTATGACATCTTCCCTTTAGGGCCTGTTTGGATTGGTGGAAACCAAAAAGTAGATGAGAAAAGGAAAATGTCACATTTCAGGAAAACTGTGGAAAAGGAAAAAAGGCTTCATTTTCATTAGGTTCGAGAGTGAAAAAGGAAATGGCCCTTTATAGAGGAAATCTGAGGAAAAGGATATTGATTTCATCAATATTCCTGCCTTTAGCAAAAGAGGGAAACCATCACATCCGAGGAAATTGATTTCATTTCCTTGGTTACTTTTTTTTATTTCCAGCAATCCAAACAGTCCGTTAGTTTCTGGTAGTTTATGGCTTTGAGTCATTTCCTGCTAAATCCATAGTTGAACCTGCCAGCGGGGCACACGTGTTTGAGAACCTAGATGTTCATCACACTGGACCCACTGTATATGTGTGGTGGCGCAGAAACTCTGGCTAATCCAGTCACAAGGTGTGAAATGCGGTTCAAAATATGATAATATTGACCAGAGATGAAGTGCATAAGTGTGGCCCATCTGATAAGCAGGCTGGTCAGAATTTTGGGCCACCGAACAAACGCAGTGGGTCCACTTGATCAGCAACTTAGATATCACAAACGGTTCCTCAGGCAGCCTGTGAGTAGCCATCATGTTTCTCTTCCCTTTTCCTACTATGTTTCAAAAAAAAAAAAAAAAAAAAAGACCGTTTAGAACTGTCAACCATTAACCATCATGCCACAACCTGTGCTGAGAAAAATCAAAATTTTGAATTGGACTGGTCTGACCAATCAATCAGGCCGAACACAACCCAATCCCTGCCAGTTGACAGCCTTACTCACTTCTGCTTGATGTAAACATAGCTTTTAATCTTGTTCTTTGAAGTTCATAGAGAGAAAGGAGAGCTGATGTTGTCGTTCATGCCTTGAAGCCATTAGCTACTGCAAGCCCAAGTTCCAAAATGCCATCAATGAGCCCACAGTTTGGTCTCTATGTCACTTGAAGTCACATGAAAGAAGAAAGAGATGCCTTGAATCTTCTGCATTACCGGAAACGGCTGCTTCAGTCGTAGTTGCTGCTGTGGCTGTGGGTGCAGCTGCAACCCTGCTCACGAGGAGAATAAGAGCTTCCGAACCCGTCGACGTGGGTACTGAATTCATCATGAAAAATGTTCAAAACATGTTTACCCAGATATCTGTTCTGACTACGCTTCTTTTTTTTTTTTTTCATTAGACAGAGCTCTTTGAAAATTTGTGAAGATTGTGGCGGTTCTGGTATCTGTTCGGAATGCAAGGGAGAAGGTTTCATACTAAAGAAACTAACAGAGGAAAGTGCTGACAAGGCAAGAATGGCCGCGAAGAATATGGCCACTCGATACACAGCTGGGTATGCCCGAGATTCCTGTTCTGTCCTTCTTCAAATCAACCCATGTTACTAAAGAGACACTATATGGGGCTGCCCGTGGGTCAGCTGGCTCAATCTGCTTTTGATGCGTGTTAGGGCTTGGGCTAGAAACGTGAACCATTTAAGTAAATGGGTCAGGCTTGTTAAACCCTACCGTACACAACCTGCCCAAAAGTAAATGGGTAAGGCTTGTTGAACCCTACCCTACACAACCTGCCCATATAGGTTATCAATAGGCTAGGCTAGATGACCCGACATGACCAAAATCCATAACAGAACAAAATAGAAAAGAATGGATTATTTATTCATGTGTGTGTGCATCTTCCTGATTAGGCTACGCTTTGCATACCCTTAACCTCATTTTCCATTCTTAAATGTGAGTTGCGCTGTCACAGGTCGGGTCTGGTTGGGTCCAACCCAATTACAATTAAATGGGTCGGGCTTGGGTTGGCTCGGGCTTGGGCTTGATGAATTTTAAATTGGTCAGGTTGGGCCACAAGGTAATGGTTCGTGGGTTGGATTTGGGCTAGAATTCATGGCCCATTTAGGAAAGGGGACCAGCCCGGGCTGACTTGACCTGGCGCAAACCTGATCCATTGCCACTCCTAATCTGGTTGGTCCCACTACTGATGAGGCCTGCCCACAAATACACCTGACCTTCATCCAGATGATTCATTTTGGATGTGGAAATAACAACAGTTTGTGCTAGATTTTCCAATTGGGGAAAACTTCTTTTGGGCATGACAGTCCATGATACTCTCATGGATGAACAGTTTGGGCTGTGGAAGATAGCTTGTCATGCATGATTTTCGGCCAAACAAAACAGTTCCATCTTCAGTCGATCAAGCATACATTTTCTTGGTGCTAAAATCATCCTACTGGCTTCTATCAGGCTTCCAAAGAAATGGAGTTACTGTTCAAAATGCACTTCTGCTCGGTCGTGTAGTACTTGTGGCGGACGTGGGCAGGTAAGTGCTTAACTAGTTCTTGTTTCATCAATGTTTGTCATTCCAGTGAGATCCTTGATTTACTGAAGAATACAAACTGCTTAAATTCAAATTGATCGATGGTGATTTATTTTTAGATGTTTATGTATATTCTCCATGTAATTGCAATTTTACTACAGAAGGGCTTTTTGAAAGTCGAAGATATGGAGAAAATATTGGTATGGGACTGTAACCGCTATGTTTTGAATGTTATGTTTCCTCTTTACCTTTCTGTGGTTTGAAGTAGGTTGTCTTTGGATGCACTAGTGAATCTAATTGCGAACTTTGGGTTTGATCAAGAGGAAGTTAAGAAACTGGGCATGTTTGGATGCCACTAAAAAGTTGTTTTTACGCTTTTTGTTTCTTTTTTCTTTTTCTTGACAAGTGTTTCAGCAGCTGTCGGAATCAAACCCATGACTAAAATCAAATACGAGATTGCATCAGTATGTTTTTTCCTGTGACAGTGGGTCTATGAACGGTTCAGATTTTTTAAAACATCTCATATTTTGATGTTTGAGGGGTGGTCAAACAAGGCCTTGTACAGCCACTCGCCCCCCCTTTTTGAAAACACAGGAATGGAACAAATTTAAAGAAAAAAAAAATATGGGTGGCATCCAAACACACCCTAATGAATTTTCCAAGTCTTCTTAATGAGGAAATGGGCCGTGAATTGCAATCATGCTTCTTTTAGGTTAAACTTGAAAGTAGGTAATTGCAATTTAGGGCCCATAGTCTCAATATGGAATTATGGATGCCAAGGAGAGCTGAAGGAAGCCTGAAATGTGAACTAACAAGGATTCCTATGGAAAGTGGACAACTGCAGATTCCAACAATAATTTTTGTTGTTTGTTTCAGAGAGTAATTTTCGTGAAAAACTAGGAAAGGGATGCTAATAGGTCGGCCTGATTCTTTTGCAGCCTCAAAAATCAATTTTACGTCTTGGCAACATCAATATCTGATTTTCTTGGACAACTTCCCAGAAGAAATTGTATCACCCCATCCCTTTTTTCCCCCTCAAGCAGAGGAAGATATGCCCCCAACCCAGAAACCTATTTCATTTCCTGGGGGATGGGGATTTATGATGATTCACTAACCTACGAACTTCGGCATATTATACTGTAAATGAAGTCTGTTGATTAGCCCTACACATGCACATACATATGATCTCGTCTCTTTAGTATCTAGGCCATCCACTTAAAATCTATATTACATGCTTATAATAAAGGTGAGTCATCATATCTAGGCTATCAGATCATCATCAAGTGTGGTAAAGTAAATTTTAACGGTTAAAGGAGAACTTCAATGATTGAAAATCTTTATAAAGCCATTTAAGACCTTTTGAATATTAGGCCGGGTGGAAAAATTACTTGATGGTTCAATGATTTAAATAAAATCTAAGCCATAAACAAGTCTTATGGTAAACTCTGTGAATCCCATGTTGGCCCATGCATGAGTTAATGAACCCTAATGGACATACCTAGCATTATCTACTTTCAATAGTCTCTAAAAAGCCGCATAAAGTGAGCTAGAGTTGCTAGTAATGATTTAAGACTCTTATATTCCCTTTGGTCTAAGGATTGATCAACTAACATATGCCATTAAGTCCATGATCAAGTTACCATAGTATTGTTGAATGGGCCTCCAAACTACTAACTAGAACTTCAATCCACTAATGTAAGTGTCTAAATGTCCAAATCCAAGATCCTATATCCATAGCATATCACACTCCTATGTAGGTGAGGGAAAAAGGCACAACTGACACTAAGTATGTTCTCAACAGTGGAGGCATTCCATCCTGACCTAAATTATTCTTCTCACATATGATGATTGCACATCTCAAGAATTGTGTCTACATGTGTCATAAGTAGTTATGCCAGTCATGACTCATCAGGGTATTAAGATTCATGGAACACAACCTCCCCGATGAGTGATCATTTTGTCTAATCTCAAGTTCTCAACCATATGAGTCTTAAGACAACCCATATTATCCAAGTTTAAGACAACATTAAATTTATCGAAGGCATATAATATATGTCTGAAAGGACCCACAGTCATCAAGATTAACGGCTAAGATCGACCCTATCACATTTCCTGCCCAATGGCTTAGGGCACACATTCGTTTTCCTAGGGCACTAACTCCAACGATGTAGGACCCACCTAATGAATGCATAGATCTTTCACACATGTACTACAGTCGCACTTGCAGCAGGAGGTACCCCGAACGCCCCAATTTCAACCAATGAACCAGTCATGATGGTGTGGTCCTTATTCTATCTGGTCATGTGTGAAGATCACACTGTTTCAGGTTCCACTTGTACAAGTGGGGCCCACTATTCACTGATCCAAACCATTTTTAATGGCCCCACTGTAAGGTCGATGCATCGAAAATCTCCCGGATGGAAAATTCCTAAGCCTTTGAATTGCTGTCCAGCAAAGAAATAGTTATCCACGAAATGATTATCACATAAATGACCGAATCATGTTGCAGTTATACAAAGGATCCTTCAAGAGGTTGTACAGTACCCATTTATATTTCAGTTTGTGCAAGTGGGGTTCATGGCACAGTTATTATGTACCTCTTATGGATGGCCGATGGCCCATGGACCAAAAAATTCTTATGAGTTGGAAGAATCCTCACCCTTCATTAGATGGCCTGAAGGTTGGGGTTGCTAGAGAAGAGAGACAGAGGTATGATGATCTTAGAATAGGGAATTTTACAATACACTACTTAATTAATATGAAATTTAAATTCTAGTGCCTTTTTCAAAAAAGGTTTTCAAATAGGTACCTCATTAATCAGTATAATTACCCACCAGTGGAGTGGTATTAGTGTGTCTCCTTAGCATTTCGAACTTGAGACCTGTTGTTGAAACACCTAGGCATCTTCCAGCTGGGCTAGTACCATTCCACTACTTCTGTCATGGCCGCCCTACCAGCAAATGAATTGGTAGCTCAAGTAGGCCCACTATGATGTTTATGTAAAATCCACCTCAGCCACTAGATACATAACCCCCTGCTAGGCCAAGGGCCCAAAATCAGCTCCATCTTTTATTTAGGTGAACCACACATTTGGAAGTGTATATGACAAAACTCTCCCTCCAAACTATTTCCATTAGTGTGGCCCAGCTAAATCAAGAATGGGCATGCTTGTTGGGCTAAAGGACTAAATGTTTGTGTGGAATCTAATGGTTGGAGTTTATATAATTATCATGGTGGACCCCATAAAAATCAAGGGTGGATGTCTAGCCCAACTGTTTCCTTCGGTGTGGTCCACCAAAGTCACAAGTCAACCTCAATTTTTATCTCTGGGCTCGTAAATATCTAATGGTTGGAGTGGATGTTACATAAAGGTCATGATGGGCCTGACAAAATCAAGATCAGGCATTCCACTCGATTCCTTTATTTATACTAAACAACTTCTGTGTACACTTGGTGAGAGACGTTGGGACTTCATTTTAGTAGGGCCCACTGTGATGGATATGTGAAATCCACTCCAATCATTATATGTGTAATCCAAGTTTAGGCCTAGAGACAAAAAATTTAGGCCGACTTGTGATTCAAGGGGGCCACCTAAAGAAAACAGCTGGGAAAGAGATGTATATGCTTGATTTTTACAGGCCCACTGTGAAATCCACTCCAACCATTAGATGCTACAAGGAAATTTTGGCATAGGGTCTAAAACTCAGGACCATCGGCAGTTTGGAGCGTGATCGTTGCCTTGCATACGGTTTCAATCATCTCATCCACTTGAATCATAGATGGGGTGATTTTTAGGATCATGGCATAACATGAAGTGATGCACCTTGTGGTTGGGATGGATTTTACATTAATAGCATGGTGGAACCCAGCCAAACAGCTGACCAAATCCAATTTGCTGGCATGGATGACCAACCTCATTAAAGAAATAGAAGGGAAGGTAGTGGAATGATAATTACATCCATTAATGATTAATGAGGCAGCAATTTGAAAACCTTTTTGGAAAAAGGTGCCGGTATGTAAATTTCAGAACAATTATGTAGTTTTTTTTTTTTGTAAAATTCCCTTTAAGAATATTATAAAATTGCCCTTTTAGGCTGTAATAAGCCAGGCCGGGCTAGATTTGGGCTCAGGCTTATGGGCTGTTGCAGGTGGTCGACGCCCAGCCTGCTTTAAAACCCGAACTTGAATTTTAAGCCGGAGTCCGGTCCTCTAGCTTGATACTGCAACCTAAGACCGGCTGGAGTTGGCCAGCCAGCCGGGCCCATTAATAGGCCTTGGAAAAGATGAGCATTATAGTTAGGGGTGTCAATGGGCTGGGCTCGGGCCTGAAAATCAGAATTTTGAATAAGGCCGTGGTGGACCACACCACAGGAAGCGGTGGTGATTAAAAATCTCTTGTGGGCCACAACAGTTATGGATCAAGCTGATATTTGTGTGGTCCCTTCATCAAGGTCTTTGTGAACTTATCAACAAGTTGGATGGAAAATAAATATTCTGGTGGCCCCCAAGAAGTTGTTAATGGTGGGCATTCAATAACCACCACTGCAGTCCACTTATGATTTCTATCTTCTTATATATATATATATATATATATATATATATATATATATATATATATATATATATATATATATATATCTCATACACAACCCCACACACTCACATACACGCCCACCCCACAAATCTCAGTGTTGAAACAAAATTTGTCTACCACTGAGCCATGGAGCCGGACCCAAGATTCTTATCTGCTTCATTTTTTAGATCATGCATTAAAATGAGATGTCAAAATGGATGGATGGCTTAGATGTAAGGCATATATATCACAATGGCCCCATTGTCAGGGATCCATCAAAACCATGCCCTACACGCTCTACACAAAACTCACTCAACTACATACACCAAAAAATGGCTCACACTGACATCCATTCTTCCCATTACCGTAGTTCTCTCCTTCCACCAATGCTATACTTTTTACCACCACTTTAGAATCACTTTCATGTTTGGGAGGGTTTTTTAATGTTTTGAGATAATGGCATGAGGACCCAACATAAAATCAGGCCCGATTACCCATCAGGTGGGCCCCATGAATGCAGGATCATTAGTTTAACCATCACTTTTTGTCACTTATGTGTGGTATACATGATGAGCACGGCTTAGCCTTATATTTGGGGGTCTTGATGAATGACCCACATCTCTCAATCCACATCTTACCATCTTGAATGTTTGGGAGGTTTTTTAGTGTTTTGAGACAATAGCCCGAGGACCCAACATAAAATTAGGCCGGGTCACCCATCAGGTGGGCCCCATGAATGCAAGATCACTAGTTTAACCATCACTTTTTGTCACTTATGTGTGGTACACATGATGAGCACAACCTAGCCTCATATTTAGGGTCCTGATGAATGGTCTACATCTCTCAATTCACATCTTACCATCTTGCATTTTTGGGAGGGTTTTTTTTAGTGTTTTGAGACAATGGCCTCGATGACCCAACATAAAATCAAGCCAGGTTGCCAGAGGTGGGCCTCATGAATGCAAGATCTTAGTTTACCTGGGTGGAAATTGGAAAAACTTAACAAGCACTACAATGTATGTCTTTACAAGGTATGTCTTTACTCTACCTGGGTGATGATAAGCCGTGCAGTATTGTTGGAAAGGGAGACGTTCATATAAGTCAGAAAGACAGAACGATCTTGAAGTTGAAGGATGTCAGACATGTACCGAGTTTGAGACAAAACTTGATCTCAGTTGGGCAATTGGCCGATACCGGATATGTGACGACATTCACTAGTGACTCCCGGAAGGTCACAAAAGGTGCTTTGGTGATATCTCGAGGCAAGAAGGAAGGTACCTTATACGTGACTTCCGGATCATACAACTCACTCGCAGTTGCATCAACTGGAGTGAATGGGCAGTTATGGCATCAGAGGTTGGGACATATGAGTGAGAAATGGATGAAAGTGCTATTGTCAAAAGGGAAGCTACCAAGGTTAAAGTCTATCGACTTGAAATTCTGTGAGGATTGCGTGTATGGCAAGCAGAAGAGAGTAAGCTTCAAGAAAATAGGACGTGCTCCAAATACGCATCTGTTGGAGCTTGTGCACACTGATGTGTGGAGACCGGCACAGGTATATCTCTTGGTGGGTCACGTTACTTTGTTTCCTTTATTGATGATGATAGTAGGAAGCTGTGGGTCTATTTCTTAAAACATAAATCTGAAGTATTTGATATATTTAAGAAGTAAAAAGTATTGGTAGAAAATGAGACAGGTAAAACTGTAAAGTGTCTCAAATCTGATAATGGGGAAGAGTACTGTGATAAGATGTTTGAGGAGTATTGTGCAGCAAATGGGATCGAACATTAGAAAACGATTCTAGGGACACCGCAGCAGAACGGTGTGACTGAGCGCATTAACATGACTATTTTTTAGCGCGCCAGGAGCATGAGGTTACATGCAGGGTTGCCCAAGACGTTTTGGGCAGATGCTGTGAATACTGCCGTATATCTCATCAATAGAAGTCCCTCAGTACCATTGGATGGTGGGTTACTAGAAGAAACGTGGACTGGGAAAGAAGTGAGCCTTACACATCTCAAAGTGTTTGGCTACACTTCATATGTTCACATTGATGCAGAGCATAGAAACAAGCTAGATGCGAAGTCCAGGAGGTGCATGTTTATAAACTACGGGCAGCATGATTTTGGTTATTGGTTTTGGGATACAGAGAACCGAAAAATCATCAGAAGCAAGGACGTAGTCTTCAATGAAAAAGTGATGCATAAGGACAGTGTGCAGCAAAAACAGAATAAGACCGATGAGAAAGAATTCATAGAATTGGAAGAGTTACCGGACACAGGTGTTACAGTGCCACAGGATGAACATGCACAGGAGCATGATGAGGTAGAGCCGTAGACACCGGTTGTGAGGAGGTATACTTGAAAGAGGAGACCCAGGGTTCGATATTCTCCATCCTTACATCATCTACTGCTGACAGATAATGGTGAACCAGAGTGTTTTGAAGATGCATTACAGTTAGATACACGGGTTAAGTGGGAGCAGGCTATGGATGATGAGATGAACTCCCTTGAGTCTAATCATATGTGAGAGCTCGTCACTCTACCTAAGGGTAAGAAAGCTCTTCATAACAAGTGAGTTTACAGATTGAAAGTTGAGCACGATGGTTCGAAGCAGTACAAGACTAGATTGGTTGTGAAATGGTTCCAACAAAAGGCAGGTATCAATTTTACCGAAATATTTTCACCAGTGGTAAAGATGTCTACGATTCGCATGGTCTTAAGTGTAGTGGCTCCAGAGGATTTACATCTAGAGCAGCTAAATGTTAAGACAACATTTTTTCATGGGGACCTTGAAGAAAAGATATATATGCATCAGCCGACAGGATACGTGGCACCAAGAAAGGAGAATAAGGTGTGTAGACTAAAAAAGAGTCTATATGGCCTGAAGCAGGCCTTGAGGCAGTGGTACAAGAAGTTCAATAGTTTCATGTCGAGAAACGATTTTAGGAGATGTTATGCAGACCACTATTGCTATTTGAAGAAGTTTGATACGTCGTATATCATTCTTCTTCTGTACGTTGATGATATGCTTGTGGCCGGATCAAGCATGAAGGACATCTCAAATCTCAAAAGACAACTGTCTAGATAATTTGCCATGAAGGATTTAAGATCTGTAAAACAAATCCTAGGCATGAAGATAAAACGTGATAGAGAAAACAAGAAGCTAGTTTTGTCACAGTCAAAGTATATAGCCAAGGTACTTGATTAATTCAGCATGGGAGGTGCTAAGCCGGTTAGCACTCCATTAACCAATCACTTCAAGCTTTCTAAGGAGTAAAGTGCGAAGACGTAGGAGGAACGAGACTATATGGCTAAAGTCCCATATGCGTCAGCTGTAGAGAGCCTCATGCATGCTATAGTTAGCACGAGACCAAAAATTGGTCAAGCAGTGGGAGTTGTTAGCAGGTTC
This sequence comes from Liriodendron chinense, assembly GCA_003013855.2. Lineage (NCBI taxonomy): Eukaryota > Viridiplantae > Streptophyta > Magnoliopsida > Magnoliales > Magnoliaceae > Liriodendron > Liriodendron chinense. The sequence goes on from PVNU02003299.1 coordinate 1,063,434, forward strand.
ATGAACAACCCCGGGAAGGAACTTTGGGAAGCTATGAAGTGATCCTCAGATACCTGGTAGGTACTGTGGATGTAGGACTGTGTTATGGAAGATCGAAAATCAAGCCACAAGGCTACGTCGATTCAGATTTAGCAAGGGATATTAACAGCAGAAAAAGCACAACAGGGTATGTCTTTATTCTAGGTAGTATTGCAGTCAGTTGGGTCTCTCAGTTACACAAGATAGTGTCCATCAGTACAACGGAAGCAGAGTATGTTGCAACTACAGAAGCGTGCAAGGAGATGGTGTGGATGCAGGGTTTTATGGAAGAGTTGGGAAATAAGCAAATAGATTGCAAGCTGTACAGTTATAGTCAGAATGCAATACACTTGGCTAAGAATTCAGTCTTTCATTCAGGACGAAGTATATTGACATCAGATATCACTTCATACGTTCCTTACTGGAAGATAGATCAATTGCTCTGGAGAAGATCCATACAAGTGAGAACCTTGCAGATATGTTGACCAAGGAGGTCACACGAGAGAAGTTGAAGCTCTATTCAGCTTTGATTGGTCTTCAAGCTTGAAGACGGGGAGGTGGTGCACTCCGAATGTAAAAGACGAAGGACTATGGTGATGTGTCTCCAAGTGGGAGATTATTGAGGTGTGGAGCCAACACACCAGATTGTCAACCAGTGGTGGTCGGGCACCCGGACGGTCTGTGGACTGGGCGCCCGATATTCACGTATTGGAGACAGAAGTCTTTGGACTGTTTCTCAAACAGTTGGGTGCCCGATGGTCAGTGGACCGGGCGCCCGGTGCCATGGGCGAGCACCCGACCAGGTTTGGTCGAATGCCTGAAATTTGGACATTCTCTTGCTGATCTCGCTGGACATTTTCTACATTAGGCGGGCGCCTGACCAACCCTGACCAGGTGCTCGACCGGACGCGAAGTGTTTCGCGGGTTTTCTTATTTTGAGTCCTATTTCCTCATTATGCTATATAAAGGGGTGTAACTCGGGATTATGTGATATAATTAGGTTTTCTATACGTCCAAGGTGAGAAAGAGAGAAGGGGTTAGCAAAAAGGGTCATCTCTGTGCATGAGAGCATCGGAGAAGGTAAGTGTATTGCTTGTAACTTCGTTTTCTTTCATAGTCGAGTTTTGCACCGTGGTTTTTTTTACCCTTGTTGGGATTTTTCCACGTAAATTCTGTCTTGTGGGCTATTGGTTTGTTTCAATTCTGCTTCTAGATATTATTTCTTCTTGTTTATCATTTGTGGGTGAGATCGAAGATTGGATCTCGGTTCACCGACATTGTTGGCGTGCTGCGCAACATAATAAATGGCCCACATCTCTTACAAATGTACCCAACTCTTGCATATGTGCTTGGAATATCGTAGAAATGCCTCCATGTTAGCAAACCTAATTAACCGAACTTTGGGACTTAGACAACAAGAGAAGAAACAAACAACAAGAATGAAATCCCAACTCAACAACTCTCTTCGGCTTTATCCTTGTAACTTACATGTGTGTATGCCGTCCAATCTAGACAAGGCCCTATGTAAGTTCCCATATAATAAGAGAAGAGATAAGGGAGCCATTCCAAAAATTCCAACCGTTGAAATTTCAAAGCCCACCAAATCCCAACACTAATCTACGTGTAGTTGTGTACAATGTGAACAATGTTTTGGGAACCTTCGGCCACAATCTAAAACACCCCAAAAAAACCTTCGGAATATGCGAAAAGGTACCATAGGCAATATGAAAATGATTGTGTCACAATCTCCACTTTGGCAACAAGTAGAAGCTCATTTCTATGTAGTGGACCAATTATTTTGACTTGGCAAACATACCATTATTGGTGGAGTTATATTAAATAGTGATAATAATAAGATGGCGGTGTGGCGAAGAGTCATTTGATAAGTTATTGTTTTAAAATATCTTGAAATGGGATGACAGGAATGGATGAGTACCGTTGGCAATTGGTCACATCGGCCCGCGTGCATGGGTCTAACCGGTCCCACCTGCTTCTCACCTGTGGCTGCCAATCTAAATGGGTAGCAGGTCGAGCTCGGGTCAAAAAATGAGGTCCATTTGTGTAACCGGACCCGACCTGATTCCCCATGTAGGCTATCAATGGGCTGGGTCAGATGACTAGTTTGATATGAAATGCAAATAAAATATTTGAGTTTCCATGCAAAAATTTTCAAAGGTTGCATACTTATTGCTTGTACCAGAGCAAGTGTTGCAAATGCTTAATATATTTTCTTTACTGGACTAATAAACCCAAGAACTATTGGATGAATATGAACACATCTTTCATTTGAAGAAGTGGAGCCTATAGTTTTCGAATCCAAGCCATCGGTCTGCCAATCGTCTTGTGGATGGACCAGGATCATGCTTCAAAAGAACTCTTAGTTGGGATTTTTGGATACGGGTATTCTTGCTCAATCCTATCCACTGAACAATTTAGATTGGTGATGGCACCATTTTCTCTTGTAAATGATTGAATAAGAATACACTTCAGAATATGGGCATACCTTTAACCCCATGGTGCATTTGTAAACTTGGGTTGGGTTAGATCAGGACCCAAGTGCAACTCCATGGATTGGGTAGGATCAGGAATGGGCCACATGAGTTTCAAATTGCTTGGGTTATGCCTTCGGGTAATGAGTCGTAGGCATTAGTGTATAATATCTTACTGTATATTTTTTTTTATATACATGGTATTAGAGTTACAGTTCTAATTTACTGTTTTCTTTTAAGTACCACGTCCTTTCAATTTTCCCCGGATCCAGTCACAACAACGAGTTTCCATAACTGTAGATAAGTATTATATGCTCTAACATACCCTAACGGTGGGTTGGGTTTAGACCAGAATTCTTAGCTGTTTGTAATGGGTTGATCTGACACCAACCCAAGACAACCCATATTTGCATGTGACACTCCTATGCAACTCAGGTCATATAGCTATTTCTCAAGTATATATGTGAAACATCCTAGCATGAATAAGGTGAGGCCCACCATGAGGATGATCACCTCTTTAATGGTTGTGATCATTGCATGAACTCACTTGCTACATTACCATACATGTGAAAGAGTGACCATTAGTACTAAGTTGATGAATATCTACTTGGTTTGCCTTGTTGTGAAATGATTACATATAAGCACCATATGTAAATTGTTCATATGGATTGAAGATTAAGCAAGTTAGTCCGGTCCTGAGTCAAGTCAGGACTCAGCCGAGTTGAAGGTAACTCATCTGATGAGTTGGGCAGATTGGGTGTATTTTCAATGCAACTGGTGGTGCTGAACGGTATCAGAGTCGACAAAGCCTGAGTTGACTCGGGCGAGTCGCATCCAACATGGAAGAGTCATCAACCCAAGGTTCCTATCAGGAGATCAGAGCGGTGCAATATATAAGCCACACCATTTTCATCACGTGAGTGACTCAGACTCGGTAGAATGATTAGATACCACAAGTCTCCTGACTCGGGTGAGTCCTAACTTGACTCAGGACCGAACAAGTCAATTCAAGTAGCTGAGTCTTTTAACCACGGTTACAAGGAATACAAAAGTCACTTAAGTACGCACAAAACAGAGAGGTATTTTAGTAAATAATCAGCTGGTAGGGACATGCAACTCCAGCATTATATCAACCTTTGGTAGATGCAATGAGGCCCCTTCTCTTATATCACGAGATGCGGCGCCAAGTTCTTCCTCTTTTTTTTTCCAAATTAACAAAAAAGCAACCGTTGGAGATCTCCTTTGGCTATTCAAATGTCAACGGCTACCTAATATAAATACACATCCAATCCCACCCTCTTCAGTAACCCACAAAACTCTTCCATCTCAAATCTCATTTTCTTCCATCTCTTTCAATCCCAACATCTTTTTTCTCCTTCTCCAATTTGGGTTTCTTTCCATCTTTCATACAATCTCTTTTCCTTCTCAATCGCTTCTCTTGAATCTCTTTTGAGTTCTTGTATTCATCTACAAAACCCAAAAATATTTCATTCTCTCCTCCTCAGATTTCATAGAGAGAGAGAGAAAGAATGGGAGAGGAAATGGGCACCCCAGGAAGCTCCATGCATGGAGTTACAGGCAGAGAACAGTCCTTCGCCTTCTCAGTCGCCTCTCCAGTGGTCCCCACAGACACCACGGCCAAGTTCGCTCTCCCCGTCGACTCCGAACACAAGGCCAAGGTCTTCAAGCTCTTCTCCTTTGCCAATCCGCACATGCGAACCTTCCACCTCTCCTGGATCTCCTTCTTCACATGCTTCGTCTCCACCTTCGCCGCTGCCCCGCTCATCCCCATCATCCGCGACAACCTCAACCTCAAGAAGGGTGACGTGGGAAATGCAGGAATCGCCTCCGTCTCCGGCAGCATATTCTCCAGGCTCGCCATGGGGGCCATCTGTGACCTCCTTGGCCCGCGCTATGGATGTGCCTTCCTCATCATGCTCACAGCTCCAACCGTCTTCTGCATGTCCCTCGTGTCGTCAGCTAGCGGGTATGTCGCAGTCCGTTTCATGATTGGCTTCTCTCTCGCAACATTCGTCTCATGCCAGTACTGGATGAGCACCATGTTCAATAGCAAGATCATCGGGCTAGTCAATGGGACCGCTGCCGGGTGGGGCAACATGGGTGGTGGCGCCACCCAGCTCTTGATGCCATTGCTCTACGATATAATCCGGCGAGCTGGAGCCACGCCGTTCACCGCCTGGCGCATATCCTTCTTCATCCCTGGGTCCCTGCATATCGTCATGGGGATCTTGGTCTTGACATTAGGCCAAGATCTTCCTGATGGAAATCTTGCTAGCCTTCAGAAGAAGGGAGATGTGGCCAAGGACAAGTTCTCTAAGGTCAGTTACTTCATTTCTTTCTTCCTAAATAGAGGTGTAAAATGTAAATGTGGTGGTCCATCTCTGATGGTCCAATTGACTATGGAGTGTTAATCTGATAAGCCCACCTAATGGGTGCACCACAAGTGCTAGCTGGAAGATTCTAACCCTTCATCTGGAAGTTTTTTGGGTCATCTCTAGTTTGCTGGGGGAGATATCAGATCAACAGCTTGGATTGATGAACCATGGGCCCCACCTCTAGGGACAGTAATTATTCACCATTTCTGTATGCACCCAAATAACATTTTCTTTTGTTTTTGTGGCCCAACTTTTTTTCTATGGTGAAGGTGCTGTGGTATGCCATAACAAACTACAGGACATGGATATTTGTACTTCTATATGGTTACTCAATGGGCGTTGAACTTACTACTGACAATGTCATTGCTGAATACTTCTTTGACAGGTTCTTAATTTTTTCCATCCTCTTCTTCTTGGTTGGCACGTTTGGATGCGCAATTGAAATGAATTACAATTCATCATCCTATTCGTTGTATAAGGGTGGTACGATTTTTCTTCATATGGATGATCAAAGTCAAATCCGTAATTGCAAATTTGAATGTGGGACCAATTGCAATTCAATTCAATTGAGCATCCAAACGCTTGGGTTTCAAGACTCAAAACACAAAAGAGACTGACATCAATGCTTGTGGGTAAAACAGGTTCAATCTCAAACTCCACACGGCAGGCGTCATCGCAGCCACATTCGGGATGGCGAACATCGTGGCCCGCCCATTCGGAGGCTACCTATCTGACCTTGGTGCCCGTAGGTTCGGCATGCGGGCCCGGCTCTGGAATGTTTGGATCCTCCAAACCATGGGTGGAGCATTCTGCATCTGGCTGGGTCGCGCCAACACCCTCCCAATCTCCGTCTTCGCCATGATATGTTTCTCCGTCTGTGCACAAGCTGCATGTGGGGCCACCTTTGGAATCATACCATTCATCTCTCGCCGATCGTTGGGCATCATATCGGGCTTGACGGGGGCAGGCGGGAACTTTGGATCAGGCCTCACACAGCTGTTGTTCTTCACAAGCTCAAACTACTCGACTGCAACTGGGATATCTCTAATGGGGGTGATGATCATGGCATGCACAATGCCGGTGTGCCTGGTCCACTTCCCACAGTGGGGCAGTATGTTCTTGCCGCCATCAAGCGACGTAACAAAATCGAGCGAGGAATACTACTACGGATCTGAATGGAATGAGGAGGAGAAACAGAAGGGATTGCACCAAGGCAGCCTCAAGTTCGCCGAGAACAGCCGATCAGAGCGTGGCAGGCGCATTGCATCGGCCCCGACGCCGCCGAATTCGACGCCGGTCCATGTGTAGAACAAGGACAGCTACAAAGGGGGGGTGCAATAAGGGCTGTTGTAACAGCAAGTTAGTGTAGTTTTGGTGCATGCATGTGGGTGTGTTTGGATATGAAAGCATGGGCTAGTCTTTTGTACTGCAAGTGTTGTACGTGTAGTTAGTAGGGCATATATGAAAACTCGGAAAATCGGACTCAGTCTCCAGCTGGGTCGGATCCACCCGATCGGATCTTGTAATAGTTATAAACTGAATATGCCCAAAATGAGAAATGATCTAGTAAGCTATCTGCACCGAGTTGCAATTGGATTTTTCACCGTTCAAATCGCCTATCTGGACCGCCCATTCGATCTAGTCTAATCTTCTTTTAAAGCAGGATTGCTCTGCTCGGTATGAAACGAGGATCCGACTCATCCATGACTTTCAGCCTATAGTTAGTGAACAATCTTGTCAATCAATTTCCGCAGGCCACTGACAAGACGGTTTGGATCGGGCGCGGATTTCCTGCGAAAGCCTTGTGCAGGAATTTCCTGCGCTGGGAACCAAGGTGGGCCCACAGTGATGTTTTATGATAAATCCACACCGTCCATCCGTTTTGGGAGCTCATTTTAGACTATGAAAACAAAAATGAACCGGATCCAATACTCAAGTGGGCCGAAAACGTGAGATTTGAACGTCCACAGTTGAAATATTTGTGGAGCCACAGGAGTTTCGAATCAGGATAATATTTGTTTTTCCAGTTCATCCCAATAGTAGTGACGTTATGAACGGTATGGATGTCATACAAACATCACTGTAGACCCAGGGATGTTTCAACGGTAGTAATTTACCTACCCACCTTTTCCTTTAGTGAGGCCCACTTGAGTATTGGATCCGGTTCATTTTTGTTTTTATAGTCTAAAATGAGCTCCCAAAACAGATGGACGGTGTGGATTTATCATAAAACATCACTGTGGGCTCCACCGTGGTTCCCAGCGCAGGAAATTCCTGCGCAAGGCTTTCGCAGGAAATCCGCGCCCGTTTGGATCAATCGGGAGCGGATTAGGTGAGACCCCGGACTCACCCAAGAAGGTAATACACTTACAGTGGGGCCCACCTTGATATATGTATTCTGTATCTATGCCGTCCATTAGTTTTTCCAGATAATTTTAGGGCATTATGCAAAAAATCAAGCAGATCCAATTATCAGGTGGACCATACCATAGGAAAAGGTAGCGATTGAACGCCGTACTATTAAAAATTTCTTAGGGCGTACCTTAATGTTTCCTTAGTATTTATTTATCATCCAATCTGTTGATGACGTCACATAAGCCTGGACGAAGGGAAAAAAAATAAATATCAACTTGATCAAAGACTTTTGTGGTCCATTAATGGTCAATCACCACCGTTTCCTACTGTATTGTCCACCTGATAATTGAATCTGCCTCATTTTAGAGATTATGACCAAAAATGATATGGAAAAATGGATGGACAGCATGGATGCAGAATACATACATGAAGGTGGGCCCCATGGTAAGGGCTGAACCGTCGTGGGTGAGTCCAGGGTCTCATGATCACCAAATCCACTCACGGATCAATCAAGAGCTTTATTCTACTGAATGGATGGTGCAGATAGCTTATATGGATTGCGAGGGCTTCAAATGCAACTACGTCTACGTGCATGGAGCATGGTAAGTCCCCGGTGAACTCAACCCACCTTGATCAGTACTGTACCCGAAATAATTATAAATATTTAAGTTAGTAATATATACTAAATAACCTTTGTTAACTCCAAGAAATGATTTATAGTGCATGAAATCCGACCATTGAGGGCCCTAGGTGGCCAAGTTCTTCAACTACAAGGCTTAGGGTGAGGACCCGGACCAGATGCGGGTTGGCTGGTGACCGGAACACAACACCGGCCAGCAAGCTGGTGTCAAAGCTCTGTGGGTCCCAGCATGATATATGTGTTTTATCCACACCGTCCATCCATTTTTCCAGTTCATTTTGAAGGAATGAGATAAATGAGGCATATACAAATCTGAAGTGGACCACACCACATGGAACAATGGGTATTGAGCACTTACCGTAGTAAGATTTTCGGGACCAAAGAAGCTTTGGATCAAACTGATATTTGTGTTTTCCATTCATCCATCTCTTTGTGATCTTATGAACAGGTTGGATAACAAATAAACATCATCATGGGCCCAAGGGAGTTTTCAACGGTGGACATCATTCTCCTCACTGTTTCCTGTGATGTGGTCCACTTGAGCTTATATCTACCTCTTCTTTGTCCTAATGCCTTAAAATGAACTGGAAAAATGGATGGACGGTGTGAATAAAACGCATACTTCATGGTGGCACCCACAGAGCTTTGACACCAGCTTGCAGGCTGGTGTTCGAGTCATCAGCCAACCCGTGTACGGACAAGATTTTTTGTGTTGGTTTTTTCACAACTTTAAAAATGGTGGAGACTCTCAACCGTAAACGTGGCCTTGATGTACCGCAATCAAGACCGTCCAAATCGCTGTCCCAAATCGTTAACCTAAAAATTGCACCCAGAGAATAGTTAAAAACTCCATATATGAAATTAACCGTCCATTTGATCATAGCCACTAATTGGATGGTTAGGGTTGTGTAGTTATCATGAATTTAAAAATATGATTCATCTATAATGGGTCCCGCAATTTGGATGGTCTGGATAGTCGGACATCACTGCCACATGTGAGGAGGATGAGTAACTACCATTTTTTAAACTGTGTAGAACTAACATAGATGAATGTAGATGCCACGTCAGATCTTAATCAGTTCCTGGATTAGAGGAAGTTGACAATTGCATGGAGGATTATTATAAGGGGAAATGATCACATGTATGTGGGGCCCACCACGATGTCTATCTTCGCTTGTGGTGAAACGATTCAGTGGGTTAAAGTGTATGAAAACCATTCCATGCACCTACTTGCATTTGAACTTGTTGGCATCCCCATCACCTATCTTGACCGTCCATTAAGTCCAGTCAGCTCTTCTTTGCACTTCTGCACAAAAATCACCGCAATCAGGTCGTTCATGACTCGACCTATATTCATCAAATGATCTTGTGCATTCAACTTTTCATGCTGTTTACTGGATAGTTGGCAATAACGGTCCGAATGGCATGATTTTTCCATGGCAGCCTATGATGAGAAATGGACGGTCCAGATTGGTGATTTGGGTTGTCAACATGTCCAGGGACAACTGGTTGAATTGGATGGTTTCCATGCACTTGATCTGGTGGTCAGGATGCCTACCATAGGTTTGTATGTAGGGCCTACACCGGTATTTTTTTTATCAAGCTTATATTTTGTATCTACGGTTCAAGCAAGGGTTTCCACCTGATGGACGGAGTGGATTTCCTTATACAACATGGTGGGCCCAACGGAGCTTGGGTTTTTATGGATGAATCTGGTCCGTTCATGCCGGTTTAAGCCATTTTTAGAGCTTTTCTAAACCTCTATTTTTTTTTTTTAGCAAGTCTCCATACACATGGTTAGTATCATACACGTGCCGATGAGGCCCACTCATCAGATGTTTCCACGTCGAAGATTCCGCTGCCAAAATCATAAAGACCTTTTTCCAACCATTGGTTGATCTCACAGACTTGTGGTCAATGACCCAATGAACGGACCATCCTGATTTTTGGGCCACGACATGCTTGTGGTGGGCCACAATTGAACCGACAGGATCTACCACTACATATAATTTCATGATATTCCAATAAAGAGGCTCATATACTATAAGGTACGTTGCCTCTAGGCAACTACCTGCATGGATGTGATCTGAACCACCCATTTACCTAATGGACCATAGACCAAAAATCACACTGGATGGATGGTCCTTGCCATATAATGGGCCTATAGAGCAAAAATTGGGCCACAGTAGATCTTTTAATCTGGACACTTCTTAAAAAATAAACCATGCACCACACATGATTTCCAATTTGTAAGCCGTCTTTCCAAAACTCGGTGACCTGACTCGAAACCCAGCCGAGTTAATTCAACTCCCTTACGAGTCGAGTCATTGAGAAACTCGCCTGACAAGCAAGACTCAGTTCTGATGCGCCAAGACTCGAGTCACATAAAAAACTCGGTGAACTTGGCCCTGAGTCGAACCGACTCACTTATTGACTCAAATGGCTTAGTTTAAAATATTGAGCTGATTCAAGCCTTTTCGGGTCAAGCTAACTCGGCTGAACACTGAGTCAGGTCGAGTTGAGTTTCAGGTTTAGGGCCGCCAATGGGCCCGACCTGGGGTTGTTTCGGCCCTGATTTTAACTCTTCGGGCGGACCCATTCAAAAGTTTGATCTTGCTTGGCCTAAATCCAGTCCATTGACAGCCCCCAAACAGACTAGATCCTTGACGTTGATCTGATAAATGGGCCCATGGTTCCACGATCAAGACCATGGGTCTGTTACATCACAGGACCATTCCTGAAAACTATCCCACATTGGGAGATGCAATCCCCCAATCTCTGGACTTTTTTCCACCGTATGGCCAACATGGATGATTTTTGTATATCCAGTCCGTCCATCCGTTTCTAAAGCCCATTTTTAGTAAGAGATCCCAAAAATTATGCAGATCCAAATCTCACGTGGATCATACCACAAGAAACAGTGTGATTGAGTGCCCCACTATTAAAATTTCCAAAGAGCCCATCGTAAGGTTTTGGTAGTGTTTATTTGCAATCCAAGCTCTTTATAATGTCAATAAGCTATTGATGAAGAGAAAATATACAAATCAGATTGATCCAAAACTTTTGTGGCCCACAAAACATTTTTAATGATTATTCATCACTGTTTCTAATGGTGAGATCCACCAGAGATTTGGATATTCTTAGGGTTTTGGATCACATCCTAAAATGATATGGAAAAACAGATAGACGGCTTAGATATATAAAGAAATACATCAAGACGGGCCCCACACGGTTAGGTTAACACCCACTAAGCTGTTCCCAGGGTAACACCTAATTCGCACCCCTATTTTTAGGCCAAAAATAGAAAGGTTAGGATCATCTGATCAACAAGATTTTCAAGACATGGCCAACAGACCAATTTTCAAATATTAATAATATTTTCTATAATATTATAGATATCAACTATACTTTAATATGTAAAAATTGACAGCAATAACATCCCGATACCAGAGAAACATCCATAAATATGTGAAAATTAACAGAATTAGAAAAACATTTGAAAACTAAAAAAAATCTCCAATATTTTAGGGTTTCTTTTTTTTTTTTTTTAGAATTTTATTCCTTAGATGATTTTGATTACTCATGTTTTTTATCAAATAAAAGTTTAGATTTATGAAAAAATCTCAACTCAAAATGAAGCTAAGCCAGAATTCAAAGGTGACGAAAGAAAAATCCATAGAAACTTCATTTTTTTTCAAATGTCAACATGGATTGTAATGAAAATCCATGTCTATTAATTCTCATGCATTGACATGAATTTGTAGTGAAAAATAAACATTTAAATGGAAATTAAGAAAATTCTAATTTTTTCATTTTTATATTAAAAATGTGTTCTTCACTGTTAACTAATGCGCAAATTTTTTAAGTTCATTAGTATTGGCAATCTATTGATTGCCTACAAAATTTTTATATTTGTTTTATACTAGATTTTTTCGCCAACACATATTTAGGCCCTTATAAAATAAAACTTATTATGCATAATTGTTTTTAGAAAATTTTGATTCCTAAATATGCAAACATGTGTTTTTTAACATCTCCTCAAGTTTCTGTGAAAATTTTTACTTTATTCCCATGTTTTCTCACAAAAACCAATATTTTTCCAAGCAAAGTTTCCCTAATGTTTTCCCACAAAAAGCAATATTTTTCCAAGCATAGGTGACAATATCCGCGCCACCGACACATGTTTCCATATCCCCAGTCATAGATGCATGTAACAATACCGACACTCTGGGACGAGGAAAAGTAGTTATTTGATAGTTTGGAACAGAGATGCGAGCCACCGACACATGTTTCCATATCCCAGTCATGACGCATGTAGCAATACCGACACTGAGCACTTGTCCTAGCCCATGGATAATATGGGCACAACTTCAATGCCGACAGTGAGCATTGAGAGTGAGTGCACCCATTCCCTCCAAAACATAAAAAGAAAAAGATGGCCAGCGAGAATCCAACAATCATTTCAAAATGCAAATTTTCAAACACCCATTTAAAAAATCTCTAGAAATCCATGCCTACAGTCCTACTAACAGCACTCACACAAGCTTAGAGACAGAAGGGACCTCGCTGCACATGATCCTGGCCTTCATCAGGCAAAGCTCACAGTGAACCTGTCCAGTCCACCCATCGGGTGGGCCACACTTGTACGAGAATATCCATGTATACATGACACTAACCAACATCCACATTCACTTGCAGCCTGCCACATTCACTTGTACTAATTGCCTCTTAAGCCCTGACATGGTCCAATGAAAAAGCACCACTCGTGCATTAAAAATGAGAGTGAAAAAGGAGATTTTCCTGTTCAAAATGACAATTTTGCCATTTTCAGTCTCGCATCTGACACACACAGGTGGCACTTTTTTATTGGGCCACATCGAGGCTTACATGCAATAAGTGTCCATTCACAATGGATCCGCCCTGATGAACAGCGCAGACCTGACACGCCATAAAGGTGTGTGGCTGGCGCTTTTAATTTCACACACTCACACTCATTTGCATATGGCCCAGTTCGAAAAATACAAACATCATCGAGACCTCTACAACGCCAATCTATACCCTCATCAACTGACCGAAAAACCAAGCAAAATATACAAACAGGCAAGAACTAAAAACCCCAAGAAAACCAACCCACAGCCATTCAAGCGATATCCAAGATCGATATGAGCCAGCAACTATCAGATAAACCCTTTTTTTTACTAAATTTTCCTAAGTGGGTTGACCAAACCCCAGCGTTCCATCACAAGCGTTTTGGATATCATTTCCTACATTAAACCAAACACATGAGAAAGGGGAGAATGCACACCTCTTCAAGTTCCCCCTCTGGGGATTGGTTTATAAAGCACAACCGTAACAAACTTCGAGCGGAAGCGGTGAGTGATCCCGAGGGCCACTACCGATCGTGGGGCCTCCCTGTTCTCTATGTATAGATGGTTGAGGACCACGTTCTGAGGTAAAGGAAGGTCGCCTGAGGAAGCCTCTCTGTTCGGCGGGAAGCTCAGCAGCGTGTGTTGCAGATGGGGTGGGACAGTCGGTGGATCCCGCCCTTCGTCCTCGATTCCTGGGAATGGGTTGTTGTAGCTCGAGTCGGGCGACCTCGGGACTTCGAATCCCATGATGTTTACTTCATCCTGCACAATACACATGGATTTCTTTTTCATTCAGACAAGCGCGTGGAAATAGGCATATAGACTTTGGGAGATTACGGCTTACATGATCCTCACTGTATGGATTGTCCATGGTTTTGCAAAGTGAAACCGTCTAACAGTGGAAAATCATCAAAAGCGGACACTCCAGAACCTGGAAAAAAAAAAAAAAAAGAGTTCCATTGAGATCAGGACACTGGTTTCACTATGTAGGCATCAAAGAATTATGAAAAAATAGAAGAAAACACCATGCAAGTTAGCAACCATAGATATATTATAAAGCAGGCAGTTTTGGATTTGCTTGATGGGTAATATTTCATTGGTTTGTACCATATTTTTTCATACATTCCATTTCTAGTAATAGAAGAATTTGAGCTCATCAGCAATGGGACAGTAGACAGTTTTTCATTCTTATAAGTTGGTTCAAATGGCCCACAAGCATTTTGCAGATTTCAAACAAATTATATGGTATCTGGTCAGTTAATGACCCAAAACAATTGGTCATTGATCACTGTAAGTTTCGCGGCTACGTGGATGCACGAATGGCGCTTGTTTTTTGCTGCCAGGAGGCTAAAGGCTGCATATGGAAGTACCAACCAGTCTATGGTTGAAATTATCAGCGGGCCACTTCCTTCCTGAAAACAAAGTCTGATTTCAAACAAATGGCGCTTGGTTCTTCATTCTTATAAGTTGGTTCAAATGGCCCACAAGCATTTTGCAGATTTCAAACAAATTATATGGCATCTGGTCAGTTAATGACCCAAAACAATTGGTCATTGATCACTGTAAGTTTCGCGGCTACAGTGGATGCACGAATGGCGCTTGTTTTTTGCTGCCAGGAGGCTAAAGGCTACATATGGAAGTACCAACCAGTCTATGGTTGAAATTATCAGCGGGCCACTTCCTTCCTGAAAACAAAGTCTGATTGAGCAGGTTATGAGTTTTCCAGTTCTCTGTATAAAAATAACAACTTCGCTCATTTCAAGAAGTCCTACTTGAAATAAACAAGATATTAGTTTGTGGAAAGTGATCCATGCCCGTCCATGAATCCTGGTGTACTCCCACAGATACCTCCCCAAGTCATGCCATTCTTGACTACTTGCTGCATGTAATGTTTATAAATGCAAAACGAACCACATCAGATTTTTGTCTTCTTTTTTTCCATATTCTTCTTCTTCTTTGATTTCTATTTTATTTTATTTTTTGAAAGGTATCAAGAAGTTTATCGAGAAGGGGAGGTACTGGATACTCTTGTCTGCATAGGACGCTTGATACACAGGCACTTAGAAATGGTACATGCGGCATATTCTATCTCAATAAACCGACCAAATTATATAACCCACTATTGCCAAGTTACAGTCCAAAATTCCGATTGGTTGAACAATCCTAATTTGTGGACAATTGTTCATTGAAATAAAACAATTGGATATTTTTCATTTTTAACCATCCAATAAATGTTGACCAATCTGATAGCCAGATAATCAAATAAGCGTAATTTTTAGTCCACAATACATCTAAAGCAGTGAATATAATTGGACAGTTTAAATTACTTGTACAACAGGTATACAATTTTAAAGCATTTTCTAAGTGTCTGCATATCATCCATCACACTCTATCAAATACTCTATCAAAAAACAAAATGGCAATACATCAACAGCGGCAGAGGAGAGCCAATTCTGAGTTAGCCTCTCATCACACCTTTTGGCAAGAGAATCAGCTAACCTGTTCACCATCCTAGGAACACAAGCTAAAACAACCCTCCTATGGGCCAAAATGGATCTGATTCCAGAGATCAAACAACAACATTTCCAAGGAGTCAAGGACCATTTTCTATGTGGGCCCTTCCATAACCAAATCTCTTTGCAATGAAGATGCAAAGACATGCAAACCATCTCTTTGAGCTCTGGTCACTGCTTCCATAGAACCAACTCTACCACATGTGATATGGGTCCAAGGAGAACCCAATCGGCCAAGTTCGCTGAAATCCATTCAGTTACAGAACTGAAGGGAATCAACTGATCATTATTTAGATAGGTTGTCCCTGCCATTTCAGCACTCATTTTTGCCCATTCAGCAACTTCCCCAATGTGGGTTTTGCTTCCCATGTCAAAATTTCAAATTAAAGATAATCGAAGGGACCGATAAAACTAGGGTATGGCACATGGAGAGCTTGTATAGATTATAAAGGAGGGAGAGAGAGAGGGGGAGAGAGAGAGAGAGAGAGAGAGAGAGAGAAGGGCGCTCAATAGTGGCAGACCCATCCCTACACTTTCCAATGCTATGGCCCACAACTTTTAGATCTACCTCATGTTTGCGCTGACGTCCTAAGATGAACCAAAGCAACATACGTATGGAGCAGATGTCACAAAATCATCACGGTGGGCCCCACAAGCCTTTGTTGCATAGGCTCCCTAATCTACATAGTCGGTGCAGGCTACATGCAAAGGAGAGGAGGTGTGGAGCAAGCTACTTTCATGGAAGAATTGAAATGATAAAAAGGCCCTCAGTTGAAGGGCCAGCTGCTTCCCATTTCCACTTACACCCTTCCATGGACCAGTGTTCATAATCAGTATCGATGCATGTATTGCACACTTGGAATACTCAAATACATCGGTACAACAAGGAAAATATTGCATGTATCTGGGACATGGTATACCAAATCGGTTAAGTAACGGCCGTTACGTAATGGTAACAATCATAACCGTTACGCCTTACAAGGCCATAACGACCCCGTAACAGTCCTGTAACAGTTATTTAAAAAAATTAAAAAAAAAAAAAAACAACCACCCATAACCGCCGTTACGGCCCGTATCATAACGGTAATGGTGGTGGCCATTACGGCCACCGTTACTATTATAGAACACATTGATCTGAGAATACATTGCAATCTAAGGGAAACAATGGGAAAATGATGGAATTTTTCAATAAAACTTTAGGATGAGTTAAAAGAGATGATCACACACTTAGAACTCAAAACATTACATAAAACAAGTACACATGATAAGTTTCCATCGTATATGGTTCCCTAACTATGCATTGTCTAACAAAAGTAATGCAACTTATATCCAAAGAGAGTTCATATAATTCATAAATCATACAATATACATACCAAAACACAAACAATACATACAAAAACAAAAAAAAAAAAAACAAAAAAAACAAAACAAAAAAAAAAAACAAAAACAAAAAATTGAAAATTCAAGAAACCATCTCCAATCTATAGATCAGCTTGCAAGTAGCGTCCATTGAGTTTTTGATACCCTACTGGCAATTTAAATGGGTAAAAACGGAAGATTTTCGGATTTTCTCTAAAATCTTCCATCTTCTCCAAATTAAAAGATTGGAGCATCAAACCATGATTTTGCATGCAAATATGCATAATCATGATTAGTAACTTATTTCTACCCAATGTTTTAAATAGCAAATAGCGTTGCAAAACGTTCACCCCTCTAAAGCATTAGGCTTAAGCTACATAGCATGTAGCGTAAGCTACACGCTACTTCTAGATTTTTAGTTAAGGTTGTGCTTGATTGTGCCAAATATCATGAATTTTTACGATATTTTGCACCAAATTAGTCTGATTAATAAGGAAATTTAATGACATTTGGTGCAACCAAACCAGCCTAAGACATGAGGAAGAATAAGCAAAGATTAAATATAAAGGTAAAAAAGGAGCAAACTAACTGATTTAATACTATTACTTATGTGATTTTACTAAAATCATTGAAAAGATTAGCTAATCTTATTAAAAATAAAAAAATGTAATAAATCATTGAAAACATTAATTGATTTTAATGTTTTAGTAAAAAATTAGTGTAAGCTACGTAGCATATACCATAGGCTATGTAGCATGTAGCATAGGGTACATGTGACTTGAGATATTTTCATGAGTTACATGGCGTTAAGTCTAAGTTACACTACGTAGCGTAAGCTACATGCTACATAGTGAAGCTATTTAAAACATTGCTTTCTACCTAATTTGAGCAAAAGAGTTAAATAAGAACAAACAAAATCACAAAAAACTTGTTTCCGGAAGAGGGGTCACTATCTTGATATCATCGATACATATCGCATGTATCAACATTGTCAAAGAATATTTGTAAAGCAACAATGTGATATTTTGTGATATATCCATGTATCAACATTATATATGGAATAATACATGCAATATTTATGTTGATACAAGGGGATTTCACAATTCCCCCTATGCTCTGTATCGAGCCCATGCCATAGGCCAGTAGTATATTGGCCAATACTATCGATACTACAAACAATACCTAGGACTAATTGCAGGGGTAAAATTCACAAAAGGCTACTCGCAGTATATTTAGTAGAGATGAAATCAATAAAGAACAGAATAACCAACCGGCCCAAACTAAGAAAAAAACCCAAGTGGTCTACCAAGCTAAGAACCAAGTGACCGTATGGATTTTTGCCCATTCAGTCTTCCCTTAGGCATTGTATGATTGTTAACCTATTCAGTCTACCTTACAAAGAAACTTTACAATGCCTAACTAAGTAAATTCCCAAATCTTAGGTATAGATGTCTTATTAACCTAAGATTGTCGTTTGATAGCCTAAGGGATACATTTTTGTATCACTTCCAACCAGAGGGTAGAATTGGGCCTCATTTCTAAAATATCAACAACCAAAGGGCATGATAATGTAAATGAATGGCAACCAAAGGGCATGACGATGTGACAGCTCAAGTAGATGCTTCATTTTCAAGAAGCCCCCTACAACTCTTAAACGTATGTACTCTACAACTTCGAATTCTAGAATAAACTTAGCCCTTGTAAATGCTAGTTGACTTTCAGAGGAGCATAGTCAACTTACAATGCCTAGGCCAAAAGTTTGCACAATACCACTTGGGCTTTCAGTTTGTACAAGCCAAACGCGTGGTTGAATGATCCAAATTGTTGATGTTGAGGGCCCTTAGTGGATGGTCCATGGGCCAAAACACATCCCAGATGGAATATCCAAATCATTCGATAGGTGGCTGCGGAAGAAAATACGACAACAGTTTACATTCAACAGACAAAAGGTCAAATATTGTGTTAGCTAGGATCTTTAAATCTAGGGAAAATTTTGGTGCATGGGCCATCCACAGTGAGGTCTTGATGCAGACATCAAACCCTTTAGGGTTTATCAGCGTAGGAGGCGAGCGACGCATGGATCACTTTGGCTCGATGAAGGGCTTGGATCATTCGTGACGACGTGAGGAGCATTGAAGGCCCTATGCATGTGATTTCGCACATAGAAGGCCCCACAATGGGAAGACACGTGTGTAGGATGATGAAGACCCGACTGAGCAGTTTTCATTGTCTTCGAGCACCTAGAAGTCATCCGTTTCTATATTTTAGTCGCTGGACTTTTTTGTCGTCTTCGGGAAACCGATCGGGTGCCCGAAGTCCGCCTGACCACCGCGTAAATTACTTTTTTTTAGTTTCGTTTTTTACTCAAGTTTAAGGGTATTTTAATCTTTTTCTTCTTTTTTAGTGTTTATTTAAGAGGGTTTAGCCCTAATTACGAATTTAGCTTGATTACTGAATGAAAAGAACAACTTTGGTTGCCTCCTCCTCCTCCTCCTCTCTCTCTCTCTCTCTCTCTCTCTCTCTCTCTCTCTGTGGACTTCATCCTTTTCTCTTCCAATCTTCTTCTTCTTTCTTCTTCCTTTCCCCTCCAACATTCTTCAAAGGTACTCTTCTTCTTCCCTCTTCCTTTTAACCTAATTTTCTCCATTCTCTACAATCCTACAACTTTGAGTTTGATCTCAAACCCTAATCCTCAAGTTTTGATTCCCTAACCCGTGAAATCCTTTGATTCCTCGGGCTAGTGAAGCCCATTGCACGTTTGGATCATAACCATGCAAGATCAAGAGGTTCCATCCCTCGCCGGATCCGTTCCACCCAGTAACTGAATCCCACACCATGTGATTGTGATATTGGCCCACATTATTGCATGTTTCTTTTCTAATTCTCTTAGATTATGATGATAGATGCTGAGTTTTTACTATTATTGTTTTGTTATTCCGCTGGATTATGCGTTCATGGACATGCATCATAATTAGGCCGTCCTCCATCAGGTCCATTATATCAACAGTTTGGATCACTAAACTTTGGACCACACTTGTACAAACTAAAAACCCAAACATATTGCACAAGCTCTCCCTTACTCTAGTTAACTCTAGCGGTGCAACTACATAAAATCACCATGTCAAAAATCAGGAGTCCCATGTTGAGCTACAAAGTGGCACACTATAACGGGGGGCCCAAAAAAAAAACAAAAATGGGACAATCTCGCAAAGAAAAGAGGCTTACAATATAGTGTGGGGGTATCCTAAGAACCTCTGTAATAGTATTAAATCAAATTAGCTTTCGTAAACCTAAATTTTTTTTTCAGACTACTGAAAAGTAATTGACCCTTTTTTAAACCAAATGAAGATTATCTTTTTAATCGGAAGCTTGTCTATCGGGTTTGGATATTAAATCTCAGAATCATCTCCAATTGCTCGACTTTGAACTAGCTATTGAACATCTTTTTTATCCATTGAATGCTCAAAAAATCCTTCTAAACCAAATGAACATGGTATTTTTAGTTCTAAGTAGTGTCCGTCGGGTTTAGAAATTGAATCTAAGAACTCCATCCAACTGCTTAACTTTTAATTGATGGTTGAATATTCCTTTTTATATATCGTGTAGAACAATCTTCTTGTTACAGTAGCACGACATGATAGCAGGTCACTATAGCACAAAATTGTAGCAGGCACTGTAGCACGTGAAACAAGAGAAGAGGAAAGCTCTAATTAACATAAACAAAAGATAATAAGAGAATAAGAATTCCGTGGGCCTAGGTGGGCTAGATCCACTTCCATTAACACTCCCCCTCAAGCTAGAGCATGGATGTTGTCAATGCAAGCTTGAAGAATATGCATGTTGACTGAGTATGACTAAGAGCCTCAATGAATACATCAACAAGTTGACCCTGAGACCGGATATACAGTATAGAGATCTTAACACTAGAGACCTCACATATGAAGTGATAGCCAACTTCAATACATTTAGTTCTCTCGTGATACACTAGATTATTTGCAATATGGGATGCTGTCTGATTATCACAAAACAACTACATCGATAGCTTAACCACAAACCCCATCTCTTGTAACAATTTCTTAATCCACATTAACTCACACATAGTATAAGCAAGGTATTCCGTATCGGTAATGGCGGCCATAGCGGTCACCATCGTATCCAATATGGGGCGTAATGACCATTATGACCCCTTAATAGTTGGAAAAAAAAAATTCTCGAAAAATTCTGAAAAAATATTTAGAAAATCCCGAAGAATGCAAATATTGTAAATATTCCAAACATGTATTTATTTTTTGTTTTGAACATGTTTATGGTAGCGTAACGGTCCACTCTTTGGTGAAAGTGTTGTATCTAATTGCCTGGTGAATTTATGAACATGGTTATGTAGCTCTAATATTTACACATCACAATCAAGCATGAGAAATAAAAATCGGAAAAGAAATGCATAAATACCACTTATTTTATTTTTAAAAAAAATCCATCGAAACTTCTATTCGCCCAAATCACTTCAATCTACAGTCCTAAAATCTATAGTAAGACTGTAAAAGTGGTCGAAATCTTCTATAGAATAATCTATGAAAATTTTTGTAATAAGAAAAGTGAAAAAAAAAAAAGAAGAAGAAGAGAAAATTGATTTAAATAAATAAATAAAAAAAAGTGGTCATTTTTCGACCATACAGGGGTAACAATCATTATGCTCTATAATGGTCGATACGGTCCCAAAAAACCAACTAACCCGTATCACTCCTATGTCGCATTTATGGCTGTATCGTAACAGATATGAAACACCTTAAGCATAAGCCATTGCTCTATATTCTGCTTCCACGCTTGATCGGGCCACAACATTCTGCTTTTTACTCTTCCGCATAACTTGATTTCCCCCTACAAACATGTTGTATCTAGTAGTAAACTGCCTGTCTGCTAAAGAACATGCCTAGTTTGAATCAAAGTATCCTATAATCTAAAGATGATTATTTCGTCTATATAGAATTCCCTAACCTGATACTTTTTTAAGACACCACAAAATTCGGATAACCACATCCATGTGAGGTACCTTCGGAAAGCTCATGAGTTTTCTTACCACACTCACAGCATAAGATATGCCTAGTCGTGTAATGGTTAAATAGATGAGTTTACCCACAACGCCAAAAGTCTTTTATACCTCCCTGAGTCTACATCTCCCTGATCATCAACGAGTTTGTGATTCAAATCCATTGGTATATCAACTGGCTTAGTACAAAAAAGGTTTCTATCCATAAGAAAATCCATAATGTAGTTCCGTTGAGACAAATTAATTCCTTCCTTTGATCTAGTCACTTCTATGCCAAGAAAATATCAAAGAGAACCCAAATCTTCTGTGAGAAAATGCCTTTGAGGATACTTCTTAAACTCCTCAATCCCCTTACTGTCAATTCTAGCAACGATAATATCATCAACATATACTACTAACAGAATAAGATCCAAGGTGCCTTCCCGTACAAAGACAAAATGATCAGCATGCCTTCAAACAAAGCCATACTTTAACACAACTGTTGAATTTGTCAAACCATGCACTTGGTAATTGCTTCAGCCCATAAATCGCCTTCTTTAGTTTACACATTTTGTCTTAACTACTCCTGAGTAACAAAACCTGGGGGGGTTGCTCCATATAGACCAATGTGAGATCACCATGAAGAAAGGCATTTTTTACATCCAAATGAAAGAGGGGCCAACCATGGTTAACTACCACAAAAACAATAACATTACTAGAAGTCATCTTGGCAACGAGAGAGAAGGTTCACGTATAATCAACATCAACGGTGTGAGTAATGAGTATATCCCTTAGCGAACAACCAGGCCTTCAAACGTTCAATCACTCCATTAGAAAGAAACTTAATGGCGTACACCCACCAACAACAAACGACACTTTCTTCTTCTTCTTCTTCTTCTTCTTCTCCCTCTCTCTCTCTCTCTCTCTCACTCTTTTAAGAGACTAACAGCACACTTTGTCAATAAGATGATAAAGAGCAACCATTTCCTCTTCCATTGCCTGCTTCCACCCCTTATGTAACCATGCTTCTTGGTTTGACTTCGAAATAGAATGAGAGGACAACGATAGAGCAAATCTACAAAAAATGGGAGACAAGAATTGAAAGGAGACATTTATCAATAGGACTATTAGTACAAGCACGCTAATCTTTCCTCAAGGCAATAGGAACATTAGACGTATCTAGATCATTAGGCTCAGAAGAAGATACGGTGGATGGCACACCATGGTTAGTCGTACCATCTCTACATTTTTGTCGTGAGTAGACTTACAGCAAAGGCACAATGCAAATAGTGGAATCATCAGAGGGAGGAGATTGAATTACATCTTCAACTACAACAGGTACGGGCACAGCTTCCACATCAAGAGATTTATTGTCTTCTGAGAAGAATGAAGTGGACTAAAAAATGTAATGTTTGCATATACAGTCTTCAAAAAGGATTGTAACAACAATAACCTCTTTGTGTCCTAGAGTACCTAAGAAAAAGACCTTTAATGGCTCTAAGATCTAATTTATCATGGTCCTATTTCAACTAATGAAAAAAGTATACACATTCAAAAACTTTAAGGGGCAAAGAAAACAATGTTGTATTTGGAATTAAAATTTGATGTGGTGATTAGCCCATTCGAATGGTCAAGGGCATTTAATTTATCAAAAATATGTTGTGAGCACTGCCTCACTCCAAAAACTTTTGGCAACATTTATATGACGTAATAGAGCACAAGTCACCACAAGTAGGTGGTGATTTTCCACTGCAAAAAAAGCTTTCCCAAAAAAAAAAAAAGCATTCAAAAAATGTATTAATGGAGGAAAACACACTGGGCTTACCTATCACATGGTCAGATGTTCCAAGGTCAATAACCCATAGAGCATGGAACTTGGAACCTAAATTGGCCCATACCAGAGGTCACAAATGTAGCCGTGAGCAGTGTTTGAAATATCGGTATCGCGTTACGTGTCGAATCCTTGGGATACAGACACATATCAGTTATCGCACGGGATATATCGTTTGTATTAGGTAATCTATCGCGCACGTTTTGGAAAACATGTGGAAACCTTGGGGAAATGGTTGAATTTTCCAATAAAACTTCAAGGATTATTAAAAAAGACCTTAATATACACTTTTAAATCATAACATTGTATCAGGTAATTTATCGCGCACGTTTTGGAAAACATGTGGAAACATTGGGAAAATGGTTGAATTTTTTAATAAAACTTCAGGGATTGTTAAAAAGACTTTGATATACATTTTTAAATCATAACATCTCAAAAAATAAGTGCACATAATAGATTTCCTTTGTATAGGTCTTAAGTTATGCATTGTCTGACTGAACTAATGCAACTATATTCAAATTGAATGCATAACATTTAGAGTGTATGTGATGATCATGTCATCAAACACTCCTAAATACTTCGAAATTAGTTTCAATTGACAGCTAGTTGAAGGAAAATTTTGAGAAAAAAAAATAATATTAATATATTTTTTTTAATTTTAAATTAAAAAATGATTTTTATTTTTCAAAAATTGACAAGGACTTAACAAATTAGTAGATCAGCCCTCATACAGGCTTGATTTTATGTTTGGAGTACAACATTGCAAGCGATTTTGGAGAAACTGAGGAAATTTAGAATTTTCCCAAATCGGAACACCTACACTCAAATTTCAAAATTAGAGTGTATGTGATAATCACTTCATCAAATATTCCTAAATACTTCGAAATTAGTCTTAATTGACAGCTAGTTAAAGGAAAATTTCAAAGAAAAAAAAAAACATGAAGAACCAATAGATATCGAAATCAAAGCTCCAATTCCATAAATTTTCATGCAAAACATGAAGAACTAATGGATTTGTAACCATTTAACACTGATTTAACATAATTTCAACAAAAAGGGGATGGAAAATAAAAAATGCTCACTGGATCAAACATGTGGGATATATCGACACTACCTATGCATTTCGTATCGCATAGGTGACCAACAAGATATATCGTGGGATATATCGGCCGATATTGTCAATATTTAAAACATTGGCCGTAAGGGTAAAAGTAATTCCAAAAGTAGCAAGAACGGGCTAATTCTACAGATTTTTCAGCAACTTGGAATACTCTTGAGTGAGCGTAATCATCTCTCATTACTATTGAATTATAAACGTAGAATGAGTTGGAGAAGGTCCATTTTCTCTCCAATGTAAGATGCCTTATTAGCCCATGTTAACTTCCCGTGAAGATCCCAACATTTTTTCAACAGAGTAATTTGTGAGCCCACAATGCGTGCACTTTCTAGGTCCATGACCTCTTCCCACTTCACCACGACCATCTTGATTACCTCTGCCATTAGCGACCACCGTTGCGACCCCAACCAGTAAAGGATGCCCAAGCAAAGTTATCATTGGCTCCACTTGTAGGGCCAAGAGATACTTGTTTGAGGCGAGCATACACTTCATTCAGAGATGGCACATCTTTATCACCCAAGATACGTGCAAGAACTGGTTCATGCTCACATTTCAAACTAGATAAGAACTTGGCTACACAAAACTCACTTCCGTTGCTAACATACCTTTTCTAAATCAATAGTAGGGCGTTGATACACATTCAACTCTCACATTCCTTTTAAGTTTGGAATAATATTCACCTAGTGTTTTGTCACATTGTTGGAGCTCAAATATTTCTTTAGATAATTGATACGTGAGGGAGATATTTTTGTTTAATGAATACATCTCTCGTAATGCCATCCCATACTTCCTTTGTAGTATCCAAAAGATTACATTAACACTGATGAATGATTCCACACTATTCCGCTTCCACAACCATGTCATAATCTGAGCATTCTCCCGGATCCATTGTTCATGTGTACTAGAACTCTCATGGAGTTTCTCCATGGTCGAGTATTTCAATTTTCCCTTTGCCGTTAAAAATACTTGAATGGACTTAGACAATTGGAGCAAGTTTGTTCCATTTAATTTAATAGAAGTTATATGGACCCCTAAAAAATCAAATTGATTTATCAATCCAGTTCTCGAATCACTTCTCACTTCCATCTAGGACAAGGGACTAGAATATATACTGCAAGCTTATATGAACATGGGCTGACCTTTCGCGACCAACGAACACTTGTACACTTCACACAGTATACACACCACACTTGAAGAGAATAACCAGCCCACACGTTCCAACCAATCACAAGGGCTGATGATCACAAACACAGCATCTGACGAAGGCATTCAACCCACACATTCACACATCCCACGAGAGGCAATGATCACTAACACTTCATCCCCTTCTCATGCATGGGCCATTACAAAGGCCCAACGCAACAAAAAGTAAAGACCCTAGGTTTCCAAAAAGATTTTTAGCACAAGAGAGATGAGAGAGCCCAAAACTAAAAGAAAACAAGGATAGGGTATATGGGAGAAAGATGGATTATAGGCTCCAATACCATATAGAACAATCTTATTGTTACTATAGCAGGTCACTGTAGCACGGTACTATAGCAATACTGTAACAGGCATT
This sequence comes from Liriodendron chinense, assembly GCA_003013855.2. Taxonomy (NCBI): domain Eukaryota; kingdom Viridiplantae; phylum Streptophyta; class Magnoliopsida; order Magnoliales; family Magnoliaceae; genus Liriodendron; species Liriodendron chinense. Next base: position 1,089,604 of record PVNU02003299.1, read on the forward strand.
GTAGCATGTGAATGAAGAGAAGAAAAGGAGAGGAAAACCCTACTTAACATGAACAAAAGATAATAAGAGAATAAGAGCTAGGGGGCCTAGACAGACCATATCCATGTGTATTAACATATTGAACATTCAACAGTCCTTTTAAACCAAATATATATATAGGGAAATGGTATTATGAGGTCTTCCCATGAGGTCAAGTTGTGTGGGTCCCACCGTGATGTGGGTCCAACATCTACCCCATCAGTTAGATGCACCATTCCATGCTGGACCACGAGTTTAAAAATCAGGTCAATCCACGACTTAGGTGGGCCACACCACATACAACAGTAAAGAGGGGTTACCTACCCATTAAAACCTTCATGATCATTTATTGGGCCCACTGAAATGTGGTTCACAAATCCAGCCCATCCATTGTGTGTGTTCCACTTGGATGAGGGGTTAGACCAAGTTTCATCTGCATCCAAAACTTAGGTGGGCCCCACCAAGTGCTTTTAGATATTTTAAGCATGTCTTCACATCATTTTAGATGGCATGGCCCACTTGAGTTCCGTATACGGCTGATTTTTGGGATATCCCATAACCTAAAGGGGACCCATCAAATGCACGGTGTTGATGATCGACACACATCACAATAGGGCCCACACAACTCGACCTCATAGGAAGTTCCCATGAGGTTGACCTTATATTGAATCTCACAATTCTCTTCAACTACTTGACTTCAAATTGGTTATCGACTACTCTTTATGTATGTTCACAATAAATAAAATGCTAACTTATCTATATAGTTAGCACGTGGTTCTGAAAAGTAGGTCACCACTGTACACAGGTAAAATAATAGGTGAGAGGTAAATAGAAAGATAAGTTCAAAGGTCACTACTGTACACAGGTCACTGCTAGGTTAGGTCATTTGGGTCATTCTGCTACAAGCCATGGTTCAAAAACCCAAAAAACCAAGTCGACTCAATGTTTAGCCAAGTTGGATTGACTCGAAGACTGGACTCTATATTTAGTTATTATAAAGTAGAAATATTATAAAGGTAAATAATATTTCAATTAGAAAATTTTGAGTAATAAAAAAATCATATTAGCAAAATAGAAATTGATGAGTTGGTTAAGAGCATCACCTACCTCCCTAAAGGTCCGGGGTTCGAATCTTGATCCCCGCTTTCGTAACAATTCAGAAAAAACATATTCACAGCGTGAGTGAACCGATTCAAGTAACGTCAACTTAACTCAATAGAGTTATTAAGTCTTCCCAAGTTAACATCAAGTTGGTTCCAGTTTCGAGTTTCTCCGTGAAACGCTCGAAATCTCGCCTAGCCAAGTTTGGAGTCGAAACAGCAAGTTTTAAAACTATGCTACAAATTACCAAAGGGTTGTTTGCCGCGCCCTAAATTCGGCACCCGGCACCCATACACCGAGTCCCGAGTTCGACGCGCGACTTATAAATTTTGGGGTGAATTTTTTTATTATTTTTTTTATAATATAATATATATCTTAAGTGTGGTGTGTGAGGGTTTGCTAAAACCAGTGAGGTCCAAGCAGTGGATGGTATGGATTGTATATAAGCAACATGAATGTCTTGATTTAGATCAAGCTGAAATTTGAGTGGTCCGTTCATCCAGGAAATTGCGACCTTATGAAGTGGTTGGATAGCTAATAAACATCATGGTGGGGCCCTCGATCAGTGGGTCCTACATGATTTGGGTCATGTCTTAGATCAAGCTACTATTTGTGTTTTCCCTATCATCCAAACCATTGAACGGTTCGGATGGCTTGCAATCTCTACCGTGGGGTCCAACATTGCCATTGTGGATCCCACACCTACATCATCAAAAAAAATGGTTCAAAAGAAGAAACAAAATAAAGGAAGTGAGGGAGGGTGTACTCACCTTATTTTAAGGAATGGATGGCTTGGATCTCCTTGATGGATTGGCCCACCTCTCTCTCTCTCTCTCTCTCTCTCTCTCTCTCTCTCTCGGCTACGATTGGACTTAGAATTGGATTTGGACACTTATGTGTCCAAAATTTGCTAAATGGGTGACTATATATAGAAAATGGGGGTGATTAGGGGGAGAAAAGACTATAATGGTGATGTGGCACCCTCTCCTCCATGCATTTGTGATTAGGGCCTTAATTAGGGTGATTAGGAACCTAATGCATGATTAAGGGAATTGAAGGGGTATGGGGTAATCATGTCATGGATAGGGGTGGCATGGAGAGAGAAGGTGTAGCTTCGACTTTTACACATGAGAAAAAGAAATATGGAGGGGTGACATCATGGGGTATGGGTAGAGATTCTCTCAAACACATATGGGGTGTGATGGACGTGTGGCCCACATGTGTGGATACGGAATGTGTGGCACCATGCGTACATTAAGGACATCGGATTCTTCATAGCATATATCTCTAACAGAAAGCCGCACAGACACACGGGTGGTACCTCCTCGACTGCAACGACGTGGCGGTCGATATAACAGAGGTATTAGGGTTTTGGTCACTCGGGTGAGCATTATGCACGGCCAGTCTGGGGCCTTACAAGAGCAACGGATATCGCGTTCACACATGCGAAAAAAAGGACGGGGTATTACGACCTACGCCCCTAACAAAAATTGTCCTCAAAATTTTTACCTAAAGCAAAGCATTCTTACCCTATAGATGACTAACACAAATCCCTAGGAAATAAAAATGGCAATCATTTATATTAACAAAACTAAGTATTATAATCAGCACATATATAAAACAAGTACAGGAATCATACATCAAATAAATGAGGGTATCTCTCACGGATATCAGCCTCACGTTCCCAGGATGCCTCATCCTCACTATGATGCCCCCACTGAACCTTAACTAAATAAATGACCTTGGTCCGAAGGTGTAATACCCCGTCACTTCTATACCATTTTTGGCACGTGTGAACTCGATATCCGGTGCCCCTGTAAGGCCCTGGACTGGCCCCTCATAGTGCAACCCAAGTGATTGAAACCCCAAAACCCCCTATCATATCGATCGTCACATCGCCACAGTCGCGAAGGTACCACCAATACATCTGTACGGCGCTCCATTAGCGAGATACGCTACGAAGAATCCAACGTCCTTCATGTGCGCATGGCAACACATTCTATATCCACACATGTGGGTCAGACGTCTCTCACACCCCACATGTGTGGGAGAGAATCTCTACCCATACCCCATGGTCACCCCCCAATAGCTCTCATCTCTCATGTGTAATAGTCAAAGCTACACCTCCCCTCTCCATGCCGCCCCTATCCATGACATTATCACCCGATATCCCTCCATGCCCTTCTTAATCATGCATTAGGCCCCTAATCACCCTAATTAAGGCCCTAATCACAAATGCATGGAGGAGAGTGTGTCACATCACTCTTCAAGTCTTTTCTCCCCCTAATCACCCTCATTTTCTATATATAGCCACCCCTTTAGCAAATTTTGGGCACATAAGTGCCCAAATCCAATTCTAAGTCCAATCCTAGCTTAGAGAGAGAGAGAGAGAGAGAGAGAGAGAGGTGGGTCAATCCATCAAGGAGATCCAGGCCATCCATTCCTTAAATCAAGCTGAGTACACCCTCCCTCACTTCCTTTCTTTTGTTTTTTCCTTTGACCCATATTCTTTTGATGATGTAGGTGTGGGATCACAATGGTGGACCCCACGGTGGAGATTGCAAGCCAATGGGGAAAACACAAATATTAGCTTGATCCAAGACATGACCCAAATCATATGTGGGACCCACTGATCGAGGGCCCCACCATGATATTTATCAGCCATCCAACCAGTTCAGAAGGTCACAATTTCCGGGATGAATGGACCACAAATTTCAACTTGATCCAAATCAAGACAGGTTGCTTATATACAATCCAAACCGTCCATTGCTTGGACCTCACTGGTTTTGGCAAACCCTCACACACCACGCATGTGATATATATTATATTATAAAAAAATAATAATAATAATTCACCCCTAAATTTATAACTCGAGACTCGATGTATGGGTGCCGGGTGCCAAATTCGGGGCACGACATTGTTAGGATGCAATTCCCCAAGTTTGTAAACACTTTACACCACGTGTCTGGAAGGGAGAAAATTAGTGTAAAGTGTTTCCACCCTCAAATGCTTACATTCAAAAAGCTGTGTTTCAGTTTACACAAAATCTTTACACACTACGGAATTTATTTATTTTTAATTCACGACAGCACTTTCTAATACATGACAGCATTTAGCAGTACCCAAATACAGAAAGCTGTTTAACTAGTAAACACTTTACCAGTTTGCAAACATGAATCAATCAGCACCGGCTGATTCCAACCAACGATTCATGATTCTAGCTTTTTTCTTAAGACAAAAAAAAGGATGAATCAATTGATTGATTCTTCCACCATATACTAGGATCAAATAAGTTGTGGTGTCTGATCTGCACACATACCAGAACTTGGACCATCCAAAGTACGGAATCATTGTAGTTAGAACTTGGAACATAGCCTCAAATCTGCATTGATCCAAATGATGTTGACCGCCTGATTTAGCCTGTTCCAATGATCAATGATTTCAACCATCTGAATTCGCTCGTTCAAATTTGGCCTTTGATTATTTTAATTTTACACCTCCATTTCATAAGTCAAATTACCCGACGTCAAGGATTAGATGATGATGATGATGATGACGACGACGACTTGATAAGCACCAATTGCATAGTTAGATTGATGTAGAGTATGACTTTCGGACTGAGCTTCATCTATAGTAGACCCTCAAATAGGGGTGTCTCAATTGACATGCATGTATGCCACACATAAAGAATAAGCTAACTGTATTTACTATACATAGCACTTCACCAATGCTACCTTCCTTTCTATGTTTTTTGAGCAGCAGCTGTATTTTTTCAATGAATGCATTCATTACGTAATTTTCTTTTAGCAATACAGGATTTCATTAAAAGCAATGCCCAAAATAGCCGAACGAAACAGCCTCTTATAATATACAAAAACTAAAAGTACCACATTACAAGAGAAAACCCTTTCTCTCCCCATTAAATCAACTTTCCTATAACCCACAAGCCCCTTAAAAACTAGAACCCTAAAAAGAAACCCTGCCCTCCACTCTATCAATCCCCTGAATTGGACTTTCACTTTTGTTAATTTAGAACGTTTGTTAGGGAGTCTGAGGATGGCAGGAATCCAAGGGAAAGGGAAATAGTTTTCCCTTGACAAGATAGCTGGGGCTGTTTAGATAGAAAATCAAAGATTCCAAAAGATAGTCATTACACTTATCCACCCTAGCACAAGATATGAGGTCACTTTTGTCTGATGAAATTGAGATTTCTACTCGTATCCAAAAGGGAACCTTATTTCTGGAATCCTAATTTCTACAATAAAGATGGAAACAATCATTGGATAATTATTACAATTTCCTAATCCACACCTTGGATTCCTCGTATATAAACAGGCCCTTAGTTCGTCAAACAGTTAGGAAAGAAATAACAATATATGGGTCTCATTCATCTATTATATAGAAGAAAGCGGTAGACAAAATTGGGAGATCTCTCTAATGGTGTTAAAAGTACCTCTAAAAATCATCATCATCATCTAAGCATTATACCAATTAATTGGGGTCGGCTAAATAAATCCTATTCCGCCATGCCACTTCTATCAAGGGCCATAACTTCAATTAGACCATAGGTCATGAAGTCCATTTTTACTACCTCCACCCACATCCTTTTGGACCTTCCCCTTTTGCCCTTTTATAGCCTTCAACTTGTACCAACTCACTCTTAGCCCATGCATTTCTTGGTCTCCGTCATCTAAGTCTACTTTCTGATGTAGAACGGGTCGTTGATTATTTCATGGCCCAGATGGAGCAAAAGAAGACCGTTCGGGGTCGAAAGTGATCCGGACCGTCAAGACTGTAAATCGGTCGTATCTCACAATCCGGAATGAGTTACGGGACGTATAATATATCAATTTGGGGTAGCTCGAGCTACTTTAGCCAACCAACCCAGCTACGCCGGTTTGCCCAAGCCGGAATCGCGAGAATCGACCGTATCGACGGTCATTAGGCTAGTTTATTTTCAGTTTTACTATTTATAGTAAGTTTTAATTCGATCATAACTTTGCATCTGTAGGGCTTTAGAGTTAGTGTCCAACATGAAAAGGGCTTAGAATATTTAGTAGAACAACATGGTTGAGGCCGTTTGAAAACTTTCTATTTTTGACCGAAAACCAAGAGTTCTAGTAGGATTGAACGACTTCTATAAATAGTAAGTTTACTATTTATAGTAAGTTGCGTTTTCTAGGAGTTTAAGTTGGAGTTGGATTCTGATACTTTACCTAGGATTTAGTTTCCTATTTATATGCATTGTAATTTCGTTATTATTGATTCAATTATCAATAAATCAATTATTTGGAATTTATTTCCTCTTTTTATCTTTTATTTCTTCTCGTGGATTCGAGAACTATCGGTTAGGGAGACGGTGATCAACCTACCACGTCCTCCCTGCGTCATTGGTATCAGAGAGAGGTTTCTTCCTCAGAACGATGACCTCTAATGAAAGGTTGGATCCTCATCCTAAGGACGGTGCTCCAAGGGACTATCTAACGGCGACAGCCTTCGAGGCAGCATTCGAAGCAGCACGACGGGAGAACCGGTTGATCCTGCAAGGTATACAGGCGACCCTCGACCAGATTGCAGCATCGCTAGCTCCTCTTCGAGCCCAAGGCGACCAACAACCACCAACAGTTGTTATACGAGACAATCCTGTTGTCCGTAGAACACCCCAGGTGGATAACCGTAGGGTTACGCCAGACGATTCAGAACTAAGCGATGACGAGGTCGAAAACATATTCGTACGACGACCGGCGCTAGGGAATGAGCAGGAACGAGATTATCGGGGCAAAGCTGATCTTCCCAGCTTTAATGGCCTACTTCGAATAGAGGAGTTCCTCGACTGGCTGGCAGAGGTCGAGCGATACTTCGACTATATGGAAGTGCCGGACGACAAGAAGGTAAAACTAGTTGCATATAAGTTTAAATCCGGTGCTTCAGCATGGTGGGAAAACCTACAGGTTTCCCGCACCCGTCAGAATAAGACACCCATCCGAATATGGCCTCGGATGAGACAGCTTCTTAGAGCTCGATTCCTCCCTAACGACTATGAACAAATTTTGTTCCAACAATACCAAAATTGTCGTCAGGGAAATAGAACCGTAGCCGAATATCTTGAAGAATTCTAACGATTGGCTACACGGAATAATTTATCGGAATCAGAGGCACAACAAGTATCACGATTCATTGGTGGGTTGCGATTTGCAATCCAGGATCGAGTCCAGATGCATCCAGTTTGGACGTTGAGTGAGGCCCACTAATTGGCCACTCGAGCAGAAACACAGTTGTCACGGCCCCCTGCTCGACCCTATTCGGCAACACGAAATCCCAACACCGGACCCACTCAAGATACAACGTTGGCCAAAGGCAAGGAGCCTATAGGAGGGCGTCCTCAACCTCCTACGGTCACGAACCGGGACTGAGGAAGCGGTTCCTCAAGACCTCGACGTACAGCTTCCACTACAGCGGGTTCCAGCAGGATCCCCAACCCATATGGTCGGCCAAGACCAGACCATTGTCTCCGTTGTGGCCAACCAGGTCACTGGTCGAACGCTTGCCCTCAACGCCCTGCAGCACACTTAACTACGAATGAAGGCGGCGTGGAAGGTGAGTCAACAGAAGACAACCCTGAATTGGAACAGGCCGAAGAGGGGGACACAGAAGATGTCGATTGGCTGACTGAAGATCATGGGGAATCGCTAGTAGTAAGACGACTACTTTACGCCCCCAGGAAGGAAGTGCACCCACAACGACATAATATTTTTCGCACAAAGTGCACCGTACAGGGCAAAGTCTATGACGTGATCATAGACAGTGGGAGTAGCGAAAATATTGTCTCGAGAATTATGGTGGATAAGTTACATTTGCCTATGACGAAGCACCCTACCCCTTACTCTATCGGCTGGATCAAGAAGGTGAACGAAACCAAGGTAACTCATCAATGCATTATTTCGTTTTCCATTGGTAAAAGCTATAAGGACGAGGTCCTCTGTGATGTGGTTGACATGGAAGCCTGCCACATGTTACTTGGGCGGCCATGGCAATCGGATCGAGATGTGACCCACAGTGGACGGGAAAACATATACATGTTCACCAAGGATGGTCGGAAAATTGTTTTGACCCCTATGACACCAGACAAACACCCTGAAGCTTCTAAAGTGGAGGGGAACTCTCTCCTTACCATTCGCGAGTTTGTTAAGGAATCAAAGGAAACGGGCGAGATTTATGCTGTTATGGTAAAAGGCGAGGAGCCAGGATCCTCTAATATTCCTCAACGCCTTAAACCGCTGCTGGAAGAATTTCGAAGTACTTGGCCTGCAGAGTTACCTGATGAGTTGCCTCCCATGCGAGACATACAACATCACATCGACCTTATCCCAGAGTCCAGTCTACCCAACCGACCGCACTATCGGATGAGTCCCGAAAGAGTGTGAAATTTTACAGGGACAAGTGGAGGAACTGATCCGTAAGGGTCTTATTAAAGAGAGCATGAGCCCGTGTGCCGTTCCGGCACTCCTTACCCCAAAGAAGGACGGAACATGGCGTATGTGCATCGATAGCCGCGCGATCAATAAAATAACAGTTAAATATCGATTTCCAATACCGCGGTTGGATGACATGCTGGATATGCTCAAGGGCTCCAAGGTGTTCTCGAAACTGGACTTACGGAGTGGATACCATCAAATCCGTATTAGGCCAGGTGACGAGTGGAAAACGGCCTTCAAGACCAAGGAAGGGCTATATGAGTGGCTGGTTATGCCTTTCGATTTGACCAACGCACCAAGCACCTTCATGCGTTTAATGAACCAAGTGTTGAAGCCGTTCATTAGCCGTTTCGTTGCCGTTTACTTTGACGACATTCTAATATACAGTCAGGATGAAACGGAGCACATGACCCACATCAGAAAAGTGCTACAAGTGTTGGCCGACAACAAGCTATACTTAAATCTGAAAAAGTGTAGCTTCTTAACTGATCAATTATTATTTCTGGGGTTCATTGTGTCGTCCACAGGTATCCGAGTGGACGAAGAAAAAGTTCGAGCTATTCGGGATTGGCCGACTCTGACAAACATTCATGAGGTACGAAGTTTTCATGGGTTGGCGACCTTCTATCGTCGATTTGTGCGGAACTTCAGCAGTATCGTCGCGTCGATTACCGACTGTATGAAAAAGGGTCCGTTTCAATGGACCGATGGGGCTGAGAAGAGCTTTGCAGAAATTAAACATCGGTTGTCCACTACCCCGGTCCTGGTACTCCCTAATTTCGATAAGCTATTTGAGGTAGAATGCGACGCATCTATTGTCGGCATTGGGGGAGTCCTTTCTCAAGAGGGCAGGCCGGTTGCCTTTTACAGTGAGAAACTCAGCGACGCACGACAGAAGTGGTCGACCTATGAACTTGAATTATATGCAGTAGTTCAAGCACTGCGCCATTGGCGCCATTATCTTATTCAAAGGGAATTTATACTGTACACTGATCATCAGGCCTTAAAATTTATCAATACTCAAACTAATGTGAATCGTATGCATGCTAGATGGATTTCGTTTTTACAGGAATTCACGTTCGTTCTGAAATACAAATCAGTGGCAGCAAAACAAGGTGGCAGATGCACTAAGCCGACGTGCATCCCTTCTTATTACAGTGAGCAATGAGGTGATCGGATTCGACTGTCTCAAGGAACTTTATGCCGAAGACGAGGATTTTGCAGATGCGTGGAAAAAGTGCCAAGAGGGGCACCCGAGTGACCTTCTAATTCAAGATGGTTTCATCTTCAAAGAAAATCGACTTTGCATCCCGCAGAGTTCGTTACGTGACAAAATTATTATCGAGCTACACGGCGGTGGCCTCGGCGGTCATCTAGGACGAGATAAGACTCGAGCGATGGTGGAAGAGCGGTATTACTGACCGCAACTTGCTCGTGATGTTGGCAGGGCGGTACAACGATGTCATATTTGTCAAACCGCTAAGGGACAATCTCAAAATACAGGTCTTTACACGCCATTACCCGTGCCAGATGCCCCTTGGGAGGATTTATCTATAGATTTTATATTAGGGCTCCCACGAACACAACGCGGCATGGACTCAGTGTTCGTGATGGTAGACCGATTCTCCAAGATAGCACACTTCATTCCGTGCAAGAAGACCTTTGATGCGATACACGTTGCGAACCTTTTCTTCAGAGAGGTTATGCGACTACATGGGATTCCTAAGACGATCACTTCAGACCGGGACACAAAGTTCGTTAGCCACTTTTGGCGAGCCTTGTGGAATCGGTTCGGTACACGACTTTACTTCAGCAGTGCTTATCATCCACAAACAGATGGACAGACTGAGGTCGTCAACCGCACATTGAGGAATCTCATCCGTTGCCTTTCAGGTGACAAACCGAAGCAGTGGGACATGGCCCTGGCTCAAGCAGAGTTTGCGTTCAACAACATGGTAAACCGATCGACAGGAAAATCCTCCGTTCCAGATTGTTTATGGGTGCGTTCCTCGTCACACACTCGATTTGGTTCCCCTGCCCACGCTTTCGGGCATGAGCGTCACAGCTGAACATATGGCAAACCGAATCATGGACATACATGCAGACGTGCGCAACAAATTACAGGCTTCGAACGAAAAGTACAAAGAAGCGGCCGACAAGCATTGGCGCGCCAAAGTGTTCGAAATAGGTGATCAGGTGATGGTCCACCTACGTAAAGAGCGATTTCCTACCGGGACCTACAACAAGTTGAAGCAAAAGAAGATTGGACCAGTACCGATCATTCGCAAGATCAATGACAATGCCTACGTTGTTGATCTTCCGGATGACATGGAGATTTCAAGGACTTTCAACGTGGCAGATCTGTACGAATATCATGAACCAAAGCTGGACGAGAACTCGGGGTCGAGTTCTTTCGAAGTGGAGGAGACTGATGTAGAACGGGTCGCTGATTATTTCATGGCCCAGATGGAGCAAAAGAAGACCGTTCGGGGTCGAAAGTGATCCGGACCGTCAGGACCGTAAATCGGTCGTATCTCACAATCCGGAATGAGTTACGGGACGTATAATATATCAATTTGGGGTAGCTCGAGCTACTTTAGCCAACCAACCCAGCTACGCCGGTTTGCCCAAGCCGGAATCGCGAGAATCGACCGTATCGACGGTCATTAGGCTAGTTTATTTTCAGTTTTACTATTTATAGTAAGTTTTAATTCGATCATAACTTTGCATCTGTAGGGCTTTAGAGTTAGTGTCCAACATGAAAAGGGCTTAGAATATTTAGTAGAACAACGTGGTTGAGGCCGTTTGAAAACTTTCTATTTTTGACCGAAAACCAAGAGTTCTAGTAGGATTGAACGACTTCTATAAATAGTAAGTTTACTATTTATAGTAAGTTGCGTTTTCTAGGAGTTTAAGTTGGAGTTGGATTCTGATACTTTACCTAGGGTTTAGTTTCCTATTTATATGCATTGTAATTTCGTTATTATTGATTCAATTATCAATAAATCAATTATTTGGAATTTATTTCCTCTTTTTATCTTTTATTTCTTCTTGTGGATTCGAGAACTATCAGGTTAGGGAGACGGTGATCGACCTACCACGTCCTCCCTGCGTCACTTTCCCCCATCTTATTACCTATTAATGATACCCCTAAGTTCCCTCGCATGCATTCATTTCTATTTCTATCCTTCCTCATCTTGCCACTCATACATCTCAACATCCTCATTTCAGCTACACTCATCCTATGCACATGTCATTCCTTACCAACCCAACATTCCATCCCATAAGGCTTAGCTGTTCCAATAGGTACCCTATAAAATTTCTTTCAGATTGAGTGGTAAATGGCGATCACATAAAACCCTAGAAGCACATTTCCATTTCTTCCACCCAGCTTGAATTCTATAGGAAACATCATTCTCAAAGTCTCCACTCTAATGAATTATCTACCCAAGATACTGAAAGTGGTCAATTTTGGAAAACTTCTTGGTCAGCGATCTTAACTAATTCCTCATTTTCACTTCTATTATTGCTAAAACTGCACTTCATATTATCTTTCCCAAAAAAAAAAAAAACTGCACTTCTTCATATACTATGGGTTTTTTTTTTATATGGTGACAATTTCATTAAAACAAAAGGTGAAACAGGAAAACAACCAAGAAACGTGGCCCTATCATCAATTCATGGTGCCAGCAAAAAAGGAAAAAAGAAAAAGAAAAGGAAAGCAGCAAAAAAACAACAGCTCAAAAACATTATCCTCCAAGGATGAGGTGAGAGATGTCCCTGAAAATTCCAGGAGGGCAAGGGCCCACCCCAAGACCAAAGAGATGATGCAGAAGGACAGGGTGTTGATGGGTAGAGCTTTGTCTTCAAATATTCTTGCACCCCTCTCAGTCCAAATCCCCCAAATAATGGCAAATGGGAACATAGTCCAGATACATTTGCCTCGATTTGATCACAGACCACAGTCCCAACCTACAATAACATCAGCCAGAGTCCTCTCCAAAGCCCAGCAGACCCTAAAAGCTTAAAGAATTGATCCCAAATAAATGTAGCAGCCTGGCAATTAAGGAAAAGATGATCAACAGATTCGCATCTCCTGCACATGATACACATATTGGTCATTGCAATATTCCTCTTTTTAAAATTATCAATGGTAAGCATCTTCTTGGCAGCGGCTACCCATGTGAATGCTTGAACCCGATGAGGAAATGGGGCTTTCCAAATTTAGCACATGGGTAGGGAGGGTTGGCTAGATACATTGAGCTTCCCAAACACAAATCTGGAAGAGAATTGTCAATCGGCCACCCACTTCCAATACTTGGTATCATCGCTCAAAGTAAACATGTTAGCCTCATAAAGGATAGTCATGAGGGCAGCAAAATCCCTTGATTCATTGTCATCAAGTTTCTTCGGAGAGCAATGTTCCAAACCCTGGAACCCCCCAAAACTTCACAGCAATCCTCCACTTTTGAATCTTTGTCCAACATAAGGAAGAATAAGGGAAGGACTTGGCTAGAGGTGACTACCCAAACCACACGTCCTTCCAAAATCTTCTAGCAGTAAATTTACAGCCCTCGATCAACATGCCCACCTTTTTGGGACGCTAGCACCAGTCTTTTACCAACATAACTAATTGCCCTCCAAACAGAGGATCCGACAGGATTCACCACCCTATTAGGAAACCAGACACCACTCCGTGCTTCACCATATTTTCGAAGAATAACCTCTTTCCACAATGCATTTGTGTCATCTCCAAACCTCCACCATCATTTTGCAAGGAGAACCCATTTTTTCGCTTCAACCTCACCATCCCCAAGCATCCTGATGTAGGATGCCCTAATTATGATGCATGCTCATGAACACAATTAAATCAGCGGAAAATAAAAGACAACAATAATCTAAAATTCAAAATTAACCATCATAAACTAAGAAGATCACAAAGAGGCATGCAATGGAGCGAGCTATTCATCACAACCACGAAGTGTCAAGTTCAATTATCGCTAGGGTTGGATCCGGCGAGGGATGGAACCTCCTGATCTTGCATGGTCATAACCCAATCGACCAATGGGGATCACTAGTCCGAGGAATCAAAGGATTTCTCTGATTAGGGATTCGAAAATCTAAGGAATTAAAATTAGGGATCAATTCTCAAATTTTGATTATGGGAAATAAACAAAATAGGGATTTGAAGTAATGAGAATAAAAGATAGATTACCTGGAAGAAGTTGGAGGGGCACTAAGAAGAAAAGAGAAGAAGAAGATCAAGGAAGAGGATGAAGTACCATAAGAGAGAGGGAGGAAGGAAGCAACCAAGGGTTTGCTCTTTTCATTAATCAACAACTAACCTCGTTTTTAGGGCTTAGCCCACTTAAATATGCAATAGGAAAACATAAAAGTACCAAAATACCCTAAAACTAAGCAAAAAGCGGAATAAAAACAAATTGCGCAGAAGGTCGGGCGCCCGAAGTAGGCCGAAAATCTCCAGTGAGTTTCGGGCGCTCGATAGGCAAAGTTCGGGCGTCGGGCGCCCGGGTCTTCTTCATCCTACACGCGTTCCTTCCCAATGTGGGGCCTTCAACGTGTCAAATCACATGTGTAGGGTTCTTCAATGCTCCTCAATAATCGCCTAACCACAAGGAAGATGCTTGTGGTGTGCGTTTTCTTCGCCGATAGACTTTAAATGGTCTTGTGTCCTCATCAACTCCCCTCGGGTGAGAAAAACTCGACTCTGACAAGTTAAAGCTCTTGTGACGCTCTAGCAAATCCGGTTCAATACTCTGCAACTCCGCTTCAATGAACCACATAGATTCTGACGGTGGTTTGTTCTTCCATCTGACAAGATACCTTTGGAAACCTCCATCTCTCGTAGAAACTCTCTCTCCATCCACGATTTCCTTAATCTCTTCTTTACGAATAATGGGTAGAGGAAGGGGTGGAGTAGGTAGTGAAGAAAATTCAGAGAATGGCCACGAAAGGGACGAAGGGTCAATGATAGGATTAGGGGAACAGACTAGATCCTCCATATTAAACGTTAGGTTAATGCCCATTTTAGGTGGAAGGTCAATCCGATATGCGTTAGGACCCAATTTTCTGCAATATTTTAAATGGTCCAGCACTACGTACTTGTAATTTCTTAGCGGAACCCTGTCAGAACCGTTCTGACCTTATCCTCACCATTACGTAGTCTCCTTCCTGAAAATCTTGTAATCTACGATGAGAATTAGCTTAATATTTATAACTATCATTGCTCTTATTAATCCGCTGTCTAATATGCATATGTAAGTCATGAATGTGACATGCAAATGTATCAGCCAACTCTGAAGATCTTTGGGTGACAGACATGGGTAAGAGGTCTACGGGCATTCTAGGTTTGTAACCACTGACGATTTCAAAAGGACCCATCCTTGTTAATCTATTAACTGACCCATTATAAGCAAACTCAGCGATAGGTAAAATTAAGTCCTAAGTTTTAACATGCTCACCCACTAGACAACGTAGAAGATTTCCAAGACTCCGATTTACCACCTCAATTTGTCCATCTGTTTGGGGGTGGTATGCAATGGAAAATTGTAAACGAGTACCCATCATGTGCCATAGTATCTTCGAAAAGTAACTGGTAAATCTGACATCACGGTCAAACACTATGGTTTTAGGCAAACCATGGAGACGCACCACACCATCAAAGAAGACACGAGCAATGTGAGACGCATCCGACGTTTTCAAACATTGGAGAAAATGTGCCATTTTAGAGAAGTGATCCACAACAACAAAGATGGAATCGTGCTTTTTTATCGTCTTGGGAAGTCTCAGCACGAAATCCATACTAACGTCTTGCCACGGAGCATGTGGCACTGGCAATGGCGTATATAGCCCAGTATTTTGCTTTCGTTGCTTTGCCAGTTGGCACGTACGACATTACCCTAAAATTTTGGCTACGTCTCGCTTGAGACTTGGCTAATAAAAACGATCATCTACAAGGGCAATGGTCTTATCTCGACCAAAGTGGTCAACTATCCCCCCTGAATGAAGCTCCCAGACGAAGGAATTCACGAAAGGACATACGAGGAATACAAAGTCGATCTCATTTAAAAAGGAAGCTATCTTTAAGGAGATAATCACCCGTACTACACTGGTCACTAGAGAGCGACACATAAATACCCCCAAAATCAGGACGTGGGGTATTCATCTTTCAATTGCTCAAATCCGACTACCTCTACACTCAAAGAATTGAGCAACGTCACTCTTCTACTAAGGGCATCTGCTAGTTTGTTTTCGACCCTGGCCTTATGTTTCAGGACAAACGAGTATTCCTGAAGAAACGCTACCCACTTAGCATGCCCTTGGGTTGAGTTTCTTCAGAGAATGTAAATATCTCAAGGCCTCATGGTCAGAAAACAAGACGAATTCTTGTGGTAGGAGATAGTGACGCCAATGTCTCAGGGATTGCTACTACCGCATAGAATTCTTTATCATAAGTGGAGTATTTCTGCTTTGCCTCATTCAGTTTCTCACTGAAATAGGCTACTGGGTGGCCCTCCTGGCTCAAGACTCCACCTATACCAACACCTGACGCATCACACGCCACCTCAAAGACTTTAGAAAAGTCAGGTAGACGCATGATAGGAGCTTCTACCATTTTGCTCTTAATTTCCTTAAAAGCCGTGACTGCGGCTTAAGACCACACGAACTCTCCATTTTGCATACATTCCATAATGGGAGCCATGATCGTGCTAAATCCCCTAATGAACCAACGATAAAAAGTTGCTAAGCCGTGAAAGCTTCGCACCTCATGAATGTTCTTCAGTTCTGGCCACTCAACTATGGCCCTGATCTTTTCAGGGTCTGCGCACATTCTTTCTGATGACACTATGAATCCTAAGAACACGACTTGACTAGACATGAACACACACTTCTTAAGATTAGCGTACAACTTTTCAATCCTAAGGATGCTACAGACCTGCTTCAGATGTTCCAGGTGTGATTCCTTGGTGGTACTATAAATAAGAATGTCATCAAAGTACATTAGGAATTTACCAATGAACGGTCTCAAGACTTGTGTCATCACCCGCATAAAAGTACTGGGTGCATTAGTCAAGCCGAAGGAAATGACCATCCACTCATACAACCCGTCTTTTGTTTTGAACGTAGTCTTCCACTCATCTCCTGGGCGTATGCGGATTTGGTGATATCCACTCTTGAGATCAATTTTGGAGAATATGGTGGACCTTGCCATCATGTCAAGCATATCATCAAGTCTAGGTATAGGAAACTTATACTTAACAGTAATTTTGTTTATGGCACGGCTGTCCACACACATGCGCCACATGCGTCTTTCTTTAGCGTCAACAATGCTGGCACGGCACACGGGCTCATACTCTCCTGGATAAAATCCTTTTGCAGAAGCTCATCAACTTGCCTCTTCAACTCTGCATGCTCTGCAGGGTTCATCCTATAGCGAGGAAGGTTCGGTAGAGTTGACCCCAGGACGAGATCAATGGCATGCTGAATGTCCCGCATAGGTGGCAACTCATTCAATAAATTATCGAAGAACACATCACTGTATTCCTTCGAAACCGATGTCACCTCATGGGGTAACTCTGCTGGAACCTCGAGTGTAATCTCTCTTACCACAAGGGCATATACCATGGAATCCTCCTTAGTCTCTTTCTCAAATTCTCTCGCATTGATTATAT
The DNA here is from genome assembly GCA_003013855.2 of Liriodendron chinense. Lineage (NCBI taxonomy): Eukaryota > Viridiplantae > Streptophyta > Magnoliopsida > Magnoliales > Magnoliaceae > Liriodendron > Liriodendron chinense. The sequence goes on from PVNU02003299.1 coordinate 1,106,891, forward strand.
GAAGAGACTTAGGGTTTGGATTTCCCCACTTCTTTAGGCTCACCGACCTTCTCATCCTTTTTCTTCCCTAGTGTGCTTTCAGGTGGCATAGGGTTAAGTTTAATCTTTTTACCGTTATATATAAAGGTACACGCATTCGAATGGCCAAAGATCGCGACGTCATTGTCGAATAGTCACGGTCTACCTAGGATAATATATCCAACATCCATAGGTATCACATCACACCATAGGGACTCCTTGTATGACCCAAACTCGATAGGAACTAAGCACTGATTGGTGACAGGAAGGGATGTTTTGTCAACCCAAGAGACCTTGTATGGGTCAGGATGAGGTGTGGATTTCAACTTCAGACGATCCAAGGTATTAGCGGCAATCACATTTTGACAACTCCCACTGTCCACTATCACCTTGCAATTTTTCTCTCCACACTTGGCAAGAGTATAGAAGATAGTGTTTCGACGCCAATCAACACTACTCCTAGACTGAGATAGCACATGCCTGACTACTGCAAGCGTTGCTTCATTGCCCACTTCGTCTTCATTAGTAAGACCTCCCTTGGTGATATTCTTCAACTTTATAATCACCCTGGTCATCTACACCCTTGTAGGACTCGCCTATAACTAAGGCTTTTCCACGGTTCTTCGTGGGACATTGATTGGACATGTGACTGATATTCCCACACTCGTAGCATCTCACTTAGCTACCCCCACTAGGACCGGCACCAAGAACCCCTCTACCCTTGTCATCCCTAGGCCCAAGCGGAATAGTCGCTTGCGCACTGGGTTGACTACTAACGTTAGGTCTAGTTCCTTGGGAACTAAATCTAACATTAAATTCTCGGGACACAAAACATCTAATGACAGGAACTTTCAGGTATTGCTCTAACTCCTGCACAACTTGATATGCTTCATCCAAGTCTGTTAAGGGCCGAGTCATAAGCTCACGCTGAAGATCCGCTCGAAGGCCCGTCTGGAAACGCGAGAGCGTTACTAGAGGGTCCTCATTGATATCGCATCGCATCATAAATTCCTCAAATTTGACGATGTAGTCAGCGACTGACATTGACCATTAGCGTAAGGATTGTCATTAGTCAAGCAGCTTCGGTATGAGAGAAGAAGATATTTTTCCTTCAACTTTTCTTCCATCTCATATCAATGTGTGATAGGGGCTCTACCAATTCTTTCTATCTTCCGCTCAGTGTCAGTCCAAAACAATTTAGCCTGGCCCACAAGTTTCATCTTCGCAAACCGCATTTGACGGTTTTCTGACATGCCATACCACTCGAAGTAGTGATCCATGTCAGCAACCCAGTCAAGGAATGCCTTGGGATCCAGACGCCCATCAAAACTTGGGGCCTTAAACTCTCACATTCTTCATCACACGCTCATCTAGATCGTAGCGGTCTTGATGATCATATGTGGCTTGTGCCTCTCGCACAACACCATGACCCGTTCCACGATCTCTACCACTATTGTCTCCACGTGTGGGAGCACGTTCCTCAACAATTTCCCGCGCTTGGGAGTGTGCATCACCCCCAACAGTGGGGTTCTCCCTTTGGGATGCCTCTAATTGTTCAACCTTAGTCATGGTGGCTGCGATTTGGTTGTCCATGTGAGCGAACTCTCTCTTTTGACTCGTTTCTAAAGCGGTTATCTTTTGTATCAATTGAGCAAATTACTCAGATAACTGCTCGTTATTCATGGTTGGTTGAAGTCTGAAACCTCTACCTCTTCTCGTGGCCATGCAATTAAAAAATCGAACCAAATTCTACCCAACTTGCCCTCCTACGGTTTTATGACTCACAAGATGTATATGATGAATACAGAACTATTATGAACTGACAAATACTGAATTAAAACAGAAAACTACTCAAATCTGGAAAATTTCCAAATTAGGAAACTTTTTAAAATTGGAAACTTTCTAAATCTGGAAATTTCCTAAAACAGACCTAAAAATCAAAACCCTTATTTAATAACTCGATCTAGACAAAACCATGCAAGCCTATTCTCTAATACCAAATTTGATGTAGGATGCCCTAATTATGATGCATGCTCATGAACACAATTAAATCAACGAAAAATAAAAGACAACAATAATCTAAAATTCAGAATTAATCATTATAAACTAAAAAGATCACAAAGAGGCATGCAATGGAGTGGGTCATTCATCACAACCACGAATTGTTAAGTTCAATTATCGCTAGGGTTGGATCCGGCGAGGGCTGGAACCTCCCGATCTTGCATGGTCATAACCCAATTGACCAATGAGGATCACTAGTCCAAGTAATCAAAGGGTTTCTCAGATTAGGGATTCGAAAATCTAAGGAATTAGGATTAGGGATCAATTCTCAGATTTTGATTATGGGAAATAAACAAATTAGGGATTTGAAGTAATGAGAATAAGATATAGATTACCTGGAAGAAGTTAGAGGGGCACAAGAAGAAAAGAGAAGAAGAAGATCAAGGGATGAAGTACCATGAGAGAGAGGGAGGAAGGAAGCAACCAAGGGTTTGCTCTCTTCATTAATCAATAACTAACCTCGTTTTTAGGGCTTAGTCCACTTAAATAAGTAATAAGAAAACATAAAAGTACCAAAATACCCCAAAAATAAGCAAAAAGCGGAATAAAAATAAATTACGCAGAAGGTCGGGCGCTCGATCGGGCGCCTGAAGTAGGCCGAAAATCTCCAGTGAGTTTCAGACGCTCGATAGGCAAAGTTTGGGCACCCGATCGCGCGCCCGAGCCTTCTTCATCCTACACGCGTTCCTTCCCAATGTGGGGCCTTCAACGTGTCAAATCACATGTGTAGGGTCTTCAATGCTCCTCAATAGTCACCTAACCACAAGGAAGATGCTTGTGGTGTGCGTTTTCTTCGCTGATAGACTTTAAATGGTCTTGTGTCCCCATCACATCCTTCTTTGATTTTCGAACCACCTCCCAACTGACAAGATGGGGCTTTCGCCCGTCTTCACAGCCTTCCCATAGAGCACATGATCTCTTCTTTACTGATATCCCAACACTCTTGGAAGAAAGCAAAGGAACGCTTGTCTTTGTCTATTTCCCACACTACCTTGCTAACCTCCTCTGCAAATTCTCTCAAGCCATGACACTTCTGGCTCACTTATCCACTTAAAGGAGAGATCTTCAAGCTTTAACCTCTTCTTTAGAGTAAAGCCTTGAGTAGAAGCCGACAATTGCCTTTTTAACAAGGGCAAGTCTTCAAATAAAGATTCTTAGACCTTAATTTTGTGAATGTGGTTAACCTTTCTACCATTCGCCATCATATGAAAGAAAGCCATGTTTCTATCTCCTTCCTTGAGCCAAATATCTCTCAATTTTTGTCTCCATTCCAAGTTGCCTCCTCCCTCGGAATCTCTTGACGCTCAAATTTTAAGGATTCTCTAAGCAATTCTTTATCATCTTCATGGGAGCCCCCTCCTCTTCCTTGCCAATGTCATTAATATTACTTAAGATCTCCTCCTCTCTTCTCTCATCATATCCGAATGCGGCCTTGCTCCAAACCTTCAACTTCGACTTGATGAATTGAAGTTTCTTCAAGATTAAGAAATCAACCCAACTCTCAATCATGCATTCATTCCACCGCCTTGCCATCATCTCCAAAAAGTCATGTTGCCTCACCTACTAATTTTGAAATCAGCATGGATATGGGCCATGGGATATTCTCGATGATTTGAGGCAGAACAAAGTATGCATTGGAAGAATCGACTATACTACCCCTGCAAAACGGGTTTCCGAAGAGAGGAAACACAAAATCTATTGAGCTTAACAAGCCTCTCTTGGTTATTGGACCAAATGAACCATCCCCCACTAAGGGGGCATCGATAAGATCATTGTTGTCCACAATTTGCAAATCACGAACGTCGTGATTCTTCTCCCCCTAATTTTCATAGCCAAACTGAATCATATTAAAATCCCCACCTATTCACCACGGGAGATTTCACCTATCTTTAATTACGGACAACTCAAGCCAAAGCTCGCTTCTCAAGCTAGGGCCATTTGGACCATAAACACCACTGAAAGCACCCACATAAAACCATCGACAATTATGCGGCATATCACAAATAGCAAGAATATCCCTTTATGCACTTCCAAGACCGACACTGAATCACAATTCCACGACACGATGATCCCACCCGAGTGCCAATTGACGGTATGAAAGAGAATTCATTATTGTGAATTCCCCACATCTCCTTGACAATATTGACAATAACTTCTTCAAGCTTCAATTCTTGAATCAACATATAATCTACTTATGACAACATAACAAATCCTTCAACACCCTCCTCCGGTCTCTACTTTCGAGACCACGGGTGTTAAATGAGACAATCTTCATGACAATAGTTTTGAGGCACCCTTCTCCCTCCCTTTTCTCTCTTTATTATCCTTCCTTCTTACTTTTTTTCTCCCTTCCACAAACTTGGACTAATTTCTTATTTCCAACTGTCCTACCTAATTCTTCCCCTTCCATTTCAAATTCAAATTTCCCCTCTTTTCTTTCTTGTCTCTCTCTTTCAGCTTCTTAAAGACAGGATTAATGTCATCCTCTGTTGTCTTCAAAAGATAGGCAAGGTTCCAACTAAAATCATCTAGGGAATTTTTCAATTCTTTAGAATTTGTTTAAGTGTTCCCTGGATATTCTATGAAATCTGCCACCAATTTCTACAATCACCGACTTCAGAAGATAGAGATAGAGACTAAGATTGGGAAGGTTAGTGGGGTTTTGGGTAAAGCCATTTCCGGTTTAGGCCCCAACTCAGATGAGACTTGAACTGGAACACACTTGCATCCGCCTTCCCATCATCCGTGCTCTCTTCCACGGGCAACAAAAAGGTCCCTGACAGTCTCCCTAACACCAAGCAAGCCTCCATCGGACCGAGCTCGACTCTTATGGAGGCTCCTCTTGCGCCCATCATATGTATGCCATGGCCCTGGTTTGGACTCCCACTAGCTCCATCGAAAGTCTCGAGAGAAGTTTCCTCAAAAGAGGCTGACTTAAATTTTGGTGTTATCTCATGAGCATTAATCAATTTCTCATGATATTCTTCTGTCTTCTTAAAAGGAGTCAAAGCTCGAGGGGTCTGTCTCCCAATTCTCTCCACAAGACTCGAATCCGATCCCAGTTGCTTGACAATTGTCTCTACGACAGTGACAGAGACTCTCAACATGAAATGTCCCTTAGGGCCTATTTGGGAGTGTGGATTTGGAACCCCTTAGATTTAGAACCCCCTAGATTTGAAATGCCCTAGTTGTGTTTGGCACCCTGGATTTGAAATCCCCTGTAATCCAAAAGAAGCTATGCATATTATATTTACAGGTGTTTGAATTTAATTACTAAATCAACTTTAACATCCCTAATTAGTGTACGCATGTAATGTTTGACACAATGATTGTAACAAGCCTGTTGAAATATATACTTTGGTCGAAAATGATGAAATTCCAAGTCTCGGATGGGTCACAAGCATAAGATCACAACCAAGTGACTAACCAACAATTTTTAACCGTTGATTTACATGGACAATGTTTGGACTGCACATATCATCCTATTGAAATGATTTTAGTGATGCAGTTGATAATCTGATTGTTTTGGGATATCATCAGTGGGCCATGTGCCCAATAGATTAGTAGCCTAGTGACACATATGTTACACATGCGACTAATGGAAGGAATTTAGATGTAAACCCATCTTCCACCTTGGATTTCAAACCCTCTCTTTGAGGGGATTTGAAACCCCCAGTTACTTTATGGTGCTAAACAGACGAGGGATTTGAAATCCCCCCAAATCCATGGTGCCAAACAACCCCTTATCTTTTCAAAGCCATAAATAATACCAATAGCCTTTACTTTTCCCCACTTTTCATTATCTCAAGCTTCTCAAGTGGTTGGGTTTCACTCCATACATTTTGTTTAGTCCAACTAATTTTAAACCCTTTAAAATCTAAAGCACCCCTCCATAAAATTAGATTTATGTTTATGCCCTAATTTTGTCAATCAAAACTGTCATCTGTAACGACATACACACCATGGGATCTCTTCCTACAAATTTCTTGTTAATTCATCAATGCCAACCCCTTGTGCAAGCCTGTAGTAATCGGAAAGTCACTTATCTCTCCATTAGTGGTCCTCACATTTGTTGATGCTCCCTCATACATATACTTACTCATGTCTCTATACCCCCTTGAAACTCCTTTCCTTCCCAACACCCACCAGATTAACTCTCTAGGGACCTTTATAGTGTGAAAATCTAATTATTACAATTTACTTTACCTACTTCCTTTACAAGTGTATTTGATTCTCAATTTACGAGCCATAATTCCTGTTTAAACAAACGCCTGGAAATGATAATGATGGCTCATTTACTTTGCATTTCATAGGAAATTGGAAAACCTAACAGGCCCTAAGTCAATAAAGCCCATGTGGAGATCCTTCCTCCTTTCCCTATACTTTTCCATCAATTGCCTAGATAGGAAAACAGCTTCAAAGACAAACCTCCCTAGCGTGAAACCAAATTGATTCTCTAATAAATTTCTCTCATGCCTTAGGGTGCGTTTGGTAAAACTTAATTTCAGGGCTTATCACTGAAAAATGCCATTTTCAGTGATTTTGGTAATTCAGACCGTTTGGTAACTAAAAAAATTAAGTGCTTAATGGTAAATATCACTTAAAATTTGAGGATTTTTTTCAGCCACTGCAACTTGACTTAAAACTTATCATTGAATGCGGCAAGTGATTTGCCTTCAGAAAAATTTTATGAATTGTGACGAAAATATCCTCGCCAACTTTTAAAAATGACAAAGTTACCCTCCAAAAGTTTCCAAAAATCCCCGAAATTGTTCCATCTTCTCTTGCAAGAGGTAAAAAATCCCTAAAGATCCGCAAGCCAAATCGTTCTCAATTTCCTCTTTTCTTTCCGTTAAAATCTTGAGGCGAGGTTTTTTTTTTTCTTTCTTTTTTTAAACCTTCTTAGGGCCCACTATGATGTTTATTTGTCATCCATACTGTTCATAAGGTCACATAGACCTCGATGAAAGGAAAACAAAAATATTAGCTTCATCAAAGACTTTTATGTCCCCCAAGAAGTTGTAGAAGGTAGACATCCAATCCCATTGCTTTATGTGGTATGGTTCACTTAAGCTTTGGAATTGCCTCATTTTTTAGGCTCACGTGCTAAAATGATTTCACCAAATGGATGGACGATTTGGATATAACACATACATCATGGTAAGGCCCACAAAACTTGATGTTGTCGACCAAAAGGAAGTCCATGGTGCGTGGCACTAGTGTTTGCAATATTGATAGTATCGGCCGAGAGTATCGATATCGCTGGCCGGCGATACGAAACCCCCCTGAAGACACAAAAATTCCAACCATTCCTGCATATCGACGATAATATCGTGCGATATATCAATAATATCGTGCGATATATCGATATCAGCTGAGATATCGTCAATATCTCCTTTAGTATATTCTAAATATCGGCGATACCTATATGATATCGTCCAGGTATCGTCCAGCCACATAAGAGTCGCCCAAGTTTTTGAGAAAAAAATGATTTTTTCTTCTTCTAGTTTCTCCTCCCTAAAAAAAAAAAAAATCATAGGCCTTTCGGGCGCTCCGCCCTGAACCCCGGGCAGAGGAGCTCCGCCCCCTGCACCCTCGGCTAGGTGACCACGCAGCTCGACCCGCGTACCAACTCTGCGAAGGGGTCATATTTTGTTAAGTCTAGTTGGCCATTTTCTAGGTTTTGTTGAGTCCCCATATAGATTTAAACTATATAGGGTAACTTGCATTGCGTTGAACTAGGATAGTCAAAACTACATTTGGAGGATACCTAATCAGTTGCATCATCCATAGGTATATTTCTCAACTCTCTTACTTGTTTTACTTTCTCAATGAATTGATTGTGTTTTCATTAATGTATTCTTACATTTATATATCTTATATAATCAATTTAAACAATAGTTACATCAGTTCAGTCAGACAGCGCATAGCTTGGGATCCTTTTACAAAGGAACTCCATTATGTAGACTTTTTTTTACATATTATGATTTAAATGTGTGTATTAAGGTCCATTTTATCAATCCCTGAAGTTTCATTGAAAAATTCAATCAATTTCCTAATGTTTCCCCATGTTTCCCAAAAAGTGCGATACATTACCTGATACAACCAATATATCCCTAGCGATATGCGATATGTATATGTATCCCAGGGGTGCGAAACGTAACGCGATACCAATACTGTGAACACTGCGTGGCACACCATGCAGATTGCCTCACCAAACCAATGCGGATTGCCAACTGATGCTCCCCGTAGCCAGGTGCTACTAGACAGTGTTATGTGGGACCGATCATGATGTATGTGCTTTATCCATGTTGTCCATCCATTTTAGATAAGTATCTTAGGGCATGATAAAAAAAAATAAGGCAAATTCAAGTCTCAGGTGGACCACACCACAAGAAAACAATGGTAATTGAACGCCAACCATTAAAAACTCCACGGATCATTGTAATGTTTATTTGCCATCCAACCGATTGATTAGGTCACGTACCTGGATGAAGGGAAAACACAACAATGAGATTCATCCAAAACCGTTGTCCCCCAAGAAGTTTTTAATGGTGGGCGTTCAATCACCACTGTTTCTGTAGCGTGGTCCACATTAGATCAGGATCTGCCTCACTTTTGGGCTCATGCCATAAATTAATATTAAAAAATGAATAAACGGCGTGGATAAAGCACATACATTATGGTGGGGTCCACGGAGCATCGACCAAGCAATCCCCTTCCGCTTCCGACGGAAGTGTTGCACGGCGGGAGTGGATTAGGTATTTACCCCACGGTCGCGAATTAGCTGTTACCCCGGGAACAACTTCCCCTACCGTACGGCCCGCATGGATGATATTTTGTATATCCACTCCGTCCATCCGTTTCTAAAGCCCATTTTAGGATGAGGTTCCAAACATTATGCATATCCAAATCTCAAGTGGACCATACCACTAGAAACAATGTTATTGAGTACCCCACCATTAAAAATTCCAAAGAGCCCATCATAAGGTTTTGGTAATGTTTACTTGCAATCCAAGCTCTTGATAATGTCAATAAGGTCTTAATGAAGGGAAAATATAAATATTAGATTGATCCAAAACTTTTGTGGCCCACAAAACGTTTTTAATGGTTATTCATCACTGTTTCTAGTGGTATGGTTATTCATCACCTGAGATTTGGATCTTCTTAGGGTATTGGATCATATCCTAAAATGATATGAAAAAACAAATAGACAGCGTAGATATATAAAAAAAAAAAATTCATCAAAATGGGCCCCACACGGTTAGGGTAACACCCACTAAGCTGTTCGCTGGGTAACACCTAATTCGCGCCCTATCCCCACTGGGACCTACTAGAGATGAAGGTTCTGTTAGGGGATCTGTGGGGCCTACTGTGATAGATGTATTTTATCCAAGTCGTCCATCCATTTTGAATGATCATTTTCTGCCATGAACCAAAAAAGGAGACAAGTTGAAGGCTCAAGTGGGCCACACCACAAGAAGCAGTGGTGACAATAACCTCCAGAGTTGAAACCTTCCTAGGCCCACAGTGATGCTTATTTGCCATCCAACCTATTCATAGGTAACAAAGAACTGGATGAAGGGAAAACATGAATATCATCTTGATCTAAAAATTTTGTGGCCCCCGAGAGGTTTTGGGCGGTAGACATTCAATCCCCACTATTTTCTGTGGTGTGGTCCACTTGAGTATTGATCTAAAACTTTTGTGGCCCACAAGATATTGTTAATTATTAATCACCAGTCTTTCCTGTGGCGTGGTCCACTTGAAATTTGGATTAGCTTCATGTTTTGGGATCATTCCCTAAAATGAGCTTGCAAAATAGTTGGATGTCGTGAGATTTGTATTAGTGTGATCCAAAACTTTTGTGGCCCACAAAAAGTTTTAATGGTCGATGACTACTATCTCCTGCGGTGTGGTCCAACTGAGATTTGTATCTGCTTCATCTTTGGGACCATGTTCTAAAATAAGCTGTAAAAATGGATGGATGGCATGAATATAAGATGGATACACCGAGGTGGGCCCCACGTCACCGGTTCCTGGTCGCATCAGATTTCAAGCCTTTTGCAGGAACTTCATGGACCGAAACTAGATGGGGCCCACTGTAATATTTGTATGAAATGCACCTCGTCCATCTATTTTTCTAGACCACGTTAGATCATAGGATAAAAATTTGGTAGTTCCAAAGGTGAAGTAGGTTGCATGACATGAAACAGTGGGCTGGGAAATTCCTACCATTAAAACCTCCCTAAGGTGCACCATGATGCTCATATGCCATCTATACCGCTCATATGGTCATTCCTACTGGGATGAATTGAAAACACAAAAATATTAGCTTCATCCAAAACTTTTGTGATACCATGAATGTTTCAACGGTGGACATTCAATCATCACTATTTCCTATGTTCCATCTGCACTATTACACAATTTAATCTTTCTCTTAATTTGATTTTATGCATGCCACGTTTACAATTTTTAAGTACCTACACATCAAGTAGGCCAAGAGATTGTACATACATGTGTGGCCCACTAATTCGACGGGAAATGATTTTATTTTATTTTTTTTACAGCCAAAGCATTCTTATTCAAGGTTATGAGTCAAAAGTATATTAGGTGGGACCCTAGAGATGAATGGTCTAATATTGTCCTTGTGTGAGACATCATGGTCCATCAATCGAAGGGTTATAATTATTCTATTAAGAAAAGCATAATACATGGTCCATTAATTGAGGGGTCATGTTTGAAAAATATATGTGGATTGGGCATAGGTGTGCCAAATTTGTGGCAAGGCAATAGCATGTTTTGTTTCATAGTTTATAAATGATAAAAATTAAGACAATAGGGGCAAATATGAAAAATTGTCAATTTTCAGACATTTATGGTTTGTTTTACCAAACAAGTTTTTGTTAAAAAAATACTTATTTTCAAATATCAGGACTTTTTTCAGACAAATTACCAAACGAATTTTTCAGTACTTGTAAGTACTTAAATTCAGCACTTTAAGTTTCCAGCACTTAAATTAAGTTTCAGATCTTATTTTTCAGTTTACCAAACAGCACCTTAGTCTTTGCTTAATCACTCTCTCCCAAAGTTTCAAAGTACGGCACATAAATTTAATCTCACAATAGTTAGTGCAGCTTTGTATATCCCCTTTATTCTTATAAATAGGCGTCATGGTACTTTTCCTCCATTAGTTTGGCATTTTCTTTACACTTATAGTCTTGTTAAACAACTTTGTTAACCAATATAACCCTGTATCTCCCATACACTTCCACATCTCTATTGGCATACCATTTAGTCTGAGGGCCTTTCCTATTTTCTTCTTTGTTAATGCTTCTTTCACTTCATATATCTTAATCCTAGAAAGTATCTATAGTCTCCAACGTCACTTGAGTTTATGGTTCCTTTTATTCCTATGCTCTCAGCTCATTTAGCAATTTCTAAAAATAGCTTCTCCACCTTTCATTGATCTCATTGTCCTTGGCTAGTAACCTCTGGTCATCACTCTTAATGCATCTAACATAATCTAGGTCCCTACCTTCCTCTCTCTCATTTTTGCTAGTTTAAAGACATCTTTCTCAACTATTGCTGAATGATTTTAACTCTATAAATGATTCATTTCCTTATTCAAATATTGCTTCCGTGGTAGTAAGGTGAGAAAAAGGTTAAAGCATATCTAGAAAGACCAAACATTTTATTCTTCTGTTTCCATTGCTGACAAAGCAAATTGAGAGGCGTAAGATTTAAAAGGTGGAAGGCATATAAGAGGCTTATGCCTCCCATATGCTTCACTATCTGACGCATATGGTGAAGCATAAGCCTCACACACATTAAGCAAAGTCTATTCCTCAAGAGTGTTTTGGGAGAGCCTCGCCTTCCACCAAACATGTGTGGGGCAAAAGTCCCCTCACACTTGTTAAAGCTATAGCTGCACAAGAGTGTGAGGTGAAGCAGCAACAGATTTGGGTGCGAGAGTGGAGAAGCTTCTATTTAAAATGTAAACAAGTATAAATGGGCAGGAAGTAAGAGCAGAAGCAAGAGTCCAAAGCACGATTCGAAGCAAGAATGGCACCTAGTTAGAAGGATCCTACAACTAAACTTACAACACTAAACATGGACTCTTTAGGTAATAAAAGAAGCCATCTGCCCGAAGAAACAACCCTCTTGGTAACCAATATGACGAGACTTTGCACACTATAATGCAGTGTGTATTTCAGGCAAGCATGATGTATAGGCAAGAGGAAATGGAAAAGGAGATCATTCCTCTAGTTTGTCCATTGTCTCTGTTCACACCAACAAGTCCTCCGAATTCAGAGAATCTCTCTAAAGGACAAAGCATAACTTTCACTTGCAAATAACAAGTAACATCAAAATAGCTCATTGTATTTCATCTACATCAACAAGTAAAAATGGAGTCTAATTCGAACTCAACCATTGGGAATCCAAACCAGGAGACCTTATTGTTGTTGTATCCACTCGTTAAGAAAGTTCCACCATGCAACCCTTTTAAATCAGTACAAGTTCCTACATCTGCTACATCAACAGAACTCCTCGTATTGTGGACCAGTCTGAAGTTATATTCATAGATACGGAGCAAAATACCAGTATCCTACAGTAAACCTGTTGGACCAAGTAATCTTTTAGACCAACCAGGTGCCACCTAATTGACGGTCTCACCAGTTTGTGCAATCCCTATGCCAACACTTCCAGCATACATTATCTAAAAACCCGTGACTTTTCACCAGTAACAAACCACTCTTAAACCACAATAGCCAACCCAAGTGAACAATGGTTCCTCATTAGGTCCAGCTGAATTTACGTGAAAAATATCATGACAACAGCTACATTCATGAGGAACCTACTCCAATAATCAATTCATATGGCCCACTGAGGTCATCTGTATGATTGTGTCTACTCACCCAACACCCTAATCTGATTCTAGCACTCTTAACTAGATCGAAGCCCACTTAGGCATCAAACATCACAAGGCCACACTTCAGCCTATTACATCATTAAAGAGGAAGGAGATTAAGGTCAAGGTTCAAAATATCAAAATCAATGCAAGTATCAGCCAATTACAGGTGGGGATGCAGAAGTATGAAGAGAAGGAAACCTCAAGGACATCTGCACTCTGAGAGTTAAAATTTCAACAAAAAAAAAAAAAAAATGGAATGGAAATCATCCCATTGCCGTTAATCTTTGTGGACCTAAAGTATGCAATCGTAATAAATTCCCTAACCATAGAATATTTGACAGTCCAATAATATTAACTTCTTCATTTCCTATCAATAACAACAACAATCAAATAAGACTTATAGAATATCTATTTCATAGAACAAAATTCTTTTCATTATTTCAAAAGATGTTCCTCATCAGAAGGGAACAAAACAAGGCCAAGAGCCACAACAACCCACCATCTGCACTTCACCGAAAACCAGATTCCCAAGTTTCTGGCCTACAACTATTTTGTTGGGTTTCAACAATCAGAGAGAAGATAGAAAAAGTAAATTAACAAAATCATACACATTATAAACTCAAAGCACAACAAGGAAATATACAGTGTTTGATTGTGAATTTGCATGTACGGCCAACCTTTTGGCAATCCAAACCATCCAGATTATGGATTCCATGGTGAATGGGAGATACCCAAAAATATCGCCCCACCAGATGATTTCAACCATCCAACTGCCCACCTCAATCCACCCCACCAATATAACTACATGGCCCAACGAATGGTGTTGCCCACCAGATTAACAAGTTACCCACATGCACCATTGCTCAATCGAACGAATAAACAAACTCCACTTCTCTCAATCAAGCATCACAAGCACACAATATGACCAAACTTTCAAGGTTTTTGTGGCTTCTAAGAGATAATGAACATTGAAAAACATGGAATTGCTTGCATTTATCGAAAGATTCCACAAAGCAAAAAGAATTCTAATAAATCAGACAATCGCTCTTCTGATAACAAAGAGGAGAAAAACATACCTGATTAGCTCTCAGCTCTAATCCTCAACAACTCCTCCTAAAATCCAAAAAAAAAAGTTTTTAAAAAATTAAAATAAAAAAAAAAGGAAGCACATGTCATAATCTAGTCTGCAAATATCATCCAATCACAAAATCTAAAAAAAAAAAAAGAAGAAGAAGAAGAAGAAGAAGAAATAAAACCCAAAAACAAAAAACCAACCAAAAAACCATTTTAAATAAAACCCACGAAACAAAACTCAAACATATAACAGAAATAACAAAAACAAGAATAAAAGAAAACCCGAATTCCCACCCAACCTATTGATTTCCCACACACCCATTTCAATTTTCTGGATTGGGATTACTACAAAGTGAAAATGGGAGCATGCAAATCAATCAAGGAAGGTGCCCTAATGAGAAAAAAGAAAAACCCAAATGCAGAGCTAATGAAAAAAAGAAATAAAACCCACCAAAATCTATCCTTGGAGAATCCAAACACCAAAATCTCTGCAGAAACAATATCGAATCTGACGAAGATAACTCCCTCCAAAACCCCCCTTTTTCTTTTCTCTTTTTTTCTCTTCTTCTCTTCAAAAAAATAAAAATAAAAATAAAAATCCCAGAAAAGAGGAAGAAATCAAGAGCAAAAAGGAGATTTGCGGAGTTTCAAAATCATTGGTTTCCTGAGAGTGGGACAAATCACAGGTGGGGATTGAAAAACCAACGATGGTTTCCTCTTGTAGTCCCGCGTACTACTGAAAATGAATTCCTAGTCCGCTAGTTTAGTAACACGTGTGAGTGATCTGAACCGTTCATGAGGTTACTCTCACTACTGATGGACCATGTTCAAAGTGCGATATCCTGTAATTCATCCTTTATTTTTAATCAATGGACAGAAATTAGAAATTTTGACGGTTTAAATTGAATTCTGTTTTTTAAGACGTTATGATCATCATTTGAGAGAGGAATAGGACCGTTAGTGGCATATCCATGATGGGCCCCACCCTATGAAATGGGTCTTGCAATTATCCACGTGCCCCAGTTGGAGGACTACGATTTTAATTCAACAGTCCGCGGACTACGTAGCTTTTACCTAAAAACAACGCCCCCCCTCATGTAAGGGAGAAAACCGATTGTCTTCTAATCATTTCTATTATTCTAGAAGAAAATGACCATTTTAACCTTGTCTTTTGTATACAATGACTTAAAGACTCTACCTTGGGTTTGCTGGAGTGTGTTTGTCTTTATTAATAAAGAAAAGGGTATTTTTGGTATTAAAGCCTTTTTCTTTTCTCCTGAGGAAAGATTAGAGGAGAAGTATTGAAGAGCGATCTCCTTTGGTAGCGAATATGGCATATTATTTTGGACCGTCCATTTAGTTTCCTCACATGTGGATTGAAAATGGCTCAAAATAAAGACAGATGAAACGATCCTGTCCGTTGGATCATTTGCCTTCAAAGAGATGGTAGAAAATAGATATTGTAGTAGTTGACGGTTAGGGTAAGCTGATTCATGTGGTTTTAAAGAAATGATCCATCCATTATGGGACCACTTGATGGACGGTTCCGATTGATTCACCATCCTCTGGCATATATTTTCTCAAATTAAAATAAAAGGTGGGCCCCACTACAGATAGGTAACAACTAAACAGTTCATGATCCTGGCTGACGCGTCAGGGGACATCTAACGACATCCAGCCGATCGTTAAGTTAAAAAAAAAAATCAACGGCCAATATTGAACAAACAACAATCTGATTTTAGGGCTATTTACTATCTTCATTAAACCCACTGTTTGAATGGCCTGGATTTAAATCATGTATGCCACGTGTACGATCACCGAGCGCATTAGTATGAATCTCATACTCTCGCAGCGCATGGAATTTAAACACATTTAAATGGTCACTGTCCAAGTGTGCCATGCATGTAACTCCAATCCAAACCGTCTAAATAATAGAACCCACTGATCACTGGAGGATTCTAACCTGTTATTAATTGATATTTCTGTGTACGATTCAGATAAACAATTAATTTCAAATCTGGCCGTCCATTAATGACCACTCGTCAGACGTTTATAACGGTCCTTACATGTGATTTTTTTTTTTCTGTAGCCTATCTATGTCGGGAGTGAATATTTGAACAGCTTGGATTGAGTTACATGAATGCCAATTGTACTTTTCCTTTGAGCCTGTGTATGATGGTGACACTCTGCCAGTATAATAAAAAATAATAAATTAAAAAAATCCTCATCCGATAATCCTGCAGTTCTGAGCCTTCTGACGGCCACTAGAACATTTCGTCCGGTTTTTTGAGAATGAGAAAAACTTTAATACTCCGACAGGGCATGAAGTTGATACTCAGGCACCATAAAATTGGATAAGTAGCATATAAATGATTCTAAATAAACCATCCAATTTGAGTCTCACCCTGAATATGGACAGTACAGAAAAATTTGTAGTAATCTGATTATTTAAGTAGCTGATTGATGGACATGAATTCAGCAAAGATATGTCCACGAATCAGCGGTTTCAATTGTTTAAGCTATATGATTCTCGGAGTATGAACTATTCAAAGTGGGTCCCACAATTTGGACGGTTTAAATTGATTAATTTATAGTACGTGTCCAATGTTTGAATGCGTGCGTATCAAACATGATACTATGCGAAGTGTAAGCAGGCAGAGATGACGACTATACCCATTCACACAAAATCTGTATTAGTGGCGTAAATGTAAGATAATCCAAACCGTCCAAACATTTTAAAAAGTTTTTTTAATATATATTTAATAAAATTAAAATTATAAAATATTTTAAATGTCCCATTTGTGGCCACAAAAATGTCAGCTAAAATGACAAAGTTTTAAAGGTCCTATTTCAAATCAGTGTCAGTTGATAGGAAATCGACCCGTCCAGTTTATCTAATTTCCAGGCTAACAGTTTCAATATATTTAACGTCATGGATTAATGCATACGTATGTGACACGCGTACAGAGGATGCGTGCATGCATATGGACAATCATACTCTTCCAGAGTATCAATGTTTCTCATATCTACCTCTCCTCAAATTTGAAAATATGTAATTATAGCTAAGCTCGCCCACTTTGAAAAGGAGCTGTTTAGGTGTTATCCGGGTAACATCTTAGTGGGTGTTATCCTTACGTTGTGGGTCCCACCTTGATGAATATATTGTATATCCATGCTGTCCATCTGTTTTCTCAGTTCATTTTAGGATGGTATACATATATTTAGTCATATATAAATTTCCACAACACTAGAAAAGTGTTGAATGACTATTAAAAGCTTATTTTAGGCTATAAAAGTTTTGGATCAAGCTTATATTTGCATTTATCCAATCATCCAGGTCTTTTTGACCTTATCAACGGGTTGGATGGAAAATAAACATTACGGATCTTCTTACGGTGGGCCCTGGGGATTTTTTAATGGTGGACGTTCAATCAACACTGTTTCCTGTGATGTGGTCCACCTGAGATTTTTAACTTCTTATTTTTTGGTACCTCGTTCTAAAATGGGATATAGAAACGTATGGACGGCGTGGATATACATTAACTCATCAAGGTGGCCCAACAGTAAGGGTAACACCCAATCCGCTCCCCTTTTAAAAGGGAAGTTATAAGATACTCAGATAGCGTATGACGCTTGATACGCATGCACTCACACGTGGAATTCATTAACTTAGATGTTGAAATAGGACCATTGGCTTTTTATTTTTAATTTCATTTTTAACCATCCAATCGTCAGATAATCAAATAAGCGTAATTTACAGTTCCCGATGCATCTATACTGGGAACCACGATTCGGACAGTTCTTACTTTTACGGGCCGGACGGAATTTACAAGTAATCTCTGAATGCCTGTGTATCATCATCACACTTTGCCAGAGTATCAAAGTCTTATTTTTAAAATGTCAGCAAGTCATTGACTACACACGTAGCATAGATATACGATAATCCAGGCCGTCCAAGTCGACTGGCAGATTATGAATGGAACATACACAAAAACATACATGATCACTGTCCAATTGGTGGCTATCAAACGACATTCATTCAGTGGCGATCATTGGGTGAATCACATGTTTAAGCTCATATTATCAGTTTGATTTTTGGACCATGATATGTTGGGAACACCAGCAGCGGAAGCGGAACGCCGAACGCGTGAAGCAATGCAAAATCAAACGAGTAAACAAGATACAATCAATCACACATAAGCATTCACCAGAAGAGACTTTGAATTTATGTGGAAAAACCCCTCAACGGGTAAAAAACCACAGCACAAAGCAATCCACTATGAATATCATAAGATTACAGAGATTGACAGCCCACTAGTAAGGAAAAACAGAGAAAACCCCTAGTTCTCTCTCACACACACCTCTCCCCTCTTCCTAATACGATTAGGAAACCTTGGACACCTTAGGATATACATCTAAGTCGGATTACAACTCCTTAAATAAGCAAAATTTCGAAAATAGAAACATCTAGCACACTACTGTGAGTTGCGTAAGAAATCCGCGCGCACGTCCGATCGGTCAATCAGTGACAGGGAGATTCACGCCCGCCTCTGCCTCAAAACCGATCGGTTGGAGCCCCCTGCAGATCGGTCGACCGACCGGTCTGGGGCACACGAAATCTGCCAAAAGGGGGGTTCTTCACATGCATCTGGATCACGCCGTCTGACCGGTTGAAGCACCCAATTTATGCATAGTTTGAAGACTACCCCAACAATCTCCACCGAGGCTTTAAATGACGAATCAACATCATCCTTGCAACGTCATCTCATCTTTAATCATAGCTCCTACCGCTTCTCGTGCCACCATCAACTATAACCTTACAAATTCATGCCCTTTACCGCTCTTCTCATGTGGCTCTTGGGCACTTGCCACATACGAGCAACCGTGGATCTCGTTGCCTTTCCCGCAGCTCCACCGTGAATTGTGTTCCTGATCAACATGTAAAGATGGCTACACCTCCGTACCTTCATACACACGAGTGCCCCATTCATCACTTCACAACAACGATCGCGGCCGATAAACACGCACCATTTTTGCCTCGAGTGCTTCAAGAAAAATCACATTCATCTTCATCTTGGGGACGTGCTTCACATCTTTCATGACTCGTTCGACCCCATCGGACATCCTGATGCGCACAGTACCAATACCCACAACCTTATGAGCGACTTCATCGCCCACAAACACCGATTCTCCACCATACTCCCTGTATGTCGTGAATGAGCTCCGGTCAGGACAAACGTGACAGGAAGCTCCTTAATCAAGGATCCACTCACTACCATGAGATCCCTTGCCAGATACAGTCAGAACTTCACAAAAATCACCATCATCCTCTACCGTATTGGCTCCCTCTCCAGAAGAATTTCCATACCTCCCTTGCTTCAACTTGGGATTCTGACAATCCCCTCTTATGTGACCCTCCTGACCACAATTCCAGTACTTCACCTTAGCTTTCATTTGCCCTTGAACTTAGATCCCGATTTCAAATATCCTCCATGCTCAGAACTTCTTCCCCTCATAACCAGTATCTCTGAGAAATAACGGGAAGCCACGTCAACACTTTTCTTTCTCATCGCCTTCGACTGGAGGGTTGAGATAACGGTCTCGACGTTTATGGTTTCCCTCTCTGCGCACACAAAGTCCCCGAACAACTCATATGAATCTGGAAGAGAATTCAACAGGATGCATGCTTGATATTCATCATTCATCGGTTCATCGATCTCCACCAACTTACAAACCAACTTATTGAACATGCTCAGGTGGTCCTCCACCTCAATTTCCTCAGCCATCCTCAAGGTGAACAACTGCATCAACACATATATGCGATTCTCTAGAGATTTCTTGGCATAAACCTTCTCTAGCTTCGCCATCGTTTTAGCCGCAGTCTTCTCCTTCATGACATAATAGAGAACATCATCCGTAAGGTTTAACAGGATTGAGGTTTTAGCCTTCTTGTCGAGCCTCGTCCACGCATCATCTTTCATAACTTCGGGTCGCTTTCCAAGAGCTTCATCAAGTCCTTGATGAACCAAGAAGGATTCAACCTTCACCTTCCATGGCTCAAAGTTATTTTTCCTAGAGAACTTCTCTAACTCGAACCTTGCACCCGATCCCATCTTCTAGTCTCATATTTGAATTTCACTCTACCCCAACTTTAGCTCTAATACCATTCGTTGGGAATATCGACAGCGGAAGCGGAATGCCGAACGCGTGAAGCAATGCGAAATCAAACGAGTAAACAAGATGCAATCAATCACACACAAGCATTCACCACAAGAGACTCCGAATTTACGTGGAAAAAATCCCTCAACGGGTAAAAAACCACGGCACAAAGCGATTCTCTATGAATATCAGAAGATTACAGAGATTGACAACCCACTAGTAAGGAAAAACAGAGAAAACCCCAAGTTCTCTCTCACACACACACCTTTCCCCTCTTCCTAATACGATTAGGAAACCTTGGACACCTTAGGATACACATCTAAGTCGGATTACAACTCCATAAATAAGCAAAATTTCGAAAATAAAAACATCTAACGCACTACTGCGAGTTGCGCAAGAAATCCGAGCGCACGTCGGACCGGTCGGCCAGTGCACAAAACAATCCAGGGTCCCCCCCCCCCCCCCCCCCCAATTTCTTTGCTCTCTTCCAATATGGGACTAAACAACATGCCTTTCCAACTAGTCAAGTCAAGTTTCAATCCAAGTCAACCGAGCTGAGCCGAATTGAGCTTGAGTTAGCTCTAGCTCGGCTTGAAAATCCTTTGGAATTTGGAAAAACAACCGCCGAACTGAGCCAGTTCAAGCCAAGTGGAGCCAAGTCAAGTGAGCTAACCAAGCTAGCTTGGCTCCCGTTCAGTTATATGCCCAACAGAGGCAGCAACCGTTACCCATGTCGTGGCTGTGAAGTGTGATGATGGTGATGGTCAAGTTTATATTATCAGCCTAATTTTTGGACCATAAGGGCCATAATCATGATGAAAAATCTCGTTTCGGGCAATTTCTCATTAGATTTTTAAAATTTAATTTTTTTCTCTCGACATTATTAGAATATTTTAGCTGAAAACAAAATATTTAAAAATAGTTATTTTAAATTAATTAGAGATTTTACAATAAATTCTTTTAAAAAATCAGATTTTACAAGATAATGTCTTTACTCAATTCATTTGCTCGGCAGGTGCTGTTAAAAGCACCCGTTGATGATGGGTGCCTTCCTCTGGTGATCAAAATCGTTGATATAAATGGCCCTAATGAGGGATTGACCATGGCCCAAAAATTTCTTCAATGGGACCATCTCAGCCTTAGACGGGGTGGTCCACAAATGGACGGTTATGACAAGAAACATGACAATTGTCCATATTCAACTGAAAAAGATCAGAGTGGTTTCCATCAGAGTAACTGTCTAAAATAGTGAGAAGAAAGTACGATACAAGTAGAAAGAAACAAAGTCTCCATGCATGCGGATTTGGCACACGTGCAATATCGTGGATCATTCATCAGGTGGGAACTTCAGTAAAATGTCCACATTAAAAATCTATCAGGCCCACTGATCAGGTGGACCACGCATTTAAATCATCAATCATCTTTCTCCTAGCCGTCCATTTTCTCATACCCATGTGACCAATTGGAGAGTGGACCACTCAGTGTGAGGCTATGTCCCAGATCTTGTATACCCTCGAGACATGTCACGATATAACCAGCTACTTGGCCCCACCATGATGTGTGATGGAAATTCATCACATCAATCAGATGCACCCTTCAATGGTGGGCCATGGGCCTAAAAATCAGGTCAATCCATGACTTAGGCAGGCCACACCACAGACAATATTTGAGAATGAATGCACACCCACTAAAATCTTCCTGATTGTATATCGGGTCTAGTGAGATGTGCTTTAGACATCCAGCAAATCATCTGTGTCCCACTTGGATTAGGGGTCACACCAAATTTTAGGCCATTCCAAAGCTCAGGTGGGCTCCATCAACTGCTTTTAAATGTTTCTAACATGAATTTACATGCTTTTAGATGATGTGGCCCACCTGAGTTCCGGATACGATTGGTTTTTTGCACCTCCCATAAGCTAGAGGGTACGTACCAAATGCACGGCGTGGATGTCCATCACACATCATGGTCTCATAGTACTATTTCCACACACACAGATCATGTATAGTTAGAAAGGACCTCATCTAATGGATGAGGTCCTTTCTAACAATACGATGGGTCCAGAGAGCTTTGGTGTAGACGTGTGGTCCATGCTGTACATGTGAGCTACTCGCATCAACATTTTAAAATGACCTACAATGCACTTAAATATTATATATATGGGCCATTGCCATATATAAAGTTGGGTCCAATTAGGCTAAATTAATTTTAGCCCAAGGTAGGCTGGCCCGAAAATTGATAGGTCCAAGCCTTGACATAGAACCAAGCCAGGCAGCCACCTGAATCATCACAACCCTTCTTTTGTTAATGCCGGGCTGTTAGGATGGACCAGAGGCCTGCAACCCTCTTATGCCCCATCCATCGCCATTTCAACCTGAAGATATGGGTGTCAACTGTCTAGGTAAAGGGTGGACTGAGCCCGACCCGATGATGAAGTCTAGGACTAAGATCAACGTTAGCTTGACATGGGCCCACTGTTCTGGGCCTGACCTGGACCTGATTTTAACTCATTAGGCTACAACCAACCCATATGCAATTCATATTTCATTAGTCTCAAGGAGGGTTAATGGGCAGGTGCAGGCTACATGCATAGATGGAAAGAGTAAGTCACCTGAATTAGTTTCAAGGGTTCACATTTGGCTCACGTCTTAACATGAGCAACTGTAAAATCCATCCATCCATTTCTCCAGCCCATTTGAGGATGGTGTTCCAAAATTCATGCAGATCAAAATCTCAGGTGAACCATACCACTGGAAACAGTGTTGATTAGTGCCTTGCCATTAAAAATTCCAAAAAGCTTATCATAAGGTTTTAGTAATATTTATTTGCAATCCACCAGTCGGTAATTCAATAATATCAAGATTAAGGGAAAATATGAATATCAGCTTAATCCAAAACTTTTTTGGCCTACAAAAATCTTTTAATGGTTATTCATCACTGTTTCTAAGAGTATGATCCACCAGGGATTTGGATCTTTTTAGGGTTTGGTATAATGTCCTAAAATGAGATGAGAAAACAGATGAACAATATAGATATATAAAAAAAAAAACATCAAGATGGGCCCCCACACAGTTAGGGTAACACCTACTAAGTTGTTCCCCGTGTAACAGCTAATCCACTCTTGTCACCAAGACATTATGGTGGGTCCCACAAAGATATTTTTTGTTCTTCTAAGTATTTACAAGATAGGAGAGAGAATGTACGGGCTACTCAAAAAAAAAAAAGAAAAAAAAAGAAAAAGGGATTGACAAAATACTCTTAAATGAAGGCCAAACAAATCAATATTTTGTTTTAAAATTCTCTCAGTTAGGGGTGCAACTCGGGTGGGTTGGGTTGTGGTTAACCCGAGCCCAACTGAACCCCAAGTGGACCCCACCCATAGTCCGACCCACCCAAAGGTGCCAACCTGAATTCCTCTGAACTCGACCTTGATGTGACCCAAACCGACTCAACCTAACCCAGTCCGAGTTAGTTATTACCGGCTTGACCTAGCCCAACATAAATTTAGCACAAACCGAACCCAACTTGATTTTAAATGGGGTTGGAGTTTTCCAACCCTAACCCGACCTCAGGACCTAACTACCAGACCCAACTTTACTTGAACTAAGGTTGGGTAGGACGGGTATGGGTTGACCCAAAGCCAAGTTGCTACCCTACTCTCAATGACTAATTAAAGGGGTAAAATTGGGCAAACGCTTCTCACTTTATATATACTAGGGTGTACGGTAAGGCCATGCAAAGCATGTGGAAAGAAAGGAAGAAATATCTAAGATTGGAAGTCACCTAACAATAGGTGGTTTCTTTCACTAACATAGAGTAAAATACTTAACATGCACAAAACCTGTGCGGTCCATTGGGAAAATCGTACCTCATTTGGTTTTGATTTTAAAAATCAAGCTGATTCAACCTTTAAATACGCTGCCCTATAAAGTTGTACCTAAAACCTCTAAATCTATGTGGTATGGCCCACCAACATCTTCAAATAATGTGATTTTTGGATAATTCTTTGATTATAATGAACACCATGGTATTGGCCTTGCAAAAAACTAACGGTGGTTATTTCTTCTCAACTAATTCCTATTGTATGACCTACTTGTGTTTTGAATGATCATGATTTTTGGGTTCAATGGTTAAAATGGGGCATTATACTTGATGGACGAGGTGGATCTCATGAAAGTTCTACCCATGTGGCTTTTTGATGTAGAGAGAAAACCCCTTAATGGGGGATATGGATCAAGCATGTTCTTGTTAGGGGTGGATTGAAACAAGATCAAGGAAAAACAGAAATGATCCAAACCGTCAAGACCATATATTAGTCGTATCTTGCAAATCAAGATGAGTTTTTCGGCATATAATATATGATTTTAGGGCAGGAGAACCTACTTAAGCCAACCAACTCCACTGTGTCGAGTTGCTCATGCTGAATTTGCGAGATTCTATTAGATCAACTCCTGTTTAATTTCATTTTTATTACAAATAGTAAGTTTAGTTTGAGTATATTTCTTTATCCTTTTAAGTTGTAGAAGTTGTGCCTGACATGAAAATGGCTTAGAAAAGATAGGAGTAACATGGTTGTACCAAATTAAATGCTTGCTTTTTTTGGCTGAAACCCATGGAGTCTAGTAGAAATAGAGGTCGTCTATAAATAATAAGTAAGTTACGTTTTTAGGGTGTTTGAGTTATGGTCAAAGTTTAAAACCTTATCCTATGGTTGAGTTTCTTATTTAAAGAATTGTAATTTTGTTTTCATGATCAATAAAATTATTTTGAATTTATTAGGAATTTTTTTTATTTTTATCTCTCGTGGATTCGAGGAAGTCCAGTTGAGGAATCTCCGAAGCTCCGTGGATTTGAATTAGTTATCCTATAAGGAAGATAATGATCAACCTCATCACGTTCCTCTCTGCGTCACTTTCTATCTACAAAAATAACTTAGGTGGTTAGGCACATGGATTATTGAAAATTTTTACAGATGAAATCTTATCCTCACATTGTTAAGCATGCACATTTTTTAATTCTCAAAATGCACATGATTTTATTAAGAAATATCCTTATCATATCCCTTAAACACAAATTTATCCACGGTTGGGGTTATAATACAGATAGTAGAAATATAGTAAACATAAAGGGATGGCTAATATTATTGGTGTCTTGATCTGGCCTACAACCCAACTAAAATAACCAATGAACTTTCAATGCGATGAATTCTTTTTCGGGAACCTGTCACTTGTGTAGAACATCTGAGCAGTCGGAAAATTGAGCTGCACCATAAAGATCACATGGGCCAAAAAAACAGGATGATCCACTCATCAGGTAGGCTACACCATTCAATTTAATGGAAAACCAAGGATCTAAGTCAATGCAAAGATGCTCATCTAATGAGTGGACAGCTCTGACCTTTCACACCAAGCAATCAGTATAGCATGGCCCACCTTTTGAACGCCTTGGATGTTCTACGAAAGTGACACAATGGCAGGAAAGAAAGCATTGCAATGAACAAATGCATGAAAATAATGAATCATGAAGGGGGACACTAATAAGGTCATGCCTATGCATCTCCAACCATTTAAAATGGTCAGCAGAATCTAGCAAGCTTTTTAAAAGGGAGAAGTGCTCAAGTTCAACTCATTGACCACCAGCTAACTGGTGCGGCAATGGGTCGGGTTCGGGCGAAGTCAAGGTCAGCCCAAGCCCAACTCATTTACGAAACAGAGCAATAATTCTGGTTCAATTCCAGCCCAAGTACTACCCATGACCCATTACAATATGGCCTGATCTATCCCACTTAAATCCATCAAACCCAAGCCCGGTAGACCCTTCCAGACCCATTTAATTGTAATCGGATCAGGCTCAACTTGCTTGACCCAACTGGGCACGGTCGACTTGGGTTTAAGAATGGAATGTTGGGATAAGGGCACATAGCATGATCCAATTCTTGATTTTAATTAAAAACATACATACATTCATTAATTGTCTATTATTTTGCTTTGGGTTTTGGGTTGGGTCGACATGTGGATAGGTTGGGTTCAACTCGAGCCCTACATGTTTACCTAAATGGGCCACATTTTTTTTTAACCCACATACATTAGTTTTATTTTACGTTTTGGGTCGGGTCTTCTAACCCAACCTTAAAAAACATCTAGGTGGGTCGGGTTGGGTAGGGTTCAACTCGAGCCCTACAGTCCATTGTAGGTTGAACTTCACCACGTAGTGGTGACAATCACCTTAGCCACCTGACCCTGTAGGGCTAGAGTTTTGGTCCCTAAATTTTGTGGAAGGGTCACATCTAAGCTTGAAATCCAAGTGGATGTTAGGACTAGATTGAGAGGTCCAGCCATGAATTGGGTCACTATTATACAAAATGAATGTAGTTCAATACTCCTTGTGATTTGGGGACATGTGATCAAAGCCATTCATATGTCCGGCTTCATGACAGATGGAAGGATAACCCTTTATTTCTTATATTTAGACTGTCAAAAATTTGATTATTTTGGTCTTTTCCTTGAAGGGCTAGTCTGGGCGCACACAGCCTTGTAAGGCCAGGGCCAAGGCTGTTTTAGCCCAATTAGGGCTAGGGCGAAGGCCAAGGCCTTTTTAGTCCAATTAGGACTAAGGTCCGGCATTAGAGGATTAGGACCAGGCTAGGCTCAACCCCAACACAGCCTAGCCTGGCCTATTGCCAACCCCGCCTATGACTCAACATTGCAGTTGATTAGTTACTCATTTTTAAGACTTTGGCCAAATAGAAAGGAGAGAAATTTCTCCTTTGTTAACCTGATTACTCTCCAACATCTATCTATGGCGCATGGCTGTAAAACTCTTGAGCTCTATGGGGCCATTGTAGTTCTACTCTGCTCATTAGGTATGCCTTCTCAAGTTCAGCATACAATCCAAAAATCATGTAACCTAAAAGTCAGGTGGACCGCACCACAACGAACTTTATAAAATCGTGCCTTGAACCTCTTAAGTTCATAGCTGTGGTCTGCTTGAGTTTTGGATCAAGTTGATTTTTGGAGTGTCAATTCATCTGCACTAGGCACTCCAGATGAATTGGCTCAATGGAACATAAATACGATTGCGGGTCGCACACACATAATCGTGTGCATTCCCTCCCTATTTCTCATCCAGGTGTGGCCCACCTTAATGCATGCAAAAAATGTTCCACATTTTGGTTCTACTTCAACATACCTACTAAAATTTAAACAAAACAATGTTTGTCTATCTATGATTAGGTAGATGATAAGTAAAACTCACCGGATGAAGCTACTTCGGTGGCTCGCACCACCTCCTCTTCCTCTTTCTCTCCTTCACACCTTCCTGAATTGCTCCCTTTGAAGATGAACATGCATTGCATTTAAACCCTATCGGGCGGAGATTCTTTAAGTCATTGGAACACGTTGCATTACACCAAACTGCTTCCCTTGTCATTTCTGACCATATATAGAAAGGACATTAATAACCCTCAGGGAGGAGTGTCGGTGCACGACGGTATGCCACTTCGAAAACCAGAAGGGTCTACCGCAGACACCCCTTCGAAAAAGTAACCCATGCCTGGCACGTTCGCATTGAACCATTTTATATAAATTGGTTATATTTATGATTTTCTTTAGATATCTGAGTTATGATTGAAGAATCAACATCAAATTGAACTATGACACATTAGGTCCATGGACCCTCGAGCGGTGTAAATGGGCTGATTTGGGTGGAGAAAGTTGTGAGCTAAACACCACGGCCCAGTCGAACGAGAGGTCCATCCCCAATAATTTTGAATAAAACGAGCCAGTAGGCTTTCCTGTCGGGCTTTTAAGACGACTGAAGCCCAGGCATAAGCCAATCTCTTTCTTGGGCACTAAAATTTTCATACCTAGGCCAAAACCAGGGCCTTTAGCCTCAGATCAAGTCCGGGCCAGCCTGGACCCATCCCAGATTGACCCTTAATTTTAGTTCATTGGAAAATATCTTTCTTAATAGAACTTCCATCTTAGTTGCTACATTTGTTTATGTTTGATCAGATCACAATATCTGTTCTCCACAGGTATAAAGGCACAACACTAGTTCCTTCTTTTTTGGGGAGTGATTTGATGCTCTGCCAACATATCACACTTGATACGCGGGCACTCATGTATTGTTGACGTGGCATACATTAGTTCAAATTAACTAAATTGTTAAACCATTGTGTCTAAGTTGCAGCCCAAAATCAGATTGGTTAAAAGAGGTCCATTGGATGTTTTTCGGTTTTAACTGTCCAATAAATGTCCATCAATCCAATACTCAGATACATCTATAACATTGTGACCTCATGTGTGCAATTTCTTAGTGCCTGCGTATCATCCATCATACTCTGCCAGAGTATTGAAGGTTTTATCCATCTATCCTTGCTGTGCATATGTTCTTCCTGATGAGGAGCCCTTATGCAACGGTCATCACATATGCCAGCCAGGAAATTTTGTGGGACCCTCAGACCATTGCATACCGTGGTCCCCAGTGTGAAGGTGAATATAGGCAGAAATGATAATGGTCCACTAATTGAGCTGGCACACATGTACATTGAATGGGTGGACCGTTTTTGTTTTTGCATTTATTCATCTTCCTGAGGGGACCATCTTATGTACGGCTCAGATGTTAAAATATTTCTAAGATTTAGATTCAAATCAGTAAAGTTGCTGGTATAGGTGATAGTCCATAACTATTTTAAAGATTGTGGTGTCTCATCCACCATAAGTACGGCACATTTACATGTCAATCCAAACCGTCCAATGGTGGACCCCATTCCTAATGGAGAATGCTGTGAAATCATACCTTTACCTAATGATCCTGGCCGTCTGATTCCACTTCCTGTGATTAGACTGTTGATCACGTTATTCTAACCATCGCTTGGGTGGTTCGGATCGTCCTTTAGATCTTCATCACCAATCTGCCAGTTGGAAAAAATAAATAATGTAATTTTTGGTTTATGATCCACTTAAATTGTGGACGACGAGTTGGACGGCTGAATTTTAGTGCCTGCGTATGAGCCATTTCAATGAAAGACTTCCGTTGACCGTTGTACATAGGGAGAAATGCTCCGGCGCGCTCAGAGCATTATAAGTTATTGTGCTCTTAATTGACTTGGGTCACTTTAGCAGTCCAATCGATTGATCTGAACCGTCCATCAGGTCAAGAACCTATTTCATTGGCTACCAAGAAAAAAATAGACTGTATGGATGGTCCAATCCATCGTCGATCTGTCCTTATCTTCTGTAGCCTTTCCTTTTTCCAATTCTTGGATGGGATGGTTAGGATTCGTAAAAAAATGTAGTTCTTTAAAATCATAGACAATCCATGATGTTTCCTATCAAATAGATGGATCAATTTATCGACTGGGCCTGTTTTTGTGTAAATGATCTTGGCCGTCCATATATTAAAGGAGATTGATCAGATGGTTGATATTGTCAAATCAGTGTGATGTTTACATGGTAACATATGAATGTGCGTCGGATCTAATGAACGGTCTAGATCACTCGATTGGGTTGTCTAATTATCCCAATGCAACTAGGAGTACAATAATTTATATAAGTGCTCTGACTGGCACCTGCCAGGAAGGAATGGGTCATCACATCTCTGGCATATGGGGCCCACGGTGATCTGTGTGCAACATCCACTCCGTCCATCATTTGCAAAACAAATTATCCACACCACAGGAAACAGCGAGGATGGAGAGGCCCACCATTCAAAGCTTCCAAGGGCTCACAAGGATGTTATATGCCATCCTAACCGTTCATAAGGTGATTATCACCGGATGAACGAAAAAAAGCAAACATAAGGCAGATCCATAACTTCGGCTGGCCCAACAATGTGTAAGTGGCAGGCATCCACATCCCACCTTTTCCTATGCTGTGGTCCACATGAGTTCCGGAGTGGTCTGATTCTTCGTTGGACGTCTTAGAATCATCTTGCACAAATGATGGACGGATTGGATGCTACGTAGAGATTAGGGTGGGGCCCATAGAACTTTATAGTGCACCGTCTCTCTAAACAGTTCGTTGTACTGAGAAGCAAGAGGCGGTTGAATGATTTAAACGGTCCATTTGTTCATCACCACCGCAAGTTATCAAAATCATTTTCCAATGGTAAACGCAACCTGTTGAATGAGAGCCATTGAAATTTTATTCTCATTATTTGAGGTTAATTTACAGACGGTGATGGCTACAATCATCCATTCGGATTAATTTTCTTAGAACAGTGTCTATATCACAAAGACCATGACATATATAGATGGTTCGGATGATCATTCCAATTACCATGTGGCCCCTACTGGAAGGCAAGTAGGCTGGATCTGAGTTGCGGCTGTTGGGAAAACCGGCAGCGGAAGCGGAAGCCGAACGTGTAGAGTAATGCGAGATCAAACGAGAAATACTATGCAATCAAAGCCACACACAAGTATTCACCATAAGAGAATCCGAATTTACATGGAAAAATCCTTCAACGGGTAGAAAACCACGGCACAAAGCGATCCGCTATGATAAATAGAAGATTACAGAGATTGACAGCTCACAAGTAAGGAAAAATAGAGAAAACCCCAAGTTCTCTCTCACAGAACTCTCTCCCCCCTTCCTAACATAATTAGGAAACCTTGGACACCTTAGGATACCATCCAAGTCCGGATACATGCCATATATATAGAAAGAATCCCAAAAATAGAAGCATCTTATGCACTACTGCGTAATGCGCAAGAAATCGCTTGCACAGTTGACCGGTCGCCCGACCGATCACACCTTGCATAGAAACAGTCCAAAGGAAATCACCAAAACAGATCCATGCTGCCTCACCATCGACTGGTTGCCCGACTAGTCGGAGCCCCCTGTAGACTGATCAGCCAATCGGTTTAGGGCAACATAGGGATGTCCAGGGGCCTGTTGTGCATTTGGGCTATTCGGCTAAACCGGTCGGGCGACCGATCTGAGCACCCAAAACATGCACAGTTTGAAGGCTCCTCCAACAATCTCCATCGAGGCTTCAAACGACGAATTAACACCATCCTTACAACGTCATCTCATCTTCAATCATAGCTCCACCGCTTCTCGTGCCACATCGACTCTAACCTTGCACATTCACGCCCTTTTTCCACTCTTCTCATGTGGCCCTTGGGCACTTGTCACATACGAGCAACCGTGGATCTCGCTGCCGATCTCGCAACTCCACCGTGAATTGTGCTCCCGATCAACATGTAAAGATGGCCACACCTTTGTGCTTTTATACACACGAGTGCCCCTTTCATCACTTCACAATAACGATTGCGGTCGATAAACACGTACCCTTTCACCTCGAGTGCACCAAGAGAAATCACATTCATCTTTATCTTGGGGACGTGCTTCACATCTTTCAGGACTCGTTCGATCCCATCGAACATCTTGATGCGCACCACTCTAATATCCACAACTTTATGAGCGTAGCCATCGCCCACAAACACCGATTCACCATTGTACTCCCTGTATGTCGTGAATGAACTCTGGTCAGGATAAACATAACATGAAGCCCCTAAATCTAGAATCCACTCACTATCGTGAGATCTTTTGCCAGATACAGTTAGAACTTCACATAGATCACCACCGTCCTCTACAGTATTGGCCCTCTCTCCAGAAGAATTTTCATACCTCTCTTGCTTCAATTTGGGATTCTGATAATCCCCTCTCATGTGTCCCCCTTAACCACAATTTCCAGCACTTCACCTTAACCTTCTCTTTGCCCTTGGCCTTACATCCCGATTTCGAATATCCTCAATGCTCAGAATTTCTTCCCCTCATAACCAATGCCTCTGAGGAATAACGAGAAGCCACATCACTGCTTTTCTTTCTCATCGCCTTCGACTGGAGGGCTGAGATAACGGTCTCAACATTTATAGTTTCCCTCCCTGCGCACATAGAGTCCCTGAATGACTTATATGGATTTGGAAGAGAATTCAACAGGATGCATGCTTGATATTCATCCCTCATCGGTTTATCGATTTCCACCAAATTTCAAACCAGCCTATTGAACGTGCTCAAGTCGTCCTTCACTTCCGTTCCCTCAGCCATCCTCAATGTGAACAACTGCATCAACATGTACATGCGATTTTCTAGAGACTTCTTCGCACAAACCTTCTCTAGCTTTGCCATCGTTTCAGCCGTAATCTTCTCCTTCATGACATGATAGAGAACATCATCCGTAAGGTTTAACAGTGTAACAACCCGGATCTTTATAATAATAACTATGTGATTAACTTTAAGGTCCTGGAATAATTTAATTAATAGTTTAATTGATTTGTTAAGCCACCAAATAACTTTAATATTGTTAAAGTGTATAACTTAAGTTATAGGGCCATTTTCAAGTATCATGATTTCTGGCGATCATTTTCGTTCAAAACTCGATATACTAGTTCTAGGACATGATCTAACCATACATGTCAAATTTCAACTCCCCGATCATCCTACAAGTACCCTAATCAGAAATCGGGCCATAAGTGGGCCATCTAACTTCGGAACTGTCTCATTTTTGGTGTCATAGCCTAAAATCATGTGGCCTACCTGATGATTGGAGTGGATTTTGCATATACATCAGGGTGGGACCCATGTGCACAATGCGCACGCAACGCGTCTGGTAAACACACGTTGACCGCGTATTCAAGACGGAAGCCGTCTTCTTCGTTCGCACTGTAACAGCGAGCGGACGCTGTCCGACTGCACCATCCACACCGTCCGTCTGTGGGCCCCACATCCAGGATCTAAACCATCCATTCTTTTCCTCTTCCTCACGCATGATATCCCCTTGAAAATCTGCCACATCGGTCGTCTATCCGATCTTCTTGAATTCACCGTCCAAATCAAAAGAGGCCAAGATCCTGGCCATTGCTGTGCATGGTAGCTTGGGGATTGCTCCGTTAGGGTCATGTGGACCCCATTTATCGTTCCAATGGTTCAAAGTAACTTAGTTTGCAAGACATGAAATCCGAATCCAAGTTGGATTCGGAAACGTCTAGCGGTTCGCACGGGCGTGCGAGCTTGGCTATAAAAAGCCGGTTCTCTGCTGCGTTTTCTTCAAGAGAAACAGTGAGAGAGAAAGAGAGAGAGAACTGTTAGAGAGAGAGAGTGAGGAAGAGAGCTGTAGGAAAAGAGAGAGAGAGAGAGAGAAGAGAGAGAGAGAGAGCAGTTGGAGAGAGAGGGCCGTTGGAGAGAGAGGGCAGCCGTGTGTTTCTCTATCAGAGGGGTACCCACCCACTGCTGCCGCCCCCTTTACTTGGAGGATTCTCCAGCAAGGGAGAAGAAGAAAGAAAGAAAGAAGAAAGAAGAAAGAAGAAGGAAGGGAGAAAGAAAGAAGAAAGAAAAGAAGATTGCCAACTGAGTCGACTCAGTGAGCCGACTCCGACTCGATTGGAACATAGAACCTACTATATGTGAGTGATTCATCTCAGAATTCCTAGTTGATTCTGTTAATGCAAAGATTTGTCAATTACCATGGTTAGTGTGTCGTTGAGTCCCTGGCAACTGAAGACAGTTTCCCTTGCGGCTGAAGACAGAAGCTTCTCGAAGATCAAGTCAGCCTCTAGCCTTTTCACCCCAAACCTTTGATCCTATAAAATCTTCTATAGATGGCCCAAGTCCCTTCTAGGCACACCCTTAGCACCATCTATAGCTCACCTTCCATTTAGAGCAGCAATGGATAGGTTTTTGGTTGCAGAAAGTTCCTTAAAATTGAAAATATTTCAGTCTGCACTCTCCGATACATACCCGATCCATCGGAGAATATTCCGATAGATGTCCGATCAATCGGACAATGTGTCCGATCCATCGGAAAATAGTCCAGTTACATTGCAAACTCTCTGGACACTTTTCCGAGCCATCGGAGGTATGTCCGATCCATCGGAAAGTCTGTTCCGATCAATCGGACAGTATGTCCGATCAATCGTACATTTGTCCAGTAAACTTTGAAAAACTCTCTGGACTCTTTTACGATCAATCGGAGGTCTGTCCGATCCATCGGACAGGGCTCTCCGATCCATCGGACAGAGGTACGATCCATCGGAAGAATTTCCAGAAAAATTGCATCATCTCTCTGGAAGAAATTCCGATCAATCGGACCACCTATCCGATCAATCGGACAGGGTGTTTCGATCAATCGGAACCAAGTCCGATCAATCGGAGAACCTGTTTTCAAGCAAAATTCAAATTTGACTAAATCTTATGTCCGATCAATCGGAACCTATCGAGCTGACCGTTTTCTGACCGTTGAAGGGCATAATCTATTTATAGAACTCGGTTGGATCTTGCAAAAGACACCTTGAGCACCATCTAGGGTTTGAGTGAGCTTTCTTCTTGAGATCCCCTTCTTCCAAACCCTTAGATCTGTTGAGTTCATTCTTCAATCCATGTTGATCTGACCAACATTGATTAAGCATTCAAAGCTTGGATTGAAACATGAACTCAACTCCTCTTTAATGGCATCTTGACCTACCTCTCATAGACATTTGCTTGTCATCAATGCCATTAATGGTGGTTTAGGTAGAAGCTTTCCTCATATAAAAGCCATATCCCAAAATAGCCTCAACCTAACCTCAATCCCTCACCTTGGAAACTACAATGGGTCATCCGGAGCAAGGTTGCTGATCGAGGGAGCTGAAGAAGACGTCTTCCGTACAAGCTGAAGCATCTTCAACAAAGGCATCATCAAGGGACTCAATCAGCTAAGTATCTTTAGTCTTTCGAGTCCAAGAAACCTCCTCGAGTTGAGATTTGGGTTTCAGAGTTTGAAGACCCAAACTCGGTAGAGTCCTTGCGTAGGACAAGTCCTTGAGTAGGACAAGCCCTTGTGTAGGACTAAGTGGTCATGGATTAGTCCTATGGAAGGATGAATCCATGTGTTGAGTCGTAAGTCCTTTTGTAGGCTGTTAAGGTTTATGGTTAACCTCATTTAAAACCATAGTGATAGTGAAATCCGGCCACTCAAGGAGTGAGTGGATCAGCCGGGAGTGGAGTAGGTACATAACCGAACCACTATAAAAATCCCTTGTTGTGTGGTGAATGGATGAACTGATTTACTTCTTTTTCATGGGCTTCTATTATGGTTTGCATATCTGATGTTTGATGAAAGTGCTCTAAGAATATTTTGTGTTGAGAAATTTTAAAAAGTGTCCTATTCACCCCCCTCTAGGACAAGATAACTTGTTTCTTGCTTCTACAACAGCGGTAATCAAACTTATACCGCATTTTCAGATTCCTCTTTTCATGTGTGTGTTATTCTCCTTGTTCAAGTTTTATCTCCCTTTGCTATGGATCTTAGGTATAGGTCCATCTTCCCAACCCTTTTCCTTATTTGAATTAGGACTTCACTTTCTTAGCATACATAGACCGGATCCTAGGTAAGGAATCCATCTTGCTTTACATTCTAAACATTCTTCTTACAAAATTTCTTTTCTTATTAATTTCTTTTCTTAACTTTCTTCCTCATTACGTAAATTACAATATTAGCATACACTTAAATTAGGTTATACACTTATGATGTTAATCAAGGTATGACCCTAGGTATTTGTGGTGTTAACAAAATTCTACGTAATATGGTCCCTACACTTCCTTACTGATAATAACTTAGGGAAAGAAACTTTTTAAATAAAGTAAACGCAACCATGGTGTGCTTGGAATTGAGCTTGACAGGCATTGTATGCTTGAAGGTATGTTTCCGTAATTCATGACATTCATATACATCTTTTATACACAACGAGAGAACAGGAGCATGGTTGATTTGACTCCTGGCGTGCATGGTTGATTTGCCGCCTCGCTGTACCGGTTAGGTGAGCATGGTTGATTTGCGACAGGTTCCTAATGTTCAGTGGCAGCGAGTTCTGGTCGTTTCACTTATTGAGCATGGTTGATTTGCTCGGTCGGATCAGTGGTGCATGGTTGATTTGCCCACTGGCGTGCATGGTTGATTTGTCGCCTCGCTGTACCGGTTAGGTGAGCATGGTTGATTTGCGACAGGTTCTTAATGTTCCGTGGCAGCGAGTTCCTAGACGGTTGTTGCTCTCACACGTATCATAACATACATGACATCATGATAATCATATTCCATTCATAACAAAACATAAGTGCATTAATCATAACCTTATTCTAGTATATTTCATACAATTCTATCTGTTGATATTTTACAGCTAATCTCTTATTAACTGGAATATTACCTGTGATGGAAATGACCTCACTGGGCTTTAGCTCACCAAAATCACCACAGTTCCTGCAGGGTATCAGGAGGAAGGAGGAGCGGCTGAAGCAGAATATCTGGACGACTATTTTTATTAGAAGACTTATCCTAGATTAGGTGTTTAATTTATTTCTTTTGAAGATGATTGAAAAGGATATTAGTAGATTTAAATGTTTTGCAGAATAGATATAGTTGTTTGATTTAAATTTCGATTTGAGATTTAAGTTATGATTAATAAAATACTTTACATTGGTAGTATTGTGGTGTGTGGAATGGAATTTTTCTAAAGGTTATGATTGGATTAAATTCGCACTCTGAAACTCGAGCCTTAGGTTGTTGTACTCGAGTCTTGGATTTCAGGGCGTGACAGCTTAGTATCAGAGAGAATTTCGAGATTCCAGTGCTTAGGGTTATGGGTTAGGTTTAGATGAAGGTGAATAATCTAGTCCTTGATGACGCCAACCCCATTAAGTATTAACTTATGATAGAACTTGACTCGTAGATTAACCATGACGGGACGTAGCGAGCAAAATGGGAAGCCCTCCACCCCACCCGCTACCAACAATACAATGACAGCAATTCCAGGGCTGGCTGAGCAAAACCAACTGCTACACGAAATGATGAAGTGTTGGGGACCGTGGTCAACGTTATTGGACTTCAGAATAACCAGAATAATCCGATACCCCCTCCAGCCACTCACGAAAATTCAGGTGGGTTACTGGAAAGATTCAAACGGTTACGACCCCCCTCATTTAACGGATCACCTGACTCGAACGAAGCAGAACATTGGCGAAACGAAATGGAGAAACTTTTTGAGGGAATGGGATGCAAAGACGAAGAGAAAGTCACTTTAGCCACCTTTGTACTCGAGGGAGAAGCGTACCATTGGTGGAAATCCATGATGAGATCAGTTGCGCCAGGCACTGTATGGACCTGGGACTCATTCCGTGACAAATTAAATAAACAATACTTCCCAAAGACAATGCGAGATCAGAAGATGGTGGAATTCATGAGACTGGAGCAAGGAAAACTCTCCGTCAGACAGTATGAAGCCAAGTTTACGGAGTTAGCAAGGTATGTCACTTCTATGGTATGAGAAGAAGAGATTAAGGCTCGAAAATTTGAGAGCGGCCTCAAACCACCTATACTAGAGTGCGGGCCTTCGAATTGATGACTTACATGGAGGTCTTTAATAAGGCCTTGGTGGTGGAGAGAGACTTTGAAGAGTTTTGGAAGGACCGGGAACAGAAAAAGTCCGATACAGGGTCGAAAAACAAGGCGTCATCTATCGCACTACCCCAACATTCGGATAGGAGACAGAGAGTGATGAGAAGTTCCGCACCCCCACCTCCATCGGGCAATAATCAATTTCAAGGGAGATGTTATAATTGTGGTGAGGTGGGTCACACATGATCTTCATGCCCTCTATTGGCCTAGGGACCATCTCGCCCGGTATCCCAACCACGCATTCCACCATCCCAATATACACAGCTACAACAACGTCCACCCATGCAACAACCGAGGCCTCCACAATACTCTCAAAGGCCACAACAAACACAACCTTTCTCCATTACGAGGCCTGGTAACCAACCTCCAAGACAGCAAGCTCAAGGGCGGGTTTACGTAGTAGCTCCGCCAGCGGGGGAGCCTGAAACAACACAAGAGTATGAAGAAATGCCACCTGAAGAAGAACCAGTTCCTGAAGAAGCAGCAGCACAGTGCTACGCAATCACAGATGCCCCACCTGATTGTAATGCAAATGGGATAGTGGTCGAAGGTATGCTTTTTATATTCACATCACCTGCCAAAGCTTTTTTTGATACGGGGGCTACACACTCATTCATTTCTGCATCCTTGGTCACTTCTTTGGAATTGGTTAGCGAGAACATGAATAGGAAACTAATTATTGCCACACCCATTGGTAGATCGGTAGTGTTAGATCGAATATGTAAGGACTGTCCTATCTTGATAGGTGAGGCTTGCCTGCCAGCAAATCTAATCGTCATGGATATGACGGGATTCGAGATTATCCTTGGAATGGATTGGTTAGCCGCACATCACGCCACCTTAGACTGTTACGAAAAGACAGTAACCTCCTCCACCCCAAATCAACCAGTCATCATATTTCATAGGGGCAGACATGTAGATCCAATAATAAGCATGGTAGCGATATCCGAAACAGAAGACCAGGAAACCCATACTGAACAAATACACATAGTTAGCGAATTTCCTGACGTGTTCTAAGAAATCCCGGGATTGCCCCCTCGGAGGGAAGTGGACTTTTCCATCGAATTGGTACCAGGGACCGCCCCGATTTCTAGAGCAGCATATCGCATGGCCCCATTGGAATTAAGAGAACTAAAGAAGCAGATTCAAGAACTGTTAGATCAGGGATTTATAAGGCCCAGCACATCACCTTGGGGAGCTCCGGTCCTATTTGTGAAAAAGAAGGATGGCTCGATGAGGCTATGCTTTGACTATCGTCAACTTAACAAGGTCACAATTAAAAATAAATACCCTTTGCCCCGTATCGATGACCTATTCGATTAACTAAGGGGAGCGCGATATTTCTCCAAAATAAATTTGAGGTCAGGGTACCATCAGTTAAGAATCAAGGATCCAGACATACCTAAAACCGCCTTCAGGATACGTTACGGTTACTATGAGTTCTTGGTTATGCCTTTCGGGCTCACGAATGCTCCGGCGGTGTTTATGGACTTAATGAATAGGGTGTTCAAGCCTTACCTCGATCAGTGTGTCATAGTTTTCATTGATGACATCCTCATCTACTCCAAGACCTATGAGGAACACGAGGAACACCTTAGGACTATGTTACAAATCCTCAAAGATAACCAACTTTATGCGAAACTAAAAAAGTGTGAGTTTTGGAAGAAAGAAGTAAAGTTTCTAGGACATGTTGTGTCAGAAAAGGGAATCTCGGTCGACTTGACAAAGATTGAAGCCGTGATTAACTGGGAACAACCCACAAATGCATCCGAAGTACGAAGTTTCCTGGGCTTGGCAGGATATTATAGGAGGTTTATCAACGGGTTTTCTAAAATTGCGAGACCGTTAACCAGTCTAACGGGGAAGAGTAAAACCTTTACATGGGACGACAGTTGCAAATTAGCATTTACAAGGCTTAAGAAGCATTTAACGTCAGCACCGATATTAACGATCCCAGCGGAAGGAGAAAAATTTGTCGTCTACACGGATGCCTCTCACCAAGGGTTGGGATGTATTCTTACACAGAATGGAAGGGTGATCGCTTACGGCTCCAGGCAGTTGAAGAAACATGAGCAAAATTACCCTACTCACGATTTAGAGCTTGCTGCGGTCGTCTTCGCTTTGAAAATATGGAGACATTATTTGTATGGAGAGCAGTTTGAACTATACACCGATCATAAGAGTCCAAAATATCCATTTGACCAAAAGGAGTTGAACATGCGGAAGAGAAGGATGCTAGAATTTCTAAAAGACTATTACTTTGACATCTGTTACCATCCGGGCAGGGCAAATGTCGTGGCCGATGCTTTGAGTAGGAAGAAACAACTACTTGCCGCAACCCTCGCCATGCAAGAATGGAAATTGTTAGAAAATGTCAGGGACTACGAGATCCAACAATGGGAAAATAGCACTATGGCTTTCC
Source organism: Liriodendron chinense (assembly GCA_003013855.2). NCBI lineage: Eukaryota > Viridiplantae > Streptophyta > Magnoliopsida > Magnoliales > Magnoliaceae > Liriodendron > Liriodendron chinense. Next base: position 1,146,968 of record PVNU02003299.1, read on the forward strand.
TTGGAAATTTGACGATCCAGCCAACACTGAATCATAGAAGCTCAAAAGCAGGACACGTGGCTCCATGATCGAATTTCAGTTGTAGCCGCCGATGCAGCAGTTGAATGGAAAGTAGAGGCAGACGGAGCAATCAGGTATCGAGGAAGAGTGTGCGTGCCTGACGTGGAAGAACTAAAGAAAGAAATTTTGGAAGAAGCCCATAAGTTAACAATACATCCTGGAAGCACGAAGATGTATCATGACGTTCGTAGGACATATTGGTGGAATAACATGAAGAAAGAGATCGCAAATTTCGTTTCCAAATGTTTCACCTGTCAACAGGTTAAAGCCGAACATCAGAGACCTTCTGGACTACTACAACCATTGGAAATCGCAGAATGGAAATGGGAACGTATATCCATGGATTTTGTTATGGGTCTGCCCAGGTCGGGGAAAAATCATGATGCTGTGTGGGTAATTGTAGACAGGCTAACTAAGTCAGCTCATTTTCTACCGGTGCGAATGAATAACTCCTTAAAAGAGCTGAGTAAGTTGTACATCAAGGAAATTGTGAGACTTCATGGAGTGCCTGTTTCGATTGTTTCCGATCGTGACCCTAGATTTGTTTCTCGATTTTGGAAAGGTCTTCAAGCAGCATTGGGAACTAAACTGGATTATAGTACAGCGTTTCATCCACAGACTGACGGCCAGACAGAAAGAGTGAATCAGACATTAGAAGATATGCTCAGGTGTTGTGTTCTCGATTTCAAGGGAAACTGGGACGACCATCTTCCTTTAATAGAGTTTGCATACAATAATAGTTATCAATTGACTATCGGAATGGCGCCGTTCGAAGCACTCTATGGTAGACCTTGTAGATCCCTTGGCTGTTGGACAGAAGTGGGTGAGAAAGCGTTGTTAGGACCTGAGCTTGTGCAACAGACTTCTGAGAAGATTACAGTTATTAAGGAACGTATCCGTGTCGCCCAAAGCCGACAGAAGAGTTATGTAGATAATCGAAGGAAGGATTTGGAATTCTTCGTCGGCAATCATGTGTTTTTGAAAGTTTCTCCGATGAAAGGAGTCATGCGATTTGGGAAAAAGGGAAAATTAGCTCCAAGATACATTGGACCATTTGAAGTATTAGCTGAAGTTGGGGCCGTGGCATACAGACTGGCCTTACCTCCTCAGTTATCGAGTATTCATAATGTGTTTCATGTTTCCATGTTGCGGAAGTATGGACGAGATATCTCCCACGTTATCGACTGACAGGCTTTGGAAATTCGAGAAGATACTACATACATTGAGAAGCCGGTTAAAATTCTGGATAGAAAGGAACAAGTACTCCGCACCAAAACAATACCACTTGTTAAGGTACAATGGAGTAATCACGAAGTCGAAGAAGCTTCTTGGGAGCGTGAAGATGAAATCCGAGAAAAATATCCAGAATTATTTTAAGGTACGTTTAATTTTGAGGACGAAATTTTCTTTTAGGAGGGTAGAATGTAACAACCAGGAACTTTACAATAACAACTATGTGATTAACTTTAAGGTCCTGGAATAATTTAATTAATAGTTTAATTGATTTGTTAAGCCACCAAATAACTTTAATATTGTTAAAGTGTATAACTTAAGTTATATGGCCATTTTCAAGTATCATGATTTCTGGCGATCATTTTTGTACAAAACTCGATATACTAGTTCTAGGATACGATCTAACCATACATGTCAAATTTCAACTCCCCGATCATCCTACAAGTACCCTAATCAGAAATCGGGCCATAAGTGGGCCATCTAACTTCGGAACTGTCTCATTTTTGGTGTCATAGCCTAAAATCATGTGGCCTACCTGATGATTGGAGTGGATTTTGCATATACATCAGGATGGGACCATGTGCACAATGCGCACGCAACGCGTCCGGTCAACACGCATTGACCGCGTATTCAAGACGGAAGCCCTCTTCTTCGTTCGCGCTGTAATAGCGAGTGGACGCTGTCCGACTACACCATCCACACTGTCCGTCTGTGGGCCCCACATCCAGGATCTAAACCATCCATTCTTTTGCTCTTCTACACGCATGGTATCCCCTTGAAAATCTCCCACATCGGTCGTCTATCCGATCTTCTTGAATTCATCATCCAAATCAAAAGAGGCCAAGATCTTGGCCATTGCTGTGCATGGTAGCTTGGGGATTGCTCCGTTAGGGTCATGTGGACCCCACTTATCGTTCCAATGGTTCAAAGTAACTTAGTTTGCAAGACATGAAATCCAAATCCAAGTTGGATTCGGAAACGTCCAGCGGTTCGCACGGGCGTGCGAGCTTGGCTATAAAAAGCCGGTTCTCTGCTGCGTTTTCTTCAAGAGAAACAGTGAGAGAGAAAGAGAGAGAGAACTATTAGAGAGAGAGAGAGTGAGGAAGAGAGCTGTAGGAAAAGAGAGAGAGAGAGAGAGAGAGAGAGAGAGAGAGAGAGAGAGAGAGAGAGATTGAGCCGTTGGAGAGAGAGGGTAGCCGTGTGTTTCTCTATCAGAGGGGTACCCACCCACTGCTGCAGCACCCTTTGCTTGGAGGATTCTCCAGCAAGGGAGAAGAAGAAAGAAAGAAAGAAGAAAGAAGAAAGAAGAAGGAAGGGAGAAAGAAAGAAGAAAGAAAAGAAGATTGCCAACTGAGTCGACTCAGTGAGCCGACTCCGACTCGATTGGAACATAGAACCTACTATATGTGAGTGATTCATCTCAGAATTCCTAGTTGATTCCTCTTTTCATGTGTGTGTTATTCTCCTTGTTCAAGTTCTATCTCCCTTTGCTATGGATCTTAGGTATAGGTCCATCTTCCCAACCCTTTTCCTGATTTGAATTAGGACTTCACTTTCTTAGCATACATAGACCGAATCCTAGGTAAGGGATCCATCTTGCTTTACATTCTAAACATTCTTCTTACAAAATTTCTTTTCTTATTGATTTCTTTTCTTAACTTTCTTCCTCATTACGTAAATTACAATATTAGCATACACTTGAATTAGGTTATACACTTATGATGTTAAACAAGGTATGACTCTAGGTATTTTGTGGTGTTAACAAAATTCTACATAATATGGTCCCTACACTTCCTTACTGATAATAACTTAGGGAAAGAAACTTTTTAAATAAAGTAAACGTAGCCATGGTGTGCTTGGAATTGAGCTTGACAGGCATCGTATGCTTGAAGGTATGTTTCCGTAATTCATGACATTCATATACATCTTTTATACACAACGAGAGAACAGGAGCATGGTTGATTTGACTCCTGACGTGCATGGTTGATTTGCCGCCTCGCTGTACCGGTTAGGTGAGCATGGTTGATTTGCGACAGGTTCCTAATGTTCAGTGGCAGCGAGTTCTGGTCGTTTCACTTATTGAGCATGGTTGATTTGCTCGGTTGGATCAGTGGTGCATGGTTGATTTGCCCACTATGCAAAGTAATGTGAGATCAAACGAGAAATACTATGCAATCAAAGCCACACACAAGCATTCACCACAAGAGAATATGAATTTACGTGGAAAAACCCCTCAACGGGTAAAAAAACCACGACACAAAGTGATCTACTATGATAAATAGAATATTACAGAGATTGATAGCCCACAAGCAAGGAAAAATAGAGAAAACCCCAAGTTCTCTCTCATACAATTCTTTCCCTTCTTTCTAACACGATTAGGAAACCTTGGACACCTTAGCATACCATCTAAGTCCGGATACATGCCATATATATAGCAATAATCCCGAAAATAGAAGCATCTTACACACTACCGCGTAATGTGCAAGAAACAGCGTGCATAGTCGACCGGTTGCACCTTGCACAGAAACAGTCCAGAGGAAATCACCAAAACGGATCCACGCCGCCTCACCATCGACCGGTCGCCCAATCGATTGGAGCCCCTTGTAGACCGGTTAGCCGACCGGTTTAGGGCAACACAGGGATGTCCAGGGGCTTGCTGTGCATCTGGGCTATTCGGCCAGGCCGGTCGCCCAACCAGTCTGAGCACCCAAAATGTGCACAGTTTAAAGGCTCCTCGAACAACGACAACCCTTTTTTTCTAAGGGCCTTTTGGATGGTAGCAAATGGAGGTAAATGGCATTTGAAGTGTATATTTGGATTAGACTAGATTCATGGAAATGAAATAAAATTAGAGTAGATGGGCATGCAAATGAAATCCTCTCTTTCTTAGAGAGGATTTAAAAGTAAATTGGGGTGAAATGACTTTTTGAGCTCCTTTGGAGGGAAGCAGATTTCTTGCAAAAGCCTTTTGAAGGAAGTTCCTGCGCTGGGAGTGAGAAATCAACCCTGTCCATCCATTTTGTGATCTCATTTTAGTACATGATACCAAAAATGGGCCTGATCCAAGACTCAAGTAGGCTGAAAATGTGAGGAGTAAATGTCCATAGTTGAAATATTTGTGGGACCAGAAGTTTTGAATCAGCTTAATATTTGTGTTTTTAGTTTATCCTAATAGGAATGATGTTATGAACATTATTGGTGGCATATAAACATCACTGTGGACCTTAGGGAGGTTTCAACAATAGGAATTTCCCTAACCACCTTTTCCTTTGGTGCGGCCAATTGAGTTTCCGATCTATTGATCTGATTAAAGATCCGAATTCGATTAAATCAGATTGAATTCGGATTATGATTCGATCTGTTGACAACCCCAGTGCTTCTTTTATAGGTTGTTAAGGCGGTTAAACTCTTGCTTGGTTTCTTTGCTGATGTTGGATCCTTTAAGTTTTTTACAACATGCATTCTGAATAGGAAGGATTTCGGATAGATCTGAAATTGCTGGCTTCTCAGATCTTCTTCTCATAGTTGATCCCCTTTAAGAAACAACTGCATATGGATTCATGATCATTTAGGGAACCTCTATTATAGATTCCTGATCTAAAATCTATCATGGTCAGACATCTTAATGACCTGATTAAACCGCCTCCTACATTTATCTTGAGCTCTCCCTCTTTTCTGATCGAGGTCATTGGAGGGGTTGATGGACTAGAGCCACTTGATCCTAATTGATTATCGAACGTGTTGGTCCAAAATTTTCATCGAACTTTCCTATTCTCTTAATTCTAATTATTGTACGGATTGAGATCGGATCTGTCTGATGTTCGCTTTCTTCTAATTTAGATCCAAACCGTGACTGGATTTGCTTCAATAACGGTTCCATCTTCGGATATTTGAGATTTTCACAATCTTCACAAACTCTTCGAATTCTTTAGAAAAATATCCTATTTTAGGATAATTGTGAAAGATGGTCTTACAAAACATACCATAATCCGTAATAGGATTCTAGTCGTCGGTGGATCTTATAGACTTGTTGACACGGTACCTCATTGATTGACACATTAATTATAACCACGTGGCATGTGACAATACACATTAATTATAACTACATCAACGCATACATGCGATTCTCTAGAGACTTCTTCGCACAAACCTTTTCTAGCTTTGCTATCGTTTCAGCCGCAGTCTTCTCCTTCATGACATGATAGAGCACATCATCCGTAAGGTTTAACAGGATTCTAGCCTTCTTGTCGAGCCTCGTCCACTCAACATCTTTCATAGATTCGGGTCGCTTTCCAAGAGCTTCATTAAGCCCTTGCTGAACTAGGAAGGATTCAACCTCCACCTTCCATAGCTCAAAGTTATTTATCGAAGAACTTTTCTACCTCGAAGCTTGTGCTTGATCCCATCTCCTCATCTCAGATCCGAATTCTACTCCACCCCAACGATAGCTCTGATACCACTTGTTGGGAAAACTGGCAGTGGAAACGAAAGCCGAACGCGCAGAGTAATGCGAGATCAAACGAGAAACACTATACGATCAAAGCCACACACAAGCATTCACCACAAGAGAATCTGAATTTACATGGAAAAACCCCTTAACGGGTAAAAAAACCACGGCACAAAGTGATCCACTATGATAAATAGAAGATTTCAGAGATTGACAGCCCACAAGCAAGGAGAAACAGAGAAAACCCCAAGTTCTCTCTCATGCAACTCTCTCCCTTCTTTCTAACACGATTAGGAAACCTTGGACACCTTAGGATACCATCTAAGTCCGGATACATGCTATATATATATATAGCAATAATCCCGAAAATAGAAACATCTTACACACTACCGCGTAATGTGTAAGAAACCGCATACATAGTTGATCGGTCGCACCTTGCACATAAACAGTTTAGAGGAAATCACCAAAACGGATCTATGCTGCCTTACCATCGACTGGTCGCCCAATCAATCGGAGCCCCTTGTAGACCAGTCAGTCGACCGGTCTAGGGCAACACAGGGATGTCCAGGGGCTTGCTGTGCATCTGGGCTATTCGGCCAGGCCGGTCGCCCGACCGGTTTGAGCACCTAAAATGTGCACAGTTTAAAGGCTCCTCCAACAACGACAACCCTTTTTTCTAAGGGCCTTTTGGATGGAAGCAAATGGAGGTAAATGACATTTGAAGTGTGTATTTGGATTAGAGTAGATTCATGGAAATGAAATAAAATTAGAGTAGATGGGCATGCAAATGAAATCCTCTCTTTCTTAGAGAGGATTTAAAAGTAAATTGGGGTGAAATGACTTTTTGAGCTCCTTTGGAGGGAAGCAGATTTCTTGCAAAAGCCTTTCGAAGGAAGTTCCTGTGCTGGGAGTGAGAAATCAACCTTGTCCACCCGTTTTATGATCTCATTTTAGTACATGATACCAAAAATGGGCTTGATCCAAGACTCAAGTAGGCTAAAAATGTGAGGAGTAAATGTCCATAGTTGAAATATTTGTGGGACCAGAAGTTTTGAATCAGCCTAATATTTGTGTTTTTAGTTCATCCTAATATGAATGATGTTATGAACAATATTGGTGGCATATAAACATCACTGTGGGCCTTAGGGAGGTTTCGACAATAGGAATTTCCCTAACCACCTTTTCCTTTGGTGCGGCCAATTGAGTTTCCGATCCCTTGATCCGATTAATGATCCGAATTTGATTAAATCGGATTGAATTTGGATTATGATTCATTTCTTTTATAGGTTGTCAAGGCGGTTAAACTCTTGCTTGGTTTCTTTGCTGATGTTGGATCCTTTAAGTTTTTTACAACATGCATTCTGAATAGGAAGGATTTCGGATAGATTTGAAATTGCTGGCTTCTCAAATCTTCTTCTCATAGTTGATCCCCTTTAAGAAACAACTGCATATGGATTCATGATCATTTAGGGAACCTTTATTATAGATTCCTGATCTAAAATTGATCATGGTCAGACATCTTGATGACCTGATTAAACCGCCTCCTACATTTATCTTGAGCTCTCCCTCTTTTTTGATCGAGGTCATTGGAGGGGTTGATGGACTAGAGCCACTTGATCCTCATCGATTATCGAACGTGTTGGTCCAAATTTTTCATCGAACTCTTCTATTCTCTTAATTCTAATTATTGTACGGATTGAGATCGGATCTGTCTGATGTTCGCTTTCTTCTAATTTAGATCCAAACCATGACTGGATTTGCTTGAATAACAGTTCCATCTTCGGATATTTGAGATTTTCACAATCTTCACATACTCTCCGAATTCTTTGGAAAAATATCCTATTTTAGCATAATTGTGAAAGATGGTCTTACAAAATATAGCATAATCCGTAATAGGATTCTAGTCCTCGGTGGATCTTTATAGACTTGTTGGCACGGTACCTCATTGATTGACACATTAATTATAACCACGTGGCATGTGACAATACGCTTCCTTGAAGACATGCACAAAGGTCTATGCCAATGCGTTGATAACAATATGCCTAGCATTGAAAGAAAAACATCCTAATATTTTAGATTTGTGCCCCCACATTAATGTCATAATGGCATTAGTACTAGAATGCGTAGGTAGCAACGAAAGGATATAGTCAGAAAATATATCCAGACATGAGTACCAAACCCGTAGCATCAACATGTGGCCGACTTTCTATGGCTCCACGTCAGGGTATTGAAAATGGGTGTAAATAGTTAGATAAACTGATTTTTAGGGCATCTTGTTAGTGCACTTTTCTGTGGTATACTAGTGCACCTTGTTTGTCAATTACTTAGGTCAGTAGGTCTAGTGTCGGTTGAGCTTAATGAAGACGAAGACCGAAGACTCAAGTGGCCCGGCTGCATCAAGAAAGAAGAAACAGGTAAATGTGATGCCTTGGTGTGCCTTGCCTTGACCAAAACCTAACCCATAACCTCTTAGATGACTTGCACCACCTAGGTATACCTTTAGTCATCATCATTAGTCTTAGAACTCCATGAAAAACATGATAAATTAGACTAATTAAAGAGGTGGAAGCTGCTGCAATAAAAAAGGCTCAAACAGCAGTTTTCGATAGGACTCCGATCAATCGGACAGAAATTCCGATCAATCGGAAATTGTCCCAAAAAAAATTGAAAACTCACTGGACATATTTCCGATCAATCGGACAGTCTTCCGATCCATCGGAAGGGGCCGTCTGATCAATTGGACAGTGTTCCGATCAATCGGAATTTCTTCCAGAGACTTCTCTGGATAGATTTCCGATCAATCGGACTTGTCTCTGATCAATCGGACTGGGCTCCGATCAATCGGACACTTTTTCCGATCAATCGGAGATGCACGAATCTGCCCGTTTTTTGACCGTTGGAAGAAAATCTATTTAAAAGGGGGATTCATTTTTTTTTAGCCAAGAGAGGAGATTTTGAGGAGATAGAAGCCACCATTGCTAGAGATCATTAGAGGCTCTATCCCAAACCTAAAGCAAGTCATTCTCCTTGTGTTTTCATCACAAGCTTGGGCCATTCAATGGCATCTTGAGAATGGACTTGTTCCCTCTTGATTCCTAGGGTTTAGACACCTTGATGATAGTTAAATCCTTTGTCTAAACACTACCTAGGAGTCCATTTAGGTGCATTCCTCTAGGAAACCCATTTCCTACAATTTGTAGAGGTTTCACCATTCCCTAGCACCTTGGGCATCTCCAATGGAGCATCACATGCAAGGTAGCTGATCTTGGAGCTGAAGCCTTGGCAAAGCAACGGCGTCAACGATCGGGGGAGCACAAGGGGAGCTGATTCAAGCACGGGAGAGTGAGAAGAAGCAACCCAAGACGGCGCAACAAGGGGCTCAATCCGACAAGTAAGGTTGTCTTGTTAAGAGTCCATCCACTCAATTTCCTGTGGGAGTTGAGTGTAGAGTTTGTTTGACAAACTCGCCCTAGGGTCGTTAGCCGATCCTTGGCCTATTAGTTGGGCCTAAAATCTAGGGACGTCAGCCGTTCCTTGGCACGTTAGTCGGGCCTAAAACAAAGTCTCCAAGGGGGAGCCACCAACACGGGTGCAAACGTGTAGGTTGGGAGGAACCTGTAAACTCCCTGGTTGGGTGGATCCGAGTTAAAACACCTTGGTTGGGAGGAACCAGATTTAAACTCCCCAGTGAATGCCGGTGTGCTCAAAGGGGTTGAGTACTTGAACCGGGAGTGGAGTAGACAAGTAGTCGAACCACTATACATCGTTGTGTTTGTGATTGTTCTTGAGCACATTTCTCTTTATTCAATATGTTTAATTGATTAATTATGAATGCTTAGTTAGGAATGTATGCTAGGCACTTGATAGGCACATCCACACTCACAAAATGTACTTTCACTACCTCATGTTGACTTGAGCATTTCTTGATCCATCCTCTCTAGTCCACATGAGTTGATTAGATTAGGTTGTTAATTGCTTTATCTTTTGCTAGTTTATTAATTGGACCCACTTAGGCTTGGAAGCCGAAGTGTTTATCGCTTACGTAGTTTAATTTGTCAAATCTGATAAGTAGGCGAAAAGATTTTTTGAAAAGGTCCTAATCACCCCCTCCTATAGGTTTAGCCATAATTCTATTTGCTCCTCAAGCTTCCGCACGCGTATGAGTAGGGTGTCGTGTTAGACTACCCGACGCAATTTCACATCTCATTTTCATCACGGAGGTACCATGATGGATGGGTGGGATTGCATACGAACACCACGGTTGGGTCCCGCATGCCTACTAGCTGGACATACCACCAGTTATAGTGCTCCTAGTTGCATCCGTTCACTTTGGCAGTTCAATAGATCAATCTGAACTGTCCATCAAGTTGGGGATGCATTACAAAGATTGGCCCTTATTTAAGGCCATCCTTTTTAGAAGCCATGGGCGGAATTGTTACAATTGCCTAACAAAAGTGATTCTTGAGAATCATAAGCAATCCATGATGGGGGCTAACTAATAGATGGATCAAATTATTGATTGGGCTTATTTTTATTTAAGCGATCTTGACCATCTATATTAAATACAATTGGTTAAATGGTTTATATTGGTCGGATCGGTGACGTATTTCCACAGCAGCCCATGAAATGTGTGCCGAACCTAATGAACAGTCTAGATCAATGGATCGGACTAAGTCTCCGCATGCAACTAGGAGCACTGCAGCTAGGGCTGTCAATGGGTCAGGCCAGGCAAAATCAAAAATTTCAATAGGCCCAACCCAAACAATTCAAAATGTGGGCTGAAGCCGATCGCGGGTCTGCCCCATTAACAGCCCTAACTGGAGCATTTATTTTCAATACATAATACTGCAAAAACGATGGCTGGGCTCAATAGCTATTTAAATGATCCATTGGGCGTATGTCAGGCTTGGAATGATCTAAAGGCAGGTGGGTTGGTTATGGATTGAATCTGGACGAGCCCAATCCCAACCTATTGATACCATTGGACATGTCCATGTAAGGTTGCCACTGGACCAGGCCCACCAGGCCCAAGCTTGGTCTGGTCTAACCTGTCAACTAAAGATCTGGGCCTTGGTCTAGTATGGTGCATTAGGAAAGTGTATGGCCCATGATTTTCTGAAATTCCATTCCGGGCGGGCCATCCTATTGGGCCTTTAGAAGTACTTGGGCCCAATCAACACAAGGAGGCTCATGGCTCATTTTTAAGAAGTTTTGAGGGTGTGTCAACCATATAGAAAAAGTCCATGTGGGACTGTATCATCTCTCACTCCAAAATCGGTTCAAAGAGCTTTAGGGCCCATTTGGACACGATTTCGAGACCTTCGGAGACGAAACCTTATTTCAATCCGAAATGACGGTTTTGCGGCCTACTTGGAACCCACCCTCAATCATCTGTTTATGACTCAATCACCTGGCCTGGCCCTGGCGTCCCAGCCCTGTAGGGCTATTTAGGGCCCCTTAACTTGGCCTGACGGATGGGCTCGGGCTTGAGATTTAAGCCTGCTGTCTAGGTCAGGTTGGGCCAGGGTCAATAACGAATGACCCAGCCCGGCCCATTGGCCAGATCTGACAATCAAGTGGGTCACAGTTATTAAAAGGGTGGACCAATTGAAGATACTTATGGGGCCCATTCAACTTTCATGTGTAGTTTAAAGGCACTATTTTGATTTTGATATGGGATTGTGTTTTCAATCATTAAAATCATTTACATGAGGTTATACTTGTGAAAATAAGGTTCTAAATAACTAAAAAGCAGGAAAAAATACTTCTAAATAAGCTATATTCAATTGGAAATCACTCAGATAATTATATATGCGGGACACAAGATGGTAGCCTACTCCTCTTTACATTACCACAATCACGTGATGCCTAGAAAACTAGGCCTTTGACTGATCTGATTAAGGCCCATATAAAAAATTAATGGTGGAGATTAGTTGGGACCAGTTGTGACCGGCATGACCACCAAGAATCTGCAAGTGAGCCTCATGCTAGCCCACACCCAAAATTTACTCCTTTGGATTTTTGGCCGTCATATAATAATAATAATAATAATAATCCATTTGGTGGCGGAAAATGTATATATGAATTGTGCAGAATGACTACTGCACGCGGAAAATGTTACCAAACACACCCTGAATCCAAATGGGTCCTGTATGTTGGTGGAGACTTCAAAGTGTGCAAAAACAGGGTCCACTGACTGATCGCCCAACCGGTCATTTATTGGACAGATTCGCACAGCAAGTCTTTGTATAGTTTTTGGGAGTTTCAGACTAGTCGGTTGACGGTCTGTAGGAGGCTCCGATCGGTTGCTCGACCGATCTTAGTTGAGGCAGAACAGGTCGGGTTTTTTTTTTTTTTTTTTTTTTTTTTTTTTTTTTTAATTTTAAGAACTCTTTGGACATATTTGACACCGCGATCAACTGGTCGGCCATGGGCTTCGACCGGTCGGAATGTGCGGCGGTGTTGTGCATGGCTAAGTGGTTTTGTATAACATGTTTCTATTTTCAGTTGGAGGCTTATATAAACAGCTCCTAATCGTGTTTAGAAGTATCCTAAGACACACCAAGGAGTCCTAACTCGAGATTAGGGTTTGATGAGAGGATTGTGAAGTTTGAGAGTGCTTTGTTCTTCTTCTGGGCTTGCTTATGGGTAGATTAGCTCTGTAATCTTCTGATATTCATAGTGTAGGTGTTGCTTTGTGCCGTTATTTTTTCTCGCAAGGGTTTTCTATCTAAAATTCGGATTGTCTTTGTGTTGATTGCATGTGTGTCGTGTACGGTGATCGTTTGAATCTCTTTGGTGCTTCCGCTGACTAGTTTACCAACAATGTATTGGTGGCAATGGGTCTGGTTCAGGTCAGGGTCAACCCTAGACCAATAGACCCGATGGGTAAACAATGTTCAAATTATCCATCAAAATAGTGTGGCCCACCTACACATTTGTTTTTTGGTTTCTTTATTTATAAAAGATGGGCTTAAACTAAATCTAACATCCATAATCGTTGATGGGTTAATACTTTTAAGGGAAGAGAGAGTATGAGTCCTTGGTTATATGATAGAGAGGAAACCAAGGGTTATAAATTATAAGAAAGATTCTTGGCCCTCTCACCATCCTCTAAATTATAGTGGGTACCATCTGATTGTGCGCACACACGCACAAACAGAGAGAGAATTAGGAGAAAATGAGCCACATGTATCTACATTGTGGGACGTGTAGAGATAGATCGGATCCGTTCATCATCAAGCTTGATCACCTAGACTATTCGTTGCATCATCTGTTAGCATGACTCCAGCTATGTATGGCCCATAATTTACTGATAACATTGCACGAACCTGAAATATGGAATCATAACCGTCCATCCAATTTCATGAAAGTTAAACAAAGCATTCTAACCTAAACTCAACCAACGACTCATTACCCTCTGAGCCAACCTAACCCACTTAAAAACTCATCAACCCACCTCGACCCATTTATTGAAATGTGTCACATCTCTAGCTGAAGCCCAACCCAATGAGAGAGAGAGAGAGAGAGAGAGAGAGAGAGAGAGAGAGAGAGAATTTGATGAGATGACTCCTCTTACTCATTAGTGGAGAAAAGGTTCACCTAGTGGACAATAGGGTCCCACCAGAGGGACCACTAGGATTCCCTTACACGTCATCCATCCTCTCAAGAGGCCCACTGAGCCAAAAAAATGGCTTTCATGGGTTGTTCTCGATCTACCATCATTACCACCTTTGTTCTACATTTTATAATAATAATAATATATTTTTGTTTAAGGGATCTAATACAACCCATGACCTTCTTAAGCATAAAAGGCGGACACTACATTTGAACCATAGAGAAGAAAGGAATCATCACTAAAGACAAGAAAATATTATTTAAAAAAAAATGGAGCGAATATAGAGGCCACCATAGTTATAGAACATGTACTAGGTTGTTGGCCATGAATGGGACACTTCAGCCCCCTGCAATAGTTAGTTGAGCATGAGCCTTATTCTTTTGTCCTCTTTTGGAAGTTGAAAATTCTACATATTCCTTGTAGGTAAGGAGGCCAAGATCATCTACAGACGTTTGTACAATTACTTTTCCTACAACTCTTATTTACCTATGTGTAAAGGTTATTAAATTGCATTCAACTTGTATCTATGTGTAAATGTTATTCAAATGTTGGTGTAGGGTACAACACGCTATCAAGTGAGTTCTACTATGATGATGGGATGCCTAAAAATTAGGTCTATACCAAAATTATGTTGGCCACTTTGTAGACATCAATGCACATCTACCCGAAAAAATGTCCAATTGATATGGTGGCAGTTGGTTTGGCCTTTTTCCAACACAAATTGCAGTAGGCCCCACAGGCACAGTTGTAAAATAAGCATTTGAGACACTTTATAGAGAATATTGTCTTCCAAATGAGTTTACCTAACACCTTGTACTCTTATATTTTCATATTAATAAATTATAGGCCAAAAGTCTCCTACCATTGATGCACAAACACACATGGACACCTCCAAAGGCCCAAACTAATGCAATTACAAGAGATTCTTCAAAGGTCTAAATCATGCGCGCATTTACAAACAAGAGAGGAAGAGAGTGCCACTCCTCAAAAGGCTAAATTTATACACACACACACACACACACACACGGGAGGGAGGGAGGGAGGGAAGGAGAGATTTCAATGAAAACAATTTATAGAGAAAATTGAATGATTTTTCTTGTATCTAAAACTTTTACAATTAGTTGAATATATAGAGAAAAAAGAATCAAATCCCTAATCCAATCCTAAATCTAGGTGACACAAGAGGAAAATATACAACAAGAAGAATTTTCTGAGATTGAAAAATGCCTATTGTTATTGCACGGATTTGGACAACTGATAGGGGTGGCTGGGATCAGCCATGTAGCTTATTACTCACACGTGAGAGCTCCTCTCGATCACCTGAACTTGTAGAGAGAAGAAGAAGTAGGCAGGGGGAGGTACCGCCTGGTGGCGTGGGACTCTCCAATGCCTAAGTCAAGTTCTGGGCCAGTAAAATTAGGGTTTAAGGCTAAGGAGTTTTTGTACCTCGAAGGTGAAGATCTTGGTCTTATTTATAGGTCCAGGAGGTGGTTCTGGAGAGTAGGATCCTGCTAGGATATGTTGGAAGAGTCCTAATTTTAGTAAGAGTTTCCCTCCCAATCGTGTGAGAGAGGTATTGTTAGGAATGAGGGTAAATTTTGGAGATCCTAGAATATTTGGATCTCCCAGGTATCTCGGACCGCCTTTAGGTAGTTTGCCGATTCCATTTAGGGAGCTTAGCGTCCGAGCTCTCTTAGTTGGGGTCCGTTTCAGACTGTAGACTTCCCTCGAGCGAGACGAAGTCTTCGCTAGCATATATCTCCTAGGCAGAGTGTTATTGGTAGGTCCTTGGTCGCCAACCTTAGCTGATGATCGAGCTATGTCTTTGCTCTCCTTGTCGTAGTTGTTGAAGTCAGTGAAGGTTGTCTTCTCCTCACCTTGGCTTGTCCCAAGTTGAGGATTGATTCTTGGGCCTTTGGAATAGGCTTTTTCGCATCTGTGGGCTAGCTCAGAATCTCCCGATAACAGTTACCCCCTACTCCCGAGGATGAGCTTGTAAGGGTTTGGGAATAAGGTTAGTAGAATGAGCTGGTCTTGTAGTCGTGCGGGAACTTTAACTTTTTGTCCTTATTTGCCAGCTGTAAGATAGGATATAGGGCATTAATGGTGATGAGGCGGGTTTGAATTTCAAATTGTCGCTATTATTACTTTGTACAGGTGTGGCGGCCGCTTCAGTTCCTAGGTGAATGAACGCCCGACATGTGGTGGCAGCCTGTCTCATGATTTGTCGTATCGTTGATTGGCCTCTCTCATTGCGACATGTGGTGACAGTTCAGCTCGACGAGGTGAGGCATCACGCCTGGTATGAGAGAACCCCGTCGTGCCATGTGGATGGGGCTAGTAGCCGAGACGTCGTGTTCTATGCGAGGCAATCCTACATTAACATGTGGCATTGCTCGCCGGATGAAGAGGTGCGGGAAGGGTCTATAAATACCATTTTCCTTTTCTTCACCTCATATTCATATTCTAAGAAGCCCAAACTCTGCTGGACTTTCGTCGTGATTCTACCTTAACCGTTTTCATCACTGAATCCTTCGATCTTTCGAGCGTCCGATATGATAGTTCTTTTTTCACCTTTCTTTTCAGTTCTGGTTGTTTCCTTCCTTTTTCCTTCCCTCCTTTTCCTTTCCTGATTTTGTCCCTACTCATGTCTGGGGAGATTTCCAGTGAGGCTACAACCTTGGACGAGAGAGTGGAATTCGGTCAGGGAGAACGAGGCCATGAGGTTGAGTCTTTTCCTATGGGGCCAGCCTCTGAGCATGCGGAGGCAGTCCCAGAGTCTGATGAGGGGGAGGACGAGGGTCCGAGCCCTTCTACTTTGTATGCTGTAAACTCATTTGGGTCCCGGTTGTTGTTGTCTGACCTAGAACACTTTAGGTACGAGTATCATATTCTTAGCTTAGTGGGTCTTCAGATTCCCCAAGCTGATGAGATCTCGAGCCAACCTTCTTCGGGGGAGGTCGCGCTCTATCAATTTTAATTTGAGTGAGGTATTCGCCTACCTTTTCACCCGATGGTGAGAGAGGTCTTTCACCTGCCTTCTTGTGGCCCCTGAGCAAGTTACAACCCAATGCTTGGAGTAACTTGTTCAGCTGTTACATCCTGTGGAAGTTTGTCGATAATAATGAGCTCACCATAGATGAACTCTTCTAACTGTTCTAGACTAAGGGTAGTCCGACCCATGGTTGGTTCTACTTCTCTTCATGGCTAAGTAAAGGTGACCTAGTTGTGAGAGGCCTTCCGTCCTTGAACAAGGATTGAAATGACAAGTGGTTCTTTACCTCTGGGGACTGGGACACATGACAACCGAGTTGAAGGGGCTGAGGTTTTAACTCCCCAGTGTCTTCGCCCTGCCAGGTCGGATATTCTCCCGAGCACTTGTACTTCTTCCTGTCGCTTTTCTGATTTGTCGCTGATGTCGGGTGTTCTCTTTTATAGATCATCCTAATAAGCAACCATCCTTAGCAAACTGTCTTCTTTGCCAGGTGAGGATCGGCCAGGACTTGTCTGCCGAGGACCGGTCTTTCAAGAAGCTCTTTTCGACCGAGAACCTTCGGAAGGCTCTTTTCGACTGAGCAGTCGTTGTCGAAGATGACACTTTTGCAAGGGCCAGTCCTTTGTAGATGGAGGGGGTTTCTCAGGCCGGAGAAGCCTTGAGGAGAGAGGACATGGGTGCGGCCTCAGCCGCAGGAGAGCTGGAGACAATCATAAGGGAGGCGCTACGCTTCAGGTCCTGGTTGGACATGGTCGTGGCACAAGCTCGCTCATCAGCTACTATGGCGAGGACATGGAGGTCATCCTCAACATGCCACCCGATGAGCTCTATGAGATGATGATCGACAATGGTCTTTAGGTAAGTTTTCCATTATCCATATGCTTTTCTTTCTTTTCTTCAATCTGCTTTTTGTTGAACTCTGTTGCTCTTCTGTAGGAGGCTGTGTTTGCGATCCTTGTCCATCAATACGCTGAGGACTAGAAGAAGAAGGTAGGTGAATTGAAGAGGAAGTTTGTGGAGGCTGAGCGTGCCTCTGCAATGCTGAAGGCCGACCTTTCGGCTAAGGAGTGGGAGCTTTTCGACCTCAAGCAGTTGGTGGAAATCACGGGCGCTAGCAAGGCGTCTTTGGACAAGTCTTTGAAGAAGGCCCAAGAGGATCACCAGTCGGAGCTTGGTTGGGTCGGGGTTGAGAAGGAGTCATTGATCGAGGCCCTTTAGAAGGCTTAGGAGGAGCACTAAGCTGCGCTTAGTGAGGTGATGGACCAACTGGAGGAGGAGCGATCGACGAAGACTTCTAAAGGGCCTTTACCTCCTCGGTTCTTTAGCCTCTATAGTCGTAATGTAAGAATAGTAGAATATCTGTGAAAAATTCACTTTTTATTCATTGTAAAGAAATGATTACAAGTGGTCAGCACCGTAGTGCTCATCGAGTAATGGACGCTTGTGGTCCTTGTAGAATCATTATCGAGGCCGACTAGTTTTTGCTAATAGTAGAACTTGAGGTGCTTTGCATTCCATGGATGGGGCAGAGTTTTCCATTCTAGGTCCTCTAGTCGATATGTCCTTGGTTGGACAATGTCAGTGAACCTGTACGGTCCCTCCCAACTTGGTCACAAGGCACTAAAGCCTGGGCTACTTGGTGTTGTTAAAAACTTTTCGAAGGACTAAGTCCCCTACTCTGAAGTTACGATGCGTTACCTTGGAGTTGTAGTACCTCACTGCTCTCTACTGATGAGCAGTGACTTTGACCTGGGCGGTCTCTTTGAATTCTTCAAGGAGGTTGAGGCTGATCAGCATTTTCACCTCATTTTCCTTATGTTAGAATTGCTTTGTTCAGTAGGAGGGCATCTCGACTTCTACTAGGATCACTACTTTTGCTCTAAAGGCCAGTGAGAAGTGTGTTTCCCTAGTGGTAGATCGTGCCATGGTTCGGTATGCCTAGAGAACATGTGGTAGCTCGTCTGTCCATATTCCCTTACATTTTTCAAGCTTGGTCCTCAGGTGACTCTTGATAACCTTGTTCATTGCCTCAACCTGTCCATTGGCCTGGGGGTGTCGAGGAGAGGCGAAGGCACTTTTAATACTGAGCTCCTCACATAGTCCTCGAAACTTTACATTATCGAATTGCCGACCATTGTCCTTGACGATGGTATGCAGGATGCTGAAGCGATAGATAATGGACTTCCAGATGGAGTTAGTTATTTTCTGCTCAGTGATCAGAGCCAAGGGTTCAACTTCGGCCCTACTTTGTGAAGTAGTCGACGGCCATGATTGCGTATTTGGTCTGCCGCTTACCCATGGATAGCGGGCCTATGATGTCAACCCCTCATTGGGCGAATGGCCAAGGGCTGCTTATGGGGTAAGTTGCTCTGGTGGCTGTCAGGGTATGGTGGCGAACTTCTTGCACTTGTTACATTTTTTGAAAAATTCTCTGGTGTCGTTTTGCATGGTTGGCCAGTAATATCCTTGCCTGATTGCTTTGTACGCCAGTGACCATCTCCAGAGTGGTTTACACATATTCTTCATGATTTTCTCTTAGAACATAGTCGGCCTCCTCTAGTCGGAGGCATCTCACGTACAGTAGGGAGAAGCCCCTCTTGTAGAGCACATCTCCCATCAAGGTATACCAAGCCGAATGGTACCATATCTTTCGAGCTTCTAGCCTGTTTTTGGGTAGCTCACCATGTTGTAGGTTAGATGATTCAGTCCATCTAGCGTGGTTCGTTGTTCACCGTGCGAGTCTCTTTTTCTTCGTATAGTCTGATACTTGGTTTTGGCAGGAACTCAATCGGAACAAGATCGGTGTCAATGGTCACAGTAAGGATGATCGCGCCCCTGTCTTGTTCAAAGGGAAGGTGGAGCTGTGCGAAGCACATTAGGAAGGTTGAATGTTCATGACATTGCAATTGTATCACTAGTGACATGAGGGGATAAATGAAGAAGTCATTGTTTCTCATCTTGATCGATGATGGCATAAACCTTACACTTGGAAGAGATCCATAGCCAATATTTGGCTATGAATGTGAGAGTAAATATCATTTAGACCCATAAAAAATTGATAAACACATTCCCTTTCTTGAAAAATTTTGAGTTCCTTGAAAGTACCATAAGTATATTAAGGAATAATGACATGAGTCCCTAATTCATCCCAATATGATTTAAGAGTATTGTAATAAGTCACTAGTGGCTATTGGTCATGTTGAAGATTGCAAATGACCATTTTTAGGTAAAAATATGGGGATTGTTACTTTACGAGGCCCAACCATATATTCACGAGGAGGGCCACCATATATAATACTAGTAATTATAACGGGTTTTTTTTTTTCTCTATAACATTAAGAATCAAGGATGAAACCATATCATTACAGTGTTCCTAAAATTGTAAATTAGATGCAGTTTGGAGATGGCTTATTTAGCCTGCCATCAACAAATCATAGTTTGTTCTCTGCATTTAAGGTCATTTTCATGGCCCATTCTCAAGTGGCATAATTTTCTCCAATAAGTGGAGAGCATACAAGAATTGCGCTCGGGTGATCGGATGAATGCAGGAAATATGGAGATGAGACATCATTTATTGGACTAATATGCTAGATGATGTAGTCATGGAGTATGCAAATAAAAGGCAATAGGATGAAGGTGAATTTGGGAGATCGAGCAGTTGTCACTTTGCGCTAGATGACCGTCACTGGGTAGTGGTTGGTAATAGTGGTGGCGTTGGGCCATTATCACTGGGCAGTGACATCTTCGATGGTGGCGTTGGGCCATTGTTATTGAAATTACATTGGATTGTCTAACGCGACACCCTACGTTATACGTAAAAGCTTGGCGGAGTTACTATAATAGTGACTAAGTCCTGGGGGGGGGGGGGGGGGGGGGGGGGGGGGGGGGTGAATAAGACTTTTTTAAAATTCTTTTCACCTAATTAAATTAATCTAACAATTTAACCTAAGTAACTAAGAAAACTTCGACTTTCAAGCCTTAGTGAGTCCTAATCACATAGATTAGCAAATGATTAAGCAATTAAGCAACTTATTATAAGTAAATAAATTAACTAATTAATTTAACTAATCAAGAACCTAATCTATTCAATCTATGTAGACTATATGAGATGCAATCGTATAAGTTTAAGTCTACATAATTAGTGAAAATACATCTTGTGTGTGAGTGCCTATCTAGTGCCTAACATACATTCCTATTAAGCATTCATAAGTAAGCAATTAAAATACAATGCTCGAACAATAATGTGCTTAAATACATCATAAACACAAGCATGTATAGTGGTTCAACTACTTGTCTACTCCACTCCCGATTGTCCGTACTCACTCCTTGAGTACACCGGATTTCACTAGAGGGTTTTAAATCAGGTTCACCTTATAACCTAGGAATTTTAACTAGGTTTCTCCCAACCTTACAATCCTACACAAGGACCAAGACTTACACATACGCACCCATGTTGGTAGGACCACGTACTGCACTCGTGTTGGTGGATCACGTACACACTCGTGTCAGTGGCTCCCCTTGGAGACTTGACAATTTAGGCTCTACTCACAAGCCAAGGTCCGATAACCAAACCTAAATTTAGGCTTCACACATAAGCCTATGTCTTACAACTGAACTTTAATGATTTTAGGCTCTACAATTGAATAAAGGTCCTACTACTGAACCTAGTGTATACTCTCGTCTGAGGCTCCTCACTTGGAGACTTGATTTGGCTCTACAACCGGGCCTAGATCCTATAACCGAACCTATCGAGTTTAAAAATTCAAAGTTTACACTTAATTCCTCACGAAAAGAGAGTGGTTGGACTCAACACAAATTGACAACCTTACTTGTCGTATTTGAGCGCCGTTGATGCACCGTTCTTGAGTCGCTTCTTTTAGCTCTCCCGTGCTTTGAAAAAGCTCATCAATGCTCCCTTGATTAGTGAAGCCGGTTATTTTTAGCTCCATGATCAAACACCTTACATGCTGATGCTCCATCGAGATGACCAAGGTGATGGGAAGTGGTGAATTTCTCCATAACCTAAGGATAATATTGGTTATAAGTTGGAAAATTACCTAAAGGATCTCTATGGTGTGTTTAGACAATGATTCTACCTATGGTTAAGGTGCCTAAACGCCCAAAGATCAAAAGGGAACAAGTACGTCTTCATCTAAAGCCTTGAATGCTCAATCTTGTGATGAATTACAAGGAATATTACTTGTCATGGGTTAAGATTAGAACCTAAGGATGTTTGTAACAATAGTGGCTTCTAAATTTCTAAAATCCCTCTCTCAAGACTAAAGACTAAGTCTCCCTTATTTATAAATAAAGCTCCTAATGATTATAAAATGGACAGAAAATGGTTGGTTCAATGGATCAAAAAATTGACTTCAATGGATCGTAAAATTGTCCAGAAAGTTTAGTAATGTTGCTAGATATATTTTTGATGGATCAAACTTGTATACGATGGATAAAAAAACCTACTTCGATGGATCGAAGGGTGTTGTTCAATGGATCGTAAAACTATCTATAGAGTTCATAATGTTGCCATGGATTGAACTAGTTTTCCAATGGATCGAACTTCCATTGAATTGAACTTCGATGGATCAAAGTCCAATTAAAAACTGTCGTCTGGGCTAGTTTATTTACAACAGCTTGCACCTATTTTATTCGCCTAACTAATCATATTTTTCTAAGTGTTCTAAGGTTAATGAAGATGACTAAGGATTTTACTATATGGTCCAAGTCATCTAGAGGTTGTAGTTGTTTTAGTTTTAAGGGTTAGGGTCACCAAGGAATCTCTTTTATCCGTTCTTCTTCCTTGATGCTTTTTGTTCACTTGAATCTCGATCTTCAACTTGCCAAGGCTGATGCTTCTTTCACCGAGTAGTGGTTGGTAATGGTGGTGGGGTTGGGCCATTGTCACTGAGCAGTGGCATCGTCGACTGATGATTGTGGGTTTTAGTTGTAACTAAGTTTGTTAAGGAGATTGAGAGTGGGGTTTGTGAATGAGTTTTTCTTGAGATGTGTTGGCAAATGATTAGCAGGGTGGGTTCGACTATGGAGATAGTAGTGGTGGTGGTTGTAGAGATAATAATGGATGGCGGTTGCAGAGATAGAGGCGATGAGTGTTGGTGGAGATATCGGCGGTGGTGATGGTGGGTCTGTGAATGAATGTCAGCAGGTGAGAGGAAAAAGGAATGTCAACGATGACTAGGAAGAGGGTCAGGCCGAGGGTTTGTGGTTGTGTGTTGAAGGTAGAGGTGTGGTGTTGAACTCCTCAGATGATGGTAGTGCGACCTGACGACGGTGCTATGGTGGATGGAGAAGATGGGTTTGGAAGTAGCGTCAACTTCGTGATGTTGGGCGAGATCGAGATTTTGCAATGAAAATGGGAGACGAGATGCTTGATGGGTGTTGTCTCGTTTACTGCATTAGTAAAGGGGAGTTTTGTTAGATTTTGGAAAGGAAATCATTAAAGATTTCTTAGACAATCAAGAGCTCTGGATTAAAGGCTCTGATATCATGAAAAATTTTTAATGAAAATGATTTTTGAAGAATATTGAATGATTTTTCTTATATAAAAACCTCTCATACTTCGTTACATATATAGAGAATGAGGGAATGAAATTCCTAATCAAATCCTAAATCTAAGTGATTAAAAGAGGAAAGTGTACAACGGGAATAATTTTCTGAGATTGGAAAATGCTTATTATATAAATATTACAGCTAAAGAATCTTTTGAGAGTAGATATTTCCTAATATGAGTGATCAAAATGCTAGGAAATTCAATCATGGATACTTTCAAAGTATGATGATTGCTAACATGACTTGATACATTGGGTACTTTGATCTTTAATTTTTTTGCTAGGTAATTTTTTATTATTAAGGGTGTGTTGACAAAAAAAATCTTTGTGTATAGCTAGCAATTTTTTTTCCACACTATCCAGAGTGAGTGGGGCACTATCTTTACATGAGAACAAAGAAGACAAAAATCAACTTGCACATTTTTTAATGAATTAAGGAAATACACTTGAATAAAAATAAACATTTTTATATGTAACCTGACACCTGTTATGATGTTGGAAGAACGAAAGAAATATCGGAGTTTCCTACCGAGGTGAGTGGTGGACATAGTCATTATATTTGAGATAATTCGCATGCTTCTGTTAATTCGACTGGTGTAATAGACCATAAACGCGTACGATTAATCTGACATAGTCATTATATTTGACATAGTCATTAATCTGACACGCTACCTTTAGGATACAATGCGTACGATCATCTTCTGTGCACGCAAATTGTAGATAAACCCAACACCCAAAAATACCATATGAGTCTTCTTTATATGCTCATCAAGAGAGAACATTTTTTTTTTTATATATATAGAAAGGGAGATGTTGTTGTTATTGGGCTAGATTCGAACCCCTATATGGTTCTAAGTGAGTTATGCTCAGTTGCATGACTATAGCCACGATTTGAGGCTCTTTGGTCAGATTTACTTGAGGCACATGTGTTGGTTGCTTATTTCTACAATTAATCTCTCTTGCAAAATAATTGGGCTTGCCACATAAAATACCTAGCAAATTTGTTTTAACTACCTGGGTTCATGTTCTTAAACTTGAGCTTATGCTACTTTTTCAATTGATTATTCTGGTTTTGTTTTATGTTATTAAGTTTTGTTTGGACTTTCTCACTTAAGAGGTTGACTTTAGAAAGCTTCCTTTATTCTTTCATCATTTTGATCCTAATGCCTTACCTCTTCCTCGATACGAAGACACACTATGAGGCTTTCCATGGAGAGTTCTTTAGTTTTATGATGAAGTGAGTTTTTAAAATATTTTCAAGATGGAGATAATTTGTCAATTACTACCAATACTAGAAAGAGTTCATCTAGTGTAATCCTCTCAGAGATGATTTGATGGGCTATTAGTTTGAATGTTTGTTTGTTGAACTATAGATTTATCATCTGTCCATTTGGTATTCAAAGTATTCACCGACGACATATTTTTTCATGCACAATTCTTCTCTTTTACATATCTTTTCCAAGATGAACCATATTTCAACAAATATAGCATAGTTACAGAATACATCATATAGTGGTTCGATAACACACCGAGTATGTAATTTTTGCATAGGTAGTAATCTTCGTTCCACTTATGACAAATAATAGATAGCTTTGGTTCATGCTGATTTAAGGGTTTTTCTTGATTTATCGTATGAACAACATGAAGTCTGGTGAGGTATAGGGTTGTCCATTGAAGGTTTCTGGAAAAATAGACTTGTTATCATTTGAAGAATTTTCCATGGTAATGAGGGCTATATATCTCAAACTTTTGGTAAAACAAGATTATGCTATTTAAAAACTTATAGTTGTTAAGATGTTGTAAAAGAGGAAGAAGTATATGAGTTTCTTGTTGGGGCATGGCGCAGGACACTGCTCATTGTATTTACAATAATTCGCGACCCTTGGTTGGTACGATTAGTGTAGTAAGCTCATAATGTGCTATGCTAGGATATGACACCCAATGCATGATTATTTCTGGCTTGTATAAATCATAGATAAACTAACCACAAAAAAATACTAAAGGAGTTTTCTTTGTATGCCCAACAAAAGAGAATATTTTTTTTCTATAAAAAGAAAGATGTTGTTGTTACTGCTGTGTTAAAGAACCAGGAACAACCCATTTTATAGACCTAAAAAATGGGCCATTTCCATAAGGGCCTCTTGAATGGTCATATATAATATATTAATTATTTCAAACCATTATTGTGCATTTAACCATTATGAGACACGTTTTTTCACAATGGAAACAATCTAATCATAGTAGGCCTCATCAAAATGGTAAGAAATGTTTAACTGTTAGAAAACGATTTTAATTGAAAAAGACATTTAATGATAAAATAATTCTTTACAAAACTAAGCCTATTAAAAATCCCAAATCAAGCCTAATGGGGTTGGCTCTGTACCCTCCTTGGTACGAGCCTGGTTAACTAGTTTTGGGGCTAGTTTTCCTCCCGATCCAGTATTGTTTGCATGTACGCGCTTAAGCATAAAGGGGCATATTTTACAAAGAGTTTGGGTGAAGAGTGTTTATCAGAAGTTCCCATTCTCTTTTCTCATTTGATGTGGGACTAAAGGTTTTGCATATAAAGACAAACAAAGTCTTGTTTTATTTTTTATTTTTTTTAAATTTTCCTTTTGTTATTTATTTTATTTTATTTAAAAATACCTCCAAGAACAATCACTATTCATAAGTCCGAAACTGCTATTAGGTGCAATATGGACCTTCTAAGAAGAAAAGTCACCTTGCACACATTGCCTACAGCTAGAGCAAGGTCAATTTCAGAATTGGCATGAGATAACAAGTCACTCAGCACTCTAGTTCTAGCTTTGACGGAAATCCATGACTTATCTAATAAACTTACGACATGTGTCCAAACACCATCATTTGAGTAGGAAATAACTCCCTAACAATCTTTTTAGAGGGTTATGGTTAGAAGATTCTCCCAAAGGCTAATAAATATCCCATAGGGTATTCATTTTGTCTCCCTTAACTTTCTCACCCTTCATGCTATTTTCTCTACTCCAAGCTTTGTACAAAAATTTATACCTATGTGCAAATGAAGGCATTCATGGACTCAGTCTCAATGTGGTTGATCATCCGAAAAGGCTAGCTAAGCATCATTGGCTTGGTTAGCCTTTGCCTGACCTAACTAACTAATACTACACAAGCTCATCAAACAACGCTTTCTTTAGGATTTTCTCTGAACTGTTCAGTAGATTTTCACTTGCTTAATTGCTGGCTTCAAAGCCGTTGCTTGCTTGCTTCAAAACCCTTATGACTATCTAATCAAAGGCAACCCAATGTGTGCCTTATGTAATAGGGGATTTGAAGCTGTAAGGATAGGTTGGTTCAAGGACTCGTTGGTCAAAGGAAAGGGGCCACTAGTTTTGGGATGACCCATGATGAAAAATGTAGGAGATAATGCTAACAGAATGTTTCATAAACACAACGTCGCCACTCAGGATGGATTGGAACCTTTAACTTTCGAAGCACAATCAAGGGTCTCATGCCCACTATTGCAATGGCTTTATGATGTAGAACAAGTAGCAGATGACTTAATGGATGGCCAGTCAAAAGAAATTCGGCTTAAAGGCCTAATGTAAGGCCAAAATGGCAAAATGCGCACTTTAGCTTTTTAAGCAAATCTGTTTTGTGGGTATAATATATCATTAGAAAGCTATCGATGAGCTCTATACCCTAATTATTAGCCTTACACGGTTTCACAAAAGTCAATTGTTTTAGGGGTCAAATTAAGGTTTTAAACTAACTATTTTTAGGGTTTTAATAGTTTGTTTGTGGTACATTTTTTTTTAGTAATCAAGTGTTGTTTACAAGTTTTGATAAGATTAGATATCTTTATTACTTTGGTAATTTTTACTATTTTAGGGAAGTTCTTTTTATTTTGGGTCAAATTAGGGTCTAAGGTTTCTTTTTACTAATATAAAGCCATCAAATACATTGTAAGCAATACTTCTCACTAACAATATCAATTTTTATCTCTAGTTTTTTAATATTTCTTTCTTATTGTAGATTAAAGGGCTATTCTTGAGATGAAAAGGGTAACCTATTCTCTTTATCCAAGCACCCGCCATATTACCTTGGCGTTGTTTATGTTGTCTAAGGTGGCTTCGTGCCAACCTGAGCCTGCTCATGTTGGTCTTGTTGATTGAGTGCCTTCAATCTGTACAAAAATAGGGACCATTGATCGGATCGATAGTCTGGTCAATCGATTGAGAAAATCCTGAATTTGCTAATTAACTGTCTGGACACTTTTGGACAATTTTGATTGATTGAAAGATTGGTCTCGATCGATCGAAGTAATTTCGAATTTAGTCGAAAACTTTTTGGATACTTTTGAGCATGTACGATTTGATCAAACATGGGATGTTCATTGATTGAGGGATCATTGATTAGTGTCGATCGATTGATAGATCAATCAATGGGCCTACAATTCTGTGTAAGTGTATGATTTTAGTTTCTAATTCTATATATGGGTTATATATAGCCTTGTTAATACGAGATTATGGTTGTTGTAAAAAAATGAGAAAAATTCTAAGAGAGGTTAGAGTTTTGAAAGGGGAGAAAATTAGGGTTTTCAGATTTGTAAGTTATTCCATCTCATGTATTTTTTTTTTTTATTATAGTGGATTGTTTGTCGCTTTGTGCCGTGGTTTTCTTTCGCAAGGGTTTTTTCACATAAAATCGTTACGTTCTCTGTGCATGCTCGTATTTTTCTTTCCTTACTGTGTTGTGTGATTCGTTCTAATATTGTTTCCGCACACAAGGTCTCAGGATGTTGGTCTTGCACCAATCATGTACCTTTCAGGTTGAATGGTAAGATATTGAGGGTCATGCTAATCATCCAATTAATGTGATCTTTGCCTCATGGCCTCCTAGTAGTGGTGTGGAATGAATGGACGGTCTCAATGACTACGAATCCCATTTGTCATTAAAACCATGGGACAATGCTTAGTATGTAATAGAGGTGGATGCACTAAATTTACCCTTCTAGCAAACATATGAAGAGAAGAGTGGAGATGGACATGACACAACTTCATTGTAAGTTATTTGAATGCCCTTTCAATTGCTTAAAAATTCTTTTCATGTTCTTTAATATGTTGCAGCTTTATCAAGTAGTAAGAAGCGGTTTTCAAGGTGTAGTGAGAGAGGTCACGGGAAGACCGGAGATTGGTCATGACACAGCTTCATCCTAAATTACTTAAATACTCTTTTAATTGCTTAAAAATCCATCTCATGTTTTTTTATATGTTGAAGATTTTAATTATTTTAAATAACTAATCTAGTGTAATTTTCATATAGAATTATGAAATTTTCATCCATTGGTTGAGATGAACCTAGCAGGGCCGATCTATCAGGTCCAGGACAGCCTTGGTCCATTTTTAACCTCTTGCAAAGAGCATCTAGGTGTATTTAGTCAGCCTGCCTATGATATGGAATTTGCAACTCTATAATTCCTCATTTAGTCATACTTTCAAAACTCGATGATTTGACTTGACCCTCAGCTGAGTCAACTCAACTCAACCAAATTTTGGGATTAGTAGGAAACCCACTCTAGAGCATGACTAGGCAAACTCAATCTGAGTCACACGACAAGTAAACAATATAAGGAAATTGCAGAAAGTGAGAATCAGACGGTGTATATGAGAAATGATCACCTTCGCACTTTCTTAGGTGAGAACTTGTGCGCACCTAAGCACATGTGTCATGGGCACAAAATCCAAATGGTCTATGTGATTCGTCCTATGAAATCCCAAGGCTCAACTTTTAGCCTGATCCAAAACTCTGGTGGACCATAACATAGGAAAACAGTTTCCTCCCTTAATTTGCCTCTTCCTTTGCTATGGCCCACCAGAATTTTGGATTGGGCTAAAAGTTGGGGCCTGGGGTTTCATGGGGTTCCACATCATATGGACCGTTCAAATTTTGTGCCAATGACACGTGTACAAAGGTGCACATGACACATGTACAAAGGTGCACATGAGTTCTCACCTAAGAAGGTTTGCATCTCTCTCTCTCTCTCTCTATATATATATATATATATAATTTAATTATTAATCGTGGTCCAGTTTTTTTGCTTTTGAACTATGATAATTTGCTATGTCTAATTGTGGCTTTTAAATATGACCCATCATCCATGTGACAAATATCGCGATATTTTACGCATACACAGACAAAACCATTGCGGTATTTTCAAATTCTCAACTGTTTTGCATTTATCGTGATTTTTATGTAAAACTTGTTTAAGAGCTAAGATAATTCATTTATCCTAAATATTTGAAAATTTTACAAATATTTATTAATTTATAGTACAATTTTTTTAATAATTTATTTTTGGTGAGATTTTTCGGTAATATCCTTCGAAAATGTCAGAAACTTAAAATCTCCTGAGAAATTCAGATGCGAGAAATTGTCAATTTTCACTGTAACCACCATAAGATGAAAGGGTATTTTGGTAATTTTACAAGGCACATGCCATCCTCCTAATAAAATTACCATTGTCAGAGAATAATTGTATGGTTTGAAACAAAAGGAGAATGATTCAATGGAATCAATCAGAATTTTTCAGTCTATGTTATTGCAAACATACTCGTCGTGTATTGATTAGATCACATGCAGGAGCACCAACCAACCGGATGTGGGGCCCACCACCATAGGCAGGTGGTGGTCCCCACACCACTTTGAAATTGGATGCTAGTGATTCCACACAAATCATTTCTTGCTTCCCTAACTACCACTAAGACAGAAAATTGAAACACTACCGTACAAAGAACTTATGCTCAAAAACAAATAATAAAAAAATAGAAAAGTAATTAAATAAAAATAAAAATAAAAGAGGACAAGGCCATGAGCTCTGATTTTTGGTACTTGCAAGAGTAGGATTTGTTCCTGCTCCCAACTGGGCCATTGGCCGTAGCCCGAAATCAGGTCCATTCAATAATATCATGTGTTGGGTGGAAATGTGCCACGATTGCAAATTGGTGGTTAATTTATTTAAGTTGTTGTTCATTTTTGTGTGGTCCACTTGACCAGAATGGCCTGATTTTTGGACCGTCCTACATACATAATGTGGCCCACATGATGAACCACACCGATGTCATTCAACGATGTATTGGCATATGTGGGGAAGGTAAGATTCGAACTTAGATTATTGTGAGTATTCATAGCTTTTCTCCAAAAAGGTTTGCTAGAATAGAATACATCTGGGTATATTGCAATGATATATGTCAGGACTTTAGCTGTGAGTGACCTGAACTATTCATACGATGTGGGCCCACATAGAAGAACTCTCAAATTGAAGCATTTCAACCCTTTGATTATTCCAAGGTTAAGTTGACCAGATTAGTTTCGATCTGATTCCAGTTTCAAAGAGAGGGGTTTTTTAGAATAGCTCCCAAATCCTTCTTGATGGTAGAAAAAGATCAAATGATAAAAGGGAAATAGTGTTCGAAGCCGTGATTTTTTTTCTTCTTTTGGCTACAACGATCTAATGTGGGGACCATTCTACGAACGGTATCGATCATTGAAAGATGATCTCAAATCCAACGGCTAAAGCCTCCCAATCAACGTATCATATACCAATACATCAGGTGTATTCTAGCAAAACCTTATAAACTAATGAGAACTGATTAATACAGACGGTCACAACATGTCATGAGGGCCTATTTTTCCTGCCAACATGTCACTCATGTAGGACATTGTTACCATCCAAAATGTAGGTCCCACCATGAAGATTGCTCATTGAAAAAAACAGGCTGATCCACTCATTATATATTCCACAACTATATATGTTGAGCCAGACATTTGATTGTTCTTTGATTACAACAATGTGGCCCACTTGATGAGCGGTTTAAGCTGATTTTTGTTCCAAGTGATATTTATGGGGGGTCACTATACTGATTTCCTACAGAAGTGGCATTTTGGGCATGAAAGATAGGCCTACATAACAAGTTATTTCCTGTGGGTGATCAGTTCTCTAAGCTAATAATGCTTGAAAATAAAAATAAAAGAAGGTACGCCGGATGTTGCCGTTCAATCTACACGCAAAGCCGTAAATGAGGGGTCAAAACCTCATCAATTAGAAGATAGAGCATCTATGACGCGCTCATCGATGACTAATGATACCATTGGATCTTCTTTCGAGTGAAAAATGGATTAACTTTAGGTAAGTAGAGAATATTACGACTCTGAGGAGCGAAACGAATGGTGTAGATTATGCCACATGAATCTGTTCTCCTAGTGGATCTAGATATTCTATTGGGTCGGGCTACAATGCCCCGAGTAACTTTAGAAAATATTTAGACATTTCTAGTCTTCTACACTACCATTGTATTGAGACGTTGTTGGTCATGTTTGATCCTCTAATGACTCATTGGGCTGATCCACTTTAAAGCTTTGTAGGATTTGTTTTACTTATAAAGCTTCTTATAGGCCCACCATGATGTTTTCATGATGTCCAATCTATCTATTGTGTGTGTCTTCTCATATTTTACTTGGCTCCCAAAAATCAATTCGAAGTAAAGCTTAGGTGGGCAAATGTTATTGCCGACCTAAGTAATGGAATGGATTGACTTTGAGGTTTCCATTCATCATAGTTGGGATCATCCTCTGATAGATTCGAGAGCATATACAAAATAGACTCGAATTGAGTAGCCTAGAACACAACATTGAGGTTGGTATTATGTTTACGTGACAAAGTTCTATGGGCGCCACCATGATGTATGTGTTATATCCATACTGTCCATCCATCTTGTTAAATGATTTTTGGGCTAAATGAGGAAGATCTAAAGCTCAAGTGAACCACACCGCAGAGAGCAGTAGAGACAATGATGCCCATCGTTGAAACCTTCCTAGGGCCTACTATGATATTTATTTGCCATCCAACATGTTCATAACATTGCACAGGCTTAGATGAAGGCAGAAACACAAATATCAGATTGATCCAAAACTTCTATGGCCCCTAAGTATGTAGTTTTCAATGGCAGGCATTCAATCTCCACTGTATCTTGTGGTGTGGTCCACTTGAGCTTTAGATTTTCCTCAATTTTAGGATTATGTCCTAAAATGATTTGGCAAAATGGATTGGACAGTGTGGATATAACACATACATCATGATGGGCTCCCTAGGGCTTTGCCATTTCAATATAGTCAACCTTGTGCTGTGTTCTACACTACACAATTAGAGTCCATATAAAACGGGGTAGGCCTCACATACCATCTTGGAAGGATTTTAATGGCGGGCATCCCCATCCCAACTGTTCTCTATGGCGTGACCTACTTGAGTTTGGATCACCATGATTTTTTTGGCAACAAGGAGAACATTAAAGGAGTTCACATGGTGGACGGACTAGATATCATTTACACATCACAGTGGTCCCCGCAAATGGTTTTGTGGGTCAAGCTTAGCCTATGAAGCTTTCTAGTGGATCCCACCTCTTAATTGATTTACGGTGAATAGGTACATTATTAGTTACAAGAGCATATTAGATATAAATTTTGTTTAGTTCCATTCATTTAAAAAAAAAGAAAAAACATAGTCACTTGTGCTCAAAAGGACAATCTTAAATTTCTAACATGTGGCCCACAAATCAATGGTTAACAAGGGAAATGCTACAACCATTATTAAAAAAAAAAAAAAAAAAAAAAAACAAAAAAAAAACTAAGGTTGACGAGTAGGATCTAGGGCTGTAAATGGGTCAGCGGATCCGACGGGGTACCTAAACCCAATACATTTAGACCTGACCCAAACCCGACCAATTTGTTAAATGGTACGGGTATGGGTCCAAGAATAGACCCATTTACTAAACGGGTTTGGGTCTAGTTTCCTTTATATTAGGCTCGACATGTCCCAACTAGACTCGAACCCGTTTAGTAAGTGGGTGGGTTTGGTCTATGTTTCAAGGGACCCATTTAAACTAGACCCGTCCAAACCCGATTTTAAGCCTTGTAAAAAAGCTTGCATGCTAGATCTAGACCCATTAGACCCAACCCATTTATAAATGGGTCTGGGTGGATCTCCGTCTATCAGACCGAAACCCATTTATAAATGGGTCTGATGGGTTGACTCGAACTCAACCCAGACTTAGACCCGCCCTTTAGTAAAAGGGTTTGGGTCTAAAATTTGGACCCAGACTTATTTAATTAACGGACGGGTTTGGGTTTGGCTAAACCCGTCTCAAACCCTGCCATTTACAGCCCTAGTAGGATCTTCCAATCAGGGAGTACTTTTAGGCAATGGCAGTGAGCATAGATATGAATGCCTTTATCAATGCCGAGTCCGCATAAAAAGCTAGTAGTAAGAAATCTATATTTTCTACATAAATGCTATGGCCCACCACTTTAACATTACAACCTTAGAAATGGGTCCATGGTTAAAATTTAATTACCATGGGTAAGGTTGTTTTGGTAATAAATGGCACCAAATTTTCTAGCCCCACATGCACCTTTACATGCAGCACACATGTCAAACTAGAAA
This sequence comes from Liriodendron chinense, assembly GCA_003013855.2. Taxonomy (NCBI): domain Eukaryota; kingdom Viridiplantae; phylum Streptophyta; class Magnoliopsida; order Magnoliales; family Magnoliaceae; genus Liriodendron; species Liriodendron chinense. The sequence continues at coordinate 1,180,364 of PVNU02003299.1, forward strand.
GTCTACAAGACATCCGAGCCGTACATAAGGTGGCCTCTACCATGAATATGAACATTGCACACATATCCGGTGGACTGCGACCGCTCGTCAGTCGGGCCTCATGCAAAAGTGTTGAAGGGTTCGAGCCAGGGTTTCTTGACTTGGCAACTCGGATCGACTCGTCATGAGCTCTGAGTCGACCATGACTTGTCCGAGTTGGACTGAGTTGGGGCATATTTAGAGGGTGACTCATGGTATCAAACTGAATCAAACTCTATCGAGTCGAAGTCAACTCGGACGAGCTGAGTTGGCAATCCATGGTGTGGGTCTGAGCCCATAGCTTTGGTAGGCAACGTAAGCGTCGACATCTAAACCTGGCTTACCTATCTTAAAAAAAAAAAAAAAAAAAAAAAAAAACCGAGAACAATGTACGTTGATTAAGGACGGTAGTCAGGGATCTAGACATTCCATTATTTTGTGAAGGGTGGGCCCAGCTGATCAATGGGCCAGCCTTGTTTCTGCCTGTTCGTCCTGTGGACATGCATGACATTTAATGTATAAATGGCCAAAATGGCCTCTTTTATTGTTGACCATTCAAAATTTATCACCCTACGAGGATCTTTTTCACCAGAGTACTGGCCGATATGGAAAATCCGTACATACGTTGTATGGTCTCTTTATATAAGTGTTTAATAAATTTGTATTTTTCATACTACTAAGTAATTAATTAAAAAAAATATTTGGTGTTTTTTTTTTTTTTTGGTTAGTCAGACCAACATGATTACACCCACCGGTGGAGTTAGTGTGTCTCCTTAGCATTTTGAACCTTAGACCTGCTGTTGAAACACCTAAGCATCATCCAATTGGGCTAGCTTCATAACATTCATTCCTACATTTGATGTTTATTTGCAGTTGCTTGATGTAAATGCATATTCATGCATGGGGGCCACTTTGATTTTTATAAAGATTTTTAAAAGGAAAAAGCTTTTGATTCAATGCTCAGGTGGGCCACCCTATAAAATTATACCTAAAAATTATCTCTAAGTTCACATGGTATGTCCCATCTGAGTTTTGGAATAATGTAATTATTGCATGATTATTTAATCCTCATGAGTCACCTCTGATGAATGGATGGGTTCTTAGCATATAAATAGCATGGTGGGCCCTACACAAAACTAATGGTGGTAATTCCTATTGGTTGTAGCCTACCTGAGGTGTGGACGGTCATGACTTTTGGTTTCCAACATAAATGAGGTAGGTTCCTAGTGAGCTCGGAGATATCTCATAACAGGTTAGTACGTATCACACGCTGTATTGGTAGAGAGTAAACGTGCCAGGCTTGCTGATATGGCAGGTCTCTTATGACAATGTGCTCTCCACCACTACAAACGTTACACGTCGACCCTGTCTCGAGCTCTGGCTAAGGTAGTACCTAATCCAGGTTCGTTACCTATGGACGAGGTGGATCTCATGAACTTCCACCCAATATGTAGCCCGGCTCTTTTTAAAATGGAGGTCGTGTTTGGCTGTCTCATCAATGAGGCAGGATTTTAGCTGACACGCATGATTTCCTGAACGTGGGCACTATTTGAGAAATCCAAACGGTTGATCTGATGGCCCTTACCATGGATAAGGGTTGGACGATCACAGCCCTTAGATATCTGTCCCTTCCTATGAGTTTCGTACATCTTCTCTAAGCATGCAATCTGATTGTCGTCCACTTATTGAAAGGGCATAGACATAGTCTATCTGGACCGTCCGTGAGGTCCACTCCACTCTCTAAAGACTATCATAAGAGAATCGTGTGGATCAGATTATCCAAACCATCCAGTCAATGGAATGCAAAAATCAATGGACAAGATCTTTAGTAGAAGACGTCCAATCTAGAAATATGAGATCACCCAAATGAATTTCATTCAAAGCGAATCCTCTCTAGATATATCTCTTAAATTTCATTATTGTCTGAGAGATCCAAAACCTTACAATTTTCTTTATTTTTATATAAAAAATAAAATAAATTCAATGGATTTCAAACTCATTCTTAGGTGAATTAATTGCAAAATGCTTTTTGTAGGATGTCCAATATCTATTTTACATCTTTTATTAGAAAAATATTCATAAGCATTAAATAAGGCCATTTGATATGTATCCTCCCAATTGGATGTGTGGCACATGTGCATTAGGTGGGCCCCATCGAGTATGTGCTCTGACCCAAGTACAGGTCAGTCTCATCATTTGGTGGGCCATGTGTACTATGAATTGGGACCACTAGCTAGCCAGCTTTTTTGGTTCATTTCAAGCTTTTTTTTTTTTTTTTGGCCCACGTGATCAGTAAACTGCATGAATTTCCGTGCAATTATTTGAATGTAAAAATTCCATTTGATCCGTTGTATTTAAAATGATAATTTACAGTCAATGATTTTGCCAACATACAATTGGTGTAAGACATTATAGTGCCATGCAAACCATGGGCCACCAAGAATCAACTTGCACAAAAATCAGACCATCTTGCTCATCAGACCATCCAAATCATTTGAATTCAAGATTTGAAGAGACTTTGATGAGACCTGTGTAACTCATTTGAGTCGTCTCCGACTCGGTAAGACCTGGGTACAAAACCGCTAATTAGCCAAACGATTCACCCTGACATGGGCAAATCGGGTTGATTCACCCGGACACGTTTGTATCACAATTGGACCGTAGATTGTAATAAAGATGGACCTTATGTCCATACCTATGGAGAGAAGTCTCCCACACGTGTGGATGAAAAACGGGTGGAGAGGTTGCCTCGATCTCCTTCTGACGCAGGAAGGGTGTAAGATCAATAGTGAAAGAACATTGTCTACTCTATGCGGTATAAACCTTGAATCGATAAGGTGCAATGTCTCTTGAATCCAAAATAAATAAAGGAAATTTGAGATAATTTTATCAATATTACAGTTTGTAAATAATAAAATGCAAATCCTAATTAAGAGTCCTAATGCAAATAAACTGAAACGTAGCTGAAATAGTAAAATATATTAAAAATAGTAAGTACTAATTTAATTTTGCTGAATGATTCCTAGCATGATAAGAAACAAATCTTAAGAAGACATCACATACTAAAATTCTAAGGTTAAAGAGATACGTTTAACCTAAAATTTACTAAAAGTAGTAAGTTTTTCGTAAAATCCTAATTTTGAATAGGAATGACTTGTTTTTTCGTGAAACGGACCTACGCAACCAACTTATAAGGCTGATTGGCCTTAGATGGTTTGTTACAATAAAAATTCATAGGTCGTGCATCCTGTAACAATACACGAATTAAAAGTTATGGCCGTTTTATGATTCGCACCTTGAACGACAATTTCTCTCGACTCGAAATGAATTTCTTCGATCAGGATGTGCCTAAGGCCCAGTTAAGTCACACCCTACATAGGACTGGGTTTAGATATAATGGATTATGTCCATTTCTTTTCGGGCTTTTTTCAGTCCATTTATGCCATGAATAGGTTTACGGCCCACTCTACATCACCTTCTCCCTCTCTACCTCTCTAACTCTCCTTCTCCTCCCTGACTCTCTCTCTCTCTAAAATTCATCATGGTATTAGAGCATTGATTTCGGCAAAATTTGAGCTTCCATTAGAATTGGTATGGAAAGGGTGGATTCTAGCGACCACCATAAATTCCCATGTAAACCCGCCTAAACCCTAATCCTTAAACCCATAAGATTGAACGAGTTTATCTAAGTCATTTAAGTCAATTAAAACTAGTTAAAACTATAGAAGACCAACAATTTAACTCAACATAAAGGTGTTGATGGTCTTAGGGCTGGCTCAACCTACTTCTCAGATGAGATCTTTATGGCATGACCTATTTATTGCATGAGTAGGCATCCTACATAAGTAGCATGTTGGCGTGAAAGATTGGCTTACATGACAAGTTGAGGGAAACAATATGGTTCAACTTTAGAGATCAGTTCTTGTGAAAACATTTAGTTTTATTGATTAAAAATTATAGTCCACCTCATTCATTTAACAATTATTTATAAACTCCAATTAAGATCTAACCTAACCTTAAGACCAAAATATGCTTGTGATTGTATACAACAATGACCTAGAAATATAGAAGTGAACTGATCACCTACAAGCAACCACATTACAACTTATTGTGTCACACCATCTTTCTTGCTAATAGGTCACCTATACAAGTGATTATGGTTGTTTGTATAGTCCAAAATGACATGAACAATGGTCAGAGATGATGGTGATCAATCAATGATGGAAGCCGATAATGAAAAAACTGATATCACAATTGGGGCAACGAATTATGTTGATCAAGTCATATTTCGGCATCTTACGAGCAACTCATTGATGAGCTAGAAATCAAAACTTTGAAATTGGACCTCTATGAGTGACTTAGCAAGAAGAATCTCAATCTCACATATAGAAAAGTGCAAATTAATTTTTCCTAAAACAATCAAATATGGCTTCTTGCATAAGAGAGCCTTTTTTATTAACAAACTCAACCCATACGAGTTCACTACTTCTCATCCACCAATCAAAATAAAGTTTAGATCTTCTAAATTGATAGGAAATAAGTAACACAATATTCAACCAATGAGAATAAACTATCTAATCTAATAACAAAAAAAAAAGACCTAACATCTAAGCAAACGAGGTGTGATTAGTGTGGGAATGCTGAAATCACGTTACTCCTAATAGGTGCTTACTAAATCGTCCATATCTTCTTTATATAGTATTAGATTTACATATACTTTAGCTTCTTGATTGGTTAATAAGCTTTTAAACAAAACTAATTTTATATTATTTCGACATTTTTTGATCTTGTAAAAGTGGGCCACAAGATAAGCAATGGAATTTGTATAAATGGTTAGGCTATGGGGGTAATCAGTCTAATCGAAGGGTCTGCTGGGGATAAAATTTAATCATAATGTGCTCGAGATCATAGACCACCTTGTGATGGTCTTTGTTCTTTGCTAATGAGTTTAAGTGGGTTAAAATCTTAGAATAATTCAAACTGTCGAAATCTTTCCTTCTTAGGTCAAATATGTAAATCTTCATTTGGTTAATGTTAGTGCACTTGTTTGTTAATCACGTGAGTCAATGTGTCATTGAGTCGGTTGAGCCTCCATTGGAAGATAAGGAACACCGAAGACACAAAGACATGGAGCATCAAGAGTGAAGAAATAGGTAAATATGAGGTGTCATGGTGTATCCTAGCCCTATACCATCTTTAGTACTAAAATAATATGCCTCTAGATGATCCATTCCTAAAAGGAAAACCTTGTTTGATCATCCAAATCCTTAGGAATTCATTTGAACATGTTAAACTAGGCTTTCAAGGAGTTTTAAGCAACCTTCGGTTTGACCTATGAAATCTTCAGTCTGATCAAAATTGGCTAAAATAGGTTAGCGAACTAAGACAAAAAATAGGGTAATTTGGTCCCACTGAACCAACCTTCAGCTAGTTTCGATGCGACTGAACTTAATCTTCGGTCTTACTTAAGCTCAAACTGACAGTTTTTCAAAATGACTATACTTTGACAGTTTTGGTCGAATTGACCATGCATTGTTAGTTTCGGTCGCACCAACCCTATTTTCAATCCGACCAAAGACTACCCATTATAGATCCGTTGGAGCCGCTTTCTATAAATCTAGCAACCGAATCTTTGTGGAAATAATGGATTTTGGTGTTTTAGAGACCCTCAGTGTATCCCAAGTTCTACCATACCTCCTAGGCTCTATTCGAAAGAGATTCATGCTCTCTTTTTAGTGATTCTTCACTCTAATGAGCATTCTAAGGCTCCTTTATAAGAAGAACATGATCTCAAGCTTTCTCTAGAGTTTAGAAATCAATCCAATAGGCAAATCCTAATGTCTATTAACCTCTAGAGTATCGATTCGATGAATCCCCATTTGAAAACCAACTAAGCCATTATTTATAGGAGATTCAATCCAAACCCCTCCCATTACCATGGTCACCTGATCGGAGCATCAAATAAAAAGTAAGCCAATCGTTTGAAGCTGAAGAAAATCGACATCAAAGTTCGAGGGAGCAATTGAGAAGTCGATTCAAGTGTGGGAGAGTATTGAAGAAGCAACTTAAGATGGCACATCAACGGGGCTCAATTTGACAAGTAAGGTTATCAATTTAGAGTCCATTTACTCTTTACTTATGTAGGATTGAGTATTAAGTTTGTATTACAAACTCAAATAGGTTCTTGTGTAAGACCTAAGCTCTTGTGTAGGACCAAATTCACCAGGAACGAGTGTGTACATGTTATTCTCTGTGGGAGCCTTCGGTGGGAGAAAATGTAGGACCTTGGATTAGGGCCGAGGTTGTTGGTTAGTTGATAGAAAACCAAGTCTTTGAGGGAACGTCTGATAGGAGTATACGTATAGGTCCTTATATAGGACTGTAAATGTTGGAGGTGAACCTACTGAAAACCTCCGAGATAGTAAAATTCGGTACACTAAAAAAGAGTGCATCAACTGGGAGTGGAGTAGGAAAATTGAACTACTATACATCATTGTATTTGTGATTAGCTTATGTGGATGTAATTCTATTATGCTTGTGATTTAATTAGTTAAATTCATATGTATGCATGAATACATAGTATGTTAGACACTTGTAATGCACACATAATTTGTATTCCACTATCTCTTATAGACTAGTTGCTTATTGTTGCATCTTTTGTAGTCTATGTGATTGGATCCACTTGGCTTAAAAGCCTAAGTGTTATTTGCCTTAATTAGTTTTAATTGATGAATTATTTTAATTAGACAAGAATTTTTAAGTGGTCATATTCACCCTCTCTTTAAGACTTACCCGTAATTTTAAGCTCCACCAAGCTTTTGCACCTCATAGCATGTTGGTGTTGTGTTAGACTATCCCACGTAATTTCAATTGGTATTAAAGAGAATTGCTCTTCAAAGACTTAACCATCTCGAGTAAGATTCATATGAGCTTTAGAATGATGTCTACCCATAAGGGGAGCACTGTCACTCGACCACCCTATTTTGATGGATCTAACTACGCCTATTAGAAGGTTAGAATGAGGATATTTTTTAAATCCCTTGACCTTGTGGTTCAGACTATCATTCAATAAAGTTAGCATATGCCCTTAGAACAAATCGTGGTTAATGGCAAAATCATTACAACTCCAAAAGATGAATCCAAATGGAGTGTTGATGAGAGAGCTCGATATACCTATAATGCCAAAGCTCTCAATGCTATTTACTATTCCATTTACCCCGATGAATTTATACATATATGTACATGTACATGTGAAATGGGTAAAGAGGTGTGGGACTTATTGAAACCCACCCACGAGGGTATGAGCACAATAAAAGGATCGAAGCTTCAGCTCTTGATTACAAAATTTAAAAATTTAAATGTGGAAGAGTCTGAAACCTTTATGGAGTTCCACACTAAACTTAGCAATATTTACAACTCCATGTGAGGTTTAGGAGAGAGAGTCCCGAAAGGTCGTATATGGAGAAAAATTCTTAGATTACTTCCGGATAGATTCACTCCAAAGTTAACATCGATTGAAGAGTGTAGAGACATAAACATGATGAAAGTAGAAGAACTTTTAAGTTCCTTATAAACCTATGAACTACACTTTAAGACCCCCTCTGGTAAGAAGAAACTTTCCGTCTGAAAAATTTCATACAAATACTCACTTAGGCACAAGAAGAGTGAATCTAAAGAGGATAGCGGAGAAGAATATGAAGATGAGGATGATGAATTTGCTAAAAAAATTTAGAAATTCATCAAACTTAATATAGGAAAGAATTGTGACACAAAGGAAAAATCAGTTGAACCTACATACCTAGGGAAATCATCTAGACAGCCTCGAAAAGTCCAATGTTACAATTATAAGAGATATGGTCATGTTCATCTTGAAATGTTCAAGTAAAACTAAAGCCAAAAGAAAGGTGATGGCAGCAACATGTGATGATACAGAAGAGTTCAAATCAAATTCTGGAGACTCCCATAGTAATGAAGACCTTAGTAACTTGTGTGTTCTTAGGGCCTTCATCATTGCTTCTCTCTCTAGAAATTTGAGAGAGGATCCTAACCATATCAACTTCTAAGAAGGAGTTCCCAACCCCTCATTAAATTTGAGGGTGTTGTGGAAATTGATTGACAATTTGAAAATAAAAACTAGGAAAATCTTAGTAAAGGCAATTATAATAAAAACCTATAGGCATATTTAAGGAGTTTAGCCTCATTCACCTTTTTGATAGTTTAATATAGTTGTTAATTTTGGTATCTTTAGTTTGTTAGACGATGCATGATCATCTTTGCTAGATAGACACATCTTTTAAATGATCATATACTATTTGCTCCATGTTTTCAACATGTATATGCACCCTATACTCTCCTTGTTAACATGTGCTTAAAGTTATAATTGAGCTTTTCTTAAATTTTATACTTAATTAGTAACTCTAAGAGATTAACATTTTGTCAATTGCTGATAAAAAGGGAGAGAAGATATTCCATCAAAACAAGTAAAGGGGGGGGGGGGGGGGGGGGGGGGGGGGGCATCAAGCAGTGGTATATTTATAATTGACATGTAATATTCTTAGTCATTTTGGTTTGTCATTGATATGGACTATAACAAGGTCTAGGTCAGTTTTTCTCACGTAATTGACAAAGGGGAAGATTATTAATGCACTTGTTTGTCAATCATGTGAGTCAGTGTGTTAGTAAGTCGGTTGAGACGTCATTGAAAGATAAGAAACACCTAAGAGTGAAGAAACATGTGATTGACATGAGGTGCCTTGGTATATCATAGCCCTAGACCACCTTTAATACCAAAACAACGTGCCTCTAGATGGTCTATTTCTAATAGAAAATCTTGTTTGATCATCTAAAGCCTTAGTAATTCATTTAAACATGTTCAAATAAGCTTTAGAGAAATTTTAGTAACCTTTGGTCTGACCTGAGGAATCTTCGGTCCAACTAAAATCGACTAAAACAGGTCAGTGAAATAAGATAGAAATAGGGTAATTTAGTCCCACTGAACCAACCTTTGGCTAATTTCGGTGTGATCGGACCTAATTTTCGGTCTGACCTAAGCTTGAACTTGTAGTTTTTCAAAATGACCCTACTTTGACAGTTTTAGTCGAACCGACTTTATACTGCCAGTTTTTGTCGCATCGACCTTGTTTTCGGTCCGACCAAAGACTAACCGTTATAGATCTGTTAAAACTTTTTCCTATAAATCTAGCAACTGGATCTTTATGAAAATAATGGATTTTGGTGTTTTAGAAACCATATTGTAACCTAAGTTCTACCATATATCTTAAACACTATCCTAAAGAGATTCATGCTCTCTTCTTAATGATTCTTCACTCTAATGAGCATTCCAAGCTCCTTTACAAGAAGAACATGATCTTAATATTTCTTTAGAGTTTAGACATCAATCCAATAGGCAAATCGTAATGTTTATCAACCTTTAGAGTATCCATCTAGGTAAATCCCCATTTGGAAATCAATTAAGCCATAGTTGTAAAAGATACAACCAAACCCCTCTCATTACCATGGTCACCTCATTGAAGCATCAAATGCAAGGTAAGTCGATCATTTGAAGCCGAAGAAGATCGACATCAAAGTTCAGGGAAACAATTGAGAAGTCGATTCAAGCATGGGAGAGCATTGAAGAAGCAACTCAAGAAGGCGAATCAATGGAGCTTAATCCGACAACTAAGGTTGTCAATTTAGAGTCCAAAAAATCTTTTCTTGCGTAAGACTGAGTATGAGTTATATCCCAAACTCGAACAAGTTCTTATGTATGATCGAATTCACCAGACATGGGTGTGTACATGTTAATCTTTGCAGGAGCCTCCAACGGGAGCAAACGTAGGTTCTTGGATTAGGATCGAAGTTGTAAGTTAGTCGATAAAAAACTAACTAAGTCTCTGAGGGTGCCTCCAACAGGAGTATACGAGTAGGTCCTTATGTAGAAATGTAAAGGTCAAAGGTGAGCATATTGAAAACCTCTAAGATAGTAAAATTCGGTACACTCAAGGAGAGTGTGTTAGCCGAGAGTGGAGTAGGAAAACTGAACCACTGTACATCGTTGTGTTTGTAATTGACTTATGTGGATGTAATTCTATTATGCTTGTGATTGGATTAGTTAAATTCATATATATGCATGAATATATTATATGCTAGGTACTTAACTTGTAATGTACACACAATATGTATTCCATCGGTATCTCTTAGAATCTTTTCTGTGTGGGCCACATAGATGAGCATCGTTGTTTATAAAAAGTCATGGTCTAGTCAATTAAAGGATAATCTGACCAACATACGTATGAATGGATCCCTCATCGTGTAGGCCGGGTGGGTGAGCACGTGTTACCAAAGATCACCATTCAACCAGGTGTTGGAATAGTAAGAGTGTTGGTTGATTAGTGTAAAATGGACCTGGTGTTTGAAAGGCAAACCATATTGATTGTGGTGGATTGTTCTATGCATAGCTTACATCTATTCATTCATGTTTTATCTTATATAATTTTACATTAAAATCTTCGGTTGTTTAATCTTTTATTTTCAAAGAGTTGCACATGAATTTTTTAATGTTTTGATAAACATATATTTACTCTAGATGAATATGTTTTAGAACTTCATTTATTCAGTATTTGATTTATAATGTTTTGAAAAAGAAGTATTATACGGTCTGAATAGATTTTTATTTCAAAAAATTGTACAAGATATACTCATTGGACTGTCAAATTCATCCTTTATTGTGGATATTAAATTTTAGGATCGAAGTCTAGTCCGAGAGTGAGTGAAGGGGATTTCTACTCATTTATTTCTGTTTAGTTAGTTTTAGTTTTCATATTTAAGTTTTGAATTTATTATAAGAAGATCTATAATGGAAGACTGATTAAGACTTAGATTGTAAAGATGATAATTTGGATATTTTATATTAATGGTTATTTGCTTTATTTTATGAAAATGTATATTCTATAGAATAATATTATATGTTGGTTTGTGGAATTATTGTTTATGAATGCTTAATATATAAGTCATGTTCTCGGATGCGGGATCAAGGTTAAGCATATTCAAGTGCCAGATTTGGGGTGTACTAATAAATGGGCTATGTGAACTAACAAAAAAAAAAGAAGCATATTCAGGTGCTGGATTCGGGGCATGATATTGTCCCCCTTGTTAATTTTATTTTGAATTATAATAATTTGAAATACTGAAAAAATAAAATAAAATGTTCGATTAAAATATGACGAAGCACATATTAGATACGATATCCATAAAGTGTGATTCACCCCCTCTCCTCTCAGATTAGAGATTGTTGATGGGTTTCTGATGATTTACTTCCAGGATGTAACAAGCCTGCTTGGCCCTATGTGCAACAATCACGAAGGGATCACCATAGTAACTCGATTAACACAGTCAATCTTCTCTGGAAGACTCAATGAGTACTCAAACTCGGAACACAATGAGTCTAAATACTGTGTTACTACTAGTATAAAGAAAGGAAAGATTTTATTTTATAGTATAAAAGATTGATTCGAGTTCTAGATGCTCCGGACTATAAAGGGGTCCGATTTATTTAAATAAGATGAGTAAACTGTTGTATCTAAGGCTAACAATGGTCAGAACATTATGAGAAACATTTCTAACTATTGGATCATTAATTCAGACATTTCACACTGTTGAATTAATGATCTGACCGTTTGGATCTGTCAGATCAATGATCTGATCGTTTAACTGCAAGGGACGGATCAAACCATTTCCAGAAACATATATAAGTTGGTCATTCTCATTTCACACCTCTCGCACCACAATCACACCGCCTCATGACGGTTCGCATAATGTCACGAGGGAGTGAATACTCGCGACATAATGCACAAGTGCAAAGTGCGCCACTGGCACCTCTGCAGTCATACAACTACTTAACCATATTGCCTCACTACCCATGTCCAAGCTAGCGCTAGCGCACACGCGTGTGTGAGTGTGTTCTAGTGCTCTACACTAGAACACAACCCAAAGTTCTCTCTCACTTTCTTCAAGTAAACATGCCACAAGGTAACTTATAAACCAGAAAAAATTTCCTTCTCTTAGTGATGTAGGACAAAAGTTTTTTCTCAAAATTTTAAATTGTTTGGGAGGGAAAACGAATTTGAAATATAATTAAAAAAATTATTATTTAATTTAAACTAAAAATCTTAACAATCACCTACTTGGTTAAATTAAATAATAGAAAATCTTGCCAGAAAATAGATATAGTTCTTATACATAAAGAAAAATATCTTTCAATTAGAATCTTCCTTTAATGCAAGTATTTTAAAGTTCTATCGAAATCTCTAGTAGCCGCAGCCTTGAACCAGTTATTTCTTAGTGAAAGAATTAGAGATACCACACACATTATCATATTTGCGTTTATATGAATTCTTTTATATTACTCATTCAGCATATTTAATGGTCATGTGCTTATCTTGTTTCATTAATGATCCCGAGAGAAACTTTAACTCTCATGAAAGGCGGCACCACCTCTACGTTCACATAGGTAAATTCCTTCCATTATCCCCTTTGCTATTAAAACACTTGTCCTTTAGACTAGATTTTATTAAGAGTTCTAAGACTTATCCCTCTACCTGTAGTGGCTAGTATTATTCATCCTGGATGATGTTAATAATTGTACTTAGTGTTGAAACTTTTTACTTATCAGTGACTTGTTTTTATCTATTGAACCCAAACTTAGAGATTTTCAAATGTTGGGTTGGGTTTCCATCACTGGTGAAACTTTTAGTGAAGAGTTTCAACCTCATCCCTTTAAATGACGTCCTTATTACCTCTTTTATTAAAAGTTTAGTAAAATGATCAACTAAGTTATTACTTAACTTCACATGTGAGATCACAATGATTCCATCTTAAATAAATTACTCTAAACATGTCTCAAACTTATGTGTCTGGACTTTTTATTGTATATGCTGCTGTAGGCTCTCGTTAGAGTGACTTCATTGTTGTAATGAAGCGAAATAGTTGGTATAGTCTTCACACATAATGAGATTACTAGTAGAAGATCCCTTAGCCACTCAGCCTCTTTGCCTATTGGAACCAAGGCTATGAACTTAGACTCTATCGTTGAGTGTGTTATACATGTTTGTTTCTTTGATCCCCAAGAGACAGCTGCACCTCCTAAGGTGAATACCCACCCCGTTGTGGATTTATTGTTCTTTGCATTCGATATCTAACTCGCATCGATATATCCTTCCAACATAGTTAGAAATTTTGAGTAGAATAACCCCAATTCTTTAGTTACTTTGAGGTAACTAAAAACTTTACTAATAACCTTTTAGTGTTCCACACTGGAATTATTAGTAAATCTGCTTAGTTTACTCATAGCGTATGCTATATTCGGGCTTATGCATTGCATAACATACTTAAGACCGCCTATAGCACCAGCATACTCAAACATGCAAATGCTCTTCCCTCTATTTCTTTCAACTTAATGCTTGGATAAAATGGAGTATTGGCCTCTTTGATTTTCAAGTGGTTAAAATTATTTAGTATCTTCTTAATGTAATAAGACTTAGACAACATATAACTCTCACTATGTTTTTTTCTAACTTTAATACTTAGGATGATATCCACTTGTCCAAGATCCTTCATTTTGAAAATGGTAGAGAGAAACTTCTTTGTTTTAGTTACACCTTTTGTTGTATTACTGATAATTAACATGTCATCAATATATAAGCATATAATAATAATGTAATTACTACACATCTTAAAGTAAATGCACTTATTAATTATGCATGATAGCATGAGATAAGACCTTTGAACCAAATTTTCCATGCTACTATTTAGGTGTTTGCTTTAATCCATATAAAACTTAATGAGTATATAAAATTTCTTCTCATTTTCTAGTAGAACAAACCCTTCCAATTGCTCCATGTATACCTCCTCATTAAGGTCACTATTCAGAAATGCTGTCTTTACACCCATTTGATGGATGCGAAGATGATGTATGGATGTTAATGCAAATAAAATCCTAATAGATGTTATTCTAGCCACAAGTGAATATATGTTGATGTAATCAATTCCTTCTTTCTGACGAAATCCTTTGGCTACTAGTCGAGCCTTGAAGGTTTTGATGATGCCATTAGTATGGTATTTCCTTCGAACACCCATTTACACTCTATAGGTTTGAAACCTAGAAGTAGATCTATCAGTTCTCATGTTTGGTTTGACACAATTGAGTTCATTTTATCATTAATGATCTTATTTCAAAAAATAGAGTCTCTCAAAGACATCGCCTCACTAAAGGTTTTAGGGTCATCTTCCAACTAAAAGTTTTAGGGTCATCTTTCACAATTAAAACTATAAATATCTTTCTAATAACATTTTCTTCATCACTTTTAATAAGATGAAAAGACATACAATGAGAGTATTCTGATCAAAGTCAAGACTCTTCTTTACCCTAACCCTCTGACTTCTACGAAGTTCACTAGGAGTTTAAATCTCTTGTTGAGTTTCCTCTATAGGGTTACTATCAATAATTTGGATCTTAGTATCCTTATTCTCCCTAGAGAGTGTGTTCTTAAAAAATTCTGTATTTTTAGATTATATGATTACATTAGACTGTATGCTTAAGAGTTTATAAGTTTTACTGTTTTCTGTATAACCCATAAAGGTGCACTTAACAACTCTAGTACCCAACTTGGTTCTTCTAAGATCAGGTGTTCTGTAATACACGAGACACCCAAACACTATAAGATATCCTAAGTTTGATTTTCTTTCTTTCCATATCTCATATGGAGAGGTCTTGGTCTTCTTAGATAGAATTCTATTTAAGACATGACACGCTGCTAGTAGCGCTTCTCCCCACAAACTAAATGACAACTTTGCTTATAGTAGCATTGAGTTGACCATTTCAACTAAAGTCTTGTTTTTCCTCTCGGCTACACCATTTTGCTATGGCGTATAAGGTGTTATATATTGTTGAATTACACCATATTCTTCACAATATCTAAAAAATTCATTAGAGAAGTATTCTCTTCCTCAGTTACTTCGAAGAATTTTTATCTTCTTACTCAATAGATTTTCTACTTCGAATTTGTAGATTTTAAATAAATTAAATGCTTCATCTTTTGATCTTAACAGGTACACATACACATAACTAGAGCAATCATCTATGAATATTATGAAGTACCTTTTGCCTCCTCAGGTAAGAATGCCATTTATCTTGCATATGTCAGTGTGCACTAAGTCTAACATTTGAGTTGATATCTCAACACTTGAGAACGGTTTCTTAGTTATCTTAGACCGTATGCACACTTCACATTTATCATTCTCACTTTCATTACATGAGATTAAGTCATTCTTAGCCATAAATCTTATGGTACTATAGCCTAATGTGCTAATCTACCATGCCATAAAGATACAGACTTAATCATATAAGTAGAAGAATTATTTCATTCAGTGAGAACTTAATCGTTCCGTTATAAGCATACCATTTCTTAGCAAAGTTTTCATTCCCGGACAAGATCAACTTGATAGACTCATATATAACCTTGATCCCAGGTTTGCCCAAAAGATCTCTTAAAAGTAAGTTTCTCCTCATGTGTGGGATGTGCAACACGTTAGTTAAGATTACCTTATTTTTAGAGGTAAATAAAATTTCCACGGTTCCTTTGCTGACGACCTTTGACCTACTTTCGTTCCTCATTTAGACCTCTTAACCATTAGTCATGTCTACATAAGTTTTGAAAGTAGATATATGTCGTAGCATACATGGACTATGACAGTTGTATCATACCACAAACATGGAACTTTTCCTTAAACTAACATCACTTCAATAATGATTGCGACTATGTCGTCGTCCATTGCATTAACCTTTTTTTAGGCTTCTTGCGATCCCTATAGACTTGAGCAAAATGCTCGAATTTTTGTAGACAATAGGACTCTTTTGATTTTTCATTTTTCTTCTTTTGGGACCTTTTGAATTTCCTTTGATTATTGTTCGATTTTAGGGATTCGTTCTACTTAAGGTTATTGTTTTAGGATGATCTTTCTACTACATTCACCTTGGACGAAGATAGGGCTGTCAACGGCACGGATCATGATCCGTATCCGATCCAAATACGCTCCAATTTAATCGGATTCGGATCAATAATCGGATCATCGAGTCGGATTCGGATACCCAAAGACGATCCATTTCATATTCGGGTCGGATTCGGATCAAACTTGATCCGTCCCGTTAACGACCTGATTAAAAAAAAACCAGCTGTCTCCTTCGTCTGCTCTCTACTCTCCACTCACCACCACGCAACCATGCATCCTTGCCTCTCTACTCTCCATGCACCACCACACCTCTCCGCTCTCATCACCTCTTTGCTCCCGTCCCGTCGTCTGTCACCACGCCGCTGCTAAGAGACTAGCCGGTCTAGCCTGACCCTCGACGCCCATCGATCCTCTTATAGGTGAACAGGGCATCTCTCTCTCTCTCTCTCTCTCTCTCTCTCTCTCTCTTCTCTGGAATATGGATGGCCAGTCGCCGGTTGGTGCCCTCTCTCCTGTTCTCTCCCGTTTTTCGTTGTCATTTTTCAAAACCCCATGGGTTGTATCATATTCGGATATTAGGTCGGATCATATTTGGATATCGGGTCGGATTATATTCGGATCGGAAACGGTTTTAAAATATTTAAACGGGTCGGGTTCGGATCATATACTTGTGATTCGAATCGGATTCGGGTTGGATATATCTTTAATTGGATCAGATACGGATCATCACTGATCCGGCCCGTATTTGATCCGTTGACAGCCCTAGACAAAGATGTACCGTTGGTATCATCTTTCTTGTCTCAGTTGCGAGACTCTTCCTCGATTTGAAGATATTTTTGAGTTTGTTCCAAGGTGAATTCTTCAAATTTGTGGAGTAATTTACTCTATAATTATTCCAACTTGGAGGGAATGTGGCTATTATAGCCCCAACTTGGAAGGATTCAGATAGGTATATTTTTTTAAATCTTTATATTATTAACAATCAATTGTAATGCTTAGATTTGGGCCAATGATGGTTTATTATCAACCATCTTGAAATCGAAGTACCTGCAATTAGGAATTTTTTCGTTCGCTCTTCTTCAACCTTACACTTGAATTCCAACTTGTTATAGATTTGGTCGAAGATGTTCTTGTGTATAGGTTATAAAGCCGGTTAGACATGGCATTTAAGATATGACTTCGGCATAGCAATTTGTCTTCTTGACACTTGGTTTCGATATCGATTTGTTCTTCGGTATCATTGTTAGTTTCCTTTAGAAGTGGTTGCAGGTTCGAGTCCAGGAAGTAGAAGATTTTAAGGTGGTAAAAAAGAACTTCAAGTTGTCTTGCCACATGGTGAAGTTTGTACCTTCAAATCAGTCGAGTCTAATCAGGTCCTGGTTCATCAACTTAATTGATGCAACACTTTCAATATCCATGTCAAAATCACGCTTTAAGATTGTTGAAAAAAATGAAATATAAAAAATAAAATAAAATGTTCGATTAGAATTAGGCCGAAGCATATATTAGATACATTGTCTTTAAACTGAAATCTGCCCCCTCTCCTCTCAGATTAGAGATCGCTGGCGGATTTTTGGCGAATTGCTTCGAGTATACGATAAGCCTTCTTAGTCCTACGTGTAGCAATCACGAAGGGACCATCGTAGGAACTCAATTAATGCAAGTCAATCTTCTCTAGCAAACCCAGTGAATACTCAAACTCCAAATATAGTGAGTCGAAATACCCTGTGTTTTACGAATGGTATAAAGGAAATGAGAGATTTTGTGTTATAGTAGAAAAGATTAATTCAAGTTCTGGATGCTCTGGACCCTGGAGGGGTCCGGTTTATATAGACGGGGCGATTAGACCGTTGTATCTGAGGCCATCAATGGTCAGAACATAACAAGAAATGTTTCTGACCATTGGCTCTATAATCCAAATGTTTCATACCATTGCATCAATGATCAATCTGACCGTTTGAATCTGTCAAATCAATGATCTGACTGTTTGGATCACTTAATGGCCAGCCGTTTTTGGATCGTTGGCATTAACCAACGTCGGCTTCTAGCAGTTCTCTGCAATGGACATATCAGACCATTTCTAGAAACCTATATAAGCTGGTCCTTCTCATTTCTCACTTCTTGCACTCTAATTGCACCGCCTCGTGATGGTTCGCGTAAGGTCGTAAGGGAGTGACACGATGTGCATGTGCACCACTAGCGCCTTTACAACCACACAACCCATGCACACGCCAGTGCCAGTGCCAGTGCCAGTGTGCACCCACACGTGCGTACCTACCTTCCATTGCTCCACACTAGAACACACAACCCAAAGTTCTCTCTCTCCCTTTTTCCAAGTAAATACACCACAAGATAACTTATTAACTAAAAAAATTCATCTCTAAGTGATGTGGGACAAAAAAAAATCTCAAAATTTTAATTTGTTTAGGCAGGAAAACGAATTTGAAATCCATTTTTTAAAATTTTTCATTATTTGATTTTAACTAAAAATCTCAACACCCCTCACTTCCTCCTTTTGTCCTCTAAAAGGAATGCAACAACCCCTTTTATAAACTCAATCGATGGTCATTTTATGAATGCCGGTTTAGGTGGAAAAGTATTTTTCACTTCATTAATAAGTGTAGGGTTTTCAATATTGAAAATACCTTTTAGGGACTGATGATTATTTTATGACCTCTAGCCTTTTCTTTTCTTTTTCTTTTTCTACATTATGTGCATATGACAAAATGCTTGTATTTCCCTTATTACATGTCTATTTTTGGTGATCTTGAATTCGTTGGAGAGATAATTCAATAAGCTTTCCCATGGGAGCGTTGGAATAACCTCATTTCGAGGTCATTTGATACCTTAAAAATGAAGTTAAAATTTTTGATGGTGTGACCCACTTTCTTGTGGAGTTAGCTTTTGTAAATTGACCAAATCTCTTTCGATACTCGTCGGGTCTAAGTGATCACGGATTTGTCAGAAAGATAATTTGATGATCTTCCTAATGAGTTATAAATCAGGTTAATCAGAGATCAGCTGGTCTGTAGCATTATCTAGAGAAGACTGAGTAGCAAGGAGAGTGGGCCTTGGATCAGGTTGAGATAAGTTTTCTAGTGGATTTTTACATATTAGGATTTCTAAGGTTTAGGTTTTGAGTTATGAGGTTTCACTAGGGTTTAAGGTTTTAGGTTTTTATAGGTGTTTTAGGTTTCAAGCCTTTGATCTTAATCTAGTTCCTATACGGTTGGTCACCTACATGAGATGTCTACAGTTATCCATGGGTGATTAATTCTCAATAAAAAACTACTCAAGAAGTGATCAAAATGAATGATTTTACAAATATGAGCATTGGGCATTGAACTACTGTTGTTGTCAAGATGTCCATGAAAATTTTATATAGCTCTTCATAATCTTATGGTTAAATGCAAAGTTATTGTTCTTGAGTCCATCGACCATCTTGGCTATTTGATTGTGGTGGTCATGTAAACACCACATACATGATACATCGATCATTGTGAGAGGAAGAGCCAAATGACCTTCCACTTGAGGACATACACATTGTATGCGGTTCAATTTCTCCAAATGAGTCCCATTAATTCCCCAAATGAGACCCATTAATTTGTCACTCAAACCATTCATCTCCTGGAACCCACAATTGAAAGGGATTCCTCAAGATACCCAAGATTGACAATTAGGAGCAGTACTCCAATATCTACTATTGAGGAAAACATTGATATTTCAAAAAAGGGCCATGGTTGATACATTGGCACTTCAAAATTACTTAGGAATAAGTAATCAAAACTGCCCCAATTTAGATGTAATATAACTTACTCTTATTTAATCACCAGACTTTCAAGTTTGGTGGACATTTATTGGACAGTCAATAAGAAAAATATCTTATTTAAACAAACTAATGTTCAATAAGATGTCAGGATTGTTGAGCTAATTTAATTTTGGGACTGTGACCTAACAAAAGTATCCTTCATGATTTAATGGTTTAATTTGAGTTAATATATACCACATTGATAAGTTTTTAATGCCTGAGTATCGACATATGTTACTGCTAGAGTATCATGTAATTCCTCTATTTTACGTGCCAAATGTGGTATGCTTACATATTAGTGAGAGATTAAAGGAGATTTCATAGCATCTTCTTCCTAACCATTTGTCTACAACCACTGATCCAAGGGTCAGGATGATCTATTGAGAGCATTTTTCGAAATGTTAAAAATAAAGGAGACAAGATTCAAATTAACCACATTGAAGCCCATCAAATCAAGTTAACTAAAACTCAAGATGTCTGTTAGAATACATTCCCAAATGTTACAATGCAATACATTGGTACTTTAGCTGTTAGATTTGGATTTTTTTCAATGTATCGAACCGTTAATGTGACCAGGCATTGCTTGGATGGGTGCCAAAAGAAACTTTCATATGGGATTGTTTAACCCTTTGACCATGCATTAAAAAAAAAAAAAAAAAACTATTATTAGCTGGATAGAGGTCCTATGCTGCAATTGGATGGTGGTGGGGACTCATCAACAGATCAAATTCTGGCTATGATTGTATGTTGAATCACAAGAAATTACATTGTAGAAACTTCGACTTATTTATTGCATTGCTATATAAAAGATGAGAGAGATCGGCAAGGATCTTGATAGATAGGCATCTTAATATAAATAGAAAATATCATAATTTAGGAAGATTTCCCAAATCTACTCTAATGGACCCAAATCATTCAAGGTTGAAATAATTCAATTAAAGAGCTTTTATTTGCTGTCTATGTATCATAAATGGTGCTGGATTCAAATCCAACGGTCCTAAGATGCTAGGTATGGAAGCGGATCGCGGTGTAGTGTACTCGGTAAACTCTGTGGGGCCCACCATGATTTAGTATTTTATCCACTCCATCCATCCTTTTTACAAGATAATTTTATGACTTGAGCAAAAAAACTGAAGCATATCCAAAGCTCAAGTCAACCACGCCACAGGAAACAGAGTGAATCGAACATCTATTGTTGAAAAATTCTTGGGGCCACAGAAGTTTTTGGACCAAGCTGATATTTGTTTTTTCACTTCATCCATTTATATATGTGTGATCTTATAAACAGGTTGGATGACAAATAAACATCACTCACATTATAGGCGTTTGCTGGCCCAACACGTTCACGAGCAACACACGTGCTAACTTGGCAGGCATGTGGGACATCAAAACTTTCGGTGACGTAGACTTAGTGGGAAGATGAACAAATGCCAAATTCAAGATGGTCCATTCATCATTAATAATGCAACCACACTTGTACGTCGGATTTGGACTATTTATAAGTTTTCTCAACCATCCAACTCTTTTTGTACGGGGGACCCACCTGATGAGTGGACTAGCCCCATTTTCTTGTGTGGCCTTGAAGAGCACCACATGCACATGTCAACCCATTTTCCAGGGTGACCCTTGAGGTGCATGTAGAGATGCATGTGGGGCTAGCAAATCTGAGACCTGAAACGTCTACAGTACCTGTTTTAGGACGTGGATTGCGTCCGACCACTAGTCGGAACTTTAAGTGTCTGACCAGATCTGTTTGGGGGTCCACCATGATTTATCCGTTTATCAACTCTGTCCATCCATTTTGTAAGATCATTTTCAGGTATGACCATAAAAATGAGAAAGATCCAACGCTCAAGTGGGCCACATCAAATATTGAGTGGAACCTAGTGACATCATCACTGCAGGTCGTCATGACATCATTAGGTTCTGCTCAATATTTGGTGTGGTCTACTTGAGTGTTGGATCTTCCTTGTTTTCAGGCCCATATCCTACTATGATCATTCTAAAAGGGATGGACGGCGTGGATAAACAGATACATCTTGATAGGCCCCCACACTGATCTGGTCGGACGCAATCCGCATCCCCTGTTTTACACTGCTGCACAGTGAGACCAGTGGTACATAAACTACCAGTGGTACATAAACTACATTTCAACACTGAGATCTTGGGCTTAGTGCCCATATAATTAAAGGAAGGGGCATGTGTTAAACCGAAAAATAAGTCAAAGAAAAACTCTAATGGGCCACACCAATGAGATTAGTAGTAAAATTTCTTCTAAAATCTCTACATTCATACGGTGTGGCCCACTCTCTTCACCATTGTTCCCTATGGTGTGGTTCACCTAATTTGTAGATCTCGCGGATTTTTCTCGCTTTATAGACTAAGTAGATTTTACATAATATAACATAACATGGTGGGCTCCACAAGCTTAGGTATTTTACTTCGTCGAGGAATCCAGTCCGCAAATCTCTCAAATGCAAAATGGAAGGAATAAGGTGGACCCAACTGGGAAGATGAACGTATGCAAGAAATCAAGATGGCCCATGAGTATAGTTGACAAGTCTCAATTATGTAGGGGTGGCCCACCTAAATGAATGGCTGGCCCATTGACTAGCATGGTTAATGGTCTTCACAAGTGGTCCACCTCATACACTTATCAGATGTCCCACAAACTTGCAAGGGTGGCAGTACATTTGCTGAGTGTGAAGATAGGTGAGGAGCCAGAAAATCTCTGGCATATATAAAAGGAAATGAATAGGAAGGAAATTGGCAGGTATCATGAAAAGAATAGCTCCTGAGAAACTTACCTAAGCACGTACCTGCAGCCACAAGTTAGTTAGAGGTATTATATCGTTCTGGGAAAAGTAGTTGAATCGTACTCACGCACGCTCCCCTCATGTACTGCCAAGTCCTTTTTTCAATCCACACCATTAAAATTGTGGGCCCGGTTCTGGATGGTGGACAGGCAAATATTTACACTGACCATGAGATCTTAACAGTGAGATATTTATTGTTGCATTAATATTGTTGACTGTTGTCCTTTTTAACTATTTATACAATAGTTACCGATCCCTTTGTTTAAAACTGTGGTCAGAACGCGTTTTCTGAATATTCTCATACTACATACGCTAGGGACTATTATTTAAATGGGAGGGAATTATGTATTGAGTCACCCAAGATGGTGCTGCCCTTACCATGGGGCCCACCTTGTTGTATGTATTCTATATTCACACTGTGAATCTGCTTTTCTAGATCATTTTAGGGCAATTATCCCAAACAATGAAGAAAATCCAATTATCAAATGGACCATAACATAAGAAAGAATGGTGATTGACTATTAACGGACCACAAAATTTTTAGATCAAGCTGATATTTGTTTTTTTTTTTTTTTTTCCCTTCATAAAGGCTTATGTGACCTTATTACACCCACACCTTTAGGACAGTGGTAAACCGAGTGAAGATAACCTCATTTCAGCACTAAGGTCTTGGTATTGATTCAAAAAGTTCAAGAGACTTTATCAACAGATTGGATAGCAAATAAGCCCTATGGAAAACATTAAGGTATGCCTTAAGAAGTTTTTAATTATATGGCGTTTCTTATGGCATGGTCCACCTAATAAATGTATCTACTTCATTTTTTTTTTGGATAATACCCTAAAATGATTTGTAAAAGCAGATGCACAACATGGATACATAATACATACATCAATGTGGGACCCATGGTAAGGGCCGCACCATCTTGGGTGAAGCCGGGTCACACCTAATCCACTCCCTATTTAAACACAGTAGTAATGTAGATATATGCCACATGTATGGTATTAATGGAATATCTAGATGACCCAAAAAATATATTTAGGGCAGCGTGGTTATAAATGTGTTTATCTCATTTTAGTTAATATCAATTACGTATTATAAGTGATAGTTTATATAAAATTGGAATTTTTACTACACTTCAGAAAGTATGATTTTACCAAATAGTGCTGCTGGGGGAGTACTCATTGCATACTTTATTTTATGCAGAAAATGATAATTTGGAAAATTGTGGTGTCCACTTGATATTTGTATGATAACTAACCCCTCTAATAAATGTAATCCATCTTGATGTTTATAATAATCAAAACAAGCATATCATACTACTTAGAAAAAAAACCCTAGAAAAACTTACATGAGTTTTCGAGAAACTTGTCCAACTCTTTTAGTTAACTCACTCAAAATTATAGCGAACTATGATATATGTGGCCCAATGCGGTCCATCTATTTTAACATTGATATAATGTTAAAAAAGCAAAATAGAAAAAATTCAGAATTGAAATACTTCCAATAAGTAAATAATATGTTACAGGGGTGATTTTTTTAGAGAGTGGATTAGGTGAGACCCTGGCCTCACCCAAGAGGTCTGAGGCCCATAACGTAGGGTTACTGTGGGGCCCACCTTGATGTATATATTATGTATCCACACCGTTGATCCATTTTTCCAGATCTTTTTAGGGTATTATCCCAAAAATGAAGAAGATCCAATTATCAGGTGGACCACACCATAAGAAACAGTGGTGATTGACTGTCCTACCAATAAAAAATTCTTAGGGCATACCTTAATGTTTCTGTAGTGTTTATTTACCATCCAACCTGTTGACAAGGACACATAACCATGAATGAAGGGAAAAAACAAATATCAGCTTGATCCAAAACTTTTGTGGCCCATTAATGGTCAATAAACACAGTTTCTTATGGCATGGTCCACCTGATAATTGGATCTATTTAATTTTTTGAATAATGTCATAAAATGATCTTAAAAAATGGATGGTCTGCATGGATACATAATACATACATCAAAGTGGGCCCCACGGTAAAGGCTGCAGAATCACCTAATCCACTCCCAGTTTTTTATGGTCCCACCTTAAAAGCTTACTCACTAAATTCTGTCGAGTTTTGGATTTACTCCATTTTTTAAACTATGATATGAGTCATCATTGATATGACCATACAACACTAATATAACTTTAGTATTATCCTAATGTTTTAACTTTCTAATTAATAAACATTGAATGTTACCTTTTCATGGCTTGGATTATTCAATAAAACTGAAGTTTTTGGGCAAAGGCCCATCTGTGATTTGGCATTTCTGATGGACGGCCTGGATTGGTACGTGTACCTATACAACAGGGTTATCTGTACGAGGGTTTGGAAGATGGCGATGGTCATGTGAAGAAATGTACGTTACTGACACTGCTGAGCATCATACAATTATAAAACTCCATTTTATCATAAATCAATATATTCCCTTATTTTATTATTCACCGTATTGTATAAATAGTGTTCACTCATCCTTCTCACATGTGAATCTACACCATCCAAATTGGGGAGGGGATTTCAAGCAATCCTAACCATCCAATTATTTGTTACCAAATGAATGGTTACAATCCAGTTGATAAGTGGTCCCAGTTCATATCATGTTTTCAATGTAATTTTAATTATGCTACTAATGGATGGTCTGGATTTCTCTAAAGCTATACTGAAAATACAAGCGACCAACTATCATGGGAGTCTAACCATTTATTAATAAATAGGTACCACCACATGCTGCTTTTTCTGTTCCGGTTTGTACAAGTGGGCCCTGGTTTATTTATTCAAACTTTTGATGTTCTGATGTGGTGGGCCCCACCCAACTGGATAATCTAAACCCTTGAATTGGAAAATGAAAGGAATAAACAAAAGAAAAAGCAACCATCTTGAGCGTTAAGCTGGAAAATGTTCAAATATTGCATGGCTATGATCTCCCACGTGTGAAAGCTATTGGAGTATGAATATCTATGACAGGTAGCAACAAACCATAGTTTAAAAACATGAAAACTCGACTCAAAACCTAGTCAAGTCGAATCAAACTCGAGGGATTTTTTCAAAACTTGATATATAATTTTTAAATTTTTTTAAGTATTATTTAATAAGTATAAATAATACATAAATAATTAGGCCTGACATTGGGCGGCCACAACTCGAATTTTGAACAAGTCATGCCCGGCCATTTCAAAATATTGATTTTGCCTGGCCCAGGTGGGGCCCATCTCCAGCCTTATTATAAATGACGTCGAGTTGTGTCGAGTCTAATGATGTCAAAAACTTTTTTCCACGCTTCCCAATTTTATTGGTTTTTTTTTTTTTTTTCCGGTGGGTTGAGTTGCTCTTAAGTCTCAGGCGAGTCATAACCAGATCGAGTTTTTCCTGACTCTTGAGTAAAATCTAGTCAAATTGACTTGGATAAAGTGACTCAGTTTTTTTGTTTTGTTTTTTTTTTTTTGAGTTTTTAAAGCATTCCTTAAAACTAATATTCCTGATCACTGAAATACGGGCCATGTGGATCAACTGAAAACCTAAGGACACTGTTCATTTCCTTACAGAGAGGATGATTTAATTCATTGCAATACAATGCTAGACCTGAGTATGTGGAGTATCCTATATTGGGTTTTCAATTTGTATAAGTGGACTCATATTAAGTAATCTAAACCATTGGTATCAAGTTAACCAGGATGGATTCTCCATTCACTAGAAATCTCTAACATATTGAGTTGAATGTGGAGTGTTGATGTATTTTTTCTGAACCGTCTAGTCTCTGGATTGCATTTAAAGGATGTGTTCCCTCCCTTTTGGAAGTTGCTTGATATAGAGTTAATCCACAGTAAGGCCCATCATATCAACGGTTTAGATCAATGAATCATGAGACTAATGGAACAAGGTAAAAATCCGAGAGCACTGTAGATAACATCAGCTCGCTCCAGGGCTAATAATGCTAGCATATAACGCGGCATATAAATTCTCACATACAACACATTATTTCTCGATCACGTGTCATTGTATATAACATCCGATCCGTTTAAAGCTGAAAATTTTCATAGCAATTATTTGGGTAGAAAATAAATATTGTCCATTCATCAGATGGATTACACGGTAAAAATAAAAGTTAGCCGATGGTCTGTCTTGATGTACATATTTCGCAAATTTTATGAATGGACTGCTACAGATTTTATTATGGGTAATCTTCATCTTATGGCCCCCGTTTTCTACGGTTCGGATTATCTACGAAACTGACACACTATTTGTATGTGAAAGTTAACGTTGCATGGAAAAGCCTTTGGCAGGCAATCAACTTCCCATTTCGAGAGCGGATTGCGTGTGACCCCGGGCACAAAGATATCTCTGTACCTGGGGATGTGTGGGGCCCATAGAGATGTCCTTGATAAATCCACTCCGTCCATCTGTTTTGAAAGACCACAATAGAACAGGAGTCTAGAAATCAGGCAGACCCAAAACTCATGTGGGCCATACCACACGAAACAGTAAGGATTGAACGCCTGGCAGTGACGAAGTTTTGCATCAGGATGAGATTTATTTCTACAGTTTATATGAGTGTTAATAAGTCTATGAATGGTTTGGATGGAATATAAAATCACGGTCAGCTCCAGGAAGGTTTCAATGGTGGAAGTTGTTGTGTCCCACTGTTTTGTTGGTGTGGCCCACATGAATTGTGGATCTTCCTAATTTTTAGAATCCTGTCCTATTGCAGCCTTTAAAAACAGATCGACGGAGTGGATTTGTCACGGACATCTTTGTGGGACCCACACAGGCAATCCGCTCCCTCCTATTTCATCGTAAACACATACACCCTAGTACACATTAAGTTACGGTCCACCTCAGTACGTGTGCAAACATATCATGCGTGTGTGAAATCAGATCCGTGAAAAAGGTTGGCTGATGAACGATGAAGATCACAAATACGGGAAGAAAAGACAGTCTACTAACCAGGTGCTGACATCCCATATTAAAAGAATGGATGGCTGAAATCAGGCCTACCGACAATGTGATTCATCGTACGAGTATGGCCCACCTGATGAATGAGTCAGCATTTTCTGCATCAGGTGATGGTGATGGTGGGATACCACCTTTTGAACGGATGATATGGTGTGCACACATGACAGGTTGGATTTTGTACTGGTTGGTCCACGTGATCATTTCTCTACCTATTTATACCCACCAAATCCCTCTCCTTTCTCCAACATCTCTCTCTTTCTCTTCTCTCTCTCTCTCTCTCTCTCTCTCTCTCTGCGTCGCAATCCGTTGGTATGTTTTCTTTCTTCTTCTTCTTCTTCTTTGTTTTTGGTAGAAAGTGAAATTCTCTTCTTTTCCTTTCTTTCTTCTTTCTCTCTCTTTCTCTCTCTCTCTCTCTTTCTTATCACCCTGGAATCGCCGGAATCTGACATGGGCGGGAAACCCAACGTATCTTATGCATTTCTCCGGCGGTTTAACGTCAGAATCCATTTATCGGATTCTGACCCACAAACCAACTTGAATTCATGCGTGAAGATCACACCCAAATGAAACAGAAGGGTTTCTTTTTTCTTTTTTTATTTTTCTTCTTTAACGGTCGTTAAAACGGCTGTTGCAATAGTAACGTCACTGTCAATTTCCCGGCCGTATTGTACAAAAAAGCCACTTTTTTAAATGAAAAGTGTCCACATGCACAGTGTTTTATTTGAACCTTCACATGCAATGCTTTCTTTCCTGCCAAGGTGTCCCTTGTGTAGAACATCCCTGACGTGAAATGGGTGGGCCACAAAGATAAGATCACAGGCCAGAAATTGCATCAACCACTCAATCTGGGTCCATTTTGGCCATTGAAAAAAAACCATAACTCCAAAGGTTATTTTTTCTGTTACGGCCGTTATAGCACGTGACATATCACAATATTCACTATTGTATACTCATTTTATTTTAATACCACGGCGAATAAGCTGTGCCCTTTTCTATCCATTGATTTCAATGGTGTAGCTTGTCTGATGGGTGGACCATCTTGGTTTTTATTCCAAGCAGTATCTATCACACGGCCCACCTTTTCGCATGGCTCAGATGTTCCAGAAAGAAAGCGTAGTATGCAAAAGTTCATGTGCAACATTGTATGTGCATTTTTTATTTCATTTTTTTTTATTCCACCACAAAATTGTTATAATGGGTGCCTAGCTAATGCATTTTATTTTCAGTAAAAGGGTCCATTATTTTTTCATGGGCTGATGTTTATGTTTATTTTTCTTCTTTTTCTAGTCCCTTATTGTTATGATGGTGCCTTTTGTGGTGCAATAACACCTCTTTTAAGAACTTGGACCCATTTGGTGCACCATCTTTCATGATGGTGGGCATGACTTCCAACTCCATTTTTAAAGATGGGTTCTTGAAAACCTTTTCTTAATGCATTTGGATTCCCGCTGGCACTCCCATTATAGTTTGGAGATGTCAATGTTGTACACATGGGCATAAGATGTTATTTCTAATGTAGGTTGGATTACAATGCCTATCAAGAGAATCAATTTAATCATATTTTCTCTCACTATTGTAACAAAGTGCTTGTCAGAACTTGTACCAACAGTTAGGATGCATAACACTACTTTCACATCAGCATTTGAATGATTTAGATCATGCAAGCATTCATGCAATCGGACAAAATGTGAAATTAAGCAGTCCAAGATTGACTTTTTGGGAGAAAAGGGATCAACTTAATTTCAAAATATAATAACGTCGCAGTTGAAAATTAAACCAATTGAAATGTGACACCCAAACAGGCTAAGTTAGACTAAGTGAGATGCATCGAACTCTGCGTCGAATCTATCATTCACTTTGTATAAATGACTCAAAAGAGGGGAAAGAATACAGTTTGGCTATGAATTACCATACTAGGATATTAGACCAACCACGGTAGCCCGCTCGGAATTCGCAAAGCACTTTCAAGGAAAATAAAGCACTTTACTGATTCCGAGCGGGCCACCCTGATTGGTCTAATACCCTACTATGGTAATTCATATTCTATCATATCATTTTTCAGGAGTGGTCAGTAGAGATTGTTGAGCCATAATAAGGTGGACCACTAATAAAAATCGCAAAGGGCATCCCAATAGCACCTATTAGGGCTCTATCTTGGTTCAACCCACTCCATCCTATTATCTAGTTTCCTTTTTGTAACTGCTGATTTTGGTGTTGGTCCAGGGTTTATTCAACCTGTACTAACATGGCACGTCAGCACAGGACTAAGGGAAAAAGTAAGTCAGGGCTTATGTCCATAAATGAGGTAGTACTCATGATGGTGTGCACTGATTTGGAGTGCACACAGTCCTTCATTTGTTTTAAAGAAGAGATACGGTAGAAGGGAAATAATACAGTAGGCTATGAATTACCATAAGAAGGTACGTGACTAGATAGGCAGGGGAACTTGCTTTTTCAAAATTTTCTTCTTTTCTTCTTTTTTTCCTGAAGAAGCACTTTTTAGATTCCATATGCATGATTGGTCTACCACTATAGTATGGTAACATAGGTTGCTGTTTTATTTCCCCACATGGTGTGAAGAGATACTTGAACCATAATCATTATAAGATAGAGCACCAATGAGTGTAGAGGACATGGCATCCTATAATGGGAGAGGATGGTGCGACCCTTACAGTGAAGCCCATCTTGATGTATGTTTTTTGTACTTATGTTGTCCATATATTTTTCTAAGTTTTTTTAGGGTATTATCCAAAAAATGAAGTAGATCCAATTATCAGGTGGACCATATCATAGTAAATAGTGGTGATTGACAATTAATGGACTGAATTTTTTTTGTATCAAGCTGATATTATTTTTTTCTCTTCCCTTCAGCTAAGCTTATGTGACCTTATCAACAGATTGGATAGAAAATAAACACTACGGAAACATTAAAGTGAGCCCTACCCTTCAGACCCATGCTAGCTAACTTGGGGTTACATGGCTCCAGATAACCCAAAGCTTTGTGGGTCCATCGTATGTTTGTGTTATATTCACTCTTGTTCATCTATTTCGTCACCTCATTTTAATACATGAGCTGATAAGAGGGAGATTTAAAACTCAAGTGGGTACTTTCAGAAATCAATGGAGACACTCACCCTTCAAACCTTGCTAAGGCCTACCATGACGTTTAAATGACACCTAAACTGTTCATAAGGTGATTCCTACATGGATGAAGGGAAAACATAAATATTACTACGATCCAAAACTTCATAAGGTAATTCCTACATGGAATTAGACGAAGGGAAAACATAAATATTACTATGATCCAAAACTACTGCAATGGTATGTGGTTAATCCTCACTCATGTGGCCCACTTGAGTTTGGGATCATCTCATAAAATGAACTGATGAAACGGACGGATATAACAAAAAGATCATGGTGGGCCTCACAGAGCCTTGCAACCCCAAAAGTCGTGTCCCACTTATCGAGGCTCTTTAGCATGATTCGACAAGCTCTACCCTATCATATCTATTCCTTTCTTTTAAATTAACTGCAGATTTTGGCAGGATCTAGGGTTTATGATTTTAACCAATAATGGCATGCCACGTCACCACAGGGCTCATGCCCCTAAATGAAGCGGTCCTAGGCTCTTCACATTTTGCCTCCGTATTGCAGCCCACTGGGGCCCACATGCTGATATGGTCCCATGATCAGTGCCATTGATATTCTCCTTGCTGTCATTAATAAATTTCTGTTCTACTGTGATGATCCTAACCTTTGATTTTTAAGGCACTGAAAACTCTTTCTAATTGTTCTAAATTTATCTAAGAAAGTGATGTTCGAAATTAGGATTTCAGCTTAATAGCATAAGCTCCACAATATAGACGGTTGCGATCATTATCCCAACATGTATGTGGGCCCTAGTGGAGTGCGACACACGCAGGAAGCTACAACGCGACAGAGGCAGAACGAACTCATTCACGAAACGCCATTTGCTGACGTGGTTCTTCACGTGCCAAGCCTAAGGGCTACACACGATGAAATCGGATTGCGTCCTGAGTTACTCAGGACGCTCTAATCGTACTGAGTAAACTCAGTTGGGCCCACGGTAAATGTAAGTAGTTTATCTAGACCGTCCATCCAATTTTCCAGATCATTTAAGGGGTTGAAACCAAAATTGAAGCATATCCAAAACTCAGGTGGACCATACCACAAGAAAAAGCGGTTATAATGATTTCCACCGTTGAAACCTTTCTAGGGCCCAGGGTAATGTTTATTTGTCATCCAACCTGTTCACAAGATCACACAGACATGGATGAAGGGAAAAAAACAAATATCAGCTTAATCCAAAACTTCTGCGGCCCCCAAGATTTTTTTAACGGTATACGATCAATTCACATTATTTCCTGTGGTGTGGTCAACTTAAGATTTTTATATGATTCATGTTTTTTCAAAAGCCATAAAATTATCTTTCAAAATGGATTAACGGAGTGGATGAAATACATAAATCACGGTGGACCCCTCAGGGTTTACTCAGTACGCTTAGCGTACTGAGTTCCTCAGGACGCAATCCGCTTCCTCACATGGTGTGAAGGGAAGAATCCTCTTCAATACTTGTTTTAGGCAGCGCGTACAACATTCAAGATATGTGGGCCCACTATGTTGTCCATATGAAATCCACTCCGTCCACCAGGTGCGATCCTCGATTCTATTTCCTTCTGCCGAAAATCATCCAGATAAACCACTTGTATAGACCACACCACAAGGAAAAATGCAGATGGAATCCCAACCATTGCTTTGTGTGGGAACCACCATTACTATCTAGGTTCCCATTGTTGAAGCCAATCTGAGGTCTTTTATCAGCCTTATCTTTTCCATATACAATAAACATAAGATTTCCCACTTGATGGATGGACTGGATTTCAACACATACATCATGGTGGGCCCCAGAGATCTCGGCTGTTAAAAAGGTGTTGTACAAGGTTCCTGTCCATCACGTGCATATGGTGTTCTGGCAGCACCAAGTCCGTGTGCAAGTGCTGGCAATGCCTAATATTGAAACTTTGGAGATCCTAGCCGTCAAATAAGTGGCCCCTTCTCGGATGAACGTGGTCGGTATCTGATTTCTGTTCTTAACCATCTATTTCCAGGCCACCAATTTTAACGGCTAAGAATCTCCCTCTCTCTCTCTCTCTCTATCTTTCACACACACACAGACGCTCATTTTTCTGATGGTGAATGGATTGACGGTCGCTGTTTGCGGATGCAGCATCAGCAAGATTCACATCCAGCAGATGGCAATGATGTAATTTCACCCATGTTCGGAGGTGAGAATCTTGATGATGCTGCATCGGCAGTTAGCTACCACACGAGGAACCTGCTTGCGTTGCTGCCGTCTCCTCTCAACCAAGGTGAATTCCTCTCTCTCTCTCTCTCTCTCTCTCTCTTGCACTGATGAATGACCACACGTGCCACCATGGAAGATCCAAGCCACTCATTAGGTGGGCTCCACCAAGTAGACTATCTTGGAAAAAACTCTGGATCGTGAAGTCGATAGGCGAGCCACCCCTGTACAAAAGAAATGAACGGTTAAGATAAGGCCTCGGGGGATCCACATTAAAGAATACTCGAATGGCCCACTAGATTAGCAAGCTGACTTGGGTTTTAGCCCAAAGAGGGGTCCACCAGATGAGCAGCTCGGGCATTGCATGAGAGCACATGTAGCCACGAGTATGCCGTATGGCGTGCTGATGAGCCCTAGTCTGTACAAATGGGTCCATGGTTTTCTAATCCGGACCGTTGGTCCTATGAGTTCCATTGTGTGATTACTCGAAAATCTTACATATTGTAAAATCCTAGCCATTCAATCTATATCTATTTCTTCCAATATATTTACGGTTATAAACCAACAATCAAAAGGTAAGTTGTAATATGGGATTTTGGGGGATCTCAATCACGGCATGTCCCATCAGATTAGCGGTCATGATTGAAACGTGGGACTCATTTTTATCTGGTTCATTGCATCTTGACATTTTATATTACACTGCATTACAGATGCTGGAATTCTTCTTTGATAAGTCTTCTATGCTGGTTTTTCTTTCTTTTGGCCGTTTGTGTTTATAATTAGTAAAATGCACATGCGTTGCACGTGGGTTGTGTGGTCACTTAAATTGTAAGTGGGTCCCACTTAATGGGTGAACCTGCCTAATTCTCTGGACAAGGCTGCTAGAATAATACATCCAAGTATATTGCAATAATATTCATCAGGTCTTTGAAGTTGCAGGCATTTTCAATGGTTTTGAGGTCATCTTTCAATGCTTTACTATTTATATGATGGGCCACCCTTGAATGAAGGATAGAGAACAAAAACTCCTTAATTAGAATATTTCAAAATTTTGATCTTTGGGTTCTTTTCCTTTAAAACTGTTGGAGGTGAAATAAGCTAATCCACTCATAAGTGAGCCGTATACATGGGTTGATTTACGTTCTCATCCGTCCATTATTACACGTGTAGGTGCATGAATCCAATAATATTTGAATTATTAGGATTATCCCTTAAGTCCCTTGATTCATAGATCTCTATGTGGTTAATATGGAGATTTTGGGCTTCCAAACAATCTTAATTTTCCATATGTATAGATGGACATGAATATTTTATATATGTGCTATGTATATATAGATGTGTTGTAGAGAATCATTTTTAAATTCTAATTTAATTAGGTTACTTAGTTGTGGAGTATTTTTTTTTATTGAGTCAAATTAGGAAGGTGATTAGGTAGAAAATTTACTTCTTAAAGTTGTAGTGTTGGTAGAATTCGAAAATAGAGATTCCTCTTGTATACAATAATACATAAAAATTTCTCTCACATTTTAAATAAATTAAAAAAAAATTAATCTTTAGTTTTTTTCTTTCTCCTCTCTATCCTCTTTTCTTTGTTCTCCTTGGTGAATTCAAAACCCACTTCTCCATGGCCTTATTTATGTCATTTTTGACATTATATCATAGTCACATCAATAGTTGATTGGTCATATTTTGAGTTTTTTCACTTTTAATTATGTTAATTTTTCTCATTTGCATGTTTTTCCTTTCTAGTGTTGATACACTCAATCGTGTTAACATCGAGTATGTGCTGGTATTTTTGAGATTCTTCCTACCAAGAACTAAGAAAATAGAAAAGAGAGGCTATGAAGTTATTTGATGAGCCAAGGCCTTTTGGATATCGTCGATAGCAGCCATCCTAAGAAGACAATGGGCCAAGCAGGATTTGTAAATCAGAGAGAATAATGAAAATGCTCTATATACAATCCAAATTTCTTGTAGATTAAATATGTTTTATTATGTTAGACATTTAGATTTGGCAAAAGAATGTAGGATGGCTTGACTACCATATGTATGAGAAAGCAAGCTGCACTAGGAAGGCATTTTTCGAGGTGGAATTGAAGGCAATCAAGCAAGGCAACCACTTTATAGTAAAGTTTTCTAGAAAAGTGAAGTATCCATAGGATTAAATAAATGAAATTGACATTAAGATGGAAAACAACACTTAAGTAGCGATAATCTAAAAAAATCTAGAAATCAATTTTGATGCTATGAGACTGCTAATTTAACAAAATAAGCCAATTATGGTGGATTCAATGAGTGTATTACTACAAGAAGATGCCCCTCTAAAAATAATGAGATTAGAAGCTTAAAGAAGTTCTAAGAAGATGGAGATAGGCAATGATACTTTGTTTTCACGAACATGTGATCGACCCAGTAAAAGGGGAAGAGGTCGTGGCTCGGGAAAGAATTCTAATTTTTTTTTTAAATCACTAACAATCTCAATCATCTACTAACAACAACAATTGATGTAATTCTCAAATAAATACGGGCTGAAATCGAGTTAAGTGTTATAATTGTGAAAAATGCACGCACTATATGAAGTAGTATATATCCAATCAAGGAAACTACAATGTTGAAGATAAACAAAAGTATAGTGAAGATATGTAATGCACGCTTTAATATTGGGTTTAGATGGGGTGGTGTAAAGATTCAACATACTCAAATCACATAACACCAAAAAAGATCTCTTTACTAATAAAGAGCTAGTACTAAGCGCATCGAATGTTATCATTGAGGATAACACCTCTCTTAAAGCTAAAAATAAAGGTTGTATTACCTTAAAAGATTTTAGTGAAAAAAATAAAGCATTTTTCTAATATATTGCATGTAAAGATATAAAAGAATCATATGCCTATAGGACTTATAGATGAAGATTAAAAGGTCATATTTGGTGAAGGGGTATAGTGAAATTATATCAATGGATGGTGACAGGATCATTACTCGTGAAAAGACTAATTATTTGCATTTACGATATGATTATCTTTTAAAATTTACTCACTCAAAGTTATTTATTTGTAACATATGAAATTAGGCTATTATAACCTTCAAAGAATAGAAAAAAAAAAAAAAACATAAAAGAAAATATATTCGTCACTCGAATGTCTACTTAAAGACACTCCACTATGATGACTAAGCATTTGAAACCAAAAGCAATCTAAACTTACAACTCTTAAGAAACCAACAGCCAGAAAATCTTATTTAAGCTCTTTTTTACCCCTAAAAGTACACAAAACAACCCTTTATCTTAATTAATCCAAATCTTATTTAAGAACCATTTGAACATAAAAATGGCTAAAATGATCCCCGTATGCTAGAAGAAATTTCAAATCTGCTAGCAGCTTTCGATTAATTAGAAACTGCCTTAAAGTACCCAGGACTGCAACAGAGTAAGTGACATGTGCAGATGGATGAGTATTAGCTAACAAAAGTCAATCAAGCTTCCAAAATGTCACATGTATATCCTTAGGCTGAGGAGCATTGAGATTCGGAAAACTCTGAGCATCAGAGAAATTTAATTTTCTCTTCATGCCCAAATCACTATTTACCCTTGATTCATAGCAAAATTATAAGGCCCCGTTTGACACCATGGATTTGGGAGGATTTGAGGGGGTTTCAAATCCACTTGTGTGTTTGGCACATAAAGCAACTGGCGGTTTCAAATCCCCTCAATGAGGAGGTTTTAAATCCAAGGTAGAAGTTTGGATTACATCTAAAATCCTTCCAAGAGTCACATATGTAACATGTGTGTCACTAGGCTACTAATCTATTAGGCATATAGCCCACTAACGATATCAAAACAATCAGATTATCAACTGCATCACTAAAATTCCTTTAATAGGATGATATGCGCCGTCCAAACATTATCCATGTAAATCAGCAGTTAAAATTCGTTAGTCACTTGGAAGTGATCCTATGCTTGTGGCACATTCGAGATTTGGAATTTTATCATTTTTGGCCAAAGTATATATTTCAATAGGCTTATTACAACCATTGTGTCAAACATTACATATGTGTATTAATTAAGAATATTAAAGTTGATTTAGTAATTAAATTCAAACCCCTGCAAATATTATACTTTTGGATTATAGGGAATTCCAAAATTAGGGTGCCAAACAAATCCAGGGGGTTCCAAATCTAAGGGGTTTTGAATCCCGAGGATTCCAAATCCACGCTCCAAACAGGCCCTAAGATTTACTAGCCCTTGCCAATTCATGGGTGTCACATGTCCAACTACTAATCAAATCATGCCTTATGACATTTTAACACTTTAATTTTCCATTAACTATAAAAATATTATGAGCTCACTAATAAATACCCTCACACCCTCTCCTTTTAACAATCTCTACATTCTCTATAAAGGAAAAAGAGTTCAGAGGAAAAAAGAGATTGAGAGAGAGAGAGAGAGAGATAAGAAAATGAGGAACATCAGATCCCATCTAAGACATCCATCACATCCCTAACCACAAAGCCAAGACATCAACACAAGCCTTCACAACAATTTAGTTCATCATGAGCAAAGCTGGGTCCTATATGATCTATAATCATCTTCTTCAAGGAGGAATATTGCGATTTTTATTTCTCCTCTTAAATCTCCCATTTGTATGCTTATGTGGAGTGGTTCTAGCTTATACCATTCATTTACTTTATTTTTTTTCATATTGTCATAATCTCTTATTCATACACCCCCTACTTATTTACATGCAATCCTCCAAG
This sequence comes from Liriodendron chinense, assembly GCA_003013855.2. NCBI lineage: Eukaryota > Viridiplantae > Streptophyta > Magnoliopsida > Magnoliales > Magnoliaceae > Liriodendron > Liriodendron chinense. The sequence goes on from PVNU02003299.1 coordinate 1,218,073, forward strand.
CATATGCTCAGTGTGTTGCCGAGTCCTTGGATTTTGACACATTACAAATTTAGAATCATCTTATTTTTATGTCTTTTCTTAAAGTAATCTTTTCCTCGATTGTGGTTGATGCGAGCAAACAATCTCCACAATTATGGTTGTTGTTGAGCTTCATTAGTATTTTCTTTTTCTTTTTGAGTAATCATTATCTCCTTGATCACCACCGAACTTGAGTCATCACGGTCTCCTAAGTTATGATTAAAGTTGAGAGTGGAATGAAGTTCAGTCATTGTGATCTCCTAAGTTATGATCAAAGTTGACAACTAGTTCCTACTCCTTTTGACCTTCCGCAACCAGTTGAGCAATATGACATTAAGAATCTTAAAATCTATGAAAATTTCACAGTAAACACCGCTTGTGAGTGTGGGTGAAGAAGGATGCCTTATCCCTTTCTTCTTTGTCACTGAGGTCCTCACTAAAAATTATTGATTTCATACCAATCCTACGAGTCATGTTGAAAGGTCTTTGATTTTTCGATATTTTGCAATTTTACAGTGTACCTAGTCGACTGAAAATACCGAGATTAATGGCTAGTGTCAACTCCAAGTTAAGTGTTCTATTTCATGTGCCATTAATCATATCCACCCTACAAACAAATAAAAACACCACACCACCAAGCAGTGGGTAAGAGTAAGGGCACCCCGGCATGCTTATCCACACTACTATAAAGTATAATGGTAATAACATCTGTGAGGAATGTGAATCTGCCAAGGTGATACATCATCCTTTCATACAGTCTTTGTCACAGTAGGTTATTATACACTTAAAGTCATCCTTAGTAACTTTTGAGGGTCAAACCTAGTGGAATCATATACACAATTAAGATAGTACGATTCATTCATTGATCAATTCTTACGATATACTGGATTGATTTTCTATGTAAAATTTTTTAATTATTTGAATGCTTTAAAGAATTTAAAGTACTAATGAAAATTCAGTTAAATAAAAAAATAATAATTCTACAAATTGATAATAGTTAAGAGTATGTGTTTAATGATTTCAATGTTTTTTTTCTAAAATTACATAAAATTAAAAGGCAACTCACTTTTTCAAAAATGCTTTAATAAAACGAGATTGTTGAAAAGAAGAATCATCACATAGTCGAGGCCTCTTGCACTATGATGAATGAATTTTTTTTACATAAGTGTATGACCCAAAGCCATGTACACCATAATGTACTTCATCAATCGTATGTCCTTTGCGGTTAGGTATGAAGGATCCACATCAAATTCTCTGTAATGAAAAGTCAAATTTTGATGGGTTTCTAACGATGATAAACATAAAGAAAAAATGAATTTTAGAAATAATTTTATACTTAAATCATATTATAGACTAAGGATATCTGTTCATGAATCTTGTCATATTTCAAAATATAAAAGAAACAATCACAAACTCATACCTAAGCAAGGATTGGTCCACCCATTTATGTCATTGTCAATCTCTTAACATAGAGAGTCTTTCCGCGGTTTATTACATGTTTAAAGGAGAGCCCACATCTCGGTCTCTATTGGGGGCCAAGATGAGATCAAATGTAATGATTCGTGGTTTGGTAAGCATTTGTGTACATGCATTGATCCATGCATTAATGCATATATACATCCATTAATTTGTGCAAATTATGACCATTGATATGCATGATCCATCTTATTAGTGTTAACCATTATTTTACGTAATAACTAATTATATTTTTTATATTTATATATGTATATTGTACGCTTACAATCTTGCCTACTTATACCCATAAGACAACCAGTTTTTATATAAATTAACATATATTTAATGGTTGATCGCACACTAAACATATATGATCACGATCCATGACTTGTGTATCAAAATCACCCAATTAGATCCTCTTAATGATACAGAAAAAAATCCTAGTAAGATCAATCACTCGAACACCCTATTAGCATGTTCTAAACCATCTAACCTTATGCTATAATAATCTATAATAAATCCGTAAAGTTAGAAATAAAGTTGCCTTAATCTAACTTGTGATCTCCACTATAGATGTATTATTAGTGATCGTTAAACCCATAACTTATATCAACCATTGGAGCCATGTGATAACATACTTAAGCTATCTAAAACAACCGAACTGAGAACATAAATCAATCCCTCAATTTCTATCCCAAATCAACTCATATAAATCCTTTAACTCAGTGTTAAATCTAGGACATTTATCCTTCATTTTTCGCATCAGCTTGTATGCACGATTATTCACCAAACCAACCGTAAAGATGCCTTATTAGACTTAGATTAAGATATCCAACTGTTCACTTTTATTCTGGACCATCACATCATCATAAAATAGATAAAGGATTTAAATAGACTATTTTCAATCATTTGTCAATAGCTCTTATACCAATCTGTCATGTTCCAAAATTCAGTATTTAGGTTGGCCAGATCCTGATCCCACATCCTAAGACATTATTTATAATTGAAACAATTCACAACTATCATCACACATTTTAGAGTAAATTGCACGTCCACGGAAGGGCGTGCACCTACATGTATAGAAGAGGAAGGAAATGAACGTCTATCTCTTCTCCTTTTTCTTCTCCATTATTTTCAGAAGAGTAACTTAATATGGTAGTTCAAACCCCTACAAAGCTTCTAATCCATGCACCCAACATTTACTTCTTTCTACATTTTGTAGTATCCATCTTTAATTGAATCACATGCCACCCATCAAGCAGACCATCAAACCTTAGCCATTAAATGCTCATTATGCTTTATTTAAAATAAATTAAATTTTAATAGTTGAAATTCTTCTATTTCATAATAAAAAAAAATATAGGGTTGTTAATCATCTTTAAAATAATCTGACGGACGGTTCAAACCTTCAGATCAGCTTACTTCCATGTATTCCTAGGTAGTGCATCTCATATTGGATCATATGGTCCTCAATGCAGTTAATGTGGATACCCATATTATGTACTTTTATTGACTATGCAATCTGTTGAGCTCTTAATTGTGCATATTCTAACCCCAATTCATCACTCATTATGCATGGTTTCATAATTTAAAGACCAATCTAATGCTTATATTTGTGGTTGTAGGGATGAGAGAGAGGAAGCATCAATTGAAGACTTAAAGATGCTAGTTAGAAATAAAGAAGATCAAATGGGCTAAGCGTTAAAGAATGAAAGAAAGAAGTCAGAGAAAAGAAGAAAGAATGCAGAAGAAGGTGCCCACGACCGGTCGTCCGATCGGTCGTCCAAAGCCAAGGACCGGTCGTCCGACCGGTCCGCACATGCACAGAGGAGACCCAGAGGCCATAACTCTCTGGACTGTTCACGACCGGTCGTGCGATCGGTCATCCACTTCTGCGACCAGTCGTGCGACCGGTCCTTAAATTATTTTTCTAGGCCGAAACTCACTGGACTCTTTTTGGCCATTTTGAGACCGGTCGTCCAGCATCTACAACCGGTCGTCCAGCCACTGCGACCGGTTGCTGTTTAAGATTTGAACCTTCTATTTCTGGCGTCGATTTTCTCTGCGCAGTGCGTAAGTTTTACGTAAATTCTCGAATCTTCTGAAGTTGCGGAGCCTCCCCACTATAAAAGGACACCTAGGGATCGTTCCTAGGGGATCTGAGAAGAGTTTAAGCAAGGTTGGAGGCGGCGGAAGTGGATTTCGGAGTTCCACAACTCCTTCTAGTTTGTTTTGCTGTTTTTATATTTTTCTTAGTTGTTTCATGTTTCCTTGGATCATGAACGGCTAAACCTCTTAGCTAGGGCTAAGAAGTAAAGCTTGTAGTGAATCTAAGATGTTTCAATTCGTGCTAAGATGATTTTAAGATTGGTTTTAATATTTATGAACAATGGTTTGAAGTTTATACAAGTTCTAAGCAGTTTTTCTTAGTCTTATGATGACTCATGGATGTTTGGGAGAATTACTTAAGTTCTTAATTGCTTTGTATTAGTCTAGACCTGTATGATCCGAGGAATTGGAGTACGCACTAGTACTATGATCTTCATGTGGGGACTTCCTACCAGAGTTCTAATTTTCTAGTTTTCTGAATTATGTATGGGACTGTGCATATGATTTGATTCAAGTTCAAACCATGATCTAACTTTGTCTGGTGACAGGACTTAATGATGATCATGATTATGAACTTAGTTTATTGGAATTGGGACTGACCTATGTAATTGAAGCATGCTCAGCCTAGTTTGTATTGAGTGAATCATACACAGGGCTCATACATATGACAGATTGTTGGTTTAACAGCTCTATCATCCGACTAGATAGATCTTAATATCGATTCTAGTTGAGAGAATGAGAAACCACAGCGGATTGAACATCAAGGATTGCTACAAGTGGATCCTTGAACCCCTAGTGCCTTTTTATAATTGTTTACCTTCAATTTAATTCAAAGTTGTTACTTACATCGATTTCATACAAAATCTGGTTGTTAGCTCTCAATAGACACTATTGGATGTGTTTGTGAATTCCTACACAAGTCCCTGTGGATCAACCTCGGTCTTATTGAGTTTATTACTACATCGCAACCCTACACTTGGGGAAGCAAACACAATCACCTCATAAAGTTAACCAAAGCACCTAGTATCAAGCCACTCACCCTCAAGTTAATGATATAAATGAAACTAGTGCAAATCTGCAAGTGTCATTTTAGTTTGGACATGATGGGTCTTCCAGTCTAAAAACTTATAAATAATCTTACCAATATAAGTTACTAAAGATCCAACCAATTGAATCATCCATGCCTTACACACACACACACACACACACACACACACACACACACACTTGTGTAGGGTAGGGCAAAGGCTTACCGATACCAAGTTGGGCCGATGATGGCGATTGTTCACTTTAACACCAAGTTAATCCCTTCACATATCATCAATGAAGAACAAAAAGTACGTCCTAATACGTTTATAGTCATAGCCAGGGCATTGAGATCCATGGATAGCATCTCTCCCTTGGCACTTAGCCAATATATGTAATCTCTAATATACCTAAGGACTCAAAGGCTATACCTAAAAAACCTAAATGAATAATAATAAACATGTTCGCATATAATAACCATGCCTTATTAAAAATAAATGTTTAAACTATGTCAAAGGAAACGATGTCCAAAAAAGTAATCAAGCAATGATTTTCTAAGGCACACTCCAACAATCTCTCACTTAAAACTAATCGACCTCAACACGTAGACCTATATTAAGAATGTAGGCATTAAATGGATGAACTGGCAAAGTCTTATTAAAGGATACACTATGTTTTCAGCTGACACAGCTCGTAGGATCTCAAACACTTTGTCCTTAACCATGATGTGGTATTTTTTGTCTACGTGCTTGGCTTAGCACGACAACGAGGCTCCATGCACTATGTAACTACTTCAATGTTTTCACAATAAATGGGCAATGACCTATCTATTCTAAGAATAGCACCCAAGTCTTAGGTAAATTTCTTAAGCCAAATTGCTTCCTTAGACACTTCACTAATGGCCATGTACTCCGCCTCCATTGTCAAATTAGTGATGCACTACTACTTGGCGCTACGCTAACTGATAGCACCATCCACCATAGAAAATATGTACATACTCGTCAATCACCTCACATTTGAATCTATCTAAAGGTCCACATCAATATACCTAACGATACACAGATCCCCATGCTCATAAAGCAAGAGTAAGTCCTTAATCTTCTTCAGGTACTTCATGATGTGTTTTACAACTGTCCAATTATTCATGCCGAGATTGCTTTGGTATTGGCTCACCACTCCCACTTAGAAGGCTATACTAGCCTCATACACAGCATCACATACATAAGGCTCCCAATGGTAGATTTAAAGAGAACATTCTTCATTGCTTGCCTCTCCTTAGGAGTCCTAGGACAGTCCTTTCTAAATAGACAAATGTTATGCCTAAAAGGCACATAAGTATTCTTAACATTAGCCATTGAGAATTTCTCTAGGATTTTAATTGTGTAAGGTACCTGAGAGTTTTAAGGTCCTCATAACTTGATTCTGATATGAAATTGCGCAGTTATCTAATACGATACCATGATGAGGAGATTTAAGTGTAGCTTAGAATTATAGCTAAGTCCTAATGGGGGGTGAATAGAACCACTTAAAATAATTTACTAATTAATTCAATTAAGTGAATCCAAGATCCTAGACTATGAGATATACAAATAAGTGTGCAATGATTTTAAGATGAGAGATAGAGATATCTAATGCATATGATAAATTAAACACCTAGCATACAATCTATCCATGTATCTAATATAACTAAGCAATCACAAGCATAGATAAAATTGCATACACAAATAAGCAATCGTAAACACATGGATGTGTAGCGATTCGGCTAAATGCCTACTCCACTCCCGGATGACAAACTCAAACTCGAGTTTTTCAAATTTCATTATCTTAATGATTTTCTATAGGTTCACAATTAACCTTTATAATGGTTTTTAACTGATTCACCACTAACCTTTAATTAGTATTACACAAGAACTAATCTACATACACTCCCACTAAAGACGGTCCTACATAAGGACCTACATAAACTATTGTCAAAGGCGGTCCTACACAAGGACCTACATACACTCCCATCAGAGGCTCCCTTAGAGACTTCAAGGGTTTTCTATAGGCTCTCCAATAACCTAGTAATTTTTTATAGGTTCACCACTAACCGATGTGATTCTACAAAAGGACTTATTCAAGTTTGGATTTTAAATTTTATGAACTCTTAACTTAAATTCTTACAAGTTTGAATGAGGCACGTTGATATCGCCTTCTTGAGATGATCGATCAATCTTGATGCAACTTCTCTTTTGTTCTCCGGATCTTTGATGTGGATATTCTTTAGCTCCAATGATCAAGTACCACAAAAATAGGTTGTTATGTTTTGTATTGCAAGGATTGACAAATTATGGGGGAGCAACAAAAGAGGAGCCGCTTAATTTGTACATGTCTCGAGTTGTATTTCATTTTAAATATCATGTAATCTTGGTCATGTACTTTGTTTTGGTAGGTTAGGTTTTTGTTATGTAATTAACAAAGGGAGAGATTGTTAGGGCATTTTTCTGTGGCATACTAGTGCACCTTATTTGTCAAATTACGTAGGTTAGTGAGTCTATGTGTTGGTTGAGCCCAAAGAAGATGAAGACCGAAGACTCAAGCGGACTTGTTGCATCAAGGAAGAAGAAACAGATAAATGAGATGCCTTGGTGAGCCAAAAACCTTGAACTAAACCAAAACCCAAACCTTTAGATAGCATGACCCCATAAGTAAACTTTTAGTCATCTTAGATTGGCCTTAGGTGTTCCAAAATATCACCCAAAGCTAGGCCCAAGAGGTTACATGAGCTGCTGGAAACAAGACTAACCAAACAGTAAAACTCATGGTTTGTCGATATGTCCTGAGCCTTGGTTGACCGGTCGTCAGTGGCAAAAAATGGGACAACAGCATTGTTCTGATCCCTGGCCTATTTAAACCTGTCGTGGATAGGTCGCGGACCGGCCGCTCAGGGGCATTTTTGGGACATCGAAATCCAACCCATCCCAGGCCCTTTTAAGACCGATCTTGGCTTTCAGCCGACCTGTCGTAGTTGAGCACCGACCGGTCGTGAACTAGTCATTTTCTATCCATTTGAGCTTTCTTTATAAAAAGACTGATCTCGATTTAGGGTCATGAGAGAGAGGATTTAATGCATTAGAAGCCACCCACATTACCCATACTATTAGGCTATAATTCTAACTATTCCAGGCCATCTTCCTTGTGGTTAATCACAAGATAGAGCATTCAAAGCTCATATGAAGATTAATTTGTTCTCTCTTAATATCTAGATGTTTAGGTACATTGACCATAGGTAGATCATTTATCTAAACCTCTCTAGAGATCTAATTAGGTGAAACTCCTCTAAGCAACCTAATCATACTAGTTGTAAAGAATTTTCACCACCTCCCATCACCTTGGTCATCTCTTGAAGATCAAATGTAAGGAGATTGATCGTTGGAGTTGAACACTTGGCAAAGCATCGGCAACAAAATCGAGGGAGCACCGGAGAGCTGATTGAGGCACGAGAGAGCAAATATCAAGCAACCCAAGCAACTCTGAATAAGAGGCTCATCCGACAAGTAAGTGTCAAGTTGAGAGTCCATTACTCTTTCCATTTGTTGGATAGAGTGTGAGAGTTTAGTTTCAAACTCGGTCCAAGTTCATTAATTGAACCTTGGCTCATTAGTTGAGCATAAATTTCAGGTTCATTTGTCGATCCTTGGCACATTTGTTGGGCCTAAAATTCAAGTTCGTTTGTTGAACATTGACTCATTTGTTGGTTCTAAACAAGTCTCTAATGGGAGCCACTAACATGGGTGTATACATTTAGGTTGAGAGGTGAACCTGTAAAACCTCCGTTTAGGTTGAGAGGTGAACCTGATTCAAAACCTCCGTATAGTGAAATTTGATAATCTCATATGTTGAGATCAATAGTCGAGAGTGGAATAGGAAAACCGAACCACTATATATAACTGCGTTGGAGATTATCATTTGAGCTATTTTTATTCTTGTATTGTCTTTAATTGTTAATTATATGAATGCTTGAATGAAATATATGTTATGCTTTGCTAGGTAGATTCCCATACACATCTTGTAGTTTCACTTCTAGATTAGGTGCTTGATTTAGCATATCATTTGTAGTCTAAACATTGCATATAAATTAGTTGCTTGATTGTCATATCTTTATAATTTATATGCTTACGCTAGGTTGTTTAATTGCTTATCTTTTCTAGCCTTTGTGATTGGACCCACTTAAGCTTGGAAGCTAAGTGTTGTTGCTTAATTAGTTTAGAATTGATAATTAGTTTATTTAGGCAAGAGATTTTTAAAAGGATTTTAAAACGGTCATAATCACTCCCTTAGAACTTAATCGCTATTCTAAGCTTTGCTAAGCTTCCGCGTATAGCGTAGGGTGTCGTGTTAGACGATTCGATGCAATTTCAATTGGTATCAAAGTAGGTTGCTCTTCAAAGACTTAACCGTCTAGAATAAGATCTGATACCGAAGATTAAGCACTATGTCTACCCAAGAGGGGAATGATTTTGTCACTCGTCCACTATATTTTGATAGATCAAATTATGCCTATTGGAAGGCCTAAATGCGAATATTTTTAATGTCCATCTATCCAATTGTATGAGACTTAGTTCAAGGATCGAGATGGAGTTAAGGTCACTCAACTAAAGGAAATAGACAAATGGAGTGATCAAGAGACACTCATGTGTGGCTATAATGCCAAGGGTTTTAATGTAATCTTTTCTACTGTCTCATCCGATTAATTCAACCATATATGTAATTGTGAGACTAGCAAAACAACTTAAGAGATCCTAGAGGTCACACATGAAAGAATGTCTACCTTCAGGCAATCCAAGTTGCAACTCCTCACCACACAATTTGAAAATATAAAAATGGGTGAGGAAGAAATTTTTATGGAGTTCTTTGCTAAATTAAACCATATCTATAACTCCATAAGTAGCTTAGGAGAAATGGTTTCGGATGGGGGAATTTATAGAAAAATTCTTAAGTCCATCCTAGAGAGATTTAGCTTCAAAGTAATTACCTTAAAAGAGTGTAAAGACATAGACAATATAAAAGTATAAGAACTCTTAGGTTTTCTACAAACACATGAATTACACTTTAAAACACCCTCTAAGAAAAAAAGCATCTCCTTGAAGACTTCACATAGGCACTCAAATAAGCAAAAATAAATTGAGAGTGAGTCTTCTAAAGATAGTAATGATGAGGAAGAAGAATTGAATAAAAAATTTAAGATATTCCTCAAATTTGATAGAAGGAGTATCTGTGACAAAAGGACAAAAAGGGTGAGAAATTTAAAGGAAAATCATCCAAATCTGTCTGATGTTATGGTTGTGGTAATCATGGTCATGTTGCTCCAGATTGTCCGGAAGCGCCTAAACCAAAATGTAAGAAAGTTATGGCAACAACTTAGAATGACATAGAGGAGTCCAAATCTGAATCTAATGACTCCACTAGTGATGGGAGCAGAGAATCAGCGAAAATTTTCATGGCTTCCACCACTACCTCTCTTCCCCCTAATCTAAGATAAGATCCCAACCACTATCTCTTCTAGGAGGAGTTCTCAACCCCTCTCCATATGTTGAATTTTATGAGGGTGTTAAGGAAATTAGGTTACCTTTATGAAGAACAAACTAGAAATAGTAAGGATAAATAAAATCTGGATATTATAGGTAAATTTGAAGATTTTAGCCTCATTTGTGGCTTATGGACACATCAGAGGATTCAAGCCTCGTTAACCCACCTTGATAGTTTAGCCTTATTTTCGATTGGTATCTTTCCTTTACTAAACTGTCATCTTGCTTAGATTAGCATAATCTTACAGAATTATGTGCTTAATTGTATGCTAATCTATGCTTTGGTCATTATGCTTTCATGTTTATCTACTATGACTAATTTAACATGATCACTTATACTTAGATAGGCACATTTTCTTATTGATCATGTTCCATGCATGCTCCATGTTTTAATGTTCATGCATCCTCAGACTCTCCTAGTTAGCATATGCTTATAGTTAAAACCGCGACACTCTAATCTCTTCTCCATTTTCTTAATTGTTGTACTATTAAGGAGAAGAAATTGATTTTCAATTGCTAACAAAAAGGGAGGAGAATTATCAAGTCCCACCAAAACAGATTATTATGTTTTATGTTGCAAGGATTTACAGGTTATGGGGGAGCAACTGAAGAGGAGTTTCTTAGTTTGTACATGTTATTCTTTCGCCTCAAGTGCAAGGCTGTGATGTAGTAATAACTTGGTGAGACCGAGGTTGATCCACAGGGAATTAGGGTAAGCAATCTAAACTATTTTAATAACTTCAATCTTAATAGTTTTAGAATTTCAAGTTTAAGAACTAGAACTAAACAGAAAAATAAGTAGAGGAAAATATGAGAGAAACTAGGACTTTTAAGGATCCACTTGTAGTAGTCCAATGCCAATTCATTCATCCAAGCACAACACAATTAGAATCAAAGTTCTATCTCTCAGTTAATTGGAAGATATTCCATTCAACACAAACAGTCTCACTTAAATTTAAAAAATCAGATTTCTAGTTCTAATGAAGCATGTAGAATTCAAACTTGTAACCTTCGGAGTAACAGCCATACCACGAGATTACGGCATGCTCTAGGGTTACTACAATTATAATCTAATTAAATCATAATGATAATCTTAAAGAATTGCAAGGAACTCATGTCTGAAGTACATGAACTCTTATAAAACTTTTAAAAATACCAACTTTATTCAAACTAGAACTTAAACATCCAAACTTGAAGTACTAAGAGTACTTAAAATAAACGAATTGAACATTGAAACTAACTACAAGCTTCATCTCTTAGCCTAGCTAAAAGGTTCTAGCTGAGCATTGTCATACTATGACTACAATCAAAAGAAAAACTACTTGAAAGCATAGAAAAACTATAAAAACCCTAGTTGAAGGAGTTGCGAATGCTCCACAACGATCCTCTCCACCTCCAGCGACTTCAATGTCCTTCTATGATGCCTTGGAAAGAGTGTGGAGGTGTCCTTTTATAACAAAAATCACTCATCGCCTCAAATTGCATAAGAATTTACACACTTACGTTGGTTATCGGGTGCCCGACGAGTGTTGGTCAGGCGCCCGACCATACCACAAAACAGTCCAGTGAGTTTGGTGACTTTTCTTTGGATTTCGGGCACCCAAATCATCTTTATCGGGCACCCGACGGGTCATCGGGCGTCCGGCCATGTCCAGAAAATGTTCAGCAAGAAACATAAATTTCTGTAAATTTCAGACTCCCGAAAAGTGATGGTAGGGCGCCCGAAGGCCAAAATTATAATTTTTTCTGTTCTGCAGGGTCATCTGCTGAACTTTCTGCATTTTACTTTTTTAGCCTGTAGCTCTACAATTTGACTTTTTTTGCCATTCCAGGTCTTCAACTTGATTCCTTCAAGGTTTTTTCTCCACTTATTTGGCTCATTAAAGCTTGGTCTTCTAGTTACTCCAAATCCTTCAAATTAACATTAAATTGATGTCATCTCTCTCTTTTACTTACAAACACAAAAACAAACATAAGTCTTTATGTTTAACGACTTAAATTATGTAATTGTACTATGAATTAGGGTTCAGATATGCACAATTCATGGCTTAACACACGTCTCAAGTTGTATTTTGATTTTGAATATCAAGTAATCTTGGTCATATACTATGTTTTGATATGTTAGGTTTTTGTTACGTAATTGATAAAGGGGGAGATTGTTAATGCACTTTTTTGTGGCATACTAATACACCTTATTTGTCAAATTACGTAGGTCGATAAGTCTATGTGTTGGTTGAGCCCAAAGAAAATGAAGACCAAACACTCAAGTGGACCTACTGCAGTAAGGAAGAGGAAACAGGTAAATGACATGCCTTGGTGAGCCAAAAACCTCGAACCAAACCAAAAGTCAAATCTCTAGATGGCATGACCCCATAAGTAAACTTTTAGTTATCTTAGATTGGCCTTAAGTGTCCCAAAAGATCACCCAAAGTTAGGCCTAAGAGATTGCATGAGCTGCTGGAAATAAGACTATCCAAATAACAAAACTCATGGTCTGTCGACCAGTCCTGAGCCTTGGCCGACCGGTCGTCAGTGGCAAAAAATGAGACAGCAGCGTTGTTCTTATCCCTGACCTCTTTAAACCTGTCGCGGACCGTCGTGGATCATTCACGGGCCAGTCGCTCAGGGGCATTTTTGGGACAGTGAAATCCAATCCATCCCAAGCCCTTTTAGGACCGATCTTGGCTTTCAGCCAACCGGTCGCAGTTAAGTGTCGACCAGTCGTGAACTAGCTGATTTCTATATATTTGAGCTTTCTTTATAAAAAGGTTGAGCTTGGTTTAGTGTCTTGAGAGAGAGGATTTAGTGCATTAGAAGCCACCTACATTGCCCATACTATTAAACTCTAATCCTAACCATTGCAAGTTATCTTCTTTGTGGTTGATCACAAGATGAAGCATTCAAAGCTCATATGAAGATGAACTTGTTCTCTCTTGATCTCCAGATGTTTAGGCACCTTAACCATAGGTAGATCCTTTGTCTAAACCCCTCTAGAGATCCAATTAGCTGAAATTCCTCTAGGCCACTCAATCCTACTTGGTGTAGAGAATTTCCACTACCTCTCATCACATTGGTCATCTCTTGAAAATCAAATGTAAAGCGATTGATCGTTGGAGCTGAAACCTTGGCAAAGCATCAGCAAAAAGATCGAGAGCATTAAGGAGATGATTAAAGCATGATAGAACAGAGATCAAGCAACCCAAGTGGGCTGAGTAAGGAGCTCATCCGACAAGTAAGTGTCAAGTTGAGAGTCTGTTGCACTCTTTCCATTTGTTAAATAGAGTATGAGAGTTTGGTTTCAAACTCGATGCAAGTTCATTAGTTGAACATTGGCTCATTAGTTGAGCCTAAATTTCCGGTTCCTTTGTCGATCCTTGGCACATTTGTTGGGCCTAAAATCCAGGTTTGTTTGTCGAACCTTGACTCATTTGTTGAGTATAAACAAGTCTTCAACAGGAGCCACCAACATAATTATATAAGTGTAATTTTAAGGGGTGAACCTGTAAAACCTTCGTGTAAAGGTTGAGAGGTGAACTTGATTTAAAACCTCCATATAGTGAAATATGGTGGTCTCATAAGTTGAGATCGGTAACGAGGAGTGGAGTAGGGAAACCGAACTGATGGAGTTTTCCTCCTTAGCTCAGAGGAGAGATTGGTGCAGCCTGCGTATGGGCAGGTGCCCGAACCAAGAGTGGTCAGGCGACCGAAAATACACCTAGAAGGGTGTTTAGTCGCTAGACTGATTTACAACAGTCGGGCGCCCGATGGTCTGTTGACCGGACGCCCGGTGCCTTGGGCAGGCGCCCGACCATGTTGGTCCGGGCACCCGATATTCGAATTTTTTTCTCCATGTGCACGCTGGACATTTTTTTACTTGGGCGAGCACCCGACGGTCCACTGACTGGGTGCCCGACTTGATGCGGACTGCTTATATGCAATTTCCTTATTTGGTTTCAACTCTTCCGGTTCTCTACTTAAGAGGTTCCAAAACGAGTTTAGGTTATCCCATGAAGGTGTTTTCACATCCAAGGTGAGAGAGAAAGAGAGAAAAAGGAGAAGAGAAAAAGAGAAAAGAGAGAGAGGAAGCTTGTAGAAGGGAGATATTGTTTAAAGAAGTGATCTTCGGCGCAACCATCATCTCAACGCTTCTACGTCCTCATGATCGGTGAGATCTCTTCGTTTTTCATTATTCTCTTACTGTTCATCCACTCCTACGTGAGTGAAGAAGGTTTGATCCAAGCGATGTGTACTCAGGATCGGTTGTAACGTTCTACTTCATAGTGAATTGTTGCTCTAGACTAAGTCCCTTGATTTTTACCTCTTCAAGGGTTTTCCACGTAAAATTCTCTTGTGTCGAGAGGTTGTTAATTTGCTTTTGATTATTGCATTATCATAGTCCATAATTCTAGTGTATGGGGGGGGGGGGGGGGGGGGGGGGGGGGCGAGATCCTAAGGTTTGTGTGAAACGCACCCAACAAAGTGGTAGTTCAGGTTGGTTGAATGAAGTAGGATCGGTTCTGAATTATGGAAGGTGGCTTGTAAAGGATGATCAGTCTCAATAATTCTAACTAGACCATATGGAAGTTTAAGATAGAGGACTTACTTTATTTCAAGGACCTATATGCTCCAATCTTAGGCATATCAGCGGTGGGGTTTTTTAGAAAATGGTTGGACGATTTAGTATTCCACCATGTGTTTATGGAAACCTCAGCCACTAACTTATGGCTGAAATTGCAAGGGTTATATAAGAGGAAGACAGTCGGCGATAAGATTTTTCTGATAAGACGACTTGTGAATCTCAAGTTCAAAGATGGTGGTTCTGTGGTTGAGCACATAAATGAGGTCAACAACATATTGAACTAGCTCTTCGTTATGAAGATGGTCCTATACGATGAACTACAAGCTTTGCTATTGCTTAGCTTATTTCCTAACAGTTGGGAGACATTGGTGGTGTCTCTGAGTAACTTTGTGCCAGACGGAAAGGTATCCATGGAATAGGTAACCAGTTGTCTCTTCAATGAAGAGACAAAGAGGAAGTCTCAGGGGTCTACTCAACAAGAGGCCCTTGTGACACAAGATCAGGGAAGAGGAAAGAACAGAAAGGACGGGAAGGCCCAAATAAATCAAGAGGGAAGTTGAGTGTCAGGAAAGATGTTGAATGTTGGAATTGTGGCAATAAGGGCCACTACAAGCATGAATTTTATAAGAAGAAGAATGACAAGAATGGAAAAGGAAAGGAGAAGGAAGATGAATCAGACTCCACTGTGACGGTGACGTTGTGGTTATTCTTTCGGCAGATAACAATCTTTGTCTCACGACTACGAGTCAATACATCGACTGGGTGATAGACTTGGGAGCCTCATTTCATGCGACTCCACACAGAGATTTCTTCACGAGCTACAAGTCAGGTGACTATGGGACAGTGAAGATGGAAAATTCTAGCGTATCGAAGATCGTAAGGGTCGGTAATATTTGTGTGAAGATCGATGTGGGCTCCACATTGGTTCTCAAGGATGTGAGGCACATTCTAGACCTTCGTCTCAACTTGATGTCGACGGGAAGGTTGGATGATGATGGCTATGAAAGTCGATTTGTTGGTGGGCGTTAGAAGCTCATCAAGGGTTCGTTGATCGCAGCTAGAGGAAAGAAGTGTTACACCCTTTACAAGGCAAGTGTCAGTGTATGCAAGGGTGGGTTGAACACAGTGGAAGATTCAGCTACTGACATGTGGCACTGGCGTCTTGGCCACATGAGTGAGAAAGGGCTTCAGTTACTAGCAAAGAAGCGGCTCCTTCTAGACGTGACAGGTATACCTCTCAAAAACTATACTGATTGTTTATCAGGAAAACAGCATAAAGTTTCATTTGTTAAATCTGTTTCCTATGTTAATAAAATGTATACATTAGATTTGGTTTATTCTGATGTTTGTGGTCCGATGAGAACAAAAACCTTGGGTGGGGCATTGTATTTTGTCACTTTTATAAATGATGCATCTAGGACGGTTTGAGTTTATGCTTTGAAATTCAAGGACGAGGTCTTTGATACGTTTAAAATGTTTCATGCTATGGTCGAGAGAGAGATAGGTTGATCATTAAAGTGCATCCACACTGACAATGGTGGTGAATACATTAGTGACTTCCACGAGTATTGTAAGTTATTGGGTATATGGCATGAACAGACGGTTCTCAAGACCCCCCAACATAATGGTGTGGCTGAGCGAATGAATTGCATCATTGTAGAAAGAATCAAATGCATGTTATCCCATGCAAAGTTGTCCAAGATGTTCTATGGAGAAGCAATGCACACGACGGTGTATTTGATAAATGGAGAAGTATCTGAGAAGGTGTGGACTGGACGAGATCCGCTGTACAGTCATCTCAGGGTGTTTAGATGTAGGGCATCCGTTCACGTACCAAAGGATGAGAGGTCTAAGCTCGATACGAAGATCAGACAGTGTGTGTTCTTGGGGTACGGTGATGAAAAGTTCGGTTATAGATTGTGGGATCTGACCGAGAAGAAGCTAGTTAGGAGCAAAGATGTGGTTTTCTTTGAAGATCAATGTATAGAAGACATTTGTAAGCCAAAGAAAAGCTAGCCTAGTTCAGGTGAGTTAAAGGAAATGGATCCGGTTACTCCTCCCATGGTGCCTGATGATGGGGGAGTACAGCAAGGTGCAGAGGATGAGGGAGTCCCTACAGAAGATGGACGGGGGAGCAGCCCCCACTTGATCCACCTATTAAGCCACAGGTGAGGAGGACATCAAGAGACCACCCGTCCAAGAAGTACTCACCGCATGAGTATATTATGCTTAGGAGAGAGCCAGAAGATTATTCTGAGGCCCAAGCCGACGAGCGAAAGGGGGAGTGGTTGAAAGCTATGCAAGAGGAGATGGAATTCTTGCATAAGAACCACACCTATGATATAGTGAAATTGCCAAAGGGCAAGAAATATCTAAGCAACAAATGGGTGTTCGAAAGAAGAATGAGCAGAAGAATTCACAAACGAGGTTCAAGGCCAAGCTAGTAGTGAAAGGGTCTGGTCAGAGGAAAGGTATAGACTTCGAGGAGATATTCTCACCAGTGGTGAAGATGACATCCATACAAGTGTTGCTCGAGTTAGCGGCTAGCATGGATCTGAAGATAGAGCAGTTAGATGTCAAGACTATCTTTCTCCACGGTGACCTGAAAGAAGAGATCTACATGCACCAACCAGAGGGGTTCAAAGTCAAGGGCAAAGTGCATATGGTGTGTAGGCTTAGGAAGAGCTTGTATGGGCTGAAACAAGCTCCTAGGCAATGGTACAAGAATTTTGACTCGTTTATGTTAAAGCATGGATATGACAAAACGGAGTCGGACCATTGTGTGTTCACGCATAAGTACTCAGATGGTGATTTCTTAGTTCTGCTATTATACGTTGATGACATGCTCATCATGGGAAAAGACATTAAGAAGATTGATAGGCTGAAACAGGAGTTGGGCAAGTCGTTTGCGATGAAAGACTTGGGCTCGACAAAACAGATCTTAGGAATGGAGATAACCCATGATAGAAGCAACAAGAAGCTTTGGCTGTCACAAGAGCAGTATATTGAGAAAGTCCTAGAGTGATTCAATATAAATGCAGCAAAGCTGGTCAGTACTCCACTGGATGGTTACTTCAAATTGAGTGACAAGCAATGTCCCAAGACGAAGGCAGAAGTGGAAGAGTTGCAGAAGATACCCTATGCTTCAGCAGTAGGAAGTTTAATGTATGCTATGGTGTGCACGCGCCTAGACATAGCATATGTGGTTGGTGTTGTGAACCGGTATCTTGTCAATCTTGGCAAAGAACATTGGGAAACGATGAAATGGATACTACGGTATCTGAGAGGCTCATCCAGGTTGAGCCTATGCTATGATGACAGGAAAACCTGTGTTAGAAAGTTACACAGATGCAGATATGGCAGGTGACATAGACTCTAGGAAGTCTACATCGGGGTTCATGTTCACATTTGCAAGAGGAGCGAACTCTTGGCACAACAAGCTACAGAAGGTCGTAGCATTGTCGACGACAGCGGCTGAGTACATTGCGGTCATAGAGGCATATAAAGAGATGCTTTGGATGAAGAGGTTCCTACAAGAACTCAGCCTGAAGCAGGAGAAACATGTGGTCTATTGCGATAGCCAAATTGTTATACACTTGAGCAAGAATCCAATTCAGTACTCTAAGTCGAAGCACATATAGATTCGGTATCACTGGATCAGGGATACCTTGGAACAAAAGGTGCTATAGCTTGAGAAGGTTCATACGGACGATAATGGATCAAACAAGATGACCAAGGCACTGCTCAAAGGCAAGTTTGAGGTTTGTAGAAACCTAGCTGGCTTAAAGAAGGCAAATTTCTCCCAAGTCGGAAAGGGGGAGATTTGATGGAGTTTTCCTCCTCAGCTCAGAGAAGAGATTGGTGTAGCCTGGGTATGGGCGGGCGCCCTGATCGAGAGTGGTCGGGCGACTGAAAATACACCCAAAAGGGTGTTTAATTGCTGGACTATTTTACAACAGTCGGGTGCCCGATGGTCTATTGACTGAGCGCCCAGTGCCCTAGGCGGGCGCCCGACCATGTTGGTCTGGGCGCTCGATATTCAGGATTTTTTCTTCATGTGCACGCTGGACATTTTTTTGCTTGGGCTGGCGCCCAATGATCCACTGACCGCGCACCCGACCCGACGCGGATTACTTATATACAGTTTCCTTGTTTGGTTTTAACTCCTCCAGCTCTCTACTTACGAGGTTGCAAAACGAGTTTAGGTTATCCCATGAAGGTGTTTTCACATCCAAGGTAAGAGAGAAGAAGAGAGAGAGAGAAAGAAGAGAGAGAGAAAGCTTGTAGAAGGGAGATATTGCTTGAAGAGGTGATCTTCGGCGCAACCATCATCTCAGCGCTTCTACATCCTCGTGATGGGTGAGATCTCTCAATTTTTCATTATTCTCTTATTGGTCATCCACTCCTACGTGAGTGAAGAAGGTTTGATTCAAGCGGTGTGCGCTTAGGATCGGTTGTAACGTTCTACTTCATAGTGAATTGTTGCTCTGGACTAGGTCCCGTGGTTTTTACCTCTTCAAGGGTTTTCCATGTAAAATTCTCCTATGACGTGGGGTTGTTGATTTGGTTTTGATTATTGCATTATCATAGTCCATAATTCTAGTGTATTGGGGGGCGAGATCGTAAGGTTTGTGTGAAACGCACCTAACACAAACCATTATACATTACTGTGTTTGAGATTGCCATTTGAGCCATTTCTATTCTTGCATTGTCTTTGATTGTTAATTATATGAATGCTTTAATGGAATATATGTTATGCTTTGCTAGGTAGATTCTCATACACATCGTAATTTCACTTCTATACTAGGTGCTTGATTTAGCGTATCATTTGTTGTCTGGACATTGCATATAGATTAGTTGCTTGATTGTTATATCTTTATAATCTATATGCTTAGGCTAGGTTGTTTAATTGCTTATATTTGCTACCTTTGTGATTGGACCCACTTAAACTTTGAATCTAAGTATTCTTACTTAATTAGTTTATAATTGTTAATTAGTTTAATTAGACAAGAGGTTTTGAAAATGATTTTAAAATGGTCCTAATCACCCCTCTTGTAGGACTTGGCTGTAATTCTAAGCTCCGTCAAGGTTTCATGTGTAGCGTAGGGTGTCGTGTTAGACCATCCGACATAATTTCACTTAAGAACTAATGGGGAAGGCCCACTTTAAAAAATAAAAAAGTTTACATTTGAAGGAGTTAGTTGGTCCCATTACTTAGAGGTGGGGGATCTGTGATTGTCATCAAATGCGCCCAACATCCCATCGAACTCTCCTTCATAAAATTCGTGCGAGTCCACTTCAAAACCCAACAATCCAACCCCATCACCATGGAGCAACCCAAAAGCTAGGTAGAAATGATCCTCCGATGGGTCCTCATCAAAACTGTCAATAGTTGAGGGGGCCAATGACTGGATTATTAAATTAAAGGCTTGAAAATTACGTCGGCTGAACTAGGCCAGGATTGATTCTTTTCTGTAACCCCATTACGTTACATGCCTAAAAAGGCAGTTGCATGGCCTAGTCAGCAGGCCTAGTTATGATTGATAGTTCAAATATCTCGTCTCTTTTTCTATTAGGTTTTGACCCATTAGGATAGTTAGAAGAAATATTCAACCCAGTTGCCAATGATTTATATCAATTATTGAAACCTGAGGTGGGCCTGGAAATAGAGGCTAACCTAGCTCGTACGGATGAAGCATGCAAGAATTACTGTTAATAGAGATGGAGATGGTCAAATTTGTATTTAAAAAATGTTAAAATTAACAACAGATGAAAATTTGACTATTGTTTGGCAATTGTTGCTAGTAATAGTTGGATTGAAATCAATAGCACTGGAGACAAAAAAGGTACTACATATCCAAAAGCTTCATGTCGATGGGAGAGAAGAAGGAAAATATTCATCATTACCACTAAAACGGAGCTTCAGGAATCCGATCGTTGGATGGATCTCTTTGCCCTAGGTGAATTGCTACAACGGGTGGGAGCTTGATTGGGACAAATAAAGGAAGCTAGAAAATTATTTGCTAGCGGAATGACATCATCTTCATTTGGGAGGTGGTGGGTGAAGGCTGAACAGCCAAATCCGCAAGAGCAAGGACTTTCGATAGTGAAGAATGGGCTTTGATGCCAAATCTATCGTAGACTCAGCCAAAGTTGAGGAAGAAGGAGCCCGTACTTCATGTTTTTCACCATTAATCAAAGCTTTCGCTATAAGAATCGATTCTCATGAAACATCATCAAGGATGTATGCTTCATGATCAAATTTGATTGCAAAAACTATTTTCTTAATCTGCTCCTCCGATCTCGTCGCCAAACAGAAGCATCCCTTATAAAAATCATAAGATTTGGGTCTTTTGGTTGAGAAGCCTTAGAGGCCTTATGTGGGGATCGATTTTTCCCATTTACACAACATCACCCGAACGTCCAGAAATTTGTTGATCTGATCACTAGGGAGGAGGAGCAAAGCCACTAGGTAGTAGCAGAACACCACTAAGAAACTAAACACTAAAAATCATAGTCGAAGACAAAAGTGGAAAAGAGTTGTTGCATCTAAAATTATAAACAAATGAGAGACATATGGGGGGAAGGAAGATGGGGCGATATGATCATGACATCACCCTCTCCCACCTTACTTCTTATGCACGTTGTTACAATAGAACAAGGAGGGGAGTGTCATGTTACCCCATGCGTGGCCCAACATGGACCATCCGATCAGAACGAAAATTGTCCACTATGCACTCCTCACTAAGCTCTTTCACATGAGTTTTAGCATTTGAAAGAGATGAATTCATTTAGTGGTCTACGAAATTATTTACACCTGATTTGACCGCGTCAGAGCCAACGGCTAGTAATCTAATAGTGATGGCACACTATATGAAAGATCAAAAGGAGATCCTCACAATTGACATTATCGGCAGAAGAGATTGTAAAGTATAAAGAAAACTGTCCCCATGAGACACATGTCATCGCACCTAGGCAAAAAATTGTTACATGACACATAGCAAAACAAGAGAGGCCATGTGCTCCATAATTGCTTAGAGAGGACACTCACAGCTATTGATTCTTTCCGCAACACATGGCAAAAGTCAAGTGGTTGCCCATCAGAAACTCTTACTGTTCAGACCTGCATTCATGCATCATGTCATCTATGAGAATATACGAGGATTAAAACAGACTTTCAAGTGTTAGTTCGATTCTGTGAAGTAGAGACTGTACTTCGATATGGGCAGTGTGTGGGGTGCTTAACCTCTTCCCACCCTGTAACCGTGATCCCTTACCTCGAATCTCTGGCCAAAGATCACAAGGAATCATTTTAGAGGAAGGAATCTTCGGATCCCCTTCTCTAATGTTTCTACGGGGTCTAACCGACTGTAGATTCGAAGTAACTGGCTGGTGGCGACTCTGGTCTTATATAAACTCATCTAAACACATCCAGTTTAACACGACAACCAAACAAAGCCCTCGAGAACGAGGCAAGCCAGTGGCACAAACGGCGATTCGCACGCACGCACCTCTCCTTCATTTTCCGAAAGGAAAGGGAGAACATCGTCAGGAGCGCAGAACGACGAGGGTCCACAAAATGGCGACTCTGTTGGGGATATGCTAGTCCCACTAGTTGTGATCCGACTTGAAAAACAGAATCCTCCCTATACTTGAAAGTCATTAGTCCTCATACAATCTCATCTGCATAACATTCTACCCAAAACAAAAAAATAGAAAATCCCAAAATCCAAAAAAAAAGAGTAGAGTATAGTCCTCACCATTGCGCCTCCTCGGGCTCAACGCGTTCGGAAACAACTTCCCTTCAGCAGCATAATCCGCACTCGGGCTCAGCAAGCCATGTCCGACCACAAAGAGGAAACTCACCTCTTCCCCGCTCTTGAAATGACCGAAGCGCAACCTCCAGCGCAGCAGCTAATTGAGAATACGCCAATCATGCAAGAATTGGCACAAGGAATGAGCAATGCAAGAAATACTCTTGCAATTCATGCAAGCACAAGCTACCGCAGCAGCCAACAATCAGGTTGGCCCAATTCAGCAATCTCAGCAGCCATGCCGGGTCCCTCCGGCCTCCAGTTCAAATCAAGCACAACCATCAGAGTCTGCCCAAGACTACCGACAGCAGCCGTCTCAGCCCTTCGCTATAGGGCATCCTCCTCAATAGCTTCCCGCGACGACAAGGCCGTCTCAGAGCACTCCTGTCGCAGGAACTTTCAGCCAGCTTCCAGTCAATCTTGCAAACAACAATCTCAGTAGATCTCAGCATGTCCCCGTTGATGGGACTCCTTTCCTTTCTCAGCATGTCCCCGCCGATGGGACCCCTTTTCAATTTCAGCACATCCCCGCTGATGGGATTTTAATTCAATTTTCAGCAACAGGGACAGCACTGGCAAATGCCCACAATGGGGGTCAGTGTCAAGCCCACATCAATCAGCGGACAGTAGCGAATACCCAACAAGGGGGTCACTTCCTAGCATCTCAGCCCCCTGCAAACAGGAGCACTTTTCAATTCCAGCACATCCCCGCCGATGGGATTCCAGTTAATTTCCAGCAATCTTCAATTCAGCAAACTCCAGTTAATTTCTAGCAATCTTCAATTCAGCAGTCTCCAGTCAATTTCCAGCAAGTTCCAGTTCAACCTTCAGTACAATCCCCAGTTCAGTTACAATCCTTTCAAGCACAAGTTCATCAGAATCCAGTTCAGTCATCAAATCAATTTCAGCAACCCGCGGTTGCTTTTCAGCAAGCCCATAGGGTCGAAGACATCGACCACTATGCCGAAGAAGAACGTGCCTTACTCCAAGAAGCACCAGTCGCTCGAACAGATCATTCAGGACTGGACGAGTTGCGAGAGCAGTTCCAGATCTTGCAAAATCAGCTTCAGCGACAACAAGGAATCGACCTACCTTCGACTAAGTTCAGAGACTTGTGTCCTTTCCCAGATGCTCAAGTACCTCAAAACTTTGAGGTACCAAAATTCAAAAGATACGATGGCAGCGGTTGTCCCACAGCACATCTCAAGGCTTTTTGTGGAGAGTTGAGTGCAATCTCAGGAAATGAAGGGCCCTCATTCGCTTGTTCCAAAAATTCCTAAAAGGCGATGCCCTAGATTGGTACACCTCATTGGACTGCCACCGCATCAGGACGTGGGAACAATTTTTCCAGGCTTTCGTCAACAAATTCGCGTATAATCTCAACATGGCACCCAGAAGAGCCGACCTCGTGGCTCTCAGACAACGAAACGACGAAACACTATCGGCTTATGTGGGACGTTGGCGAGCTATGGCAGCCAAAATGCGGATACCTATCAACGACAAAGAACAAATATCCATGATTGTTCATTCAACATATCCTGGCATATCTGGATATCTCATCTCGCATCCATATGCGAATTTCTCACAGTTGATCCGTGCTAGAGAGCAAGTCGAAGCAGGAACCGTGCCGGGACAATCTCCCCATGGCCTCATCAAGCCACTCCATTCAAGAGGAACAGAGTGGAGGGAAGACCCATCAGATATGGGAACAGAAACCGCAGCGGTTCTCCTCCCCGCCCGACAGAGGTAAACAACATCAGCACCACTGCTCAGGGCAATCAACATGCTCCCCCACAGGGACATCAGCAGCATCAACAAAATCAGGTTCAGCACCAACCTCAGAGGTATCAACCACGACCAAATCCGCAACCACAGCCACAACTACCTCGGCAACAGCAGCAGTTCAGAGGGAACGGTCAATACTCATACCAGAATAGGCAGAATTACAGGGAGTTCAGAAGTTCACTCCACTCAGCTCAACCACTTAGTCAAGTCATGACTACGCTGGTACAAAAGCAGTTACTCACTCTGATGACACCCTAGGCCTCCGCCTCAATCCTCTACCTCCAAACTTACCGAGAGAATGAGTACTTGTGCCTACCATCAAGGGCGTGGCCACGCCACTGACCTGATGCTATACTTTGAAGAATGCCATACAAGATCTGATTGATGACCGCAAGATCGTCATCTCAGGTCCCTGGAACTTCTCCAGCAGCTTCCACCAACATCCTTCAGAATCCTCTGCCTCAGCATCCAACGGACCCCAGTTCGTCTCGTGGCCCTGCCGTCAATAGTATAGAAGAAGGAGGACCATATCGATCGCTTCTTCTCTCCCTATTCAGTCCATTCATGCCTACACTTATGAGGCCAACAAATCCTCCTCCAGATCTTGCAAGGGGCAAGTCCCTTTCTTCCTTCAATCTCCGAGCCAGTAGTGCTTGAAGGAGCACCTCCATATGATATACCAGTTGTTCAAAGGGCACCTTACAACCATTCAAGCTGGGAACCAGTCGTCCTGGAAGGAGCACAATCATACATTGAGCCCACATACGAACCTGTCATCTTGCAAGGGGCAACTCCAGAACAATCCAATCCGCAATGGAAGGATTATACTCATCAGCAGCAAGAGCCCGTTGTCTTGGAAGGATCTCTTCCAGTCAAGCCTGTCATATTGCAAGGGGCAAGTCCCGGAGGCATATCAATCACGCTACGGCAGCTCGGACGAACAGAGAAGAAACCTCCTGCCATATCAAGAGGACCAGTATTCATTCCATGGGAGCCTCCTGCCCCAGGAACAGTCAAGCCAGGACCACGACCTTATGTGGTCTATGAAGACAAGCCTCGATACTACCCCTTCAGCACAGGCAACAATGTAGTTCTCAAGGCAAAAGCTCTATACGAGAAAGATCTGGTACCCACACCAGCACCGTTGCAAGAACCGGTGGTCCTAGAAGGCAAAGGTGAGGAAAATTATAAAGAGGTCCCATGGCGCTATCCAGAATGTGTGGAAATGGAAAACATGAATCCCAATGGGTGTTGCATCCGAAGAGATAATCAGAACAGAGGAGATCCCAAAGGCGCTCTCTCAGGCCTCGGCAACAAAAATGAAGCCGCATACGATGTGGCGACTCAGCTCAAGTCAATCCCTGTTCAAATCTCATTATGGGAGCTACTCTGCACATCTCGCATACACCGAGAAATGTTTGCAAAAACCTTGAGCGATGCTCACGTCTCCTCCGATATGGCACCAGAGATGATAGCATTGATGATTGGACAACTCCTGGCTCCACGCGCCATCACCTTCACCGATAATGAGTTGCCACCAGAAGGACGCGATCATGAGCTATCCCTCAACATAGCCTTACAATACAAAGACCTCTATGTCCCGCTGGTCCTTATCGATAATGGCTCAAGCTTAAACGTCTGCCCACTCAAGACTGCGGAACGTCTGGGAATCAGTCCTTCTTCATTTCGACCCAACACCATATGCGTTAGAGCATTCGACAACACCCGCCGATTAGTGGAAGGGGAGGTCGACATAGAGGTACGGATAGGTCCGAAAATCTTCACTATCACATTCTAAATCCTGGATATATCAGCCTCTTTAAACATGTTGCTCGGACGACCTTGGCTGCACAAGGTGGGGGCTGTGCCATCAACCCTGCATCAACGAGTGAAATACATTTGTGGAAATCAAGTGATCTCTATCCATGCAGAGAAGGAGCTCATCATTCCTTCCAATGCTGTTGCCACTGAACCAGACATCCCGGTCATCGATATCCAGCACTCTGAAGAAGACGTCCCGTTTCATAGTTTTGAATTCGAGACTATAAACGCTATCGCCAATCCAGAACCGATAAGTGTGGATCGTGTCTTTTCACCGGCAGAACGTCTGAGCCTCAAATACCGAATGAAGAATCATTTCAAGTCCAGAAAGATACCACTGGTATATAACCAACGCAAAGTGGGGACTCGGATACAGGGCAACCTTCATGGACAAGAAGAAGGAAGAAAATTTCGGTGCTCACCCATCCAATTCGTCAAGCCAGGAGAACCTTGCAAAGATCCAGGAGGGAATCAACCGACTGCACTACACAAAGGCCTCCCAATGAGCCTAGCTTGGGCCACGTGGCCCCCCATTCGATGGGATCAGATTCTCGAACCATCTAAGCCTCCAGAAGAAGAAGGAAAGGATGAAGACGAAGAAGGAAGTCAAATACAGCAGCTTCGGGACCAGGTTACCCTGACACCTGCTCCCAACCAGGGGCACAACCTGCCCACGTCAGCATCAATCAACCAGGGGCACAACCTGCCCACTTCCCGCAACCAGGGCACAACCTGCCCACTTCAATCAGCAAGGGGCACAACTTGCCCATCTCAGCACCAATTAGCAAGGGGCACGACTCGCCCATCTCTGCAGAATCAACATCATCAATCATCAGCCAGGGGCAGAAGCAGCCCATTCATTGGACCAAGAAAGGGAAATGTCCAGCCCTGGATTGGTCCGATGTCCAGATTCCGAACTTGTATCTCGCTGTGGAACCAGACGAGCTACAATGCGAGGTAAGTGATCCAGGAGGGACTGAGAATGACTCAGATCTCGAACCCGACCAGCGAGAAATCATGGTCATTGGGCCAGACTGTGATTCTTCGCCCGAATCATCAACCCCCACCTCTTCAGGGGAGGAAGTGTGAGGTCTTGAATGGTCATCTATTCCCCTAACTCTTGAATCAGCCAGAGAGTCATCTAAGGGCTCTGACTTCCAAAAAACGCCTGTTTGAGCAACGAGCAGAACTTTGGAACAACCTGGGATCAATCATGGTCTGCAATGCCCGCTTGTTCAAAGTCCCATGAATTTCAAAAATGCAAAAAAATAAAAAACTTTCAAAAGCCAAAAACATCTAGCATCTCAATTTCAGAAAATTCTTAAAAACCAAAAAACATTTCTTTTCCTGCATTCAATAGTGTGCCAAGTCCGTCTAAAGAGTCGCATGAATTTGAAGTCGAATCATATGATTTTGACATCGAATTAGACTTCGAGCTCATGGGTCTGGACGAAGCTCGGGATGAGGAAGATGATGATCTGGCTCCCGAACTAGAGGATCTCCTCAAAAAGTTTGAATCTAAAGCCAATGTTGTAGCTGATGATTTCTAGATAGTAAACTTGGGGACACCTAAGATCCCTAGGGAAGTACGCATTGGAAAATTGTTGCCACCAGAGATGAAGCAGAGAATGATAGAGTTCCTAGCTCCAAGATTGTCCAACTTCGTGTTCTCATATGAAGACATGCCGGGGCTCGATGAAGAGCTCGTTGTACACCATCTGCCAACCAAGGCAGATATGAAGCCAGTGAAATAGAAACTTCGAAGAATGAAGCCAGAATGGGCACTGAAAGTCCGAGATGAAGTTATCAAGCAGTACAATGCGGGATTCTTGGTAGTCTCCAACTACCCTGAATGGATCGCCAACATCGTACCAGTACCAAAGAAGGATGGCAAGGTTCGAATGTGCATCGACTTCCGAGATCTCAACAAGGCTAGTCCTAAAGACGATTTCCTTTGCCACACATCGACACTCTGGTCGACAACACTGCTGGGTACAAGGTCTTCTCATTCGTGGACGGGTTCTCAGGTTACAATCAGATCAAGATGGCCATCAAAGATCGTGAGAAGACATCGTTTATCACGCCCTGGGGAACTTTCTGTTACAGGGTAATGCCGTTCGGTCTGAAGAACGCAGGAGCAACATATCAGCGAGCAATGACAGCACTATTCCACGACATGATGAACAAAGAGCTTGAAGTATATGTGGACGATATGATCCTCAAATCTCACACAATTGAAGGACACTTTGAAGATCTGAAGAAGTAATTCAACAGATTAGAAAAGTACAAGCTCCGTCTCAACCCTAAAAAATGTGTCTTCGGTGCAATAGGAGGTAAGCTCCTCAGCTTTATGGTGAGCGAGGATGGCATCAGGGTCAACGAGAGCAAAACCAGAGCAATCATCGAGATGCCCTCTCCTAGAACAGAGAAAGAAATTCGTGGCTTCCTCGTCAGAATTCAATACATCAGTCGCTTCATCGCACAACTCACACCTATTTGTGAGCCCATTTTCAAGCTCTTTCGGAAGAACGTTCCAAAAGAATGGAATGACGATTGCCAAGTTGCCTTCGATCGCATCAAGAAGTATCTCATGAATCCTCCAGTCCTAGTGCCGCCCACTCCTGGACATTCACTATTGTTATACATCTTGGTAGCAACAGAAGCCATCAGCTGTGTTCTCGGCCAGCACGACGAGACTGGGAAGAATGAACAAGCGATATACTATTTGAGCCGAAAGTTCACCGACTACGAGACCAGGTATTCCCCGATCGAGAAGACTTGCCTCGCCCTAGTCTGGGCAACTCAGCGACTCCGTCAATACATGATTGCATTCCCTATTCTCCTACTCGATCACATGAATCCGCTCAAGTACCTGTTCGAGAAACTGGCACTCACTGGAAGGATAGCTAAATGGCAGCTACTCCTGTCTAAATTCGACATCACCTATGTCACTCAGAAGGCAATCAAGGGGCAGGCCTCCCCGATCATCTTGCCGCTCACTCTCTCTTGGATTATCAACCGCTCAAGACATTCTTCCCTGATGAAGATCTCTTGTTTATCGAAGGTGAAGAAAAGAAGAAAAAAGATGAGTGGACGTTATTCTTCGATGGCGCAGCAAATTCTAAAGGAAGTGGTATCGGAGCAATCCTCTACTCTCCAGATGATGTCCCTATTCCTATCTTAAGGCGCATAACATTCGAGTGCACCAATAACATGGCAGAGTACGAAGCATGCATCGCTGGCTTAAGGGAAGCCATAATCTTGGGCATCAAGAAGCTACGAGTATTTGGAGACTCATAGCTTATCATCAATCAGACCAATGGCGAATGGAAAACCAAGGACGAGAAGTTGATACCATTCATGTGTATCTTGAAAATCTGATCAAAGAATTCAAAGAAATCACCTTCTCATATATGCCCAGAGCTAAGAATCAGTTTGCAGATGCTCTTGCCACACTCGCGTCAATGCTCGAGATACCGAAAGGAGCTTCAGAATGGGAGCTCACAGTCGAAATTCAAGATGAACCTGCTTTTTGCCTGCAAATAGAAGAAGCCGAAGCTGTCCCTGACAAACCCTGGTATGCCGACATCAAACAATATCTCGAAACCCAGGAGTATCTGGAGTCAGCAACAGCAACAGATCGCCGAACCATCCAGCGTTTGGCTGGCCAGCTCACCATCAGTGGCGAAGTTCTTTACAAGCGATCCTATAATCACATCCTCCTTCGATGCGTCAATGAAACAGAAGCTGCAAAGATCATGAAAGAAATACACGAAGGAATCTATGGCCCACACATGAACGGGCACATGATGGCAAAGAAGATTCTGCGACTTGGCTACTATTGGCTCACCATAGAGACAGACTGCTGCCAGCACGTCAGAAAATGCTTCAAGTGTCAGGAGCATGCGAATCAAATCCATGCCCCCTCATCAGAATTATACAACCTGACCACCCCCTGGCCCTTCTCCATGTGGGGACTCGACATCATTGGCAAGATTAGTCCCAAAGCATCAAACGGTCATGAGTACATACTTGTGGCAATCGACTACTTCACCAAGTGGGTAGAAGCAGCCTCCTACACCACGATTGCAGCATCCCAGGTGATCAAATTCATGAAGAACAACATCATATGCCGGTATGAATCCCCAATGCTACCATCACAGATAATGGGACCCCGTTTGTCAACAAGAAGATGGATGACTTCCTCAGCAAATTCAAGATTCAACGTCATCGATCAAGCCCCTACCGTCCTCAGATGAATGGTGGGGTAGAAGCCGCAAACAAGACGATCGTCAGGATACTCGAGAAGATGGTCGTGACCTATCGAGATTGGTCAGATATGCTCCCGTATGCACTTTAGGCCTATCGAACGTCTGTACGGTCTGCTACGGGCGTTACTCCTTTCGAGCTTACTTATGGAATGGAAGCAGTTCTACCAGTCGAGGTGGAAATACCATCACTACGGGTGATACTAGAAAGTGGAGTTGAAGGAGGAGAATGGCAACGGGCCAGATTCGATCAGTTGCAGCTAGCAGATGAGAAGCGCATGCGTGCGCTAAGTCATTCTCAGTGTTATCAGAAAAGGATCGCTTGGGCTTACAACAAGAGAGTCCGAAAAAGAAGTTTCAAGGTAGGCGACATGGTCATGAAGAAGATTCTGCCGTCGCACCTTCTGGATCCCAGAGGAAAGTTCAAACCCTCGTGGGACGGGCCGCTGATCATCAGAGAAGTACTTCCCGGAGGCGCCCTCAGACTCACCAGCATGAGAGGGGTAGATCTTTCTGAGCCAATCAACGCCGACAAAGTGAAGATCTTTCACGGGTAAGTCATTCTGACCTTATCAAGAGTTACTTTAATAGAGATGAAGTCAAGAGGTCGAACCTAAAACCTCTGAGAAATCATTTCCGTCCACCAACAAGTGTTTCAAATAAGGGAATTCAACAAAAAAAAGAGAGAAGAAAAAGACAAAAAAAAGGGGAATACAAAAAAGAGAAAAAAGAATACAAAAAAAAGAGAGAGAAAGAAAAAGGGAAGCCAAAGCAAGGCACCCGAGAAAAATCAACCCAAGAAGAAACACAGTCATCCATCCATTCATCTCAGAAGGGTCTTTAGCTAAGACCAACAGCTCTATCATCGTAACTTAGGATAAGGGCTGAAAGACTGCCATCGACCAGCAACGACGGATTCCCAACCTCTAGCTGCCGCAGTTATTCAAAGATTCAAAAAAAGAAAAAAGAAGAAAAAGAAAGTGTGTGCCTAAACAAAGAGGGCGGAGTGAAAACCCGAAAGGGCGCCGAGGGTAAAAACAGCATAGCTGCCAAGGGGCAGGCAAGATCAAACACCCGGGACGTGGTGAAAACCCGAAAGGGCGCCAAGGGCAAAAATGACGGGAAAAGGCCGGTTGTGGTGAAAACTCGAAAGAGCATTGCAGGCAAAAATGGCTCAAATGGAAAAAGAAAAAAATGAAAAGTGCAGGTACCAAGAAATCAGACAGTCCAGATCGGTTCAAGCAGCCATAGTTCAAGAACAAGAAGAAGTGCAGTCAGGAACGAAAAGCTCTACAAACTCTGACAATCTCAGGAAACAACAGTTTCCATTGCCTACACCTTTAGGGACCCAAAGGAGCACACAAGTCAAATCTCGAGACATCGGTCAAAGCATTGGCCGAGCCCCAATTCTGATTCCTATATCCCGACACAAAATCCAGACACACACTCACAAGGCAACTCATGACGCAATAGATTTTCAAATAGTTTTCCCTCTTTTTCATTAAATGCAGCATATTTCTTTTACATATATCATATCATCTTTTTCAAAACAATATATATATATATATATAATACAAAAAAAATGCATCATCATCAATCATATACTATGAGGAATGTGCAGGTGGCCAATACAATCAATCTCTACCCTCCTCCTCGGCCATATCAGGTAAGTCCTCTGACTCATAATGAAATAGTCTCGCTCTCAACCTGCTCACCTCCATACGCAGGTAATGTACCTCATCGCACTCAAGGCTGCGGATCGTTGTCTCCTCATCAGACAACCTCTAATCGGCAGCCAATCTCCTTGACATCATCCCACAATGATACCGAAGTGCGGAAATCTTAGACAGCAAATGGCCATGAGTGGCCAAAAGGAAACCAGGATCGATGAATGGGCGCTCTTCAAAAGGCTCATATGAACCAGGTGAAGAGCCGGCATCTCCAAGGATATCCTGCTCATCCTCATCAACAATCTGGTGCCAGCAAGGGATACGTCGATACAGAGACTGTTCAGCAACCCAGTACTGATATGGGGCGGTCGCCATCGGAAAAGCCCGCAGCTCAAAACCAAGCAAATCGGTAGTCAAGTAACTCGCCCAGGATCCATCGACCCAAGTCCTAAAGTCAGAGGTTCTAGATGGAAGTACTCGACGCCCGATACCCGCGAAAGCAAAAAGAAGAACATCCTGCTCATACCCAAACTGCCGCAGAACCGGATAGGATGATAAGAAAAGTAAGATCGAAAGCCTAGCAACATCAGAGGAAGGCGGTGCGCATCGCAAAGCACTGGAGGAAGTGAAAGCTAAGATGACTCCCAACGAACATTCCAGTCACGAAGTTCAGCAAACATCCTGCGATACAAGGGCTCACTCATCCTAGCCGTATGAGGAAGAAATTCCATGATGTGTCGCATAAGGTCTAGGCGACGGGTGCCAGGAAATGGTACAGGAACAGTAAGCGAAAGACGCTCCCATAGCCAGACCTGATCACAAGAAGGAAAAGAAGTTCAGCTAGAGCAAAGCAATTCCTAAAAAAGCAAGAAGGGAAAGGTGCAGAAAAGATACCTGAAGAAATGCACAGCAGCCGCGAAGGACACGAGTACGGCCCAGGGCACAATCAGTCAGCCCGTTAAACAGCTTAGCCAGGACGAGAGAAATGATCCCCTGTCGTTGGGTAGCTCGGCTCATCACCTCAAAAAGCGAAGGAGTCTGGGACTTGCGCTATCCCGAGAATAGCACCTCAGCTATCAAACAAAACATCAGTGCATTTCGAGCAAGAATAGATCCGGCCACACTCCGAGGACCCGAAAAAAGATCATACAGCAAGTCCAAGGAGAACACTACAGCATCCTGGCCGGCAGCTGCAGGCTGAACCAGATAAGGGATCCCGAACCAGTTCTGCGGTGTGGCAGTCTTCAGCAATGTCTTCGGTGAAAAATACTAAGTATAATCCCAAGGAAGGCTGATCAAGCGCGCAAGCTCCTCTAAAGAGGGTCCCATCTTCATGTCGTTGAACGCGAACAAGTTCAACGAGGGGACCCAGTCAATCAGTGCAGCTCCGAGCATCCTCCAGTCAATGTCAACTCTAGCCATATGGATCAGACTGCCAAAGCCATAGGACTCCAAATCTCGAATCTCATAAGCTGACAAGCTGTCAAGCCAAGCAAGCAGTCATGGCAAGCAAGAAGGACGAGGAAGCAGCTAACAAGTCCTCACGGGTACCCCCTCAAGAACAAAAGGTCCAGAAATCATTGTCAGCTTATCGAGGATCAGAAGATCAACGGGCGAAGGAGAAGGAAAAGCTGGAACCTCTGCAAACTCAACAGACCCTGACCTGCCCCCAGTAACGGCTATGTCTGATATAGTCGCATCATTGTCTGAAACTGTCACGACCTCAGCCGCATGAGAAGACTCGCCCACCTCATGAATAGAGTGCGCAAAGGACCGACGATCAAGAGAAGGACGATACTCTCCATCAAAAGGACTATCAGCAAAGATCACACCACACATCGTGGCATATTGACCAATTTGACCGTCGAAAAACGCAATCTGAACCATCAAGAAGAGTCCCGGCAACCCCGATCGAAGAATCCACGGTCAGATCTGGACCTGCGGCCCTCTCCAGCATAAAGTCGTGAATACAGTCATCATCCTGACCAATCAAAGGGATCATCGAGGCATCCACACCATCCATCATCAGGGGGACATCATCAATGATCACATCAAGTCCACCCAAATAAGTATGCCGCACATCTAGGCCATCATCAAGAGCATCCAAACCATCAAAGGTATCATCTGAACCATCCATACCATCCAGACATGAGATCAGCCCATCTATGTCCATCATACTCCCATCACCTCCATCAATCACATCATCCAGGTGGCCCACATTCAAGGGATGCATAGCCTCACCTATATTCCATCTTCCCATCTCATCCATACCATCCATTTCTCCCATAATGAAGGCCCCATTCAAATCAAAAATCTCAGCATGGCTGCCATTAATGGGGTCATTCAAAGCTCCACCAACCACCATCCCTAGCCCCTCATCAATGCCCCCCCATTCAATGCTCCATCTCCACCATCTATTAAAGAAATCCCTCCATCATTAAATCCTTCAACACTTTCTGAAGTGTGGGACCCACCATGAACAGCCCCCACAGCCCCTAAATCTCCACCGTCCATTGCTTGAGAAAAGATAAACCAAGAAGAAGACAAAAGGAGAAGGGAAGATGAGACAAAGAGAATATTCATGGCTGTAATCGAACCAAGACGTGCAGGGAATATGGGACAGGGACAGTGGACTGTGGAGAATGTCCGAGCCAGCCCAGTCCACACAAGAGGCGAGTCTTGGGCGGCCCGCTGTGGGCCGCCCGTACGGACGCACTCTCTCTCTCTCTCTCTCCGCGGGATTGGCTCCATGGTCGTTGGTAGGTGAGGCTGACAGTCCACGTCAGCAGATAGCACCCTGAGGGCCGCCCAAAGCTCGAATCAACTCCGGATTTCATTTTAGGATGATCAGAATCTTCTGAAAGGTACCCCACCTACCCAATCAGGAAGTCATGCGGCCAACATGGGCCTGATCAAGTCAAAGAGAAGAAAAATGGATCAAGAGAGGCCCACAAGCAATCTAAGCCACTCAAAGGCTAGATCATCATGATCTAAACCATGAAAAAGCTCACAGGAGTCACCAAATAGTAAGATCAAGGGTTTGATCATCAAGAAAGAGGGCCAGAGTCCAAGATCTGATCATCAAGAGGGCCCACAAGGCTGAAAAGAGCAATCTGAGCCGTTCAAGTCATCGTCCATTATGAAAAGCCTTCTTAGCCTCACAAAACATCAAGGATATGTGCTCCAAAGCAAAGCTAAGTCTGGAAAGGGCCCACAGGGCCAATTCAAGCAATCCGGACCACTCAAATCACAATCAGCCCCGTCAGAAGCCAAACGAAGCAAGGAAAGTATGCCCAACCCCATAAACTGGGTCCGAAGACTTTAAACTACGTCGGGATTAAGATCCCGAGGGATTTTTAATAAAAATGGGCATCGATCTCAATCATCAAAATCAGAATCGATGACTCAGAGCACTTTTTAAAATCACAAAAATATATCACCAGTCTCGCTCCATAATTTTGGTCCGAAGACCTTAAACTACGTCAGGATCGACACCCCGAGAGATTTTCAATAAAAACCGACGTCGATCTTGTTTGTTCACATCAAGATCAGATGACTCCGGACATTTTCCAAAAACAAAAAAAAATGTGTTTGCCTGTTTTATACAGTTTGTGGTCCGAAGACCTTAAACTACGTTGGGATCGACATCCCGAGAGATTTCCAATAAAAACCAGTGTTAATCTTGATCGCTCAAATTGAGATTTAGCAGCCTGGAACATTTTGAAAAATCACAAAAAAATGTATTTTCAGCATGTACATATTTTTTGTCCGAAGACCTTAAACTACGTCGGGATCAAGATCCCAATGAACTTTTTAAATAAAAATCGGTAGTAGTCTGGATCATTCGAATCAAGATCCGCTGACACCGGACATTTTCCAAAAATAAAAAAATGAGTTTGCTGCCTACTGTACATTTTTTGGGTCCGAAGACCTTAAACTACGTCGGGACCAACATCCCGAGAGATTTTTAATAAAAACCGGCATCAATCCCAGCCGTTCGAGCTAGGATCTGATGACCTGGATCATTTCAAAAAAATAAAAAAAAAAAATAAATAAAAATTCACCATCAATTTCAACTGCACAAATTCATCCCCAGCGGTCCGAAGACCTAAAACTACACTGAGATTAACTTCTCGGGGGCTTTCTTTCCCAACCTGTTCCAGACATGGCTGACAGTTGATCGTACGGGTGTCCGGAATCTTTTAAACAGGTAAAGGCTGAGGCGGGCAGAACCCCGCAATCCTGTTCGTGTTGAACGCACCGTGATAGACAACCTTGATTTGGAAGTCGCTGTTGAATCTGACGGATGTTCCCTGTTCCTAAAACTCATGAAGGGGATTAAGGCTGTTGGGAGGTGGAGCGCACCCTCACGGAATTGTGAGCAACGTAAGGCCCCAAACTGGATTGACAAAGGGAAATGTGAGGATGTGGCTCATTTTGTGGCCGAAGGAGTCCGTCGAACAATACGTGGTCTATGTACATTGCACATGAGGAACATGCAACTTTGTGGGTGTGTTGACTGAAAACCCTCAAAATCTCCTCATCCGAAGATGTAAAACTACAGCACTTAACTGTGTGAGACTCGTCTTGCTCGCTGACGTAAAATGGATCGGGTGCCTTACCAGCAGTAGAAGCTAGAAATGGATCAAAATTCCATACCTTTTCCTTGCATTTCAGAAAAATCCAACAAAATACCAAAACATTGCAAAATATTTTCAAAAATCACAAAATATCTCCCTTGCTTTCAAACCAAATATTTTCAAAACCACAAAAAATATTTTCTTTATTTTCAATAACCGATCCTGACTACTCAGGTAAAGATTCGAACCAAATATTTACAAAAATCACAAAAATTATCACTATTCCCAGCACTACACTTCAGGAGTCTCGAACTCCGCTCACTTCACAGTTTGGGATGACGGATCCGATCGCCCTTAAATTGAAATCTTGACCAAAACTGGCGATCAATGCACCGTCTCAATCACATCTATACCCAGAAGAACATCTTGAAGTCGAATAACATCCTCGTACATTCTCATTAGCAAAGAAACAACATCTTGGGACGATGGACCTGATCGACCACGGGTCGGGATCTTGACCAACCCGCTGACCAAATACCCATATAAAAAAAGAAAATCCCCAGGGGAGCACAACCCTGCAAGCAATAAGCTCAAAATTCTCTGCATCTCCAGCAAAAGCAAAATCATCAAACTGAAAGAGAATGAGCCAAGCCATGCATCCATCATCAAATATGCATCTCCATGCATCAGCATCCATCGCATCAATCATCATGTTACCTGCTTTCAAAATAAAAAGTCGGCTAGCTAAAGACCCCACAGGCATCCCTAGTGGGGGCGCATGCAAACCAGATTTTCATTTCAAAAAGATAAAAAATACTTCTATTTGCAAATAAAAACCCTCACGGAGTATCACTCCCCAGAGTGGGTATCTTTTCAAAAATCCAAAAATATTTTTCCAGTAGGAGCGTTCTGCCTCCAAAACACCGAGAGATCTTCCATATCTCTAGGTAGGAGCCGACGCAAAAATCAAATAAGATCTGATGTCTCAGGGTTTCCCCGGAGACCATCGGATCCAATGCACTCAAAGTACGGTCGAACTGAACTCCAGTGTTAGCGCGGTCGTACTACATGCCAAGATACGAAAAGATGAAAGCCAAAAGGCTCGGTCAAAGAAACCAGTTGAACAGGTAGGAACGATGAATTGTAACCCAAGTATCAAAATCAGCAGATCGGGTGGAAAGAGTTCACCCGCACATACCTAAGCGTGGATGACTGAAGTACCTTGACTGAGTCCAAGTCGGCGTAGTAGAATCCCATAAGACTACATGACGCAGGGCATTTAACCACTTTGACAGTCAAGCGAAACAAGTACTCCTGGAGTGATCTGCGAAAACATCAAACATCACAATCAATCTCAGGGTCAATATTCTCGTAAGACGACGACGCAGAGGCTCTGCTGTACCTTTTTATGTTAGTACCGATCGGGAATGGAAGGGTTGCGATTGGGTACCCAGGTTGCAGCAAACTGCAGGGACAATCGCAACGTCTTCTCCAAACTCCTGCGGTATGTGCGAGTTATCAATCTCCAAGCAATCAACTAACTCAGATACAAAGGATAACAAGGATTCCAGACCACAATCTAGGAAAGAATGAATTGCAAACCAAGCATCAAAACCAGCAGATCGGGTGGAAAAAGTCCACCCGCACATACCTAGGCGTGGATGCCTAAAGTACCTTGACTGATTCCAAGTCGGCGTAGTAGAATCCCGTAAGACTACGACGCAGGGCATCTAACCACTTTGACAGTCAAGCGAAACAAGTACTCCTGGAGTGATCCGGGAAAACATCATACAATCAATCACAGGGTCAGTATCCTCGTAAGACTACGACGCAGAGGCTCTGCTGTACCTTTCCGATGTTAGTACCGATCGGGAATGGAAGGGTTGCAATTGGGTACCCAGGTTGCAGCAAACTGTAAGGACAATCGCAATGCTTTCTCCAAACTTTCGTGGTATTTGCGAGTGATCGATTTCCAGACGGTCAACTGGCACAGATGCAAAGGAAAGCAAAGATTTCAGACCATGATCTATGAATGACCAGATCAGAAGTGGGGTGTCCACTCGCTTTGACATTCGGTTGCACGCAACCTCTGCCAAAGAGGGGCATCTATAGACACCCCACCTTCGGCTACACTGTTGGTAGAGATAGCTGGATGAATGGAGGACCATACCCCCAAATCCCACGTCCAAACTCAGCCAAGCTCACCCTTGTAAGCCCCAATCCATAGCCCAACTCACCCCTAAACATCAGCCTGAAAACCCCCCCATAAGAAAAACCAGTCAAAAAATCCATAAAAAGTCAAACTCACTGAGTCAACCCGCTGAGTCAAATCACCGAGTCAACCCGCCGAGTCAAATCACCGAGTCAACCCATTGAGTCAAATCACCGAGTCAACCCACTAAGTCGACCCACCGAGTCAACTCACTGAGTCCCAAGCAGCAGCCCCGAGACATGTCCATACTGCCTGCGGGATCCCGAGAGCGTCCGTATGGGCGGCCCCCTGGGTGCCGCCCAAACATATTTACGGGAACTGCCACTGCCCGCTGCTATAAATACCCCCCTCCCCTTCTCATTTCAACAAGCCTTCAAGCCCAGGGAGAGCCCGTCTGTTCCGAGTCCTTCTCCACCCTTTCAGCTCACTTTTCCACCAAGGAGAGCCCGAGTGAGGAGAGCTTAGCCCTCGTCCAGCCCAGCCTGACCACTGGTCCAAGTCTCTCAAGCCATCCAAGTCTTGATCCAGCCACTCGAAGCCAATCCTTGCGACACCTCCGTCCATCTAGCTATTCTTTACTAGCATCATCTCATTCGCATCTAGCATAAGTGCAACATTTACTTTTCTTCAAACCCCCCTACTTCACTACAAGCACTTTGATCATTTAAGCACACAGCATGCATCCTACATAAAGCACCTGTCAATTCGAGCGTATGCTCTGGGCTTGCCTGTTAATGGAAACCTGCCCATCAGAAACTCTTACTGTTCAGACCTGCATTCATACATTAGTCACTACAAGCACTTTGATCATTCAAGCATACAGCATGCATCCTGCATAGAGCACCTGTCAGTTCGAGCGTATGCTCTGGGCTTGCCTGTTAATGGAAACATGCCCATCAAAAACTCTTACTGTTCAGACCTACATTCATACATTAGTCACTACGAGCACTTTGATTATTCAAACACACAGCATGCATCTCGCATAAAGCACCTATCAGTTCGAGCGTATGCTCTGGGCTTGCCTGTTAGTGGAAACCTGCCCATCAGAAACTCTTACTGTTTAGACCTGCATTCATGCATCATGTCATCTATGAGAATATACGAGGATTAAAACAGACTTTCAAGTGTTAGTTCGATTCTGTGAAGTAGAGACCGTACTTCGGTACGGGCAGTGTGTGGGGTGCCTAACACCTTCCCACCCTGTAACCGTGATCTCTTACCTCGAATCTCTGGCCGTAGATCAAAAGGAGTCATTTTAGAGGAAGGAATCTTCGGATCCCCTTCTCTAACGTTTCTACGGGGTCTAGCCGACTGTAGATTCGAAGTAACTGGCTAGTGGCGACTCTGGTCTTATATAAACTCATCTAAACACATCCAGCTTAACACGACAACCAAACAAAGCCCTCGAGAACGAGGCAAGCCAGTGGCACAAACGGCGATTCGCACGCACGCGCCTCTTCTTCTTTTTCCGAAAGGAAAAGGAGAACGTCGTCGGCAGCGCGGAACGGCGAGGGTCCACACAATCAAGAGAAGATCCCGAATGCCGATTTCAATAAGACTCTCTAGTAAATTGTGTTACACATCTATAAATTTAGAAAAAAATGAAGAGCTCAGGGCCTATACCACTCTAATACAACACAACATCACTTCTTTCAACACAACACTACTTATATATCCTTCATTACCATAGATACTTATTATTATTATTATTGTTCAATCTAACTCATCTACTGTCAGCTAACACAATGCTACAAGCTAGTCCAGATCGATTAGATTAGAATATGATAACTAGGCACTTTATGTCCATGATCATGTCATTAAACTTAAAAAGATCTCTAGATCTCGAACGAATGGCCAATAGAGCCATCATGTCACATGCCTAAAGATTTTGCATGACCATCTAACCACAAAGTTTGACCAAAGCAATGAACAACCCACCGTTTAACTACAGTTGCCTTGTCATGAACCCCTGTCGAGCTACAAACAGGTGATCATTCCACAACAGCCTTACCTACAGAATCAGGTTCTAAGCAATGAACGAATAATCGTTCTCACAACTATTTTTTCCATGAAGTGAGAACCTGAAGCAACAAATAAGTTGTCACCCCACCGACCTTCCCACCACGAAGTACGTGGCTGAGTGATAAATGATCGGTCGCCCAACAACGATCAACTCACCCATGAAGCTCAATGTGCGGGGTAACAAACGAACAATTGTTTTTAACGACCATCTTGCCGCAAAACTCAATCGTTCGAGGAAGGGATTGTTAAAGATCCACTCGCCATTGGCTATATCGCCACGGAACCCAGTCTTACGCAACGAACATTTAGTCGGCACAACGAGTCTTTAGCCATAAATCGATCTGTGTCACAAACAAATGTCCACCATCTCCTACGAATCATGATTATCTCGCATAACAAAGCCTAACCCAAGACAAACGTACTGTTATCTCTAACAGCCATCCAACCAGGAAGTCAATTGAGCATGCGATTCATCATCCGTGCCCGACAACCTTCTTACTACGAACAGATAATCGTTCTTGATGACCATCTTATTGTGAATAGATTGGTGTTAGTTATCCTTTTTCTTTTTATCATTTACTTTTCCAACTGACTATAATTAAAACTTATTTATTTGATCGATCAACTTCAGCCTTGTTTTAAGTTATATTATCTTAGCATTGAACAAGGTAAGTTATCACACATTTAATTTAAAGTTCTTTAAAAGAACTCATTAGAAGGATGAATCCTCCTCTTCACAGATTGCTTGATTCTACACAATTAATGGCAGGATAGTTGGCCAATTTTCACAAATTTGATCTTAATATGTCTATCTTAGCTCTTGGGGTCACTAGGCATTTGGTTCAAGTTGAGCCATTTTTTGTTGTAGCACGCCCGACACACACACACACACACACACACACACACACACACACACACACAAAACAAGTGCGACCAAATTCGATACCAACACAAACAGGGCCGAATCTTACACCAAAGTGGGTGGTGTTGTAACCCTATTTCTGGCCGTCCACAAAGGAACGAATCAAGTGAAGACATGTGGCATTGCACGGAGGTTGTACAGCGTGCATGTAGTCCACAGAGACATGTGAAGTGGATTTCCCGAGAAGACGTTGCCTTTGGTTTATTGGAACACATCATCTAGAAGGCGAGCGGTCGAGGCAAGCGCCAGGTGATTAGGAAACGTCGCAATAAGAGGTAAAGTCTAAAAGAATATCAACAATCGTAACAGCCAAATAAAAAAGGGATCTAGAGGATTCTATTTAGCCTTCGGGAAGTCTATAAATAGAGGAAGAAATCGACAGAGCAAATGGTCTCACTCCAAACAAACAAACCCAATTTATATTTTCCTTAACATATCTTAGAGTAATACGTGTCATGTATATGAAAAGTCATTTCGGGTGGAAGGCAAGGTGCAACACATTTCTGGAGGACGAACCCTACCCTCTAATAATTGCCTGATCATTTTGAACTCATTTGCAAGTGGCTGAATAAACGACCAGCCTTCTCAAGCTTCGGTCATACGCGGTTGAGCGCAACATATCTTCCTATCTTGGCACTGGAGACAACTGGACCCAACCTGTTGACAGCGCTAGCTATATGAATCCTAGTCGACTGTTCCACTTCATCAAGGATCATATATTCAGTTAAACCATAGGTCATCACTGTTAAGTTCTCTTGAATCGCAAAATCCAAGTGGGCCAATGACATTCAGCCCTTCATATGTGGAGGACGCAACCTGAATTTCCTACAACAGAGATGGTTTTGCTGAACCGGCCGCAGGAAGGTTTCAACGGTGGGCATCCCCATCTTGACTGTCCCCTGTGGTTTGGCCCACTTGAGTTTGGATTGGCCATATTTTTCGGGTCATGAGCAGGCACAAATGATGGATCACACATCATGGTGGGCCCTACATATTTTTTAGTTGCACAGGCTCCCTGCAGCAACTGCACTCGCCGGGCTTTTGCTCGATCACGTACCTAAGTGGGCCATGCAGAAAATGTTTGAGATGGGAAGATTTCGATTCTGATCCTGGATTGGAGGAAAGCAGATTGACGGCTAGGAAAGAAAATATAGTGATGATGGTCTACAAA
The DNA here is from genome assembly GCA_003013855.2 of Liriodendron chinense. Taxonomy (NCBI): domain Eukaryota; kingdom Viridiplantae; phylum Streptophyta; class Magnoliopsida; order Magnoliales; family Magnoliaceae; genus Liriodendron; species Liriodendron chinense. The sequence goes on from PVNU02003299.1 coordinate 1,261,092, forward strand.
AACGAACCAAGCAACGGTTGATGAGGCAATGGCAAGGATCTTCCAATTTTAGAGATTTTGGTAGAGGTGGGGCCCAAGATATCAGGGAACCATGACAAAACTTGTACAATCTGAATAACGGAGCAGACTGAGCATATATGATACTCAGTTCTCCAAGTTCCTACGGTAGAGACCATGGTTGATCCGGACCGCTGATTTGATGGTCCCCACCCTCGATTGACTTTGGGGTCGAATATACGTTGAGAAAACAATTATTAGATGGCTAGGATCTTTTCAGGCATGGCACATTCGCTGTGGGGCCCATGAGATTAACAGTCTGGGTATCCAAACTGAGAGAAACTGTTGGCGATGCACAGCCACGTGAACGTGCTACACAAGTGCCAAAAGATCTAGCCATTCATCAAGTGGGCCCACCGGGTAGATAACCTGGCCCATCTTATTGGAAGGGGACCCTGTTCGGGCCAACATATGTTCACAATGGGACCCACCTTATCAACTGCCTAGATCTTGATGGTCCCAAACCAAAAAAAAATGTTTTGCTTAAGCTAGTTATGCTTCAAGCAGCCTATTTTCATTTCTACGCTAGAGCTGAGGACGAGCCAAGCCAGCTTGATTAGCTTGCTCGACTCGGCTCGAACCAGCTCGATTCAAAGGCTAAATTCGAACCAAGCCGAGCCATTTTTTCAAGCTCCAAATGATTTTCAAGCCGAACTCGAGCCAACCCAAGCTTGATTCGGCTTGATTGAAGCTCAATTCGGCTCAACTCACTTGTTAAAAACTAGAAAGGTACATTTTTTAGTCCCACATAAGCGAACAAATAAATGAGATATGAAACTAGAGGTGGGCACAAACTGGGCCAGCTCGATAGTTCGGCCCGGTCCGGATCGAAAAAGTTTGGTTTGGACCGGTTTGAAGTTGAGTTTGATCCAGCAACGAGCCACTCTAATGAGGCCCGTTTAATAAACGGGCTGAACTCAAACTTATGTGGCGCTGGCCAGGTCCGGCTCGAAGTTTGGCTCGGCCTGGTTTGGATCGGCCCAGCCCTGGCTCGGCTCGTAAGGTAACAGCTAACAGGACTAGCAGATTAGCGCCGTTACTTTCGAAGCTCGATTAGGTGCGTGCTTATCTTTTATGGGGAGTTATTTGATACTCTGGCTGCGTATGACGCCCAATACACAGGCACTTAGAGATGGTATACGTGGCATGTATTAGCTAAAATTAAACCAACCAAATTTTGGAACCACGTGTTTCCAAAATATTCTCCAAACCCAAATTGGGTTGAAAAATTTTGACCTTTGATTCGTGGATACTTGTATTTATGAAATAAAGATCACTTGATATTTTTCATTTTAACCGTCCAGTAAATGCCCGGCAATCTAATAGTATGATAACCCGATAAAAGTAATTTTTAGCTCTTGTAACAACTAAAATGGGACCTACAATTTGAACGGTTTGGTTTGAATTACTTGTGGATCGGCACTTTCATTGAAACAAACAACAACAAAAAAAAAAAAAAAGAGTTGCCGCCTATTCAAACTTGGCCCGGCTCGGTTCGAAATTTTAGACCAAACCGATCCCGGCCCAAACTAGACTTTTCTGGAGCAAACCAAACTTGGGCCACATGGGTCAGCTCGAAACTCAAACCGGGCCGATCCACAAACTGTGGTGGCACAAAAACAAACCAAACCAAACTCGGGCTAACTCGGCTCGGCCCGGATCGTTGCCCACCTCTATATGAAACTCTCTATAAAAGTAAGTTGCAGGTATCAATGGGCTTTGGGCTACCTTTGGGCCCAATTTTAAACAATTTTAAGCCCAGATTTTGGGCTGGGCCTACCAGGCTCGAACTCAGCTTGAATTGGGCTCGAACTCGCTCGAAAGCTCGGTCGAGCTAGCTCAAACATGTCAGTCCAGCTCAAAGGCCAAGCTGAGCCGAGCCGAGCTTGTGCTCAAACATTTCAGTCCAGCTCGAAGGCCGAGCCGAGCCAAACACAAGCTAGGGTGGTCATTGAGCGAGCCTAGCTCAAACAGGGCTCGACTCAGCTTGGCTCGTGCTCACCTCTATTCCAAGCATAATTGTGTTTCAGCAAAAAAGTAGAAAAATAAACGGCTTCCAACATCATACAAGTAATTTTTAAATCACTTCCATTAATCTCTATTTTTCCTCTCTCTCTTCCTTTTTTTTTTTAAAGATCTCTTTCAATTTTTCACTTTTTTTTTGTTAGTCATGCAACGCACCCACCCAGTTAATCGCGGTACACACCCACCAGGTCAGCCATAGGTTGCACCCACTAGTGCGGTTAGCAGTGGGAGTTTCACCCTATGGGTTTCGATACCTAGACCTCTTGTTGAAACTCCTCAGAGTCTTCCAACGAGGTAAAGGCTCGGAGCCCTTTATTATCCATCGTCCATCATGTGATGTGGACCATTCATTATGTTAGGCTCATCTTGGCCCTGCCTTCAATGCGAACCGTCCATCATGTGGGGCCTACCTTTAATGTGGACCATCCACCTTAGAAGGCCCACAGTTGATGTGGGCTACCCATCATGAGGTTCCCACCTTTGATGTGGGTCGTCCATCATGCAGGCCCACCTTTGATATGGACCACCCATCATAGAGTGCCCAATTTTGAAGTGAGCCATCCATCATACAGGGCCTGCCTTGGATGTAAGCCATTCGTCATTTTAGGGGCCGACCTTTGATGTGGACTGTCCATTATGTAGGGGCCACCTTGATGCTGGTCATCCAACATGTTTGGCCCACCATCTATGTCCATTGCCCATCATGTGGGACCCACCTTCAACATCCACTACCCATCATGTGGAGCCCACCTTTGACATGGACCGTCAGGTAAGGGTCAAGATGCAACTGGGCACCAGCAGCTGACTCAAGTGCCCCCTGAACCGTGCAAAATGGTCGCCTATTACATGGCTCACTAACTCTGCCTGGGTGGGGGTACCTACTATTTGTTGGCAGTTTGGCCCATGCAAGGCCTTGGTTTGCTACGCGGACTTTCCATGCATCATTTCCTGCAAAGCAGAACTCAGATCAGTTCCATCGAGAAAATGCCGGAGGTAGAGTATAGCCAAGAGGCTTTCGTGTCCCATAGTGGACCTAATAGAAGACCGTGCTCTGAAGCTATTGCGCTGATAGTTTTGTTTTACGACACTTTACCTTACCCTTCTAGCAAGACATGTCTAGGTAGAATTCGCAGGATTGAACCGAGGCCCACCCGGCCACCACTGGGGAGGCAACCAAACCAGGTGGGCTTTCTTTAAAGAAGTTTCCTCCTACGGCCCCTTAATCATTGAATTAATAGGGACATCCCGGGTAGCGGTCCAATGAAAGGAGTGTGGGCAGATTGGATTCTTAGTGTTTGAGCAAATTCATTCTGAAAAAGAAGGAAAAAAAGAAAAAGGAATGGAGTTGCCTGAGCTACGCAAAGAGAAGTCATGGATGGAGCCGAAGATCAATGGCGAGCAAAGTCAACTTGATGAGCTCAAGCCGGCCACATGGGAGATGATATGGCAGTGCTCAAGCCAAGCTCAAGCTGTTGTTTTAAGCTCGATGCTCAAGCCCAGCCAAGCTCAAGCTAAGGTGTTCACTGATCAAGCCAAGCTTGAGTAGGGCAAAGCTCGGCTCATGTGCAGCTCTAGGCAGTGCGGGAAGAACTGTAATATATGATATATCAGTCGGGTCCACCAGATCCTTAGGACAAATTACTTTTGGAAAGTAAAACCAATGAACCATTCCTATTCATTGCTTTTTCTATAATTCATCCCACTGCATATGATCATAACTATTTTTGTTTCCCACCAACACTTTAATGGCCACCAACTAGATACATAGGATACTCGAATAAGAACGATTTGAGAGACTAACCATCTTTGCTAGGGCCCTGCGTATGGGTCTTACCTGGTCGATACATCTTCTTTCCATGTGTGCTGTGGAAAGACTGCTATACCACACTATAGTTCTTTCTCCTGGACTGTATCATCTTCCTCATTTTTTCTACAGAAAAGTCAGCTGTTTCTACCACCACAGCATGCCAATTACATTGCTGCAAATTGCTATAGGATACTTCAAGACTATAGCTATTGGATGTGGATCATATCTAATAATCCAAACATTGATTTGATGAAATACAATGATGAAGGTGGTTTATTGCAAAATCCAGATGATTGAAAAACCCTAGACATACTAAATCAATTCTCTCAAAGCAACTATCAATAAAATGTCCATATTCAAGGGGGAGAAGTTAAATAATCAAAGTCCTAAAGTATTCCAATTTGAGAGTTCCATAATTTGTCATCCTCCATTGACAGTGGTACCCATCTTGTAAAATGATTTGGATCATTGCATATCCCTATATCCAACAGCAATAGCTACATCGAGATGTATCGTAGCATGCACAAAACAGTGTTTTAGAGGATGCCAGTTGCTTCAACTCTCTTTTCTCAATACCTCTCCCTGTTAAATAAATTACTTAAATGCACCTTGATGTGAGCTGAAGTCAGCTAATACTCCAATCTTAAATAATCATATCACAAACAATAAGTATCTACTTATTTAATTTTTCGTTTGTATTTATTTTTTGCCCAAGAGATGGTTGATACTCCAGCACTAAGCATTGTATAAATGGAATACCTTTTGAGTATTGTACAAGTTATAGGCTTTTATTCATATGGATATCAAACATAAATACATAGTAATTTGATTTTTTTCAACTTGATGGTTGAATCAGTTGATAGATAAAGGATGGCCAAATGAAAACAGTTTCAAATTCAACGAATAAATGCTTACTAACCGGAGATTAGAAACATCAAATCAATTTGAGTTTTGAAAACACCCCAATCGATAGCTCAAGTGGTAGACTGAGTGAAGATAACCTCGTTTCAACACTGAGGTATTGGTATCGATTCCCAAGTACGAGGTGGCTAACATTGCGGTGTGATTAACAGTGGGGGTGGGTGGACTAACAGTGGGGTGTGTACTAACCCAAAAAATAAAAAAATAAAAAATTGTATTTTGAAAAATAGCCTGTCTAATGTGGGTATCACAACTTAAACAGCTAGATTGAGGTGATATATGCAACATGTACAATTTTTTCCCTCTTCTTCTGGAAGGTAACATGTTCAATTTCAAAGCACCGAAGTATCAACCATCCCACTTGGCTAGAGTATCAATTAACTCCTGCTTTCTACCCCTCCCATGAAACCACTTCCTCTCTCTCCAAGTGGGCATGACGACCATAGCCACTAGTATTAGTAACACAATCTGGAGTGCTTCGCAAGAGGGAACTCCCGTCATCCGTTGTTAGCCAATCTCTTTCTAATCTACGAACGACAGAGTGATAATTCCCTATGATTCCAGTTCACCAAATTTCCCAACAAGAGGTTTGTTTTCAAACTTGAAAAAGAATGTGACCAATGAGGAAACCCGCCAACAATTTAAATCTCTTTAGGATTGAAGCTCTGTAGAAAGAAATCTAGTGGCAACTGATGAGATACAAGAATCAAAAGCCCCACAAACCTATTGCTGGTTATCTGGATGTTTCATCAGGTGAGACTGCTAAAAGATTATGCTGATTTTATGATTCTAAACATCAACGCATGGCACAGAAACAGAAACTAAGAAAACAAGTAGCTATTCAACAGGCCAAAAGTCCATCATTACATGGTTGGTATTTCTGATCAAATTGAACTTTCAAGATATAGACACTCAAAAGTAAGGCCCACAATATTAACAGTCCAGAAAAATAATACCCACGTCACTGACACCCCAATGATTTTTTTTTTTTCTGGACTACACAATCCAGTTTGTGGGTCACTCATAAGCCAGACTGCTACTTTCTGACCGGAAGCTATGCCTATATTCCTGTTGTTGGTTAAGCTACAAGATAAATTTAGCTCAAGAATCTACAAAATTCATACTCAATGAATATAATACTCTACATGCATGACTTGTAATAATCTACATGCATTACTTAAACCAGTATGTATCTCATGATACATACCGATATTGCCCATGATCGATATGGCTGTAGTGGCCCAAAACACCCCAATACAGGGCGATATGGAGAGATACAGAGGCCATATTGGTGGTGAATGATATGACACCCAATACACCGACTATAAACATTGTTACTTTATTTTTATTTTTATTTTTCTTGAAAAGCGATGATTAATATTGCAAGGCCAAAGCCAAAAGAATGCAAATACAAAGAGGGGAAAAAAGAAGAAGAAGAAGAAGAAAAACAGGAAAAGCTAAAACCATCGAGGAAAAGATTGAAACTACCATATTGCCTTAAAAGCAAACGCCCATTCCAATACATTCACTTTAGCCCTCTTAAAGACGTCCAATACCAGACTACCCCTATTGATTCTCCCTTCCCATACAGCCCAAATACTAGCCAACAATAACATCTTCCATAACTCCTTCCCTTCCTTTCCAATACCTCCCCCATGCCATGCCCGAAAGGACATTTCAATAGATCCTAGCATAACCTAAGAAATCCCAAAACCTTGAAGGAACTTTCCCCATAGTTCACTAGCAAATGAACAACAAAGAAAAAGATGGTCCATCTTCATTTTGCATGCACATCAAACATATATTCGACAATACTATATTCCTCTTTAGCAGATTATCAATTGTTAGAACCTTATTCCTTCCAACCAACCATGTCCGGTGGGGGGGTTGGCTGCTTATAGTGCCACACTTAAGCGGAATGGCTGATTTGCCTTTCCAAAGAAGACCCAGAAATGGAACCACAAAAATATTTGGTTGAGAATTTACCGAATTTTGCTTTAATCCACACCGTAGAATCCCTCTCACCCAACACTGCCATGACTTTTTGAAGCAATTTTGGCATATCTTCCACTTTATTTTCCAACAAATTCCTTCTATATAAAGACATCCATATCGCCTCATTTCTTTCACGGGAGAAGCAACTAGCAACTAAAATACTCAGATCCAAAGATATACTGACCAACCTTGGGAAAACTTCTTGAAGAGTCTAATCACCCATCCAAAGATCTTTCCAAAACCGAATGCTACTACCACACCCAAAAGAAAAGCCAAACTCCTTAAATTTCCCTCAAAGACTTGCTATTGCTTTCCAAGCCCCTGATGCATTATATAGATAAGACACATATCCATCTTCCTCCTTCCTCTACCCCATATTAATTTACTATAACCTGTCTCCATAACCGACCTTCCTCTGCACTAAGCCACGACCACCCATTTTCTAATAACCCCATATTACTCAATTTCAAACTTCTTATACCAGCTCTCCCTTCTTGAAATGGTTTGCAAACCCCTCCCAATCCAAGTGGAACTTCTGCTTCTCTTCACCTCCTCTCCAAAGAAAATCTCTCCTAATTTTGTCCAAACAGATTAACATCAACTTTGGACGCTTGTGTACACTAGCTTTTACTTTATTTTATTTTTTCCTGAAAGAAACTTGTACACAAGTTTACAATACAAGTTTACAACAACAACTTGTGTAGATATCCTATACTAATACTGCCACATATTATCATCATCCAAGCCTTATTATCCCAACTAATTGGGGTTTAACAATACGAATCCTTTTCCGCAATTCCACTCTTTCAGGGGCCATAACTTCAGTTATACTATAGGTCTCAAATCTTTACTTGCTACCTCCACCCACATCCTTTGGACCTTCCACTTGCCCTTTTAGAATCCTTAAACATGAATAGACTCACTCCTAACTAGTGCAATTTTTTGTCTCACTTTGGGCCTGTTTGATTTTCCAATTTCCTATGAAATGGAGGTAAATGAGCAATCATTATCATTTGCAAGTGTTTGTTTAAACATGAATTATGGTTTGTACATCGAGAGTTAAATACACTTGCAAAGGATGGATGTAAACTAAAATGTAATCATTACATTTTTCTATTATAAAACCACCATTTTCAGCTTAATTTCAAGGTAAACAATGTAACAAAACCATCATTATAGTCGAATGCATGTGATGCGACCACACATTTACAAGAGTAAATAATCATGACCCATTTACACTGTAATTGGAAAAACAAACAGGCCCTAAGTCTACTTTCCCTTATTGTATGACCTATTGTGCTACGAAGTTCCCTCGAATTCGTTCATTTCTAATTCTATCCTCCCACATTTTACCACTCATCCATCTCAGCATCTTCACTTCAACTACAATCATCCCATGAACATGTTCTTCCATGACTGCCCAACATTCTGTCCCATATGGCTGGTCTTATAGCCATCCTATAAAATCTCCCCTTTAATTCGATTAGTATGCATTTATCACATAAACGCCAGAGGCACATCTGCAGTCTTGGCACTAAGCTAAAATTCTATGCACCACATGCTACTTGTCAATCTCTCCATTGTGATGAATTATCAACCCAAGATCTCAAAAATGGTCACTTTGGAATACTTCTTGGTCGGCAATCTTCACTAATTGCTCATTTTCACTCCTGTTGGTAAAATTGCATTCCATATGTACTCTTCTTTAGACTGACTGACTTTAAAACATTTAGATTCTTAAGCATCCCTCCATAACTTTGTGTTCACCCCCTCCATCTTGTCTATCAAAATTTAGCATCTACAGACAACATACACCACAAGATCTCTACTGTAAATGCCTCAAGAACTCGTTCATAACCAATCAAAAGATTACAGATTCAATGCTCACCCAATGTGCAAGCTTACAATAATTGGAAACTCACTAGACTAGTGGTCCTCACATTTGTTACTGCTAACTTGTACATATCCTTAATCATTTCAATATATCCTCTTGAGACAATTTCCCAAGACCCACTAGATTCTTTACAGGCATGAGACAATTGCCCAAGACCAAGAACCACTAGAATCTCTCCAGGCACCATATTGTATGCTTTCTCTAAGTAAATAAAGAACATGTGGAGATCCTCCTCTCCATATATTTCTCCATCAGCTAGGCAGGAAAAATTCCTCAATGGTAGACCCTCTTTCCATAGATCAAAACTGATTTTCTAATATTCATCTCATGCCTTAATCTTTGCTCAATAAATCTCTCCAAGTTTCATAGTATGACTCATTAGTTTAATCCCACAGTCGTTAGTATAGCTTCTTCTTTTTTTGTTTTGGAATTAGAACTTTTTTTTTTTGTGTGTGTGTGTGTGTTAGTTCACACACCCCATTGTTAGTACACCCACCCACCCTTATTAGTCACATCACAATGTTAGCCACCCCCACTATGGGAATCGATACCATGACCTCAGTGTTGAAACGAGGCTATCTTCACTCAGTCTGCTACTTGAGCTTTGTATGCCTCCTTTATTCTTTCAAATAGATACCACGGTAATTTTCCGCCATTCCCCTGGCATTTTCTTTGATCTTACAGTCTTAATGAATTTTGTCAACCAAAATAAACATCTCTCATGCACTTCTAAACCTCTATTAGCATTACCATCTGGTCCTACGACCTTTCTTATCTTCATTTTGTCAAATTTTCTTTTACTTCAGATATCCAAATCCTACGAAATATCTATGATCTTCGACAGTGCTGTCAAAATCATTATTGCATCGCAAAAAATAATAAGGGTTGAATCAAATCGAATTGCAAATCGTAAGATTTTTTATTTTCTTAAAAATTGAAGAAAATGTGCAAAATATAAATAAATCAGGAAAAAAAAATAAAAACTCATCAATCATCCATTTTCCATCCGTATGCACCATTATACCTCCATATCCTGATAGTGTTTGATGATTCTTGCCTTTCATTTATTTCTTGAGCGTAGAATCACATTGGAAAAGCGGCATTCGGTTATGTAGACTGACAAAAAAAGACTTTTGATTTTTAACAATCATTAACATATATATATATATATATATATATATATATATATATATATATATATATATATATATATATATATATATATATTACCCACAATTTAAAAGCATAAAATGAAAGCCAAGTAAAGCTTAAAATAGAAGATAACAAGTACAATTTGAATAATAAATCGTAGGATTCAAAACATAGAATCATAGGATTCATCTAAAAAGGGATTCAAGGTGGGATTCAAATTGTCTTGCTTAAGATTTGACTCAAATCGTAAATCGTAGGATTTTGACAAAATTGATCTTCAGCCTCATTTGTGTTTATGACACCCTATATTTCTAAGCTCTTAAACTAATCGCCATTGAACAACATCTGGAAATAGCTTCTCTACCTTTCCTTGCTATCATCGTCCTTAACCAATACCCTTTGTTCATAGCTCTTAATACATATAAAATGATTTATGCCTCTATGCTTCCTCTTTCTCATTTTTGCAAGTTTGAATGCATCTTTCTCACCTTCATTGTCCCTAATCTATTGTATAGATCATCATATACCTTAAGTTTAGCCTCACTACTTTCTTAGCATTCTTTTTTACATTTCTATATTCTTGTAAATTTTTCCCATTTATAGTCCCTGTCAGGCCTTGAAGCATTGTTGCTTCTCAATAATTGCCTTTTGGACATCATCATTCCACCACCAAGTTTTCTTATATTAGTGACTTTTCCCTCTAAATATTACTAAAAAAAATTCGCTACTTTTTAATGCACTCGACCAGCTTATTCCACATAACATTTAACTTATTCCACAATATTCCACTTTACTTCTTCCATCAATTGTTGCTAAATAACATTGTTCTCTCCTTTTAAATTCTACCACCACTTCTTTGCACGTGAATTAATTTCACTCTATATTTTCCATCTTTTAATGTAAACATACACAACCATTAACCTACATTGTGCAGTCAAACTCTCTCCTACGTTGACCTCGCAGTCTTTTTTACTTTTTAATCATTCTGTCTTCATATGTAGAAGAAAGTCTATCTAGCTAGTAGATGATCCACTTTTGAAGTTAATTAAATGTTCATTTCTCTTTTTAAAATATACGTTTGTTAGAACTAGATTTTATGCCATGGAAAAAACCAGTGATAGCATTCCCCCATATCATTCATTTTCCTAAAACCACATCTTCCAAATACCCTTTCATATCCACTACTCTCTTTTCCTACATGACTATTTAAGTATCCTCCTACAAATATCCTCTCTTTATTTGGCATTGTTTGCATTAGTCTGACCATGTCCTCCCATAATTATCTTTTATTTATCTCTGACCCTACTACATGTGGCGCAAACACATTAATGACATTGATTATCTCCTTTCCTAACACAAGCTTTATTAATGAAAGGACATTACTAACTCTATTAACATATATGACTTTATCCTTTAAATCTTTGTCCACCACTTTCCCTACACCATTTCTATTTTTGTCCTTTCCTATTCAACAATCTTTAAATCCATCAATATCTATAGCTTTTGCCCCTTGCACTTGGTCTCTAGCATGCAAGGAAAGTCAACTCTCCACCATTTTGTCATATCCTCTAATTCCATACTCTCACCTGTCAATGTTCATGCATTACATGTTGCCAAACGAATCTTATTCTCTGGAAAGCTTCTTTACCCACACTCATCCAAAATGGCATAAGAACCCTTGCCTATTTCTTACCACAACCAAGCATCGTTGCAGTAAGTCACTTCCAAGGTATGCCTTAGATAACCCTTGCCCATTTCTCATTGCACCCGAATTCTAGTGCAGCACATTACTTGCATGGAATGCCCTAGCCAACCCTTACCCATTTCTTAGTGCATCAAGGTTCTGGTGCAGTGCATTACTTATAGGAAACACCCTAGCATAAGCTTAAAATGTCAGGTTGTCAAGATTTATGAGAGAGATGTGACCCAATTCTGTCATTAGGTGCCAACCTGATGCAACCCTCTTTTATCTAGGCACGTGACCGGCAATGAGAGGGCAAAACTCCCACTGGCGGAGTTACACTGTAATTTGTACTCGAGTGAAGATGACCCGCATCGAGGTGATGTAGGGAGGAAATTTCATGGTCAAGGGCGAAGATCGACGATCTTCTTGGAGGAGATGGACCGGAAGAAAAACAAGAGGAAACTAAGGAACTTCCGATTTTGGCGTTTCAACCAAACAGGAAAGTGTTATTCCCGTTTTTGGATTTCGGCCCAATTTGTGGGGCCCATCTTGATCATTTAGGATGATCCGTTCCGTCCATCTTGTAGAGTTGCTCGACGCCAAGAAAACCCAACAAGTTTCACGTCGATCCAAGCTATGGATTGACTGTGGCGCCCAAAATAGTACGAACTGTCCAGAAAGTTCCAAATTCCGCCCACTTAACTTGGAGATGGTCCAGGTGACCCACCACTACTGATATGAAGAATCTAAGCCGACCATCTTGAAGAATACATCGATGTCAGCAAAACCACGAAATTTTGTGGCAATCAGATGTGTGGATTGCTCATACTAGTGGAAGGAAGACGACGCCAAATAGGCGTTATACAGTTTGTGCAGATTTTTCTGATTTTCTTTCCTATTTCACTTAGGAGTTTTTTCTTATCACGCAAATTAGGGTTTAGGGTTAGTTTATTTCTATTTAAGTTAATTAAATTCGTTTTTGTAATTAGCTTTTGATAATTTTCTTAATAAAATTGAGTTTATACTCTGTTTTTTCTTCCTGGATTCGAGTATCCCGTCGTGGATTCAACGAAGACAGGTTGAAGAGTCCCTGTAGATCCATGGATTTGGATCAATTATCTGTGGGAGAGACAGTGCTCAATCCCACAACAGACCCCGCCCGCATTACGGGGTGACTCTCATTCCAAGTAACCTCAGTCCTAATCACATTAACGTACCCTTTTTTTGGGATCAAAGACACGTTTCTATCACATACTCTGTACAATCAATTACAGAAATGTCTTTCATCTAAAGTAGATACATACAAATTTAACAAAAGGGAATGGCAGCAGTAAATTGAATTTAGTAGGGAATACAACTGGATTTCATTCTATTTTACAGATTCCAAAAGCCAAGCTCATGGGAAAACGATATGTCACGAAATACCTTTAAATAAGCAAGTTGATATAAGCCTGTAGCCCTTGGCTCGAGAGGCACTGCTTGAGCTTGTCCAGGGCCTTGCTCTCCACTTGCCGGACCCTTTCTTTCGACAATCCATACAGAGCACCAATATTCGAAAGGGACTTCCGCTCGCCATCGTGAATTCCATAACGGAACTGAATTATTTGCCTCTCTCTTGGGGTTAGAATGTTGAGGAGGTAGCGCACGTGTCGCCTCATCAACTGTTTAGTGACGCTGAGATCAGGTGGTTCAACCCTGGGATCCGCCGTAATCTCCTGAGAGAATTATATGGTATTGAGAACACCAAATCTGACTTGCAAAAGATGTATATGGGGAATCGAGCATACTATATGTTTGGATGTGAATTCATCTATGAGGAAGGCAAAGGGGAATTGCATGAGTGAGGAGCAGCACACGTGCCAGCATGGAAAAATGAGTGAGGCCTGAACCATTCATTGGGTGGGGCTAATCATGAATATGCCCTGGCTCAAAAAATAGGCCAGTCAACTTGCGCCTGGCAATTGGCAATATTGGTCCAGGGGTTGTTCATCATGAAGCATCACACCCTCAAAAAAGAAAAAAGAAAAAAAAAAAAAAAAAAAGAAAAAAAAAAAAAAAGAAAAAGAAAAAGAAAAGACAAGAAAATCTCAAATTCTGACTAATTTTAATTTGCATGTCCTTGCAGTGGGCTTCTTCATCAATACATTGAGTAGATACATGGATCTGCATGCATGGCTATGAAGATTCTGACTACTTTTAATCTGCACGTCCCTGGAGTGTTCTTCATCAATAGATTGAATAGATACATGGATCCAGTGCATGCATGGCTATTGAGTGTACAAGGAAAAAGATGTATGCACACTCACATGAGTTGGACGGGGGGTTCTTTTTTCTTTTCTTAGTAGTTATTTCAGCAGACTGAAACCAGAATGCCTTGGAATTCAAGCAGTGGTAGAGCTGTCAACAAGTAGGGTTGGGATCAGGTCCTATAGTATCTATACCTGGCCTAACCAGTTTGGGTCTTGTCAAGTCCAGATCCTTTTGAATCCCGATATCATCCTTGAAGACCAGGACCGGGATCCCAGCATGAGTACCGGTCAAGTACCCATTGGGTCTTTGGATCTAGATTTTGAATTGAGTTTGGTACAAATAAGACCATTTACATAGTTATGCCCACCTGATGGATGGATTAGATCATGCACACGTGCCACTTTGACACATGCATTCTATGTAAATGGGCACTTTTACATGTGTGGCTTACAAAACCTCATTTAATTGTGTTACTAAAATTAACTAGACCCGACTTGACCCAACCCGACTTTAACCAGGTCCAAGTTGATGAAGCCGAATCCAACCAGACTTGATTTTTAACCGGGTCCGAAAAGGTGATACCCAAACCGAACCCGATTTTCTTGATGGGTCCAAAAATGGGACCCAGGCCCATTAAAATCGACTTTGGTCCATCAGGTACCTGCAGATCCAAGTACCTCCCCTCTAGAAGGGGTGTGCACTGACCGACACAACTACCAAGCTGGCAGACATTCCAAAATGGCATAGTGTGAGAATCAGGCCATTGATCATGTATGGCCCACTGTAAGCATGCCTTAGACTGAAAGTCACCAGTCATCACATAGGACACACGTGTGCGTCAATAATGGAGTCAATCCTCTTTTCTGTCCATTTCTCTCATACAACTGCCGATGAGTGGACCAGTTTGATTTTTTGGCATGGACAAACGATAGGCCCTACCTGATGAAATAGGATGGATCTTGCACATGTGACTTGAAGCCCCTGGCCCATTTAACATGAGTACCCCTAGCATTCCCCACAGATAGACATGCAGACAACTTGTCCTTGAAATCCAATCATAACACCAGCAACAATTGATGCAGTCAATGAAAACAATACCTGAAAAGTGACATCCTGGTCTATCCACGCAGGCTGTTGAATCGATACAGGGATTCTAGTGGATAACCGCAGCATTTCGAATTTCTCAACAGTAATGCCAACGCGTTCGGCCAATTCCTCATTGGTAGGGCAGTGACCTTCTTGAATGTACGATTTCCTAGCATTTCTTATTTTTGTCAAGAGCCCATAGACATTTTCCTGCAGTCATAGCACAGGAAAAAAAAAAAAAAAAACAATATATCAGAGTAAACAGAAAAATCCACTACTTAATAATGATCTACCAGCAGCTTAAATAAACTCATATTGGAAGAGGGATGAAATACAACAGCTACTACTCTATTGCGCACACCTACAGTACTTCCTAGCATAATTAAAGAGCTTCGGCCTCATTTCTCAAACTGAAAATCACTTTCCAGACTGTGATATGACTTGCTGAGGATTGAATTGAAGGTTCTATACTAGATTTTTCTCATTCTTGGGACAGCCATTTATAGCTTTTAGATGGTTCATTACCATTCTATGATGCTCATCTTCATTTGAAAGAAATTTTATGTTGATCTGAGACAGTTCTAGCCAATGGTCATTGTGGTCATCAAGCAGATGGGAGTCACCATGAAGATTGAAGATTTTGATATAACGTAGGAGTAAAAAGGATCTCCATGTGGTATGGGTAAACCATTCAAAGCTTTATGGGATCTAGTGATCTAGAACTAGGAGTATCAATGGACTGGGCCAAGGCCGGGGCTGGGCGGGAGTTGGCCCTAGTCCCCTAAGCTATGACCCTAGCCCAGCCCTGGCCCTAATCGGGCTAAAAAGGTCTTGGCCCTACCCCTGGTCCTACAAGACTGGCCCTGTAAGGAAAAGAGTGAAATTGTTAAAAGTTCAAATTAGTCCAAATCTACGAAACTTTTTGCAGTATCCCTCCATCCACAATGAATCCCATAATATAAATAGTTTGCTTTGGTTATATAAAAAATAAAAATAAAAATAAAAAAAAGACCCTGATACGAAAAATGCTTTTAAGCTAGACATTGACGAATAGGACCACTCACAAGTGTCTTCGAATAGTCCATTCTTTTGTATCATACTATCCCACTCGATGATTGGACCGGGCCAACTGTCCATCTATTCATCATTGGCCCTGGATTAGCCTAACCTAGAGACTGGGTCGAGATTTGAAGCCTGGGCCTGGCTTTCAAACCAAGTTTAGGGGCCTAAGCCCTACCCCTATAGAGCCAGGTCCCTAGGGCCAAGCCGGGTAGCCCAGCCCATTGCTACCCGTAGGTACGACAAAATGCTGAAGTGCCAACTATCCTTTAACAAGTAAGCCCTAAGAGGCTACACTTTTGATCTTACGTGTGTATCATACATCAATAGTTTAGTGACTTGGAACTGAAGACCATTTGGAATATCACGAGCTCTAGAAAAGGACTGCAATTACATATCATGAACCCCAAAGATATCTTTGGGAGTAGGAAGAACGAAGGTTTAGTAATATGTTGATTAAGGAATGTTGTAGACTGGAGATATGGTCATCGTGATGTCAGGCCTAGGCTTCCAAAAGATGGCAATGCTACAGGAGCACATCAAGGGCATTTATAATAGGAAAACAATTTAGAAAATCACTTCTTGTGTGTATGTGCGCGCGCGCGTGTGGATTGGTTGGCTTTGGGGAGCAAAATAATGGCAAATAATAAACTTTAACATCCTTAACACTGGCAGCAACCCTGGCACCAGGTTTCTAGCAGAATGAGAGACATTTTATGACACTGCAGTAATCTCTCAAGAGATATGCCACTGCCACTCTAGAGAATCTCATTTCATATGGAGGGATTATCTTGGAAAATGCAACGATTCCAAATTCCCCAGAAAATGGCATGAGGGATGATGGACCAAGTGTCTGTACCACTCATCATGAATGGACCACAACCCCAACTTCTTAACAATTTCAAATATGGAGTAATGGAGTAGCCAGCTCACATTGAAGAGTTTGGAAAACTCAAATCAAATGAAACAAGCATATGGAGATGGTGATGTCACTTATGGAGATTGGGGTTTTAGCAAAGTTCAGATTAGAAGGTATGCATACGATATTTTTTATGAGATGTTTGTCAATCAGAGATGATAGAATTGCATGGGGTAGAAAAGAATATGCTCCATTTCTCTAAGAGTTCCTCTTGCTCACACACACACACAAAAGATATTTGGGAGATGGTGATGTCACTTATGGAGATTGGGGTTTTAGCAAAGTTCAGATTAGAAAGTATGTATACAATATTTTTTATGAGATGTTTGTCGATCAGAGATGATAGAATTGCATGGCGTAGAAAAGAATATTCAAAGCATGTGCTCCATTTCTCTAAGAGTTCCGCTTGCTCAACCACCAAACGTCATTGATGTAAGCCAGAAAAATACATACTATCCCGAATAGATTTATGAAGAAGCTTCAAACCCCACCTTGCACATAGATAATGACTAAAATGACAATTTACCATTTCTAATTCCTTCCCACAAAAGAAACATAATAGCAAGATGAATCTTCCAGTTTTTACGATGGTCACAACTCAACTGAGATTTTGTCGTAGCTGCAGTCCAATAAAGGGATTTCACTCTCATAGGCATAGGAGCTCCAACGACTTACTAATGAATCATCCTCCAAAGGTAATACAATAGAAATAAATACACCAAAATGTCCCAAAACTACACTCTTATGTCTACATCTAACCCACCCAAAGATCCAAAAGACACCCCCATTCTTTCCTTTTTAAGATTCCTTCCAAACACACACTACCTACCACCCATTTTTGTACTCCTATCTTGGAGAATCTTATTGTAGTATCTTTCAAAAAAATAATAATAATCTGATTGTAGTCGCCTTCACCATAGGGCTCCACTATCCTAGAAAGTCAATCTGTGCTATGGAACAGAAGGGACAGTCATTCATGACTTTTACATAGTTTCTTTTGCATAGTTAATTTGAAGGCCATTAGTGTCATTTTGGAGTAGATCTAATGCTTCTTTATTGGGGGCTTGGTTTAGGTAGCCAAAAGTCAGATTTCTTAGAGGTGGTGCTGTTGGAGATATTATGGATAGCTTGGAAAGAATGCAATAACATCATGAGAAATGCCTGATACAGTGTGAGCATTATATTTATTTGCTTGAGATGTCATTCAACACGTATTCATTATACACGACGCCCATTCTCCACGCTTTTATGGAATCGGATCCTCAACGTGTTCGAAGTTCAGTGGTCCATGCTCCTATCAATTCCGCAAATGTTATGGGCTTGGCATGGAGTTCAAATGGAGAAGGACAAGCAACCTATATGGAGGTTAAGCATTTTGGTGTGTCTGTGGAATATCTGGCGCGAGCGTAACGATCGATGTTTCCACAGCAAGCTGCAGTCATAGGAACAAATATTTTGGAAGATTAAAAGGGATGTATTGGAGTGGGCCACTCTCATTCTTCATATTGACGTCAATGTAGTCAGCTCTATTTTCCAATCTTAGCCCCCGTTTCTTTTGTATTCTTTGGCTGGAGTCCTCTCCAGCCATTTCTCTAATAAAATATTCATTTATAGCCCTTCAAAAAAAAAAAAACCAAAAAAATCATTATACATGTGTACGCTGATCAGCTTTGTTGACTTGGTGGACTACATCCCAAAACCAAGGTAGGTGGCCACCCAGTTAGCGTCCTGCAAATGGAGTATTAAGGAAAGGTCTATCAAACGCAAATAACCACTTCACTGGCAAAAATTTACAATGGCTGGGTGGTTAGAATTTCCCAATCACAACAAACTTCATGTTGAGGAAATTTAATAATTTGCACGTTTGGGTTGTCCTAGTCTTTAGGAGAGTCAGTAAGTTTGTTTCTGTTTACCTAGTCAATAGGAGTTTGTTTTGAACATTGGATAGTGCCTATTTTCATGTTGCTTTCAGTTATGTATTAGCCTATTTATAGGCTGTTTGTTTATCAATGAAATGTAGAAAAATATATCATCTGCTTTCTCTATATCCTCTGCTTCCTACTATTATTGTGCAACACGTTTTTTATTCGCTTCTTGTTTATATCAGTGGTATCAGAGCACCAGGTTCCGAGGAGAGAAAAGTGAAATTGATAGCTTCCGAAAGTTTTGTATAGCCAGCCATTCCACGTTTTGATGGTCACTATGATCATTGGAGCATGCTCATGGAGAACTTCTTGAGGTCCAAAGAATATTGGACGGTTGTTGTTTCTGGAGTAGCAGAACCAGCAGCAGGTGTTGTGCTAACAGATGCGCAAAAGACGGAGCTTGAAGGGCTGATGTTAAAGGATCTTAAAGCAAAGAATTATCTCTTCCAAGCTATTGATCACTCAATCTTGGAAACCATTCTTTGCAAAGACACAGCTAAGCATATTTGGGATTCCATGAAGAAGAAGTACCAAGGTACAGCAAGGGCTAAGAGGCAGCAGCTTCAAGCACTTCGTTCGGAGTTCGAAATACTTCGAATGAAGTCAGGAGAATCAGTCACAAATTATTTTTTAAGAACGATGCCAATCGTTAACAAGATGCGGATCCATGGCGACAAGATAGAGGATGTTCTCATTGTTGAGAAGATTCTTCGATCCTTAACACCAAAATTTAACTTTGTTGTCTATGCTATAGAAGAAGCTAATGATGTTGGTTTACTGTCAATTGATGAATTACAAAGTTCTTTGTTAGTTCATGAACAAAAAATTAACCAGCAGGACAAAGAAGAACAAGCATTGAAGGCCTTATCAGAAAATCACTCTATACCCAGTAGAGTTGATAGAGGACGAGGAAGAGGCAGAGGTCGAGGTAGAGGAGGCAGAAACAACGATGATCGTGGGAACCAACAACAAAATCATCATCATCAAGAGAGTCAATTTCAAGGAAGAGGCAGAGGACGTGGAGGCCACCACTCAACAACTTATAGATCAAAGTCAGCAGACAAGTCCAATGTTGAATGTTTCAGATGTCATAGGTATGGCCATTATAAATCAGAATGTCAAACTGATTTGAATAAACAAAGTGGAGATCAAACTAACTTTACAGAAAATGAAGAAGAGGTGTCTCTTTTGATGGTGTGTCACGTGAAGGAAGAAACTCAACAAAACATGTGGTATTTAGACACTGGCTGCAGCAACCATATGTGTGGAGAGAAGGAGGCATTTTCTGACTTGGATGAATCCTTTCGCAGCTTTGTTAAGTTTGGTGACAACTCCACAATTTCTGTTATGGGAAAAGGAAAGGTAACAATCCAAACCAAAGGAAATTCCACCCACACTATTCCTAATGTTCTTTTTGTGCCAGATTTAAAGATCAACTTGCTTAGTGTGGGTCAATTACAAGAAAACGGATATGAAATTTTTATCAAAGATGGAGTATGTCAGATTCAAGACGAAAAGTTGGGCTTAATTGCTCAAGTTAACATGACGGCGAATCGTATGTTCCCACTTTATCTCCACAACACCGCTCATTCGTGCTTCTCGGCAAAATTAGAAGATGAGGCATGGCTATGGCACTTTCGCTATGGGCATCTGAATTTTGGAGGATTTAAAACACTACAACAAAAGAACATGGTGACGGGACTTCCTCAAATTACAGCTTCTTCTCAAGTTTACGAAGAATGTGTTGTTAGCAAACAACACCGTAATCAATTCCCACAAGGAAAATCTTGGAAAGCAAAGAAAGCATTGCAGCTTGTTCATTCCGACATTTGTGGGCCAATAACACCACATTCTAATGGAGGTAAAAGATATATAATTACCTTCATTGATGATTATAGTCGTAAGATATGGGTTTATTTTTTGCAAGAAAAATCTGAAGCCTTTGTAGCTTTTAAAAGCTATAAAGCGCTTGCCGAGAAAGAAGTTGGCAACCCAATAAAAGTTCTTCGCACGGATCGTAGTCGAGAATATAACTCACATGAATTTGCAATTTTTTGTGAGAACCATGGAATCAAGAGACAACTTACAGCAGCTTATACACCCCAACAGAATGGTGTATGCGAGAGGAAGAACCGCACTATTATGAATATGGTGCGAAGCCTTTTGACAACAAGTGGCATTCCAAAAAGCTTCTGGCCTAAAGCAGTTAATTGGAGCACTCATATATTGAACAGAAGTCCCACACTTGCTGTTCAAAATATGACACCGAAGGAAGCATGGAGCGGAAAGAAACCTGCTGTAGATCATTTCCGGATTTTTGGGTGTATTGCCTATGCCCATATTCCAGATGAGAAGAGGAGGAAGCTAGAAAACAAGGGAGAAAAATGCATTTTTCTTGGTGTTGGTGATAAGTCAAAAGCTTATAAACTATACAATCCTAGCACCATGAAAATTGTCATCAGCCGTGATGTGGTATTTGATGAAAAAGGCACCCGGTCATGGAATCAAAATGGTGTTAAAGAAAATATTCCAGCAGATTTTGATGATGATGAGAAATGGCTGCAGCCTATGGAGAATGAACAAGAAGAGGAAGTCACTCAAAATGTTCCAACTGATCAAAGCCCACCAGCAGCTGAATCACAAAGGCCTCAACGTGTTCGAAGAAGACCAGCATGGATGACTGATTATGAGATAATTGGAGTTGACCAAGGTGATGACCCACTAACACACTTTGCTCTGTTTTCAGATTGTGATCCTACCATTTTTTAAGTAGCTGTTAAAGAACCAAAATGGAGAAAGGCTATGGATGCAGAAATTACAACCATTGAAAGAAATGATACATGGAGCTATGTGATCTTCCAAAAGGGCAGAAGACAATTGGTGTCAAGTGGGTTTACAAGACAAAGCTGAAGGAGAATGGTAAGGTTGACAAGCACAAGGCACGCTTGGTAGCCAAGGGCTACAAGCAGGAGTTTGGTGTTGATTATAAAGAAGTCTTTGCTCCGGTTGCAAGGCATGATACAATCAGATTGGTGATTGCAATGGCAGCTCAAAACTCATGGCCTATCTTCCAGTTGGACGTGAAATCAGCATTCCTCCATGGAGAGTTGAAAGAAGAGGTATTTATTGATCAACCTCCTGGTTATGTAAAACTTGGCAATGAGCATAAAGTGTATAAGTTAAAGAAAGCTCTATATGGATTAGAACAAGCTCCACAGGCTTCGTATAATCGTATAGAAACTTATTTTTTGAAGGAAGGATTTCAAAAATGTCCTTATGAACATACACTTTTTATAAAGATTGAAGATGGAGGAAAAATGCTCATTGTTTGCTTATATGTAGATGATTTAATCTACACTGGAAATAATACAGCCATGTTTGGAAGTTTTAAGAAATCCATGATGGCTGAATTTGAGATGCCTGATCTTGGCATGATGCATTATTTTCTTGGCATTGAAGTGGTGCAATCTTCTATTGGAATTTTTATGTCTCAAAAGAAGTATGTGCGAGAAATCTTGGACATGTTTCAGATGAAGGATTGTAATCCTATAAATACTCCATCTGAGTTTGGTATGAAGCTAAACAAAGATAATGGAGGAAAGAAGGTTGATGACACTCTTTACAAACAAATAGTGGGGAGTTTAATGCATTTGACAGCAACAAGACCTGATATAATGCATGCTGTAAGTGTGATTAGCAGGTACATGGAATGTCCTACAGAGATTCATCTCTTGGCTGCAAAAAGAATTTTCCGTTACTTACAAGGTACTAAGGAGTTTGGGCTGTTCTACAAGAATGGAGAAAAGTCAAATCTGTTTGACTTTACAGATAGTGATTATGCAGGAGATTTAGATGATCGAAAAAGCACATCTGGGTATGTTTTCATGATGAGGACAGGAGTTGTTTCGTGGTCATCAAAGAAGCAACCTATTGTCACATTATCATCCACTGAAGCTGAATTTGTTGCTGCAACAGCTTGTGTTTGTCAAGCTATTTGGCTAAAGAAAATCCTTAAAGAACTGCATTTCAAGGAGGATGGACCAACTCAGATTTATTGTGACAACAGTTCAGCAATAAAGCTTTCAAAAAATCCAGTTTTACATGGTCGAAGCAAACATATAGATGTGAAGTATCATTTCTTGAGGGATCTCACAAATGATGGAGTCATTAATCTTATTTACTGCAGAAGTGAAGACCAGATTGCTGATATTCTAACCAAGCCTCTAAAGTTTCCTGCATTTCAGAAGCTCAGGAAGCTACTTGGTGTTTGTACTTCAAATGTTTCAATTTGAGGGATGGAGCTTCAAAGTTTAACTCTTATTAAACTAGATGTATGTCTGGAACATCAGTTTAAGGGAGGGATTGTTGAGGAAATTTAATAATTTGCACGTTTGGGTTGTCCTAGTCTTTAGGAGAGTCAGTAAGTTTGTCCCTGTTTACCTAGTCAATAGGAGTTTGTTTTGAACGCTGGATAGTGCCTATTTTCATATTGCTTTCAGTTATGTATTAGCCTATTTATAGGTTGTTTGTTTATCAATGAAATGTAGAAAAATATATCCTCTGCTTTCTCTATATCCTCTGCTTCCTACTGTTATTGTGCAACACGTTTTTTATTCGCTTCTTGTTTATATCACTTCAAGCTATCACCATTGATGAATGACAATTGACAATTGACCACCATGTAAGAGCCACCAGATCAGCATTCAAATCACCAATATGTACCCCACACATATGATTGGATCATACTCCATGGAAGTCATCATAGCAGCAAGTCAAGGATAATATGCGTAGAGATAAAGCAGAGAATTTTGTCAGTGTCAAAGAGGGGGTTTAAATATTGGTCTTCGGAGTGTTACAGGAAACAATATTAGCAGTTGGAAAGCAGTTGTAGAGAGTTGGTAAGTGATGTAGAGGGGGTCACTAAAGCCTACATGAAGAAACTGGACCATCAGAAGGGATCCAAGCGACGCGACAAGTGGACGGCTAAAATTCAGAATATTCAACCCAGTCGGGCGCCCAACCACACATCACCGGGCGCCCGACCATGAGCCCGATTGTTCCAGAGAGTTACTGGACTGAACTCTTGTATTTCGGGCACCCGACCATCAGGTCATCGGGCGCCCGACGAACTTTGACCGGGCGCCCAAAATTGCTCGAATTTCTGTCCAAACTCCCTAGACGAATTTTTGCTTCATCGGGCGCCCGACTAGTCCTAACTGGGCACCCAACCATGCACGATCCTGTTGCACAGTTTTTGCGGGAACTTTCCAATTTGATTCGTTTTCTTTCCTAGTTCGTTTAGGACTCTTTAATTACGCACTTAGGGTTTCTATTCCATGTTTTAGCCTTTAAATACGCTTTTAATTCGTGAAAGAGAAGGCAATTCATCTTTTATAAAATTACTCTTTGAGTTTTGGTTCCTTTTGCTTGTGGATTCGAGCATTCCTTCGAGAGATCGAAGAAGATCGATTGAGGATTCCCAATAGCTCTGTGGATTCGGAGTAGTTATCCGAGTGGAGAGACGGTGATCGATCCCCCACCCGTCTACGCTGCACCAAGTTGGTATCAAAGCGAGGAACAACCTCGAGAAGATGGCTTCTAGTGACGGCCGCGACAACCACCCCTCTGACGTTGATCAAGGGTTTCAGTTACTTACAGAGAAGATAGACAATCTCTAGGAAGCAAATAGAACGCAGATGGAGAGGATGATCGCTGCTCTAGATAGGGTATTGCTGGCTCTACCCCAACCCCAACCCCAAGTCGATGCGCCTCTACCAGCGGTTACAGCACGGAATAATCCAGTATTCCGTCAAGCACCACAACTGGCACTTCAAAGGGCCGAACATGATGACGAGGAATACAGCGACGAAGACATCAAGGACATCATTGTTCAACAAGCCACACAAGGAGATACACACGTAGATCACAATGGCAGAAGCTTCCAAGGCAAAGGTGAGCTTCCCTACTTCAATGGCTCATTAAGCATCGAAGCCTTCATTGATTGGCTCGCGGAAATCGAAAGGTTTTTTTATTATGTCGGTGTCTCGGGAGATAAACAAGTAAAGCTTGTGGCCTACAAGTTAAAATCCGGTGCATCCGCATGGTGGGAACAATTACAAACTTCCCGTATCCAGCAAAACAAGTTGCCCATCCGCACTTAGCCCAGGATGAAACGACTATTGAAATCCAGGTTTTTACCTAGCGACTATGATCAAATATTGTTCCAGCAATATCAAAATTGCAAACAAGGGTCTAGGACTGTCGCTGAATATAAGACCGAGTTCAATCGATTGACAGTACGAAACGAATTATCTGAGACAGAATCTCGAAAGACCACGAGATCCATTGGTGGCCTACGACCCGCAATCCAGGATCGAATGCATCTTCTTCCGATCTGGACTGTTGGGGATGCATCCCGAATGGCTACCCGAGCTGAAACACAACTTGCCCGAATTCCTGCACGAACTTATTCATCAGCCCGCGTACCTACGACGGGTCCCATGCAGGATACGACCCTGTCTAAGGGAAAAGAACCAGTTGGTAGGCATCCACAACCACCTCCGACCGTGAACCGCGATGCAGGCAGCGGTCCATCTAGGCTACAGAGAATCACCCCTACGACAGTGGATCCAAGCCGAGCCCCTAATCCTTATGCTCAACCGAGGCCTAGCAATTGCTTCGGTTGTGGCCAACCGGGTCACTTATCCAATGTCTGCCCTCAGCGCCCCACCGCCAACTTAGCCACTAATGAGGGTGGTCATGAAGAAGAATATGTTGAAGAAGGGGACATCGGTGAAGAATTTGATCAAGTTACTGAAGAAGAGGAAGACGGCACAGAATGGTTGACAGAGGACCAAGGTGAGTCCTTGGTTATTAGGCGATTATGTTATACACCACGACAAGAAATACACCCCTAGAGCCACAACATCTTTCGTACCCGTTGCACAGTGAATGGGAAAGTGCGTGATGTCATCATCAATGGTGGGAGTAACGAGAACATAGTATCCAAAGTTATGGTGGACAAGCTCTGTCTTCCGACTACAAAGCACCCAGCCCCGTATTCCATTGGATGGATCAAGAAGGTCGGAGACACTAAGGTAATTGAACAATGCCTCATCTCATTTTCAATTGGTAGAAGTTACGAGGATGAAATTTTGTGTGATGTCGTAGATATGGAAGCGTGTCATATGCTTCTCGGTCGCACATGGCAGTCGGACCGAGATGCGACCCATCGTGGGCGTGATAACACTTACACGTTCATTAAGGATGGACAGAGGAGGGTTCTAGCTCCTAGGGCGCCGGAGGGCCAACCCGAGGCTTCTAAATTGGAGGGGAGCTCCCTCCTCCCCCTACGAGAATTCGTACATGAAACTAAGGATACCGGTGAAATCTTTGCTGTAGTAGTTAAAGGTGAAGTTCAAGAAGTATCAAATATTCCACCTGCCCTACAACCATTGTTGAATGAATTTTGGGAGATTTGGCCCAAAGACCTTCCTCATGGGTTACCTCCGATGCGGGATATTCAGCACCATATCGATTTTATCCCGGACACTAGTTTGCCCAATCGACCGCATTACCGAATGAGCTCAAAGGAATGTGAGATTCTCCAAGGTCAGGTGGAGGAGTTATTAAACAAGGGACTACTCGGGGAGAGTATGAGTCCTTGTGCAGTCCTAGCTTTATTAACACCAAAGAAGGATGGAAGTTAGCGTATGTGTGTTGATAGCAAGGCTATTAACAAGATCACCATCAAGTACAGATTCCCTATTCCCCGACTCGATGACATGCTGGATATGCTTGAGGGATCCAGAGTATTTTCAAAGCTAGATTTACATAGCGGGTATCTCCAAATCCGTGTCCACCCCGACAATGAATGGAAAACAGCTTTTAAAACCAAGGATGGGTTGTACGAATGGTTGGTAATGCCCTTCGGGTTGTCGAATGCCCCAAGTACTTTCATGCGCCTCATGAATCAAGTCTTAAAACCATTCATAGGCAAATTCGTCGTGGTATACTTTGACGACATACCGATATATAGTCAGGGAGAAGCAGAGCATGTTGAACACCTCAGGCAAGTCCTTCAAAGTGCTACAAGAAAACAAGTTATATCTGAACTTGAAAAAGTGTAGTTTTATGACAGACCATCTGTTATTCTTGGGGTTCATCGTATCATCCACCGGTATCCGGGTCGATGAAGACAAAGTGAAGGCCATCCGTGAGTGGCCTACCCCCACCAACATCCATGAAGTTCGCAGTTTTCATGGGTTGGCCACATTTTATCGCCGCTTTGTCAGGAATTTCAGTACAATCGTAGCACCAATCACGAACTGTATAAAGAAAGGAACGTTTCAGTGAACAGAAGAAGCTAATCGTAGCTTTGCGGAAATCAAGCACAAATTATCATCCACACCGGTTCTTGTTTTACCCAGCTTCGACAAGGTCTTCGAAGTGGACTGCGATGCGTCCTATGTGGGTATTGGAGTAGTTTTATCTCAAGGGGGCAGGCCCGTAGCCTTCTGCAGTGAGAATCTCAGTGAGGCCCACAAGAAATGGTCCACGTATGAAATAGAGCTGTACGGGGTGATACAGGCTCTTCGGCATTGGCGACACTACCTCATTCAGAGGGAGTTTGTTCTTTTTATTGACCATCAAGCCTTGAAGTTTATTAATAGCCAGACTAATGTTAGCCGTGTACATGCCAGGTGGATTTCGTTTTTACAGGAATTCACATTTGTTTTGAAGCATAAGTTCGGTCAACAAAACAAGGTTGTTGATGCCTTAAGCCGTCGTGCCGACCTTCTCGTCGTTATGAGCATGGAAGTTATCGGATTCGACTGTCTCAACGAGCTCGATGCTGAAGACGATGAATTCACGGACATATGGCTGGCAATCAATGAAAGTAGACCGAGTGATTTCCTCATACAAGACGGTTTCTTCTTCTATGGTAATCGACTATGCATTTCGCAATGCTCCCTCCGGGAGAAAATCATCCTTGAGTTGCATGGGGTGGCATTGGAGGTCACTTGGGTCGAGACAAAACGAAGGCTCTAGTCGATGAGCGATATTATTGGCCTCATCTAGGCCGTGACGTTGGTCGGATGGTTCAGCGATGCCACATTTGCCAATCATCCAAGGGTCACACACAAAACACGGGTCTCTACACCCCATTACCTGTACCGGAAAGCCCTTGGGAGGATATCTCCATGGATTTTGTTCTAGGTCTCTCACGAACACAACGTAGCATGGACTCCGTGTTCGTGGTGGTAGACAGGTTCTCCAAGATGGCGCACTCCATCCCCTACAAGAAGACATACGACACGATGGGCGTAGCCAATCTTTTCTTCCGAGAAACCGTGCGATTACACGGCATTCCCAAGACCATCACCTCCAACAGAGACACGAAGTTCGTAAGCCACTTTTGGCAAACTTTGTGGAATCAATTCGAAACACAACTTCATTTCAGTAGCGCATACCATCTCCGCAGACAGATGGGCAGACTGAAGTGGTGAATCGTACGTTGGGAAATCTTATACGATGCATTTCTGGGGATAAACCAAAGCAATGGGACTTGGCGCTGTCACAAGCCAAGTTCGCCTTCAATAATATGGTAAACTAATCCACAGGAAAGTCACCATTTCAAATCGTCTATGGACGAACTCCCCAACACACTCTCGACCTAGTTCCGTTGCCGAAGATTCCGGGCAAGAGCATAGCTGCGGAGCACATGGCCGAAGGAATCACCAAGTTACAGAAGTTCGGGATAAGCTCGTAGAGTCCAATGAAAATTACTCAAAGAGCGCTAACAAACATCAACACACCAAGGTGTTTGAGGTCGGAGACCATGTCATGGTCCATTTGCGCAAAGAACGCTTCCCCACCGGCACTTACAACAAGCTCAAACAGAAGAAGTTGGGCCAGTACCGATTCTCAGAAAGCTAGGTGATAATGCCTATGTGGTGGACCTCCCGGAAGAGTATGAAATCTCACGAACGTTTAATGTGGCAGATTTGTTTAAATACCATGAACAAGAACCGAACAAGAACTCGGGGTCGAGTTCTTTTCAAGTGGAGGGAATTGATGTAGAGGGGGTCACTGAAGCCTACATGAAGAAACTGGACCATCGGAAGGGATCCAAGCGAAGCGACAAGTCGATGGCTAAAATTCAGAATATTCAACCCAGTCGGGCGCCCGACCGCACATCACCGGGCGCCCGACCATGAGCCCGATTGTTCCAGAGAGTTACTAGACTGAACTCTCGTATTTCGGGCGCCCGACCATCAGGTCATCGGGCGCCCGACCATGTCATCAGGCGCCCGACGAACTTTGACCGGGCGCCCGAAATTGCTCAAATTTCTGTCCAAACTCCCTGGACAAATTTTTGCTTCATCGAGCGCCCGACCAGTCCTGACTGGGCGCCCGACCATGCGCGATCCTTTTGCACAGTTTTTGCGGGAACTTTCCAATTTGATTCGTTTTCTTTCCTAGTTCGTTTAGGACTCTTTAATTACGCACTTAAGGTTTCTATTCCATGTTTTAGCCTTTAAATACTCTTTTAATTCATGAAAGAGAAGGCAATTCATCATTTATAAAATTACTCTTTGAGTTTTGGTTCCTTTTGCTTGTGGATTCGAGCATTCCTTCGAGAGATCGAAGAAGATCGGTTGAGGATTCCCGATAGCTCCATAGATTTGGAGTAGTTATCCGAGTGGAGAGACGGTGATCGATCCCTCACCCGTCTACGCTACGCCAGTAAGTCAAGAGGAAGAAGCTAAGAGATGAAAGAATCTTTCCATAAGAACTCTTGAACTTAATCAATGGAAGTTTTTTAAGAAATATACACCTGCCAAGTCCAGAAGATTTTTTTATGGACAACCATTTGGTGCATTGAGCAAGGTTTCAGATAATGGTACTCATATTGGCCAGTACGGGCCCGTATTGGAACCCCCACATTGCATATCGGAGGGGATTAATACAAGTATGATATGGCCGTATAATATCAGATATTTAGAACTAGGGCGTAAGGGATTGCTTTTAGCTATTCTCCACAGTCTTCAAGTTATCTGCATGTACTCAATGGGGCTGAGTTGGAAATGGGGCACATGGTTGAGGGATGCTGAGTTCCTTAATGGGGATTAGACAATTCAATGAAAGGAGGTTATGGTTTCTTTCATCATGTTCGCCAAAAGGCAAATAAGGAATACAAATGCTTAGTTGCAGAATCCTCCTAACTAGGGACCACTCCCACTTCGGAATCTCACTATATATTTTTTTTTTGAAACGATGATGATATTTCATAAATAAAATAAAATAAAGGGCCGCAGCCAAACACTATACAAAGAAAAAAAAAAATACAAATGTTGAAAGAGAGACTTCCCCACTTCCACACCCGAATTTGTTGCCACTTCGCTTCACACTTCGTGCAACTATAGGCAAATGCCCCCATATCACATATTGGAGGAAGCTGATAAGGATGCAAGTTATAGCCGATATGGCCTTATCATGCCCGATATTCAGAGCCATGGCCTAGAGGCATTACAAAGAATTCAAACGGTGGTAGCTTTTAGGCTTTTAGCTCTTGTGCAAGGTCTTGGAAGTTTTCTATATTTACTCAATGGGGCTGAGTTGGAAATGGGACACATGGATGAGGAATGGTGAGAAATTTCAGCGGAGATCAGCGAATACAGTGTAAGGGGATTATGGTTTCTATCATCATGTTCACAAAAAAAAAAAAAGGCAAATGCTCTCACCAATGAGTTTCTAGATGGATGTCGAGAACCTGCGCACCTAAGTAATTTAATTTTCTGGATTTCATGTAATTTTCTTCCTTCAAAAATTAGCATTACCAATAAGCAAGAAAAAAATTGTCAAGCACTTTTTTTTTTTCATGGGTAACCTGAAATGCCCAAGATTTTGTAGATATTTGAGATGCACATTAACAGGAATGCTCGCTTAAAGGTGCCAGTACCAATGCACCAGCACAAGAATACAAGATAGTCTTAGATCCATGCAAAGAAGAATTTTAGAAGACACAAAAAAAATAAAAAATAAAAATAAAAATAAAATAAACATTCAGAAGAAGCCAATCAACAAGAATTTCATGGTATCTTGGTGCAGTTTTTTTTAAAGGAAATTACTTTGCAGATTAACAGTACCCCAAGCTTCCAAAAACATCCATTCCACAAAATCACCAAGTATTGCAGTTCTTTCGAGACCAATAAAAGCAATTATTATCCATATAAAGAATAATAATGTATCCTGGTTAATCCTAAAGGGAACATTCAATGGAAGTTTTGGTTTTTTTTTTTTTTTTTTTTTTTTGAATGGTAACATGAAATTTTAGAAAGAGCAAGTAAAAAAATAAGAAAAAAGAAACAAAGGGAAGGGATGGCAAGAGTTCAATCCTGCCTGCAAAGATCAAAGAAAACCACCCTGGGAATCCAATTCGTCTTCCCTTTTACAACCCTAAAAGAGCATAAGACCCAAAGCCCAAACACCATACGCTTAGCCTTACAAAACACTTCTCAGATTTATTCTTGAAGGTCCATTGTTTTGTTTCTTCCAAACAGACCAGATAACCACCAGCAAGGAAAGGCACCAGAAAGCAAACTTTCCTTTACCCTCAGCTCCCCGATTCCATGCTTGCACTAACGCATCGGGAGATGCCAGCATGGTCCAAATCAGTTCAAACCTAGATAAGATCTCCCTCTAGAACCCCAGAACAAACTCACAATGGATAAAGAGAGACAGATTTCACTTAAGACATAATGCAAACATTTGTAATTATCTTCTTTCTACTTCTAATATGATCAATGATTAGAACTTCGCCATTTACAAGAAGAAAACTAAACACAACCACCCCATGAAGGCCGGGATATCACAATAAGGAAGCACTGTGCTGTATGCTCTCTCAAACCACTCATTGTACCATCATTGAGGAATCTACAGAGTGATCTAAACGTGAAGACTCCAGGAGAACCAAACTACCAATAGCAATATCCCCGGCCTGAGAAGAAAGTGTCAAAATACAGACGCAATCTTGCAGTCTAGCAAAATCCTCTGTTTCCCTCCACATTAAATTTCTTTGAAAGCATGACACACCACATCATCGAATATCCCAACTCGAAGAGCTGACTAATCGTCACTTCCTTATCAGAGACAATGCTATACAGCCTTCAATAAGGTTGAATGAATGCCTTATTGTCATCCCAAGGATCTGATCAAAACATAATGCAACTGCCATCTCCAATAATGAACGCCCAGTCTGGGGCCCACCTGAGTTTGGACCTGACCCTTCATCAGGTCTGAATGGCCTGGATTTCAGATACACTACATGGTGGACCGCCTATTCAAATCAACGGTTGGCATCCAGACAAAACTTGTCCCCCGTGGTGTGGCCCCCCTGAGTTTTGGATCTGGCTGATTTTTGGTTACCAGGATAACTTGAGGTCACACATCTACAGATAGTTGAATGTGATGAATGCATCACGTGTGCCTTGCTTCTGTCTGGTACAACCACAAGTACCAGTACCACCAGAGCATGCCCCCTCACAAAATTCATAGGTTCAATTCATTCATAACATCATAATCTCAGCCCGGTCCCAGCTATTTTTATTTTTTATTTTTGGAAACAATGCCTTGTCCCAGATATATGGGGTGGCTCAAAATTAAACATACAACTAAATATATCAAAATTGAAAATGTTAAGGTCGATTTCCAGTCAACATTCGACTTTTGCCCTTGGGTTCAAAGGAGAACTGAATGCCAGATTTAGATGAACTGCTCATCACAACAAATTAAAAAAATAAAAATAAAGAAAGAAAGAAAGAAAAAACTAAGAAGTGAATTTAAGATTGAATTTGAACAATCTTAGCAGTCTATAATTCACAAATTGAATGTCCTTAGTTGCATTTGAGATATCGATTAGCAACAAATCTAGAACTGCTTCAACTCACTTCATTTAGGAAGCACACAAATGTCCAGATTTGAATTTTTTTTTTTTTTTTAAGATCGATGAGATTCAGAAATTTTGACAGATATGATTTAGTAAGGAAACATGCTAGTTAGATGTTTAAGAAGGTCAAAAGAAAACTATAGAAGCAATAACACATCAGAAGCAAAATATAGAAGCAACAAGAGGTCACACCGGCAAACGGATCGTCCTTGAATTCTGAACTATAGCCTTCCTGATTGATTGCCGTATCCACCAGTATGCATATGTTGAAAATCTGCAACCGGCTTGGGGTTTGAATTTCTCCAAGCTCTTCATAAGACCCATACTTCCCTCCTGATACAGAAGTTTGTTCATGCTCAGTTCATAAAGGAAAAGAGGAAGAATGCGAAATTACTCTTGCCATAAGGTAGATTGAAGTGACATGCAGAGGTAATCTCGGCTTTTGAGCAATACCGTTGCACCGAAATATATATACATCACAGTTAGAATAGTTAGGAGAGATTTTTGGGGAGTTACTTCCCCTGTTTTCTAGATTAACTCACATCCTACCCATAATTGTTAAATAGATGTCAATGTAATATGCTTCGAATAATAAAAGCTGGGATCAATCGAATGCATATTGAAAATGTTCAGTGAAAACAGAATTTTGGGGGGGGGGGGGGGGGGGGGGGGGGTGCTCACAATGACGATCACCTAGTGCAAAAATCAACCCAATCCAATCATCTAGTGGGACACCCATAAAAAACAATGCACAACCACCCAAAAGCCTCCAAAATAAGTGTTGGGGGATATCCAACCTTTCCAACAGCTGTGCCCCAGCATGATGATGGGACAGCCCGAAAATCAGGCCAATTCAATCATCAGTGGACCACAACTTAAATTTTGAGGTTTTTGAGAGGATGTACATTGTTTTCCATGAAGTGGCCCACTTCATGATTGGATCAACCTGGTTTTAAAGGCGTCTCAGCATCATGGTGGGGCACACCTTATAGACGGTTTGGATGTTATACAAAAACCACGCAGACCCCACAAAAGCCTGTTCACAATGTAGTTGTGGTGAAAACATTACCACAATAACATGACTAGCACACATATAAGAGTTCTGTTGGAATTTATTTTATTTTTATTTTTTTTTTTTCCGGGTGGGGGGGAGTTATTACACACACCCCCCCCCCCCCCTTGATAGTCACATTGCAATGTTAGCCACCCTCACTTTGGGAATCGATACCATGAACTCAGTGTTGAAACGAGGCTATCTTGACTCCATGCTAATTGCCAAATAGTTGAGCTGTTTAAGGCCCAACATGTTGTGTGTGTATGCATGCCATGCAACCTATCCACCAAGCCAAGCCAACTGTCAGGTGGAAATGCCCTAAGAATCAGGCCAATCCAATCATCAGGTGGACCAACCATAGAGAATGATGGACAACAACCCGAAAGCTCCAAATTCAGTGTGGGGCCAACCATTTTGTATGTGCCATCCAACCCATCCAAAAGTGGGGGCCACGAGGATGATGGGTGCAAATCCAATCATCATGTGGACCCAACCACTTGAATCTAGAGGTTTTTGTGATGATTTTGACATCGTTGTCAATGGCACGGTCCACCTGAAGATTGATAAGCATGATTTTTGGTGTCCCATCTTCATGGTGAGGCAGACCTGACACACGTTTTGGACGCCATGCAAAAAACACGCTCCACCGCTACACACACACACACCCACATCGGCACCCACACACACAAATATGTAAGTCCCAAGATAATATCTACTTGATTTGCATATGTACGTACGATTTACAGCAATTCTATAAACTTACTCTCAGATGCAGTTTTGTTAAAAAAATCTGGTCGGTTTTTCTACAAATTTGCAATGGTCGATGTTTACATCGGATTTGGTAACAGGATCCTCCAGACGTTCACCTTCCTTCAAGCCAGCTTCCTTTTAAACCTGAAAGAACACAAGAGAAAACTAAGGGTGGCCGGCATCCAGCCGTTGGCCCTCCGAAGCTTAAGTCAGATGGGACATGGTTATAAAAGGAAACAGCTTATCCTGTTGATCCTTAGGTAAGGGGATGGCCTGGTCCAATTAGACATCTGGTCGATTACGTTCCCTGATGGTGATCCCCTGAGGTTCGGAGCTACGAACAAAGATAAGCCCAAAATCGGTCTATATGAGCTGCTGGTACTAAAAAGGCGGAGGACGTTCAGGCTCGGGGATAACTTCTCGCATATTTGAGATGCAGAACCTTTCAACGACCACAAATCGAGATCCTCGCATATTCAGATGGGTATACCGTACTTTCCCGATATGCGAGCCTCGACTAGAAGGGCCCGGTGGTTCGGAAGTTGCGTACCGTACTTTTCCAATATGCGAGCCTCGACCAGAAGGGCTCGCAGGTTGAATACCGTCACAAAGGCGCTCGCAGGCCTCGAGTCTTCGCTATCTTCGACCACTGCAATTTGGCTATAACAGATGCCCCCCTAGTCCTTGTCGTCAAGGAGTCTAAGGGAAGGACTTGCTTACTGGCACGCATAACCACCTAATGCCTTTCTCGGAGGTGAAGCCGTACATGATTGGACTGTCATTGATAAGCGCCAGCTTTCCGCAGCTTTTCGGCAAAGAGGAAATGAAGAGGCGTCCGCCACATATCCGCGGAATTAATAACCATGTCCGTTCGACTGCTGTGCCAAACGAACAATCATAGCGTGTCACCATATCTTAAGGAATGATTGCTTATAAATAAACGGAGCCTGTAAAGTTTTCGAAATTTCATCCGAAGTTTACGAAAATCCTCCCTCTTTCCTTGCTTCCTTCTTTCCTCTGGTGTAACTCTCTGTCTCTGGCGTAACTTCGTTTCTGTGGTGAAACTCCGTTCCTCCGATTCCTTCTGGTATAGCTTCATCCTTCATTCTTCCTCTTTCCCAAAGTACTATTTTCCTCCCTCTTTTTATCTTAAACAACCATGGCGGGGGATTCTGATGAGGATACCGTCCCCCCGGGGGATGCTACCCCAGAATCTTCTTCCTCCAACAATGCGAGGGTTCCGGCCGGTAGATACTCTGCGTCCGGGTACCCTTCCATAATGACGGAGGAACGGCTGAGTGAGTTGCGATAAAGATACCAAGTTCCCAACTCAGTTATTTTTCAGTTGCCCCAAGGGGGAGAAACCCCGGACTCACCTCCCCCCGGTTGTGTAGCCCTTTATGAGTATTTCTTCATCCTTGAGGTGCGCCTTCCCCTTCACCCCTTCATTCGCGGTGTACTCCGGAGTTACAAGATTGCCCCCGGGCAACTTATTGTAAACTATTGGAGAGTAATTCTGAGTTCTTTCGTTCTTTGGGCGCAAGCCGGTAACGGAGAGTTAACTGCCGAAGAGTTCCTCCGAATGTACCAACTCAAGAAAGCCCCCTCCAGCGAAGGCTGGTATTACCTGCGTTACTGGCACCGGGATAATTTCGTCTTGGGGAAACCCTCTTCAAATTACCCCGGATGGAGGAAATGCTGGTTTTATGCTTCTGGGAGTTGGGAGTCTGAGACAGGGTCCACCTCTGGGGGCCATAACATGAGCCGATTTTTCGGTGAAGGTGGCCGTAGCTTCACTCTTCTTAGATTTATGAACCGACTTTGGATTCTCTACTTATCTAACCTTTGCTCATGTTTGCAGGTGTTCCAACTGTGAGGAAGCCGAACTTGAAAGGAGGAATTCACGAGAAGATCGTGAAGGTCTACAAGTTACCTGCTCGCGACAAGCACATCAAGGCTTGTTTGTCAGCCTCTCGACTCGCAGCTGCTGGGTTGATATCTCGCGAGGAGGTCGCGATGACGAACGTGGGGGAGAAGAGAGGGTTGCTGCCTCGCTTAAAGGGCACCGACTCGAAGAGGCAAAAGAAGACATCTGCCGGTCCCTCTCACCCGTCTAATCGGCCGGGTGAAACTGCCCAAACCCCACTACCTGAGACTGCGGTATCTGTGCCAGTGGTTTCTGCACCGGTGGTTCCTCCTGAACCACCGGTCATTAATATCATTGACAATTCCCCGAGGAACAACGGGGCAGGGTCAAGTTGCCCCCCAGTGGAAGAACCTCGCGAGCCAGAAGGTGCTCGCGAGATGATTCCTGCTCGCGAGCAGACCGCTGCTCAAGATGCGAGCCCAGCTGGGCTAGTCGTAACCCAGCCCTCTGGAGTCGGAACATTCACCGTCCCCAGCCACCTACACCCCATCTGCAAGTTTCTTTTTTATAACATCTCCCCCCAAACTTTTGGTGCCCTCCCCGAACCAAGTCCTGAAGACCTCTCTCTTGACGCGGGAGTAAGGATGGTCCAGGTAAAATATGCTCTGATTTTACCCAATTTTTTGCTTTCTTCGTTGACTTTCGAACGCTTATCTCATAGTCTTCCTTCCTTTCTACAGGGCTTGGATCTCATCATACGGACGAGGCGTGATATCCTCGCCGCCCGTTGTATAATAGATGAGGCCGAGGGGAAGAGGGTTGCCTTGGAGAAAGCGGTCCACGGAAGGGACCAAGTCATTAAGTCCCGCAAGACTTTGATCGCGAAGATGACTGAAGAGAGAAAGATCCTCATCGAGAAGGTTCAAGTCCTGACTGATAGATATTAGACTTTGGACTCGAACTTCGCCAAGCTCGCGGAGATGAAGGAGAAGGTAGAGAGAGAAAGAGAGATCTCCCGTCAAGACAAGATCTTGCTGGAGGAGGAGCTCGCAGAAAGTAAGTCGCAGCTCAAGGAAGTTAGCGACAATCTGGCAAAAAAGCGCTCCACCCTTGCGCAGCTCAAGGATTACTCGATCCATTGGGAGGAGGAGAGAGTGGCCCTTGTCAAGATGCTCTCCGAAGAAGGGGCTCGAGCCATCATGGAGTTCCAGACTTCGCAGTTGTACGACGATGAAAGATATGAGTCGTACGATGCTGGTCGCGACTTCGCACTACGAGTGGTGAAGCGAATGTCTCCATCTTTCGATATGGGAGAGTTCGAGAAGGTCGCGGCTATCATAGCTGCGGAGGAAAGGGCGGCTGCCGAGAACGAGGTGACTGAGGTCACTCAAGCGGGAGGGGTCTCGGAAGTGGGCCCTGAAGCTGAGAGTACCGCTCCTCCCCCGACCGATGCGCAAGGATGACCATCTTTCTTCTTTTTATCTATCTCATGCATCAGTTTTTGCCTTTCATTTGTAAACAACTTGACATTTGTAGTCAATGAGAAAAAAAAATTTGATGATATTATTTCCGTCTTATTTCTCCTTCTTTTGGTTCTTGCTTTCTCGTGTACTGAATGCCTTCATACTTAACTCACGAAGCAATGAGTTAAGCTCAATCCGGGGGTCTTGGTGACCATGTCGGCGTGGAGATAGACTGATCTATCGATTGAGGCTTTGATTCCACCAAGGGCAGAAGATTGGCCAAGAGAATGTGCGTATTCTCTTCGGGGCTATTCAGGTCCAATCAAATGGAGTGGCGACCAAAAGACACTCCACCTTTATTCGAATATCGTTCAAACTTACATCGAACTAACGGAAATACCGTAGCAGATGCTCTACGTGCCAAGGGCGACGTAAGGGTCTTCCTTGCATATCTTCGAGATAATAGGTACCTGGTCGCACAATTTTGATAACCCGATACGTGCCTTCCCAATTTGGATCCAACGAACGAGCAGGAATTCCGAGGTTCTGTCTAAGAACCAAATCGCTGAGCTGGAAAGCTCTGGGCCGGAACTTGGCATCATGGTAACGAGAAATGCGCTGCTAATAGGCTGCTGCTCAAAGCTGGGAGGTATCCCTTCTTTCTTCCAAGAGATCGAGATGAAGCCTCAACCCATCTTGGTTATTCGTGGAATCGTACTGCTCTATTCGATACGAGGGGACTTGGACTTCGACTAGGACGACTGCCTCGGTGCCGAAAGCTAAAGAGAAGGGGGTTTCTCCGGTTGACGTTCGAGTCGTAGTTCTGTAGGCCCATAGGACTTCGGGTAGGAGCTCTGACCACATGCCTTTACATTCATCGAGCTTAGTCTTCAGATGATGTTTGATGATCTTGTTAACTGCTTCAACCTGCCCATTAGCCTGAGGGTGATACGGTGAGGTGCGAACACTTCGTATCTTCCATTTTTCACAAAATTCTGAGAACGCGGCATTGTCGAATTGCTTTCCATTGTCGGTGATTATAGTATGAGGAAGCCCATAACGGCATATAATATTTCTCCACATGAACCTAGTGGTTTGCTTTTCAGTGATTCTACCTAATGGTTCTGCCTCGACCCATTTGGTGAAATAATCAACTGCTACGATCGCAAATCTGCTCTGACCTTTCTCGGTGGGCAAGGGCCCGATGATATCGACTCCCCATTGGGCGAAGGGCCAGGGGTCATCCACTGGTGTCATTTGCTCGTACGGTACATGAGGTATAGGAGAATATCGCTAGCACTTGTCACATCTTTTTGAAAATTCGATTGCGTCCGCCTTCATAGTGGGCCAATAATACCCTTGCCTCATTGCTTTATATGCTAGAGAGCGTCCCTTAGGATGGTTACCACATGCCCCCTGGTGTATTTCATCGAGAACGCAACGTGCTTCTTCTGGATGAAGACACCTTAAGTATGGTAAAGTAAAGCTCTTACGCAATAGTACTTCGTTAAGTAATGTATACCTGGCAGCGCGATGACGAATTTGCCGTGCGGATTTTTTATCATCCGGGAGCCGTCCATCTTTGAGATAAAGGACGATGGGGTCCATCCAACATGGAGATGAGCATATTGTGACTACTTGCTCGGGGGTCGTTTGACAAGTACTCGGAGCATGAAGATGCTCGATGGGAATAGATCGCAGTAATTCAGACTCTGGTGCAGAGGCCAGCTTTGCCAGGGAATCTGCGAGTTTGTTCTTCTCGCGAGGGATGTCAACTATTTCATATTCCTTCAGCTTCGCGAGCAGGATAAGTGCTCGAGATTTATATAAAGCCATCCGCTCTTCTTTCGCCTCGAATCGCCGAGTACTTGATTGACTATGAGCTGAGAATCGCTGTGAATAAGTAGGCTTTGAATCGAGAGAACGTTTGCTAGTTCGAGGCTGACGATCAGAGCCTCATATTCTGCTTCATTGTTTGAGACGTGAGAGTCAAATCGTAAGGCATATTGAAAGCGCGACCCGTCGAGAGCAACTAAAATTAAGTCCGCTCCGCTACCGGTGGCCCATGAGGATCCATCCACAAAGAGCAACCAGGAGGTCTGGTCGTTGGTCGTAGAGTTATCATTGGAGGAGGAATATGTGAATTCGGTAACGAAATCGGCTACGGCCTGACCCTTAATGGCGGTTCTAGGGCAGAACGAAATATCATGCTTGCTGATCTCAATCGCCCATTTAGTTAATCGCCCCGAAACTTCAAGTTTTTGAAGGACATGTCTTAACGGATGATTTGTTGGCACCAATATAGCGTGGGCTTGAAAATAGGGTCGCAGTTTTCGGGCGGCAGTGACCAAGGCGAGGGCTAATTTCTCCATATCAGAATACCGAGTTTCGGCATCCACCATTGCTCGACTAATATAATAAACGGGCTTTTGTACCCCGGAATCTTCTCTTATTAATGCGGCACTAACGGCCGTAGAAGACACAGATAAATAAAGAAGAAGCTGCTCATGTGCCACAGGTTTGGATAAAACGGGGGGTGCACTCATATATTGCTTCAGTTATTGAAATGCTTCTTTGCACTGTGGAGTCCACTCCCAGTCGGCTTTGGCGGTGGCTCGAAGGAGCTTAAAGAAGGGTAAGCACTTATCAGAGACACGTGAAATAAACCTGTTCAACGGTGCGATGCGACCAGCCAAACGTTGGACATCTTTGAGAGTGGACGGAGACTTCATCTCGATCAAAGCCTTTATTTTCTCAGGATTCGCCTCGATTCCTCGTTGGCCGACCATAAATCCGAGAAATTTTCCAGCGGACACTCCGAATGCACATTTTTCTGGATTTAGCTTCATATGATACTTCCTCATTAAGTCGAAGGCTTCTCGAACATCTGCGAGGTGGTCGTTTTCTACAACGCTTTTTACGAGCATGTCGTCGACATAAACCTCCATATTCCTACCAATTTACGCGGCGAATATTTTATTGACCAGGCGCTGATAGGTGGCTCCTGCGTTTTTAAGACCAAAAGGCATTACCTGGTAGCAATACAGGCCGCGGTCAATAATGAAGGCAGTGTGTTGACTGTCGGGTGGATGCATCATAATCTGGTTATAACCAGAATAAGCGTCCATAAAACTGAGCAGGGCATGCCCTGCCGTTGAATCAACCAATTGGTCGATTCGCGAAGTCGGGAAACTGTCTTTCGGGCACGCTTTGTTCAAATCAGAGTAGTCAACGCACATTCTCCACTTGCCGTTAGCCTTTCGAACGAAGACCACGTTCGCGACCCATTCTGGGTAGTCAACTTCCTTTATAAAATTGACTGTTAGCAGCTTCTCGACTTCTGCCTTAATCACCATTTGCCTTTCTGCAGTGAAGGCACGCCGACATTGGTGAACAGGCTTGTACTTCGGATCAACATTCAAACGATGTACAATGACGCTAGGGTCGATACCTGGCACATCACAATGGGACCAAGCAAATACATCTTGGTATTCAGTGAGAAAACGAACCAGATTTTCGCGAAAGACACTGCTTAAAGAAGAACCAACGTAGACTTTTTTGGACGAATTGTCTTCAGATAAGTAGATTGCAACTGTCTTCCCCTGGAGTTCCTGATTGGAGAGCACTCTCCCTTGGATCCAACGATGTAGCCATCAGAGGGCTCGATGAATCTTTTGTCACCATCATAACTGGCGTTGCCTGGGCCTTCTTTCGGTCTTGTACGGCGATCTCGTAACACACCCGCGCCTCCTTTTGATTCCCTCGTACACCCCCGACTCCATTTGGAGTGGGGAATTTGATGCATAAGTACAGGGGGTGTAAAGCTGCCCCTATCTTATTGAGCGAAGGTCGGCCCAAAATGGCGTTATACGCTGATCTCCGATCCACCACCAGGAAATTAACGAAGATAGTAGTTTTTGCTGGGCTTTCTCCGAAGGTGACTGGAAGGTCGATGCTTCCTTCCAGTGTTACCACTTCGCCCCCGAAGGCGACGAGAGGAGTTAAGACCGGTTTGAGTAGGCCCCTGGCGAGTGCCATTTTGTTGAAAGCTTCCAGATAGAGAATATCAGCGGAGCTACCTGTATCCACCATAATACGATGAGTCAAATAATTTGATACCTTTAATGCGACCACGATGGAGTCTTCGTGAGGGAAGTGAATCCCTTCTGCATCTTCAAAAGAAAAGGAGATCGGAGGATGGCCGGGATTCGACGCATTGGGCGTCTTTTCCAACCAATAGATATGCTTAGGCTTCTGAAACGCCTTGCGAGTGTATGTTTTTCTTGATGCTTGAGAATCTCCCCCGCAAGTCAGTCCTCCGGCGATGGTCCGGATCTCACCAGTGGGTTCAACATCTTCTTGCGAAGTGTGATGTTGAGGTGACTTCTTCTGGTGTGATGGGGCTTCCGCCCTTTTAGGTGACCGACCCTGTCAGGCTACGTAATCTCGAAGATGACCTTTCCGAATGAGAGCTTCGATGTGATCTCGCAGAGATATACAATCTTGGGTGTTGTGCCCATGATCTTTGTGGTAATAGCAAAATTTACTCATCTCTTTTTTCAGGGTCAAATTTGATCTTTGAAGGCCACTTCACGTAAGGCTTGTGCTTGATCTCCATTAATACTTTCTCAAGAGATTGGATAAGAGGGGTATAATTATGATATTTACCAGAGTAAGGCTTCTTAGGGGAGCAGTCCCATCGATCACGCCGGTATTTCTTGTCGGGAGGAGAAATCTCCTCAGGCTTACGCTTCTTGCCATGTACATCATGACGTGCCAAAGCGACTTCTTCCGCATTGATGTATTTCTAAGCCTTTGCCTGAAGCTTCGTCATAGTTTTAGGAGGGTTCTTATCCAAGGCGAATCTGAATTTTTCGCCTGTAATTCCAGCTATGAGGGCGGTGAGGCCTTTATCTTCGGTATAACCTTCAGTCTGGACGGCTTCTGCAGTGAACCGAACTGTAAACTCCTTTATCGTCTCCCCATGCTGCTACTTCAAGTCCATTAAGTGAGATGACGGCTTTTTGGTACGGATGCTTCCCATGAACGGAGAAAGGAAGAGCTCTGATAGCTGAGAGAAGGACCAGATGGATCGGGGTTTTAGCCCTCGGAACCATGTACGCGCTGCATCCTTTAGGGTTAGGGAAAAAGCCTTACACATAATTTCTGAACCATGTCCCTCCAGCTCCATAAGAGACTTATACGTTTCCAGATGTTCGAGAGGATCGCCAGTGCCTGTATACGGAGTGATGATAGGCGTACGATACTTCTTAGGTAAGGGTGCTTCTATGACCTCGCGGGTGAAAGAAGATTCGAGATCGATGTATTGACGCAACAGCAATAGATGGTCGATTCGTCTGATATCGTTATTTCATATCGTCGAAGCGATCGTGGATTCTTTTGAGGTCTCCTTCCCATGTTAAGGTGTAGCCTGAAGTTTCGACGGCGGACCCCTGAGATTACTGTTGCCGGGAGGTACTGGAATGTATAGAATGTGGAGGGGGTACAGGGACTTGGTTGCCGAGTGCCATTCGATTTGATGGAGGAGGATTTGGCTGGGTTTGTGGCTCGCCCGCAGAATGTCTGGAAGCCACTAGTATAGGTTGTACCGGCGGCCCTTCCGGAGGTTGCTACTGGGGCTCCGGAAAATGCTGATCAAGCCGATTAGATGAGGCTTGAAACCCGGCTTTGAGAGTTAGAAATGTGTTTCCGAGGAAACACATAACGTCTTCTTGACTGCCGGATGCATCGAACAATGGGTTTTGTGATGGCACGTTAGGCTCTCCTTGGGGGATGCCCTTCGAAGCAGTCTGAGGGAGGTTAGGCACTGGTTCGGTGATGTCAGGCGGAGGTAATGTCTGCCTTGAAGTGGAAGGATGAACCGTCTTTTTGGGAGGCATGGTGGGAGAACTCGATCAGTGATTAGAACGGCTAATCCTGACGATCTGTTCCCACAAACGGCGCCAATCTGTTTACGTCGGATTTAGTAACAGGATCCTCCAGACGTTCACCTTCCTTCAAGCCAGCTTCCTTTCGAACCTGAAAGAAAACAAGAAAAAACTAAGTGTGGCCGGCATCCAGCCATTGGCCCTCCGAAGCTTAAGTCAGATGGGACATGGTTATAAAAGGAAACAGCGGGATATCAGCTTAGAGATTGTGTACCTTTCTCATCTATGAGGCCATCCATTTATATAGGTCCAAGTGATCCAATCTGTTACGCAAGACGTTAAGATTACTGTTGATATCCGGGGATAAGGTGTTTATCCTGTTGATCCTTAGGTAAGGGGATGGCCTGGTCCAATTAGACATCTGGTCAATTACGTTCCCTGATGGTGATCCCCTGAGGTTCGGAGCCACGAACAAAGATAAGCCCAAAATCGGTCTATATGGGCTGCTGGTACTAAAAAGGCGGAGGACGTTCGGGCTGGGGGATAACTTCTCGCATATTTGAGATGCAGAACCTTTCAACGACCACAAATCGAGATACTCGCATATTCAGAAAGGTATACCGTACTTTCCTGATATGCGAGCCTCGACCAGAAGGACCCGGTGGTTCGGAAGTTGCGTACCGTACTTTTCCAATATGTGAGCCTCGACCAGAAGGGCTCGCAGGTCGAATACCGTCACAAAGGCGCTCGCAGGCCTCGAGTCTTCGGTATCTTCGACCACTGCAATTTGGCTATAACAGTCAGATGTATTGAAGGATGTGAAAATATATGTAATTTTTTGTGTGCGTGTGTATGGTTGTCATGCACTCTTGTGGAGCACTATAACATTTCTTGCAAGTTAATCTGTGTGTGTTAGTCTTTTGACTAACCACAACACGACCCTTTGCCCTAGCCGTCTCTCCTCCTCTCCCCTTTCCTTCTTCTCTCCCTTCTCTACATTTCTTTTCTATTTTATTTTTCTACTTGGT
Source organism: Liriodendron chinense (assembly GCA_003013855.2). Lineage (NCBI taxonomy): Eukaryota > Viridiplantae > Streptophyta > Magnoliopsida > Magnoliales > Magnoliaceae > Liriodendron > Liriodendron chinense. The sequence goes on from PVNU02003299.1 coordinate 1,305,867, forward strand.
ATCAGAGAATCCGATCCGGGACCTGACCACAACCTGTGGCAGTGGGGCCCATTGCAAACGTCATCCACACTCACGGATGATGTCAGCAATGTACAGTCGGTAGTTCTTTTGGAGCAGAAAGCATGAGATCTTGTAGATTTGGTTTTTAAATGAATAATTGAGATTTCTCTGCATAGTTTGGAGTAGTTTTTGTGGTGTTTCAGAAGAAAAAGAAGAAAAATCGAAAAGGTTCAGATTTCGCACTTTCTGTTATGTTGTTTTTCTGAAAGACTTTTGAGCAAATCTTCCACAAGGATTAAGTGTTGTTTATCAAGAGCATTCACCAGATACAAGTCTTATGAAGCTTCAGCAAGTTTCGAGTGTGTTATGGCGTGTTTCGTGAGGAACGTGTGCCATTGACCCTTGTTCTCGGATCCTTTGCTAGGATTTCTTTATTCCCTTCTTTCTTTGATGTTATGGGGTTGCGGTGAAATATCATGTTGCTGGGATTACGAAGTTGAAGTTTTTTTCCATGCCTAGAAGTATCATGCGCATACAAAGTGTTCGAAGAAATGCCTCACTCAACTTTACATGGGAGTTTCTTTGCAAGTGGTGGATCTTTTCTTCTCAGTTCATCATCTCTTCCTCTATCAAAAGCTCGAGCCTTTAGAGGATGGCATATCAATGTATATCAATGGACCTTAACACTCCCCTGCACGTGCGGGGCGGAACTTCGCACGGGAACATACTGGGCAAGGGTGGAGGGACACTCATTCACACCAGAATTTATTACGGCGGCATATTTGCTACTCCCAGGATTCAAACACATGACCTTCCGTTCCGATACCATGTTAAATAACCACTTTCTCTAAAAGCTCGAGCCTTTAGAGGATGGTGTGTCAATGTACATCAAGGGAGTTTAACACTCCCTTGCACGTTAACACTCCCCCGCACGTGTAGGGTGGAACTCCACACGAGAACATAATGGGCAAGGGTGGAGGGACACTCGCTCACACTGCCCCTCGTGAGAGAATATATTAGGGAGGCATATTTGTTGCTCCCAGGATTCGAACACAAGACCTTCCTTTCTGATACCATGTCAAATCACCACTTGCTCTAAAAGCTCGAGCTATCAATGACTGCCCCCATGGGAGAATATATTAGGGAGGCATATTTGTTGCTCCCAGGATTCGAACACAAGACCTTCCTCTCTAATACCATGTCAAATCACCACTCGCTCTAAAAGCTCAAGCTATCAACGTATATCAAGGGAATTTAACAAAGGACAACCTTTTGCACTGGATGCATGAAGCTTCAAGTAGGAGTCAAATGGTAAATCTGTAAAGTTAAGATTCTCATCTTTTGGGAAAGCTTGGCTAGCAAGAAATAGAAGGATTATCAACAATAAAAAATGCTCAGCTATGTCACTCATTTTTCAAATTTCTGTTGTCTGAAAGAGATCATATGCTTGAAAAAGATCATTCTTAGAAATCGAGACATTGAAAAAGATGAAGTTGATTTGCTCATTTTCGCATGAGGTGGTATAAACACTTGGTAGGAATAAATAAAGTCAATATATACGAAGCTGCTAGAGGAAGTGAAGTGAAGATCCTTCTCTAAGGCTAGCAAATTGTTTGAAAACTCCAGCTGAGCTTGCTCGCTTCTTGAATGGATAATTCTTGCTGAGGAGTCATTCCCAAGATTCACATCGGTTCACTTTCTATATTCTCAGTCATTCAATGAAGAATCAGTTGCCCTCGTTGCCTCGGTCATATAAGGAAGCAAATTTCTGAGAGGATATGACTTTTATAATGGGAGCATCAACCATGTTTTTGGAGAAATTAACTATATTATGGAGGCTTTAGCCAGCACTAGTGCATCTTGTAAAGAATCAAATGTTTGGATTGAGTCTCCTCAAATTGCCGCTACAAACAGAAAACATGACTTTTGGGGAATAATGGATTTAGGAAAGTGCAAAATGCTCATTTCTGTTAATTGCTTGTTCTTCTCAGGCATACCTGGGAGTTTTGTCAATTCTTTGTTCTTCTCAGGCATACCTAGGAGTTACTTTTTGTTAATTGCTTTTGGCGATACCAAACAAAAATAATAAAATGTTGCCCGTGAAAGGGTATAGATATGTACATTGATCTGTGCATCTGGTTTAAAAAACTGGCTATGTATTTTTATTTTCAATTGTTAATACATTTTCAAAGTATTTGCTCCAAAAAAAAAAAAACCACATTTTCAAAGTAACTCAAATTCGAAATGTATTTTAATTATTTGTGATATAAGTAACACACGTGGCTACCGCCAAGCCGGACAAGCATCCCATACCAGAGGTTTGCTATGCCCGCACATGTATGCAATAAAGCTCATGTACATGCCACACATGTGGCCACATGGGAAGATAGATCCAAGATCCATTCCGACCATCAAAATGGCACCACTATATTGATGTCCTACCCCAAGTATCAGATTGATCCACTTGTCAGGTGGGACACAGTTTGGAAAACAAAAGTGTGTGTGTGTGTGCGTGTGTGTGTGTGTGTGTGTATATATATATATATATATATATATATATATATATATATATATATATATATATATATATATATATATATATATATGTATACATACATATATATATATATATATATATATGTGTGGCTCAAGTTTTCCAACCCATCCACCTGTTTCCAATATCATGGCCCAAGTGCTGATTCGAACAGATTTTATTTTTGGAAAAACATGTAACAGGTAGGACCAATCTGATGGATGGATTACATCTCGCACGTGTTGCATGCTGGCACATGCGTGGTGTGCACACAAACTTTACTGCACATGTGTGTGCTTAGCAAAACTCTCCCATACCATTTCCCCATGTCATTCCAAAATGTCAATAACAAGGAGGACTTGCATGATCCACATATCATATGTAATAAATAACAAGCCAATTTTAAGAGGGTACTTGAACCGTTCCCTAGAAAGGAGCCAAGATGCCCATCTTGTCTAGAACAAACGAAATTACCAACTCGCAAGAGAAAGACCCTAAAGGTTTTGAAATGTAGAAGCAAACTTTGGATATCTCAAGAAATCAGTGTTTGAAAATATGCAAAAACAAATGAATTTTATTTTGGAAAATGTTCCTCTAAGGTCGACGGTTGACCTTATTGTAAGTTACAGTAAGGTCGAGCTCTATGGATCTCACCATAGTGTGTGTCAGACATCCACCCTGTCCATCATATGCATCCCCCCATTTGAAACCTAGAGACCAAAATCCAGCCCAATCCATTACTTAGGTGGGCCACATGACAGGAAACAATTGAGAGAGGATACCCAACCATTAAGACTTCCCTTATTGTTTGTGGGGGCCACCAAGATATGGTTCAGGCATCTGACACATCGATTGTGCATCCCTCCTGAACAGGCCCAACAGGGGGTACCACCAAATTTTAGGCTATTCCAAAACTCGAGTGGGCCTCAAGAAATGATTTTAGATGTTTTAGGTATGATTTTGCACTTATTATAGATGGTGTAGCCCACCTAAGTTTCAAATATGGCTGATTTTTAGGGACACATGTTTAGGAAGGGAGTCACCAGATGCACAGTTCAAATTCCACGTACACGTCATGATGGGCCCCCACATTGCCCACCCTTACCGTAACCATAGTTTGGAGCATCCCCGATATTATCTATATCACCAACTCGGCGATACCGATAACACTAGTAGTATCAGAAATTCCAAGTATCGGCGATGTATCGCTAAGTATCGCCAATGTATCAATATCGCCAATATTTTCGTCTATGTAAATTCCAAGTGTTGCTTGTATTGCCAATATATAAATATCACCAATGTATTGCCAATATTTTTTCCAGGTAAATTCCAAGTGTCACTTGTATCGCCTATATATCGGTGATATTTCGATAATATCGCCAATGTATCTATATCGCCAAAATTTTGTTTATTAAAAAAATATTACATTTCAAATTTTTTTTATGGGCACATGTTTAAATGCAGTGTTCAATTTGTCGACGATAATATCAATGATATCAAGCTATTATCGTTATCACAACATGGGCGATATAGAGACCACAATCTTTCATTTCTTTCCAGTTGACAGTTGTCGATGATTCCTCGAAGAAATATTGAGTGTTGTCGATACTCTGAAATATCAACAAATGTTTGGATGGTAGGTTGGATGGTTAGATGGGATGGTTGGATGGATAGGTGGAATGGATGGGATGGATGGGATGATTTCTTACGACAGCACATGCTTTTAGGACCCCATTAAACGGAAACTTATTATGTATGCTTCTTCTTTTTTTTCAATTTTTTTTCCTAAATATGCAAATATGTGTATTTTAGCATCTCTAGAAATTTCACTGAAAAATTCCACACCATTTTCCCCAATGTTTTTTTGCATTTCTAGTTATCGGCAATATTGATATTATTTTGGTGTCCCCGGCCAATGAAACTTGTAGCGATACCGATACTTCGAACACTGACCGTAACAAACAATAAGGTTGACCTTATAGGAACATTTCCCTTAATTTCTAATGCCAGTGAACTTCTCTGTTTCAAAATAATAGGAATATTCCATTCAATTCTAGAAACAGCAATAAAAAGAGGAGTTCCAATCACAATCAAAAGTGGCAGAGAAATCGCAGCTATCATTCCAATCCTCACCTGCAATAAATCCTGAAGGCTCAGACCCCGTCGTTGATATTGTTTAGCAACATGAACTACAAGACGGAAATTGGCATAAATCATCTTCTCTCTGCTGCTGTTACCAGAATGAAGGCATGACTGCAGAACTCGGCAACTCATTCCAACGGCTTCAGCCCATTCAACAAGTGTCGGTTCACGATCGAATTGTGACTGAAGCCTTTGCTTCACTTCCTCTAATTTCATCAATTCCTATTTAAAAAGCAGCAGCAGCACCCCAGTTTTAGAATCAAACGAACAAAAGGGAAAGCTCAATTGCATGAAAGAAGTCTAATACATGCCTGTATTTGAACAAACAAGCCGGACTCTTCTTTTCCAGTCAAAAGCTGTTTCGTCTCTGGACCCCACAGGAACAATCTGAGGGGATCGTTTGGGTCAAACTCGTAATTTATTTTTTTGCCTTTCTCTATTGATTTTGAACTAGAAACCTCATCGGTAATGGCTTTTGGTTTCTTTGGAATCTTGCGTTTCTTCGATTTCCTCTCGACAAGCCGCCTCGATTTTACTATGGGTTCCTTCTCAACTGGAACTTCAACACCTAATTCTCCAGGCCCCAAACTGTCCACAAATTCTAGAAATTAGTGAAAATGGTCAAAAAAAGATAGAAAATAACCAAAAATAAAGAAATGAAAGAGCAAGGGAAGGGAAGAAGATAGGAAAGCAAAGCAGACCCAGAGATGAGGGATTCATCAAGATCAGCTGATAAAAAGTTGCAGTCGTTTGCTAAAGAGGCTGCTTCTTTTGAGGCCATCACCGCTTTCTTAGCAAGGGTAAGAACATCCCAGGGTCTCATAGAATCGGGGCTGCGCTGAGCCACTGCCATTGGTTTAATGTCCAGAACATTATGTGTATCAGTTGCTATAGGTTCCATCGACAAAGGCAACAACAATCTTTCCTCTCTTAATGAGGATGGCAATCTGAAACAAAAAGGCAATAAAAATACAATGTGTGGGAAAAACATTTAGTAGTACTAAAAACTAGAATTTATATGATCCCTGAACTGAGGATATGTACGATATCCCTGGGTTCTCAGTTTTGTACAAATGCAGCGCCATTTGTGAGTGATCCAGACTGAAGATATAATGGGCCCCAGTGAGGATGGACCATGTGGGAAATCTCCTGGATGGGAAAATCCTGACCATTTGATAGGTGGCCTCCTGATAGATGATTAAGAAAAGAAAGACAGCAGTGTGCACTTTTCAGCTGAAAAAGGACCAACAAATTGTTCGCTAGGATATTCAATCTTGATTATTTTTGCGGCAGGGTCCAAGCACAGCGGGCTGCCCATGATCAACAGTCTGGATCATGGACCATGGGGCCTCACTTTCACAAGCTGGAAACCTGAGGATACCATGCACATCCTCAAGATGAGGATGCCACAATTCCTCCCAGAAGAAAGAAGGAAAGGAAAGGAAGATTGGCATAACCATTGCCGAACAACAAGAGTAGTGACTCATTATCCATAACTAGAGAAAGGAGATTGAGTTATCTTACAAATACCAGAAACCCGGCCAATAAAGCAGTTGGCGTTCAAAGTCTTTAATGTATTGGTCATATTGACAGCTTCTCTTCTCTTCGAAAAATGCTACCCCACTCTCCATCCGCCTCCTATCCAGTGTTGCCTTACAAGTGACAGTTGAACAGTATTAGCAATTATAGTTGAACGGAATATCATAAGTATAAACGGGTAATCTGTGCTTCATTTCAGGAACCTGAGTACTCACTTTCTGTAGCAAAATGCATTTAGTGGCTTGAGGAGAACATGTATTGTGACACATAACACAGACAGAAGGTGCTCACATTTTGTGCATTCAACCATAGACTTGGAATGAACTACTACAAATAACTACATGTGTGTGTGCATGTGTGCGCGCGCGCGCGCATGTGTGCGTGTGTACCACTCTTCACTTGGAATTGACTGCATGGGAACTTCACATATGATGCATTCACATGTAGCATATGTCAAATGTGTATGACAACCAAGCTTGCAAAAGGACTGAACTAAGGAGAAGGCAGCCCCACCATGACAATCAACTGGTGCAAAAAAATAAGGCAGTATGCTGAGTCAGACCGTACATGGGGATATATATACTCCCCCTGGTAGCAATACGCCAACTGGTCCCCAGCTCGGTTAAAAGAGGATCATGTCAGGTAGGCAACCAACCGTTGAACTTTTGGCACATAATCATGAAAGCAGACTCTGACTAGTTGTCATAAGGGCCATAAGGCTGTGATGATGATGATGATGATGATGATGATGATGATACATAGCTGAGGAAGGCTATGATGAGGATGAGGCTAGAAGAGCATATAACTGAGTCCTGGTTTAAAAACCATGGTTGACACTATTTCTTTCTTGGAAAAGTAGAAAGATCAGATCACCCATAACTTAGATCCCACCTTGGATTACCCAATGTTTTAAATATCGACAATATCGGCCAACATATCTTGTATCCCACCTATGCGATACGAAACGCACAGGTAGTGCCGATATATCCCACATGTTCAATCCGATGAGCATTTTCAATTTCTGATCCCCCCTTTTTTTTGTTGAAATTATGTTAAATCGATGTCAAATGGGTAAAAATCCATTGGTTCTTCATTTTTTTTGCATTAAAAATCATTGGAATTGGAGCTTTGATTTCAGTATCCATTGGTTCTTCATGTTCTCCATATTTTTTTCAAAATTTTCCTTCAACCAGCTGTCAATTGAGACTAATTTAAAAGTATTTAGGAGTATTTGATGAAATGATCATCATGTACACTATAATTTTGAAATTTGAGTGTCAGTGGTCCAATTTGGGGAAAAATCGAAATTTCCCAGTTTCTCCTAAATTGCTTGCAATGTTGCACTCCAAACATGAAACCAAGCATGTATGAGGGTTGATCTATTGATTTGTTAAGTCTTTGTCAATTTTCAAAAATAAAATCATTTTTCAATTAAAATTAATAAAAATGATTTAGAAAAATTGAAATTTTCCTTCAACCAGCTGTCAATTGAGAGTAATTTCGAACTATTTAGGAGTGTTTGATGAAATGATAATCACATACACTCTAAATGTTATGAATTCAATTTGAATATAGTTGCATTAGTTCAATCAGACAACACATAGCTCAGGACCCTATACAAAAGAAACCTATTATGTGCACTTCTTTTTTGAGATGTTATGATTTAAAAGCATGTATTAATGTCTTTTTTAATAATACCTGAAGTTTCATTGAAAAATTCAACCGTTTTCCCAATGGTTCCCCATGTTTCTCAAAAAGTGCGATAAATTACCCAATACAAAAGATATATCCCATGCGATACGTAACGCGATACCGATATTTCGAACATTGGGATTACCCGTATCCCTCATGAATCACTTAATGGGACAATCCTAACCATACTTTCGTTGGGCCAACAAAATGGACAATTCAGATCAATAATAACAACAAAGTTTCCATTATCAATGTATAGTCAATAATGTGTGCCCCAAAAATCCCACATTGGATTAGCCCACAAATCACTTTTATGAGACAATGATAACCATTTAATCAATTGGTGTGCAAAATGGAAGGTCTAGATAGAGCGTAGTTAAAAGGTCGGCTCATCAATCTAGACCTTGCATAATGTGGGCCCACCTTGGATTATCCATGTCCCTCATGATTGCTTCAATAGGACAGTCAATATCAGCCTATCAATAGGTCAACAAAATGGGTCCCTAGATCAAACATAATAATAAATAAAATAAAATCTCCCATCATCAAGTTATACTATCCATAATGCGGTGGGACCCACATTGGATTACCCCTATCCCTCATGAATCACTACAACTAGGCAGTCTAAGCTAATCTATGGGTAAACAAGACGGAAGATTTGGATAAATGATAATGAAAAGGTCTAATTATAAACCTAGACCATCCATTTGTGGTCAAACCCAGATTACCCATGTCAATCAAGAATGACTTCAAATGAATGATCTTAACCATTCTATCAAATGGGCCAACAAAATGGGCAGCCTAATCATATTGAAAAAGCACCCTTTATCAATCTAAATTGTCCATGATGTGGAACCCGCTTGGATTGCCCCATGTCCCTCAAGAATCAATTTGATTAGACGATCCTAACGATCTGACCAATGGTTAAACAAAATGGAAAGTCGAGATCAATCCACATGAAAAGGTCCAACCATCACTTGAAAATGTCCATAATGTTAATGTAGGCTTGACCTTAGATTACATGCCCTCAAGAATCACTTCGACTATCCACGATAAAGGCCCCTGATAAGATTGGTGTTGAAGTGTGATGAGAGAGAGAGAGAGTTCCCAAATTTTACTCTAGATGGCCAAGTTACCTAGTTTTGGCTATCCCTAGGAAAAGAACGGATTGAAGTGCCAAACCAAACACACATTAAGATCAAATCCAGAAAGAAGAAAGGTGTTCCACGAGAACCAACAGAGCCTAAATCTGTGATAAAAGGAAAAAAGAATGACAAGCCATTCCCTACCATGGTTTTGAAAATCGGTTATGATACGGCTGTATCGGCCACCACCGTTATGCAAAACAGGGCTGAACCAGTCTGTTTCAAAGAACATTGGCCATACCAGCCCATATCAGCCAATACATACATGACGAATTGCCGACGCCACCATAAAGATCCTATTGCAAAAAAAAAATTCAAATTCTCTGTTCTTTTCACTTTTTGCTTCATTCAACCATGAAGTTATTTATACTAGATATACACTTATTTTGGGGATTAAAACACATGATTTGAGTGATATTTGATGAAAGTGGAATAACCCATTTTGAGAAAAATTAGAAGAACCGGTAAACTATAAAAAAAAAAAAAAAAAAATTCTTCTTCTTTTTATTGTATTTCAATATAAGGGGCCCTAATCTATAAAACCATGCTTGATTCATGTTCGATTAGGGCCTATTTATTTGAGTTTCCATAGGTCAGGCCAAAAGATAGCATTCTTATCAAAGACTGGTTTGATCCACCATTGTGTACATGTTAACAACGTAACAAACTGATAGATTCCAGCATTTTACATTATTTTTTTCCTACTTTCCTACAAGTTTTTCAAAAAAAATTGGGCAAAGAAAAAATTCCGGCCAACATAGTCCATATCTTCTAATACATATTTGTATGGTCCAGTACATCCAGTATATTTTTTGGGCCCGGTCCATATGGCAACCGATACCATTATTTGAAAACTTGTTCCAACTTCCGACGAGTCCATGAGGCAAATCAGATCATTTCCACCCCTAGATTTCTTAGCACTCCTAAGATTGCACTGTACACCAATCAGAAAAGCCATATCCTCCACAACCAGTTCTTAGGACAACCTCAGTAAGCATTAACTGGCTGCAAAATTTCCGGCAATAATGCACCAGGCTCCGGAAAAGTGTTTAAAGGTTGATTTGTCGTCACAGAAACACAGAAAATTCGACAGGTTGATGCAAATAGGGTGGCAATTCTACCAACAAATAACAACAAGAAAGAAGAGGGCAACAACCATTAGAAGACGGGTGTCAGCCCCATCTCGATGGCATATCCTACTCCCCTCCGGAATTAGCAGGATTTGGGTGGCATCTCGGCCACGCGACAAGAGAAGCTCACCCCTGCACAACCTTGCATTTATGGCAAGCCTGTAGGTGTGCTACATGGGGCATTCTCAGTAGTGGAGTCGAGATACATGTCTATCTCGACTCAAAGAGATCAACCATGTGTCCTTCGCTTGGTAGACGAGTCTCCTACTGTAGGACATCTGTCCCCGGATCTTACATCATCTGACCACCTTGCTTTAATTACAAGACACCACTCTCATTTTCTGATATGGCCCTCAGGGCTTGCTCCTGCCACACATTATTCAGAGATCGCCTCTCAGCTGCCTGCTAGTGCTTGAGGGGTTGCACCTTTGCCACTTGAGTCAGTCTGAAATGTCATTCCACCAAAGGATGGCAGATACTTTAACACTTATCCGGACAGCTGTCCAGCCAACTTAATTCAGGGGGACGAGATGAATCCACATGTTCCCTCATTTCTCTCCCAGGGCGATGAGTTATCATTAATGGTCCAGTTTTCAGTCCAGTGCTCGATGGAGGTGTTTTAAGGCTCTTGAATCTGATGATGACAATGGAGATGTATCAGATCGTAACACATGTACATCAGGCTCCTCTTTTCAGACAGGCAGTGATCAAAGGGAGGAGTCATCGCCACGTGGTAGTTCAAAGAATGAGAAATCCCGTGCAACTTCTTTCACTCATGCGAATTCTTTCATATCTTCCCCTCATGTGGAAAGTTGCTCTATTGATCACACACGTCTCCCCTCATGCCTGAAATCTTTCTTACTCCCCCTTCTTCGTCATTAATACCCCCCCTCATGACCGCATTGTTGCTCCTTCCAGACCCTCGTCTTTGGATGTCGTTGGCTTGATGGCCCTTCCCCCTAATGAATCTCCTTCGTCGTCTGATGGAGGGGGAGTTATTTTTCAGGCCACGGCGGTGGAGAACACTGGCCTTCTTGATGAGGCTTTGGGTATTCCTCCCCTGCAGCTAGCAATTTCCTCAGGTCAAAACCATGTTTTCTCCCAAGGGGAAATGGATAGCCTGGTTGCGGTTGTCAGAGGGAAGAGGTGGATTCAGGAGGCTATTAGTCATGTGGGCCGCCTCCTGAGGGTGGCGTTAGGTGATCAGGATGAGGACTTGTGGCCCTTTTTCAGCTGGTGGAGGAAAGGGATCTTTGTTTTGCACCAAGTATAAATTCCAAAAGGTCTCCGCTTGTGTCTAAGGGTTGTAGGGAGTTATCCCACCTAGGGTTAGTCCATCAGGGAATGGGTGAGGACATACCCAAAATGAGAGAAACTCCCAAAATGAGAGAAAGTGGATAGGGGTTAGATTAGTGATTAAATGAATATTCTTTCCTGGAATTAGTGGGTTAGGGTGTCCTCTGAAACGCACCCCATCAAGGACATCTATCTGTGGTCTAAAGCCAGTCTAATAGTTCTCCAAGAGGTTAAAATCCAATGTCTGGACAGAAAATTAGTTGTCCATTCGGAGTAGGAAAGGGGTCAAGTGGGTGTGACTTAATGCTATTAGGTTGGCTAGTGGTATTTTGATCATGTGGGGTCCCAAGGCAGCTCAAGGAGGTCTTCCTTAGAGCAAAGTCGAATGTTAGCAAACGGGCAGAAGCTTCTTCTATTGTGGAGGCTCATTGTAAAGCTGGTTTTTGAGGTGGGCTGTTTTTCTTTGTTTGTTTTTCTTTTTCTTGTATTTTTTCGGCTTTGCCATTTTTAAGAGTACATTTGTCATCCTCCAAAAAAAAAAGCATGTTCAATCTTCCAATCCCAAGATTTGACTTTGAAATTGCTCTCCTAGAGCAGTTGCTCTAGTTGGCTCAGCTTCAATGTCATTAGTAATAGATTCTTGCAATGTCAGAACCGTGCATGATTTTTCATTCCCTAGATTGACTCTGAAATTCAGTCTTTAGCAGCACATCACAGCAGCACATCACAGTCTTTGCACCATCCTTCCAAAATGACAAAGTGTTCATTTGGTCATCATGTGCCAATTTCTGGTTTCCCCCACCATGTGCCCATAGTCACCTCACTGTGCCAAATAGAATCCTCGCACATTTCTTCAATATTAAAATAACAATGCAATGATTAGAAACAGTTCAGTGCATCTCTCTCTTTGAACCATCAAAGTTTGTATGCATGAGGATGCTTTTTGTACAGCAACTTGAGCAAGTTCCCCTCACCTTCGGTGCGAAATCACTACTGCCACTATCTACCCCCAGCTTACACACCCAAGATATAACGAGTTCAGAAAGTACTCCTCAGAAGCCAATTCCCATAGCATGCAACTCAGAGTCACATCATGATTCTATGTACCATCATCCCTCGTGAGCTAGCAAGTCCTGCCCTCCCATTTGTTCATCATCATATTCACCTTAAATTAGATCTCCTTACATTCCAATCCATTTATATTTTTTTTCTTGACAGTATCCCAAATCGATGTGATAGTTGAATCAAATTTCATCTGGAACATACATAACTGTGATGTCCCATCACATACCAAAAGAAAGAAAAGAAAAAAAAAAAAAAGCAATGTCCAACCCCAGGCAACTAAAGCACTTACCATTTCTATTCCAGTGACTTCATAACAGCCCCATCCCCGTGTTCTTCATCACAATCAATTGAATGGTAGGTGAATATGGTAATAATTTCTCCCAATAGTTAAATGGATCGTGGCCTATGGTGGTAGAAGGGGACTCAAAAAAGGCCATCAAACGGGCATCAAATGGTCATGGCGCAACAGACCTGGGCGCAACGGACCTGTGCAGAGGCATACCTATCTATTTTCAGCAGGTGGGAAGAGAAGCCAATGATGCTGCAGATGTTCTTGCCAAAGAAGGAGCCTCTCGAAGAGAGGTAAGAATCTGAGATGTTAGATGATCCAGAGTGGGGGGTGGAAAGCCCGTTATGGGTTTCTTACCTTGTATTTTTGTCTTTTGGTTAGCTACTCTGTTTCCCGTATTTTCCTTCTGTTTTCAATAATGTTTTCCTTCAAAGAGCATTTAAATTCCTGCACTAAAATCAAAACCAGAGGAGCTTGTCACCCTTATCTGAGATAGTTTTTGTGTAGCATATGACTATTTCACTCCAACACCGAATCAGTCAATCTTTTAATCTGTTGTCCTCATTTCATTTCAAGTTTTGGTTCATCAGAATATCATTCACGAGGGCCGGGATTTCTGGCCAATTAAAATGGACTCATCGATCAACTCATGTTGTGTTTTAAATGTGGATGATGATGAGACAAAATGAATATCTTAATTTCTGAAACATGCTAGTATTGACTATCGTTCTTCTATGTTACCCAGGTCCATTATGTACAATCATGATACAGATGAAAGCATAAACTGCATGAGAGGCTTCACAAATTCAACAAAAACAGTGAGCCATCACATACGGGATGAGCAAAAGGTAACAACAGACATGTTGAACTGTGACCCATAAGAGGTTTCAGTATACCATTGAAGCAGTAGAATAGCTAAATGTGACAAGATAGAAGTCTACACAACAAACTGAGTGAGAGGAAAAAGTCATACATGCATTCATATATATATGTGTGTGTGTGTGTGTGTGTGTGTGTAGAGAGAGAGAGAGAGAGAGAGATTCATTTAAGGCAGACATGTTGAACTGTGAACCATAAGAGGTTTCAGTATACCATTGAAGCAGTAGAATAGCTAAATGTGACAAGATAGAAGTCTACACAACAAACTGAGTGAGAGGAAAAAGTCATACATGCATTCATATATATATATATATATATATATATATATATATATATATATATATATATATATATATATATATATATATATATATAGAGAGAGAGAGAGAGAGAGAGAGAGAGAGAGATACATTTAAGGCAGAAGCCTTACCGGTGATGTTTTATCTTCCCTGCCAATGTGCAGAGGCCTAAAATCATCACGCTGCTCTTGCAGAAGAACTGATGCAGGAAAATGACGTGCTAATGATGTAGTGGGCACAGATGTAACAGCAGGGGCTGCTTGTTCATGAATCATTGGAACTGTAAAATCAAAAGGAATATGCACATTCTGTTTAACACAAGGACGAGAAAGGAACCCATGTATTCTTCAACAGCATGTAATATTTCATCTGGAAGTTAAGGAACTGGAATGATAGCTTCTCAAGAATGACTGAAAAAGAAGGCTGCATATAGAAGAGAAATTAGATACTCGTCCTAATAGTGGTGGGGTGGGGTGGGGTGGGGATGCCCAGCAATTATCAAGATGTTCCAAACTTTTCAAGTTTCACCAACCTTCTTTTGAAACCCCACGTCTGCTGGACAGTTCTCTATCACTTAAATTGAAACCTCTTGTGAATATAATTCAAGATCAATCACTGGAAGTGGCCATTTTTTTCTAAGACAAAACCAATTCAAGTAACTGGCCCAAAGAGTTACAGAGAATGGAAAGTGGGAATGGATCCTGGTGCCAACTAGCTGTATCTTTTTTTTTCTTTTCTTTTTCTTTTTTATAACAGAAATTTATTAAAAAACCCATAGGTAAAGCGCTGCAAAAATCCAAAGGAGTATGAAGAGAAGATCTAGCGACCCTTCTTAGCCAATGAATCAGTTAGGGATTTAGCCTCTCTTGGGAATGGAGATTAGATGATAATTCTTGGTGTTATGAGCGTGTGGGCCCTGCATGTGGGCCTAGTTCTTGGTGCTTGTGGGCCCTACATGTTGGCCTAAATGTGCCTTTTCTAGGCCATTGTGTTATGGGATTTTAGTCCTTATTTAGACTTTAGTTGTTTTCTCTTATTTCTTTTTTGCCCTTTCCTTGTCTCTTTAGTGTCTCTTCAATATTAAGGGAAAGCTCTCTTCCTGATTTCTCTTCTTCTAGCCTTTCTCTTCTTGATTCTCTCTTCTTCTTCTTCTCTCTTCTTTGTTTTCTTTTCTTTAGGGATTTGGTTTCAGAGTCAGCCTAGCCGACTTTATAATTTTATCTTTTGAAGGGGTCTTGTGGATGATTCAGATTTTGTGGTGTGTTGCTGATTGTTGCGGCCTTCTTGTTCCTTTTTTCTGATATCATATTTCCGGTGCCTTTATGTGGCTTTTTTCCTTTAAAAATTGGTTGTTGCTATCAAGGATTGCTACAATTCCAGGTTTGAACAATTCTGTCTCAGGATTTTCTCTAGTTTTCTTGTGAAAATATATATATATATATATATATATATATATATATATATATATATATATATATATATATATATATATATAGTTTATACTGTCTAGAGTGTGCTGGAATTTTTCTGTTGAAGCATATCTTGGATTGCATCGGCTAAGGTCTGCTGGAATTTTTTTTGTTAAAACAGATTATTGTATTGCATTGGATAGGGTTTGCTGATATTTCTATTATGGCATATTTTTTGGTATTTTTTTGCCCTAATTTCCAGAAACAATATTTTTAGACAGCAATCGAGTTATTAATCTTACTTTTCAGCCTACTTTTTGCCACAAGATCCCCTTCCATGTGTGATTGGGTTTGGACATTCGTTGGAATTTCTTATTACAGCCGTTCATTCTCCTTGTTATTGATGTTTAAACCATTGTTTTGGCATTGGTTGTTTGAGATTTTATATGACTTCGTCATCCACATCTAAGACTGTAGACCCCATCAATTCCATAATGAAATGGTTAGTTATTCATTCTGACAACCCTAGCCTATATATTACAACCCATAGACTGAAGTCAAGTAATAACCTTTAGTGGTCTAAAGCAATTGGGACTTGAGATGTTTATTAGAGGCAAACAGAAGTTGGGATATATAGATGATAGTATATTAGAACCCTCTACCACCGATCCCTCATATGTTGAATGGAAATCTAACAATTTGTTAGTTATGTCCTAGCTCTTAAACTCTATGGAACCAGAAGTTAGTGAAAGTCTTTTTTGCTATTCACTACTCGTGAGATTTCGTTGACGACCTATAAATTGTATGTTGATCAGAACAATATAGCCTGTATTTATAATTTATCAGGAGATTAGTCACTTACGACCAGGGGAAAGATCTATATCTAATTATTATGCCAAAACGTTTGGTCTATGGCAAGAATTATCCTTTCTCGATGATCTTCACTTTGTGTGTTCTACATATGTAGAGGCATATAAAAGAAAATTGAGAAGAAACATATCTTTGAGTTATTGGTGGGTCTTAATGTGATTTTGAACCAGTTTGTGCTTAAATTCTTGGATCGCCTTCTTTACCATTGCTTAATAGTGTGTATGCTCTACTATTACGTGATGAAAAGCATCAGACGGCTATGGGTTCAACTGTGGTTGAAAAATCTACCTTAGTGACAAGATTTAGAAACTTCAATCATATTGGTGTTGGTCATGGATGTGGTACAGAAAGAGGTGGTCATAACGGTGATAGAGGCCGTGGACGTAGCCCTATCCATGGATCGATTGTGTACCTATTGTGGCAGACATGGCCACACTATTGACTATTGTTGGGTTCTTCGTGGTTGTCCTCAGGGTAGAGAGGTCAATTCTACTACCTCGGATGACAAAGACTCTCAGATTACTGTTGGGGAGGCGATACCTTACACAATTTCACCTATGGTTCAATCAGTTGGTGATGTGGTTCATCTCTCAAAATCCAAGTATGATGCTTTATTAAGGGATGCCACTCAGAATAAGGCCTCCTCACCCACTTACTTGGTCTAAACAAGTAACACATCCATTATCATTCATAATACTCCTGCATCGGGTCCTTGGATTATTGATTTGGGGGCTACCGATCATAATAATAGGTACATTTGGTTCTCTTTCTTCATTTACTCCTAACCAAATATAAGTTGTGTGAAATTAGCAAATGGTACCCTGATATCTATTGCAGGTAAGAGTACTATATCTATTTCTCCATATTTCTCCTTGTCATCTGTCTTATTAGTTCCTAACATTGCGTCTAACTTGCTATCAGTTAGTAAGGTTACAAAGGACCTGAATTGTAGTGTGATGACTTTTTATCCTAATTGTTGAGTTTTCTAAGATCTGAAGATGAAAAAGCTGCTTGGTGGTGGACATGAGAACAATGGTTTATACGCTTTTAGTTTAAATTCTTTAAGTCATATTAGTAAGTGTTTTCACGTCAATAAGGAAGCCCTTTATATGTCGCACTGTAGGTTAGGTCATCCCTTGAGTCTAGTCTTATAGTCTTTATTAGTTGCATCGATTGATTTTAATAATGTCAAAAACTTAAAATGTGAGGCTTGTGTCCTAGCCAAACACCACAAGTTTGTTTATCCTCTTGTGGAGAAACAGCCCAGTAGAATTTTTTTCTTTGGATGTATGGGGTCTAATTCCTATTATTTCTAATGGATTTAAATATTGTCTCATTTATTGATGATACATCTCATATGACATGGATTTATTTAATTAAAACTAGAGATGAGTTTAACTCTATTTCAAAGTGTTTCCATAGTTGGGTCAAAAATCGATTTGATGTGAATATTGGAAATCTCTGTACATATAATGTAAAAGAGTATCTTTCACATACGATGATATGTTTTGTTCAGGAGCATGATATTAATTCTCGAACCATGTGTGCATATACCCCGAAACAAAATAGAATTGCTAAAAGGAAAAATAGATATCGTTTAGAAGTTACTCCTGCTCTCTTCATTGGTATGTATGTTCCGAAATCTTTTTGTCAGAGGCTATTCTTACAGCCTGGTATCTAATTAATCGTCTTCCTGCTAAGGTCCTTAGCTCCTTGTTGGAGAGTAACCCGTCTAATATTTTTGGCCTTTTATCCAATCTCTGAAATTCCATTGCGGATCTTTGGATGTGTGTTTTATGTTTATAATACTTATACTCCTAGAAATAAATTGTCAAATCGAATTGTCAAATGCATTTTCTTGGGATGTTTGTGATGCAGGACGTTAATCTTCATAAAAGAAGTATAAATGTTTTGATCCAGTTACTAAAAAGCGTTATGTTTCTATTGATGTTAAATTCGTTAAAGACGTTGTCCCTGTCCCTGTCCTCATCATCAAGTCTAATGAAATAGTATTTGTTCCTTCCAAACTCAATAATGCTAGAGATAAGGTTGTTATTGATTCCACTGAGTTAAACTTGAAGGTATATGAATGAAAGAATGCTCATAATCTTATTCTTTCTCAAGTCACCACGAAGCATGCTCCTTTGGCTACAGGTACTGATGGTGCTCCTACTCATGTGATCCATATTTAAACCATTCCCTGGATTTACCTGTTGTTGTTAGAAAAGCAAAAAATACAATGCACCTCTCATCTCATTCAACACTTTGTTTCCTATCATTCTATCTCCTCAGCGGGAGTTCTTTGTTTCTGTTCTTGAGTTCTCTTCTTCCAACATTCTTAAAAATTTTAAGGAGGTTCTTATTTCTCCTCTGTGGCAACAAGCTATGAAGGAGGAGAAGGTAGCTCTTGAAAAGAATCATACATGGGAGATGGCTAAGTTACCAGCTAGGTAGAATATTGTGGGTTATCGTTGGGTGTTTACACTCTAAGTACAATCCTGATAGACATATGGCTCGACATAACGTTCACCTTGTAGCTAAAAGCTTTACGAAGATTTTTTGTGAGGAGTAATTTGAAACCTTTGCTCCTGTTGCTAAGATGAAATATGTTCGGGTGATTATTTCCCTTGTCGTCAATCTGCATGGTGCCTGCATCAACTGGATGTTAAAAATGCCTTTTTGAATGGTGATTTGATTGAGGAGATCCATATGCTTCTTCCTTCTGGATTTACTCGAAAGGGGGAGGACTGGGGAGGGGAAGGTATGTTGCCTAAAGAAGGTGATATATGGTTTGCACCGGGCTCCTAAAGCTTGGTTTGATAAGTTTAGTGGGGCTTTGATTCCTACTGGTTTTTCCCGTATTCATTCTTATCATTTTGTGTTTGTCTAGAGGCATGTGGACGGCACTATTATTGTGAGGGCCTATGTGGATGATATTCTTGTTATCAGTGATGAAGTTAATTGATGCGGACATCAGGCCATTTAAGGTTTATCAGTGTAGGAGGCGAGCGACGCCTGCATCTCTTTGGCTCGATGACGGGCCTAGATCGTTTGTGACGACTTGAGGAGCATCGAAGACCTCACACATGTGGCTCGAGACATTTGAGAAGACCCCACATTGGGAGGACATGTGTAAGTTGCTTAGAGGAGATGACTGGACCGTTGGATCGCATGGATGGCGTGATCGGACCGTTGGTTCGTCGTGGCCCACTTTCATCATGCCATCATCGGAGGCCATCGGGCATCTTAGATTTGCATTTATTATATGCACTTTTACTTATTTGAGTTTTGGATCAATGTGTGCATGTTTTTTCGTGCGAATGTCTTTTTTTTTTTAATTTTGTTAGCAGAGGTATTTTGATAATTATGTTAATTCCGAATTTTATAAGGGTGTTGCCCTAAACCTTTTTCATTATGCTATTGATTATTGAATGAAAAGTCTTTTGGTTGCCTCCTCCTCCTCCTCCTCCTCCTCTCTCTCTGTGGAACTTCATCTCTTCTTCTCTAATCTTCTTCGCTTTTCTTCTCTTCTCTCTTCCTCCAACATTCCTCTAAGGTATTTCTCTACTCTTCCTTCTTCCTCTTAACCTAATTTCTCATCCTCTTCAATCCTAAAACTTGAGGTTTGATCCCAAACCCTAATTCCCAAGTTTTGATTCCCTAACCCGTGAAATCATTTGATTCCTCAGGCTAGTGAATCCCATTGCGCGTTTAGATCATAACCATGCAAGTTCAGGAGGTCCCATCCGTCGCCAGATCCATACCACGCAGTAATTGAATCCCACACCGTGTGATTGTGATGATGGCCCACATTATTACATGTTTCTTTTCTAATTCTCTTAGATTATGATGATAGATGCTGAATTTTTACCATTATTGTTTTGTTATTCCATTGGATTATATATGTTCTTGGACATGCATCATAATTAGGGCATCCTGCATCAAATTTGAGGTTTTCAGAGATACCTTGTAAAATGGAATAACAAACCACCATCCGATTCTACATAGTTGACAGAGGCGGAGTTGCAAAGAGTAGATCCAGACTTGCTAAAGAGGCACAAGAACTTTATATCGTTGGAGTCGAGCTCTTATCAGACGAGGAAAATGATGCGGACATCAGGCCCTTAGGGTTTATCAGCGTAGGAGGCGAGTGACGCCTGCATCTCTTTGGCTCGATGACGGGCCTGGATCGTTCGTGACGACTTGAGGAGCATCGAAGACCTTACACATGTGGTTCGAGACATTTGAGAAGACCCCACATTGGGAGGACATGTGTAAGTTGCTTGGAGGAGATGATTGGACCATTGGATCACGAGGATAGCGTGATCGGACCGTTAGTTCGTCGTGGCCTACTTTCATCGTGCCATCATCGGAGGCAATCGGGCATCTTAGATTTGCTTTTATTATATGCACTTTTATTTATTTGAGTTTTGGGTCAATGTGTGCACGTTTTTTCATGCGAATGTCTTTTTTTTTAATTTTGTTAGTATGGGTATTTTGGTAATTATGTTAATTCCGAATGTTATAAGGGTGTTGTCCTAAACCTTTTTCATTTTGTTATTGATTATTGAATGAAAAGCCTCTTGGTTGCCTCCGCTTCTCTCTCTCTCTTTGTGGAACTTCATCCCTTCTTCCCCAATCTTCTTCTTCTTTATTCTTCATTTCCCCTCCAACTTTCTTCTAAGGTAATTCATTTTCTTCTCTCTTTCTCCTAAACTTATTTTCTCCCATTACCTACAACCCTAAAATCTGATAATTAATCCCTAAACCTATTTCTCTCAGATTTTCATTCTCTAATCCGAGAAATCCTTCGATCTCTCGGACTAGTGAATCCCATTGCACGTTTGGATCATAATCATGCAAGATCGTGAGGATTCATCCCTCGCCAGATCCAATCCACGCAATACTTGAAATCATTACTACGTGGTTGTGATGATGGCCCCTTTTCTTGCATGTTTTCCTTATATTTTTCTTGATTATGATGATAGTTGTTGAATGTTTAATTTAGATTGCTTGATTTATTCCACTGAATTTTATGTCTCATACATGCATCATAATTAGGTCGTCCTGCATCACTAATGGCATTTCTGAGTTAAAACTATATTTGAGCAAGGTGTTTGATATTAAAGACTTGGGACTGCTAAAATATTTCCTTGCAATTGAGGTCTCTCGCTCTAAAAAGGGCATAGTTTTCTCTCAATGAAAATATGTCCTTGATTTGTTGACTTCAACTCGTAATCTCAGTGTCAAACCTATTGATTCTCCATTGGAAGTCAATAAGAAGCTCATGGCAGATGATAGGAAACTTCTCAATGATCCTCGCATGTACTAATGCTTGGTTGGGAGATTAATATATTTGACAATTACTCGTTCAGGTCTTCTCATGTTATGAGTTTGGTTAGTTAATTTACGCATGATCCCCATTCTAGCCACCTTAAAGCAGTTCGTCGCATCTTACACTGCACCAAATCATCTCTTGGACGTGGCATCTTATTTAATTGTCATAATAAACTTGATATTAAAGGATACTCTAATGAAGATTGGGCAAATTTTCCAGATGTTCGGCGAACTACAATAGGCTACTGTACTTCTTTCGGAGGTAATTTAGTTACCTAGAAGACTAAGAAGCAAACAATTGTTGTTAGGTAGAGTGCTAAGGCAAAATATCATGCTACGGCGAATACGTTATGTGAAATTGTGTGGTTGAAAAGCTTTGTTATTCACAACATCTGGTACATGAGTTTTTTATATATTTATGATGATACTAGTATAGTCATGTTGATAAAATGTTAGCTATTTATTTTACTTATAATTGTATCTACCGTAATTGAGTGAAACTAACACTTTAAAATGTACTTGAGCAGGTGATGGTATAACTTTTGTGAATAGATTGTTTGAAATTTTGCTCATGGGACAACTTTCTTTTTGTGATCATTTGCGAAGGCATTGTAAGTAATTGTGGATAGTACAGAATTTCCTTTCATCGATACAACATACATACTTATATTTTGTACATAACATAGGTTTCCTTCTGTGGATAATATACAAGTTTTTTTTTTTTATATGATTCAGTTGGAAGAAAAGTTCCTTTTGTTGAAGATGTTGGAAACTTATTCAAGCTTCTTGATGAATTTTATATAACAGTATTAAGATCTTTTTCCTTTTCACTTGAGATCATCATATATGATATCTTAACTCTTTAATCACTGAGATATTTTTGTTGAATGTACGTTATTGTTCCACTTTTCTTCTAGATATTTATATTTCATCTTATATGATTAATTCTTTTGTTAATGCCCCCTCAAGTGATCTTGTGATAAAAAAAAATAACTAACAAGGATGTTTTTATTGCATACATAGGTGGAAAGTGCTAATGTGAAAAGTGTGATTGATCCAAGATGCTCATCAGGTCCCCTTATTGCATGGATCCTAGTTCGAAGGTCAAAACTCATCAGGTGAGTCACATATGCACATGAGTGTGAACCACCAATTATCATTTTTTTTTTTAACCAACCATACATTCATTACTACATGCATGGGCCACCTGAGAAATGAGCAGATGATGATCCATCTGTGAGGAACATTCACTATGTACGACACCCATGAAAGGTCCAGATATGCACATTTCTACCATATTAGCATTCCTTGAGCCATGTTCATAGGACTCGGCAAGTGATTAGCATGGCCCAACTCCCATGTAGCCTACCTTCTGTACAAGTAACAAGGCAATGTTGAATCAGTACCATTCATGAGGTGAACCTTATCAACATTAGTTTGAACTACGGTTGAAGGTAGGCCATACAAGAGCTTCAGTAGATGACTACACTAAAAAGTTTAAATAGTTTGATAACATGGGGGCGCGCTTAAAGACCCTTCACGCAACCACATGTGCCATTGTCACAAATGTACAAGATTCAACCTTTTCCATCTAATCCAAGCACACAACGGATCTGTCCACCTAATCAAGGGCCCCATGCAATCAGCTCACACTTGGGATTCTTTTTTACCAAGTGCACAACTGCAATTAGCATTCATCAACAACATTTCTTTTCTTTTCTTTTTCTTTGTTTTCTTTTACTAGCATCAACAACATTTCTTTTCTTTTCTTTTTCTTTGTTTTCTTTTACTAGCATTCCTTAATAACAAATTTTCACATACCCATTCCAATTTCCCTCCCTTTTTTTTTGTGGCAAAAGTGAAAGCAACCAATCCAAAACACATACAACAGCTTGAATGGACCACATACCCATTTCTCATCCCAATGCAAAAAGACATGACATGTGAATTCAATGGCCTCGACCACTAAAACCCATGTGTGTTTGGATTTGCAATCGAATAAAATTGCAATAACTAGTCAGATAAAGCAAAACCCAAATTGCAGTTTTAAGTTGCTTTCAAGTTGGGGACTACTTCCTCATTATGCATAGTAGTTCTTACTAGTCCTCTTGAATAAACCGAAACTTCGCAATTCAAATCACTTGCACACCCAAACGCAGCCTTAAATAATGGAAAGAAGAGAAAAACGCCTAAAATGGCACAGATAGATACATACATATGTCATGCATTGCATAATCTGCATATATACCTGAAGAGGAAAGAGAAACTGTGAGGTGGGCTTTTGGAGGATGGATAGAAGGTGATGAAATCATTCTTCTTCCAGCCTCCATTACTGCGATTTAGAGAGAGAGAGAGAGAGAGAGAGAGAGAGAGAGAGTTCTTCTACTGCAGAGTGTGAGGTTGGGTTGTAAAGAAAGGGGGGGGAATGAGGATGAGGTTACTGATGCGTTTGAAGCCGAAAGTACTGGAATTATATGGTGGAGACTTCTCTCCTCAGTACACGTGGCAGGTTGATGTATTTATTAATCTCGTCCGTTCATTTAATGGGCGATATGATAGATGCGTTCTGATTCAAACATAAGCCCTGTTAGAGAATCCTATCCATCCTTATTTCTTCATTTTCCTTGTTGATTATTTGACTGTTAACTACTTTTATTTCTACCGTTGCTTTGAAGGCTTCAAATTGGATGGATAGGATCATCTGATCCACTTTCATTTGGACCCATCATCCATCCGCAGTTGGTATAATTAGATGGACGGTGTCAAATGATAGATCATCACGGGTCTACCATATTTCTGTTCCTGGGCTCTACATAGGACGCAAATGTCCTACACCAATTCTGCTAGGAGCACGTGCCACGAGAAGATGTGTGGGACCCACCGTGATGTTTATCTGACATCCACTCCGTCCATTAGTTTCGCCGACTCATTCGAACGCGTGGAGTAAAAAATCAGGCAAATTCAAAGCTCAAGTGAGCCATATCATATCATATGAAACAGCAAGGACGCCAGCCGTTGGACCGAGGCGCGGTTTGCCAGCTGGGTGCTGTCAAAGCTTTGTGGCCCCACTATGTTTTATGTGTTTTATCCACACCGTCCATCCATTCTCTACAACTCTTTTAGGGCACGAGCCAAGAAAAAGAGGAAGTTCGAAAGCTTAAATAGACCACGCCACAAGAAACGGAGGGAGAATTATATCAACCTTTGAAACCTTCTTAGGACCTGATATTTATTTGTCATCCACCCTACTCAGGAGGTCACACAGAACTTTGGAAAGTAAATAAATATCGGCTTGATCCAAAACTTTTGTACCCCATGAAACTTTCAACGGTGAGCATTCATTCCCCTTCCAGTGGTATAGTCCACTTGAGCTTTAAATCAGCATAGTTTTTTTGGATCATGCCATAAAATGACCAAGCAAAACAGATGTCCAGCATAGATAAAACACATACATCATAGTGGGACCCACGGAGCTTTGACACTAGCTAGCCGCTTGTGCTCACGCTCATGTTTACTTTTCACCTTTCTCCACAAGGGCACGCATTGGGCTTGTTTTATTTTCCAAATACACTATATAAATGTATTGTAAATGGGTAATAATTATTTCCTTCGATAAAAACTGCATCGTTAGGGTTGACGAGTATGCTACCAAATATATGTGATGCCCACCATGATGTATGTAGCTTATCCACACCGTCCATCCGTTATGCCAGCTAAATTTAGGGCATGAGCCAAAAATTTATAATAATTTGTTATTACTTGGGTATTTTAAAACAAGGTGAAATTGTAATAATTTGTTATTAACGGGGCATTTACAATGGATTTAGAAAATCAAATAGGCTTTGTAAAATGATTGCATAAGTAGAGTTGTACGCGAGTCGAGTTGAGTTTTGCCCTGCTCGTTGCTCGGCTGGAACCACCTAGCTCCTGCTCGGTGCTCGACTCAGCTGAGTCGAGCGTGGACCTGCTCGATCAGCAAATCGAGCGAGTTCGAGTTTGAGCCGAGTATGAGTTCGATTCTTTTGAGCCGAGGGAGGAAGGGGATTACTGGTGTCGAGCGGACAGACAGGCTGCACAGCTCAGGGGGTGGTTGGCATCGAGTGAATAAGGAGTGGGGGTGGTCCGGTGGGGGAGCGCGCGCGCGCACACAGGGGGGGGGGGGGGGGGGGGGGGGAGTTTATATACTCCGAGTCAAATCGAGCCGAGTTCAAGTCACTATACAAGTTGAGTTGAGCATGACCCTACTCAATGCTCGACTCGAACTCATTCAAGCACCCCAAAATTGACTCGACTCGGCTCAAACTCACTTCTGATCCGAGCCGAGTTGAGTATTTTCGAGTCGAGCCGAGCAATTTTTTTAGCTTACTCGACTCATGTACAGCTCTATGCATAAGGATTCGCTTGTAAATATGAGATTCTCGAATTAAGACCCTGAATGATGTGGAACTGTTATGAAAGTGATAGGACCTGGAACAAAAAATCAAGATGTTCACTCAGTAGGCGAGGCATACTTGTATGAGGAATAATGGATACTGAAATGATTGGAACGATGATATTGACTATGCATGATGAGTGGATTGACTTCATCCACCATGTGACAAATGGCACGGATGCTTGACATGTGTAATAGGTTGGCCTCTCATTCATGCTCAAATTACCTTTTGCTTTTTCATTGTTGTAAAACTAAATTACATAAATAGCCATGTTATCTAGAGTGCAATTGTTGAGTTATAACTTTTTTATTTATTGATGCCTTGTTTATTGTTTATTATTATCATATATTCATAGAAGCAATGTAACTATCATGAATCTATTTGAAAGACTTCTTTAGACAAGTTTCATGCAAAATATATTGCAAGGATTTGTGTTGGTCTTCATTGACCTAAAATATTATCATGGGTAGTGGATAAGTTGGTATAAGAGAGGTTACTATGAATGGTGTGATTGTTGGGCTTATGGCGAGTTTTTGTTATGGTAAATTGTGTTGTGTTTATAACTTTTCAGCACAACAAAGTAGAGTAGTGAGAAGTCGCCATGTGTCGTCATTATGGGTATAGTATTAGTGTGTGGACCAATGAGAAGTCACCATGTGTTGTCATTACGGGTTTGGTATTGGTGGAACCGTACTTGTGCCCAAAGATATCTTTGATTGATCTTCCATCAACAATACGAATTCCATTATTAATGTATTGTCGTAGATCTGTAAGCATGCCTTTAGGGGAGCAAACCAACGGATGCCACATGGCCGCCATTAGCGAGCCAATTAATGAGGTAGCATGCTTGGCACATCTATGACGATCTACCTGGAGAAAGAACCCTACCACATATCTAGTTATGATAAACTTGGTAAGGCGATCTTTTACAATCCTTCCAAAATAGGAGATCCTCCTAGAGACGTTCAAAGGTTTTGCAGTGGTCGCAAAGATTATGAATATCCAAGGAACGAACCGACATCTAAGCAAATTGATTGCAACATAGACCCATATTGGGAGAGGGTGGACACCAACAAATTAGTTCTCGAGTCATACATCGATTAGAACTAAAAGAATGGGAGAGCTCAATGGTGGATCTGGTCCCACCAATTCAACAATCAAAAGGGAAACGGTGAGAGGAACAGTGGAGATAGTCCCAATTGGGTCATTCAGATGCGTGAATGACCTGATCAATTTGAGGTCTGAGATCAACAATAGAGGTTCCCTGATTGATCTCAAATCTAGATGTATTGGGGTCATGAAGGTCTCCAATATGAGACTATCTACATAAAAATGGAGATCTAAAAACCAATGGTTTTAGATTCACACGAATTTATTCGAAATGCATGCTGTAAATGTAAAGGATCCAGAACCAGCAAGGAAACCCGACGATGGTTTTATCGCCTTAACAACTTATAAAAGGAGTACGCGATGAATAGCTCAGAGCCCACGCTAGATACAATCTATCTTCTTTTACATTTATCTTAGCATAGATCACTATTGTCTAGCACCATGATTACAGTATCGTAAGATTAAATTAAACATCCAGAATTTTAAGCTGTTGGATCCGATCAACTGAGTCCTTTTTTGGACGATATCTTATTTGTCATGTGCTGCTGACCATCTACCTAGATCATTTATTCCCATGAACGAATTAGGTATTTATCTTTATTTTGTCTCTAGTATTTTATTTTTACTTTGTCGATTGCAATGAGTCACAATTTCATATTAATAAAAATTGGCATTGTTAAGCCATTCTAGTTTATTAGTTAATTTTTATTCATTTGAGAAATACATTGGGCGCAAGCAATGGTGAAAGAAAAGTCTTGAAGTCGTAAGGCAAAAAAGAATTCATCGGGAATGACTCATCCCTACCATTTCGCAAATCGCCTAATCGTTGATCACAACTGGTGGCTGACTCGACAACTGAATTTTCGAATTCAGTCCTACACATTCATTTCGATGCGGAGGTCACCAGCGTTCAATCAAACATTGAGTCGACTACGACTCTGGAATGCACACGCATCATAAATCACACACAAAATTTGAATACAAGCCCTTGATCACACATATCATCTTGTGTTTGAACAAATCGTGCAAACGTTATTTTTTGGCACGCTCGGTGGGACTCGAACCTACTTAGGCCATCAAATTTAGGGGTACAACTTTTTTTCAAAAATATTGACCAGAATCCCCCTTAAGTGGGCCATCAAATCATTTTGACCTACATTTATGATGATTTGTCCATCAAAATTCCAACCCACACTATGGATTATCTATCCAAATTATTTAAATAATTTTTTGACTTTTGGATTAACAAATGAACTCTTGAAAATTACCAAAAGAATGGATGGATCACCTAGATTATTCAAATTGATTTATTTATCTTGAAAATCATCTAAATTGAATCATTCATGTTATTCATTTTGTTATTAGCTTTCTAATGGTATATTTCCATATTTTTATTCTGAGTACATATCTTGATATTAAGTGTAAGTGCTAAGCACAGAATGTGAATGCTAAGCACAATATAGTTGTCATATTTCATAAACACTAGTTTAGTGCATGAGGTTGTGTGTGCAAGACAAGTTCTTTGAGAAGACAAGTCTCTACCTCAACGAACATATCAAGATCAAGACTCGACTCTACAACAAGATGCGGCAAAGCTATAAAGATAAATAATATATGCCAAGGTAATGTTGACCATAGAGATGACCCTAGGTTAGGTGTTTTTATATGGCTTTTAAGTTAATCACTCTAATATTTTTTAAAAGTCACATTTCAGAAAATTTGGCTAGCCTTACCCTGTGTTCAGTTAGGAATTTTCGGCTAGCCCAAGATTCTTCAGTCAAGTTTCCAGCAAGCTTGATTGAACTTTGTTAGGGATGTTCGGCCAGCACAGCCTTGTGTTCGGCCAGCCCAAGAAAACTTCGGTCAAGTTTCCAGATGTGAAACAGATTTTTGGACTCGGATCTTGGGTCAGCCCAACCTTGTCTCGGGTCATCCGAAGCTCACTCGAGCTAGCCGAACCGACACTCGGGTCAGCCGAAGTTTGAACAAATTTTAATCCCGTGAAATCTGATAACCGTTGGGATAAAACGGTTGAATCTTAAGTCAACCGAAGGAAATATTAGGTCAGTTGAAGACCTAACTTTTTTGCTATAAATAGAGCTTTCTTCATTCCATTTTATATCAAGAAAAAGCACGAAAATACTATCTCTTTGGTGAAAAAGCTCTCCATTATAGTATAGCTATTTATTCTAAATTCTTATTTTTATTATAGCTATCTCAATTCTCTTCTCATTTAATTTGACTGCGTAAAGAGAAGATCATTCTCATACTAGAGAAAAGAGAACTAAAATTGCAGTTTTAGGAAAACTCTTTTTAGAAATTCCTAGATCCATCTTGTTCGAGCCATATTGGTTTATCTTCTACAATGATTGGATCGCTGCACCATTGAAGCTTCATCTCTGCCAAGCTTCATCATCTTCTACAAGAAGAATGATAATATCTTTCTATTACTTTTGAGTTTTATTTGAGGTAGCTCAGGTTATTAGTGACTAGACCGTGAAAATCACTTAAGGTTATTGATTAGCCTGAGAAAATCATTTGAGGTTTTGTTGTGATAAGCCTATGAAAATCACAATCTCTGTATTGGGTTTTAAAGGTGAACCTGTGAAAACCTTCATATAGTGGAAAGCGAAAATTAAAAGGAGAAGTAATTTTGGGAGTGGAGTAGGTTCAAGTTATTTTTAGCACCGAACTACTATAACTCTTTATGTTGTGGTGATTGCTTTTATTGCTTATCTTTCTTATGTGCTTGATTGTCTTTAAAACCTTGAATTGTGACATAAGGTTGTCCTACTTAGATTTCTAAGTGAAAGGTTGTCCTACAATTCAATTCTAGGTTTTTCATATTGCACTCTATTTGCTTTCAGATTGAGTTATTACAAATTCTTGCTAGTCTTGTGATTGATTCTCTGATTTATTTTAAGATTAGAATAAGCAGATTTGAATTAAGTTATCCTATTCACCTCCCCTCCTCCTCCTCCCCCCCCCCCCCCCCCAAGGACATTTATAGCTCCATCCTTTTTCATTAGGCCGAGAGTATGGATGGGTATAATTTATTTCATTTTTAGCTTAATCCAATGGACCATTTTGTATTTAAATCGTGTTAATATGTTTATATAGCTTAGATCCATAATCTCAATCGATTAGATCTTGTTTAGAGCATGAGAAACCATGATAATCATGTGCATGTACACAACCCCATCAACTTGACCTTCGATTTAATCATCCATCTAGCACTTTCAATTCACTATATATTTTTCCTTATCGTCTATATTATCGACATTTAGTTGACAATGCAAACACTGGTATAAGCTATGTTTTGGAAATTGTTGGTAAACCCCACCCTAGCTTTGAGTGATCCACATAGCAAGGAAAGGTCGTTGCTGGGTCATTGCTCACGTCTGCAGTATGGTCCTCCTAGTTTGATCCCAATTCTGCTAGCGGATTAACTCTAGGATCTGACACGTCCACCGTCAAGCTCTCCATACCCTAGGAGCTAAACTGAGAAGGCAATAATGTCATGCTCTCCCTGAGCGATCCCATAATAGGAGATATGTCGAAAAGGGTCGAAGAATCCTTTGTACAGGAAGCAGTGGGTGTAACTTCACCAATACCTAATGTCACTCGAGTGACAAGACTAGCATTTAGAGGGCATATGGGAGTGCCCTTGGGATGAACCTTAGTAATGGAACCAAGAGTGGGGGACAAATCACGAGTCCCTGACATTGAAGTCTCTTACTTTGGAAAACATTCCCCAAAAACATTGGTTGGGACAACAGAGGGGTTGTTCGTCGACCGAAAGGCGGTGTTCTTCCATTGCACAAGGTGAACTTCTGGAACCCCACTTTTCTCTTCCATAGTTGAGATAAATTGGAAAGTCGAGGTTGGAGAAATGTGAGAAACTCGTTACCGCTTGATCAACGGTTGTGGGTCTTCATCTTCTTCTCCTTCTTCCCTTTCTGCTTGTTTATCTGTTTAGAAGCATAAATAGATGAAACACTTAGAGAAAAGAAATTAGAAAAAGAGGAAGGATATTAGGCAATTTGATTACCTCTAATAGGGGCTGAGTCAGACCGCTAAGGGCCTGTTTGGCCAGTTGTATTAGAATGTATTAGAAGGGATTGAATTGCAAATCCCATATTTCCAAACCTAATCTCTGTTTGAGACTTCATTTATCAGGGCATTGGAAACCACGCCCAATACAACGTCAAGTTGAGAGGGATTCTCCCAATCCCACTTCAATATTCGATAATCTAGCCAAGCTCCTGACGAATTCGAGAGGGACAGAGAAAAAATCAGGAGCGGATTGCGTCCGAGGCTGTGTGGAGCCCACAATGATGTCATGACAAATCCTCTCCATCCATTTGTTTTAAAAGGCCATAATAGCACAAGAGCCTAAAAATCAAGGAGATCCAAAACTTAGGTGGGCCATGCAACACGAAAAATGGGAACGAAAGCATCCACCATTGAAATCTTCCTGGTGCTGACCATGATATGACTCCCACCATGATGTCTGGGCTATATCCACACCATCCATCCATTTTTCAAGATTAGTTTAGGACAAGGGCCCAAAAATCAAGCAGATCTAATGCTCAAGTGGGCCACACCACAAAAAGCAGTGGGGATTGAACGCCTTCCATTAAAAACCTTTTGGGGGCCACAAAAGTTTTGGATCAACTTGATAATTGTGTTTCCCCTTCATCTAAGTCTGTGTGACCTCATGAACAGGTTGGATTACAAATAGATACCATGATGGGCCCAATGAAGGTTTCAACGGTGGCCACCATTGTACCACTATTTTCTATGGTGTGGTCCACTTGAGCTTTGAATCCGCCTCATTTTTGGGCTCAAGCCCTAAAATGCTCTCACAAAGTGGATGGATGGTGTTGATATAACACATATATCATAATGGGGCCCATAGCTTGCTACTTGTCTCGGATAGAAAGATATTTCGTGGTTGGAGTCTACATTCTTTCAAATGCTGTACATTGAATTGAATTGTTGAACACTCG
The DNA here is from genome assembly GCA_003013855.2 of Liriodendron chinense. Taxonomy (NCBI): domain Eukaryota; kingdom Viridiplantae; phylum Streptophyta; class Magnoliopsida; order Magnoliales; family Magnoliaceae; genus Liriodendron; species Liriodendron chinense. The sequence continues at coordinate 1,338,047 of PVNU02003299.1, forward strand.
TGATCTTCTCCAATCCAAATATGAGGTTGAGTTTTGAAAATCCAATGGTATTAACAGACAATCCACTGCCACACATAATGATTACCCTTTTCAATTTTCATCCCATCTAATATATCTAGTACCGTCTGATACCATTGGCCTAACATGCCCTAAACTCAATATAGCACAAAAGAAGGAAGCTGCTGCTGGACGTCCCTTAAATCAGGACCAGGATCATCAAGTCTATCTCTAATTGAGATTCTCTCCGCGAAACAACCTGTTTGAACGCCACCTCTCTTAGACCGAAGTACTCTCAATTCCATCAATTGTTTTCCCCTATTAAATTTCTCCCTTGGAATTAGAGTCGAGCGGGGAGTCTGTTCACTTGATGCCCAAGGTTGTCCACTAAGGGGACCATGAATTATTAGTGGTGGAGAAATTGGAAGTGGCTAGACAATATTAGGATGTGAGAGGATTGGCCTGGTCGGGGGATGAGGTTTTTTTATTAGTCATGCAACGCGCCCACCCTATTAGGGGCGCAGCGCACCCACATAGTTAGTCACACGATGCGCCCACCCACCGGAGGGGTTAGTGTGTCTCCTTAGCACTCGAACCTAAGACCTCCTGTTGAAACGCCTAAGTGTCTTCTAGCTAAGCTAGTAGGCCAGACACATCGAGGGATGAGGTTGTTAACTTGCTACAGCCACAGGACCACGTCTTAGAGTGGATAGGCCTGGAACTAAACTTCGACCAGGTTGCGGCAAGCCTCGATGTTTGTGTATACCTATTTGATCCGCGACTGAAGAAACTTGGCAAGGAAGATGCTTGTGCACTCTGGTATTCCTTATCCAATACACCTAAAATGCATGTGACGATTAAACTTGTGTGAAACTTGATATCAAGTCAAAGACTAGCAGAGCCTTTTTCTCACTTCTTGGACCTGTTTGGTGCAACATTTTAGATGGGATTGAATTTGAAAAATCACTTTTTCAATCCTAACTGTTGTTTGGTTATTACCTTTGTTGGCATTGGATTAAGGCTTTGGAAACTACACAGGATAGAAATTTGAATTCAGGAGATTCTCCCAATCCTGCTTGATTTACGATTGTTGGAGAGAATCCCTTGGGGGATTTGAGAGGGAGAAAAAAATAGAAAGCTAATTGTGTGGTGTGTATTGTGTCACCAAGTTCTGTGGGCCCCACCACGATATATGCATTATATCCATACCATCCATCCATTTTTCAAGATCATATTAGGCCATGAGCGAGAGAGAGAGAGAGAGAGAGAGAGAGAGAGAGAGAGAGAGATCCAAAGCTCAAGTGGACCACACCACAGAAAGCAGTGAGGACAATGATTCCCATCATTGAAACCATACTAAGGCCCATCATGATGTTTATTTATCATCCAAGATGTTCATGAGGTCACATAGACCTGGATGAAGGGAAAAAAACAAGCACCAGATTGATCCAAAACTTTTGTAGCCCCTAAGAAGTTTTCAATGGTAGATGTTAAATCCCTATTACTTTATGTGGTGTGGTCCACTTGAGATTTAGATATACCTCATTTTTGTGCCCATGCCCTAAAATGATCTTCTAAAATGGATAAACGATGTGGATATGTATACATGCATCATTGTGGGGCCGCAAAACTTGGTGACATAAACGTCTTCATCACAATCGATGGTATCTCCTCCACGTCCCCTCCACTAGAGCTGGTGGGTTTTCACCGCTGCTAGCCAAACACATTATCACAATTCATCTCTAATATACATAAGAGATTTTTTACATTCCAAATATGAATTCTACGACCATCCCTGACTCCCGTAATGATTACTTTCAAACGATTCCATCCCACTCAATCCAACCTAATCAAATGTGCTAAATGCCTCACATCTGGCCACCAGTGCCGCATGAATACTTATATGAGTTCTTTATTTTCTATCAAATAAGGCCCGTTTAATGTGGGCCCATGGTTGATTTATCCAAACCCTTGATTTAATGGATCCATCATGAATGGACCATGCCTAAAAAAATCTTCTCCACTTGGTCAACTTTAGCCTTTCCATGGTTGATATGCAAATACATGGTTAATATATAATAAATGCGCCAACTAGCCGTGTTGAATGGAATAGGGACAAATATTTGATGGCTACTATGCAATTTAGGAGACTTGGGACGCATGGTCTATCCATGATGGGTACCTTAAATGAGTGCTTGGATAGAAACAACCATTCGAACTTGTGTAGACATACATATATGTTTGTGTGTGTGTCAAACTCTCGCCAAGCAATCCCAACCATCGAATCATCACATGGGTTCCATGTGTGTGCATATCAAATTCCTGTCAATCAATTTTAGTCATCCAATCATCATGTGAGTTCCATGTATTAAAACAATGGACGGTCTAAATCATATTAACATATATGATTTGAAATAGACATGTGTTTCACTTAGTGATGGGAATGACATGGTTGTTGGGATTACCGGTCAGCGGAAGCACCATAGAGAATCAAACAATCATCACACGACAATCAATCGCACATGCACACAACGCAAAGACAATTTGATTTTTACGTGGAAAACCCTTGCAGGAAAAAACCACGGTACAAAGTGATAACAACACTAAGAATATCAAAAGATTGCAGAGCTAATTTTCCCACAAGCAAACCCAGAAAATGAACAAAGCTCTCACAAACCTCATAATCCTCTCCCCAAACCCTAATCTCAAATTAAAACTCCTTGGTATTAATTAGGATACATTTAAGACGGATTTAGAGGTGTTTATATAAGCCTCTAACCCAAAATGGAAACAAGATATGAAAATTTGCGCATCTCCGCTTATACACACGATCGGTTGGACCCCATTAGCCTACCAGTCAAGTATAGCAAAAATAGTCTAGTGACATCTGCTATAAACTCGACATATTCAGCCTCATAATACGACCAGTCTGGATGCCCAAAACATGTCCAAAGACTTGCTGCCTGCACAGAGGGTAATTCGACCGGTTTGGCCAACCGATTGGTGACTCTGTATCAGCAGACTTTGAAGTCTCTACCAACAAACTCCACCGAGGCTTCAAATGTCGAACCACCTTCCTTTGCTTCATAAATCATCTCATCTTCAATCATAGTGTCGTCGCTTCTCATGCACCACTGCGTCTTCATTCGATCTTTGCGAATCCCATAGAAGTTGCGCATAACTTAAACTTCTCTGCAGGAACCACTTTGGTGAGCATATCCGCCGGATTCACACTAGTGTGAATCTTTTCCAGAGTAGCGTCTCCTTCCTCAAGCACCTGTCGGATAAAATGGTGACGCACATCAATGTGTTTAGTATGAGAGTGATAAACAGATTTTTTAGCCAAATTGATAGCACTGGAGCTGTCACAATTAACTAACACGTCATCCTGCTAAAGCCCCAACTGATTTATCATTCCTTTCAACCAAATAGCCTCCTTGAAAGCTTCTGTCACCATCATATACTCAGCTTCAGTAGTGGAAAGAGACACCACAGACTGAAGCTTAGAAATCCAACTAATCTCTCTACCCACTAACATAAACGAGTAACCCGAAGTTGACCTCCTACAATCCAAACTACCTGCATAATCTGAATCGATGTACCAAACCAACTTGTCCTTTAACCTTTTATAAGTCAAGACGTAGTCTTAAATACTCCGAATGTATTAAAGTAGCCATTTCACAACTTCCCAATGTTGCTTGCCTGGGTTAGACATGAATCGGTCAACAACACCCATAACCTGTGAAATATCCAGTTTAGTATAGACCATGGCATACATCAAAATGGCCATAACACTTAAATAGGGCACATGAGATATAAAACGCTTTTCTTCATCTGTCTTGGGACACTGTTCAGAAGAAAGCTTGAAATGAGCCGCGCGGGGAACCCTAATCAGTTTGGACTTGTCCATCCCATACTTTATCAACACCTTCTCAAGGTATTCTGTTTGAGATAACTACAACCTGCTCATCTTCCTGTCTATATGAATATCTATACCAAGAACCCTCTTTGCAGCCCCCAAATCCTTCATTTCAAATGTCCCTGAAAGCTGAGTTTCCAACACATCAATGTCAGACATATTATGATTGACAATAAGTATGTCATCGACGTACAACACCAGTATAAGAAACTTTCCATCACTCAGTGTCTTATAATAGACATAATGATCATACTAGCTCCTGAAAAAGTCTTGACTCATCATAAAGGAATCAAACTTCTTGTACCACTGTCTAGGCGACTGTTTGAGACTGTATAACGATCTCCTCAATCTGTAAACCTTGTTCTCGGTCCCTTGCACTGTATAACCTTCTGGCTGCTCCATATAAATATGTTCTTTCAACTCCCCATGTAGGAAAGCAGTCTTTACATCCATCTGTTCTAGCTTGAGGTCGTATTAGGTAACCAGCTCCAACACGAACCTAATAGATACCTACTTCACAACTGGTGCAAAAATCTCACTGAAGTCCACACATTCATGTTGAGCATACCCTTTTGTCACCAACCTTGCCTTATATTTATCTTGTTTCTTTTGAAAAATCCACTTGCACCTAATCACTTTTCGGCCCACAGGATGCTCTACCAGCTCTCATATCTCATTCTTGTACAGAGAGTCCATCTCATCTTGCATTTCTGCCTTCCACTTTTCATCATCTACATCATGTACAGCATCCTCAAAGTTAAACGGATCCCCCTCATCCATAATGAGGGTGAATGCAATATTCAAGTAATCTTTATACCTTGTTGGTAACCTGCGATCTCTAGGTGAGTTTCTTCACATAGGTGGCTGCTCCACTTGATCATGTACCTCTGTCTGCGTCTTAGTATCGGCCCGTGTCTCATCTCTATTAATCTGAACGTTAATCACTTTTGATTTTTTCGGTTCCTTTAGTACATCCTTACGGAACAAAGACCCTTCATCGAATTTGACATCACAGCTCAGGGTGATCTTCCGTGTGACAGGGTCATATATGAGATAACCCTTCACATCATCACCATATCCCACAAAGATCCAATTTCTGGCCCCATGACGGTATATGAGAGTAAGCCTTATAACCAAAGACCTGCAGACTTGAGTAGTCTATTAATGACCACTCCACACTTCCTTAGAGATTTTACATTCAATTGCCATAGAGGGTGACCGATTTATCAAGTAACAATCCGTGTTAATGGTCTCAGTCGGTAGCTTTTTGCCCAACCCAACATTACTAATCATGGACCGAGCTTCCTTCAAGAGAGTCTAATTCATCTGCTCTACCACACCATTCTGCTCTGGCATGTGGCGCACTATAATGTGTCTCACGACCCCCTCCTCCTTACAATACATGTTAAACTCCCTGGAAGTGAACTTACCTCCATTGTCGGTTCTCAAAACCTTCAGTTTCTGCCCTGACTGATTCTCAGCCTTCCCCTTCCAATAATTGAAGGTCGTGAAGACGTCATATTTATTTTTCAGGAAATAAACCCGAACCTTCCTGCTATAGTCATCAATAAATGACACGAACCATGGTGACCCCCCAACAGAAACTACAGGCGACGGCCCTCATACATCAGAATGGACATATTCAAGCACTCTTTTACATATATATTTTCTCCCTTAAATAACAACTTAAACTGTTTCTCATACATGCAATGCTCACATATACTAAAGTCTATAGATTTAAAAGAAGGAATTAAAGATTGTTTAGAGAGTACCTTTATACCCCGCTAGCTCATGTGGCCTGAGTGCGCATGCCACATACGTGTAGACGTGGAATCCACTATAGTCACTGCAGCTCCACCTACTGAAGTGATCCCAATCAGCCTGTAAATGTTTTCGTGCCTCTACCCCTTCATAATTATAAGGGCCCTATTTGAAACTTTGCAGAACCGGTCAAAATTGGTGAACTTGCACCCTTGTCCCTCGAGTGCACCAAGGAAAATCAGATTCTTCCTCAACCTGGGAACGTGCTTTACTTCCATTAAGGTTCGATTGATCCCATCGAACATCTTGATGCGCACAGTACCAATCTCTACAACCTTGTAGGGGAAATCATCGCCTAGAAATACCAAACCGCTCTCATACCCCTATAGGAAGTAAAGACGCTCCTATCCGAGCACATGTGATACAAAGCTCTAGAGTCCATGACCCACTCGTCACTAAGAGATCCCGTCTTTGACGTCGTTAAGACATCGCACACATCACTGTCGCCTTCTCTGGATTCAACGGTATTGCCCTCCCTAGATGAATCTTCTGTCTTCTCCTTCTTGTTCTTAGGACTCTTGCAGTCCTTCTTCATGTGCCCAGCTTGGCCACATCCCTAACACTTCAACTTCCGTTTGCCCTCACCCTTTGACTTAGATCGAGAACGTGATGATCATTCACCTCGCTCTGAATTCCTTCCCCTCATAATCAGTGTATCGGAGGAAGAACTAACGTCATTGCTCTTTGTCTCATCGCTAACGCTAATAGTATCCCTACCCACACACAACGAGTCCCTGAGCGACTCATATGAACTAAGAAGCGAGTTCAGCAAGATCAAGGCTTAATAGTCGTCATTCATCTGTTCACCAATATTTAGCAACTTGTAAATTATCTTATTGAAAGTGTTGATGTTGTCCTCCACATCGGTTCCCTCCACCATCTTCAAAGTGAAGAGCTACATCATTAGATACATCCAGTTTTCTAGAGATTTCTTCGTGTACACATTCTCTAGCTTAGTCCATATGTCTACAGTGGTCTTTTCCTTCATAACGTTATAGAGGACGCCATACGTTAAGCACAATTAAATTGAGGTCCTAGCCTTCTCATCCATCTCAGTCCACTCATCATCACCCGTGTCCTTTGGTCGCTTTCCAAAGACGTTCATGACCCCTTACTGAGTTAGGATGGCCCTCATCTTCACATTCCATAACTCAAAATTATTTTCGCCGAAAAAAATTTCTATGACGAACTCCGTGCTTAATGTCATGAGATCGTCTTAGAATTTTTCTACTCAACATCCCAACGATAGCTTTGATACCACTTGTTGGGATTACTGGTCAGCGGAAGCACCATAGAGAATTAAACAATCACCTCACGACAATCAATCATATACGCACACAACGCAAAAACAATCCGATTTTTACATGGAAAACCCTTGTGGGAAAAAACCACGGCACAAAGCGACAACAACATTAAGAATATCAGAAGATTACAGAGCTAATCTACCCACAAGCAAACTCGGTAGATGAACAAAGCTCTCACAAACCTCACAATCCTCTCCCCAAACCCTAATCTTGAATTAGAACTCCTTGGTATTGATTATGATACATCTTAGACGGATTTGAAGGTGTTTATATAAGCCTTCAACATAAAATAGAAACAAAATACACAAAACTGCGCATCTTCGCCTATACACATGACCAGTCAGACTCCATTGGCCGACCGGTCGAGTATAGCAAAAATAGTCCAGTGAGATTTGCTATAAACTCGACCTGTCCAGCCTCATAATACGACCGTCGGGACCTCCATCAGATCGGTCGACCGACCGGTCTGGATGCCAAAAACATGTCCAGAGACTTGCTGCCTACATAGAAGGTAATTCGACCGGTCTGGCTGATCGACCGATCAATAAGTCTGTATCAACAGACTTTGAAGTCGCCACCAACAATGGTCTTGCTCTCAGCGATGGTCATGGTGGGCTCTACCTTTTATGTTTTTTTTAAAAGAAAAATCATATTTTTATTTTTGTTTGTACTACAATTTTATTGTAAATTAATTTAAGTAATTTGTTAAAATATCAAATCATAAACAAATACACCAACACCCTAGTGGATATGGCATGAGTGCCACTTTTAGGCCAAACATGGATACATGTGTAGTAATCTATTAGGAGGTATTAGTGTTGAATCTGGACTGTCTGCTCATCTTTAACAGGATTTTTCTGTTTGCTGAGATCTAATAGGTCCAGCTCAGCATTGACGTTGTCAGCACTGACTGCATTTATATGTGTGCTGAGCTGGACCAATCAGATCATCGGCAAACAGGACAATCCTATTAAAGATGAGCAGACGATCCAGATTCATTAGTATTAGGTACCCCTACTAGCTCCACCCGATCCTGGTCCATCGACATCCCTGTTTAAGGGCCCATTTGAACCCGCTTGGGGGCGCTTGATGCCTAAACATCATTTTGAGCAAAACCCTTTTTGTACTGTGCATTTGGATACCTAGCTACGTAGGTTTTAAGTAAGCTAATTCACATAACACGCAATGTTCCAGCATGGTAAATAGGTGCAATAATCAAGCCATCCATGAGAAGAGTACTGCCATGTAGATTCCTATCCAAGAATCAGATAGTCCACTAATTAGGCGGGCCCCAATGATTAGAATAATGTATAGTTGTGAGAAAATCGGCAGGAAGTTTTTCAATCCATTCGCCTGTTTCCACTATCATGTAGGCCTCCTGGGTGGACCACCTTCATCTTACAGTGAGGTCCATGTGCTTGAATATCTCACCCCTGTCCCTGTGTCACGCTTGCATTTGTTATGGTTTATGCATTAGCTGACCTGTACACACGTGGATTTTGCGAAACTCAAGTATTTGATATATTATAATGTTTCATGGTTGAGTACGGTATCTGCCGCTGGCTTGTTTTATGCTCCTGAAGTTTGATGGTTGTCCATGTTTTTTTTATGCTCTCATATGCATAGAGGATTATTTCAATATATATATATATATATATATATATATATATATGGAAATGGTACTATGAGGGAACTACATGGGAACTTCCCATGAGGTCGAGCTGTGTGGACCCCACTGTCAAGTGGATCAGACACCAAACCCATGGTCAGATGCACCATTCCATGGTTGGTCATGGGATTAAAAATCAGGTCAATCCATGACTTAGGTGGGCCACACCACATACAACAGTTGAGAAGGGTTACCACCCATTAAAACATTCATGATTGTTTATTGGGCCCACCGAGACGTGGTTCACAAATCCAGACGATCCATTGTGTGTCCCACTTGGATGAGGGGTCAGACCAAGTTTCAGCTGCATCCAAAACCCAGGTGGGCCCCAACAAGTGCTTTTAAATGTTTTAAGCATGTTCTCACATGATTTAGATGGTATGACCCACCTGAGTTCCATACATGGCTGATTTTTTTGGATATCCCATGAACTAAAGGGGACCCATCAAATGCCCAGTGTTGATGTCTAACACACATGACGGTGGGCCCACACAACTCAACGTCATGAGAAGTTCCCATGAGGTCGACCTCGTAGTACCATTTCCCATATATATATATATATATATATATATATATATATATATATATATATATATATATAGAGAGAGAGAGAGAGAGAGAGAGAGAGAGAGAGAGAGAGAGGAATGCTCACCTGGGAACTATCTTTCACGAGAACTTGTGAGAGATTTTTGAAGATTCATTACACATGATGCGTCCTCAAAATCTGAGCCGTCCACGTGATGCAGCACCCCGAAAAACCCCTAGGGCTCAACTTTCAACCTGGTTCACAAATCTGGTGGGCCATGGAAAAAGGAAACAGTTTCCTCCCTTGATTTGCCCCCCCCCCCCCCCCCCCCCCCCCCCCCCCCCCCTCTCTCTCTCTCTCTCCCTCTCTCCCTCTCCTATGGTCCACTAGAGTTTTGGATCAGGTTGAAAGTTGAGCCCTGGGGGATTTTTCGAAATGCTGTATCACATGGACTGCTCAGATTTTGGGAACACATCACGTGTGATGAGTCTTCAAAAATCTCTCACGAGTTCTCGATGAGAGATTGTAGGCAAGTGAGCATTCCTCTCTCTATATATATTCTCACTAGAACTTGTGAGCACTTTTTGACAACTCATCACATGTGTTATGTGCCAAAAATATGAGATGTCAATGTGATGCAGTACCCTAAAAACTCCCAGTGCCCAACTTTCAACCTAGTTGAGAACTTCAGTGGACTATTGCAAAAGAAAATAGTTTCTTTCCTTGATTTGCCTCTCTTTCTGCAATGGCCCACCAAAGTTCTAAATTAGGGTAAATGTTAGGCCGAAGGGGTTTTTTTTGGAATGCTTCATCACATGGACTGGCTCAAATTTTGGGCTCACATCGCGTGTGATGAGTTCCCAAAATGTGTTCACGAGAACACAAGATGGGTGCGCTGGTGTGTATGTGTCTATATATATAGTTTGATTTTCTTGCATTCAAGGTGTACCTTCATGTGTGTACACATGCGCATGGTGCTTTTCTAACTGTGTGGCCCATGGGATGAGTGGATGGACGTCGCCCACCTGATTTTTGCATCGGATGGCATTTATGGTGGTGCCGGACTGATGGGTTCTCTTTTGTTCGGCCAATAAGTAAGATGCCTAGAACATCCCATCCATGAAAAGGGTGGGCCACAACATGATGATCACTTGTTATGAAAAGGGTGCAGCCCACCCAATGAGTGGATCGTCTGATTTTCATACGGTACGCCTCACGCACAGGTTGGATATATATTCTATACTTGGCCTGTTGGCGATATAATAATAATAGTAGTGGCAATAGTAAGTGAAAAGTAGGGTCCCACAGGATTCCTACCCACAAGACCGCAACCATGGGTTCATGCATGACGCAGGCACATGATGTTTTTTCATTGGCCTTACATGTAGTGCATTCAATGGCCTGCTAGACGAGCATACAAGGTGAGAGGCGAGGCTTTTTCATTGGTCTTGCATGGGGGCATTCAATGCCCTACTAGTCGCAATCCCATCCTTCAATAGCATTTCTATATTCATAATTTTCATCAAACCAATTAGTCTACAGATGCTCTTGCAAATTACACTCAGGCGACACAAATGAACATGATATCTTCCTCACCTGATCAGACAACTTGCCGCCTTTGGTTAATTAGCAACCTTTGCAGGTTGATCGAGTCTTCCTGGTTCGTGCAGAAGCAGTCTGTTATCTTTGATTTATTTTTCTTTTCAAGTTTTGGCTTCATATATATGTCCCACCTTGTCATGTAGAATCGTTCTTTCTTGATTTGATTCATCTAATAAAATTATAATGCCGGCGTCCATTACTTGGATGGTTAAAAAAAATAAAATTGGTGGACCACCTAATTCTTGGCTTGGCATCTATAAAATGTATTATGTGCCACATGTTGGCATGCATTTGTCGCATACATTAGCGATCTTGTGCGCTCTTCGGCTTAGCCAAGCGCATATAAGAATCCGGTGCCGATGCGCAAAAATGTGTGATTGTTGTGCTTCAAAGTAAAAGTTAAGATGCTGAAGGTTCAATTCATCTCTAGATTAACCATCAAACCATCTTCTCCAACCCCACATCACTTGTCCAACTTCAAACTATCATTGCTGGACCAAAGAGTTGCTCATTTGTACACACCTATCATATTCTTCTACTCTGTCGACGGCGGTGATGATAACATCTCGACCGTTGAAAAAGTTCGCCAGCTCAAGGACTCTCTATCGGACACGTTAACCCAATTTTACCCGTTGGCCGGACGGTTCAAAGATGGTTATATGGTCGAATGTAATGACGAAGGTGTTGAGTTCTCAGAAGCCCAAGTGCACGGTCGGCTGTCGGAGTTTCTCAATGCACCCCATGTCGAGGTACTGAACCAGTTGGTTCCATGCAGCTTCTTGGGTGCTAGATCAGGCACGGACGTGATCCTAGCCGTCCAAATCAATATATTCGACTGTGGTGGAATGGCGATCGGTGTGTGCCTTTCTCACAAGATTGCCGATGGGGTCTCATTGGCCACATTCATCAATGGGTGGGCTAGCACATCACGTGGTGTAGCCGGTCGCGGTCCTGAATTTCAGTCTTCCAAGCTCTTTCCGACCGAAGGACCCATGCCCATCGCTGCGGTCCACGCAAAAGAGAACATCAGAACAAAGAGGTTTGTGTTCGATGCGTCGAAGATAGCTGCCCTTAGAGGTGGACCACCTAACCAGCTGGGGTACCACCCGACGCGGGTCGAAGCAGTGTCCGCGCTTATCTGGCGATGCGTCATGCGAACACATGGAGTCGAGGAGGGGTCGACGAGGACCTCTGCGGCAATGCATGCGGTGGACTTGCGGCGGCGGATGGTGCCGCCATTGCCGGAATATTCATTCGGGAATATTATGGCTCTTGTGGCCTCAGTAGCTATGGTGAGTGAATGTCATGAAGACATGCAACGTTATCTTGAGAGGAAGCTAAGGGATGCAACCAAAATAGTGAATATGAGTTACATAAAAGAACTGCAAAAGCCAGAAGGGATTTTAAGGGCCCGTGAATCAAAGGAGAGGATTGAAGAAAACTCAGATTATCAAAGAAGCTTTTGTTTTTTTTCTAGTTGGTGTAGGCTCCCTTTCTATGATGTGGATTTTGGATGGGGAAGCCCCACTTGGGTTGGCACTTGCACCTTCCCTATGAATAATTGTACGGTTCTGATGGCCACGAGAGATGGTTATGGTATAGAAGCTTGGGTTAACATGGAGGACGTTGACATGGCCAGATTTGAACAAGACCTACAGCTCCTTTCTTTTGTTTCCCCTCCATCCACTGGTTGAAAGTCGGCTCGTGCCGATCGATTGAGTAGGATAAGGGCATTCTGAGTTGACTCGGTTGGAGTGGCCATTGAGTCGAGTTATTCCATGTTGCTATGAGGTTATTCAGCTATGTCTATTATTTATTCTACTGCCCTATGTCGGGCTAGTGTGTTCTTTACATGACATCTTACATCAAATGAGTCCCACCACGATGATGAAAAAATCAGACTTATACAAGCATTATGTAAGCCATAGCTTAGAAAGCAAAAAAGGACAACTATCCAAGAACCTCCAAATTCATGTCATGGCCCACATGATGGTTGGGCGGAAAGATGTAGTTACTGAATGCCCTTATGATTAATGGATTGGGTTTGAAGCTTGTTTTCTTATTTGAGTTTTTCTTACTTTAGGTGGATGTATGAATCTTTTATCAATGTCTTTTGGATTTTTAAATTTTTGGGTTTGTTCTTCTTTTAATTGGAAATGAATTCTCTCTCTCTCTCTCTCTCTCTCTCTCTCTACGCCTACACCTACTCCACATGGGCACTTAATCCCATGATCCCATTGTTGAAAAAGAGCCTGCGTACCATCGAGCTATGGAGCAAGACCCTTTTTTTTGGATTTTTATTTCTTCATTGGGTCAGATTAATTTTTGTTTTTATTTGTAGTGTCATTTGTATTGTACGTAACTTGTTTGTATTAATCAACTTGTGTAATAAGCTATTAGATAACATTTGATTGTAATCAATCTATGCAATAGGTTATTAATCTATGTAATTAGTTATTACATTGTGCTTATGGAAGTTTGTGCTCTAGATCTGATTGTCAGTCCCAAGTCAAGATAAAAGAGAGTTGTGTCAAATTGGCAGCTATTGCAAACTTAATTATGTCATAAATTTCATCATAAATATTAAAGTCTCTTGATATGGATTAATATGCCATGATCTAATTGCTCGGGCTTTTAGAGAAAGTGGTCATTTGATATGGTATATGAGTAGAAGGTCTTGTGTTCAAATCTTAGAAATAGCCAATATGCCATTGGAATATATTCTCCCCCGGGAGTGTTTTATGGTGTGAGTTGAAGTGTTCCTCTACCCAATGTGAGTTAAGTTTTGATTTAATTGAAGTTATGACTCTTGATAAAGAATGACAAAATATGATTCATGTAACTAACTCAATTAGTTGGGATACCGCTTTGATAATGATGAGGATGATGATGATGTCAATATTTGTGTTATATTATTCATGTAGCCTACCCTAATTAGTTGGGATAGCTTAGATAATGATGACTAGGGCGACGATGCCATTTATCTACATAGATGGGACGTACTCTAATCACTAATGGTATCATTACTACCATAAGCTACGATAATATCATATAAATGTGTGGCCCATGTAATGTATGAAATCCAACCTGTTCATCAAATGCATCACTATATATTACCACTAGAGCCCGAAAATCAACTTGATCCACGAATCAGGTGGGCCACAATATGAGGTACAAGTTGGTAGCGAACACCTACCATTGGTTTTCATGGAGGGCACAACATTTGGCTTATACGGAATCTAAGGCCATTTTGATCCTTTGCTTGTCCTGTATGAAGGTCAAACAAAAAATCATGTTGTTTTTCAATCCACGTGGGACCCTTCGCAAATCAAGGGTGGGCATCCTTCCTCACATTGTTCCCCATGTTGTGGCTCACCTAGTGTTGGATTAGGTCGATTTTTAATACTTGGGGTAATACCAAGTGATGCATGTGAACTCTGGTACTTGTCGGGTGGCTAGGCTAACCATGTGTACGGTGCACCCAAGTAACCCGAACCCCGGAACTGACTCCGTAACGACTGCCATGTTGCCTCAATCGTGGAGGTACCACCAATGCATCCATGTGGCACTTCATTAGGGCAGTGCGGTGTGAAGAGCATCGCGTGTGCATGTGCACGAACTCTCCAAGTTTCTAAGCCTTTTTCCTCTTCTTCACCGGCTTATGTAACGAAACTGACATCATGAATGATGTTACCGATCCACCCTTTCTATAAATCATTAAGATGATTAAACATGGCTTAATTAACATTTAATCCATTTTTAAGTTCCTTAACCACTCACATTTTCTCAAACTCAAATGAAGCTATACCTCTTTTCTTTAATTTAAGAAGAGAGGGGACACATTACCTTTATTAGGTTATCCTAATTCCAAGTTTACACTAATTAATGAAGATTATGGTAGTTAATCCATGATCTTTTCTCCAAAATTAAAGGGGACTATATTTAAGCCCATACCCCCTTGTCTCATCTTAACCATGGTGAGAGAACTAACCTTGGTTAGTTCTCTAACCCTTAACCTAATCTAGCCTGACGTAGATTACTAACCCTAAACCTAGCTATGAGAGAGAGAGAGAGAGAGAGAGAGAGATGGAGTGGGCCATCCATTAAGTGATCCTAACCATCCATCAAGGGGAAGAGAAAGATCTAAGCCATCCATCCATAAGATCAAGGTGAGTACACTCCCTCCCTTCACTTCTTTAGTTTTCTTTTTCTAATTGTTGATGAAGATGAAGATGATGTGGGACCCACCAAATGTAGGCCCCACCATGATGATTAAGGTTCTATCCAAACCCTTCATAAGGTCATACACAGATAAAATAAGGGAAAAGCACAAATATTGACTTGATCCAAACCTTTTATGGGCCCACTGTAATGTTAACAGCCGTCCATCTATTTTACCATATCATTTCAGGACATGAGCCAAAAATGGGGCATATCCAAGGTTCAGGCGGACCACACCACGTGAAACAGTGGATTTTAAATCCTACCGTTGAAATGCTTTTTGCGGGCCCACCATCATGTATCCATTTTATCCAAGTGGTCCATCCGCTAAAATAAAAAAAAATAATAAAAACAAGAAAAAAAAAAACATGGAGAGAGATGGAGTCCTCTCTGGACGGATGTCACCTCCCGACTTACCATCCAGAAATCTGTGGGGCCCATTGTGGACCCCACCTTGATGTGGCACTAGATCCACACCGTCTATCAGTTTCTCTGGCTTATTTTAGGCAATGGTCCAAAAAAAAAGAGAGGCAGATTCAAAGCTCAAGTGTATCGCACTATAGAAAATAGTGTTGGTTGAATGCCAGTACTGTTGCAAACTTCCTAGGGTCCACTTCAATTCAATATGTAGGTTTTATATCCACACCACTCATCTGGTGGGGCCCTCTATGGCCCACTACATTGTATGGTTTTATCCACTCCGTCCATCAGGTGGGCCACCCCAAAATGAAACAAACCCAAATCTTATGTGAACCACATTGGTGGAAACAATGTTAATCGTACACCTACCATTAAAAAATTTCACCACCCAAACTATTAAAAAAATGGGGTCCACTGTGGACCCCACCTAGACGATGGATTTTATCCATGCCATTCACCATTTTGATAGCCCATTTTAGAGCATGAGACAAAAATGAAGTAGATTTAAATTTAGGTGGTCCACCTTGGACTGTCCAGCGTGTAGGGCCCGCTGTGGTCCCTACCTTGATGTATATGTTGTATATCCACGTCGTCCATCACGCGGCCCATTAGATGAATGTATTGTACATCACCGCTGCCACATCATGTGAGGCCCAGTTAATGTATACTGTAGGGCCCGGGTAAGCCCAAACAAAGGTGTAATAGAGATGGCCACAAGCCCGTAAATGAGACGATTGTGGTACTTATAGAGATCCTTAAATATTCTCGAGCGGTATGCATGAAGACCGCTAATCAGCCCATTCATATTGGGCCTAGAATCGGGCCAAAGAGACTAAGGGCCCATTTGGATTGTAAGTTACTTAAGATGATCTACTTATCAGATAAGTTACTTATCTTGGTTTTTACTTATTAAGCACATAAGTATGTTTGGTAAACAACATATTTATCAGCCAATAACTAAATAAATATGTTTGGTAATAACACATTGATAAGTAACTTTTCAAAAGAAAATTTCAAATCTATGTATAATAAGCAACATATTGACATGAAAAGAAAAGACTAAACTTTCTAACCGAATGAGCTTTTCTAATCCCACACGTGCGTGCAATAAAGCTCATGTACATGCCATGCATGTGCTAGCATAGCACGATTGGTCCGAGATACATTCCATCCATCAGAACGGGACCATTATATGGATGACCTGGCACAAGAATCAGGTTGATCCACTGGTCAGGTGGGCCACAGTCTGCAAAATAAATGTACGGCTCTGGAAAACTTGGCTGAAGTTTTCTAACCCATTCACTTGTTTCCAATAGTCGGTCCACAGTGAGTGGACTAGAACCATTTTTGGGAAAGATGTCGAAGATCAGATAAACCTAATTGGTGGATTGGATCTTGCACCAATTAATGTAGGGCCCATCTTTGATGTGGGCCGTCCACTGTGTGAGCCCCACCTTTGATGGGACAGTCCATCATGTGGGGCCTCCTTTGATATGGACGGTATGAGAGAGCAGTAATTGAGTGAGCCATGAGAGAGAACTTTGATATGTGGCGTCACCTGAGAGAGATAAGTAGAAAAGCCAAATTGGAGGGTGGTTAATTAACATTGGAGGGTGACTAACCATGTGGGTGTGTACTAACAAAAAAAGAAAAAAAGAAAAAAAAAAAGGAGCAAAAGCATGACATGTGAGAGACAAGTAGAAAAGTCAAAAGTCAAAAGGCTAAAAGAAAATACTTATTAAGATAAGTAATTTTTAAGAGATAAATTTTCAATTATACTTACCAAACAAACTTAAGTGCCAAAAATAACTTAACATCTTAAGTTCAGTCGAAAAGTAACTTATATGGTAATATCCAAACAGGCCCTAAATGAAAACTTATCTTGTGATTAATGAAGTGTGATTGTGAATGAATGAGAATGTTAATGGTACGTGTGATTGTGATAATAAATGATAGTTATGGATGATGGTAACGATGTTGATGATTATGGATTAATAAAATATATGATGCCATGCCTTAATTAACATTGTTTTACTTCTTAGAACCGAGCCAAAGACACTAAAGGAAAACTCATCTTGCGGTGAATAAAGTGTGATTGTGAATGGATGATAATGTTAATGGTATGTGTGATTGTGATAATAAATGATAGTTATGGATGATGATAATTGTGTTGATGATTATGGATTAATAAAATATATGATGTGATGCCTTAATTAACATTGTTCTAATTCCTAGCATGTTAATCTCATAATCTGTTTGCTTAAACATGTTGATGTTGGTTATGCTCATGCATACATCATGAAGTATGGCATACTAGATGTGCAGTATTGATCATCACATAGTCACGTGTGTGCGTGCAATATGGATTACTTATGTAGATGAAATGGGCCATCGGGCCATGGTCAGTTGATAGCCAATAATAGCATATGTCGGTCTATATGACCAAGGACCAAACATGCACATGATTAGCCAAGTGGCTACTTGGTTGTGAATTCTCTCATGAGCATGCACCATAAGCATGGTACATTTGATGCATGTGATATAATGTACATGGATGCTTGCCATCATGCATACTTTTAGCATTTATAAGGACAGATTGGTGAGATATGGAAATGTAGATGTGGGCACCACAGTTATATTCGTAATTGCGTGGAATTTATATTACAGATGCGATTATGGCTTGAATACCTCAAATATTTATGGGGTTGCATAACATCGAAAATGTTAAAATAGTTGAGAAGGGAAGGGCCCAATGGGTTGAAAGTCCCTAAACCCCCGATAGTATATAGGGATGACTCACTATCAGCCCGAGTGGATAACATAGATCATGATGCGCTTAACTCACACTTCCGACGTTGAGTGAGAAGATGTGTATCGAACCTGTTTAAGGGATGAGGTGCGAATAGGAACTAGTTTGACTCGCCAAAAAGGTGAAGTGCGAATGGGGTCGGTTACTTGCGTGCCAAGTGGGTATCTTACTATTGGGTTTGTCCCACATTAGCTAGGTTGGATGATAAATATCCTGGGGTCACTCCACCTAAGGGGTTAACCTTTTGGGTGTGACACAACTGGTATTAGAACTGGGTTATTCGTCCAAGGCCCATTGGGGGGGGGGGGGGGGGAGATCAAGTTCTGAGAACCTTAGGGCCCAGATCCGCTGTGGGAGGGGGGTTATTGGGTTTGTCCACATTGACTAGGATGGACAATGAAAAGAGCTTCATATATTCTAGGGTCGGTCACTCCTAAGGGGTTAACCTTTTGGGTGTGACACAAAACTTACAGCCTCACCGACGTGGCAAGTATGCGAGGTCTTACTCATAGCATTGGATGCGTGAGTACGACCCTAAAGATTTCTAGTATGACTTGATATGATTTGGGCATTGAATGCCATGCGGATGCGATTATGGTTGTAAATTGTCGTGTCGATGGTTGTTGACTTTGGCATGGGATGCCGAGTGCTGATAAAGTGGTGCTGGTTACACTGACTATATGACTTGAAGCATGGTCATGATGCGCATGCATTTCATTGCATTACATTGGCATTGGCATCATTGTGTCTTACATCTATATTATTCACATGCACGAAGATGCTACATGCATTCTATCATATATGACTCCTTTATGGCATACTCATTTTACTTGCTTACACATAGGACACATTGCACACACAAATGCACTCATTGGGCTTTAAAACTCGTACCTTCTTATTATAATTTTTTAAAATAGTGCTAAGAGCAGCAGATGATGCCTGCCATGTGGATTTTAGACACTGCGCTTCTAATACATTTTGATGAATATATACTTTTGTGAAACATATGTATTGTATATATATTGTATATTGAAAGCTGGTTATTTTTCTTATGTTGAAAATGCCAAATTTTATGCTTGATATCTATTAGAAAAAAAATACCCTAAAATTTACAAGTTGTATGCTGAACTTGAAACTTGGTATATGAGCGTCGGGTACCGAATTTGAGGTGCGAAAATGCAACTGATGGATGGTTGGATGGTTGGATGGGCTACATACATCACATTGGCCAACACCTACCTGGCAAAACCATAACTTAAGGTGGCACAAAACCACTGGAGCAAGCCTCTTCGTAGATTGGGTTCTTCTTTCACTTATTGAATGATGACTTATTCTAGGGGTGAATGGTGATCTAGTTGGTAAGTAAACATAGTTATTTAAGTTGTGGTCTATCAAATCAATGGTCCCGATACCTCCAATGCTCTCGGAGCACTATAAGTTTTAGTACTCCTAGCTGCATGGGTTTACTTGGACAGTCTAATAGATTGATCTGAACTATCCATTAAGTCTACGACACATTTCATAGGACATAAAAAAAGTCACTAATCACATGATGCATTCTATCCTTGATTTGGCATATTTTCTACAATCATTTTTTTCCATGCCATGGATGGGATGGTTACAATTGCTTGATAAAAGTAATTCTTAGGAATCATAAATAATTCATAATGACTCCTAACAAATAGATAGATCAAATTGTTGATTAGACCTATTTTTGTGCAAATGATCTTAACCGTCCATGTTAAAGGAAATTAATAAATGGTTAATATTCATCAAATCAGTGTCATGTTTGTTTGGTAGCCCGTGAAATGTGTACTAGACCTAATGAACTGTCTGATGAGATTTTATCAAACTTGGACAACGAAACCTGATTTTCTCCAAATCCAAAATTGAGATCCTAATCCCAAGATCTCCTGAGTACGATTATGTACAATTTCTCAAATCGAACAAATAACTTGAGAAAGTTATACCATACTTAAAATCTGACGATATGTGTTGATGCAATGTCAATAATGGTCCTCCAAACTAAGAGGTATTCCCTCAATCTATCCCAGTGCTAGAGAGATCCAGATAACCCAAAGAATTTCCTCTCATAGGTGCCAAGGAATCCCACAGCCATCTACAAGGATGGATCACACAAAGATGGAGAAGATGATGAAAAACTCATTTGCTCTCTTTACGGATTTTTCTCTCTTTTCTATGATTCACACACCTAAGGGAAAAGGTGTCTATGGCTTCTCATATCTACTCCTTTAGGATAAGAACATCAAACAAATAATGAGGAAGCTACGATTTCAAGGGAATACCAGTATGGTACTCCACCGCCATATGTGCAACTTTGTAACCTATTGTGAGGGAAGTGTGTCGATCTACCTCATCTATGCATATACTTATGATCTAATCCCTCCATTGTCATGGTCATTCAATAATGATCATATCCTATGCCAGTCGGAAGTGGACCATCAAGTTATCATCAAGTGTTATCAAAATAGTTTTAACGGTTAAAACAAAACTTCAACGGTTAAAAACCTTTGAAAACTCGATTAAAACAATTAAAGTACTAGGCCGAACGAAAAACTACTTAATAAATCATGATGTATCCAGATCAAAACCATGAACATGTTCCTAGGTAAACCAATGGATCCCTTGTTGAACCGTGCAAGAATCAACGGTTCCCGATGAAAGTACCCAGCTACATCCACTTTATTGGCCCCTGCATGAACCTCGTAAGAAGAGCCAAAGTCGACTAATCAAGATCATGACCCTTACATGTCCTCGGGTATAAGGATTAATCACCTTTCATGCATCATCAAGTCTTGATCTCACGATCATAGTTCAGGCCAAGAAAAGATTAATCACCTTTCACAATCATGATCACAGGCCATGAAAGGATTAATCACCTTTCATGGCCCCCCAGACTGTTGACTTGATCTTGATCTACCAATGTAAGTGATCAAACGTCTGAACCTGGAGCCTTTGTGAAATTGCGTCGGATCGTTTAACACAACATCCTATGTTACGTGCGAAAGCTTACGAAGCTTACAGAACTATAATTAAGTCCTAGAGGGGGGGTGATTAGGACCGTTTTAAATTCCTTTTAAAAATCTCGTCTAATTAAACTAAATTAGCAATTATAAACTAATTAAACAAGAACACTTAGCTTCCAAGCTTAAGTGGGTCCAATCTCATAGGCTAGAAAAGATTAAGCAATTAAGCAAACTAGCCTAAGCATATAAATTATAAATGATATGACTATCAAGCAACTAATCTATATGCAATGTTTAGACTACAATTGATGTTACTAATCAAGCACCTAGTCTAGAGAGTGAAACTACACGTTGTGCATGTGAGTCTACATATCATGTGCATAACATTCATATAATTAAAAATTAAGCTAATAATGCTAGAATAACAATGACTCAAATTAATCACAAACACGACGATATATAGTAGTTCGACTACTTGTCTACACCACTCCCGGTTGCCGTTCCCAACCCATGAGAACACCGGATTTCACTATGGAAGTTTTAAATCAGGTTTACCTTTCAACCTAGGAGTTTTAAATAGGTTCTCCAACCTTTACATGGAAGTTTTTGCACAGGTTCACCTCTTAACCTGAATGAAGATTTTTTAGGTACATCCCTCAACCTAGGTGTTTCAACCGGTTCTACTCAACTAAGGAGTTTAAACAAGGTTCCTCTCAACCTAAGAGTTTTGACGAGGTTTCTCTCAACCATTCAGTTCTAATACAGGAACCTACAATAGTTTCTCAGGCTAACTAATAACCTACATGTACACACTCGTGTCGATGGCTCCCCTTGGAGACTTGTGTGGTTTTCAATAGGCTAAACATCAACCTTAAACTCACACTCAATCCTACTAAAAGGAAGGAGTGATGTCGACTCTTACAATTGACACTAACATGTCGAATTGAACTCCTTTTGTAGCGCCGTTTCGGGTTGCTTCTTTTTACTCTCTTGTTAGGGCTGTCAACGGACCGGATCTTGGTCCGGATCTGCTCCGATTTTACTAAATTTGGAACAACGGGTCGGATTCAGATCTTGTTAATCAGATCCGTTAAAATTTTGGGTCGGATATAGATCACCTTGGATCCACTCCGTTTAATATCCGATCTGAATTTAAAATGAATTAAATAATATTATATATTTTATATACAAATATATGTAATAAAAAACCACATATATTTTATCTCAAGTGGACCACAGTATTTACCATCCAACTTATTGAATGGTATCCACATGTATTCGGATCGAAGTCAGATCGGTCGAATCTCAATCGGGTTGGGTTTCAGACCAAATGTTTAGAGATCCGTCGAATTTCAGGTCGGATTCGGATCAACTCTAATCCGCTCCAAATTCAGTCCGTTGACAGCCCTATCTCCTGTGCTCAAATCAGCTCCCATTTGCTCCCCCGATCTTGTTGTCAATGCCCAAGCTCCAACGATCATTCACCTTGCATTTGATCTTCTTGAGATGACAAAGGTGATGGGAGATAGGTGAAATTCTCTACAACTAATGGGAATGTTGCTGCCTAGAGGAATTCACCTATATGGATCTCTAGAGAGGTTTAAACTAAGGATATACCTATGGTGTAGGTGTCTAAAACATCTAAAGATCGAGAGAGAATAAGTTCATCTTCATATGAGCTTTGAATGCTCCATCTTATGATGAATCACAAAGAAGATGACTTGGGTATGATAGGATTAAAGCCTAATGATGTGGGCAAAATGGGTGGCTTCTAATGCACTAAAATGTCTCCCTTAAGACCCTAAACCGCTCTCCGTCATTATATAGATAAAGCTTCAATCGATGAAAAATAATAGAAAATGGTTAACTGGCGATCGATCGACGCTTAACTACGACCGCTCGTACAGGGTCATCGACCGGTCACATAGGGTGCGTCAACCAGTCTAATTAGGCCTAGGACGAGTGATAACTCGTTGTCCCAACAAAGGCCCTCTGGTTACACGGACCATTCGACCGATCTACGACTGATCTAATTTGGCCAGGGATCCAGCTTTGATTGCTGACCCATCTTTGGCCTCTAGCGACTGCTCGATAGACCCATGAGTTCTGTTGTTTGTTCTTTCTTATTTACAGTAACTCATGCAACTTTAGGCCTCTTTTTGGGTGATCTTTTGGGACACCTAAGGCCCTTCTATGATGACTAAAAGTTTACCTAAAGGGTCAAGTCATTTATAAGTTTGGTTTTGGTTTAGGTTCAAGGCTTTTAGCTCACCAAGTTATCTCGTATACATGTTTCTTCTTCCTTGATACAAAAAGTCCTCTTGAGTATTCGATCTTCATCTTATTTGGGCTCAACCATCACCTAGACTCTAGAACCTACATAATTAACAAATAAGGTGCACTAGCTAGTATGCCACAGAAAAGTGCACTAACACTTTGTTCATGACACACTTACACTCCTGTGTAAGGTAAGGATAAGGCATAAACCAACACTAAGTCAGTTTTTCGATAGTAGAGACTGTCCATCCTAACCGAAGTCAGTCCCCTCACACAAGATAATCATACATTTCATGACCATGCTCTCCTAAGTCAATGACTGTCATATCCAATCTCAAGTTCTCAAGGACTATCAGAGGAATCACTCATCAATAAACCCATAATGAAGATTTAAGGCAACACTATACATTAAGGATTAATAAGATATCTACCAAGGACTTATGGTCATCATGATCTATGACTAAGATTGCCCTAATTACATCTACATGGTTAATGGATTAGAGCTTACATTGGTTTTCTAGGACACTGGCTCTAACAATCTCTCAGTTGCCCTAAAATCAATACGTGCTCAAATATCTTAAGCACACATACCGAATGAGGACTTAAAATACAAGAGGATTAAGGAGTCATAATAGTCCTCTGACAGCCAACATAATCACCTTAATGGTCACTCGTATTGTTTAACATAAACGATTACATGTTCCAATAATTTCACTATTGTCATGCAGGACTTGCCTTTTAAACTTTATGATCTCAACCCAATCACTGTTGAGCTCTTAATTATGTAATTTAGACCCTAATTCATCACACAACATTGACTGAGCCATTAAAAGAACATACTTATATGTGTATTTGTGTTTGAAGGAAAGAGAGAGACCTCATGATTTTAATGTTAAAAGGACTACTTTGAAGCACTCAAAAGAACAAAGGAAGAAGAGCCAAGAAGTTGAGGAAAGAATTAAGAAAGGAAGGAAAGAAGAAAAGAAATCTCAAAGAAGTTGTCTTCTAGGACCGGTCGTCTGACCGGTCGAATTTCAAAAGCTAGAAGGCATGCTGCTGGACTGTTTCCTTCCTCCCAAGATCGGTCACACGACTGGTTGTTGAACGATCAAGACCGGTCACCCGACCGGTCATTTAATGAAAAAGAAAGGAGATTTGAAGTCCATAGTTACTGGGATTTTTTGGTGCACCCACGACCAGTCAACCATAGGTTAGGACCGGTCGGCCATGAAGTATAGAATCCGTTTTGTTCATTGGTGATAGAGCCATGACTGGTCGGCCAAGGGGCCAAGACCGTTCATGAACCGCCTTCCAGGTGTGAAACTCTTACGTAATCCAAGGTCGGTGGGCAATTTTTGCTATAAAAGGACACCTCAAATCTCTTCCAAAATCATCCTAGAAGAGTCTTAGAAGTGCTAGAGGTGGAGGAATTAGAAGTGGAGCTTCTAAAACTCTAAGTTCTTCTAGTTTGCTTTCTAGTTTCATGTTTTGTTTAGTTTTTCTTTTGTTTTTTAGTTCAATCATGTCTATGGTTGGCTAGACCTCTTAGTTAAGGCTAAGAGATGAAGCTTATGGTTAATTATTGATTTTATTCAAGTACTTTAAGGTTTAATGATGAACAATCATAGTTTTAGTTTGAAATAAAGTTGATAGTTTTAGTTTAATCTTTTCTCTTGTGATATGTTTATATAGGATGTTTTGATTTACAGAGATTGATAAATGGGATGTTAGAAACGATTTTAATTTGTGAAAATCTTAAATCCATCATAATATAGTGAATGCTATGTGATCTTACAAGTTAAGAATCCCGAATTCTTATCTAAAACTGAACTATGGAAGTTCATATCTTTGGTTTAATCTGAGATTGATGTTTTGTTGATTGATATTGGTTTGATTGAAGTTCAGATTCATGATTCTCCTTAAGTTTAGTGACAGGATTTGAGAAAGACCATGAATGTGATCTTACTTGCTTTGTTAAAGGATTGTCTTGTGCAACTAAGTACGTTTAATGCCTGAGTTGTTATTAGTGAGCCATATCAATGGATGCTTCATCCATGTTAGATGGATTGCTGTGATTTAATTACATCTTCCGATTAGATAGGGATAGGACTGTGATTCCAATTGAGTTATCGGCTTGAATGGTTGAACTAGCATTGTGAATTGATTATAAGTGGATCATTGGATCCCTAGTGCTTTTCTTTCTTGAATTTCCTTTTAAGGATACTGCTTACATTTTTGAGGTCACTCACCTTATTATAAATCTAAATTTAGATGATCCTAGTTACACAATTTATTTATTTTGCAAAAATCTCTGAAGACCATCTCAGTTTCACAATCGAATTATTACTACATTGCAGCCTTACACTTAGGGCTGGCGAACAATCACTTGACATTTTGAGTTCACTTAAGAACTCTATGATCTTCTAGAGAGAGTAAACATGTGCATCTCACACATATGGATTATTCAAGAACACCCAGCATGTCACATGCTAAACTGACAGTGTCATTATATGAGTGAAAGGCTAGTATCGAGTTACATCCTCATGAGAAGTAACAAATACAATTTAAAGTTTATTCTAATCAGAACTTCCTCTAAGATAGGCTAGGCTTATTTTAATATCTCATTTTCCTCCCACTAACTAATATATCTCGTTGAAAGTCTGATAATGTGCACATCAGATAACTATAAGATTCTAATGAATAGTTAATTACATGCAAAAATATGGTGTCATCTGAGTAACGACTCAGATCCAACCATACACAGGGTAGAAAAATGAACATATAAGCATAAAGACTCTGTTACAACCAATGTGACAATCTTGTCCTTCGATGCTCACAAATAGGGTAAGATAAACATGTCATTCATCCAATCATCAATACTGCAACTACGAGCTTAACAAAAAATCAGTGATTCAACAAGTATCACAAAGATATAACCAGAGCTCATGCTCTCGTCACCATAACCAATCACATAGTTGGTGACAATAATCTCCTTGAAAAGGATGATATGTGTTTGGTTAAAGGCTAACATACTGTGTATGCACTTGAGTCCATTTTACCGTACATCCCATTGAGGCATTAACACGAGTACATTTGAATGTTTCTAATGGAACATGTGTTCTAGATATGCAGTATCTATCCAAGGTCTATATCAGGTATTCTATTCCCAATCCCTAACATAAGATACCTCAGAGAGTCATGTTAACCAATCACAATACATCCTTTCATGGATCACAAATAGGGTAAAAGCAGTGTATAAGGTAGTTTAACAAAGAGGAATAAAAATATTCTAATGACTAATAAAGTGATACTTAAGCAAATAAACCATATCCATGAATGAAAGTATCAAACTGGGTTCGAGCCTTAATATTATTCCTCCATAACTACTCTAGACCATGCTTGCATCCATCATACTTAAGCTGCTCTTGGACTATGCACACTCACCCTCTTATCATTTTTAGTTATGTCCCTTTTGATTTTCTACATTGGCTTTCCCGACAATAAGTTTTTTGTAGGCCTCGCACTTATTTTTGTAGTGGCTTGACTTCCCACAATGACAATAACCTTTTCCTCTTTTTGTCTTTGCCCTTTTTCTTATCTTTCGGGCTAGTCAGAAAATTTACACCCTTAAGAATATTTCCCTTACCACCGTCGTGCTTGCGCTTCTTAGCATTAAGGTTGCCATCAGAGGATTCCTTAGTCAACATGGCCATATGACCCTTTTGACGTTTCATATTATTGGTATCACAGAAAACCAATTGTGTGTGGAGCTTCTACTCATCATACTTGAGCTCACTCATATTATAATTGTCTATAAACCTATCATACATATGTGTAAAAAATAGGAGGATTGCATTGATGATGATATCCTCTTCCTTGACAACTCCAATCATTTCCAGTTCATTAGACACCTCGAGCATTTTAAGCACATGCTCACTAATCGAAGCGCCCTCCTCGAGTTACATAGAGTATAGTTTTCTCTCAAGGAATTGGACTCAGACACCAACCTGGGTATCAAACATCCCTTTTAGGTGAAGGTAGATGTCCCTATCATTCATCATGTTCCACACTTGATTGCGGAGCACATCGGATATGGAGGACAAGATGTAAACCTTGACCACATTATTATCTCTTTTCCACTAAGCATGTTTGGTGTTCGCTCGCCTCAAGTGCAAGGCTGCGATGTAGTAATAATTCTCGGTAAGACCAAGGTCAATCCACAGGGAAAGAGGTAAACAATTCGAACTACTCTAATAACTTGAATCTAAGAAGATTTTGAAAAACAGTTTGTAAAAACTAAATAAGAAATTTGAGAAATAAGAAAGACTGGAGTATCAAGGATCCTCTTCTAGTCTTAACTATGCTCAATCCAATAATTCGATCCTACCACAACTGGAATCGGAGTTCTATCTCTATCTAGTTGGGAGATATAGCAATCAAAGCACATAATCAATCTGGAATAGATGGGTGTTTACTGATTTGGTTCATTCAATAAAGCTCAGGCCTTAAGCACACTCAATTGTATAGGCCAAGCTTCTTTCCAATCTAGTTGAGATTCACAACCATAGCTTTCATCAAATCCTGTTACTAGACTTGGACTACGATCAATAATTTGAACTCTACTTAAACCAACTTCAATAAGCAACAAACCTATCTCAGATTCTACAAAAGATACAAGAACTTTCCATCATAGTTCTAATAGAAATTCCACTGTTTTGATCCATGGAGAATTCGAAGCATTCACCGTATCCGAAAATCACGATAGACCAAAGGCTTCCATCCATAAAAACCTATAAACTAATCTGATTAATCTCATAAATCCAACAAGAACTCATGTATTTGGCATTCAAACTTTCTGAATTATCCAAAACTATCAACTTTATTCAAACCATAATAAATTGTTCAAACAATAAACCATAATTCAAAATCAGAGGATCAAAGCATCATTAAAAACTAAGAAGTTTTACCTCTCAGCTCTAAATGAGAGTTTAACTAATAGAAAGAATATTAAAACTAGAACTAGAACTAAAAAAACAAAGAAAAACTAGTTGTAGGAATCTAGGAAGCCTTTTAGAACTTGAACTCCTTGCTCCCCACGTCCTTCACTACCTTAAAAGAGGAGAGAGCTCTCATATTTATAATGCAGCAAGAGGACAACAACATAACAGAATTTGCTTCGCTTAGTACGGCTTAACTAATAATCGAATTACCTTCAAATTTGATTTGTAGCTTCCCTGAAATATGATCTTCCTTATAAATGGTTTAGATTTTTAAGATTATCTTCTAAATGGGCCCACCAATCAGATAAGCAACTGCTTCTCAAAATCGCACAATTCGGGTATCTCAGAACTAGTCATCTTGCTTTCAACGTTACGGAGTGTACATAGGTAGGATTGGTTTCAAATTTTGAATATTTGTAGAAACCTTCCTCCTCTAGATGATAGACGGCTTAGATTGTCCAAATAAATTCTAGAATTGGGTCAAAAAATTATAACACTTAGAGCTTTTTATAAAATCTGCGCAGTTGGAATCTTTCTGGATGGTCCATCTTTCTTCATATCATATATGATCAAACCACACATCCTTTTGACCTGAAACTTTGTGGTTATTCATATATAGATGTGGTCTTGAAGATAGTTAGATTAAATTCTTCATATCATTAATGATGGGCCACCTAGACCATTCCACAGTTGAGTAGCGGAATCAGGAAACTTTCTGGACAGTTCATATTGTTTTGGCCGCCACGGTCAATCTATAGCTCCGATTGACACGAAACCACTTGAGGTTTTTCAAAGTCGAGCTAATCTTCAATGTGGACAAATTGGATTTGAAATAATCATTGATATGGACTCTATAAACTGGGCCAAAAACCTAAAAAGGGGACTGCAAACTGCTTGTTTCCTGTTTGAAATCTGAAAATTAAAAAGTGCATGGTCGACCGGTCTTCACTAGTCGGGCTGGTTCAGTTGGCTGTCCAGCAGCTGGTGAAGGTGGTAATATAGCTGGCCGATCGGTCCTTCTTGTGGCTCCATTTTCCTCTTCTTTCTTCACCTCCTTCTTGCTCTTTCCTCCTTTCTTCCTTTAACCTTCAATGATGTTTAGCAAGAGCTTTTTAACACTAAATTAGTGTTCCCTCTCTCTCGTTCCTACAATAACAAAGACATGCATTAGATATGTCTTTTATCGTTGAAAATATGTATAATGTGGTGATGAAAAGGGGTTAGAATGTGTATAATTCATGGCTTAACATTTGGAAGAGACAACTAATGATTCAGAGTCATCTTCAGGGTCAAGACTAGGAGGAGGCAGCTCATGAATGACAAATTGAACTCACTTCAGGTTGAGAAAAAGTTCAAGCTTCTGGAATCAGTTGATGAAATTCTTTCTAATAAGCTTCTCGGATGTGATGATTTCTGATATCTCATTTTAATATCAACATTTTCTCTGCATGACTAATAAATCCTTAGTCTAAAAGTGTTCCTTCCATCTTATGTCAGCGAATGCGTTTTAGGCACACAAATGCAGAGTCCATCAAGTCATGCCCTCTTTGCACAACTTAACACCTCCCACTTCACAAGCAATAAAGGGGAAACATGGTCACGCCATATAAGATATGTAACCATCCAAAGAGCACAACCCTATGATAAGTGAGTACCAAGGTTATGGTGCTAATACATCACCCACCATGAGATCAACATGGAACGGCATGTACCATAATCAAATGCTTAACCACAATGCATTTGTTTAAACTGTATTGTCCGCTCTCCTGCATTGAGTCTCGCAACCGTAGAATGGGGCTAAGATACTTTTTGACGTTTGTAAGGTCGTAGAGTGCAACTCAAACCACTTGTTAGGGTCCAAAAAATATAAGATGCGCTGAAAGCCGAATCGGCAAGGAAGCTGAGCAGCCTCAGAAGAAAGGCACAAAAAACGAAATAGAGGGTGCGAACGCATCCGACGTATCACGGGATGTGTCGTAACCGTTTAAGAGCATTAAATGCACTATGAGTTAAAAGTTGTCAAATCCAATAATGAATTGCCATGTGGGCATGCATTTGTGGCCAAGTGTCCAACGCACGAGCCCACATCGACGAATGGGGCCCACAAAGTATGAATTTTTTAGAAGGCCCCACTGTCTTGAGCCAGCGCACCCGCTTGAGGATGGTTATTCCAAAACCTAACCCAGAGAGATGCGCTTGTGGTAAGGATGAGCTGGGTGCTCTAAGTGCCATCTTCGTGCCCCCATGCCTATAAATAGCTCATTCCACCTCATTTGTATCAATCAGATAAATCGAGAAGGAGAGAGAGATTAGAGCAGAAATTGAGTCCCTGCACACCCCTTTGCTCCTGTAACCATTGTAGGCGCAGGCACACCGTGTGTCCAGTGCTCATACCTAAAGCTTGGCGCATGCTCATCGCCCGAGTGCATGTGGCTTAAGTATCCAAGCAGTGGCAATGATACGAAGGGATCCATCGCACACCCCAAGTCCATCGGCGCATCAGGCGTGTCCTACTCAACAACATGAAGACTCAACTATGTTTGACATGCTAAGTGCGCATGCCACAAATGGTCAGCATGCCTGGCACGTCTCTACTGTCTGTTGCCCATCTTTTACGTCATGCGCTAATCCTCCTGGTGGATGTACTAGACGTGTTGTGCCAGTTCATGACCACCTCAAGAGCGATCTAGATCGCGCACTCATGTCATTGCATGGGTTGTTTGCTCATCAGTAGAACTTTCAGTCTTTATAATATAATCACATATCGTGTGGAATGCATAATCACCATCATAATGCGATGCGATATCCCTCGACCTTCGGGTGAGATTATGCTAGAGGAACAATGGTGTATCACCGAAGGCATTGTGAGCTTACATCCAAACCCGCTTGTGGTCAATCCAAAGGATGTAGAGGATGTACATCCTACAGTTGTTTAATGCCCTTCCCACTAGAATTGGCATCCACTGGCTAAGTCGTTCGAGTTCAAGGTTAGAGTTTGGCTTTCCAGCAATCCCCGTCTCTACAACGGGAGCAGGCCTAGTATCACACCACTCGACTATTGCTTAGTGGTCTCTCAGCTCTGACCTGAAACGACATGAGACATGGGCATTCAACCTGTTAAAAAGGATAATCAAACCTCTACACAGTTTGACCCGGCCTTTGACGGCCTCCACTCAATGTAAAATACGATCATTCGGCTTAATCTTTGCCTTTTAATTAAGGGTCATCGATCATTTGATGTAATTAAGGGCTTGTGCCAGATCACAACCTGAAATGTAAAGAACTTAGAATATCTGAAAATAATAAAGATTCTTCTTTGCACCTTGTCTTTTGTGTATTTGTTTATACTGTTTGTGAATGCCTATGAATTTCTCGATTCCCCCAAAGCAAATAAACACAAACGAATTTTACATTCCTCACCAAAATTTAGTTCTAACACCACCATTCAAGGGATTATCATGCAAGGGTTATGGGAATCCCTTGAACATCTCCAAAAGCATTAACAAGGGCTAATCAGTTAGAAACATATGATCCAATCTCCCACTACTCTATTTAATGCAATGGATGTGTTTGGACATCATCATTGGGTTATACGTCAAGTTTGAGCCCAATCTGATCTTAAAAGAATGAGATGCATCCATCACAGTCATTGACCCTGATTAAATCATGGACATGTTTAATCATAGATGGTTAATTATGATCCATCTAAAGAAAAGATCATATGGAATAATACTTACATGTCAAATCTTATCTCAAACAGACCCAAGATGAGTGAGATGTGATACAATTAAAGTTTTCAGATAATTCCATCACCCAATTATATTATTATGTCCGCCAAAATGATTGGGCGTCCACCTCACGCGATGTCCAACATTAGATCACCATCCATCAACCATGAAGCTTTGGCTAAGCTTATAACTCCACAATCAATGGAGACCTAACCTTAACATCAAGATGGCATGGAAGGTGAGGGTACACCCACACAAGTGAGGACCACACACCGCCATAAGCGGCTAGGCTTGTGGGCCACCTCCGACCAAGGGTACGACGGGCTAAACACATCTCATATGAGTGGACATCCAACCAAGATCAACCATCATCGATGAAACATGCACACACACAATGCACATAGCAAAACAATATAGATCCAATCGTTCGAACCAAACTAAGCGAGGTTCATAAACTGATTTAATTGATTCTATGTGATTGAGCGATCCTTTGGTTAATCTAAATCGATGGATGTTTCCAGAACGTGCCTATTAGGCCTAGGAGAAATTTTCAGCCAAATCTAATTTCTAATTTCTAATTAGTCTAATTTGATCAAAACGGTCCATTAATGGTCAACAATAAGCTAATGTACATCGGCATGCAATCAGCCAAATCTAATCTCACCATCCTAAAGAACATGTCCAAAATATACCTTAGATAAAATTTCATATCAAATTGATCATCAAAACATGAGATATGGTCTATACAGTGGACATGATTGATTGGTCATCAGAGAGTCAATATTGTATGTCCAATAACTTTGCGGTCCATACTCGGATTAGGACAAACAACCCCAGGTTTCAAAAATACTAACGAGAAATATAAAACCAACAGATCTGATCTCCCAAAGAAAATCATCATAGGGTCCAAAGGTGGGCCACAATATGCTGTTGTTCGTCCATAACAGCGAGTCTGCATGTACCTAGATAGCCCAACTTGGTCCAACTAGATCTCAGTCATTCGATGTTCGATTGAGGCGCGCAACAACTTATTTTGAAGCTATCGATGCGTAGTATCAAATGTACAGTCTATTTTTCTCAAAGGAGGTATAAACATAGGTTAAAAATGGTTGTAATCTGACTGTCCAAAATTGTCTAGCATAGATTTTTCTAGCTCAATAAAACTTGCCCAAAACGTGGCTCCACACATGGATCTATGGACAACAGATGATGTCACATATTCCTCATATCAAGGGTTAAAAGGGCGCCACAAAATCATATAGTTGTACAGCTGGATCAAGGTCCTCACCATCAAATATGTCCACATATAATCATACAATGCACATAAGTAAACAATGAATGGGTTAGGATGATCATGGGAATATAGGCCGAGTTTTTAGATTTGAAAATTTTAAAATTTCTGAATATAGAAGTGTATTTAAATTAGGATCTTAAGAATTTTGAAATCCCATAAAAGAAATCCGTAGAAGAAAGAGGGAGAGAAATAAGGAGATAAGGATGAGAACGATTTTGAAAACGAGAGAGAGAGAGAGAGAGAGAGAGAGAGAGAGAGGAAAGGTCTGCATGCTCCTACTCAAAGGACCGACTGTTGGTTTGTCTCACATCGATTGGGTGTGACACAATAGTGGTATCAGAGCCTAGGTTATCTTACTCGATCCATGCCTTAGGCCCACGTGAGCGAAAAGGAGGAGGAGGCTCCTGTGCATGTGTATTGCATGCCCCAGGTTCCGCTATGGGAAGGGGGATTGTTAGTTTGTCTTACATCGGTTAGGAGGAGGGCGGAGTTTGTCTTCATATATTCTGGGGTTACTCCACCTATTAGGTTAGCCTTTTGGGTGTGATATAATAGTAATCCCAGATTACACCCCTTTTGGGTGTGATACCACTGTTGTGTCACACCCAAAAGGCTAACCTATTAGGTGGAGTAACCCCAAGATATATGAAGACAAACTCCGCCCCCCTCCCAACCGATGTGGGACAAACCAACAATCCCCCTCCCCACAGCAGAACCTAGGGCGTGCAACACACATGCACGGGGGCCTCCCCCTCCTTCCTGCTCGCGTGGGCTTGGGGCATGGACCGGGCGGATAACCTAGGCTCTGATACCACTTGTTGGGAAAACTGGCAGTGGAAGTAAGCCGAACAACACAACAGAATATTGAATCAAACCGGAAACACAATGTAACCAATCACACAAGCATTCAATCACACAGAGACAATCCGATTTTACGTGGAAAAACCCTGCAACGGGTAAAAAACCACAGCACAAAGCGATCTACTATAAATTAGAAGATTACAGAGATGAACAGCCAACAAGCAAGGAAACCCAAGAGAAAACTCAAGCTCTCTCTCTCTCTCTCTCTCTCTCTCTCTCTCTCTCTCAAAACACTCTCCCCCCACCCTAATACACTTAGGAAACCTTGGTCACCTTATGATACCATCTAAGTCCAGATTCATGCCATATATATAGCAAATAACCCAAAAATATAAACAACTTACACAGATCCGCGTACCTACGTAAGAAACCATGTATACAGCCGACCAGTGTTGGGGTCCCAAAATATCTGACTCATTAAAACAAAATCTCGTGGAATACTGGGGTGGCACACCTAAAAAACTAGTCCGGAACCACCTCCAAAATTACACCAAAACACCCACAATTTAAACTGAATCAGAGATAAAAAAAGCACAAGTGTAAAGACCTCTAGCGCACTCAGAAAATAGGTCTGGCGCACCCTGAAATTCAAGAAAATTGCAAGGTGCACCAGACCCCACTTTGGCACAAAAATGACCTTTGGTGGGCCCCACATCACATGATGATCAAATCATTACCAAAATTGGGTCGTGGTCATATGATGGACCACTAAGAAGGGCGCATGACCACCCATCATCAAGCAGGCCCCACAAATTCGAAATATAAAACACTTAAGACAAGAAATATAAAACAACGTCCGTCGACGCACCTTGAAAATAGGTCTAGTGCACCTAGGAAATACGTGATTTCACAACTTTACGTACTTGCTTTAAAGAAGTCTGGCACCTAGAAAATAGGTCTGGCGCACCCAGGAAATGTGTAATTTCACAACTTTACGTATTGGCTTTTAAGAAGTCTGGCGCACCTAGAAAATAGGTCTAGCGCACCTAGAAAATG
This sequence comes from Liriodendron chinense, assembly GCA_003013855.2. Lineage (NCBI taxonomy): Eukaryota > Viridiplantae > Streptophyta > Magnoliopsida > Magnoliales > Magnoliaceae > Liriodendron > Liriodendron chinense. The sequence continues at coordinate 1,373,478 of PVNU02003299.1, forward strand.
CATGATTTCAGCAAAGTTCAGTTAAACTATTTTCAGGGTGCTCCAGACCCTGGCGCACCCTAAAAATAGGACAAAATCACAAACTCTTTTTTCAAAAATTTAAGGCGCGCCGGATATTTTTAGGGTGCGCCACACTGAAAATTAGCTATTTTCAGGGTGCGCTTAACGTGTCACTTGATAATTGGCTCATCTTCTGAAATTTTTGGGTATAAATACCACTCTGCACTATTCACTTGTACGTACGTACTAAGAGAGAAAGAGTGAGTGGCTGCTGGGTATTTGAAAACCTCGCCGAAAAACCTCATTGGAACCCTTTTTCGACCACCGAAATCCCTTTTCGATCGTCGAAATACTTTTCTGACCACCGAAATTTCACACCGGAAACCCACATCCGATCACTGTAGGTCCGGCATAAAACTAATAAAACTTGAGATCTTTCAAGAATTGACCAAGTACTTTAGTGCACCCATATATAAAATGGTCTGGAGCACCCCAAAAATTAACATTTCCAAACTTAACCATTTTCAGGGTGCTTCAGACTCCAGTGCACCCTAAAAAAATCATCACCAGATACTTCATATTTTCAGGGTGCTCCAAACTCTGGCGCACCCGAAAAATAGGAGTGGCGCACCCTAAAAATTAGGATTTTTTATACTCCGTTCAAGGTGCGTCAGATCCCATTTTGAGGGGTTTAGACTATATTTAGACCTATTTAAGGTATTTCGGACATTCTGGACGCAACGAAACAGTTTGATGACCCTTCCGGGATACCTAATAAGCAAAATACAGGCCTCCGAAGCTCAACCCGATCCAGCACGATGAACGTAACGAGTTTCCAAAATGAGACTGCCAGCAGCCAAAACTATACAAATGAATCATTATCACATGTACTATCAAAATGTGTCCAGATTAAGGTTCAGAATAAGCAAGTGGTTCTATGGTTATCACAATAAACCATATCAAAGAGTTCCAATTCTTTACAAAGCAATTGCTATGAACTGCCACAATACAACAGTCGATGCCCTGCCCATTCAAACGGCATCCGTCGGTTGAGCTACTTAGGTACATATAACTGCATATCAGTCTTCCCGAGGTCACCTGTCCAGACACGACAGGCGTGGGCCCAGATTCACACTCTCTCAATTAAAAACTCTGATAGTTTCAGTCCGAATCTCCAGTCAAAACATGGGACATAAACATCTGACTCATACAAAGATGGCACGGTCCATAACAAAACTAACACAGGTCTCTACAACTCAAACTCTAAGACTCTAGTCCTTGCTGACTAGTCTGCTGCCTTTTAATCAAGGGCCATCAATCATTTGATGTAATTAAGGGCTTGTGCCAAATCACGGTCTGGAATGTACAAGATCTCAGAATCTCTGGAATAAAATTCGCCTTGCGATATCTTCTCTTATGTACTCTTGTGAATGCTTGTGATTGTCTATGAATGTTTCCATTACTCAGAACTCCAGAGTAATAATACCCAAAAAAGTCATCAGTAGCATTTTCAGTTTGAACAACCGGTCAGACCCCATGGCCGACTAGTATGGTATAACAAAAACAACCCAGAGAGGAAATATCCAGATTCGTCATGCCTGCCTCAACAGCCGACCGGTCGGATGACCAGTCGAACCCCACTATCCGACTGGTCGTGACCTATGAAAAATGTCCAGAGACCTTTCTACCTTCCTGGCTGAAACCCAAACCGGTCGGACACCCCAAAATAGCAAGTTTGAAGTCTCTTTCACCAATCTTCACCAAGGCTTCAAACATCGAATCAAACCTTCCTTGCTTTCTTCATCATCTCAACTTCAACATAGCTCCACCGCTTCTCGTGCCTCCATTAACCTTATCCTTGCACTTTCACGCCCTTTACCGCTCTTCTCATATGGCCCTTGAGCACTTACCACATACGAGCAATCGTGGATCCTACTGTCGATCCCATAGCTCCATGGTGAAACGTGCTCCCAATCAACTTATGAGGATGGCCACACCTTTATGCCTTCATCCACACAAGTACCCCCTTCATCATTTTACAATAACGATCACAGCCGATGAACCTGCACCATTTGGCCTTGAGTGCACCAAGAGAGATTACATTCTTCTTTATCTTTTGGGGACATGTTTCACATCTTCCAGGACTCATTCGATCTCATCGAACATCTTGATGTGCACCGTACCAATACTCACCACCTTGTGAGCATAGCCATCGCCTGAAATTACGCCGGGTGGTCAAACACGACACCCTAAGCATATGCATGTGGAAGCTTGGGGAGCAACTAGAATTATGGCTAAGTCCTAGAGGGGGTGATTAGGACCTTTTAAAATATTTTTGCTTACTTAACGGTTTTAACAAATTAAACTAAGTAAGCGATTAACACCTCAGCTTCCAAGCCTAAGTGGGTCCAATCAAAAGACTAGCATATGGTTTAAACAATAAACAACCTAGTCTAAGAATGCATAGATTAATAAATGATTAAACTAATGAAGAACCTAATCTATGCAACTCAAGTAGACTTAAATGAAGATGGATCAATTAAGCTCAAGTCTACTCAATGAGTGAAAGTACATCTTGTGTGTGTGGATGTGCCTATCAAGTGCCTAGCATATATTCTAATTAAGCATTCATAATTAATCAATTAAACATAATGCATAATGAGAAATGTGCTCAAATATAATCACAAACACAAGCATGTATAGTGGTTCGACTTCGGGTCTACTCCACTCCCGATTCAAGTACTCAACCCCTTTGAGCACGTCGGCATTCACTGAGGAGTTTAAATCTGGTTCCCCCCAATCATGGTATTTTAAATCGGATCCACACAACCGGAGAGTTTACAGGTTCCTCTCAACCTACACGTTCTCACCCGTGTTGGTGGCTCCCCTTGGAGATTTGTTTAGGCCTGCCAAACGTGCCAATGAACGATAAACGTTCCTGAATTTTAAGCTCGACAAACGTGCTAAGGAACGGCAAATGTCCTTATGTTTTATGCTCAACTAATAAGCTAAGGATCGACAAACGATCATAGAATGCGAGTTTGACAAACAAACTCTACACTCAATTCCTCATAGGAAAAGAATGGAACCAGACTCTTACAATTGACAACTTACTTATTGGATTAAGCCCGCTTCGGGTTGCTTGATTTCTGCTCTCTCGTGCTTCAATCAGCTACCCTTATACTCTCTCGATGTTGATGTCGTTGCGTCGCCAATGCTCCATATCCAACGATCAATCTCCTTACATATGCTCTTCTTGAGATGGCCAAGGTGGATGGGAGGTAGGTTTGAGATCTCTACAACTTATGGGAATGGGTTGCCTAGAAAGTCCCGCCTAGAAAGTCCCGCCTACAAAGATCTCATCATAGAGTATTAGATAGGAATATAACTATCAAGCTTAATCCAATATCTAGAGATCAAAAGAGGGACAAGTGCATCTTCATCTTGAGCTTTGAATGCTCCATTCTTGTAATGAATCACAAGGAAGACTACTTATTTACGTTATAAATAGAGCTCGTAATGATTTTCAACAATAGTGGCTTCTATCTCCTCAAAATCCCCTCTTTTAGCTCAAAAATGAATCCGCCTCCTTTTATAGATTTTCTTCCAACAGTAAAAAAAACGGGCAGATTCGCGTATCTCCGATTGATCGAAAAAAGGTTCGATTGATCGAAGGTCACTTCCAATTAATTGGAGACCTGTCCAATTGATCGAAAATCTGTCCAGTGATTTTTTCAAACTTTCTAGAAGAATTTTCGATTGATCGAAAGGATGCTCCGATTGATCGGAAGGACCCCATCCGATGGATCAGAATTATGTCCGATTGATTGAAAATCTATCCAATGAGTTTTACAAACTTGCTGAAATAAATTCCGATTGATCGAAACTTCTGTCCGATTGATCGAAGTCCTATTGAAACCACTGTCCGATTGATCGGAGATTAATCGAAACTGTTATTTGAGCTGAATTGTTTACAGCAGCTTCCACCTCTTAATTAGTCTAACTTATCATATTTTTCATGGAGTTCTAAGACTGATGATGATGACTAAGGGTATTCCTAGTTGGTCCAAGTCATCTAAGAGGTTTTAGGTGTTTTGGTTCAAACGGCTATGGTCACCAAGGCATCTCATTTACCTGATCTTCTTCCTTGATGCTTCGTGTCCACTTGAATCTTCGGTCTTCAGCTTGCCAAGGCTCAACCAACATTACAACACATGGACTCATGTGATTAACAAATACGGTACACTAGTATGCCACAGAAAAGTGCACTAACATCGCCCACAAACAAGATCCACCATCATATGCCTTTTATGTCATGAATGAACTCCAGTCAGGACAAACGTGACATGAAAAACCTGAATCCAGGATCCACTCTCTACTGTGATACCCCTTGTCGGATACAGTTAGAACTTCACAAATATCACCACCGTCCTCTACGGTATTGGCTCTCTCTCTAAAAAAAAAAAATTCAAACTTCTCTTGCTTCAACTTGGGATTATAACAATCCCCCTTCATGTGGCCTCCCTAACCACAATTCCAACACCTCACCTTGATTTTTTCCTTCACCCTTGCCTTTAGACCCCGATTTAGAATATCCCCCACCATGCTCAGAATTTCTTCCACTCACAATCAGTGCCTTTGAGGAAGAACAAGAACCCATGTCACCGCTTTTCTTTCTCATCGCCCTCAACTGGAGGGCTGAGATAGCGGTCTCAATGTTAATCGTCTCCCTCCCTGCACACAAAGAGTCCTTGAATGACTCATATAATTCTGGAAGAGAATTCAGCAAGATGCATGCTTGATATTCATCCTTCATCGGCTCATCTATCTCCACCAACTTGCAAACCAGTCGATTGAACATGCTAATGTGGTCTTCCACATCCGTCCCCTCCACCATCCTTAAGGTGAACAACTCCATCAACAGATACATCCAATTCTCTAGAGATTTCTTCGCATACACTTTCTCTAGCTTGGCCAATGTATCAGCCGTTGTCTTCTCCTTCATGATGTGATAAAGGACATCATTCGTAAGGCACAACAGGATCGAGGTTCTAGCCTTCTTGTCGAGCTTCTTCCACTCATCATATTTCATAGCATTAGGTCACTTTGCAAGAGCTTTTTCAAGCCCTTGCTAAACTAGGAGGGATTCAATCTTCACTTTTTATAGTTCATAGTTGTTTTTGCTGGAGAAGTTCTCTATGTCAAATCTTGTGCTCAATGTCATGCCCTTGTCTCAGATCCGAATTTTGTTCCACCCCAACAATAGCTCTGATACCACTGTTGTGTCACACTCAAAAGGCTAATAGGTGAAGTAACCCCATGATATATGAAGACAAACTCTACCCCCTCCCAACCGACGTGGGACAAACCAACAACGACCGTATGGTCCTTACTAAGGAAGGGTCCCACCTCAGGCCAAGAGTGGAAGATCCACTCCGGTCACCTATCTCCCCACATTTACAACTCTCATATTTATGACCTTTGTTTCTTCATTCAACTAGCAAGGCTCATAGAAATAAATGGATGGTGTGGAACACATGATCTAGGATTTCACACTTGAATAACTATCTTGGTCAATCTAGACCCTCCATGATGAACCTCATGGATCCCATGACTAGTGGGTCAAAATCCTCATGAAAAAAAGATTATTAAAGATATTTCTTGTATAATCAATGAGAATCATCCATTGTATGAAAGTCCACATCATGGCTTATCCATGCCCCACCCATATAATCCTAATCCACCATTTATAAGCGGAAAAAGAACAACATATAGCATGTATATAAAGCATCTCCAACTAAACAGGAGATTAATGTCAAAATATCCAATCCTAAAATTAGATGTAAAAAATGATGTATCAGAAATGGCTAACTTCAACAGACCCGATCTCCTAATCCAGGACTTCGATCGACGCGAAACGAAAACCAGTTCGATCCTCACTCAAAGGAAAACAATTAACTAGTTCCCATCCCTTAAAGAAGTTAGTAGATTTTTTTAAGAAAAAAAAATCCACAGTGATCGTAGCACTAGACTGCTCTGATACCAATCTGATGGGATTTCATCAAACTTGCGCGACGGAATACAATTTTCTCTAAATCCAAAAATAAAATCCTAAGTCCAAGATCTCTTGAATATGATCATGTACAATTTCTCGAATCGAGCTACTAACTTGAGAATGTTAGATCATACCTATAATATGACGATATGTGTTGATGCATTGCCGATGATGGTCCTCCAAGCTATGAGGTCTCTCATCAATCTATCACAGTACCAGAGAGATCTAGATAGCCCAAGAAATTTTCTCTGGTAGGTGTCAAAGAATCCTATAACCATTCACAAGGATAGACTACACAAAGATGGAGAAGATTATGAAAAACTCATCTGCTCTCTCTATAATTTTTTTTCTCTTTTCTCTGATTCACATACCCAAGAAGAAGGATGTTTAGGACTTCTCGTATCTGCTCCTCTGAGATAAGATAAAACAAATACGGAGGAAGCTAGGTGGTATGGTAATCCTCCACCCTACACAAAACTTTGTAACCTACTGTGAGGGAAGTACGTCAATCTACCTCATTTATGCATATACTTATAATCTAATCCCTTCACTGCCATGGCCATCCACTAATGATCATATCCTATGCTAATCAGAAGTGGATCATCAAGTTATCATACAAGTGTAATCAAAATAATTTTAACGATTAAAATTCTTTGAAAACCTGATTAAAACAATCAAAGTGTTGAACCTAGTGAAAAAACTACTTGATGAATTCTTGACTTATCGATATCAAAGTCATAAACATTTTCCTAAGCAAACCAATGGATCCCTTGTTGAACTGTGCAAGAATCAAAATATCTTGATGGAAGTACCCAGCTACATCCACTTTATTGCCCCCTGCATGGACCTTGTAAGAAGAATCAAAGCCGACTAATCAAGATCATGACCCTTACATGTCCTCAGGTCTAAGGATTAATCATCTTTCATGCATCATCAAGTCCTGATCTCACGATCACAGTCTAACCTAATGGGTCCCCAGACTGTTGACTTGATCTCGATTCACCAATGTAAGTAACCAAATGTTTGAACCTGGATCCTTTGTTCATGACACACTCACACTCCTGTGTGGGGTAAAGCATAAACCGACATCAAGTTGATTTCCGATGGTGGAAACTGCCTATCCTGACACAAGTCAGTCACCTCATACAAGATGACCATACATCTCATGAACTGATGTCCATAGGTGTGTCCCATGCACCTGTGACGGTCATGGTCTAAGAGGGTACTGAGATCCATAGACCATGACTCTCTCAGGACAATGACCATCATGTTTAATCTTAAGTTCCCAAGGACTATCAAAGGAATCACTCATTGATAAACCCATAATGAAGATTCAAGGCAACACTATACATTGAGCATTATAGGATGCCCACCAAGGACTTATGGGTCATCATGATCTACAATTGAAATCGCTTTAATCACATCCACGTGGTTAATTGATTAGAGCTCACATTAGTTTTTTTCAAGGCACTAACTCCAACATTGTCTAGATCAATAAATTGGACATATGAGTCTCCAATGCAATTAGGAGCATTTCTCTTTCCCTAAAAAATAGTATAACACTTTCTTTTATACACTTATCCAATGAGTCAATGGATGAAATACAGTGGATGAAAACTGTTTATAATAAAACCTATGCTCATTATAATTGAATCTAATACACAAAGCAACAATATTCTTTGAGGCCATCATCCATTGGCCTACCTTTAACATATCCTGGCCCAAAAAATCAGTCTGGTCCATTTGTTAAGTGGACCATATTTGCGCAAGAAATACGACTGATTAAAAAGAGAAAAGACATAAAAGTCTATATTCAAAATATACCTATGGTGTACTTGATGACTGGATCATCCTGATTTTAGGCCAGGGCACATTAACAGAAAACAGACCTACTTGACCAATTCCATAGTCAAGAAGACCCACAGATTCCCCAAAGCTTACACACGTTTTAGAGAAGGTGGTCCTACCGTATACCGGCCATAGCTGGGTTCCAACCCATGACTCAGTGAAAAACAGAATGTTTTTTAACATTGAGGTCATGGGTTCAAGTGCCTATGCAGTGTATGTGAAAAATAAAGGGGCCATAGCCCAAACAACCGTACCCATTTGTCAATGGTCAGGTTAGCAAACACAGCTGCATCTGGTCCAACCCACCAGCCTATCTACATTTTGATGCACATGGCAAGCTGGAATACGTGTGCAAGATCACATCAGTCCATTCAGGCTTCCAAGTTTTCATGATTCCATGTGTGATTAAGAAAAAAAAATGATAGGGTCCCTACTCATGGCTCATGGTAGACCCTGTGGGTTTCAACATTGAGGTCATGGTTCGAGTGCCCATGTAGTGTGTGTGGGTGTGGAAGAAATTGACCAACGGTCCATGTTCAATGTACATATGCGCCTCACACACACACTACATGGGTACTCGAACCCAGGACCTCGGTGTTGAAACTCAAGAATCTACCACTGAGCCATAAGTAGGGACCTGGCACCTGTGAGCAGTTACCTATTGGATCTCACTTCCCATTTCTCGTTGAAATACAATCAACGAACCCATGGTGCAGATACACAACAATGCCATGTGTACGATGGACAACATTGTTTTTGTCCCATGAACGTTCCTTGTGCTCGCTACTTGATGAATGGCCTGGATCTCTCATACATGTGTGATCAAACGTTTTTCACGAAGGCTCCATATTCTACTATATGCCCATCATATGAATGGTTTGGATCATTGATCTATGATCAAAGATCCAAAGGCTAAAGTCCTCGTGGGTCCTATGGCAATCCATGAAGATGTGTTCTAAGTTCTAACAAACTGCTTGGGTCTAGGGCTGGCAATGGGCTAGGTCTGGGCCTAGGTTTTGAACTATCAGGCTAAGCTTTCAGGTCGACTCATTTCAAAAAAATTCATTTAGCTGGGCTCAAGCTCGGCCCATTGCTAGCCTTGGAACTTTTAGCTGTTTGAATTGGAGAAGGAACCTTCCTCCAATTTGAGTAAACTGCTCCTACCACAGTATATAAATATATGAGCCCAGTTTGGGGTTTGTTTTATATAAAAAGTGAGTGGGCCATCGATATAATCCACATTTGAAATCATATGAACGGCCCACTTGTAACCAATGAGTGTTAATACAATGCAAGCCCCCATTTTTGTTGTATGCCCATTAAATGAATGGCTTGGATAATTGACTATTGATCCAAAGGCCCAAGTTCTCATGGACCCTATGGCAATCTATGTGTGAAGGTATTTATGTTGCCGTGATGTTGCTGATTGGAGATCTTGATCTTTGGCACTTTACACCCTTATAAAAATCTCTCAATAAGACTAAGGTTTTCTGTCTATGTTTTGAGGAGACCAAAACTTGTATTTATAGAAAATATGGTCGGATAAGCTTACCATTACACTTCTCCCCTCTGAAGTCTTCTCGACATAGGTTTCAATATTTGACTTAACAACCGTGCAAAAAAACTATTGTTTAAGCATCCTGCCCAAAACTTACATATAATTATCATAGCTGTAGTAGGGCCTACTAAATCACTTAATCTAAATAATCCAACAGTCATATCAAAATTGATAATCATATGCACATTTAATAAGAGTCTTAAATTGATTTCCATACTTGAAATCCATTTAGCAAAAAGGGTGTTTCTTAACTTGATCGTATGTACATTCAAGTGTTACCAGTATTAAAAAACGGTTAAGTAGCTGCCATCATCATAATGGGTCATTACAATTTTTTTTTAAAAAAAAAAAAAGTCTTAATGGTTGTTATAAGGAGTTATTATAGTGACAACGACATGATCATTGCCGTTGTTGAAGACCTTGACCTTAATCCTCCAATTAGAGAGCCATCAATGGACAATGACAAAATTAACCGTCAACATCCAACTAGAAAAACTGCTTCATGGTAAGGCCCAAGTTCACATATGGTTTCAACATATGGTGGCCTACATCGACGTGTGACTGAAATCCAACAGCTGGAAACCATGAAAAGAAGTAAGGAAAAGAATTATAGGTTGTGTTAGATTTCAACCCCGGTTTATATATATAGTAAGAGGAATGCTCACATGTGCATCAGTTTTCACTAAAACTCCTGAGCACTTTTTGAAAACTCATCTCATGTGATATAAGCTTAAAATCTTATCTATCCATGTGATGCAGCACCTCAAGAAACCCCAAAGTTCGAGCTTTTACCTTGATCTAGAACTTTGGTGAGCCATCTCCACAAAGAGAGACAAATCAAGGGAGGAAACCATTTCCTTTTTCCATGGCCCACCAAAGTTGTGGATCAGGGTAAAAATAGGGCCCTTGGGATTTCTTGGGGTGCTACATCACGTGGACGGTTAAGATTTTAAGCTCATGTCACGTAATATGAGTTCTAAAAAAGTGCTCACGAGGTCTAGTGAGAACGAGTGCAATAAGGAGACGTCTTTGTTGTGGGGTTGTTGGCGCTTACATTTTAGAAATCCAGACCATTGGTATGGTGGGACACACAGTGGATGGGCGATGGACCAATAAACCTTCGCTGTCATGTACAAGATCTCGGCACCTGTCCTGTAGGCCATTCCATATATGAGAGCTCGCCCCGAGAGGGGTTCCGTGGGGCCCACCATGATGTATGGGGTTTTATCCATCCATTTTGCCATGTACAAGCCCAAAAATGAGGCAGATCCAAGTGGTCCACTTGAGCCTTGGATGTGCTTCATTTTTTGGGCTCGTACTATAAAATGATATGGAAAAATTGATGGACGGTGTGGATAGAACTCATGCATCACAGTGGCTCGTCAGAGCCCTGCCTGTCCCCAGCTCGAGAAAGGCAGGGCTAGTACCCAATCCGCGTACAAAAAAACAGGTCAGTGAAGAGAATCCTAACCACTCGTTATTTCTCCCCTCAAAATGAGTGATGAGTGATCAAACTGCACGCATCAACTCATGGGGCCCACATGCGGAGATGATGGAAAATGCAGATGAATCTAATGCTAAAGTAGGTGGGGATACGTTGGGAAATTGACACTTTGACAAGCTGCAAAAGGCATGAAACATTCTATTGGGTGTTTCTTTTTATAATGCATCAACATTTTCATTGTAAAGCAGCCCCACTTTGAAGAATGGAAGCATAATATTGTTTAAACCTTGTCTAAGGCTGTCTATGTTGCCCAATAAGATGCAGCCAGTGTCACACTCATGTACAAATGACGGATTATTCACGTCCTGAGAAATCCTTTGATCTATATCTTTTAGCGAGGCCTGGCTTAACAAAAGCAGAACGGTTCAAATTTGTATGCACGCTTGTGGTAGAGAAAAAAAAAACTGCTAGAAAGACTTGTAACTGTTGCATGAGTGCCACATATATACGATCGACAACATATGTAAGAAACTATTTAAAAGGAAAATACACATGACAAGGCTCCGCCAATGCAGAATATTCTGTAATTTAGTATACACATGACAAGGCTGTCTCATACAATTATATTAAAAGGAAAAGAATTCAGAGATGAATCGATACTTTTGTAAAGACTATGGAGGGTAAAAGCGTTTAATTGAAAAGCCAAATTAGAATTAGAATAAAATCATATTAGTATAGCACAAAGAGTCTGAATCTTGATAAGATACAGCCAATCATATATTCAAGGACTAGCAAGGAAACCCCAACACAGTCATTGCCTCTCTACACCCTCGCCATGCACAACTAATCAATTTCTATTGTGCAACATTGCTTATCTTAGTTTTTAGCTTTTTAGCTTAAATATTCCACTTCTATCCAACCATGTTGTAGTAAGTTTGGAATCCATTATTTAGCTTACATATATTACCGTCCCGCTCCATTGTTGCATGCAGTATGCCTTAGGAATATATTTAAATATCCATGACTACTGTCATTGGATTCCACTAATCATCAAGTTCTTAGCAAATTATATCAATCATGTCTTGCAGACAGTACACCTCAGTTGTTTTGTCCACACAAGCAGTCGTAGGTAATTATTTTTGTTTCTCTACTCAATATACCTTCCCTTCATTGTATACTTTCTTCTCTTTAATTAATAAAAATTGACGATTCAGCCTTAAATATTTTAGATCTTATTCATTCATCCTCACATCATTGAGAAACATAAAAATGCTATCATTGCAAAAAAGAAAAAATCTTTCGCACAAGGCAAAAAGATTCAATTTTTAAGTACTAGCATTTATCTTCTAAATCACTTGATTGATGTAACATTGGTGGCTAAACAGTTAAATCAACATTCACATGTCTACTTAATCCAACTAGTTTGGCGCTTGAGACCACAAGCGTTCAATCAATTTGAGCCAAATACTACCCCAACATGCCCAATACTATTTCTAATCGTGCACATTTGATCGAATTCGGATTGTTCATAATACATGTGGCCACGCATTCAGATTGAACAACAACATATATATGTATGCTTCTTTGGAGCCATCCATGGAGCCCTTTTTTTATGATGCATGGCCCAAACATAATAATGATCAAATAACCTTAGCCATCTATTAGATGGATATCAAAAGAATGATTAAAAATAAAATGGTCAATGGGTTCAAATCTCATGGGTAAAGTCATACGGTTTAAATCATCATATCGGTTTGAGTTTTGCCCTATAATTCACTGATGATGGTCTTAAAATTTGTGTGATCCAGATTACCATGTGGGAAGCTGGTGTAGGGTTGCACTCCGGTGGTGCTGGACGTAAGTGGGTCCCACATAATGCATTCATGAAATCGGATCTGTTCATCAGATTGCACACCTCATGTTAGCCCACGGCCCAAAAATCATCCCAATTGGAGACACAAGTAGGCCACATCACCGGGGACAGGTTGAAAGGGGAAGCCCAATCTTGATTTGCATACAGGGCCAACCATATTGTGTGTACAGAATCCAGTCCGTCCAAATGCTTCTTCCATCATGGATGAAGGGACAGGATGAAAATCAGGCTGAGCCCTGGTGTGAATCGAGGGTGATCATCATATCACATGATATTCCCTGTGCTGTGGTCGTACAGAGTTTTAGATCCAGCTGATTTTCAAACCTTGAGGGTAACCTGATGGGAGGCATCCGATAGATGGGTTGGATGTGAAACGTACAACACGTAGGCCCCAGATCTTTCAGGTACCAACGTAAACTACCACTGGAATGCACCTAATTCACATGCTGCAACTTATCCACTGTACAGTAATTTGGACCATCTAAGTGATGCTCCAATTGTTGATGAAGCTTTGAATGAAACTCATGCTGATCATCAGACATCTCAACCGTCCGATTTTGCCCATAAAATACGCACTTCGGAACATTTTCCTTTCAAAATTTCCATCCTATGACAACTAATTGGATGACATCCGGGTGTGATTTTCAAGCACCATTTCATTATTATTGGGGACATGATTTGGACAATCTTCATTGAACTAGCATCTAGCAGAGTGTTGGATGTAGTCAATCTGGCAATAATGAAAAAGCACCATGTGTGTGTGTACAAATATGGGACCACAATGAAATAAAACGATAATTTACATATTTTACTAACGCATGATTGCCATGGTTAAAAGGCCGGGTGAACCTAAATGACTCGTCCAATCTCTAGTTGGGATGACTCAGCCTGACTTAACTGGGTCAGGAGTAAGTTGTCCATGTGAATCTGGTGTCAAATGCATGAATGAGTCACATTTAGCAGAGGAAAGAACGAAGAGCAGGGATGTTCCAATATAGGAGGGTTTTTTTTTTTTGGCAAATGGTGACATCATACCAATGACTATAAATGGACAGACTAATGTCCTTATGAGATGTACCTCCGCCCTGCTCTATAAGAGAATCAAGATGAGATCTCATAAAGATTGACATAATCAACTTTGTAGCTAGTCGAGATTGTACAAGCCTATGTATTGCAATATGAACAGAACATTAGGTGATTAGATGGATCTCGGCGATGATCATGTATACGATGAATGCTTGATCATTCATGATGTATGAATTGAGTTAGAAGTGTCATGAGAACAATTGCCTACAGGTGATAGATTGACTTCATCCAAGATGCCATGTGAGTATACTAGTCTCCCAGGTAATCCTTGTGTCTTTATCACTCCACGCTATATGGCAAGGTAATGTAAGGAGAGGACCCCCTAATAAAGGGTGAGGATCACACACATTCTTATCATAGATGGACCCAAAAATGATTCAGAAAAAGTTTCAGAAATTCAACAACTTCCAGATTCCCAACGGATTTGAGCCGTTGGGCATTGTTGGTCACCTGATCGAGCCAAAGTCGGGCCCTCGAAACTCGTCTAATTTGTAAGTTTACTTATTGAACTATTTTGGAGGTTGTCAGTTACCTGACCACCCTCCATAGGGCGCCCAATTGCGCGTGAAAGCTTCTGCAGATTTGCGCAGATTTTATAGATTTATTTCTTTTTTCAATTAGAAATATTTTCTTATGCAATTAGAGTTTTCTAGGGTTTATTTAGCCTATTTAAACTTGTTTATTTTCATTGTTAAGCATTCATCTTGTGTTATTATTCCAAGTTTTACTCTTTTTCTTGTAAATTCGAGAGTTTTCCCTCGTGGGGTTCAAGGAAGTCCGGTTGAGGAATCCCAGAAGCTCCGTGGATTCAAAGTAGTTATCTTGTGAAGGAAGATGGTGATCAACCTCACCACGTCTACGCCTGCGTCACAAGGTCATGATAAGGTAACATTAATTTAGTGTGCATTCTCAAAGTCATGTGCACAAAATCAACTAAATTAAAAGCACGCTGGAAAAATAACCAAATCAAGATCAGCTCAAGGAAAAGGGTAAGAGAAGATCATCGATAATTATACTACGGTGATGATGTATAAGAGACTTATCTAGGATGCCAGATCAAATGGATAATTTGATTTTATTATAAACTATTTTTTTTAATATTTTATATTATTAAACTATATTATATTTTCAATGGCCATTAATGGATCAAGTTTGCCAAGATAAAATCCATTCGATCTCATAAGTAGATAAGTGCGAGTCATGATTGGAACATTGGAGTTTGTACACATACACATATGGAACCAAAATGTGTTCAATTGAGTGTGATTAAATCAATGATCTATAACAAGTTGGAGATTGAGACAAATCATTTTCACTTTTGAATTTAGTACGATATTATCACCTAGGGAGGATTACAGTATCAAAGGTGTCACATCGGATTTACTTTATTTAAGGGTATATATTGGAATTTCTAATTAAGAGAGAGTGTAGTAGTGTCACGCCCCCAAATTCGTTACCATGGTTAACTCAAACCCTAGCCTCGAGTTCAAGGCCATGATGTAAGTTAAAGAAAAAAAAATTAAAATTCATATCATTACCACATTCACCCACATAACTAAAATAATTATTTTATTCAAATGTAAAGCTCTAATATCATCTACACCAATTATTTTAAGTACTTTCATAAACCACACTACAAAAAAAATAATATTCGTTTGTCTTTAAACTGAAGCTTTTTGTGATGGGGTTTTCTTCCTCAGGTGTAGAGGAGAGATTAGTGCAGCCCAGGGGTGGTCGGGCGCCCGATTGGTTTGGGTCGGGCAACCGTAATTCGCCCCGAAAGGACAGAAAGTCTCTGGATTGTTTTTGGAACAGTCGGGCACCTGGTGCTCAGGTCGAGCACCCAATCATGCTAGGTTGGGTGATCAAAATTTGGCAGAATTCTCACTTAACTCTCTGGATAGTTTTTTGGTGGGGCGGACGCCCAACGGCTTAGGGCCGATCGCCCGACATGCGCAGACTGTGAATCTGCAATTTCCTACTAATTCTTCCGGTGGTCTATTTAAAGGCTTCCAAAATGAGATTAGGTTATACTAATAAGAGGTTTATACATCCAATGAGAGAAAGAGAGAAAAAAGAGGAAGAGAAAAGAGAGAGAGGAAGCTTGTGGGATGGGGATTTCTGCTTTGTAGAGGTGATCTACTGCGTAGTCGACATCTCAGCACTTCTACGTCCTCGTGATCGATAAGATCTCTCAGTTTTCATATTCTCTTATTGTTTAACCACTCTTGCGTGAGTGAAGAAGGTTTGATCCAAGCGGGTTGTGCTTGTGATCGGTTGTAACAGTTCTCTTTCATAGTGGATTGTTGATCTGGATTAAGTCCCGTGGTTTTTACCTCTTCGAGGGTTTTCCATGTAAAAATCTCATGTCGTGTAGTTTGTTATTTGCTTTAGTTCATTGCATTATCATATCCCATAATTCAAGTAGATTGGGGGGCGAGATCCTAAGGTTTTGTGAAATGCACCCAACACTATGTCCATAACAAGTAAATGGTCAATGTTATCGGCTTCATCGGGCCAACTCCTAAGCATCTCTACTTAGTCTGCGGTTTTTCCATCAATGAAATTCATAAGCACGAAACTCGTGTAAATGGTTCTATATACAAGACAATATAAATATGACTCTGACAGTTGTAAAGAAATTCACAATTTAAACATTTGACAATTAGAAATAAATTATTCAGAGTTTGCAAAACTGAAAAGAGAAACAAATGGACAAAATACTCAGTGCACACAACTTCACTCTTCACTCAAAATGAGTCATCACTCAGCAAAAACAAATGCATGTTATAAATAGTCACTTAACATAGTCAACATAATGCTCAAATTATATTACTTAGCATAGCCAACATGAGACATATAATTCACTCAACATTTAATTCTTGCTAACAATTATCAATATTCATACATCTTCATTAATCTATAAAAATCGATCCTCACCACTCACTCTTTCAATCCTCACCACTCACTCTTTCAATCCTCACCATTCACTCTTTTGATATCAATCATCACTATTCACTTAAGTAAAATATTTAATTTTACAATTTTTTATTAAATCAATTTGTCCAAAGTAAACTTGACAAAAATAGGTCATATCACAACTATTTTTTAAATAGAGAGCAATTCTCAAGAATTTCCAAATAATAAGGCATTATTTCCAAGTATAGAAACATTTATAAATAGGATGCATCACCAAACTTTCCAAATAAGGCCACATTTTTAATAAGAAAATTTTCTATAAATAAATTATAACACAAGATTTTCCAAATGAGATATAATTTCTCAATTGAAGGAAACATTTTATGGACGCACAATATCATCATAACTTTCTAAAATACAGGATATATCACAAAAAATTTCAAATAATGTGTCATTTTTCAATTAAAGGACTTTCCGATATAGGCATCACAAAACCTTACCAAATATGAAGTACTTTGTAAAATAATACAAGCTACAAATAACAACTTTCCAAATATAAATTATAGATAGATAAATCAAAGTAAAAATAGTTCATTTTGAATTTAGAACCATTTACCAAAACATTACCACAAGTATATAGAGGGCGTCCATTGGCGTCTAGCTTGAAATACATATAATTGTAATCTCTCTTACATTTCTTAACAACCTCATTCTTATCCTTCATTCTAAATTAAAAACTTTCATAAATAACTTTTCCACTTGGAAACTTTTTTCAATCACCAACACTTAGATATTTTCCTTGGGTTAGCCCTCAATCTTCCAACCTACCTTAGGTTTGACCAATGCATAGACGGTTCACGGTAGGATCCTAAGAATTATTTATTTTATGTTTGGTTTGATCCACATGTCAACCGTCCATGTTTCTGAGTCCACTTAATTGTTAAGTTATAGAATGTTGGGGTTCAAGTTTACTTTTAAGGTTATAGTCTCAAATCTAGTTAAGTCTCATATTAGGGTTTTAGTTTACCGGTCTTCATGGTCCAATTATCGATACCTTAGGCCCATCAGTATCATTCCATATTAATTATCCACACGTGAAAATTATCATCCATCTCATGCATTAAATCTTGTTAGGAATCATGATTGTGCTATGAGACCATAAGTGGCCCTGAACTAGTTCATACAATCTTTCGGTCCATTAGAACTTAGGTCTAACATGCCCTTGCAATACAGGGTCTTGGTATAGGCCCACTGGCTCTCTCATGACTTAAAATGAAAGGGTTAACCTTCCTTTATTTTCAGATGTCTCCATTGACATGAGCCTACCTTAAGCTTTTCCCAAAATCACAATTCAGGTTAGACACATAAAATATTCTTCTTGAATTTAATATCCTTATTAGCCTAAAATCAAATAGTGTAGCTATTAGTAATCCAACTAGAATATAGTAAAGACTTTTCCTTATCAAATACATTAATTTTTTTTTATTTTATGATCATTTGAATGATAACGGTATTCAAGCCAGCCCTTTGGGCTTTTAAACACCAAAATCTTAATAAGGTAAAGGCTTAACTCAGGTCCATTAAATGTTAACATGGGTTTTACCTTTCTGATCAATTTTGGATCACCTTTAACCAATGATGTCCATAAAATGAGGCCCACTATATAGTTCTACCAAAAATAACTTGAGGACCTAAGGTTGAATTTGAATTGTTAGGATAACTAGCATCTGAATTATATTTTCCTTATTAGCTACAGGAATGCTTTCATGTTAAATTGTAAAATTTTAGAAAAGTATTTGCACTTGTTCATAAATTAAGTGAGTGAAATTTTAAGGAGGAATTTTTTCTAAGGAGGGTAGAATGTAATATCCTAGAAAAAATAGAATTTTTTTTTATTAATTGCATGCCTTAATATTTATAGAAACCTGCTATATAAGATATATATTATTTAAAATTTTCTAAGTATGAATTAATTGATGATATCTTGAGGCACATCAGTTGTACAAATCCTTTTATCCATCTATGCGAAGTTATTTGAAAATGCATCATTCATTTTATCGTAGGGGGAAACATGATGAAATTAATTACATAACATGAAACCCTAGTCTCATGTGCATTGTCATGGAAAGAACTAACTCAGAACTAAAAGGTGCAAGTGAGCATTCCATTTATTATTTCTTACTTAAATAGCTAATTTTGTTAATTATTAATAATTACTTATATAAGGTCAAGCAATTCATATACCTAGTCTCATAATTTTCATATTCCTAGTCTCATGAACTTGTTAATAATTAATAAAATTAGCTATTTAAGTAAGAAGTAATAAATGGAATGCTCACTTGCACATTTTAGTTCCAAGTTAGTTCTTTCCATGACAATGCACATGATACTAGGGTATCATGCTATGTAATTAATTTCATCATGTATCCTCCTACGATAAAATGACTGATGCATTTTCAAATAATTTAGCATAAATGGATAAAAGGATTTGTACAACTGATGTGCCTCAAAATATCATCAATCAATTCATACTTAGCAAATTTTAAATCAGTATATATCCTACATAGTAGGTTTCTATAAATATCAAGCCATGCAATTAATATAAAAAAATCCCTAATTTTTTTCTAGGATATTACAAGTAGTTTGTTACACCTCATTACCATTATAGCTTAAGAGATACTAGAGTTTGCTCTAATTAGACTTTTTTAAAAATGGAGATTTATAAATATAGGTGTAAGGTTTTTGTTTGAGATACTTCACTCTCTTCTCTCTAGCCTTAGCTCTAAAAAAATCTCTTCCTCTTAGAAATCATAGTCTGTCAAATTAAGAGATCTCATAGTGTTTAGTGTCATCTTCCCTCATGATTGAGAATCAAAATCTTCAATGAACTTTCTTTTATCTTCATGCATATTTCTATGCAATAAAAAAGACGATCGTGATTACACATTCAAGACAATTTTATTCTTGAAACTTTTAAATTTGATATTTTTTTAACATTTCAACTTATAATTCACTCAACAACAACAACGACAAAGACTATAAGACTTTAGCAAAATGTTATTGTTGATATACAAGCATTAAGAAATCTTACGCATGGCACACAACTAATTCAACTTAAACTGTTGTAATCATGGGCCCCAACTTAGATGGCTCACAAATATAAAAAAATTACACTGATTTTGGGTGGTTGGTGGGCATTTGATGGATGGTCAAGAGAAAGACTAGTCAATGATCTAAATTCAACAATCGAGTTCAAATATATCAAAGGTTAAGATTATCCGACCAATTTGACTTTTAAATGATGACCTAGCTACAGTGGGTCCCACAATTTAGACAGTTTAATTAGAATTAGTACATACAATAAGTACCATTTCTGAAATGTGAATTAATAAATGTAACAATTACAAATTCCTGATTGCTGAGTTTAGCAACCATCACATTCTATGATAGTATCAAATAACTCCCCTTTAACAACTAACAAGAGGCCCATTCCTCCACAAATCTTTGTAACTAAAGCTTTTTCTATAACTCTTATTCATATGCGGGTAATAATTATTAACATCCATGTAAGTTATTCACCTACATGTAAATGCTATTCAACTATCTATGTGGGGTCTACAATGTTGTGTATGCCATCCAACCCGAGCATCAAGTGAGCCACACCATGTTGATGTTGATATGATTTTTGGTGGGCCATGCCATTGAAAGCAATGGACATCCACTCGAAAAAAAACAAAATTCACTCTATAGCTAGCTTACGTGATGGTTTGATCAGCCTTATTTTTTATGTGTCCCACTTTCATTGTGGGTTGACCCTTTCTAACAGGTGGGATTGGGTACACAAATGGCAGTAAGCCTTCAAATGACAATCCCTTTACAATTTTTATATTATACTATTAAAATAATTTTGCATTGTTTAGACCACCACACATACAAAAACAATTTCATATTACAAACATGGGATGCATGACTTCATAAATATAATCAGGTGTTAGTATTTTAAAGTCACCATCGGTCCACCTCCAGTCTAAGCCATAAAAAACTACAATATATTGATATGGCACATGCAAGGCATGTACATAAAGAGAAAAATCTTCCATTAGATGATGGGTAATGGTCCAAAATTCATTGGACGGTTAAAATGAAGATAATGGGAGTTTGGAATCCAACAATAAATGCTTATTAATCAAAAGTCAGGATTACTAAATTAGTCCGCTAGTGACCCCAACACCAGCCAGCTAGATGTTGTCAAAGCTTGTGGGAACCATCATGATTTATCTATTTTATTCACGTTGTTCATCCATTTAGCCATATCATTTTAGGGCATGAGCCCAAAAATGAGGTAGATCCAAATCTCTGGACCACACCACATGAAACAATGGGATTGAAAGCTCACCGTTGAGAATTTTTTTGGGAAGTTTTAGATCAAGCTGATATTTGTGTGTGACCTTATCAATAGGTTGGATGGCAAATAAATATTATAGTGGGTCCTAAGAGGTCTTTAATGGTGGACATTCATTCAACACTATTTTTCTACGGTGTGGTCCACCTGAGATTTGGATCTGCCTCATTTTTTGTCTCATGCCCTAAAATGAGCTGAAAAAAATGGACAGACTGTGTGGATAAAACACATACATCATGGTGGGATCCACAGACCTTTGACACCAGCAAATGGCATCCAAATTTTGAATGGTGGACTATCTAGTGCCCCCTTAATTTGATGGTTTAATGGTTTGATTGAGTAATGTATGCCATGTGTATATTTATGAATGCCTGGGTATCAGCTATCACACTTTGCTAGAGTATCAAATAACTTCGCTCTCATCGTCATTTGTCCTTCATCTCATCCGCTTAGGAGTGGTAATGCTCGGCTTTGGCCCAACTTAGCCTAACACTATGATGCCAAAGCCTTGACAAGCATACCATGTGCAAGCCCTATTTGGAAAAAAGTTGATTTGGACAAAAGAACACACACTTCATATGGTGTGGTCCACTTGAGTTCTAGATATAACTGACTTTTGGAACAACCGATCACCTGGAGGGAACTCACCAGATGCACCGTTCAGATGTCTAATACAAATCATGGTGGGGCCTCAGAGCTGGACCAATCTCTCACCTTAAGCTAAGTAAACCTTGTAGGAAGATTTCCCATGTAAATTCACCTGTACATACACATAGGGGGAAAGTTACTTTGAGGTCGACCTCATGGGAGCTTTAAGATCAAGTTTTGTGGGCTCCATAATGATTGATGGTATTTTCCTCCTTGGGAGTTAGGAGAGATTTGCAGTTAGGGGGTCATCGGGCGACCGCCATTCCTTGACCGATCAAGTGAAACTCACTCGAATTAGTCAGTTGCTCACTAGACTATTTTTTTACAATGTGATGTTTTTCCTCTGAGACTGTTTAGATATATTTTGGCCATGTTCAGGCGACTGAACACTCGGGTTGGTCAACTAACGGCGACACGATTGTTTTATGCAGTTTGCATGTTTTGTTTCTAACCTTGGCTTAAGTGCTATATAAGCATTGTTATAAAGGGATTAGGGTTAACACACTGTTAACGTCCAAAACTGGACAACAGATGTTGATCAAGGATCAACGGTAGATCTTTGTTGCTTGGAGTGGACAGGGATGAACGATGGAGATCGTAGGACCTGAGACCACAAAGAGAAGATCATGAGGGGGGACCCTCTAATGCTTAAGTCAGTAATGGAGATGAATGAGTGTAAGAGCTTTAAGATGTATTGCGTAGTGTATGAATGTGTAAGGCGTAATGCGTACCTAGAGGTGACGCAGAGGTGTCCCTTTATAGATGGTAATCCACCATCGATGGCAGTGGATCGGTGGATCTTAACTAGGATACATTTTCAGATTAAGGTAGATCCCGTCCAAGATACGTCACCGAATTAGGAGAGATTCCACTTATCTAAATCTTGCGTATCCCAGTGCTAATCGATATCTCCGTATGGTAGTGTATAGCATGCTCAGATCCGAGGACATCTGGTACGGTCAGCATTTGGCATCCTTGGATGAGTTGTCGGCTGCAGTGTAATAGGTGTCAATGCTTGAGGCTGGGGCCTTAGTTCAATAATGATGGCAAGGAAGATGTTTGCTCTTCTCTATAGTGCTTGGTAGTCGAAGGAAGAGGACTCAGCTCGATGTCTGTCACCTAAGGCTGAACCTAAGACCTCAGGTCCAATTCCACTATCTAAGACTGAAGCCGAGTACTTAAGGCTTTGTCTGTTATCTGAGGTCGATGTCGAGGCCTCAAACCTATATTCATAGCTGTAGATGAGTATCAAGGCTTTCGCCTTGATTAGCTTCGATCCTCCTCTGACACGTGTGTTGAGCTAGACTTGATGGGCCACATAACTACGGTTGTGCATCTTCTGGGCCATGATCAGGGACATGCTCAAAATTACCCATAACACACACGTTCTAGAGAAAGAGAGAGAAAAGAAGAGTTTGAGAAGAGAGAGGAAGATCAAAGAGAGAGAGAGAGAGAGAGAGAGAAGAAGAAGAAGAAGCTCGGGTTCGTGAAGCTCATCCACATCACTAGTTTCAGTTTATAGCCTCTTCAAGGTCCTCAGTGGTGAGATCTCTTTGTTAATCATTCTCTTTTATTGTAATCCACGTAAGGGTAAAGATATTGAATCCGAGTGCTGTTATAAATTCATGATTGTTGTGTAATACGCTTTACATAGTGGATTTGTTGATTGGACTAGGTCTCATGGTTTTTACCTCTATTATTAGAGGATTTTCCACGTAAAAATTGTTGTGTTGTGTGTGGTGATTGCGTTTGTTCATCTTAGATATTTGAGGTTATTCCATAATTCAGTGAGATGGGGACTACGAGATCCATTGATTTGTGCATCATTCCCCAACAAAAGTGGTATCAAAGCGCATGTTTGAAGAAAAGACTGTGGTGTTGTTTGAATTATGGAGGGTGGCTCATCAAGGATGGTAAGCTTAAACGGGTCTAACTGGCCCGTCTGGAAATCTAAGATGGAGGATCTGTTGTACTACAAATTGTATGCACGGATCTTATGTGATACTGTTAAGCCAGCAGATATGTCCGCTAAGGATTGGAAAAATCTGGACTGTGATGCGGTGGGGTTCATCAGACAATGGTTGGACGATGGTGTGTTCCACCACGTATCTACAGAAACCTCTGTCGCTAGCCTATGGCAAAAATTGGAAGGGGTGTATGAGAAAAAGACAGCCGAAAATAAAATCTTCTTGATAAGAAGACTTGTCAATATAAAGTTCAAAGAGAATAATTCAGTCACTGAGCACATGAATGAAGTGAGTAGCATTGTGAACCAACTCCGCCATGAAATGATTCTGGACGATGAGCTAGAAGCCTTACTATTGCTTAGTTTGTTGCCTGATAGTTGGGAGACATTGGTCGTGTCTCGGAGTAACTCTGCACCTGAAGGGAAGGTGTCCATGGACAAGGTAACAAGTTGTCTACTCAATGAGGATACAAGAAGAAAATCTTAGGGGTCATCTCAGCAGGAGGCCCTGGTATTAAAAGAACGAGGGAGAGAAAAACAGAGGAAGAGTAATAACTATGAGAAGTCTAGAAGCAAGTCTAAACTTAGGAAATAAGTAAGGTGTTAGAATTATGGCAAGATAGGCCACTACCAAAATGAGTGCCGCAAAGTGAAGAATGAGAAGAAGAAAAACAAAAAGAAGGAGAAGGATGAGACATAATCTACTGTAGTCACTTCTGATGGCGATATAGTTGTGATACTCTTAACTGAAGACAATGAGTGTCTCACTATGATGTTCAGACTCGGATTGGATGGTTGACATGAGTGGGTCATATCATGCTACTCTACGCAGACAGTACTTCAACAGCTACAAGTCAGGCGACTTGACACAATGAGGATGGGAAACTCTGAAATATCAAAGATGGTGGGGATTGGTAATATACATATAAAGACCAATATGGGTTGCATATTGGTGCTAAAGGACGTGAGGCATGTTCCCAACCTTTGCCTCATCCTA
This sequence comes from Liriodendron chinense, assembly GCA_003013855.2. Lineage (NCBI taxonomy): Eukaryota > Viridiplantae > Streptophyta > Magnoliopsida > Magnoliales > Magnoliaceae > Liriodendron > Liriodendron chinense. The sequence goes on from PVNU02003299.1 coordinate 1,398,274, forward strand.
ATATCGACAGGAATGTTTGATGATGATGGTTATGGAAGTGTTTGCTAATGGGCACTGGAAGCTCATCAAAAGGTCATTAATTGTGGCGAGAGGAAATAAATGTTACACTCTGTACAAGAAAAGTGTGACAATTTGCAAAGGTGAATTGAACACTACAAAAGACTTAGTTATAGACGTGTAGCACAGGAGGCTAGGTCACATACGTGATAAAGGGCTTCAACTACTAGCGAAGAAGCAGTTCCTTCCAAATAAGTCAGGTATACCTCTGAAAACCTGCATTGATTGTTTATTTGAAAAACATAATAGATTTTCTTTTGTTAAAACTGTTTCTCATGTTAACAAGTTAAATGCATTAGATTTGGTTTATTTTGATGTATATGGTCCGATGAGGACTAACACCTTGGGTGGGGCTTCATACTTTGTTACGTTCATTAATGGTGCATCTAGGAGAGTTTGGGCAAATGCATTAAAAACCAAGGACCAAGTTCTTGGAGTTTTCAAACACTTTCATGCCATGGTAGACAAAGAATCAAGTAGACCATTGAAGTGCATTCGCATTGACAATGGAGGAGAATACACTGGAGCGTTTGATGAATATTGTAAGTCTTTGGGTATAAGGCATGAACAAACGGTACCCAAGACCCCTTAACACAATGGTGTAACTGAAAGAATGAATCATACCATTGTGAAGAGAATCATATGCATGATTTCCCATACCAAGCTAACAAATACATTTTGGGGAGAAGTAGTGCTTATAGTTGTATATTTGATAAACAGGTCTCATTCAGCTCCATTGAATAGAGAGGTTCCTGAGAAGGTGTGGACTGGGCAAGACGCATCCTACAGTCATCTCAGGGTGTTTGGATAACAGGCATTCGTTCATGTTTCTAGAGATGAAAGGTCCAAGCTAGATATGAAGGTCAGGCATTGTGTCTTTCTAAGGTATACAGACAAGAAGTTACAGAATGTGGGATCCGGTAGACAAGAATGTAATCAGAAGCAGAGATGTGGTTTTCTTTGAAGATTAATCTATTGAAGACATCGATAAAGCGGAGAAGACTCAGCCTAGTTCTGGTGAGCTCGTTGATACAGATCCGATCATTCCTCCCTTAGTGTCTGATGACGGGGGAGTGCGACACGACGCAAGAGATGAAGGTATCCCTCCAGTAGATGAAAAGGAGGCAGTTCATGATGAACCGGGGGAGCAACCCCCTCTTAATCTACCTATCGAGCCACGGGTGAGGAGATCATCTAGGGAGAGACAGTCGTCCAGAAGGTACTCAACCCATGAGTATATTATACTTACCGATGGGAGTGAACTAGAAGACTACACTTAGGCCCGATTCGATGTGCATAAGACCGAGTGGTTAAAAGCTATGAAAGAGGAGATGAAATCCTTACATAAAAACCATACATACCAATTGGTGAAATTACCTAAGGGTAAGAAACCTCTAAGCAACAAGTGAGTGTTTAAAAAGAAGATGAAGCAAAAGTGTTCACAGCCGAGGTTCAAGGCCAAATTGGTGGTGAAAGGTTTTGGACAAAAAAAGGAGGTTGATTTCCATGAGATATTATTACCAGTGGTGAAGATGACATTCATTTAAGTATTGCTTGGTTTGGCTGCAAGCATAGACTTGGAGATAGAACAACTATATGTTAAAACAGTTTCTCTCTATAGTAATTTGGATGAAGAAATATACATGATGCAACCAGAAGGATTCGAAATCAAAGGTAAGGAATACATGGTGTGTAAGCTTAGGAAGAGCTTGTATGGGCTAAAGTAAGCTCCGAAGAAATGGTATAAGAAATTTGACTTGTTCATGTTGAAGCATGGGTATGACAGAACGGAGTCAGACCATTGTGTATTCACACATAAGTTCTTCAATAGTGACTTTCTCATTCTTTTATTATATGTTGATGATATGCTCATTATGGAAAAAGACATCAAGAAAATTGATAGGTTGAAATAGGAGTTGGGAAAGTCTTTCGGGATGAAAGACTTGGGCCTGGCTAAACATATTCTAGGGATGGAAATCACACATGATAGAAGTGTTAAAAGGCTATGGCTCTCATAGGAACGGTATGTTGAAAAGGTCCTAGAAAAATTCAACATGGAGACATCAAAGCCAGTCAATTCTCCACTCGATAGTCACTTCAGATTGAACGACAGGTGGTGTCCCAAGACCAAGGAAAAGTTGGATGAGATGAAGAAGGTGTCTTAAGCTTCAGCGGTATGAAGTTTAATGTATGCTATGGTGTGTACATGCCCAGATATGGCATATGCTGTTGGAGTAGTGAGTAAAGATATCTTGTCAATCCTAGCAAAGAACATTGGGCGATAGTGAAGTAGATACCAAGGTATTTGAGGGGATCATCAAAGATGAGCTTATGCTTCGATGAAGGAAAACTCGTGTTAGAAGGGTACACAGATGCAGATATGGCAGGCGACATAGACTCTAGAAAATCTACATCGGGGTATACGTTTACATTTACAAGGGGAGTAGCATCCTGGCAGAGCAAGCTACAGAAGCGTGTAACATTGTATACAATGGAGGCTGAGTATATTGAAGTCACAGAAGCATGCAAAGAGATGCTTTGGATAAAAAGGTTCCTACAAGAACTCAACCTGAAGCAAGACAAGCACATGGTCTACTGTGATAACCAGAGTGCAAAACATTGAGCAAGAATCTAATCTGCATTCTAAGTTGAAGCACATAGAAATTCGGTATCACTGAATAAGGGATACAATGGAGAACAAAGCGCTACAGTTTGAGAAGATCCATATTGATGACAATGGGTTAGATATGATTACCAAGGCATTAGCGAAGAGCAACTTTGAGACTTGTAGAAGCCTGAAGAGCTTGAAGGTAGTGGAGACCTTCTCCTAAGTCAGAAGGGGGAGATTTGATGGGGTTTTCTTTCGTAAGAGTGAGAAGGGATTTGCAATACAAGGGTCATCGGGTGACTGCCATTCCTTAACCGGTCGATTGAAACTCACTTGAATTAATCAGTTGCTCACTGGACTATTTTTGGACAGTGTCGGGCGACTGAAGCTTGGAGTTCGGGTAATCAAAACTCGGTGTTTTTCCTCTGAGAGTCTCTGGACATATTTTGGCCATGTTCAGGTGACCAAACACTCAGGTCGGTCGACCAACAGCCGCACGACTATATTACACAATTAGCGCGTTTTATTTTTAATCTTGGCTTAAGTGTTATATAAGTATTATTATAACAGAATTAGGGTTAACACAAACATTTTAGAGAGAGAGAGAGAAAGAGAGAGAGGGAGAGAGAGAGAGAGAGAGAGAGAGAGAGAGAGAGAGAGAGAGAGAGAGAGTTTGAGAAGAGAGATGAAGATCAAAAAGAGAGAGAGAGAGAAGAAGAAGAAGAAGAAGAAGCTCGGGTTCATGAAGTTCATCCACATCGCTGGTTTCAGTACATAGTATCTTCAAGGTCCTCAGTGGTGAGATTTCTTTGCTAATCATTCTCTTTTATTGTAATCCACCTAAGGGTAAAGATATTGGATTCGAGTGTTGTGATAAACTCGTGATCACCGTATAATACGCTTTATATAGTGGATTTGTTGATTGGACTAGATCCCGTGGTTTTTACCTCTATTATTAGAGGGTTTTCCATGTAAAAATCATTGTGTCATGTGTGGTGATTCTGTTTGTTCGTCTTAGATATTTAAGGTTGTTCTACGCAACTCATTTATTCCATAATTCAGTGAGTTGGGGAATGTGAAATCCATTGATTTATGCATCCTTCCCCTAACATAATATGATCCTCCCATGGTGGGCTATGGGCCCAAAAAATCAGGCCAATCCATGACTTAGGCTGTCCATTCTGTTGTGTTAAAATCGCTTGATATACATGGATCCACCATCCTCAAATGGCTTGAGCTTTTAGATCAAGTGGTTGTTTAACCTGATTTCTTTAACTAGAAAATAATTAAGAGTAGATATGCCCACCCATTAAAACCTTGATTGTTTGTGGGGCCCACTGAGATGTGGTTTAGATATCCATCATGTCCATTGTCTGTGTCACATCTGCACGAGGGACCACAATTTTTTTTTTTTTAAGGCCATTCTACAGCGCAAGTGGGCTCCTCCAATTGATTTTAAATGTTTTAGACATGTTTTTACCCCGTTCCAAATGGTGTGGCCCACCTAAATCCTGGACACAGATAATTTCTTGAGGGGATAGATAAGATGAAAGGTTCAGTTGTCCAAGATAAGGAGAAAGAAAGTGCGAAGGGTTCGCCGGCCCAGAAATTGATCGGACCTACATGTTATCAAAACTATAGAGTGCATGATTTTGGCATTTATTTATTATTGGATGTCTGTATTTTATCTAACCGTTGATCCACGTCTGGTCCAGACGTCCAAAAAACTATAGTACATAAATACAAATCAATCCATTGTCCAGTGGGCCCCACATGTATGGACACATAGCCATGGTGATCAAATACTAAAAAGTCCACACATGCATGTATAACGATGAATGGTCCAAAAATACTGCAGGGCCCACAACTGTCAGGTAAACCACTCACATGCATGGCCCACCTCAGTTTTGTTACTAATCAATACACGGATGCCGTACAAATTGCCTTGCTGGCACACTTCTTTGGAAGCCCCAGTAGTTTTCAAGATAAGCTCAAGTTGCAGTGGAACTTTGATGGAGATAACTCCATGTTTCTCCTTTTATGGATTCTTGATGTAGGCCACAGGAATGGACAGCTTGTATTAGATTACCACCAGATTTACAATTTCTGGACAGTCACCACAACTTAAGAGCGTCACCACGTCACCAATTCTGTGGGGCTCACCATAATGTATGTGTTATATCCACACCGTCCATCCATTTTGTGAGATTGTTTTAGGAGATGGGCTAAAAAAATTGAGGTAGATACAAAGCTCAAGTGGACCACGCCACATTAAACAGTGGGGACAATGATAACTTTTCTGAACTTTCTTCAGGGCACGGATTGCGTAGTGCTGCTGGACACAGAACCGACGGCTGTACCGTGTGCTATTGGAAAAGATCTGTGGGCCACACCATGATGTATGTGTTTTATCCACACCGTCCATCCATTTTTCCGGATCATTTTAGTGCATGTGCCCGAAAAAGAGGGAGACCCAAATCTCAAGTGGACCACACTACACTATAAGAAACAATGGTGATTGAACGCCCACCATTAAAAGCCTCCTACGGCCCAATGTAATGTTTATTTTACATCCAACCTGTTGATTAAATCACCCAGACGTGGATGAAGGGGAAGAATAAATATTAACTTCATCCAAAACTTTTGTGGCCCTCAAGAAGCTTTTAATGATGAGAGTTCAATCACCACTCTTTCCTGTAGTGTGGTCCACCTGAGATTTGGATCTGCTTTTTTTTTTTTTCCTTCTTTTTTGGGCTCACGACCTAAATTGAGCCAGAAAAATGGATGGACGGTGTGGATAAAACACACACACATCATGTTGGTATCACAGAGCTTTTCCAGTAGCACACATTACCAAACGTCTGAGCAGTGTACTACACTACGCAATCCAAGCCCTACACGTGTTTTTTCACTTGACCAAAAACCCTCCGTAGACCCTATTTATAAGGAGCTTAACTACCGCTGACAAAAACTCGAAATTACATCTATCGAATGCACCTGCTCCAGTTACCACCTAATACATCTCTAAAATGGGAGCGGATAATGTGTTACCCGGGTAACACCTTCAGTAGGTCCTATCCTTACCGTGTGGGGCCTACCTTGATGAATATTTTGTATATCCACGCCGCCCATCTGTTTTTTCAGCTCATTTTAGGACATTATCCCAAAGTTTAAGCAGATCCAAATCTCCAGTGAACCACAACACTGCAAAAGGTAGTGAATGACCATTAAAAGCTTTTTTTTACGTATTTTTCCCTTCATATAGATCTGATTGATCTTATCAACGGGTTGGATGGAAAATAAACATTACTTATCTGCTTACAGTGGGCCATGGAAATTTTTTAATGGTGGCCGTTCAATCACCGCTGTTTCATGTAGTGTGTTCCACCTGAGATTTGGATCTGCTTAGTCTTTGGGGCTACCGTCCAAAAATGGCCTGAAAAAACGGATGAACGGCGTGGATATACAACATATTATTAAGGTGGGCCCACTGTAAGGGTAACACCCACTAGTTTCTAGGATATTCTCCATAAATTTAATGGCATTTAAGTTCCAACACTCCTTAAATCTGATTGGTCATCACAAGTTTCTTTTTGGACTTTCCCCAAGCACATAAGTCTTTGATGGTACTGTAAATCTACTGCAATTGGTCTTCAGTTGTACAGTAGACGAGCTTAACTTTCATTTTCCAAGATCTCTTCCATAATTAGTCTTAATCCATACAACCAATCTCAAATCTTTTAAAGATTTATAAAACAAGTCTTGATTTATGCTGACTTTAATGTACTTTAGAATTTTCTTTAACGGCCTGTTTGGCACCATGGATTTGAGGAGAAAGGAGGAGAAAGGAAGAGAAATTGGTTGCTTTATTCTGTTTGGCACCGTGGATTTGAGAGGAATCCATGAGAACTCAAAAAGGCACTTTTTGCCCTTTTCCAAATTCCCCAAGAAAGGTGAGATTTGAAGAGAAATCCTTCCCAACGTGGGACCCACTGTAATTTGTCCCTAACTATGGGACCCAGCACGATGTATATTTTCCATCCAACTTGTTGATAAGGTCACAAAGACCTGGATGAAGGGACCATACAAATTTCAGTTTAATCCAAAACTTTTGTGCATCATAAAGGTTTCACTCTCCATTTTTTCTTGTTTTATGGTCCACTTTAGATGTGGATTTGCTTTTTTTTTTGGGATCTTGGCGTAAAATGATCGGTAAAAATGGATGAATGGCATGGATTTAAAAATCAAGGCTAATATAGTGGGCATACGATGGGATTAAAATTTACATAGTCCATTCCTTCATATTTGATTTCTCTCCAAATCTTGACTGCTAAACAGAAAATCTGGAATTGGTAAGAACTGGAATTGATGAGAATTCATATCATGGAATCCACTTCTCCTTAAATCCATGGTGCTAAACGGGCCATAAGGGCAAAAATACTCTTTTTTCAGGCATCACCGTGCATTTAAATTTGATGATGAGGCCAACCTCATACAAAACATCTTCAGTTCAACTCTAAGGTGCTGTTTTGTAAACAGAAAAATGAAGTCTGAAAATTAATTTAAGCACTGAAAACTCAAAGTGCTGAACTTTAGCACTTTTAAGTACTGGAAAATCTGTTTGGTAATTTATCTGAAAAAAGTCTTGATATCTGATATTAAGCACTTTTTTCACAAAAAATTGTTTGGTGAACACAAATAATGAATGTCTGAAAATTGATAATTTGTCATATTTGCCCCCATTGTCTCAATTTCTATCCTATGTACAACATGAGACAAAACGTGTTATCACCATGCCACCAATTTCGCATGTCTATGCCCAATTCACATACATATCTAATATGAAGATGATGATCATCTAATATTTATTATTATTATTATTATTATTATTTCATGGTCCATCCATAGTGGGGCCGATGTTGACAGTAGTATTAATCATGAAACCAATGGACTCCTCTGTGGTGTGGTCCACCTGAGATTTAGATCTACTTTATTTTTTGGTTGATGCCATAGATTGATATGTGTGGACCCTCGCCGTTCCACGCTCCCACAGGACGTTCGTCCCTTTCCTTTCAGGAAAAGAAGAAGAGGATGCGTGAGTGCGAATCGCCGTTTGTGCCACTGGCTTGCCTCGTTCTCGAGGGCTTTGTTTGATAGTCGTGTTTAAGCTGGATGTGTTTAAATGAGTTTATATAAGACCAGAGTCGCCACTAGTCAGTTATTTCGAATCTACAGTCGGCTAGACCCCGTAGAAACATTAGAGAAGGGAATCTGAATATTCCTTCCTCTAAAATGACTCCTATTGATCTGCGGCCAGAGATTCGAGGTAAGGGATCACGGTTACAGGGTGGGAAGAGGTTAAGCACCCCACACACTGCCCGTACCGAAGTACGGTCTCTACTTCACAGAATCGAACTAATACTTGAAAGTCTATTTTAATCGTCGTATATTCTCATAGATGACATGATGCATGAATGCAGGTCTGAACAGTAAGAGTTTCTGATGGGCAAGTTCCACTAACAGGCAAGCCCAGAGCATACGCTCGAACTGACAGGTGCTTTATATGGAATGCATGCTGTGTATATGAATGATCAAAGTGCTTGTAGTGATATGTATATGAATGCGGGTCTGAACAGTAAGAGTTTCTGATGGGCAGGTTCCACTAACAGGCAAGCCCAGAGCATACGCTCGAACTGACAGGTGCTTTATGCGAGATGCATGCAGTGTGTTTGAATAATCAAGGTGCTCGTAGTGAAGCAGGGAGGTTGGAAGAAAAGTAAATATTGCACTTATGTTAGATGCGAATGAGATGATACTGGTAAAAGAATAGCTAAATGGACGGAGGTGTCGCAAGGATTGGCTTCGAGTGGCTGGATCAAGATTTGGATGGCTTGGGAGACTTGGACCAGCGGTCAGGCTAGGCTGGAACAGGGCTAGGCTCTCCTCACTCGGGCTCTCCTTAGTGGAAAGGTGGGCTAAGGGGGTGGAGAAAGACTCAGAACAGACGGACTCTCTCCGGGTTGGATTGTGTGTCGAAATGAGAAGGGGAGAGGTGAATTTATAGCAGAGGGCAGTGGTAGTTCTTGTAAATAAGTTTGGGCGACCCCCCGTATGGACGCTCATCGGTTTCCAGCGCGTGGTACGGTCATGTCTCGAGGCTGCTATTTTGACTCAGTAGGTTGACTCGGTGAGTTGACTCAGCGGGTCGACTCGGTGATTTGACTCGGTGGGTTGACTCGGTGTTTTGACTCGACAGGTTGACCCAGCGGGTTGACTCAGCGGGTTGACTCAATGGGTTAACTCAGCGGGTTGACTCAGTGAGTTTACTCAGTGAGTTTGACTTTTTTGGGATTTTTTGACTGGTTTTTCTTATGAGGGGTTCTTCAGGCTGATGCTTAGGGGCGAGTTGACTGGGTTTAGGCTTGAGTTGGGCTATGGATTGGGGCTTACAAGGGTGAGTTTGGCTGAGTTTGGACTTGGGATTTGGGGGGTATGGTCCTCCATTCATCCAGCTATCTCTACCAACAGTGTAGCCGAAGGTGGGGTGTCTACAATATGGAAAAACTAATGGACAGCTTGGATATCCAGAACCTACATAAAAGTAGGCCATAGGTCAATACCCACTAACGTGTTACTGTAGACACCAAAACCACGTACCATTCACCATAGTTGGTCTCTGTTGGTGTGGAAAATTCTGTGGGCCTCACCATGACGTATTGTTATATATCCACACAATCCATCCAATTTTTTTTCAAATCATTTTAGGCATGAACCAAAACATGAGGCAAATCTAAGGCTCTAGTAGACCACACCACGAAAAAAATGCTAAGAAAGTTTTTAATGGCGAGCATTCATTAACTAATATTTTCTATAGTATAGTCCACCTTAGATTTGGATTTGCTTCATTTTTTAGACCATGGCCTAAAATGATATAGAAAAACTGATGGACGGCTTAGATATACAACACACACATCGATGTGGGCTCCATAGGTAGAGAAACACCCATTAACCTCTTTTAGCTAGTTTACCTGCTCATCCGCCCTAGTACTGCGATTGGGTGCCGTATAATGGCACCTTAGTTTGTACCGTGTTTACATGACAAAGTTCTGTGGGCCCACCATGATGTATGTGTTATATCCACATTGTCCATCCATTTTTTCAGGTCATTTTAAGGTATGATAGCAAAAATGAGGCAGATCCAAACCTCAAGTGGACCACACCATAGCAAATAGTAGGAATTGCACTCCTACCGTCGAAAAATTCTTAGGGGGCACAAAAGTTTTGAATTGGGCTAATATTTATGTTTTCCCTTCATCCAGGTCTATTTGACCTTATGAACAGGTTTGATGGTAGATAAACATCACGGTGGGCCCTAGGAAGGTTTCAACGGGGGAGTCATTATCCCCACAGGTTTCTACGGTGTGGTCCACTTGAGATTTGGGTCTGCCTCATTTTTTGGCTTATGCAATAAAATGATTTGAAAAAATGGATGGGCGGTGTGGATATAACACATACATCATGATGAGGCCCAAAGAACTTTTACATGTTAACACAGTTCGTATTGTGCGCAAGTGCTCATTGAAAGCTTGTATGGGAGATGGAAAGAGGGCAAAGTTGTCATTTAAAAAAAATCTAATTCAAAATCACTTACCGCATTCAGTTACAAGTTTTAAGTTAAGTCGTGGTGGCTGAAAAAAAATCTTATCTTTTAAGTGATTTTTACAATTAAGTACTTAATGTCTTTTTGTTACCAAATGATCTTAATTACCAAAATCACTGAAAATAACAATTTTCAGTTATAAGTTCTGAAATTAAGTTTTACCAAACGCACCCTAAAGAAGTAGGACATTTATCTTATAATTGTCATTTCATATGCCTTGGCCATTAAACTTTGAAAATTCTTGAATATGCTAGGCTTGTTGCCTATGAAATTGTGTCATCCATACTGGGAAAAATGATCATAATGTCTCATTCTCTATTTGCCCCAGTGTAATAAAGCGTGTTTGTATAGGCACTTAGTGATGGAGACTTCCTCCGAGTAGAGGAGAGAGTGCAGCTTAGGGATCATCGGGCACCCAACCAATTTAGGTCGGGCGACTGAAAATATTCTGGATGTGGTAGTTGGTCTCTAGACTACTTTAATCAGTCTCAGGCGACCAACGGATTGGTGATCGGGCTGCTAAAGCTCAAATCAGATGCCCAACAGTGTTGGATCGAGCAACCGAAATTCAGTTGATTTTTTCTCTAAACTCTCTGGACAGTTTTGCATCCAAACTGTTGATTAAGTCACCTAGACGTGGAGAAAGGGGAAGAACAAATATCAACTTGATGCAAAACTTTTATGGCCCTCAAGAAGTTTTTAATAATAAGAGTTCAATCACCACTCTTTCCTATAGTGTGGTCCACCTGAGATTTGGATCTGCTTTGTTTTTCCTCATACCCTAGAATGATCCAGAAAAATGAATGGATAGTGGATCCTATCAACGGGTTGGATGGAAAATAAACATTACTTATTTGCTTACAATGGACCGTGAGAAATTTTTAATGGTGGTTGTTCAATAGCCACTGTTTCCAGTGGTGTGGTCCACTTGATATTTGGATCTTCTTAATCTTTGGGGCCACGTCCTAAAATGGCCTGAAAAAAATGGATGAACAGTATGGATATACAACACATCATTAAGGTGGGCCCCACTGTAAGGGTAACACCAACTAAGGAGTTACCCGGGTAACTCCTAATCCGCTCCACTCTACCAACTTAGGAAAGTACCCTAGTTTGTAGGGTGCTCTCGAGAAATCTAATGGCCTTAAAATTCCAACACTCCTCAAATCTGATTGCTCATCCCAAGTTTCTTTCTGGACTTTCCCAAAGTACATAAATCTTCAATGGTACTCTAAATGGGCACGGATTAGTTGTAACCCGGGGAACAGCTGAGTGGGTGTTACCCTTTCCGTAGGGCCCACCTTGATGATATGTTGTATATCCACTCTGTCCATTTGTTTTTCCAACCCATTTTAGGATGCATTATAAAAAATTAAGCACATCCAAATCTGAGGTGGAACACACCACAAGAAACAGTGATATTGAACACTTACCATTAAAAAATTCCCCAAGCCCACTGTAAGCAGATTTGTAATGTTTATTTGTCATCCAACCCGTTAATGAGGTAAAAAAATAAAACTGGATGAAGGGAAAATATAAATTGAATGGTGAGAGGGTAACAACCGTTTGTTTATTCAATGATCATGAAAATGCGACTGATCTAATATAGAATATATACTAAAGTGTCATTTTCCTTTTTTCAAGATCTCTTCCATAATTAATCTCAGTACATACAATCCATCTCAAATCTTTTAAAGATTTATAAAACAAGTCTTGATTTATGCTAACTTTAATGTACTTCAGGATTTTCTTTACCACTATGAAATGCTCTTTTCCGGGCATCACCCTGCATTTGCTGATCAGGCCAACCTCGTATATAACATCTGGTCCAATGAAAGTTAGGTATCAAAGACTTACAAGCAGGATTCTGAATAATGTAGGATCCCACCTTTCACTGGATTCACTTCAACTCTAAGGGGCCATTTGGTAAATTGAACAAAAAAAAGTCTGGAATTAATATAAGTAGTAGATCTATTGTGTACGGATAAGTGCTGGAATGGCTGTTTGGTAAACTGGCTGAAAATTTTCCTGAAGACTAAAATTTAGTATTGAATTAAAAAAAAAATTATGTTTGGTAAACATGTCTTAAATTTGGCAATTTTACCAAATTGCCCCTAATATATTAAATAATCTTTTTTTATGAATAAAATTACACAATCAATTTAATTTTCTAAGAAAGTAACGGTCATAGTAAAAAAGTATAGGAGTTACTTGGGAAGTAATCATTTTTGTATTTACACCTTGTAAATGGAAATCAAATAAGCCCTAAATTTATCCCATCATTACATTTTTAACGGTGTACGTTTGATCACCACTGTTTTTTGTGGTGTGGTGTACATGATATTTATATCTGCCTCATTTTTTAGACCCATCCCCAAAAAGATCTAAAAAAAAAACAAAAAACAAGTAGTTGTATGACTGCTCGCAGGATCACTAGGCAACCTAAAAAAAATGAGATGACCCAACTTAATGTATATGTCTTATATCCTAGGCCCACTATAAATCGTAATAAGGCCCTCAAAGAACCATGGCCACTAGCTACCATGATGTTTATTTAAGATCTAACCTATTCATCAGTTCACATAGATATGGACGAACGGAGCACACAAATATCAGCTTGATCGAAAACTTTTGTGGCCCCCAGGAAGTTTTTAATGGTAGGCGTTCAATCCTCACTATTTTCTCTAGTAGCGTCCACTTAAGCTTTGGATCTGCCTCATTCTTTGGCTCATGTCCTAAAATGATATCTCCATATGGATGGACGGTGTAGATACAACACATATATCATTGTGGGACCCACAAAACTTAGTGACGTCACTTCATGGTTACTCTATCAAGGAAGTGGATTGCGTACTAAGTAACTCAGTACACTAAGCCGACTGAGTAACTTTGCGGGGTCCACCGTAATTTATCTATTTCATCCACTGTGTTTGTCCATTTTAATAGATAATTTTATGGCTTTAGACAAAAATGAAGCATGTAAAAAGCTTAAGTGGACCACACTATAGGGAAAAATGTGAATTGAACATGTACCATCTTAAGGGCTCCGGAAGTTTTGGATCAAGCTGATATTTGTTTTTTCCCTTCATCAATGTCTGTGTGATCTTGCGAACAGGTTGGATGACAAATAAACATCACTGGGGGCCCTAGAAAGGTTTCAACGGTGGAAATCATTATACCAACTGTTGATGCTGAAAACTAGTCAACAGACGAGATAAGGTGACCTCCAACTGGTCAGCAGATGAGATGAGGTGACCTCCAATTTAGACGGATGGATGCAATTGATCTCCTGCAGGTGTGCGGTCTGGATCTGGACTGAAGGTTTCTTAGATCCTATAAAACACAAAGGAAAGCTAAGGGGGGTGGCTGGGGTCCAGCCGTTAGCCCTCCGATGCCTAAGTTAATTCGATCTCTCTTTAGATCAGTTTTTGTATCGTACCTTAATAATAAAGATGACGTGTCCATTTATAGACTTAGGTTGCAGAGTTGTATCCCCTTTTCGAGGCTGTAATTTTAAGGGAGGGATTCTCGGATCAATGTGATCCTTGGGCTGTTCCGTAGTTATGGGAGATGTTCCAGTATTCCTCGACGATTCTCCAGATCTTTCGCCTATTTTCTTGGCTGAAGCCTAAGATCTCGGCATTCGTGGTTATAAGGTTGTAACTCCCGAAGACGTGTCCGGTTTATTCGGGCTCGTCCCTGATCTGTCGCGCTCCTTTATGGTGGTCATTCTCCTGGTCAGCCTAGGGACAGAGCTTGTCAGAAGAGCTCATCAGCCGAGCTCATCATTAGCTATGTCATGCCCCAAACTCGGGGACCGGGCTCACTAAATTCCCGGCCGCCAAATCCGGTGCCGACAGCCTCCGTAGTACCCCATTCTCGGCTCCTAGCTTCCATACGCCAGGTTCCGATCCTTGGATCCCACAATGAGGATTTTCAGGGTAATTTTTTTTTATTATTATTATTATTATAGATAAGCATAACCACAAGCGTACCAAACCAAAAGTTTCACATCACATATCCACTAAGATAATCCTTTGAGTACAATACTGCAGAAAAAGAAAATACAATGTATAACTGAAAGCTGAAAGATCAAATGCGCGCCCCTGTCTCACTGTTGTCGCGCTATAGTATGTCCTGCACGTAAACAACGTGCATAAGCTTACTATGAAGCTTAGAGAGTGCGTGGTGTGTGCGCAATGCATATGACAGGTGTACAGATATCAGAGTAAGCGGAAATAATGGCGGGCTACACTACCAAGTCTATGAATGTTATTAGCCGTACCAAGGCTATGCAATGCAAGAGGCCTATATGGCCGAATGTCATATGCTAAAGATGCAATGTGCGCATATCAATCCTTGACTGCTATATACATATGGTTTACAACTGGGACATCACCGAAGTCTAGTACACTCCTGACATTGGTTGCCGCCCATCGCGCGCATAACCAAGCGAGTGGAAGAGACCTCACTATCCGCCTCGTTAATAACATACAAGAAAATCCACCCGGCTTGTCGATAGTGAACCCATTCACGAGCTTATCAGACTCAACCTAGTATATAGCCCTCTGCACCCGGGCGGGTAAGGTCACACCCCCTTCCAACTGACCCCGACATAGTGGGAGACGCAGCCTATTGGTATTTGGCCCCCATGCGCTCATAAATCCACTCGGTCTAGACATTGGAGCATCCTACTGGTACCACAGGGTTTAGGAACTTTCACCCAAGGACATCTTTGGCGCCCAAGTGCTAGAACATATTTCCGGTGTCCATTTCTACCACTCACGATGTGGCTGTGGTGGTCACAACCCCGATGCCGCTGGGTTGAGAATCTGATCATGGCATGCATGATGCGAAATGCATGAGTCATACTGTCAAAGCCATGCACCAAACCTGCGCATACCGCACGATCATGTGGGGTGACCCTATCTCATACGGGTCCCCTAAGTATCTCAAGCTGTAAGGCATATGCTATGTTCAACGTCATCCACAGTCAGGCAAACATATGATGCGTATGCACAAATGAGTGGGCATGATATTCATTACACTAAGCATATTATCAGTGTGACCTATCAAGCTAAGTATACTAACATGTTACCAGACATATCATGTAATGTTGGCCTTAAATAGCCCAATATATATACAGAGAGTGGGACCCGAACTGTGGGCCCCATTGGAAATGTAAAGGTCTTCGCGGCATAGCCCACTTGAGACCACATCGGCCCCATACTTGGGCCTGTACATACAAAATAGGTCGATAAAAATAGTGTACGGCATGGATAAAACATATATATCAAAGGAAGGACCATGGTGGGTCCCGCCCACTGGTCGGATAACAAATACACATCATCGGTCTTAGGAAGTTTCAGTGGTAGTTATTCAATCACCACAATTTCCTAAGTGAAGCCCATTCAAATCGGGCCCCACGCATCGGTTAGACGGTTGGCATGCTACACAATGCATCGATCAAGGTGGACCCCAAAGATGGGCCCAAAAACTTTGGTTGGATGGAAAATGACCATCATAGTGGCCCCAATGAAGTTTTCAATGATGGGCATCAATGACCACTATTCCCTGCGGGTGTGGTCCATTTAACGTTTGGATCTGCTCCATTATGGGGGCCATATCTTAAAGTGGCATAGAAAAACAGAAGGCCAGCATGAATAAAACAAATACATCATGGTGGGACCCACAGGGTGGGCCACCAGCTGGGCAGCACAATGACGTTGGAACGCCCACCTTTTTTTTTTCTTTTTATTTCAAAATGAAGTAGCGCCCATATGTGGGCGATCCAATCCATCTATCTGGTTCTCGGTCACTAGGCGGGCCCAAAACTTTGGATCAAACTAATTTTTTTTACATTTTCCTTCATCCAGATCTTTGTGATCTAAAGAATGCGGGTGAGATAAAAAAATATAAGCATCATGGTGGGCCACAAAGGGTGGTCCACGCTATGGCAGCGTGCGGGGCACGCTGTCTCACAGCATGGCCCACTTGTGAGCCCGAAAATGAAGGAAAAAGAAGGAAGAAATGAGAGTTTATGTCCCCTTTTGCACTCACTCGAAAATGGACGGTTGGATCGGGTCGGATAGTCGATCGAACGGCTTGATGGGGTAGATCTCCTCCTCTAGTGACCTAAGCTCACCAAAAACTCTCTCTTGACCCTCCAATCTCACTCACTAATCTCTCTCTCTCTCTCTCTCTCTCTCTCTCTCTCTCTCTCTTTCTCTCAAATAAAATGGTTATGTATGGCACTTGAGGTGTAGGGACTTTGGGACATGGTTGGTATTTGAAAAGGAAATGATAATAGCAAGGGGATGGAGAATTTATGAGAGTGGATGGCTTAGGTATGGGCTTAGTTTTTTTTTTTTTTTTTTTTTGTTAGTCATGTAACACACCCACCCAGTTAATCGCGGTACACACCCACCCGGTCAGTCATACGTCGCACCCACTAGTGCGGTTAGCAGCCGGAGTTTTCACCCTAATGGGTTTCGATACCTAGACCTCTTGTTGAAACTCTGCAGAGTCTTCCAACGAGGTAAAGGCTCCGAACCCAGGTATGGGCTTAGTTGACTTGTGAGGAGAGAGATGGATGTACTTGATGAGACACTTGATTGATTGATGCTTGATCGATTGATGGGATGTTTGATTGATTGATGGGACAACCTAGGGATTTGTGCAAGTGGGGCCCACACCATGCATGTGTAGCGTGGCCTACCTTGATTGCACACAAGTACGCATCTTTCAAACTAGGTATCGAAACGGAGCGTGTTGTGCGGCGTTGGAGTCGTGGCGTCCGCGCGGTCGCCGGGATACAAGTCTCGGGTCGTTGCGGTACTAAAATAGAGTGTCTGATCAAAACTCGCCGGTTTGGACTGTTCCGAGTATGCCGAGTTCCGAAATGAGGTGTACGGAGGGCTAATTATGGTACGGGTGTTACAATCTAAGCTCATCATTAGCCAAGCTCATCATTAGCTAAGCTCATTGGCCAATGGAGCTCGTCACTTTGTAGGTCATCTTGTGTGAGTGACCTCAGGTCAGCCTATCGAAACCTTGGTTCTTGTCATCGGCCTAGTCTCAGGTTGGCCTCTACTCTTGTCCTCGGCCTAGTCTCAGGTCGGATTTGAGGACCTATACCTGGGCCCACTGGACTATGGTCTTTCCTCGTGACCTGAGGTTAGCTCGGATTTACCCACAACACCCACTATTTCATGTGGTATGATCCACCTGAGTTTTTTATATGCTTCAATTTTGGTTTCAACCCCTTAAATGATTTGGAAAAGCAGATGGACACTGTAGATAAACTACATACATTTATAGTGGGCCCAATTGAGTTTACTCAGTATGATAGGAGCGTACTGAGTAACTTAGGATGCAATCCCTCTATCAGCTGCTAATCCACGTCCTTTGCCTGGCACATGCAATCCATTCTCACTCACGGAGAACGTGGTTTGCCTACTGACATTGTGAGTTGTGGACCCACCATAATTATTTGTTTCATCCATACCGTCCATCCATTGTTTGGGATCATTCTAGGACGTGATCCAAAAAATGTGGTTAATCAAAATCTAAGGTGGACTACACCACAGGAAACAATGGTGATTGAACACCTACCATTAAAAACTTCTTAGGGGCATAAAAGGTTTGGATGAAGATGATATTTGTGTTTTCCCTTCATTCAGGTCGTTGTGGCCTAATCAACAGGTTGGACGGCAAATAAACCTTACAATGGGCCCTACAAAGTTTCAACTATAAGCGCTCAAGGACCACTATTTTCTAGTGACATGGTCTATCTGATATATGAATCTGCCTCACTTTTGGGCTGATGGCCTAAAATGACTATCCAAAATAGATGAACGATGTGGATAAAACACACAGATCATTGTGTGGCCAAAAGAGAACCGTCCAGTGACAACCTTGGCGGGAGATTAAATGGGGATATTTTGAGAATTTGGAAGGACTCCTGCACTTACAGCATTCTACAAGCATTGCTGACCACATTCGGCGCATGCACCACTCCAGAATTTATTCCACCATAAATTCCCATCAAGATTTGTTTTAAAGTGAATTAACCAAACGCTCAATATCACTCCATAAGTGGCAAAAATCTTAAAATTAGATTTCTACCCAATATTAAGTGGTAAACAAACAGGCCTTAAGGAAGTAGGATATAATCTATCTTATAACTGTTATTTCATGTTCCTTGGTCATTGAACTTTGAAAATCTTCAAATATGCTCGGGTTGTTGCCTATGAAATTGTGTCATCCATATAGAGACAAATGATCATAACGTCTCCTTCTCTATTTGCCTTAGTGTAATAAAGTGTGTTTGTATAGGCACTTAATGAAACCATTCTTCTAAAAGTAGGCATCAACCTAATGCTTTAGTATCTAAGAGCTTACTTTAGTTCGTATAATGCTTCTTTTTTTTTTAACCTGTACACTTGATCTTCATGTCCTCGCTTGATATATCCAGGTTGTTGTTAAATGTAGACCTCCTCTTCTAAGTAGTTGTTAAGAACCGCTAGTTTAACGTCGATCTAATAAACTTTCCATTTATTATTCTAAGGGGTAAGAGCAATAAGCAACTTGATTTGTTGACCCTTGCTGCTAATGCATACATTTTTTTATAGTCAATTCCTTAATGTTACTTATAGCCCTTTATCACTAATCTAGCCTTTAATTTTCAATTCCTCCTTCTTGGTTTGTCTTAGTCTTATAGATCAGTTTGAGAGCATGTTGGAGCAAATGGTTAGAGAACTTTGTGAAGTGGCTAAGGATATGCCAAGGTAGCAACAAAGCCGCTCGTCGAGCTCTAAGAATAGATCTCTTATCTCTCATTTGTAAAGTGATGAGAGACAAGCCAAAAAGGGAGATGAAAAGAAAGAACCAAATGTTGAACACCTGGCATTTGATGGATATGTTTCTCAAGTGTGTCAACTTCACCAACCCCTTGGGCATCGTAGCAGATGAAGGGGACAAGACATTAAGGTGTCAGTGACTAATAATTGGACCAAGGTCACTCAATAGCACAAAGCTTGCATATTGTAGCACTCAAGAAGCAATACGGTGTGTGGAAGAATAATTGTTTCACGACTACTGGCATTACATTGGAAGCCATTAGAATGGGAAAAATATGAAGCACGAGGTCCTTTGCTCTACCCCATCCATGACTCGGGGACGAGGCCGCGGTGGCCTTTTTACGAGATGTTGAGCTAGAAGCTGCTTGTAGAGGGCTAACGAAAAGGCTAGACCAAGCAGAAGTATTGGAGAGGCACCTTCAGGCATAGGGGTCTCACCACGCCAAACTATAGTTATCGAACATGGGCAAAGAAAATGCTAGCAAACGAAGAGATTTATCTTTTAGTAGGTCGGTGTCTATGAAGCTAACCATGTCATGATGAAGTGGTTCTTTCAGCAAGCTGAGATCTTTCAGGTTCTGTTGGGGTTTTGGGCACCATCAACAAACACCTTCAATTTCTCATGTGGCGAAATGAGTATAACTCTTTGGGATTTGGCAAGCCTACCTATATAGGGTGAGTTGTACGATAAGTGCACCCCTTGCAATGAAGAGCTGGAGTCTCTGGTGAAAAGCCACCCAAGGCATTCTTATGCAGCGGCCAAAGTTTTTTTTTACTCTAAAGAACTTATCTCACTCATTAGGCAAGTACCCTAGATGCATTAGATCTCCTTCTTTGGCTTGAAGGAGGAGAATGCAAAATCAGAGGAACCTCCCCAAGTTTTAAGGGGAAGGAAGAGGTTAGTGGAACCTCCACAGTAGCAGAGATGAAATTATGCAGCGAGAGCGAATTAGTGGCTTTCTAAGTTACGTGGATGAGCCAGATTATGCTGCTAAGCTCACTTTAGGATGATGGAATTAGGTCTTCGATGGTGGTGGTAGCCATCAGAATGGTGGAGAGGCAAAGAGTATCCTTGGCCCCACTAGCTCTGTAAGCATCTACAATACTCTAGGTGCTATCACCACTAGCACTCTAAAGGCCCCGTTAAGCACTTGAAGCTTTTTTAGGAAACATAACAGAATACAAGTTTGGTAAAACCCAAATTTAATTAATTTTAAGGATCAATGCCTTAAATCATACCACATTTCACAAAACAAACACAAACCATTTATTAAGAGATTACACTTGTGCATGGAAAAACTGCTCTTGTTGTCACTATTGATCTCCCGACATAAGAAGCCTCTTCCCAATCTATCATAGGTGTGAAGGGTGGGAAATCACATCTTTATTTTTTAGGATTTTTACATACAACCGCCTACCTTCTGGTTTTTTTATGATAAAGAGCTTCCTTTTAAAATATTTAAAGTAAATCATTCAAGGTTTTAAACATTAAGCATATAACCACCCAACATGACCGAGGTATACCAAACTCATACTGTATTTTAGTAATGACTAAATTACCCCTAGATGAAATCAACTATGGTAGGTTTACCAGGGTTAAAACTCTTGTAAAAGGTGATTTTTTTCACCGAACTATAATTCCTTTTCACCCCACCCACTTTTCTCTCCAACGCCAACCGAGCCGAGCAAGTTCATTGCCAACAACTCCTTCCTCTGTTGCGCTGACGGAGCCGAAGTCCTTGACCACTGACACCCCCTTTCTCTCCAGCGTCGACGGTACGCTCCTCTTTTTGTGCGATTTTAGGTTTTTTAAGATGATCTAATTTTCATTTTTTTTTAGATCATCCGACAGGGCTCGTGATCCAAAACATTGATATGGTGAGACTAGCTATGGATCACCCATGGACTAAAAACCTTGCATGTTATCATTTTGTTCAAGGAAACAGTGGTCATTTAACGCCCGCCATTAAAAACTTCCTAGGTCGCACAGACCTAGATGAAGGGAAAACATATCCAAAACTTTTCTGGCCCCCTAGAAGTTTTTAATGGTGGGAACCTCCTCTGTTTCATGTGGTGTGGCCACTAGTTCTGCCTATTTTTGGGCCCCTGCTAGATGAAGGGAAAATAGATCCAAAACTTTTCTAACCCCTCAGAAGTTTTTAATGGCGGGAACAACCACTATTTCCTGTGGTGTGGCCACCGGTTCTGCCTATTTTTTTGCCACTGCCGTAAAATGAGCTGGCAAAATGGATGGATAGTGTGGATAAAATACATACATCATGGTGGGGCCCACAGAGCTTTTCCAACACCTACGTCAGTAATGGATGGGTCACTACCGAATTTGAATCCTCTGTTCATTAGGTGAGGCCCATACAAACAAATAATCAAGCCATTGGCTGATCTTTTGTTATATTGTTCGGACTCACTCGATACAATAGAGAAACATGTGACACATGGTGGTCAGCATCTTTGCACTGTATGCATTTGGCCCAACCGAGATCGCTCATCATTTATCTCCCACCATAAATAGAACCCAGGGGATCGTACTTATATTTTCCCTTCATCTAGGTGTTGTATTAATCTTATGAACAGGTCAGATAGAAAATAAACGTCACAGTGGGCCCTAGGAAAGTTTCAATGGTGGGCATCATTTTTCCCACTTTTTCCTATGGTGACCCTGACCATTGAATGGTGGGCCTCTCAATCAGGTATATCCATTCAGGATTTCCCTAATCCAAGTTGAAGTGGGCCACAACATAAGATGCATTTGGATAATATCCTTTTTTTATTAGGTTGTATGGCTTCTATTGGTATAATTTAATATGGGTTTGGTTTATAATGAAATCTATGATTGGTTTACTTCATAGAATTTAAAAGAAATTACATCTTCTTATAGGTGACAGATGGCATCAAATGATTTCGTTGTTATAACTCAAATATATTACAGAGAAAAATTAGTCTAGTCTTTCACCAATGAAGTTAACTATATTGGTGGAAATATTCAGGAATAAGACTTAGACATCGATACACTTTCATTTATGGATTAGAACTTTGCTATGAGAGAGTCAATGAAGTATAGTGCAGGTCAAGATATCGTAATGAACTATAAACTTCCACGACAGAAACTTGGAGATAAGATGGTATTACGAATCGATGTGGAGATGTTAGAAATGTTCGGCCTTTACAGAGGCAAAAAGAAATTGAAGGTGTTCTGTACATTGGCGTTGTTGGGATATAAGGGCCGGCAGCGGAAGCAAAGCCTAACACAAGCTGCAAATTGAATCAAACAAGCAACACAATGCAATCACAATGCATGCAACCAACCACACATAGACAATTTGAATTTAACGTGAAAAAACCCCTCACGGGTAAAAAACCACAGCACAAAGCGACACCAATCCACTATAATATCAAAAGTTACAAGAGGTGGAACCCAAAATCCAAGATCACAGGCCCACAAGAGAAATTCAAGCTTTCCCAAGAAGAAAACCCTCTTCTCAAGTTCTTTCTCTTACCTAGAACCTCTCTCAATCCCCTTTCCAATCTAGGATCCCTCTAATACCGTAATACACCCCCTTAAATAGGAGAAAACCGAGAATAGAAACTCCTTGCGCAAAACCGCGCAAGAAACCCATTACAAAAAGAAAACCTGTCGACCGTTCGGAGCCCATTATCGACCGGCTGACGGCCCCTGCTGACCGGTCAACAGTGCCCAAAACTAGTCCAGCGTGCTGCTGTCTCGATCTTTAAAGTGACCGACCGGTCAAACGACCAATCGGTGGCCTCCGTCAATGAAGATTTTTGGCGTCTGTTTCCAACAGGCGTCGCAACAAGTAGGTGTGAATGAGGTGGCGAACAAGGAGGTGAAGAGGACGATGATTGTGAAGATAAAGATTTTATTGTAGGACTCGATGAGGATGATATGCCGGAATGCATTATCCATCAGATTTTAAATCATTCAATTCTTTATCGGATAGTGACATTGGTAGTTTGTTCAATGATGCCGAATTGAACGAGGAATCTATCGAAAGACATGATTTCACTTTAGCCGATCTAAACTTTTTCGTGAAGCAGGAGTTCGATGATGTTGAAGATTTTCGTGCGGTGCTTCGTCATCATTGTGTTGTAAGAAGGAGTAAAGTGATGTTTCTCAACAATGATCGGAGGTGTGTGACGGCAAGTTGTAAGGGAAAAAGTTGTGAGTGGAGACTACATGCCAGTTTAAACCAAAATGGTAAGAACTTCATAGTGAAGATGCACATGGACGAGCATACATGCGGCAGCATGAACGGTGTTGGAAATCAAATGGCAACTATGGCATGGATTGCTACAGTATTTGAGAATAAACTTTATAAAGATATAGGTTCTACAGTGGCAAAGCTGCAGGAACATTTGCTAAAAAAGTACGGTCTGAAAGTACTTTACCATAGAGTATGGCATGGAAAAGAGCATGCACGAAAGAAAATTATTAATACTCATGAGGAATCATAAGCTCTAATACCAAGATTTTACATTGCATTGATGTTATATAATCCAGGTAGCATTATTAGATACCACACTAACAGTTGTGATGACTGTAGTTTTATAAAGTGCTTTATGTGCTTTAGTGGGTCTATTCAGGGCTTCATTTCCGCTACTAGGCCATTCTTCGGCCTAGACGGTTGCCACATCAAGAGAAAATTCAAAGGTGCCATTTTGTCTACAATCGCTGTAGATAGGAATAATGGCATATGTCCACTAGCCTTCAGTGTTGTAGAAGGTGAAAATGTTAATAGATGGAAATAGTTTTTTACTGCATTACAGGATTGAATTGATATGCCAAGGGATTTAGTTATCATGTTAGATCGACAGAAGTAGAGCTGGGCAAGGGTCGAGTCGTCCGAACCGGTTATACTCGACTCAAACCGATCTGACAAGAAAAGACGGAACTGGATCAAGTATGCTGGATAGGATTCAAATCCATATCGATTCGGGTTAGAATTCCACCTTAATCGAACCAAATTGACTTGAAATCCGATTCGAAACCCAATCCGAACTGAGTTCGAGTATAAGTTAAAACAAATTTAATTTTTTACCTTTACCTTTTTACCCAACCCACACCCGCTGCTGTGCTGCCTTACCCGCTCCTCCTACTTCGGGCTTCGAGACTTTGGATTTTAATGATTTTTTTGCCATTTTAAGATATTTTTTGCCATTTTTAGATATTTTTTTAATTGATAGACAAACTCGATCCGACTCGGTTATGACTCCATCCGACTTGATACCTGTGACCGGATCGGACTCAAATCGAATCAGACTTGGCTAACTTGGTTCAGATCGATTTAGGCCTAACTGACTCGGTACCGAATCTGATCCGACTTGATTGAGGCCCTGTCCTTAGTCGGATCGAATCGAGACAGCCCAAACTCGGTCCGACTTGACTCGATGCCCACCTCTAGACAGAAGGGGTTAGTTGAAGTAGTGGATACCGTTTTTCCTTCGGCGTTTCATAGATTCTGTGTACGGCACGTATACCAAAATTTTCAAAAGTTGTATAAAAGCAAATTTTTAAAAGAGCTTCTAGAGAGCAACACACGCGTTTATGTCATGTGACTTTGGCCAGGCAATGGAAGAAATTAAAAATCACTCTTCTGCAACTTATAATTAGATTTTGAAGACCCCATCTCATTTTTTAAGTTGGGCCTACTTTCGAGATGCTTCACACGCCAATCATGCAATTAACAATATATCGAAATGCTTCAACAATTACTTAAAGGCGTCTCGATTGATGCCGATTGTTGATGCTATAAATGCAATTAGATCAAAAGTTATGAATAATATGGCTACAAGGAGGAGAAATGCAGAATTATAGACCTCTCATCTTATACTTAATGTAATTAAGTCGCTAAAGAAGCCCACCCATGAGGTTCGAGATTATGTTGTGTGGCACGCGACCTCGGAGGAATCCGAGGTAATTGGTCTAGAAGGCACATTGCTCGTAAATCTACGACAAAGGACATGCACTTATTATAGATCAGGACTGCCATATAAATACGCCATTGCCACTATCTGGACCATAAGGGGCAACTTTGACTATTATTATGCATTACACTTTATGATTACAATATATAAGAAAATGTATGATCAATCTATCCGCCTGATGCCGGACCACCATATTTGACTAGTAGTTTACATCATTGTATTACCTTTTGTATCTCTGCGTCCTCCTGGTCGACCAAGGAAATTAAGGATACAGGGCATTGATGAGGTCGTGCAATCGTCTACCTCACAAACCGTTAAATGCAGTTGTTGTAAAGGGATGGGACACAGTTGGTGTTCATGTAAAGAACCACTTAACCTAAACTAGGTACCTATTTATATCACTTGATTGTTTCATTAGTAATTATCAATTTTATTCATAACACTTATTATATGCACAGGTATGCCATTGGTGTGCATCGGTTAATGGAGTAATGGGCGGATTGAAAGAGTCTTTGGATGGCGTGTTGTTTTTTAATTATGGGTCACCACTTTTGATAAACTGTTTATTTTAAACTATTGTTTGCTAGATGCAATTGAGATGGATAATTGTATTTTTTGTGATCGGAACTTACATTACCGTTGGACATATTTATGCTTGTATTAATTGTCTGCATTGATTTTGGACATGTTTAATTATGCTTGTAGTAATTGTTTTCTATAATACATGTGTTTACTTGCATTGCTATTATATTTATGTTTATTGTCTCATATATTGAAAACTATATAGCTTGCTCTTTCATAAAATGAACGACGCTATTCTGCCATAGCAATGCTCATGTGGAGCAGGGCAGATGCATGTGATCATGGCAAAGATTCCAGAAAATTACGGCACATACTTCTACTAATGTCCTATTAGGGGGGTGAGTATTTACATCACCATAGATTGATTTTAATGAAATACTAATGCCTATTTCAGCTAACACATTCAAATTAATGACAGGATCACAAAGGTCAATTCATTTGGTATACTAGCTCTATTGGCACTACACAACACTGCAAACCGAACAAGTGGTTGCTCCTCTACCTATCCTTCCGTCACAATTGTCTAATTTTAAAGTGTCTTCCTCCTAAATACTAATCAAAAGGACACATTGGGATACTGCAATACAACAACTGAGGAAGTAGAGTCAGGTAATGACCACCTTAATAAGATTAGCAACATGAAATGGATGGTCTGTAGGGCTTTTAGTTATTGTGTTATACTATTTGTCATTTTTTTTTTCTTTCAGTCATAATCCTTATTATCTATTTAGCCATCCGTTATGTTGATGGAGGATATTATCTTTTTATACTAACGTGGATGATTGTGGTGTAAAGTCCACTTTTACTATTTGTATTTTAGGTTCAACTATCTTTGAATATTTTTATTCTGAGTTATGGTTGCTTTGGAAGCATCTGATTGGACTAGCATTGGATATTTCTATTGCATTAGAAGTCGTTGTCTTATTTGCAAGTATCTTATCCTATGTACAACAATCAAGATAAGTGAGGGGTGGCCAACATTGCAGTGTGACTAATAGTGGGGTGGGTGTACTAACAGTGAGGTGTGTGTACTAACCAAAAAAAAAAAAAAAAAGATAGTTGTAGATCATATCCTATGTAGAACAATCGTGCAACAAATTTACAAGCCCCTGTAGACTTGCACAAATAAATGCCTCAGTGATGAAGTTTCAGATCAATACACAGTGTAAAATTGTTTTGAAGCATTGGTAATTGAGGCCAATAATCTATATGTAAATTTTCATTCTAATGAAATATTATTAAAGATCGTGAAAGTATTAGGCCAATCTATGAGGAATCTGATTTATTGCGTTGGCAGATGGACGGTTCAAATTTGTTTATAGTTAGATTGTTGTATGATTCTTTTCGTCTCACAATGCCTATTTTGATTGAGAGCAACTATGATTATATCTGGTCATATGGTGCCCCAACTAAGGTAGCTAGATTTATGTGGTTAGTGAGTCGTAACAAAGTCCTCACCGTTGACAATTTGCACAAGTGAAGGATGATTCTCCCCAACATTTGTATCCTTTTCAAAATGGATGTAGAATCAGTTGATCATCTTTTTATCTCATGCCCTTTCGCCTCAATTGTTTAGTCCAGTATTTTACAGTTTTTTAAGATTTCCTGAGTAATGCCTAGTTCCACGATAAGCTTTGTCTCCAATTGACACGGTGGTATGTCAGTGGATAGTGCCCGGGGCAGAGCCATGTAGGGGTAAGGGGGGCATTTGTAAGAGTTCAATCCCGATTAGTTCATATGGTGTGGTCTAGTTAAGCCTTCGATCTACCTCATTTTTTGCTTAGCCCTAAAATGATATGTCAAAATAGATGGATGACGTGGATAAAACATATAGATCATGATGGGCCTCACAGATCCCCCTGATAGGAACCCCGTCTCTAGTTAGGTCCTAGTGGGGAGCTTTATAAAGAAATCTACGTTCACATCGTAGGAATCTCGGACAAAGATTAGCTATGACGAGTTCAGTACCTAGGGACAGGTTGACGCTCTAAAGGGCTGTGATTTATGTATTTTATCCACATGATCCATCCATCTTTACATGTCATTTTAGGTTATGAGGCAAAAAAATGAGGCAAATCCAGGTTCAAGTGGGTCACAACCTAAGAAAGAAGTGATTTTAAATGATTCCCACCATTGAAACCTTCCTAGAGCTCACCGTGATGTTTATTTACCATCTAACCTATTCATAAGGTCCGTTGGACCTGGATAAAGAGAAAAAAATAAATATCAAGATGATCCAAGACTCCTGTGGCCTTCATAGTTTGTCAACGGTAAGAGTTAATCCTCATTTTGAGGTTTACTTGAGCCTTAGATCCGTGCCATTTTTTGGGTCGTAACTTCAAATGACATGAAAAATAGATGGACAGGTGTAGATAAAACCAATACATCACGTGGCCCCCCCTGAAGAAAATCCTGGCTCCACCCCTTCAAAATGACATGCAAAGATGCTAACACCCACGTATCACATGTTTCCTGTGTTGGGAAACTAAGTGGGGCCTAAATTTAATGTTTGTGAGAAATCCACCCCCGTTCATCTGTTTTGTGAGCTCATTTTAGGATAAGAGATAAAAAATGACAAGATCCAGGACTCAGTGGGCCGAAAACGTGAGGAGTGAACGTCCATAGTTGTAATATTCGTAGGGCCACAAAAGTTTTTAAATCAGGCTAATATTTGTGTTTTCAGTTCATCCCCGTAGGATGGATGTTATGAACGGATGGATGGCATATAGACAGCACCGTGGGTTACCCTAGGGAGGTTTTCGACGATAAAAATTTCTCTACCCCCGATCTCCTTTAGTGCGGGCCCACTTGAGCCTTGGATCTGGCTCATTTTTGTTCGCATGTCTTAAAATGAGATCACAAAGCTGATGGACGGGGTGGATTTCTCACAAACATCAATGTGCTCCTCATTGAGGTTCCGAACATAGGAACTTCCCCTTAATGTTTAAGTGTTTGACGTCAACTATGTGAATAGGGTACGATTGCAAAAAATGATGAGTCTAAGGGCAAATTAGTCATTTTAACAAATGGTTGCTTTCCATCACTTGTTGTCACTCAAAGCCAATGACATGGGTTTTTGCACGTATTTTAAAACCTTGAGCAATTTACTTTAAATATTTTAAAATAAGGCTCTTTCTCACAAATAGACCAAAAGGTAGGTAACTGTGTTGTACGAAAATCCCTTATTTTTCATAGGAGCAAAGATGTACCTAAGCCATTCGAGGGTGAAACACATGCCCCCCCCCCCCCCCCCCCCCCCCCCCCCCCCCCCCCCCCCCACACCATGAATAAAATTTTAAATATGAGAAGTTAGAGTTTCAAGAGTGTTGGCCTATAAAAAGATAAGGTGAAAGGCAAGATGAATAACACCACAAAGTTGATTGCGCAGTTCACCATCTACGTTTCGTAGTTGGCCACCTGTATTGCACGGTTCACTACTTACATTGTGCGATTTATCTCTTGAGTGATGCAGAAATTGTCAAGGTAAGAATGCACGGTAGGTTTGCGCGACCACGCAATACACCTATTAGATTGACTCGCCTGTGCATTTTTTGTTTGATGAGTTGTTAGGTTAAAACCGCACAAAGTCATGATGAATAGGGTCCATTGAGATGTTAAAGAAGGAGAAATCCATTCCCTTCATTAGTTTCGACGGGTCAAGCTTGGCTAGCAGTTCAAAAGCAAAGAGGATCAAAGGTCTAGGGTGGGTCACACATCAGGAAGATCATACAGGGCTATCGGCAACTAGGTTCTTACAATGGTCCGGATTCCATGATCGGTTCAAATCGAGCTAGGCCCACCATAATGAACGCCTTGGAAGAACCGAGGCCCACCCGGCCACCACTGGGGAGGCAACCAAACCAGGTGGGCTTTCTTTAAAGAAGTTTCCTCCTACGGCCCCTTAATCATTGAATTAATAGGGACATCCCGGGTAGCGGTCCAATGAAAGGAGTGTGGGCAGATTGGATTCTTAGTGTTTGAGCAAATTCATTCTGAAAAAGAAGGAAAAAAAGAAAAAGGAATGGAGTTGCCTGAGCTACGCAAAGAGAAGTCATGGATGGAGCCGAAGATCAATGGCGAGCAAAGTCACTTGATGAGCTCAAGCCGGCCACATGGGAGATGATATGGCAGTGCTCAAGCCAAGCTCAAGCTGTTGTTTTAAGCTCGATGCTCAAGCCCAGCCAAGCTCAAGCTAAGGTGTTCACTGATCAAGCCAAGCTTGAGTAGGGCAAAGCTCGGCTCATGTGCAGCTCTAGGCAGTGCGGGAAGAACTGTAATATATGATATATCAGTCGGGTCCACCAGATCCTTAGGACAAATTACTTTTGGAAAGTAAAACCAATGAACCATTCCTATTCATTGCTTTTTCTATATTCATCCCACTGCATATGATCATAACTATTTTTGCTTCCCACCAACACTTTAATGGCCACCAACTAGATACGTAGGATACTCGAATAAGAACGATTTGAGAGACTAACCATCTTTGCTAGGGCCCTGCGTATGGGTCTTACCTGGTCGATACATCTTCTTTCCATGTGTGCTGTGGAAAGACTGCTATACCACACTATAGTTCTTTCTCCTGGACTGTATCATCTTCCTCATTTTTTTCTACAAAAAAGTCAGCTGTTTCTACCACCACAGCATGCCAATTACATTGCTGCAAATTGCTATAGGATACTTCAAGACTATAGCTATTGGATGTGGATCATATCTAATAATCCAAACATTGATTTGATGAAATACAATGATGAAGGTGGTTTATTGCAAAATCCAGATGATTGAAAAACCTAGACATACTAAATCAATTCTCTCAAAGCAACTATCAATAAAATGTCCATATTCAAGGGGGAGAAGTTAAATAATCAAAGTCCTAAAGTATTCCAATTTGAGAGTTCCATAATTAGTCATCCTCCATTGACAGTGGTACCCATCTTGTAAAATGATTTGGATCATTGCATATCCCTATATCCAAACAGCATAGCTACATCGAGATGTATCGTAGCATGCACAAAACAGTGTTTTAGAGGATGCCAGTTGCTTCAACTCTCTTTTCTCGATACCTCTCCCTGTTAGCTAAATTACTTAAATGCACCTTGATGTGAGCTGAAGTCAGCTAATACTCCAATCTTAAATAATCATATCACAAACAATAAGTATCTACTTATTTAATTTTTCGTTTGTATTTATTTTTTGCCCAAGAGATGGTTGATACTCCAGCACTAAGCATTGTATAAATGGAATACCTTTTGAGTATTGTACAAGTTATAGGCTTTTATTCATATGGATATCAAACATTAATACATAGTAATTTGATTTTTTTCAACTTGATGGTTGAATCAGTTGATAGATAAAGGATGCCCAAATGAAAACAGTTTCAAATTCAACGAATAAATGCTTACTAACCGGAGATTAGAAACATCAAATCAATTTGAGTTTTGAAAACACCCCAATCGATAGCTGAAGTGGTAGACTGAGTGAAGATAACCTCGTTTCAACACTGAGGTATTGGTATCGATTCCCAAGTACGAGGTGGCTAACATTGCGGTGTGATTAACAGTGGGGTGTGTACTAACCCAAAAAATAAAAAAATAAAAAATCGTATTTTGAAAAATAGCCTGTCTAATGTGGGTATCACAACTTAAACAGCTAGATTGAGGTGATATATGCAACATGTACAATTTTTTCCCTCTTCTTCTGGAAGGTAACATGTTCAATTTCAAAGCACCGAAGTATCAACCATCCCACTTGGCTAGAGTATCAATTAACTCCTGCTTTCTACCCCTCCCATGAAACCACTTCCTCTCTCTCCAAGTGGGCATGACGACCATAGCCACTAGTATTAGTAACACAATCTGGAGTGCTTCGCAAGAGGGAACTCCCGTCATCCGTTGTTAGTCAATCTCTTTCAAATCTACGAATGACAGAGTGATAATTCCCTATGATGCCAGTTCACCAAATTTCCCAACAAGAGGTTTGTTTTCAAACTTGAAAAAGAATGTGACTGATGAGGAAACCCGCCAACAATTTAAATCTCTTTAGGATTGAAGCTCTGTAGAAAGAAATCTAGTGGCAACTGATGAGATACAAGAATCAAAAGCCCCACAAACCTATTGCTGGTTATCTGGATGTTTCATCAGGTGAGACTGCTAAAAGATTATGCTGATTTTATGATTCTAAACATCAACGCATGGCACAGAAACAGAAACTAAGAAAACAAGTAGCTATTCAACAGGCCAAAAGTCCATCATTACATGGTTGGTATTTCTGATCAAATTGAACTTTCAAGATATAGACACTCAAAAGTAAGGCCCCCAATATTAACAGTCCAGAAAAATAATACCCACGTCACTGACACCCCAATGATTTTTTTTTTTTTCTGGACTACACAATCCAGTTTGTGGGTCACTCATAAGCCAGACTGCTACTTTCTGACCGGAAGCTATGCCTATATTCCTGTTGTTGGTTAAGCTACAAGATAAATTTAGCTCAAGAATCTACAAAATTCATACTCAATGAATATAATACTCTACATGCATGACTTGTAATAATCTACATGCATTACTTAAACCAGTATGTATCTCATGATACATACCGATATTGCCCATGATCGATATGGCTGTAGTGGCCCAAAACACCCCAATACAGGGTGATATGGAGAGATACAGAGGCCATATTGGTGGTGAATGATATGACACCCAATACACCGACTATAAACATTGTTACTTTATTTTTATTTTTATTTTTATTGAAAAGCGATGATTAATATTGCAAGGCCAAAGCCAAAAGAATGCAAATACAAAGAGGGGAAAAAAGAAGAAGAAGAAGAAGAAAAACAGGAAAAGCTAAAACCATCGAGGAAAAGATTGAAACTATCATATTGCCTTAAAAGCAAACGCCCATTCCAATACATTCACTTTAGCCCTCTTAAAGACGTCCAATACCAGACTACCCCTATTGATTCTCCCTTCCCATACAGCCCAAATACTAGCCAACAATAACATCTTCCATAACTCCTTCCCTTCCTTTCCAATACCTCCCCCATGCCATGCCCGAAAGGACATTTCAATAGATCCTAGCATAACCTAAGAAATCCCAAAACCTTGAAGGAACTTTCCCCATAGTTCACTAGCAAATGAACAACAAAGAAAAAGATGGTCCATCTTCATTTTGCATGCACATCAAACATAGATTCGACAATACCATCAATAGATCCTAGCATAACCTAAGAAATCCCAAAACCTTGAAGGAACTTTCCCCATAGTTCACTAGCAAATGAACAACAAAGGAAAAGATGGTCCATCTTCATTTTGCATGCACATCAAACATATATTCGACAATACTATATTCCTCTTTAGCAGATTATCAATTGTTAGAACCTTATTCCTTCCAACCAACCATGTCCGGTGGGGGGGTTGGCTGCTTAGAGTGCCACACTTAAGCGGAATGGCTGATTTGCCTTTCCAAAGAAGACCCAGAAATGGAACCATAAAAAGATTTGGTTGAGAATTTACCGAATTTTGCTTTAATCCACACCATAGAATCCCTCTCACCCAACACTGCCATGACTTTTTGAAGCAATTTTGGCATATCTTCCACTTTATTTTCCAACAAATTCCTTCTATATAAAGGCATCCATATCGCCTCATTTCTTTCATGGGAGAAGCAACTAGCAACTAAAATACTCAGATCCAAAGATATACTGACCAACCTTGGGAAAACTTCTTGAAGAGTCTAATCACCCATCCAAAGATCTTTCCAAAACCGAATGCTACTACCACACCCAAAAGAAAAGCCAGACTCCTTAAATTTCCCTCAAAGACTTGCTATTGCTTTCCAAGCCCCTGATGCATTATATAGATAAGACACATATCCATCTTCCTCCTTCCTCTACCCCATATTAATTTACTATAACCTGTCTCCATAACCGACCTTCCTCTGCACTAAGCCACCACCACCCATTTTCTAATAACCCCATATTACTCAATTTCAAACTTCTTATACCAGCTCTCCCTTCTTGAAATGGTTTGCAAACCCCTCCCAATCCAAGTGGAACTTCTGCTTCTCTTCACCTCCTCTCCAAAGAAAATCTCTCCTAATTTTGTCCAAACAGATTAACATCAACTTTGGATGCTTGTGTACACAAGCTTTTACTTTATTTTATTTTTTCCTGAAAGAAACTTGTACACAAGTTTACAATACAAGTTTACAACAACAACTTGTGTAGATATACTATACTAATACTGCCACATATTATCATCATCCAAGCCTTATTATCCCAACTAATTGGGGTTTAACAATACGAATCCTTTTCCGCAATTCCACTCTTTCAGGGGCCATAACTTCAGTTATACTATAGGTCTCAAATCTTTACTTACTACCTCCACCCACATCCTTTGGACCTTCCACTTGCCCTTTTAGAATCCTTAAACATGAATAGACTCACTCCTAACTAGTGCAATTTTTTGTCTCACTTTTGGCCTGTTTGATTTTCCAATTTCCTATGAAATGGAGGTAAATGAGCAATCATTATCATTTGCAAGTGTTTGTTTAAACATGAATTATGGTTTGTACATCGAGAGTTAAATACACTTGCAAAGGATGGATGTAAACTAAAATGTAATCATTACATTTTTCTATTATAAAACCACCATTTTCAGCTTAATTTCAAGGTAAACAATGTAACAAAACCATCATTATAGTCGAATGCATGTGATGCGACCACACATTTACAAGAGTAAATAATCATGACCCATTTACACTGTAATTGGAAAAACAAACAGGCCCTAAGTCTACTTTCCCTTATTGTATGACCTATTGTGCTACGAAGTTCCCTCAAATTCGTTCATTTCTAATTCTATCCTCCCACATTTTACCACTCATCCATCTCAGCATCTTCACTTCAACTACAATCATCCCATGAACATGTTCTTCCATGACTGCCCAACATTCTGTCCCATATGGCTGGTCTTATAGCCATCCTATAAAATCTCCCCTTTAATTCGATTAGTATGCATTTATCACATAAACGCCAGAGGCACATCTGCAGTCTTGGCACTAAGCTAAAATTCTATGCACCACATGCTACTTGTCAATCTCTCCATTGTGATGAATTATCAACCCAAGATCTCAAAAATGGTCACTTTGGAATACTTCTTGGTCGGCAATCTTCACTAATTCCTCATTTTCACTCCTGTTGGTAAAATTGCATTCCATATGTACTCTTCTTTAGACTGACTGACTTTAAAACATTTAGATTCTTAAGCATCCCTCCATAACTTTGTGTTCACCCCCTCCATCTTGTCTATCAAAATTTAGCATCTACAGACAACATACACCACAAGATCTCTACTGTAAATGCCTCAAGAACTCGTTCATAACCAATCAAAAGATTACAGATTCAATGCTCACCCAATGTGCAAGCTTACAATAATTGGAAACTCACTAGACTAGTGGTCCTCACATTTGTTACTGCTAACTTGTACATATCCTTAATCATTTCAATATATCCTCTTGAGACAATTTCCCAAGACCCACTAGATTCTTTACAGGCATGAGACAATTGCCCAAGACCAAGAACCACTAGAATCTCTCCAGGCACCATATTGTATGCTTTCTCTAAGTAAATAAAGAACATGTGGAGATCCTCCTCACCATATGTTTCTCCATCAGCTAAGCAGGAAAAATTCCTCAATGGTAGACCCTCTTTCCATAGATCAAAACTGATTTTCTAATATTCATCTCATGCCTTAATCTTTGCTCAATAAATCTCTCCAAGTTTCATAGTATGACTCATTAGTTTAATCCCACAGTCGTTAGTATAGCTTCTTCTTTTTTTGTTTTGGAATTAGAACTTTTTTTTTTGTGTGTGTGTGTGTTAGTTCACACACCCCATTGTTAGTACACCCACCCACCCTTATTAGTCACATCACAATGTTAGCCACCCCCACTATGGGAATCGATACCATGACCTCAGTGTTGAAACGAGGCTATCTTCACTCAGTCTGCTACTTGAGCTTTGTATGCCTCCTTTATTCTTTCAAATAGATACCACGGTAATTTTCCGCCATTCCCCTGGCATTTTCTTTGATCTTACAGTCTTAATGAATTTTGTCAACCAAAATAAACATCTCTCATGCACTTCTAAACCTCTATTAGCATTACCGTGTGGTCCTACGACCTTTCTTATCTTCATTTTGTCAAATTTTCTTTTACTTCAGATATCCAAATCCTACGAAATATCTATGATCTTCGACAGTGCTGTCAAAATCATTATTGCATCGCAAATCATAATAAGGGTTGAATCAAATCGAATTGCAAATCGTAAGATTTTTTATTTTCTTAAAAATTGAAGAAAATGTGCAAAATATAAATAAATCAGGAAAAAAAAATAAAAACTCATCAATCATCCATTTTCCATCCGTATGCACCATTATACCTCCATATCCTGATAGTGTTTGATGATTCTTGCCTTTCATTTATTTCTTGAGCGTAGAATCACATTGGAAAAGCGGCATTCGGTTATGTAGACTGAGAAAAAAAGACTTGATTTTTAACAATCATTAACATATATATATATATATATATATATATATATATATATATATATATATATATATATATATATATATATATATATATATCCCACAATTTAAAAGCATAAAATGAAAGCCAAGTAAAGCTTAAAATAGAAGATAACAAGTACAATTTGAATAATAAATCGTAGGATTCAAAACATAGAATCATAGGATTCATCTAAAAAGGGATTCAAGGTGGGATTCAAATTGTCTTGCTTAAGATTCGACTCAAATCGTAAATCGTAGGATTTTGACAAAATTGATCTTCAGCCTCATTTGTGTTTATGACACCCTATATTTCTAAGCTCTTAAACTAATCGCCATTGAACAACATCTGGAAATAGCTTCTCTACCTTTCCTTGCTATCATCGTCCTTAACCAATACCCTTTGTTCATAGCTCTTAATACATATAACATGATTTATGCCTCTATGCTTCCTCTTTCTCATTTTTGCAAGTTTGAATGCATCTTTCTCACCTTCATTGTCCCTAATCTATTGTATAGATCATCATATACCTTAAGTTTAGCCTCACTACTTTCTTAGCATTCTTTTTTACATTTCTATATTCTTGTAAATTTTTCCCATTTATAGTCCCTGTTAGGCCTTGAAGCATTGTTGCTTCTCAATAATTACCTTTTGGACATCATCATTCCACCACCAAGTTTTCTTATATTAGTGACTTTTCCCTCTAAATATTACTAAAAAAATTTCGCTACTTTTTAATGCACTCGACCAGCTTATTCCACATAACATTTAACTTATTCCACAATATTCCACTTTACTTCTTCCATCAATTGTTGCTAAATAACATTGTTCTCTCCTTTTAAATTCTACCACCACTTCTTTGCACGCGAATTAATTTCACTCTATATTTTCCATCTTTTAATGTAAACATACACAACCATTAACCTACATTGTGCAGTCAAACTCTCTCCTACGTTGACCTCAACAGTCTTTTTTACTTTTTAATCATTCTGTCTTCATATGTAGAAGAAAGTTTATCTAGCTAGTAGATGATCCACTTTTCAAGTTAATTAAATGTTCATTTCTCTTTTTAAAATATACGTTTGTTAGAACTAGATTTTATGCCATGGAAAAAACCAGTGATAGCATTTCCCCCATATCATTCATTTTCCTAAAACCACATCTTCCAAATACCCTTTCATATCCACTACTCTCTTTTCCTACATGACTATTTAAGTATCCTCCTACAAATATCCTCTCTTTATTTGGCATTGTTTGCATTAGTCTGACCATGTCCTCCCATAATTGTCTTTTATTTATCTCTGACCCTACTACATGTGGTGCAAACACATTAATGACATTGATTATCTCCTTTCCTAACACAAGCTTTATTAACAAAAGGACATTACTAACTCTATTAACATATATGACTTTATCCTTTAAATCTTTGTCCACCACTTTCCCTACACCATTTCTATTTTTGTCCTTTCCTATTCAACAATCTTTAAATCCATCAATATCTATAGCTTTTGCCCCTTGCACTTCGTCTCTAGCATGCAAGGAAAGTCAACTCTCCACCATTTTGTCAGATCCTCTAATTCCATACTCTCACCTGTCAATGTTCATGCATTACATGTTGCCAAACGAATCTTATTCTCTGGAAAGCTTCTTTACCCACACTCATCCAAAATGGCATAAGAACCCTTGCCTATTTCTTACCACAACCAAGCATCGTTGCAGTAAGTCACTTCCAAGGTATGCCTTAGATAACCCTTGCCCATTTCTCATTGCACCCGAATTCTAGTGCAGCACATTACTTGCATGGAATGCCCTAGCCAACCCTTACCCATTTCTTAGTGCATCAAGGTTCTAGTGCAGTGCATTACTTATAGGAAACACCCTAGCATGAGCTTAAAATGTCAGATTGTCAAGATTTATGAGAGAGATGTGACCCAATTCTGTCATTAGGTGCCAACCTGATGCAACCCTCTTTTATCTAGGCACGTGACTGGCAATGAGAGGGCAAAACTCCCACTGGCGGAGTTACACTGTAATTTGTACTCAAGTGAAGATGACCCGCATCGGGGTGATGTAGGGAGGAAATTTCATGGTCAAGGGCGAAGATCGACGATCTTCTTGGAGGAGATGGACCGGAAGAAAAACAAGAGGAAACTAAGGAACTTCCGATTTTGGCGTTTCAACCAAACAGGAAAGTGTTATTCCCGTTTTTGGATTTCGGCCCAATTCGTGGGGCCCATCTTGATCATTTAGGATGACCCGTTCCGTTCATCTTGTAGAGTTGCTCGACGCCAAGAAAACCCAACAAGTTTCACGTCGATCCAAGCTATGGATTGACTGTGGTGCCCAAAATAGTACGAACTGTCCAGAAAGTTCCGAATTCCGCCCACTTAACTTGGAGATGGTCCAGGTGACCCACCACTACTGATATGAAGAATCTAAGCCGACCATCTTGAAGAATACATCGATGTCAGCAAAACCACGAAATTGTGTGGCAATCAGATGTGTGGATTGCTTATACTAGTGGAAGGAAGACGACGCCAAATAGGCGTTATACAGTTTGTGCAGATTTTTCTGATTTTCTTTCCTATTTCACTTAGGAGTTTTTTCTTATCATGCAAATTAGGGTTTAGGGTTAGTTTATTTCTATTTAAGTTAATTAAATTCGTTTTTGTAATTAGCTTTTGATAATTTTCTTAATAAAATTGAGTTTATACTCTGTTTTTTCTTCATGGATTCGAGTATCCCGTCGTGGATTCAACGAAGACAGGTTGAAGAGTCCCTGTAGATCCATGGATTTGGATCAGTTATCTATGGGAGAGACGGTGCTTAATCCCACAACACACCCCGCCCGCATTACGGGGTGACTGTCATTCCAAGTAACCTCAGTCCCAATCACATTAACGTACCCTTTTTTTGGGATCAAAGACACTTTTCTATCACATACTCTGTACAATCAATTACATAAATGTCTTTCATCTAAAGTAGATACATACAAATTTAACAAAAGGAAATGGCAGCAGTAAATTGAATTTAGTAGGGAATACAACTGGATTTCATTCTATTTTACAGATTCCAAAAGCCAAGCTCATGGGAAAACGATATGTCACGAAATACCTTTAAATAAGCAAGTTGATATAAGCCTCTAGCCCTTGGCTCGAGAGGCACTGCTTGAGCTTGTCCAGGGCCTTGCTCTCCACTTGCCGGACCCTTTCTTTCGACAATCCATACAGAGCACCAATATTCGAAAGGGACTTCCGCTCGCCATCGTGAATTCCATAACGGAACTGAATTATTTGCCTCTCTCTTGGGGTTAGAATGTTGAGGAGGTAGCGCACGTGTCGCCTCATCAACTGTTTAGTGACGCTGAGATCAGGTGGTTCAACCCTGGGATCTGCCGTAATCTCCTGAGAGAATTATATGGCATTGAGAACACCAAATCTGACTTGCAAAAGATGTATATGGGGAATCGAGCATACTATATGTTTGGATGTGAATTCATCTATGAGGAAGGCAAAGGGGACTTGCATGAGTGAGGAGCAGCACACGTGCCAGCATGGAAAAACGAGTGAGGCCTGAACCATTCATTGGGTGGGGCTAATCATGAATATGCCCTGGCTCAAAAAATAGGCCAGTCAACTTGCGCCTGGCAATTGGCAATATTGGTCCAGGGGTTGTTCATCATGAAGCATCACACCCTCAAAAAAGAAAAAAGAAAAAAGGAAAAAGAAAAAAGAAAAAAGAAAAAAGAAAAAGAAAAAGAAAAAGAAAAAGAAAAGACAAGAAAATCTCAAATTCTGACTAATTTTAATTTGCATGTCCTTGCAGTGGGCTTCTTCATCAATACATTGAGTAGATACATGGATCTGCATGCATGGCTATGAAGATTCTGACTACTTTTAATCTGCACGTCCCTGGAGTGTTCTTCATCAATAGATTGAATAGATACATGGATCCAGTGCATGCATGGCTATGAGTGTACAAGGAAAAAGATGTATGCACACTCACATGAGTTGGACGGGGGCTTCTTTTTTCTTTTCTTAGTAGTTATTTCAGCAGACTGAAACCAGAATGCCTTGGAATTTAAGCAGTGGTAGAGCTGTCAACAAGTAGGGTTGGGATCAGGTCCTATAGTATCTATACCTGGCCTAACCAGTTCGGGTCTTGTCAAGTCCAGATCCTTTTGAGTCCCGATATCATCCTTGAAGACCAGGACCTGGATCCCAGCATGAGTACCGGTCAAGTACCCATTGGGTCTTTGGATCTAGATTTTGAATTGAGTTTGGTACAAATAAGACCATTTACATAGTTATGCCCACCTGATGGATGGATTAGATCATGCACACGTGCCACTTTGACACATGCATTCTATGTAAATGGGCACTTTTACATGTGTGGCTTACAAAACCTCATTTAATTGTGTTACTAAAATTAACTGGACCCGACTTGACCCAACCCGACTTTAACCAGGTCCAAGTTGATGAAGCCGAATCCAACCAGACTTGATTTTTAACCGGGTCCGAAAAGGTGATACCCAAACCGAACCCGATTTTCTTGATGGTTCCAAAAATGGGACCCAGGCCCATTAAAATCGACTTTGGTCCATCATGTACCTGCAGATCCAAGTACCTCCCCTCTAGAAGGGGTGTGCACTGACCGACACAACTACCAAGCTGGCAGACATTCCAAAATGGCATAGTGTGAGAATCAGGCCATTGATCATGTATGGCCCACTGTAAGCATGCCTTAGACTGAAAGTCACCAGTCATCACATAGTACACACGTGTGCGTCAATAATGGAGTCAATCCTCTTTTCTGTCCATTTCTCTCATACAACTGCCGATGAGTGGACCAGTTCGATTTTTTGGCATGGACAAACGATAGGCCCTACCTGATGAAATAGGATGGATCTTGCACATGTGACTTGAAGCCCCTGGCCCATTTAACATGAGTACCCCTAGCATTCCCCACAGATAGACATGCAGACAACTTGTCCTTGAAATCCAATCATAACACCAGCAACAATTGATGCAGTCAATGAAAACAATACCTGAAAAGTGACATCCTGGTCTATCCACGCAGGCTGTTGAATCGATACAGGGATTCTAGTGGATAACCGCAGCATTTCGAATTTCTCAACAGTAATGCCGACGCGTTCGGCCAATTCCTCATTGGTAGGGCAGTGACCTTCTTGAATGTACGATTTCCTAGCATTTCTTATTTTTGTCAAGAGCCCATAGACATTTTCCTGCAGTCATAGCACAGGAAAAAAAAAAAAAAAAACAATATATCAGAGTAAACAGAAAAATCCACTACTTAATAATGATCTACCAGCTGCTTAAATAAACTCATATTGGAAGAGGGATGAAATACAACAGCTACTACTCTATTGCGCACGCCTACAGTACTTCCTAGCATAATTAAAGAGCTTGGCCTCATTTCTCAAACTGAAAATCACTTTCCAGACTGTGATATGACTTGCTGAGGATTGAATTGAAGGTCCTATTCGTCAATGTCTAGCTTAAAAGCATTTTTCGTGATGATGCGGACATCAGGCCCCACCTTGGGAAGACATGTGTTAGTTGCTTGGATGAGATATGATCGGACCGTTGGATCGTGATGATGATGTGATCGGACCATTGGTTCATCGTGGCCCACTTTCATCACACCATCATTGGAGCGCATTGGACATCTTAGATTTGAGTTTATTTTACGCATTTTTTACTTATTTGAGTTTTGGGTTAGTGTGGGTACGTTTTTTTCATGCAAATGTCTTTTTTTTGAAATTTTGTTAGTAAGGGTATTTTGGTAATTATGCTAATTCCGAATTTTATAAGGGTGTTGCCCTAAACCTTTTTTATTAGTTGTTGATTTATGAAAAAGAGCAAACCTTTGGTTGCCTCCTTCCTCTTTCCCTCTCTTATGGTGCTTCTTCTTCTTCCTTGATCTCCTTCTTCTCTATTCTTCTTGTGCCCCTCCAACTTCTTCCAGGTATTTCATCTTCTATTATTATCCTTCTAAACTTCTGTTTTGTTTATTCCCCACGATCTAAACCTTGAGAATTGATCTAAACCCTAAACCCCCAAATTCTCAAATCCCTAATCCGAGAAACTTTCTGATTCTTCGGACTAGTGATCATCATTGATCGATTGGGTATGACCATGCAAGATCGGGAGGTTCCATCCCTCGCCGGATCCAACCTATACGCTACTTGAATCCCATACTCCATGGTTGTGATGATGGCCCGTCCCATTGCATGTTTCCTTTATGATTTTCTTAGTTTATGATGATTGATGCTAGATTTCATTATTATTATTGCTTTTATTTCCGCTGAATAATTGTGTTCATGAGCATGCATCATATTTAGGGCTGTCCTGCATCAAATTTGGTATCAGAGAATAGGCTTGCATGGTTTTGTCTAGATCGAGTTATCAAAAAAATTAGGGTTTTGATTTTTAGGTTTGTTTTAGGAAATGTCCAGATTTAGAAAGTTTCCAATTTTAGAAAGTTTCCTAATTTGGAGAATTTTCAGATTTAGAAACTTTCCAATTTTAGAAAGTTTCCTAATTTGGAAAATTTTCAGATTTAGACATTTTCCAATTTTAGAAACTTTCCAATTTTAGAAAGTTTCGTAATTTGGAAAAATTCCAGATTTGAGTCGCATTATCTAGAATTAATTAGTGTCAGTTCATTGTAGTTTAAATTCATTGCATTCGTATTGTGAGTCACCCAGTCCGTAGTCTCCCCGTAGTGAATGGAGTATAGGCGTTTGAGATCTTCAAGGCCATTAAGTGTTGTCGTGTGGCCATCGAGACCCAATGGAAAGCCGAATTCCGATGACTTGGCCTACTTTAATGGTCACATGGACCCACAAACATTCCTTGATTGGCTTGAAGACTTGGACTATTTTTTTGATTGGTATGATATGTCGAATGATCGTC
Source organism: Liriodendron chinense (assembly GCA_003013855.2). Classification (NCBI taxonomy): domain Eukaryota; kingdom Viridiplantae; phylum Streptophyta; class Magnoliopsida; order Magnoliales; family Magnoliaceae; genus Liriodendron; species Liriodendron chinense. The sequence goes on from PVNU02003299.1 coordinate 1,441,504, forward strand.
GAGTGAGGTTTGCCAAGTTGAAATTGGAGGGCCAAGCCAAGTCGTTTTGGGCAGATTTAGAGCGAAGAATTGATAGAGTTAGGAGAGCCCCGATCTCACAATGGGATGAGATGAAAGAGTGTTTAAAAGAAAAATATCTTCCCATCTCTTATCGTCAAAAACCCTTGGCTCGGAAGAGAGTTGCCCCACCTTCCCGTCCAAACACAGAACCAATATGGTCCCCTCCTTGTAAAGTGGTCCAACCCATCATTAAGGAAATCTCGGCTTATGAACAATTTGAGTGTTTAACACCAATTATATTTCCTTGGAAGCGAGATAATACCTTCGTAAATGGCCAGTTGGAAGAATCCAAACATGATGTTTATGAAGTGGAAGAGTACGTGCCTAACGTCAGTAGTGAGGAAATGGAAGAAATTAAGGCATCGCTCATCATCGTTGAGGATGACGAAGTGTGTATTAGTGATGAAAAGGTCGAAGAGTTTGAGACCACACCACTTCCGAGTGTCATGTGTGATGTAATTGATACAGTCTCCCAATCTATGTCTCTTACCATGGTGAACACAAATGAAATTGAAGAAGAGACTAGTGAGGATATAATGATAGACACCCACATGACTTGTAATATCCCACCAGATGATTTATGGGATAAATTTTCACCCATATGGGACATTCAACACACAATTGATCTTGTCCCTAAGTTGGTCTTGTCAAGCTTTCCTCCATACCAGGGGAACCCCATAGAAAATATAGAAATGCAGTGTCAATTTGATAAACTTCTTGGGGAAGAATTCAATAAGGAAAGTTTGAGTTGGAGTTTTGTTTTGTGTGTCATGCCTGGTCTTTTCACTTCCAAGAATAATGGCATGTGGCACACAAGTGGGCATATCCTGACCGTCCACAAAGCTTCAGTCAAGTGTCATGCTATCATGCGACGTATTCACGTCATGGTGGATATGATGACCTTAGTCCTTATCCCGTATCTTGATGACATTTTGGACATAATGGCTGATGCCAAGATCTGCTCAAGACTTGGTATTACTAGTGTTTGTTCTCAAGTGTTGGGATACCTGAAAATCATCCTTGTTTATAATACTTATAATGAGAAATTGTGTGTCACCCGTGGGAAGTGTCCTTTTGTTTCAGTTTTCCAAGTTCTAGGTCATAGGATTGTTTATTTCCATAGGATTGTTTATTCCAAGTTCGTGGATTTTTCAGAGTGTCCTTTAGTGTCACCCATGTCTGTCATCCAAAGGTCTTCAGAGTCAGCCAATGCATTCGCACGCCATATTCATGATTTGCATACACATATCAGACAGCGGATAAATAAAAGCAATGATGATTCTAAAATCTCAGCTGATTCTCATCGTAGATTGCAAGAATTTCAGAAAGGAGACCATGTAATGGTGAGGATAAGGCCTAAGCGGTTCTCACAAGGTTCCGCTAAGAAATTACAAGCGCGTAGTGCTGGACCATTCAAGATTGTGCAGAAAATTGGGTCCAACGCGTATCGGATCGACCTTCCATCTGAAATGGGCATTAACCCAACTTTTAATGTGGAAGATCTAGTCCGTTCCCACCATCCCATCGTTGATCCATCATCTCTCTTATGGCCCTTATCTGATTTTATTTCACAACCCCTCTCACCCCTTCCTCCACCTAATATCCATAAAGAAGAAATTGAGGAAATCTTGGATGAGGAGATAGTGTTTACGAGAGACGGAGGTTTTCAAAGATACATTGTCAAATGGAAGAACAAGCCACCATCAGAATCTACATGGTTTACTGAAGTGGAGTTGCAGAATGTTGATCCGGATTTGTTAGAGCGCCACAAGAGTTTTAACTCGTCGGAGTCGAGTTCTTTTCAGACGAGGAGAATGATGCGGACATCAGGCCCCACCTTGGGAAGACATGTGTTAGTTGCTTGGATGAGATATGATCGGACCGTTGGATCGTGATGATGATGTGATCGGACCATTGGTTCATCGTGGCCCACTTTCATCACACCATCATTGGAGCGCATTGGACATCTTAGATTTGAGTTTATTTTACGCATTTTTTACTTATTTGAGTTTTGGGTTAGTGTGGGTACGTTTTTTTCATGCAAATGTCTTTTTTTTTGAAATTTTGTTAGTAAGGGTATTTTGGTAATTATGCTAATTCCGAATTTTATAAGGGTGTTGCCCTAAACCTTTTTTATTAGTTGTTGATTTATGAAAAAGAGCAAACCTTTGGTTGCCTCCTTCCTCTTTCCCTCTCTTATGGTGCTTCTTCTTCTTCCTTGATCTCCTTCTTCTCTATTCTTCTTGTGCCCCTCCAACTTCTTCCAGGTATTTCATCTTCTATTATTATCCTTCTAAACTTCTGTTTTGTTTATTCCCCACGATCTAAACCTTGAGAATTGATCTAAACCCTAAACCCCCAAATTCTCAAATCCCTAATCCGAGAAACTTTCTGATTCTTCGGACTAGTGATCATCATTGATCGATTGGGTATGACCATGCAAGATCGGGAGGTTCCATCCCTCGCCGGATCCAACCTATACGCTACTTGAATCCCATACTCCATGGTTGTGATGATGGCCCGTCCCATTGCATGTTTCCTTTATGATTTTCTTAGTTTATGATGATTGATGCTAGATTTCATTATTATTATTGCTTTTATTTCCGCTGAATAATTGTGTTCATGAGCATGCATCATATTTAGGGCTGTCCTGCATCAACCACTCACAAGTGTCTTCGAATAGTCCATTCTTTTGTATCATACTATCCCACTCGATGATTGGACCGGGCCAACTGTCCATCTATTCATCATTGGCCCTGGATTAGCCTAACCTAGAGACTGGTTCGAGATTTCAAGCCTGGGCCTGGCTTTCAAACCAAGTTTAGGGGCCTAAGCCCTACCCCTATAGAGCCAGGTCCCTAGGGCCAAGCCGGGTAGCCCAGCCCATTGCTACCCGTAGGTATGACAAAATGCTGAAGTGCCAACTATCCTTTAACAAGTAAGCCCTAAGAGGCTACACTTTTGATCTTACGTGTGTATCATACATCAATAATTTAGTGACTTGGAACTGAGGACCATTTGGAATATCACGAGCTCTAGAAAAGGACTGAAATTACATATCATGAACCCCAAAGATATCTTTGGGAGTAGGAAGAACGAAGGTTTAGTAATATGTTGATTAAGGAATGTTGTAGACTGGAGATATGGTCATCGTGATGTCAGGCCTAGGCTTCCAAAAGATGGCAATGCTACAGGAGCACATCAAGGGCATTTATAATAGGAAAACAATTTAGAAAATCACTTCTTGTGTGTATGTGCGCGCGCGCGTGTGGATTGGTTGGGTTTGGGGAGCAAAATAATGGCAAATAATAAACTTTAACATCCTTAACACTGGCAGCAACCCTGGCACCAGGTTTCTAGCAGAATGAGAGACATTTTATGACACTGCAGTAATCTCTCAAGAGATATGCCACTGCCACTCTAGAGAATCTCATTTCATATGGAGGGATTATCTTGGAAAATGCAACGATTCCAAATTCCCCATAAAATGGCATGAGGGATGATGGACCAAGTGTCTGTACCACTCATCATGAATGGACCACAACCCCAACTTCTTAACAATTTCAAATATGGAGTAATGGAGTAGCCAGCTCACATTGAAGAGTTTGGAAAACTCAAATCAAATGAAACAAGCATATGGAGATGGTGATGTCACTTATGGAGATTGGGGTTTTAGCAAAGTTCAGATTAGAAGGTATGCATACGATATTTTTTATGAGATGTTTGTCAATCAGAGATGATAGAATTGCATGGGGTAGAAAAGAATATGATCCATTTCTCTAAGAGTTCCTCTTGCTCACACACACACACAAAAGATATTTGGGAGATGGTGATGTCACTTATGGAGATTGGGGTTTTAGCAAAGTTCAGATTAGAAGGTATGTATACAATATTTTTTATGAGATGTTTGTCGATCAGAGATGATAGAATTGCATGGCGTAGAAAAGAATATTCAAAGCATGTGCTCCATTTCTCTAAGAGTTCCGCTTGCTCAACTACCAAACGTCATTGATGTAAGCCAGAAAAATACATACTATCCCGAATAGATTTATGAAGAAGCTTCAAACCCCACCTTGCACATAGATAATGACTAAAATGACAATTTACCATTTCTAATTCCTTCCCACAAAAGAAACATAATAGCAAGATGAATCTTCCAGTTTTTACGATGGTCACAACTCAACTGAGATTTTGTCGTAGCTGCAGTCCAATAAAGGGATTTCACTCTCATAGGCATAGGAGCTCCCACGACTTACTAATGAATCATCCTCCAAAGGTAATACAATAGAAATAAATACACCAAAATGTCCCAAAACTACACTCTTATGTCTACATCTAACCCACCCAAAGATCCAAAAGACAACCCCATTCTTTCCTTTTTAAGATTCCTTCCAAACACACACTACCTACCACCCATTTTTGTACTCCTATCTTGGAGAATCTTATTGTAGTATCTTTCAAAAAAACAATAATAATCTGATTGTAGTCGCCTTCACCATAGGGCTCCACTATCCTAGAAAGTCAATCTGTGCTATGGAACAGAAGGAACAGTCATTCATGACTTTTACATAGTGTTCTTTTGCATAGTTAATTTGAAGGCCATTAGTGTCATTTTGGAGTAGATCTAATGCTTCTTTATTGGGGGCTTGGCTTAGGTAGCCAAAAGTCAGATTTCTTAGAGGTGGTGCTGTTGGAGATATTATGGATAGCTTGGAAAGAATGCAATAACATCATGAGAAATGCCTGATACAGTGTGAGCATTATATTTATTTGCTTGAGATGTCATTCAACACGTATTCATTATACACGACGCCCATTCTCCACGCTTTTATGGAATCGGATCCTCAACGTGTTCGAAGTTCAGTGGTCCATGCTCCTATCAATTCCGCAAATGTTATGGGCTTGGCATGGAGTTCAAATGGAGAAGGACAAGCAACCTATATGGAGGTTAAGCGTTTTGGTGTGTCTGTGGAATATCTGGCGCGAGCGTAACGATCGATGTTTCCACAGCAAGCTGCAGTCATGGGAACAAATATTTTGGAAGATTAAAAGGGATGTATTGGAGTGGGCCACTCTCATTCTTCATATTGACGTCAATGTAGTCAGCTCTATTTTCCAATCTTAGCCCCTGTTTCTTTTGTATTCTTTGGCTGGAGTCCTCTCCAGCTATTTCTCTAATAAAATATTCATTTATAGCCCTTCAAAAAAAAAAAAAACCAAAAAAATCATTATACATGTGTACGCTGATCAGCTTTGTTGACTTGGTGGACTACATCCCAAAACCAAGGTAGGTGGCCACCCAATTAGCGTCCTGCAAATGGAGTATTAAGGAAAGGTCTATCAAACGCAAATAACCACTTCACTGGCTAAAATTTACAATGGCTGGGTGGTTAGGATTTCCCAATCACAACAAACTTCATGTTGAGGAAATTTAATAATTTGCACGTTTGGGTTGTCCTAGTCTTTAGGAGAGTCAGTAAGTTTGTTTCTGTTTACCTAGTCAATAGGAGTTTGTTTTGAACATTGGATAGTGCCTATGTTCATGTTGCTTTCAGTTATGTATTAGCCTATTTATAGGCTGTTTGTTTATCAATGAAATGTAGAAAAATATATCATCTGCTTTCTCTATATCCTCTGCTTCCTACTATTATTGTGCAACACGTTTTTTATTCGCTTCTTGTTTATATCAGTGGTATCAGAGCACCAGGTTCCGAGGAGAGAAAAGTGAAATTGATAGCTTTCGAAAGTTTTGTATAGCCAGCCATTCCACGCTTTGATGGTCACTATGATCATTGGAGCATGCTCATGGAGAACTTCTTGAGGTCCAAAGAATATTGGACGGTTGTTGTTTCTGGAGTAGCAGAACCAGCAGCAGGTGTTGTGCTGACAGATGCGCAAAAGACGGAGCTTGAAGGGTTGATGTTAAAGGATCTTAAAGCAAAGAATTATCTCTTCCAAGCTATTGATCACTCAATCTTGGAAACCATTCTTTGCAAAGACACAGCTAAGCATATTTGGGATTCCATGAAGAAGAAGTACCAAGGTACAGCAAGGGCTAAGAGGCAGCAGCTTCAAGCACTTCGTTCGGAGTTCGAAATACTTCGAATGAAGTCAGGAGAATCAGTCACAGATTATTTTTTAAGAACGATGGCAATCGTTAACAAGATGCGGATCCATGGCGACAAGACAGAGGATGTTCTCATTGTTGAGAAGATTCTTCGATCCTTAACACCAAAATTTAACTTTGTTGTCTATGCTATAGAAGAAGCTAATGATGTTGGTTTACTGTCAATTGATGAATTACAAAGTTCTTTGTTAGTTCATGAGCAAAAAATTAACCAGCAGGACAAAGAAGAACAAGCATTAAAGGCCTTATCAGAAAATCACTCTATACCCAGTAGAGTTGATAGAGGACGAGGAAGAGGCAGAGGTCGAGGTAGAGGAGGCAGAAACAACGATGATCGTGGGAACCAACAACAAAATCATCATCATCAAGAGAGTCAATTTCAAGGAAGAGGCAGAGGACGTGGAGGCCACCACTCAACAACTTATAGATCAAAGTCAGCAGACAAGTCCAATGTTGAATGTTTCAGATGTCATAGGTATGGCATTATAAATCAGAATGTCAAACTGATTTGAATAAACAAAGTGGAGATCAAACTAACTTTACAGAAAATGAAGAAGAGGTGTCTCTTTTGATGGTGTGTCACGTGAAGGAAGAAACTCAACAAAACATGTAATATTTAGACACTGGCTGCAGCAACCATATGTGTGGAGAGAAGGCGGCATTTTCTGACTTGGATGAATCCTTTCGCAGCTTTGTTAAGTTTGGTGACAACTCCACAATTTCTGTTATGGGAAAAGGAAAGGTAACAATCCAAACCAAAGGAAATTCCACCCACACTATCGCTAATGTTCTTTTTGTGCCAGATTTAAAGACCAACTTGCTTAGTGTGGGTCAATTACAAGAAAAAGGATATGAAATTTTTATCAAAGATGGAGTATGTCAGATTCAAGACGCAAAGTTGGGCTTAATTGCTCAAGTTAACATGACGGCGAATCGTATGTTCCCACTTTATCTCCACAACACCGCTCATTCGTGCTTCTCGGCAAAATTAGAAGATGAGGCATGGCTATGGCATTTTCGCTATGGGCATCTGAATTTTGACGGATTGAAAACACTACCACAAAAGAACATGGTGACGGGGCTTCCTCAAATTACAGCTTCTTCTCAAGTTTGTGAAGAATGTGTTGTTAGCAAACAACACCGTAATCAATTCCCACAAGGAAAATCTTGGAGAGCAAAGAAAGCATTGGAGCTTGTTCATTCCGACATTTGTGGGCCAATAACACCACATTCTAATGGAGGTAAAAGATATATAATTACCTTCATTGATGATTATAGTCGTAAGATATGGGTTTTTTTTTTCAAGAAAAATCTGAAGCCTTTGTAGCTTTTAAAAGCTATAAAGCGCTTGCCAAGAAAGAAGTTGGCAACCCAATAAAAGTTCTTCGCACGGATCGTGGTGGAGAATATAACTCACATGAATTTGCAATTTTTTGTGAGAACCATGGAATCAAGAGACAACTTACAGCAGCTTATACACCCCAACAGAATGGTGTATGTGAGAGGAAGAACCGCACTATTATGAATATGGTGCGAAGCCTTTTGACAACAAGTGGCATTCCAAAAAGCTTCTGGCCTAAAGCAGTTAATTGGAGCACTCATATATTGAACAGAAGTCCCACACTTGCTGTTCAAAATATGACACCGGAGGAAGCAAGGAGCGGAAAGAAACCTGCTGTAGATCATTTCCGGATTTTTGGGTGTATTGCCTATGCCCATATTCCAGATGAGAAGAGGAGGAAGCTAGATAACAAGGGAGAAAAATGCATTTTTCTTGGTGTTGGTGATAAGTCAAAAGCTTATAAACTATACAATCCTAGCACCATGAAAATTGTCATCAGCCATGATGTGGTATTTGATGAAAAAGGCACCCGGTCATGGAATCAAAATGGTGTTAAAGAAAATATTCCAGCAGATTTTGATGATGATGAGAAATGGCTACAGCCTATGGAGAATGAACAAGAAGAGGAAGTCACTCAAAATGTTCCAACTGATCAAAGCCCACCAGCAGCTGAATCACAAAGGCCTCAACGTGTTCGAAGAAGACCAGCATGGATGACTGATTATGAGATAACTGGAGTTGACCAAGGTGATGACCCACTAACACACTTTGCTCTGTTTTCAGATTGTGATCCTACCATTTTTTAAGTAGCTGTTAAAGAACCAAAATGGAGAAAGGCTATGGATGCAGAAATTACAACCATTGAAAGAAATGATACATGGAGCTATGTGATCTTCCAAAAGGGCAGAAGACAATTGGTGTCAAGTGGGTTTACAAGACAAAGCAGAAGGAGAATGGTGAGGTTGACAAGCACAAGGCACGCTTGGTAGCTAAGGGCTACAAGCAAGAGTTTGGTGTTGATTATAAAGAAGTCTTTGCTTCGGTTGCAAGGCATGATACAATCAGATTGGTGATTGCGATGGCAACTCAAAACTCATGGCCTATCTTCCAGTTGGACGTGAAATCAGCATTCCTCCATGGAGAGTTGAAAGAAGAGGTATTTATTGATCAACCTCCTGGTTATGTAAAACTTGACAATGAGCATAAAGTGTATAAGTTAAAGAAAGCTCTATATGGATTAGAACAAGCTCCATGGGCTTGGTATAATCGTATAGAAACTTATTTTTTGAAGGAAGGATTTCAAAATTGTCCTTATGAACATACACTTTTTATAAAGATTGAAGATGGAGGAAAAATGCTCATTGTTTGCTTATATGTAGATGATTTAATCTACACTGGAAATAATACAGCCATGCTTGGAAGTTTTAAGAAATCCATGATGGCTGAATTTGAGATGTCTGATCTTGGCATGATGCATTATTTTCTTGGCATTGAAGTGGTGCAGTCTTCTATTGGAATTTTTATGTCTCAAAAGAAGTATGTGCGAGAAATCTTGGACAGGTTTCAGATGAAGGATTGTAATCCTGTAAATACTCCATCTGAGTTTGGTATGAAGCTAAACAAAGATAATGGAGGAAAGAAGGTTGATGACACTCTTTACAAACAAATAGTGGGGAGTTTAATGTATTTGACAGCAACAAGACCTGATATAATGCATGCTGTAAGTGTGATTAGCAGGTACATGGAATGTCCTACAGAGATTCATCTCTTGGCTGCAAAAAGAATTTTCCGTTACTTACAAGGTACTAAGGAGTTTGGGCTGTTCTACAAGAATGGAGAAAAGTCAAATCTGTTTGACTTTACAGATAGTGATTATGCAGGAGATTTAGACGATCGAAAAAGCACATCTGGGTATGTTTTCATGATGAGGACAGGAGTTGTTTCGTGGTCATCAAAGAAGCAACCTATTGTCACATTATCATCCACTGAAGCTGAATTTGTTGCTACAACAGCTTGTGTTTGTCAAGGTATTTGGCTAAAGAAAATCCTTAAAGAACTGCATTTCAAGGAGGATGGACCAACTCAGATTTATTGTGACAACAGTTCAGCAATAAAGCTTTCAAAAAATCCAGTTTTACATGGTCGAAGCAAACATATAGATGTGAAGTATCATTTCTTGAGGGATCTCACAAATGATGGAGTCATTAATCTTATTTACTGCAGAAGTGAAGACCAGATTGCTGATATTCTAACCAAGCCTCTAAAGTTTCCTGCATTTCAGAAGCTCAGGAAGCTACTTGGTGTTTGTACTTCAAATGTTTCAATTTGAGGGATGGAGCTTCAAAGTTTAACTCTTATTAAACTAGATGTATGTTTGGAACATCAGTTTAAGGGAGGGATTGTTGAGGAAATTTAATAATTTGCACGTTTGGGTTGTTCTAGTCTTTAGGAGAGTCAGTAAGTTTGTCTCTGTTTACCTAGTCAATAGGAGTTTGTTTTGAACGTTGGATAGTGCCTATTTTCATGTTGCTTTCAGTTATGTATTAGCCTATTTATAGGTTGTTTGTTTATCAATGAAATGTAGAAAAATATATCCTCTGCTTTCTCTATATCCTCTGGTTCCTACTGTTATTGTGCAACACGTTTTTTATTCGCTTCTTGTTTATATCACTTCAAGCTATCACCATTGATGAATGACAATTGACAATTGACCACCATGTAAGAGCCACCAGATCAGCATTCAAATCACCAATATGTACCCCACACATATGATTGGATCATACTCCATGGAAGTCATCATAGCAGCAAGTCAAGGATAATATGCGTAGAGATAAAGCAGAGAATTTTGTCAGTGTCAAAGAGGGGGTTTAAATATTGGTCTTTGGAGTGTTACAGGAAACAATATTAGCAGTTGGGAAGCAATTGTAGAGAGTTGGTAAGTGATGTAGAGGGGGTCACTGAAGCCTACATGAAGAAACTGGACCATCGGAAGGGATCCAAGCGACGCGACAAGTGGACGGCTAAAATTCAGAATATTCAACCCAGTCGGGCGCCCAACCGCACATCACCGGGCGCCCGACCATGAGCCCGATTGTTCCAGAGAGTTACTGGACTGAACTCTCGTATTTCGGGCGCCTGACCATCAGGTCATCGGGCGCCCGACGAACTTTGACCGGGCGCCCAAAATTGCTCGAATTTCTGTCCAAACTCCCTGGACGAATTTTTGCTTCATCGGGCGCCCAACCAGTCCTGACTGGGCGCCCAACCATGCGCGATCCTGTTGCACAGTTTTTGCGGGAACTTTCCAATTTGATTCGTTTTCTTTCCTAGTTCGTTTAGGACTCTTTAATTACGCACTTAGGGTTTCTATTCCATGTTTTAGCCTTTAAATACGCTTTTAATACGTGAAAGAGAAGGCAATTCATCTTTTATAAAATTACTCTTTGAGTTTTGGTTCATTTTGCTTGTGGATTCGAGCATTCCTTCGAGAGATCGAAGAAGATCGATTAAGGATTCCCAATAGCTCCGTGGATTCGGAGTAGTTATCCGAGTGGAGAGACGGTGATCGATCCCCCACCCGTCTACGCTGCGCCAAGTTGGTATCAAAGCGAGGAACAACCTCGAGAAGATGGCTTCTAGTGACGGTCGCGACAACCACCCCTCTGACGTTGATCAAGGGTTTCAGTTACTTGCAGAGAAGATAGACAATCTCTAGGAAGCAAATAGAACGCAGATGGAGAGGATGATCGCTGCTCTAGATAGGGTATTGCTGGCTCTACCCCAACCCCAAGCCCAAGTCGATGCGCCTCTACCAGCGGTTACAGCACGGAATAATCCAGTATTCCGTCAAGCACGACAACTGGCACTTCAAAGGGCCGAACATGATGACGAGGAACACAGCGACGAAGACATCGAGGACATCATTGTTCAACAAGCCGCACAGGGAGATACACACGTAGATCACAATGGCAGAAGCTTCCAAGGCAAAGGTGAGCTTCCCTCCTTCAATGGCTCATTAAGCATCGAAGCCTTCATTGATTGGCTCGCGGAAATCGAAAGGTTTTTTTATTATGTCGGTGTCTCGGGAGATAAACAAGTAAAGCTTGTGGCCTGCAAGCTAAAATCCGGTGCATCCGCATGGTGGGAACAATTACAAACTTCCCGTATCCGGCAAAACAAGTTGCCCATCCGCACTTAGCCCAGGATGAAACGACTATTGAAATCCAGGTTTTTACCTAGCGACTATGATCAAATATTGTTCCAGCAATATCAGAATTGCAAACAAGGGTCTAGGACTGTCGCTGAATATAAGACCGAGTTCGATCGATTGACAGTACGAAACGAATTATCTGAGACAGAATCTCGAAAGATCACGAGATCCATTGGTGGCCTACGACTCGCAATCCAGGATCGAATCCATCTTCTTCCGATCTGGACTGTTAGGGATGCATCCCGAATGGCTACCCAAGCTGAAACACAACTTGCCCGAATTCCTGCATGAACTTATTCATCAGCCCGCGTACCTACGACGGGTCCCATGCAGGATACGACCCTGTCTAAGGGAAAAGAACCAGTTGGTGGGCATCCACAAGCACCTCCGACAGTGAACCGCAATGCAGGCAGCGGTCCATCTAGGCTACAGAGAATCACCCCTACGACAGTGGATCCAAGCCGAGCCCCTAATCCTTATGCTCAACCGAGGCCTAGCAATTGCCTCTGTTGTGGCCAACCGGGTCACTTATCCAATGTCTGCCCTTAGCGCCCCACCGCCAACTTAGCCACTAATGAGGGTGGTCATGAAGAAGAATATGTTGAAGAAGGGGACATCGGTGAAGAATTTGATCAAGTTACTGAAGAAGAGGGAGACGGCACAGAATGGTTGACAGAGGACCAAGGTGAGTCCTTGGTTATTAGGCGATTATGTTATACGCCACGGCAAGAAATACACCCCTAGAGCCACAACATCTTTCGTACCCGTTGCACAGTCAATGGGAAAGTGTGTGACGTCATCATCGATGGTGGGAGTAACGAGAACATAGTATCCAAAGTTATGGTGGACAAGCTCTGTCTTCCGACTACAAAGCACCCAGCCCCGTATTCCATTGGATGGATCAAGAAGGTCGGAGACACTAAGGTAATTGAACAATGCCTCATCTCACTTTCAATTGGTAGAAGTTACAAGGATGAAATTTTGTGCGATGTCGTAGACATGGAAGCGTGCCATATGCTTCTCGGTCGCACATGACAGTCGGACCGAGATGCGACCCATCGTAGGCGTGATAATACTTACACGTTCATTAAGGATGGACAGAGGAGGGTTCTAGCTCCTAGGGCGCCGGAGGGCCAACCCGAGGCTTCTAAAGTGAAGGGGAGCTCCCTCCTCGCCCTACGAGAATTCGTACATGAAACTAAGGAGACCGGTGAAATCTTTGCTGTAGTAGTTAAAGGTGAAGTTCAAGAAGTATCAAATATTCCACCTGCCCTACAACCATTGTTGAATGAATTTTGGGAGATTTGGCCCAAAGACCTTCCTCATGGGTTACCTCCGATGCAGGATATTCAGCACCATATCGATTTTATCCCGGACGCTAGTTTGCCCAATCGACCGCATTACCGAATGAGCTCAAAGGAATGTGAGATTCTCCAAGGTCAGGTGGAGGAGTTATTAAACAAGGGACTACTCAGGGAGAGTATGAGTCCTTGTGCAGTCCCAGCTTTATTAACACCAAAGAAGGATGGAAGTTGGCGTATGTGTGTTGATAGCAAGGCTATTAACAAGATCACCATCAAGTACAGATTCCATATTCCCCGACTCGATGACATGCTGGATATGCTTGAGGGATCCAGAGTATTTTCAAAGCTAGATTTACACAGCGGGTATCACCAAATCCGTGTCCGCCCCGACAATGAATGGAAAACAGCTTTTAAAACCAAGGATGGGTTGTACGAATGGTTGGTGATGCCCTTCGGGTTGTCAAATGCCCCAAGTACTTTCATGCGCCTCATGAATCAAGTCTTAAAACCATTCATAAGCAAATTCGTCGTGGTATACTTTGACGACATACTGATATATAGTCAGGGAGAAGCAGAGCATGTTGAACACCTCAGGCAAGTCCTTCAAGTGCTACAAGAAAACAAGTTATATCTGAACTTGAAAAAGTGTAGTTTTATGACAGACCATCTGTTATTCTTGGGGTTCGTAGTATCATCCACCGGTATCCGGGTTGATGAAGACAAAGTGAAGGCCATCCGTGAGTGGCCTACCCCCACCAACATCCATGAAGTTCGTAGTTTTCATGGGTTGGCCACATTTTATCGCCGATTTGTCAGGAATTTCAGTACAATCGTAGCACCAATCACGAACTGTATAAAGAAAGGAACGTTTCAGTGGACAGAAGAAGCTAATCGTAGCTTTGCGGAAATCAAGCACAAATTATCATCCACACCGGTTCTTGTTTTACCCAGCTTCGACAAGGTCTTCGAAGTGGACTGCGATGCGTCCTATGTGGGTATTGGAGTAGTTTTATCTCAAGAGGGCAGGCCCGTAGCCTTCTACAGTGAGAATCTCAGTGAGGCCCGCAAGAAATGGTCCACGTATGAAATAGAGCTGTACGGAGTGGTACAGCCTCTTCGGCATTGGCGACACTACCTCATTCAGAGGGAGTTTGTTCTTTTTACTGACCATCAAGCCTTGAAGTTTATTAATAGCCAGACTAATGTTAGCCGTGTACATGCCAGGTGGATTTCGTTTTTACAGGAATTCACATTTGTTTTGAAGCATAAGTTCGGTCAACAAAACAAGGTTGTTGATGCCTTAAGCCGTCGTGCCGACCTTCTCGTCGTTATGAGCACGGAAGTTATCGGATTCGACTGTCTCAAGGAGCTCGATGCTAAAGACGATGAATTCACGGACATATGGCTGGCAATCAATGAAAGTAGACCGAGTGATTTCCTCATACAAGACGGTTTCTTCTTCTATGGTAATCGACTATGCATTTCGCAATGCTCCCTTCGGGAGAAAATCATCCTTGAGTTGCATGGGGTAGCATTGGAGGTCACTTGGGTCGAGACAAAACGAAGGCTCTAGTCAATGAGCGATATTATTGGCCTCATCTAGGCCGTGACGTTGGTCGGATGGTTCAGCGATGCCACATTTGCCAATCATCCAAGGGTCACACACAAAACACAGGTCTTTACACCCCATTACCTGTACCGGAAAGCCCTTGGGAGGATATCTCCATGGATTTTGTTCTAGGTCTCTCACGAACACAACATAACATGGACTCCGTGTTCGTGGTGGTAGACAGGTTCTCCAAGATGGCTCACTCCATCCCCTACAAGAAGACATATGACGCGATGGGCGTAGCCAATCTTTTCTTCCGAGAAACCGTGCGATTACACGGCATTCCCAAGACCATCACCTCCAACAGAGACACGAAGTTCGTAATCCACTTTTGGCAAACTTTGTGGAATCAATTCGAAACACAACTTCATTTTAGTAGCGCATACCATCCGCAGACAGATGGGCAAACTGAAGTGGTGAATCGTACGTTGGGAAATCTTATACGATGCATTTCTGGGGATAAACCAAAGCAATGGGACTTGGCGCTGTCACAAGCCAAGTTCGCCTTCAATAATATGGTAAACTGATCCACAGGAAAGTCACCATTTCAAATCGTCTATGGACGAACTCCCCAACACACTCTCGACCTAGTTCCGTTGCCGAAGATTTCGGGCAAGAGCATAGCTGCGGAGCACATGGTCGAAGGAATCACCAAGTTACAGAAGTTCGGGATAAGCTCGTAGAGTCTAATGAAAGTTACTCAAGGAGCGCTAACAAACATCAACACACCAAGGTGTTTGAGGTCGGAGACCATGTCATGGTCCATTTGTGCAAAGAACGCTTCCCCACCGGCACTTACAACAAGCTCAAACAGAAGAAGTTGGGCTAGTACCGATTCTCAGAAAGCTAGGTGATAATGCCTATGTGGTGGACCTCCCGGAAGAGTATGAAATCTCACGAACATTTAATGTGGCGGATTTTTTTAAATACCATGAACAAGAACCGAACGAGAACTCGGGGTCGAGTTCTTTTCAAGTGGAGGGAATTGATGTAGAGGGGGTCACTGAAGCCTACATGAAGAAACTGGACCATCGGAAGGGATCCAAGCGAAGCGACAAGTCGATGGCTAAAATTCAGAATATTCAACCCAGTCGGGCGCCCGACCGCACATCACCGGGCGCCCGACCATGAGCCCAATTGTTCCAGAGAGTTACTAGACTGAACTCTCGTATTTCGGGCGCCTGACCATCAGGTCATCGGGCGCCCGACCATGTCATCAGGCGCCCGACGAACTTTGACCGGGCGCCCGAAATTGCTCAAATTTCTGTCCAAACTCCCTGGACGAATTTTTGCTTCATCGAGCGCCCGACCAGTCCTGACCAGGCGCCCGACCATGCGCGATCCTTTTGCACAGTTTTTGCGGGAACTTTCCAATTTGATTCGTTTTCTTTCCTAGTTCGTTTAGGACTCTTTAATTACGCACTTAAGGTTTCTATTCCATGTTTTAGCCTTTAAATACTCTTTTAATTCATGAAAGAGAAGGCAATTCATCATTTATAAAATTACTCTTTGAGTTTTGGTTCATTTTGCTTGTGGATTCGAGCATTCCTTCGAGAGATCGAAGAAGATCGGTTGAGGATTCCCGATAGCTCCATAGATTTGGAGTAGTTATCCGAGTGGAGAGACGGTGATCGATCCCTCACCCGTCTACGCTACACCAGTAAGTCAAGAGGAAGAAGCTAAGAGATGAAAGAATCTTTCCATAAGAACTCTTGAACTTAATCGATGGAAGTTTTTTAAGAAATATACACCCGCCAAGTCCAGAAGATTTTTTATGGACAACCATTTGGTGCATTGAGCAAGGTTTCAGATAATGGTACTCATATTGGCCAGTACGGGCCCGTATTGGAACCCCCATATTGCACATCGGAGGGGATTAATACAGGTATGATATGGCCGTATAATATCAGATATTTAGAACTAGGGCGTAAGGGATTGCTTTTAGCTATTCTCCACAGTCTTCAAGTTATCTGCATGTACTCAATGGGGCTGAGTTGGAAATGGGGCACATGGTTGAGGGATGCTGAGTTCCTTAATGGGGATTAGACAATTCAATGTAAGGTATGGTTTCTTTCATCATGTTCGCCAAAAGGCAAATAAGGAATACAAATGCTTAGTTGCAGAATCCTCCTAACTAGGGACCACTCCCACTTCGGAATCTCACTATATATTTTTTTTTTGAAACGATGATGATATTTCATAAATAAAATAAAATAAAGGGCCGCAGCCAAACACTATACAAAGAAAAAAAAAATACAAATGTTGAAAGAGAGACTTCCCCACTTCCACACCCGAATTTGTTGCCACTTCGCTTCACACTTCGTGCAACTATAGGCAAATGCCCCCATATCACATATTGGAGGAAGCTGATAAGGATGCAAGTTACGTATAGCCGATATGGCCTTATCATGCCCGATATTCAGAGCCATGGCCTAGAGGCATTACAAAGAATTCAAACGGTGGTAGCTTTTAGGCTTTTAGCTCTTGTGCAAGGTCTTGGAAGTTTTCTATATTTACTCAATGGGGCTGAGTTGGAAATGGGACACATGGATGAGGAATGGTGAGAAATTTCGGCGGAGATCAGCGAATACAGTGTAAGGGGATTATGGTTTCTATCATCATGTTCACAAAAAAAAAAAAAGAAAAGGCAAATGCTCTCACCAATGAGTTTCTAGATTGATGTCGAGAACTTGCGCACCTAAGTAATTTAATTTTCTGGATTTCATGTAATTTTATTCCTTCAAAAATTAGCATTACCAATAAGCAAGAAAAAAAATGTCAAGCACTTTTTTTTTTCATTGGTAACCTGAAATGCCCAAGCTTTTGTAGATATTTGGGATGCACATTAACAGGAATGCTCGCTTAAAGGTGCCAGTACCAATGCACCAGCACAAGAATACAAGATAGTCTTAGATCCATGCAAAGAAGAATTTTAGAAGACACAAAAAAATAAAAAATAAAAATAAAAATAAAATAAACATTCAGAAGAAGCCAATCAACAAGAATTTCATGGTATCTTGGTGCAGTTTTTTTTAAAGGAAATTACTTTGCAGATTAACAGTACCCCAAGCTTCCAAAAACATCCATTCCACAAAATCACCAAGTATTGCAGTTCTTTCGAGACCAATAAAAGCAATTATTATCCATATAAAGAATAATAATGTATCCTGGTTAATCCTAAAGGGAACATTCAATAGAAGTTTCGGTTTTTTTTTTTTTTTTTTTTTTTTTTTTTTTTGTTTGAATGGCAACATGAAATTTTAGAAAGAGCAAGTAAAAAAATAAGAAAAAAGAAACAAAGGGAAGGGATGGCAAGAGTTCAATCCTGCCTGCAAAGATCAAAGAAAACCACCCTGGGAATCCAATTCGTCTTCCCTTTTACAACCCTAAAACAGCATAAGACC
The DNA here is from genome assembly GCA_003013855.2 of Liriodendron chinense. Classification (NCBI taxonomy): domain Eukaryota; kingdom Viridiplantae; phylum Streptophyta; class Magnoliopsida; order Magnoliales; family Magnoliaceae; genus Liriodendron; species Liriodendron chinense. The sequence goes on from PVNU02003299.1 coordinate 1,459,560, forward strand.
CAAAACCCAAACACCATACGCTTAGCCTTACAAAACACTTCTCAGATTTATTCTTGAAGGTCCATTGTTTTGTTTCTTCCAAACAGACCAGATAACCACCAGCAAGGAAAGGCACCAGAAAGCAAACTTTCCTTTACCCTCAGCTCCCCGATTCCATGCTTGCACTAACACATCGGGAGATGCCAGCATGGTCCAAATCAGTTCAAACCTAGATAAGATCTCCCTCTAGAACCCCAGAACAAACTCACAATGGATAAAGAGAGACAGATTTCACTTAAGACATAATGCAAACATTTGTAATTATCTTCTTTCTACTTCTAATATGATCAATGATTAGAACTTCACCATTTACAAGAAGAAAACTAAACACAACCACCCCATGAAGGCCGGGATATCACAATAAGGAAGCACTGTGCTGTATGCTCTCTCAAACCACTCATTGTACCATCATTGAGGAATCTACAGAGTGATCTAAACGTGAAGACTCCAGGAGAACCAAACTACCAATAGCAATATCCCCGGCCTGAGAAGAAAGTGTCAAAATACAGACGCAATCTTGCAGTCTAGCAAAATCCTCTGTTTCCCTCCACATTAAATTTCTTTGAAAGCATGACACACCACATCATCGAATATCCCAACTTGAAGAGCTGACTAATCGTCACTTCCTTATCAGAGACAATGCTATACAGCCTTCAATAAGGTTGAATGAATGCCCTATTGTCATCCCAAGGATCAGATCAAAACATAATGCAACTGCCATCTCCAATAATGAATGCCCAGTCTGGGGCCCACTGAGTTTGGACCTGACCCTTCATCAGGTCTGAATGGCCTGGATTTCAGATACACTACATGGTGGGCCGCCTATTCAAATCAATGGTTGGCATCCAGACTCAACTTGTCCCCCGTGGTGTGGCCCACCTGAGTTTTGGATCTGGCTGATTTTTGGTTACCAGGATAACTTGAGGTCACACATCTACGGATAGTTGAATGTGATGAATGCATCACGTGTGCCTTGCTTCTGTCTGGTACAACCACAAGTACCAGTACCACCAGAGCATGCCCCCTCACAAAATTCATAGGTTCAATTCATTCATAACATCATAATCAGCCCGGTCCCAGCTATTTTTATTTTTTATTTTTTATTTTTGGAAACAATGCCTTGTCCCAGATATATGGGGTGGCTCAAAATTAAACATACAACTAAATATATCAAAATTGAAAATGTTAAGGTCGATTTCCAGTCAACATTCGACTTTTGCCCTTGGGTTCAAAGGAGAACTGAATGCCAGATTTAGATGAACTGCTCGTCACAACAAATTAAAAAAATAAAAATAAAGAAAGAAAGAAAGAAAAAACTAAGAAGTGAATTTAAGATTGAATTTGAACAATCTTAGCAGTCTATAATTCACAAATTGAATGTCCTTAGTTGCATATGAGATATCGATTAGCAACAAATCTAGAACTGCTTCAACTCACTTCATTTAGGAAGCACACAAATGTCCAGATTTGATTTTTTTTTTTTTTTTTTTTTAAGATCGATGAGATTCAGAAATTTTGACAGATATGATTTAGTAAGGAAACATGCTAGTTAGATGTTTAAGAAGGTCAAAAGAAAACTATAGAAGCAACAACACATCAGAAGCAAAATATAGAAGCAACAAGAGGTCACACCGGCAAACGGATCGTCCTTGAATTCTGAACTATAGCCTTCCTGATTGATTGCCGTATCCACCAGTATGCATATGTTGAAAATCTGCAACCGGCTTGGGGTTTGAATTTCTCCAAGCTCTTCATAAGACCCATACTTCCCTCCTGATACAGAAGTTTGTTCATGCTCAGTTCATAAAGGAAAAGAGGAAGAATGCGAAATTACTCTTGCCATAAGGTAGATTGAAGTGACATGCAGAGGTAATCTCGGCTTTTGAGCAATACCCTTGCACCAAAATATATATACATCACAGTTAGAATAGTTAGGAGAGATTTTTGAGAAGTTACTTCCCCTGTTTTCTAGATTAACTCACATCCTACCCATAATTGTTAAATAGATGTCAATGTAATATGCTTCGAATAATAAAAGCTGGGATCAATCAAATGCATATTGAAAATGTTCAGTGAAAACAGAATTTTGGGGGGGGGGGGGGGGGGGGGGGGGGGGGGGCCGTGGTGTGCCTGTATGCATCCAACCCGTCCATATGGTGCTGCTGACAATGACGATCACCTAGTGCAAAAATCAACCCAATCCAATCATCTAGTGGGACACCCATAAAAAACAATGCACAACCACCCAAAAGCCTCCAAAATAAGTGTTGGGGGATATCCAACCTTTCCAACAGCCGTGCCCCAGCATGATGATGGGACAGCCCGAAAATCAGGCCAATTCAATCATCAAGTGGACCACAACTTAAATTTTGAGGGTTTTGAGAGGATGTACATTGTTTTCCATGGAGTGGCCCACTTCATGATTAGATCAACCTGGTTTTAAAGGCGTCTCAGCATCATGGTGGGGCACACCTTATAGACAGTTTGGATGTTATACAAAAACCACGCAGACCCCACAAAAGCCTGTTCACAATGTAGTTGTGGTGAAAACATTACCACAATAACATGACTAGCACACATATAAGAGTTCTGTTGGAATTTTTTTTTTTTTTTTTTTTTCCGGGTGGGGGGGAGTTATTACACCCACCCCTCGATAGTCACATTGCAATGTTAGCCACCCTCACTTTGGGAATCGATACCATGAACTCAGTGTTGAAACGAGGCTATCTTGACTCCATGCTAATTGCCAAATAGTTGAGCTGTTTAAGGCCCAACATGTTGTGTGTGTATGCATGCCATGCAACCTATCCACCAAGCCAAGCCAACTGTCAGGTGGAAATGCCCTAAGAATCAGGCCAATCCAATCATCAGGTGGACCAACCATAGAGAACGATGGACAACAACCCGAAAGCTCCAAATTCAGTGTGGGGCCAACCACTTTGTATGTGCCATCCAACCCATCCAAAAGTGGGGGCCACGAGGATGATGGGTGCAAATCCAATCATCATGTGGACCCAACCACTTGAATCTAGAGGTTTTTGTGATGATTTTGGCATCGTTTTCAATGGCACGGTCCACCTGAAGATTGATAAGCATGATTTTTGGTGTCCCATCTTCATGGTGAGGCAGACCTGACACACGTTTTGGACGCCATGCAAAAAACATGCTCCACCGCTACACACACACACACCCACATCGGCACCCACACACACAAATATGTAAGTCCCAAGATAATATCTACTTGATTTGCGTATGTATGTACGATTTACAGAAATTCTATAAACTAACTCTCAGATGCAGTTTTGTTAAAAAAATCTAGTCGGTTTTTCTACAAATTTGCAATGGTCGGTGTTTACATCGGATTTGGTAACAGGATCCTCCAGACATTCACCTTCCTTCAAGCCAGCTTCCTTTTGAACCTGAAAGAACACAAGAGAAAACTAAGGGTGGCCGGCATCCAGCCGTTGGCCCTCCGAAGCTTAAGTCAGATGGGACATGGTTATAAAAGGAAACAGCTTATCCTGTTGATCCTTAGGTAAGGGGATGGCCTAGTCCAATTAGACATCTGGTCGATTACGTTCCCTGATGGTGATCCCCTGAGGTTCGGAGCCACGAACAAAGATAAGCCCAAAATCGGTCTATATGAGCTGCTGGTACTAAAAAGGCGGAGGACGTTCGGGCTCGGGGATAACTTCTCGCATATTTGAGATGCAAAACCTTTCAACGACCACAAATCGAGATCCTCGCATATTCAGATGGGTATACCGTACTTTCCCAATATGCGAGCCTCGACCAGAAGGGCCCGGTGGTTCGGAAGTTGCGTACCGTACTTTTCCAATATGCGAGCCTCGACCAGAAGGGCTCGCAGGTTAAATACCGTCACAAAGGCGCTCGCAGGCCTCGAGTCTTCGCTATCTTCGACCACTGCAATTTGGCTATAACAGATGCCCCCCAAGTCCTTGCCGTCAAGGAGTCTAAGGGAAGGACTTGCTTACTGGCACGCATAACCACCTAATGCCTTTCTCGGAGGTGAAGCCGTACATGATTGGACTGTCATTGATGAGCGCCAGCTTTCCGCAGCTTTTCGGCAAAGAGGAAATGAAGAGGCGTCCGCCACATATCCGCAAAATTAATAACCATGTCCGTTCGACTGCTGTGCCAAACGAACAATCACAGCGTGTCACCATATCTTGAGGAATGATTGCTTATAAATAAACGGAGCCTGCGAAGTTTTCGAAATTTCATCCGAAGTTTACGAAAATCCTCCCTCTCTCCTTGCTTCCTTCTTTCCTGTGGTGTAACTCTCTGTCTCTGGCGTAACTTCGTTTCTGTGGTGAAACTCCGTTCCTCCGATTCCTTCTGGTATAGCTTCGTCCTTCATTCTTCCTCTTTCCCAAAGTACTATTTTCCTCCCTCTTTTTATCTTAAACAACCATGGCGGGGGATTCTGATGAGGATACCGTCCCCCCGGGGGATGCTACCCCAGAATCTTCTTCCTCTAACAATGCGAGGGTTCCGGCCGGTAGATACTCTGCGTCCGGGTACCCTTCCATAATGACGGAGGAACGGCTGAGTGAGTTGCGATAAAGATACCAAGTTCCCAACTCAGTTATTTTTCAGTTGCCCGAAGAGGGAGAAACCCCGGACTCACCTCCCCCCGGTTGTGTAGCCCTTTATGAGTATTTCTTCATCCTTGGGGTGCGCCTTCCCCTTCACCCCTTCATTCGCGGCGTACTCCGGAGTTACAAGATTGCCCCCGGGCAACTTATTGTAAACGGTTGGAGAGTAATTCTGAGTTCTTTCGTTCTTTGGGCGCAAGCCAGTAACGGAGAGTTAACTGCCGAAGAGTTCCTCCGAATGTACCAACTCAAGAAAGCCCCCTCCAGCGAAGGCTGGTATTACCTGCGTTACTGGCACCGGGATAATTTCGTCTTGGGGAAACCCTCTTCAAATTACCCTGGATGGAGGAAATCCTGGTTTTATGCTTCTGGGAGTTGGGAGTCTGAGACAGGGTCCACCTCTAGGGGCCATAACATGAGCCGATTTTTCGGTGAAGGTGGGCGTAGCTTCACTCTTCTTAGATTTATGAACCAACTTTGGATTCTCTGCTTATCTAACCTTTGCTCATGTTTGCAGGTGTTCCAACTGTGAGGAAGCCGAACTTGAAAGGAGGAATTCACGAGAAGATCGTAAAGGTCTACAAGTTACCTGCTCGCGACAAGCACATCGAGGCTTGTTTGTCAGCCTCTCGAGCTGCTGGGTTGATATCTCGCGAGGAGGTCGCGATGACGAACGTGGGGGAGAAGAGAGGGTTGCTGCCTCACTTAAAGGGCACCGACTCGAAGAGGTAAAAGAAGACATCTGCCGGTCCCTCTCACCCGTCTAATCGGCCGGGTGAAACTGCCCAAACCCCACTACCTGAGACTGCGGTATCTGCGCTAGTGGTTTCTGCACCGGTGGTTCCTCCTGAACCACCAGTCATTGATATCATTGACAATTCCCCGAGGAACAACGGGGCAGGGTCAAGTTGCCCCCCAGTCGAAGAACCTCGCGAGCCAGAAGGTGCTCGCGAGATGATTCCTGCTCGCGAGCAGACCGCAGCTCAAGATGCGAGCCCAGCTGGGCTAGTCGTAGCCCAGCCCTCTGGAGTCGGAACATTCACCGTCCCCAGCCACCTACACCCCATCTGCAAGTTTCTTTTTGATAACATCTCCCCCCAAACTTTTGGTGCCCTCCTCGAACCAAGTCCTGAAGACCTCTCTCTTGACGCGGGAGTGAGGATGGTCCAGGTAAAATATGCTCTGATTTTACCCTATTTTTTGCTTTCTTCATTGACTTTCGAACGCTTATCTCATAGTCTTCCTTCCTTTCTACAGGGCTTGGATCTCATCATACGGACGAGGCGTGATATCCTCGCCGCCTGTCGTATAATAGATGAGGCCGAGGGGAAGAGGGTTGCCTTAGAGAAGGCAGTCCACGGAAGGGACCAAGTCATTAAGTCCCGCGAGACTTTGATCGCGAAGATGACTGAAGAGAGAAAGATCCTCATCGAGAAGGTCCAAGTCCTGACTGATAGATATCAGACTTTGGACTCGAACTTCGCCAAGCTCGCGGAGATGAAGGAGAAGGTAGAGAGAGAAAGAGAGATCTCCCGTCAAGACAAGATCTTGCTGGAGGAACAGCTCGCAGAAAGCCAGTCGCAGCTCAAGGAAGTTAGCGACAATCTGGCGAAAAAGCGCTCCACCCTTGCGCAACTCAAGGATGACTCGATCCATTGGGAGGAGGAGAGAGTGGCCCTTGTCAAGATGCTCTCCGAAGAAGGGGCTCGAGCCATCATGGAGTTCCAGACTTTGCAGTTGTACAACGATGAAAGATATGAGTCGTACGATGCTGGTCGCGACTTCGCACTACGAGTGGTGCAGCAAATGTCTCCATCTTTCGATATAGGAGAGTTCGAGAAGGTCGCGGCTATCATAGCTGCGGAGGAAAGAGCGGCTGCCGAGAATGAGGTGACTAAGGTCACTCAAGCGGGAGGGGTCTCGGAAGTGGGCCCTGAAGCTGAGAGTACCGCTCCTCCCCCGACCGATGCGCAAGGATGACCATCTTTCTTCTTTTTATCTATCTCATGCATCAGTTTTTGCCTTTCATTTGTAAACAACTTGACATTTGTAGTCAATGAGAAAAAATATTTTGATGATATTATTTCCGTCTTATTTCTCCTTCTTTTGGTTCTTGCTTTCTCGTGTACTGAATGCCTTCGTACTTAACTCACGAAGTAATGAGTTAAGCTTAATCCGGGGGTCTTGGTGACCATGTCGGCGTGGAGATAGACTGATCTATCGATTGAAGCTTTGATTCCACCAAGGGCAGAAGATTGGCCAAGAGAATGTGCGTATTCTCTTCGAGGCTATTCAGGTCCAATCAAATGGAGTGGCGACCAAAAGACACTCCACCTTTATTCGAATATCGTTCAAACTTACATCGAACTAACGGAAATACCGTAGCAGATGCTCTACGTGCCAAGGGCGACGTAAGGGTCTTCCTTGCATATCTTCGAGATAATAGGTACCTGGTCGCACAATTTTGATAACCCGATACGTGCCTTCCCAATTTGGATCCAACGAACGAGCAGGAATTCCGAGGTTCTGTCTAAGAACCAAATCGCTGAGCTGAAAAGCTCTGGGCCGGACCTTGGCGTCATGGTAACGAGAAATGCGCTGCTGATAGGCTGCTGCTCAAAGCTGGGAGGTATCCCTTCTTTCTTCCAAGAGATCGAGATGAAGCCTCAACCCATCTTGGTTATTCGTGGAATCGTACTGCTCTATTCGATACGAGGGGACTTGGACTTCAACTAGGACGACTGCCTCGGTGCCGAAAGCTAAAGAGAAGGGGGTTTCTCCGGTTGACGTTCGAGTTGTAGTTCTGTAGGCCCATAGGACTTCGGGTAGGAGCTCTGACCACATGCCTTTACATTCATCGAGCTTAGTCTTCAGATGATGTTTGATGATCTTGTTAACTGCTTCAACCTGCCCATTAGCCTAAGGGTGATACGGTGAGGTGCAAACACTTCGTATCTTCCATTTTTCACAAAATTCTGAGAACGCGACGTTGTCGAATTGCTTTCCATTGTCGGTGATTATAGTATGGGGAATCCCATAACGGCATATAATATTTCTCCACATGAACCTAGTGGTCTGCTTTTCAGTGATTCTAGCTAATGGTTCTGCCTCGACCCATTTGGTGAAATAATCAACTGCTACGATCGCAAATCTGCTCTGACCTTTCTCGGTGGGCAAGGGCCCGATGATATCGACTCCCCATTGGGCGAAGGGCCAGGGGTCATCCACTGGCGTCATTTGCTCGTACGGTACATGAGGTATAGGAGAATATCGCTGGCACTTGTCACATCTTTTTGAAAATTCGATTGCGTCCGCCTTCATAGTGGGCCAATAATACCCTTGCCTCATTGCTTTATATGCTAGAGAGCGTCCCTTAGGATGGTTACCACATGCCCCCTGGTGTATTTCATCAAGAACGCAACGTGCTTCTTCTGGATGAAGACACCTTAAGTATGGTAAAGTAAAGCTCTTACGCAATAGTACTCCGTTAAGTAATGTATACTTGGCAGCGCGATGACGAATTTGCCGTGCGGATTTCTTATCATTCGGGAGCTGTCCATCTTTGAGATAAAGGACGATGGGGTCCATCCAACATGGAGAGGAGCATATTGTGACTACTTGCTCGGGGGTCGTTTGACAAGTACTCGGAGCATGAAGATGCTCGATGGGAATAGATCGCAGTAATTCAGACTCTGGTGCAGAGGCCAGCTTTGCCAGGGAATCTGCGAGTTTGTTCTTCTCGCGAAGGATGTGAACTATTTCATATTCCTTCAGCTTCGCGAGCAGGATAAGTGCTCGAGATTTATATAAAGCCATCCGCGTTTCTTTCGCCTCGAATTCGCCGAGTACTTGATTGACTATGAGCTGAGAATCACTGTGAATAAGTAGGCTTTGAATCAAGAGAACGTTTGCTAGTTCGAGGCCGACGATCAGAGCCTCATATTCTGCTTCATTGTTTGAGACGTGAGAGTCAAATCGTAAGGCATATTGAAAGCGCGACCCATCAAGAGCAACTAAAATTAAGTCCGCTCCGCTACCGGTGGCCCATGAGGATCCATCCACAAAGAGCAACCAGGAGGTCTGGTCGCTGGTCGTAGAGTTATCATTGGAGGAGGAATATGTGAATTCGGCAATGAAATCGGCCACGGCCTGACCCTTAATAGCGGTTCTAGGGCAGAACGAAATATCATGCTTGCTGATCTCATTCGCCCATTTAGTTAATCGCCCCGAAACTTCAAGTTTTTGAAGGACATGTCTTAACGGATGATTTGTTGGCACCAATATAACGTGGGCTTGGAAATAGGGTCGCAGTTTTCGGGCGGCAGTGACCAAGGCGAGGGCTAATTTCTCCATATCAGAATACCGAGTTTCGGCATCCACCATTGCTCGACTAATATAATAAACGGGCTTTTGTACCCCGGAATCTTCTCTTATTAATGCGGCACTAACGGCCGTAGAAGACACAGATAAATAAAGAAGAAGCTGCTCATGTGCCATAGGTTTGGATAAAACGGAGGGTGCACTCATATATTGCTTCAGTTGTTGAAATGCTTCTTTGCACTGTGGAGTCCACTCCCAGTCGGCTTTGGCGGTGGCTCGAAGGAGCTTAAAGAAGGGTAAGCACTTATCAGAGGCACGTGAAATAAACCTGTTCAACGGTGCGATGCGACCAGCCAAACGTTGGACATCTTTGAGAGTGGACGGAGACTTCATCTCGATCAAAGCCTTTATTTTCTCAGGATTGGCCTCGATTCCTCGTTGGCCGACTATAAATCCGAGAAATTTTCCAGCGAACACTCCGAATGCACATTTTTCTGGATTTAGCTTCATATGATACTTCCTCATTAAGTCGAAGGCTTCTCGAACATCTGCGAGGTAGTCGTTTTCTACGACGCTTTTCACGAGCATGTCGTCAACATAAACCTCCATATTCCTACCAATTTGCGCGGCGAATATTTTATTGACCAGGCGCTGATAAGTGGCTCCTGCGTTTTTAAGACCAAAAGGCATTATCTGGTAGCAATACAGGCCGCGGTCAGTAATCAAGGCAGTGTGTTGACTGTCGAGTGGATGCATCATAATCTGGTTATAACCAGAATAAGCATCCATAAAACTGAGCAGGGCATGCCCTGCCGTTGAATCAACCAATTGGTCGATTCGCAGAGTCGGGAAACTGTCTTTCGGGCACGCTTTGTTCAAATCGGAGTAGTCAACGCACATTCTCCACTTGCCGTTAGCCTTTCGAACGAGGACCACGTTCGCGACCCATTCTGGGTAGTCAACTTCCTTTATAAAATTGACTGTTAGCAACTTCTCGACTTCTACCTTAATCACCATTTGCCTTTCTGCAGTGAAGGCACGCCGACGTTGGTGAACAGGCTTGTACTTCGGATCAACATTCAAACGATGTACAATGACGCTAGGGTTGATACCTGGCATATCACTATGGGACCAAGCAAATACATCTTGGTATTCAGTGAGAAAACGAACCAGATTTTCGCGAAAGACACTGCTTAAAGAAGATCCAACGTAGACTTTTTTGGACGAATTGTCTTCAGATAAGTGGATTGCAACTGTCTCTTCCCCTGGAGTTCCTGATTGGAGAGCACTCTCCCTTGGATCCAACGATGTGGCCATCAGAGGGCTCGATGAATCTTTTGTCACCATCATAACTGGGGTTGCCTGGGCCTTCTTTCGGTCTTGTACGGCGATCTCGTAACACGCCCGCGCTTCCTTTTGATTCCCTCGTACAACCCCGACTCCATTTGGAGTGGGGAATTTGATGCATAAGTACAGGGGGTGTAAAGCTGCCCTTATCTTATTGAGCGAAGGTCGGCCCAAAATGGCGTTATACGCTGATCTCCGATCCACAACCAGGAAATTAACGAAGATAATAGTTTTTACTGGGCTTTCTCCAAAAGTGACTGGAAGGTCGATGCTTCCTTCCGGTGTTACCACTTCGCCCCCGAAGGCGACGAGAGGAGTTAAGACCGGTTTGAGTAGGCCCCTGGCGAGTGCCATTTTGTTGAAAGCTTCCAGATAGAGAATATCAGCGGAGCTACCTGTATCCACCATAATACGATGAGTCAAATAATTTGATACCTTTAATGCGACCACGATGAAGTCTTCGTGAGGGAAGTGAATCCCTTCTGCATCTTCAAAAGAAAAGGAGATCGGAGGATGGCCGGGATTCGACGCATTGGGCGTCTTTTCCAACCAACAGATATGCTGGGGCTTCTGAGACGCCTTGCGAGTATATGTTTTTCTTGATGCTTGAGAATCTCCCCCGCAAGTCGGTCCTCCGGCGATGGTCCGGATCTCACCAGTGGGTTCAACGTCTTCTTGCGAAGTGTGATGTTGAGGTGACTTCTTCTGGTGTGATGGGGCTTCCGCCCTTTTAGGTGACCGACCCCGTCGGGCTACGTAATCTCGAAGATGACCTTTCCGAATGAGAGCTTCGATGTGATCTCGCAGAGATATACAATCTTGGGTGTTGTGCCCACGATCTTTGTGGTAATAGCAAAATTTACTCTTATCTCTTTTTTCAGGGTCAAATTTGATCTTTGAAGGCCACTTCACGTAAGGCTTGTGCTTGATCTCCATTAATACTTCCTCAGGAGATTGGATAAGAGGGGTATAATTATGATATTTACCAGAGTAAGGCTTCTTAGGGGAGCAGTCCCGTCGATCACGCCGGTATTTCTTGTCGGGAGGAGAAATCTCCTCAGGCTTACGCTTCTTGCCCTGTACACCATGACGTGCCAAAGTGACTTCTTCCGCATTGATGTATTTCTGAGCCTTTGCCTGAAACTCCATCATAGTTTTAGGAGGGTTCTTATCCAAGGCGAATCTGAATTTTTCGCCTGTAATTCCAGCTATGAGGGCGGTGAGGCCTTTATCTTTAGTATAACCTTCAGTCTGGACGGCTTCTGCAGTGAACCGAATTGTAAACTCCTTTGTCGTCTCCCCATGCTGCTACTTCAAGTCCATTAAGTGAGATGCCGGCTTTTTGGTACGGATGCTTCCCATGAACGGAGAAAGGAAGAGCTCTGATAGCTGAGAGAAGGACCCGATGGATCGGGGTTTTAGCCCTCGGAACCATGTACGCGCTGCATCCTTTAGGGTTGGGAAAAAGCCCTACACATAATTTCTGAACCATGTCCCTCCAGCTCCATAAGAGACTTATACGTTTCCAGATGTTCGAGAGGATCGCCAGTGCCTGTATACGGAGTGATGATAGGCGTACGATACTTCTTAGGTAAGGGTGCTTCTATGACCTCGCGGGTGAAAGAAGATTCGGGATCGATGTATTGACGCAACAGCAATAGATGGTCGATTCGCCTGATATCGTCGAAGCGATCATGAATTCTTTTGAGGTCTCCTTCCCATGGTAAGGTGTAGCCTGAAGTTTCGACGACGGACCCCTGAGATTACTGTTGCCGAGAGGTACTAGAATGTATAGAATGTGGAGGGGGTACAGGGACTTGGTTGCCGAGTGGCATTCGATTTGATGGAGGAGGATTTGGCTGGGTTTGTGGCTCGCCCGCAGAATGTCTAGAAGCCACTGGTATAGGTTGTACCGGCGGCCCTTCCGGAGGTTGATGCTGAGGCTCCGGAAAATGCTGATCAAGCCAATTAGATGAGGCTTAAAACCCGGCTTTGAGAGTTAGAAGTGTGTTTCCGAGGAAACGCATAACTTCTTGACTGCCGGATGCATCGAACAATGGGTTTTGTGATGGCACGTTAGGCTCTCCTTGAGGGATGCCCGTAGAAGCAGTCTGAGGGAGGTTAGGCACTGGTTCGGTGATGTCAGGCGGAGGTAATGTCTGCCTTGAAGTGGAAGGATGAACCGTCTTTTTAGGAGGCATGGTGGGAGAACTCGATCAGTGATTAGAACGGCTAATCCTGACGATCTGTTCCCACAGACGGCGCCAATCTGTTTACGTCGGATTTAGTAACAGGATCCTCCAGATGTTCACCTTCCTTCAAACCAGCTTCCTTTCGAACCTGAAAGAAAACAAGAAAAAACTAAGGGTGGCCGGCGTCCAGCCATTGGCCCTCCGAAGCTTAAGTCAGATGGGACATGGTTATAAAAGGAAACAGCGGAATATCAGCTTAGAGATTGTGTACCTTTCTCATCTATGAGGCCATCCATTTATATAGGTTCAAGTGATCCAATCTGTTACGCAAGACGTTAAGATTACTGCTGATATCCGGGGATAAGGTGTTTATCATGTTGATCCTTAGGTAAGGGGATGGCCTGGTCCAATTAGACATCTGGTCGATTACGTTGCCTGATGGTGATCCCCTGAGGTTCGGAGCCACGAACAAAGATAAGCCCAAAATCGGTCTATATGGGCTGCTGGTACTAAAAAGGAGGAGGACGTTCGGGCTCGGGGGATAACTTCTCTCATATTTGAGATGCAGAACCTTTCAACGACCACAAATCGAGATACTCGCATATTCAAAAAGGTATACCGTACTTTCCCGATATGCGAGCCTCGACCAGAAGGGCCCGGTGGTTTGGAAGTTGCGTACCGTACTTTTCCAATATGCGAGCCTCAACCAGAAGGGCTCGCAGGTCGAATACCGTCACAAAGGCGCTCGCAGACCTCGAGTCTTCGCTATCTTCGACCACTGCAATTTGGCTATAACAGTCAGATGTATTGAAGGATGTGAAAATATATGTAATTTTTTGTGTGCGTGTGTATGGTTGTCATGTACTCTTGTGGAGCACTATAACATTTCTTGCAAGTTAATCTGTGTGTGTTAGTCTTTTGACTAACCACAACACGACCCTTTGCCCTAGCCGTCTCTCCTCCTCTCCCCTTTCCTTCTTCTCTCCCTTCTCTACATTTCTTTTCTATTTTATTTTTCTACTTGGTATCAGAGAATCCGATCCGGGACCTGACCACAACCTGTGGCAGTGGGGCCCATTGCAAACGTCATCCACACTCACGGATGATGTCAGCAATGTACAGTCGGTAGTTCTTTTGGAGCAGAAAGCATGAGATCTTGTAGATTTGGTTTTTAAATGAATAATTGAGATTTTTCTGCATAGTTTGGAGTAGTTTTTGTGGTGTCTCAGAAGAAAAAGAAGAAAAATCGAAAAGGTTCAGATTTCGCACTTTCTGTTATGTTGTTTTTCTGAAAGACTTTTGAGCAAATCTTCCACAAGGATTAAGTGTTGTTTATCAAGAGCATTCACTAGATACAAGTCTTATGAAGCTTCGGCAAGTTTCGAGTGTGTTATGGCGTGTTTCGTGAGGAACGTGTGCCATTGACCCTTGTTCTCGGATCCTTTGCTAGGATTTCTTTATTCCCTTCTTTCTTTGATGTTATGGGGTTGCGGTGAAATATCATGTTGCTGGGATTACGAAGTTGAAGTTTTTTCCATGCCTAGAAGTATCATGCGCATACAAAGTGTTCGAAGAAATGCCTCACTCAACTTTACATGGGAGTTTCTTTGCAAGTGGTGGATCTTTTCTTCTCAGTTCATCATCTCTTCCTCTATCAAAAGCTCAAGCCTTTAGAGGATGGCATATCAATGTATATCAATGGACTTTAACACTCCCCTGCACGTGCGGGGCGGAACTTCGCACGGGAACATACTGGGCAAGGGTGGAGGGACACTCATTCACACCAGAATATATTACGGCGGCATATTTGCTTCTCCCAGGATTCAAACACATGACCTTCCGTTCCGATACCATGTTAAATAACCACTTTCTCTAAAAGCTCGAGCCTTTAGAGGATGGTGTGTCAATGTACATCAAGGGAGTTTAACACTCCCTTGCACGTTAACACTCCCCCGCACGTGTAGGGTGGAACTCCACACGAGAACATAATGGGCAAGGGTGGAGGGACACTCGCTCACACTGCCCCTCGTGAGAGAATATATTAGGGAGGCATATTTGTTGCTCCCAGGATTCGAACACAAGACCTTCCTTTCTGATACCATGTCAAATCACCACTTGCTCTAAAAGCTCGAGCTATCAATGACTGCCCCCATGGGAGAATATATTAGGGAGGCATATTTGTTGCTCCCAGGATTCGAACACAAGACCTTCCTCTCTAATACCATGTCAAATCACCACTCGCTCTAAAAGCTCAAGCTATCAACGTATATCAAGGGAATTTAACAAAGGACAACCTTTTGCACTGGATGCATGAAGCTTCAAGTAGGAGTCAAATGGTAAATCTGTAAAGTTAAGATTCTCATCTTTTGGGAAAGTTTGGCTAGCAAGAAATAGAAGGATTATCAACAATAAAAAATGCTCAGCTATGTCACTCATTTTTCAAATTTCTGTTGTCTGAAAGAGATCATATGCTTGAAAAAGATCATTCTTAGAAATCGAGACATTGAAAAAGATGAAGTTGATTTGCTCATTTTCGCATGAGGTGGTATAAACACTTGGTAGGAATAAATAAAGTCAATATATATGAAGCTGCTAGAGGAAGTGAAGTGAAGATCCTTCTCTAAGGCTAGCAAATTGTTTGAAAACTCCAGCTGAGCTTGCTCGCCTCTTGAATGGATAATTCTTGCTGAGGAGTCATTCCCAAGATTCACATCGGTTCACTTTCTATATTCTCAGTCATTCAATGAAGAATCAGTTGCCCTCGTTGCCTCGGTCATATAACGAAGCAAATTTCTGAGAGGATATGACTTTTATAATGGGAGCATCAACCATGTTTTTGGAGAAATTAACTATATTATGGAGGCCTTAGCCAGCACTAGTGCATCTTGTAAAGAATCAAATGTTTGGATTGAGTCTCCTCAAATTGCCGCTACAAACAGAAAACATGACTTTTGGGGAATAATGGATTTAGGAAAGTGCAAAATGCTCATTTCTGTTAATTGCTTGTTCTTCTCAGGCATACCTAGGAGTTTTGTCAATTCTTTGTTCTTCTCAGGCATACCTAGGAGTTACTTTTTGTTAATTGCTTTTGGCGATACCAAACAAAAATAATAAAATGTTGCCCATGAAAGGGTATAGATATGTACATTGATCTGTGCATCTGGTTTAAAAAACTGGCTATGTATTTTTATTTTCAATTGTTAATACATTTTCAAAGTATTTCCTCCAAAAAAAAAAACCACATTTTCAAAGTAACTCAAATTCGAAATGTATTTTAATTATTTGTGATATAAGTAACACACGTGGCTACCGCCAAGCCGGACAAGCATCCCATACCAGAGGTTTGCTATGCCCGCACATGTATGCAATAAAGCTCATGTACATGCCACACATGTGGCCACATGGGAAGATAGATCCAAGATCCATTCCGACCATCAAAATGGCACCACTATATTGATGTCCTACCCCAAGTATCAGATTGATCCACTTGTCAGGTGGGACACAGTTTGGAAAACAAAAGTGTGTGTGTGTGTGTGTGTGTGTGTGTGTGTGTGTGTGTGTGTGTGTATATATATATATGGCTCAAGTTTTCCAACCCATCCACCTGTTTCCAATATCATGGCCCAAGTGCTGATTCGAACAGATTTTATTTTTGGAAAAACATGTAACAGGTAGGACCAATCTGATGGATGGATTACATCTCGCACATGTTGCATGCTGGCACATGCGTGGCGTGCACACAAACTTTACTTCACATGTGTGTGCTTAGCAAAACTCTCCCATACCATTTCCCCATGTCATTCCAAAATGTCAATAACAAGGAGGACTTGCATGATCCACATATCATATGTAATAAATAACAAGCCAATTTTAAGAGGGTACTTGAAACATTCCCTAGAAAGGAGCCAAGATGCCCATCTTGTCTAGAACAAACGAAATTACCAACTCGTAAGAGAAAGACCCTAAAGGTTTTGAAATGTAGAAGCAAACTTTGGATATCTCAAGAAATCAGTGTTTGAAAATATGCAAAAACAAATGAATTTTATTTTGGAAAATGTTCCTCTAAGGTCGACGGTTGACCTTATTGTAAGTTACAGTAAGGTCGAGCTCTATGGATCTCACCATAGTGTGTGTCAGCCATCCACCCTGTCCATCATATGCATCCCCCCATTTGAAACCTAGAGACCAAAATCCAGCCCAATCCATTACTTAGGTGGGCCACATGACAGGAAACAATTGAGAGAGGATACCCAACCATTAAGACTTCCCTTATTGTTTGTGGGGGCCACCAAGATATGGTTCAGGCATCTGACACATCGATTGTGCATCCCTCCTGAACAGGCCCAACAGGGGGTACCACCAAATTTTAGGCTATTCCAAAACTCGAGTGGGCCTCAAGAAATGATTTTAGATGTTTTAGGCATGATTTTGCACTTATTATAGATGGTGTAGCCCACCTAAGTTTCAAATATGGCTGATTTTTAGGGACACATGTTTAGGAAGGGAGTCACCAGATGCACAGTTCAAATTCCACGTACACGTCATGATGGGCCCCCGCATTGCCCACCCTCACCGTAACCATAGTTTGGAGTATCCCCGATATTATCTATATCACCAACTCGGCGATACCGATAACACTAGTAGTATCAGAAATTCCAAGTATCGGCGATGTATCGCTAAGTATCGCCAATGTATCGATATCGCCAATATTTTCGTCTATGTAAATTCCAAGTGTTGCTTGTATTGCCAATGTATAAATATCACCAATGTATTGCCAATATTTTTTCCAGGTAAATTCCAAGTGTCACTTGTATCGCCTATATATCGGTGATATTTCGATAACATCGCCAACGTATCTATATCGCCAAAATTTTGTTTATTAAAAAAATATTACATTTCAAATTTTTTTTATGGGCACATGGTTATATGCAGTGTTCAATTTGTCGACGATAATATCAATGATATCAAGCTATTATCGTTATCACAACATGGGCGATATCGAGACCACAATCTTTCGTTTCCTTTCCAGTTGACAGTTGTCGATGATTCCTCGAAGAAATATTGAGTGTTGTCGATACTCTGAAATATCAACAAATGTTTGGATGGTAGGTTGGATGGTTAGATGGGATGGTTGGATGGATAGGTGGAATGGATGGGATGGATGGGATGATTTCTTACGACAGCACATGCTTTTAGGACCCCATTAAACGGAAACTTATTATGTATGCTTCTTCTTTTTTTTCAATTTTTTTTCCTAAATATGCAAATATGTGTATTTTAGCATCTCTAGAAATTTCACTTGAAAATTCCACACCATTTTCCCCAATGTTTTTTTGCATTTCTAGTTATCGGCAATATTGATATTATTTTGGTGTCCCCGGCCAATGAAACTTGTAGCGATACCGATACTTCGAACACTGACCGTAACAAACAATAAGGTTGACCTTATAGGAACATTTCCCTTAATTTCTAATGCCAGTGAACTTCTCTGTTTCAAAATAATAGGAATATTCCATTCAATTCTAGAAACAGCAATAAAAAGAGGAGTTCCAATCACAATCAAAAGTGGCAGAGAAATCGCAGCTATCATTCCAATCCTCACCTGCAATAAATCCTGAAGGCTCAGACCCCGTCGTTGATATTGTTTAGCAACATGAACTACAAGACGGAAATTGGCATAAATCATCTTCTCTCTGCTGCTGTTACCAGAATGAAGGCATGACTGCAGAACTTGGCAACTCATTCCAACGGCTTCAGCCCATTCAACAAGTGTCGGTTCACGATCGAATTGTGACTGAAGCCTTTGCTTCACTTCCTCTAATTTCATCAATTCCTATTTAAAAAGCAGCAGCAGCACCCCAATTTTAGAATCAAACGAACAAAAGGGAAAGCTCAATTGCATGAAAGAAGTCTAATACATGCCTGTATTTGAACAAACAAGCCGGACTCTTCTTTTCCAGTCAAAGCTGTTTCGTCTCTGGACCCCACAGGAACAATCTGAGGGGATCGTTTGGGTCAAACTCGTAATTTATTTTTTTGCCTTTCTCTATTGATTTTGAACTAGAAACCTCATCGGTAATGGCTTTTGGTTTCTTTGGAATCTTGCGTTTCTTCAATTTCCTCTCGACAAGCCGCCTCGATTTTACTATGGGTTCCTTCTCAACTGGAACTTCAACACCTAATTCTCCAGGCCCCAAACTGTCCACAAATTCTAGAAATTAGTGAAAATGGTCAAAAAAAGATAGAAAATAACCAAAAATAAAGAAATGAAAGAGCAAGGGAAGGGAAGAAGATAGGAAAGCAAAGCAGACCCAGAGATGAGGGATTCATCAAGATCAGCTGATAAAAAGTTGCAGTCGTTTGCTAAAGAGGCTGCTTCTTTCGAGGCCATCACCGCTTTCTTAGCAAGGGTAAGAACATCCCAGGGTCTCATAGAATCGGGGCTGCGCTGAGCCACTCCCATTGGTTTAATGTCCAGAACATTATCTGTATCAGTTGCTATAGGTTCCATCGACAAAGGCAACAACAATCTTTCCTCTCTTAATGAGGATGGCAATCTGAAACAAAAAGGCAATAAATACAATGTGTGGGAAAAACATTTAGTAGTACTAAAAACTAGAATTTATATGATCCCTGAACTGAGGATATG
Source organism: Liriodendron chinense (assembly GCA_003013855.2). NCBI lineage: Eukaryota > Viridiplantae > Streptophyta > Magnoliopsida > Magnoliales > Magnoliaceae > Liriodendron > Liriodendron chinense. The sequence continues at coordinate 1,478,726 of PVNU02003299.1, forward strand.
TACGATATCCCTGGGTTCTCAGTTTTGTACAAATGCAGCGCCATTTGTGAGTGATCCAGACTGAAGATATAATGGGCCCCAGTGAGGATGGACCATGTGGGAAATCTCCTGGATGGGAAAATCCTGACCATTTGATAGGTGGCCTCCTGATAGATGATTAAGAAAAGAAGACAGCAGTGTGCACTTTTCAGCTGAAAAAGGACCAACAAATTGTTCGCTAGGATATTCAATCTTGATTATTTTTGCGGCAGGGTCCAAGCACAGCGGGCTGCCCATGATCAACAGTCTGGATCATGGACCATGGGGCCTCACTTTCACAAGCTGGAAACCTGAGGATACCATGCACATCCTCAAGATGAGGATGCCACAATTCCTCCCAGAAGAAAGAAGGAAAGGAAAGGAAGATTGGCATAACCATTGCCGAACAACAAGAGTAGTGACTCATTATCCATAACTAGAGAAAGGAGATTGAGTTATCTTACAAATACCAGAAACCCGGCCAATAAAGCAGTTGGCGTTCAAAGTCTTTAATGTATTGGTCATATTGACAGCTTCTCTTCTCTTCGAAAAATGCTACCCCACTCTCCATCCGCCTCCTATCCAGTGTTGCCTTACAAGTGACAGTTGAATAGTATTAGCAATTATAGTTGAACGGAATATCATAAGTATAAACGGGTAATCTGTGCTTCATTTCAGGAACCTGAGTACTCACTTTCTGTAGCAAAATGCATTTAGTGGCTTGAGGAGAACATGTATTGTGACACATAACACATACAGAAGGTGCTCACGTTTTGTGCATTCAACCATAGACTTGGAATGAACTACTACAAATAACTACATGTGTGTGTGCATGTGTGCGTGTGTGCGCGCGCATGTGTGCGTGTGTACCACTCTTCACTTGGAATTGACTGCATGGGAACTTCACATATGATGCATTCACATGTAGCATATGTCAAATGTGTATGACAACCAAGCAGTGCAAAAGGACTGAACTAAGGAGAAGGCAGCCCCACCATGACAATCAACTGGTGCAAAAAAATAAGGCAGTATGCTGAGTCAGACCGTACATGGGGATATATATACTCCCCCTGGTAGCAATACGCCAACTGGTCCCCAGCTCGGTTAAAAGAGGATCATGTCAGGTAGGCAACCAACCGTTGAACTTTTGGCACATAATCATGAAAGCAGACTCTGACTAGTTGTCATAAGGGCCATAAGGCTGTGATGATGATGATGATGATGATGATACATAGCTGAGGAAGGCTATGATGAGGATGAGGCTAGAAGAGCATATAACTGAGTCCTGGTTTAAAAACCATGGTTGACACTATTTCTTTCTTGGAAAAGTAGAAAGATCAGATCACCCATAACTTAGATCCCACCTTGGATTACCCAATGTTTTAAATATCGACAATATCGGCCGATATATCTTGTATCCCACCTATGCGATACGAAACGCACAGGTAGTGCCGATATATCCCACATGTTCAATCCGATGAGCATTTTCAATTTCTGATCCCCCCTTTTTTTTGTTGAAATTATGTTAAATCGATGTCAAATGGGTAAAAATCCATTGGTTCTTCATTTTTTTTGCATTAAAAATCATTGGAATTGGAGCATTGATTTCAGTATCCATTGGTTCTTCATGTTCTCCATATTTTTTTCAAAATTTTCCTTCAACCAGCTGTCAATTGAGACTAATTTAAAAGTATTTAGGAGTATTTGATGAAATGATCATCATGTACACTATAATTTTGAAATTTGAGTGTCAGTGGTCCGATTTGGGGAAAAATCGAAATTTCCCCAATTTCTCCTAAATTGCTTGCAATGTTGCACTCCAAACATGAAACCAAGCATGTATGAGGGTTGATCTATTGATTTGTTAAGTCTTTGTCAATTTTCAAAAATAAAATCATTTTTCAATTAAAATTAATAAAAATGATTTAGAAAAATTAAAATTTCCCTTCAACCAGCTGTCAATTGAGAGTAATTTCGAAGTATTTAGGAGTGTTTGATGAAATGATAATCACATACACTCTAAATGTTATGAATTCAATTTGAATATAGTTGCATTAGTTCAATCAGACAACACATAGCTCAGGACCCTATACAAAAGAAACCTATTATGTGCACTTCTTTTTTGAGATGTTATGATTTAAAAGCATGTATTAATGTCTTTTTTAATAATACCTGAAGTTTCATTGAAAAATTCAACCGTTTTCCCAATGGTTCCCCATGTTTCTCAAAAAGTGCGATAAATTACCCAATACAAAAGATATATCCCATGCGATACGTAACGCGGATACCGATATTTCGAACATTGGGATTACCCGTATCCCTCATGAATCACTTAATGGGACAATCCTAACCATACTTTCGTTGGGCCAACAAAATGGACAATTCAGATCAATAATAACAACAAAGTTTCCATTATCAATGTATAGTCAATAATGTGTGCCCCAAAAATCCCACATTGGATTAGCCCACAAATCACTTTTATGAGACAATGATAACCATTTAATCAATTGGTGTACAAAATGAAAAGGTCTAGATAGAGCGTAGTTAAAAGGTCGGCTCATCAATCTAGACCTTGCATGATGTGGGCCCACCTTGGATTATCCATGTCCCTCATGATTGCTTCAATAGGACAGTCAATATCAGCCTATCAACAGGTCAACAAAATGGGTCCCTAGATCAAACATAATAATAAATAAAATAAAATCTCCCATCATCAAGTTATACTATCCATAATGCGGTGGGACCCATATTGGATTACCCCTATCCCTCATGAATCACTACAACTAGGCAGTCTAAGCTAATCTATGGGTAAACAAGACGGAAGATTTGGATAAATCATAATGAAAAGGTCTAATCATAAACCTAGACCATCCATTTGTGGTCAAACCCAGATTACCCATGTCAATCAAGAATGACTTCAAATGAATGATCTTAACCATTCTATCAAATGGGCCAACAAAATGGGCAGCCTAATCATATTGAAAAAGCACCCTTTATCAATCTAAATTGTCCATGATGTGGAACCCGCTTGGATTGCCCCATGTCCCTCAAGAATCAATTTGATTAGACGATCCTAACGATCTGACCAATGGTTAAACAAAATGGAAAGTCGAGATCAATCCACATGAAAAGGTCCAACCATCACTTGAAAACGTCCATAATGTTAATGTAGGCTTGACCTTAGATTACATGCCCTCAAGAATCATTTCGACTATCCACGATAAAGGCCCCTGATAAGATTGGTGTTGAAGTGTGATGAGAGAGAGAGAGAGAGAGAGAGAGAGTTCCCAAATTTTACTCTAGATGGCCAAGTTACCTAGTTTTGGCTATCCTTAGGAAAAGAATGGATTGAAGTGCCAAACCAAACACACATTAAGATCAAATCTAGAAAGAAGAAAGGTGTTCCACGAGAACCAACAGAGCCTAAATCTGTGATAAAAGGAAAAAAGAATGACAAGCCATTCCCTACCATGGTTTTGAAAATCGGTTATGATACGGCTGTATCGGCCACCACCGTTATGCAAAACAGGGCTGAACCGGTCTGTTTCAAAGAACATTGGCCATACCAGCCCATATCAGCCAATACATACATGACGAATTGCCGACGCCACCATAAAGATCCTATTGCAAAAAAAAATTTCAAATTCTCTATTCTTTTCACTTTTTGCTTCATTCAACCATGAAGTTATTTATACTAGATATACACTTATTTTGGGGATTAAAACACAAGATTTGAGTGATATTTGATGAAAGTGGAATAACCCATTTTGAGAAAAATTAGAAGAACCAGTAAACTATAAAAATAAAAATAAAAATAAAATAAAAAAAAAAATCTTCTTCTTTTTATTGTATTTCAATATAAGGGGCCCTAATCTATAAAACCATGCTTGATTCATGTTCGATTAGGGCCTATTTAGTTGAGTTTCCATAGGTCAGGCCAAAAGATAGCATTCTTATCAAAGACTGGTTTGATCCACCATTGTGTACATGTTAACAACGTAACAAAATGATAGATTCCAGCATTTTACATTATTTTTTTCCTACTTTCCTACAAGTTTTTCAAAAAAAATTGGGAAAAGAAAAAATTCCGGCCAACATAGTCCATATCTTCTAATACATATTTGTATGGTCCAGTACATCCAGTATATTTTTTGGGCCCGGCCGATATGGCAACCGATACCATTATTTGAAAACTTGTTCCAACTTCCAACGAGTCCATGAGGCAAATCAGATCATTTCTACCCCTAGATTTCTTAGCACTCCTAAGATTGCACTGTACACCAATCAGAAAAGCCATATCCTCCACAACCAGTTCTTAGGACAACCTCAGTAAGCATTAACTGGCTGCAAAATTTCCAGCAATAATGCACCAGGCTCCGGAAAAGTGTTTAAAGGTTGATTTGTCGTCACAGAAACACAGAAAATTCGACAGGTTGATGCAAATAGGGTGGCAATTCTACCAACAAATAACAACAAGAAAGAAGAGGGCAACAACCATTAGAAGACGGGTGTCAGCCCCATCTCGATGGCATATCCTACTCCCCTCCGGAATTAGCAGGATTTGGGTGGCATCTCGGCCACGCGACAAGAGAAGCTCACCCCTGCACAACCTTGCATTTATGGCAAGCCTACAGGTGTGCTACATGGGGCATTCTCAGTAGTGGAGTCGAGATACATGTCTATCTCGACTCAAAGAGATCAACCATGTGTCCTTCGCTTGGTAGACGAGTCTCCTACTGTAGGACATCTGTCCCCAGATCTTACATCATCTGACCACCTTGCTTTAATTACAAGACACCACTCTCATTTTCTGATATGGCCCTCAGGGCTTGCTCCTGCCACACATTATTCAGAGATCGCCTCTCAGCTGCCTGCTAGTGCTTGAGGGGTTGCACCTTTGCCACTTGAGTCAGTCTGAAATGTCATTCCACCAAAGGATGGCAGATACTTTAACACTTATCCGGACAGCTGTCCAGCCAACTTAATTCAGGGGGACGAGATGAATCCACATGTTCCCTCATTTCTCTCCCAGGGCGATGAGTTATCATTAATGGTCCAGTTTTCAGTCCAGTGCTCGATGGAGGTGTTTTAAGGCTCTTGAATCTGATGATGACAATGGAGATGTATCAGATCGTAACACATGTACATCAGGCTCCTCTTTTCAGACAGGCAGTGATCAAAGGGAGGAGTCATCGCCACGTGGTAGTTCAAAGAATGAGAAATCCCGTGCAACTTCTTTCACTCATGCGAATTCTTTCATATCTTCCCCTCATGTGGAAAGTTGCTCTATTGATCACACACGTCTCCCCTCATGCCTGAAATCTTTCTTACTCCCCCTTCTTCGTCATTAACACCCCCCCTCATGACCGCATTGTTGCTCCTTCCAGACCCTCGTCTTTGGATGTCGTTGGCTTGATGGCCCTTCCCCCTAATGAATCTCCTTCGTCATCTGATGGAGGGGGAGTTATTTTTCAGGCCACGGCGGTGGAGAACACTGGCCTTCTTGATGAGGCTTTGGGTATTCCTCCCCTGCAGCTAGCAATTTCCTCAGGTCAAAACCATGTTTTCTCCCAAGGGGAAATGGATAGCCTGGTTGCGGTTGTCAGAGGCAAGAGGTGGATTCAGGAGGCTATTAGTCATGTGGGCCGCCTCCTGAGGGTGGCGTTAGGTGATCAGGATGAGGACTTGTGGCCCTTTTTCAGCTGGTGGAGGAAAGGGATCTTTGTTTTGCACCAAGTATAAATTCCAAAAGGTCTCCGCTTGTGTCTAAGGGTTGTAGGGAGTTATCCCACCTAGGGGTAGTCCATCAGGGAATGGTTGAGGACATATCCAAAATGAGAGAAAGTGGATAGGGGTTAGATTAGTGATTAAATGAATATTCTTTCCTGGAATTAGTGGGTTAGGGTGTCCTCTGAAACGCACCCCATCAAGGACATCTATCTGTGGTCTAAAGCCAGTCTAATAGTTCTCCAAGAGGCTAAAATCCAATGTCTGGACAGAAAATTAGTTGTCCATTCGGAGTAGGAAAGGGGTCAAGTGGGTGTGACTTAATGCTATTAGGTTGGCTAGTGGTATTTTGATCATGTGGGGTCCCAAGGCAGCTCAAGGAGGTCTTCCTTAGAGCAAAGTCGAATGTTAGCAAACGGGCAGAAGCTTCTTCTATTGTGGAGGCTCATTGTAAAGCTGGTTTTTGAGGTGGGCTGTTTTTCTTTGTTTGTTTTTCTTTTTCTTGTATTTTTTCGGCTTTGCCATTTTTA